>JAQPPZ010002458.1:4094101-5458802 GCA_028583015.1 Wollemia nobilis
CTTTCTCCACATTCTATTGTTCCTCTATTATTTTTTCCAACTCTTCAACTTTCTCTTCCAACTTTTCATATTTTCCCTTGTATAGATCACCTTGTATGTAGATTGTATCTAGGTGAGCTCTGGTAGCTATGAATTCATCCTCTAAAGGTAGTTGGGTAATATATTCTATTGTTGTTTCAACCTGGTAATCTTCTATAGTCATATCCTTTTCTGGTTTATTTTCCAAGGGAGTGAGTTTAACTCAGGTTCATTGAAGAGTAGTTGGGTCAACTACCATCATTTATCTTGGGTGAGCAACTTTCTTAGAAGGTTGGGAAACCTTCTCATTCCACCATTGCTTAGCATTCATTGCTATCTTCTTGATTTTTTTGGAAGGTGGAGACAGTGGGGTGAGTGGGGGTGATGAAGGTGGTAGCCAAAGAATGCAAAAGTAGGAATGGAGAATATGGAGTGGTGTCAACTTGACATTATGGTAGAAATTATGCTCCCAGATGGATTTGTGATTGGGATTGCTATGGTAGAAGAGGAGGGCATTGATGAGGGAGGTGAGCCCTAGGTTGGGGATGAATGGAGCATCTAGGAGACTTGTTGTTGAGAAGGGGAAGACAATTTTTTTAGGGAATTAGAAGGAGAGGGAGAATAAGGAATAGAAATAATACATGTATCTCCTAGTTGGGCCTATTAAGTTGGTGAGCCTATCTGATCGAGCTTTCTTTTCTTATTCATCTCCTTATTAGTACTTCTCTTGGATGCAAATATTCCATTTTTATTTTTAAAACTTTGGGAGGAGGATTAGCCCTTGCAAGCATGACTTGTTGTTGGGGTGACAACCATTTATTGGGGTGGAAGGAGTTGCTGATCTGTAGAAGCTGAGGCTACAAATGATATTTGGGAACTAGCGGGCCTATATTCCTCCATTTGTATAGTCTTTGCCCCCAAGGCTTGATGTTTGGGCCTCTACTAGACCTAGAGTGGCTCTATGGGTCCTATTGAATCTTTCCCTAGCCCTCCACCAACATATCCCATATTCTACATCATTTTTACCCCTTTAGTGTATGTTTCTAGTTGTTGTTGTGTAGGGACATAAGTAGGCTACTTCTGAGTGATCATAGAAGGAGGTGTTATCTCCAGAATAACTTGTTCTTGGGATTGATATGAAGACTCCTAAATTTATTCTTCCTTTCCTATGTCCTCTGCTTCTACCACCTCTTTGTCCTTTATTTCTTTAGCCTTGCTAAAGCTCAGGGCTATATTTTTTCCATTATTGGCCACCCATGATTTATAAGCTTCATCATATTTTAGTGAGAATTTTGTGTCCATATTGGTGCCAAATCTAGAGTTGGTTGTGTTTGTTTCCACTCTCATAGTCCACCACTCTAGTATTTTTCCATTAGTCCAATTGGTTCTCTTTTGTATATTTCCAATCTTTGATTCTTGTAGGACATGCTCCTACCTATTCTAGGGATCATAGTCTACAAGTTGATCATAGAAATCCCTCCATGGGGGTAAGGCTTGCATTTGGTGTACATTCCATTCTAACTCAGAGGTTTCTTGATTATTTTTGAAGGACTCAATATGGGGCCTTTCTATTCTCTCAAATTTTGGAGGTTTTCTTGAGTTAAGTAGGTTCAACCTATCAAGAAATTTATTTGTAGGATCATACCTCCACCTCTAAGGAAGTTCTATTAGGCCAAATTTCTTCATGGCTTGGGTAATGCTCTTATGCTAGACCTTCCTTTTTATTGTTATATCTTCAAAATTTAAGGGATAGTTGCAGATTCCCTTCTTATTTACCCTGATACCAAATGTATAGTTGATATAATCCATCTATCAATAATATTCCATTACAAACAACCAATTAGTGACATAATGTGGCAACAAGAATGGATTTTTAGTGAATCCATAAAACCTAATAATCACATACCTTCTAACAGGATATACCAGTATCCCTCCTCTACATGAGGGGTTTGCAGTAGGGTCATTACTTTAGGGGATAGCCTATGGGGAAATTTCCATATAAAATTTTGAGGGTTGGTCCCAAGAATTCTCTATTGAAATTATAATAAGTCTTAGACTTGGTTAACATGTTGGTCCATCTATATATAGGTAGAGGGGCTTCCTTATCATACTTTGTAGTTATAGCAATCCATGGTATTTCTTGCATAGTAAAGTAGAAAAATAGCCAAGCTAGGTGAGAGTAGTATTTGAATGGAGTGTGAGACCCTTTCTACAACCTGACCAATTGATCATGGACTTGATTGCATAAGAATAAAGACCAGTCAAAAAATAAGGGCCTGGTATTTTTATCCATTAGGGTTGTATCATAAATTTTGGGGTTAGAAATGCCATAGGCCATGGCTATCTGCTAGTCATAGACCTTGCTATTAGAGTGCAAGCCTCCTAGTATTGTCCAACATGGAAAATATCTCAGGATTTTGGAAATGTTTAGTCAAAATGGGAGACTTGGGCAAGGTATCACCTACTTCTAAGGTTTTAAACTATGACTTCAGCCAAAATTTAAAGTAAGACCCTTCATTTGGGTGGCCTTTCAGAGTGTAAAATTTTTCTTGCTCCTTAGTGTGAAAGGTCTTTGGCTTGACCTCAGGCACCATACCCATAACAAATGCACCAAAAAAAGCTCTGGTGTCAATTTAAAAAGATGTCTTCCCTGAGCAATGAAGACTACCCTTTGCTTAGGGTCATAGAATTTTGCTATAGTTTGAATTAACTCAGGACATGGGTGTACTAGAGTACAAATATAAAATTATAGAAAAGAATGAAGAGGGAAAGAACCTTGAATTGAAGATGAAAGGCCTTGCAATACTTTGTTCTCCATGTTGGTCTTAAGCTGCTCTCTAGCCTTCTAAGTCATCACCATGTCTACAATTTTGGTGACCTTATCTTGGAAGCATTGGTTATTCTAGATGTCAATGTCTATTGATGGTCTGGTGGTTGAAGAGGAAGATGACATCTTGCTTGACTGAATTTCTTATTTTTAGTTGATGCAACCAAATTTTGCATTTTTAGCACTATGGAATATTTGGAAAACACTTTGAGAAATCTCAAATTATTTAGGTTTATTTGTAAATTCTATGAGTAATGAAGGCATTGGAAGAATAATTGTCATTCAAGCTCTCACTTAAATAACCATCTTGTATCTTCCTCCTAAAGCTTTTACCATTACTATGGATAGATGAACTACCTCTTAGCTATCAGATCAACATTACTCTTGTTCATGTGTCTACATGCTCATTCGATGAATCAGGTAGCTTGTCATTAATGATATTTCAGCATGAGAGTGGTTTCCCTCTATTGAAAATTTAAATTTCAATTCTTTTCTTCTATTGCACTATGATGTTTTTTTTCTTTCAACTACTCGTATGAGAGACTGGCACATGGTAAAAATTTAATTTTTGAATTCATATTTCATTGATTTATTTAGCCATGGCATATTTCTCATTTTTGTGTGGTTGCGATGCATTCTAGGCTTTGGGTGCCTATTGACCGTGCTAATCATGGTTTCATAAAAATCCTTCATTTCTTTGACTTGTTGTACAATTGTGATACATCCTAAACCTAGGCTACTTTTGACCATGCTGACCATGGTTTTGGGATATCCTTTTATTGCGTAGTTGTGATTCTCATTCTTTGGAAAAATATGCTATGTGGCCATGTCTAAATATTAGAATTAGGCATATGTTGATTATGTCTAAAAACAACACATATATTTATAGATAAATCTATGACTTTGAGCAATTTTTGGCCCCTTTTTTATATATATACATGTTTGGTGCCATATCATCTAGGCATAGTGCTTCAAATATTGACCATTCATAGAGATTGGGAGCAATCGATCAGGTCATGTAACTAGAATGCATTTATATCTTTATGCTGCTCAATAAGATATGGTCCAGACCACATAGATTTAAATTTATCATGTGCTCCTAGCTTTGCTTGATCAACATCCCACTTTAAAACTAGATCTCCTTCATTGAATGCCTTTAGTGTTGCCCTCTTATCAAACCAATATTTCATAATTATTTGATGATGGCATAGGTTGTTGTATGCTTGTTCACATTTTTCTTCCAACTATACCAATTCTACCAGCCTTCTTTCCATTGGCTAAAATTTTTAGGTTCCATCTCATTGATAAACCTGAGAGCTAGAAGCTCCAAGTTGATTGGAAGAATTTACTTATTTTCATACACAAGTGCATATGGAGATATTTTTAGTGATTTCTTGGGTGTTATCCTATCAACCCATAATGCTTGATCAAGCAACAAGTGCTAACTTCTAGGGTTTTCTTCAATGCTTCTCTTAATTATTTTCAATAGCTTCTTATTTGTGGATTCTACAAGGTCATTTCCCTAAGGATAATAATTTGAAGATGCATTCCAATATATACCATACTTCCTGGAAAAATCCATTATCTTGGCACCAATGAAAGATCTAACATTATCTAAAACAATAGTAGCCAAAATTTTAAATCTTGTAATCAATCTTTCCATGAATTCAATAACTATGTCTTGATCAACATGTTTTGTAGCCTCTACTTCCATCCACTTAGTAAAATAATCCATCACCATCAAGATGTACTTATACCCGACTGATGAATTAGGATTGATCATGCCAATAAAGTCTAATCCCCATTGTTGGAATGGTTCTTCTACAACTATTGGTTGAAGTGGCATGGCAACATGTTTATTTTTTCCAACAAATATTTGGCATTTGTCACATGCTCTAGCCATTTTGAATGCGTCTAAGAAGATTTATAGCTAGTAGTATCCAAATATCAATATATTTATTATTATAGTTTACCCTGAATAGTGTCCTCCTAAAAAACCAACATAAAATTCTCTAAGGACTTCTACTTTGTTTGGATGTAAACATCTCAACAACACCCCATCAAAGTTTCATCAATATAGAATATCATCAATTAGTGCATACTTTCCTACCTGCAACCTATATCTACATCTCTGGGATGCAGTTAGGTCATCTAGACATCTGCTAAAATTGAAATAGTGTATTAACTATTCAATCCAAGTATTTGACAATACTTGTGGCCCTTCCTACTTAGTAGGTTGCTCTTATTCTCCTATCAGTAAGATTTACATTCTATTTAGTGGACTCAACTAGCTATTGACACAGTGCTCTACCCCTTATTAGTTTGGTTGGCCTGATCTCAACATCAAATTCTTGAATTTTGGTTACCCAACCAACTCTTTTGTCCCCTAGCTCTCCCTGAATTACAAAGTTTTGGACATCTGGATGGACTACATATACCAAGATTTTTCTCTGAGAAACAAAATGCCTAAACTTCTTCAAAGATTTCATTACTGCATAAACCTATTTCTCAATGAAATTATACCTTTCTTCATGATCATGCAAGGTTTGGCTTAGGAAAGCTATTGGTTGCTCATTGTCTTCTTCCTTTTTTGAGTAAGTACAACAACATAGCTCTCTTCTACCCCAAACACATAAAGGATGAAATATTTGGAGTAGTCTAGATTAACTAGAATAAGGGCTTGAGATATTTCTTCTTTAATATTCTTGAAAGTATTCTTTTGGACCTCCATCCATTTGAAATCCACTTCTTATTTTAGCATCTCGGTCATGGGTTTAACTATCTGAGCAAAATCTGAAATGAATTTTTGTACAAAGTTAATCTACCCAAAAAATGACTAAAGTCCTTTCTTGTTTAGTGGTAGAGGAAGGGTCAAAATGGATTTTACCCTATCAGGGTCAATGGCTAGCCCTATTTTTGACACTACATGTCCTAATAACTTCCCTTCATGCACGACAAAAATTGACTTCTTAGGATTTAATGAAATCCCAAATTCTTTGTATTTTTCGAACACCAACCGGAGGTGCTCTGCATGTTTCTCTTTGTCATGAGAGAACACAGTCATGTCATCCAAATAGATGACTATTATCTTGTTTACTAAATCTCCAAATATTGAATCCATAGCTCTTTGGAAGGTAGCACTAGCATTGGATAGACCAAAAGGCATCCGTTGATATGCAAAGGTACCCCATTTGGTGGTGAATGTAGTCTTGTACTGATCCTCATCCTGGACCCATATTTGGTTAAAACCAAAAAATCCATCTAGTAAAGAGAATATTTTGGCTCTAGCCATAGTATGCAGAATTTGATCAATTTGTGGGAGAGGATAGTGGTCCTTCAAAGAAGCTTGATTTAGGTTCCTAAAGTCCACATAGAGATGGATGTCTCCATTTTTCTTCCTTACTAGGACCAAATTGGCCACCCATGTAGAATGCTTGATTGGATATATGATCTTGGCATTTAGTAACTTTAGTAGCTCCTACTTCATCAGGGCCTCTATCTTGGGATTTATTGGCCATTGCTTCTACTGAAAAGGTTTTGCATCTAGTATGAGCTCAATGGTGTGTTGGATGGTGTCCTTGTTGTACACTTTGAGGTCATCATAGGTCCATGCTATGATATCATTGAATTATTTGCATAAATCCAAAATTTGGTTGACCTCTTCCTCTAAACAATGTACACCAATTTTGATGTTCTTTCCTGGCTCAATTTGTACATCCTTGTAGTTCTGGCTATCAACCTCAATTCTACGAGTAGTCGATCGGTCACTACCATCAAATAAGCTTTCTAGCATTATCAATCCTTTTGGGATGTGATTGTTCTTAAGTTGTATTAATTCACTTTCCTCATCCTCTTCTGGCATCCAATCACTTGCACAATTCATTTCCTAAATCAAGAAATCAATCACTTGTTCATCATTATCAAACACTTACCAAAATGTGTCCTTATCAGGCACAAAAGGCCTATACACAAGCCTCACTATTTTGGACTTGTGTATGACATTAGATATTGGGAAAAAATTAGCTCCCATAGATGCTAATATGTCAGCATGGGTGTTCTACTCTCTAGGGATGGCTTTGATATTCAGAGCCTCAAAAGCCTCTAGTAAGTCCCATACTCTATTTTTGTAGGCTTTGAGATAGTGTTGTTTGCTAATGCACTTTTCTATAATTTGATTGACTATTAACTCTGAATCACCAAATATCTATAGTTATTTGATCCCCATATTTTTAGCTTTCTTTAATCCTAGGCATAGTGCTTCATATTCTATTGCATTGTTTGTATAGCTCCATGTCAATCTATATGAAAATGCCTTTTCTTCTCCAGTAGGTGCTATCAACACTATGCCAGCTCTGACACCATTTTTACATCTAGCTCCATCAAAGAAGAGCTTCCACATATGGTTATTTTAGGGATTTTGGCCAATTGGAGTTGTAGTCTTCTTTTCTTTAGGCTTCATGATCGAATAGGTGCCAATTCCTATCTCAATCATAGCATTGAATTCCTTCAAAGAAAATTGATCTTCAATCTAAAGATCTTCCAACACTTCCTCCATCAGATCCACTTCTTTCATCATCATGTTGATTGTGTTAGCTTGCTGATTTTCTTTTTCAAGCTTCTCTATATGGAAGGAGGATGGTTTCTCAAAAAATACCTTGACTCTTTTGCCTTTAAATGGGATCTCCATGTGTGAATAATCAAGAGATAAGTACCCACCCAACTTGGCAGTGAACTCTCTTGATAGATACATCCCAAAATAAGGTTCCAAATCAACTACCATAATTTCCTGGATAATAGTAATCTGAGGTAATCTATGCAACACCATGGGCACATCTTTGATTACACCTACTATTTTTACTGGTGTACCATCTAGTTGTAGCACACCAAGATTGCTCCTTGTATATTCCATACCCATTATTTCACAAATTGCTTTGGGCATTACTATGGTAGCTGCTCCTAAGTCAATCATGCAATTGTGAACCACCCATCCCTCCATCTACAAGGACAAATAAAATGGTGATGGTCTATTTTTTCCTATTATTGAGGTAGGATGACCTTGAGCTAGATTAAGCTCTACTTGATGCTTTCCTTGACTCTTGATAGACTTAAGTGAAGCCTGTAACAGATCAATCTATCCTAGAATAAGGAGTGTATCATACATACTAGCTTTTGATGGAGTTTTCTTCAATTCTTCCACTATGTTGAAACCAAAAATGTTAGGTTGTTTTCTATGTTCCTTTGTAGGTTCATCATATTTACTCCTATATTCTTGAGTTGCCTCAATCCTTTGGTGTTTGGTTAGAGAAGGGTATCTCAGCTTATCTCTTGCCTGCTCTTGGGTTTCACCTTCCTTTGTCATATTTTGTTATTGTTGAGCTGGCTTTTGGGCTAGGGTAGTCTAAGGGATATCTTTCTTTGGATGGTTTTGTATCTCAAAGGGTACTTTAAAAGGATCCATTACCTTAGGATCAACTAGACAAAGGCTTCTTGCCTAATCTTGTTAGGACTGATACCTGTTCAATAGATGGTATCATGAAATTATAGTCCATTTCCCTCAACATATTTACTTGGCCTTTCTGAGCCCTTTCTGCCTTCTCAATGGTAATTTTTTGGATGTGATGTTGGTGCATCATGCATGAAATTTCACCATGTGGGTCATTGCAAGTTGAACACCAATAGTTTGACTCGAAGCCTGAGGTAGAAGGTTCACCTTCTTGATTGTTGTATACAATATTGGATTTTTCCACAGGCTTGCTAGTAGAAGTAGCTTGATCTTTTGTGACATATGGAAACCTTCTTGGTTGAAAATTTCTCTTAGCCTCCCTCATTTTCATGGTAGTAACTTCATTGGTGAGGTTCTTCATGGTTGTGACCATCTCTTGCAAGACAACTATCTAAGGATTAGGAGCTAGTAATGCAGGAACAACATGTGATACTGGTAACAATGGTATTGTAGGAGGTGGAGGGAGTGTCTAAGTAATTGGTGTAGCTGGCCATGCAGGGAAGTTGATGGTAGGAGTGGTTGTTGGGAAGGAATTGTGTGTAGTAGAGGTTTGCATTTGTTGTTGAGGAAATTTTGGGAATATTGGCATTACCATTTTTGGGGGTAGCCTTCCTATAGCAATCAAATCCTTCTCAACATTTAATGCTTCTTGAAAAATCTGAGGGAATGTTAACACATTGGAATACCTTATAACCATACCTAAATATGAATGGAAGGCCCTTAGATAGTAATACATGGCTTGTTCATTGGTTGGTCAAAGACCCTAGGGCACTCTTCTCCATGTTTGACTAAACCTAATGTTGAAATATGATATCTCTTCCTATGGGTGCCTTTGTATTACAGTGAACTGTGTTAGTAGAGAGAATGGATCTGCTTGTTCATTGAATTCTTCCACTAATTTGCCATCCAACTGGGCCCATGTGGTTATAGTTTGATCCGGTAAGGTTTTGTACTAGTACAACATTTTCTCCCTTAATGATATAACCAATAGCCTGATCATGACATCTTCTTCCTAAATATTATGTATGGCCACTAGTGATGCTACATCTTGATAGTGCTCATAAGTAGTATTTCTAGTGCCATCATATGTTGGTAGTGCTTTTAAAGCTGCCTGGGGAATAGGATTCTAGATGAGAAAATTTAGAGGACCTATATGATTCCAAGTTGGGTAGTCTTGAGGGTTTTGATTTTGATTTCTAGCCATTGGTAATGAAGTATTCAATGAAGTTGATGGAGTGATATATTTAGAATATTGCTCCTATGAAATATTCAAAGAAGGAGATGATTCAAGAGGGGCAATTAAATTTTGTTTTTTATGAGGATGGAGAGGTAGCTCTAGGAATTCTAATGGTTCATCCAATCCTCTAGTTTCCTATCTTGTGAACATATATTGTATAAGGTGACTTGGTAGTAGGGTTTCTTTAAGGTAACTTAAAATAGATCTAGGTTGAATTCAAATGGAGTCACTAGGTGATTGAAAATTATTCTTATAAAATAGAGTATCACCAAAACTCTGATTTTACAAAAATAGTGGGATTGGGTCCCATCGGGCATGCCAAAAATTGTTGGTCTAAAAATATGCCTATGGTAAGATTGTGCACCCAAAGACCTTGACCAACATTGAATGACCTAGAAGTCATGAGGCTTGGTGGTCAATATCTGGAGGAGGCTAGTTCCTATGAAGTCCAAGCTAATTATTCCTAAAATATGGGGGAAAAGGGTGCTGAAAGAAGTAAATAGAGCTGAAGCTAGAACTTATGGTGGTGTAGATTAAGCCACATCAAGATACATATATTGTAAAAGACCATGCAATTGAGAAAATAAGTAAACTACCTAACAGACCAACCAGTTTTTAATCAATCATAGAACATTCATTTATACAATGTATAACTATTAGATTATAGATTCCAAAACTAGGGAATGAATCATGAGTATAAATCTAGTAAGCAAAATTAATACCATGAGCATTCAACAAGTTAAAATTAGAAATAAGCAACCATTCATACATACATGTTCTGCAATGAAGTTGAACCAGAGGCCAAACAAAAATCTCTTTATATTTTTCAATATGCAATATATTTGTACATGTAAATTGTAAATGCTTAAGAGTCAATCCCTATTTTTGGTACTATGGCCTCTATTTATAGATAATTGTAGTCAAAATTACAAAAATATGTTAGAGGGCCAGGTTGGAAGAATGCCTATATGGTATCCTCACAAATTTTCTAAACCTTAATTCTAAATTAGTTTGATTGATATGCACCCACTTCTGTGACTGGCAAGAAATTTGTTACCTGAACTTTAATCTAAGCCATCCTCTATTCTTGCAGTTATTATTCATAGTATATCTTCAACATAATTTGGTTAATCGGTTTTTGAATCTTATCGCTAGTCTTCCAGGCTCGATGTTTAACTTATTACTTAATATTTCCAAGTGAATGGTTTTGACCATGCCTTTCCATTTATTTTTGTCTTCTATCACACAATCATGGTGAAATTTCTCATATTTTATGTCCTTTCTAAGAGTTTGAATTTTATCCATTAATTTGATTTTTAAAGGGCGTAATCAAATCTCGTTACATATTAAAGCTGACTTGTGTAGTCATAATGCATCACGAGCTTGGGTGCTTATTGACCATTTTGATACCAGTTTCATGACATCTTTCTTTGCTTCATTATTTCATGTGGTTGCAATACATATTGAGCTTGGGCACCTATTGACTAGTTTGACCCCAATTTTTTTACATCATTGTTTAGAGGATTTTGTCACTCGATCATGATACATACTGAGCTTGGGTTCCTATTGAACAGTTTTACCCTAGTTTCATGACATCCTGTTGGTTCGACTTTTATACACACCCTGTGAAGAATGAGCATAAAATACCGATAACACTTATACGGGATAAATCCCACTCACTTTAGGATCTTGTTGGATATCCAAGGTGTGAGTTACAGAGTTGGGTCGAATGTCTATTCACTCTTTTTCGCTTCTGGAATAGTTTCAAGTGGACTGTCTGTTACCTTACAACGGGCTCTGGACTTGGTTCAATAATGTTTTTGGAGTTGGTTATCTTTGTGGACAATCAGATTTACAATCAGTTCTTTGATCTAGCTCTTTATGTGTTAGCAGATTTAAATAAAAGACAAATTTAAAAGAAAATAAAAATGGATCATTTCACGGTGGAACAGAGAGAGTAGGGTAGGGCAGAAAGAGAAGTTTATCTAACTTAGCTGCAAAACCAAAACTACCAATTTTAGTTATACCGGTTAGCTTCACAATAGAACAAATCAAAGAGGAAAGTGTCCAACTTTCTAAGATCACCTTCCACTAAGAGCATAAGACAGAGACAACAACAGATCTGAAAGAAAATCACAAACAGAAGGGAAGTCGGTTAAAATTGGTATCTCTCACCAACAGCCTAGCTCGCACAGTGAGGACAGAGCAATTAGAACAGGCCTGAACCTTAAATCTATAATTTTCCCTAACATACAATAAAGAAAATGAAGCCTAGCAGCATATCCAATCCTGGTAACACAGATCTACAACATAAATTAAATAAACCTTAATGAAACGAAAACAAAAGAAGATGAACTTATCACAATCTGAAAGAGATTAGGCTCCTGGCCACGCTATCACAGAAAAATGAAAGTCACACCAACTCTAAGTCCAGAACAAAGCATTCAAACAAGATTTGCAGGAAATTGCTCCAATAGCTTGTATTTCTAAGTTTTCGCCTCCTGGAATTTACATTCAGAAGAAGTATTTATAGACCCAAGACAGACCCTGATCTTTTTAGAAATATCTTCTTCTCAAACCCTAAATTTTATCCTCTTAACCTTACTACCCGGGTTTTACAATATAAGGCCCTTTAAAAATAGAGTTTTTTATAAACCCTAACCACTCTGCAAATCTTAGTGCAGTTACTTGCCATAAATGGAGAAGGCATGATCTGATATTATTCTCATCCATCTGTAACTGCAAGTAAATATCTTCATTTTCTAGTCGATCGTCGATATATTCCATAAATGGGCACTGCGTAAGTAAATATCTTCATCTTTCTGGTGCATCTGCCGAGAGGGTCTCATTAATTCCTCAGAGAAATTCGGAATGAGTCACTGGTTTCTCTGACATTTTATCTTCGTAGAGCCACTTCTGAGTTGAAATTCTTTGCACGCCATTACTTTCACCATAAATTCTCCTGTTAAATGCGTCCATCGACAAATTTCGATAACTGTGTGTAGATATTTTCATTTTTCGATCAATTGCCGACATATTCCATTAAATGGGCAGTTGCTTAGTCACCGTAAAGTCTCTTTGCGGCCAGATCTATAAAATCTGGATGAACCAAAAATTCTTGGCATCTCACATTTCCATCTGACGGCCTTCATTTAATCCGTGCTTATTTTGTCCTTTTTCGCCATTACTTCCGCTAGTATGCAACTGCCGACTCGCTTTCTACAAAAGACAAACAAGGATTAGTATTTTAATATTATTAATTTAAAACCCTAATGTTCATTATATGTCGGCTCTATTTATTTTTTTGACACGTGTCACGAAATCGTGACGTCCCCCTGCATTCTGGTCTTTCTAGCTCTTCCCCGACATGTCACGATATCGCGACATGTCGCGAAATCGTCGACGTCCCCTTTCTTCTCCTTCTCTTCTCAAACCATACAGTCACGATTTCATGACATGTCACAAAATCACGACTCCCCATGCCTTGGCCTTTTCTTTCTTATCCCCACCACACAACAACACCACATGTCACGATTTCTCACACCCCCTCCCTTTCTTTTTCACATTCACCACCCCAACATTTTCACATTTCTACCACCCCCCCCTTTTTTTTCTCTCTCCTTCTTTTTTTGTCACGATTTCTCATTCAATTCCACGTCGCATTTCATGACACCTTCTTCCTTCTTCTTTTTTTCGTTTTCCTTCCTTTCCTTCCTTTTTTTCCTTTCCTCTTTTTCCTCCTTCTTTCTCTTCCATTTCCCTTCTTCTTTTATTTCTCCTTCTCCTTTTCTTTTTCACGATATCGTGACATTTTCAACACTTGCACTTTTTTTCCAAAACCTATCGCGATATCGCGACGTTTTCCTCAAGACTTGCCTTTTGGTCCAAACCTATCGCGATATCGCGACGTTCTCATCACTTGGTTCTTTTAGTCCAAATATGTCGCGATATCACGACGTTTTCTACAAGCTTCGCTTTCAACCAAAATATGTCACGATATCGTGACATTTCCAAAATAAATGTCGCGATATCACGACGTTTCCAAAAACAAAAATGTCGCGATATCGTGACGTTTCCAAAAATGGAAATGTCGTGATATCGCGACGTTTCCAAAAATGGAAATGTCGCGAAATCGCGACGTTTTCATTACTTAGCAAATTTTCCAAAAATTGTAGGTTGACTCCAATGAATTCATTCATCTGTATTCTGCATTTTTACATATTAGTGAAAGATCTTCTTTACTCAGAATGATTCTAACATTAAAGAAGTGAATTCTAAATTGAAATTAAAGTCACATGCAAGCCTACTTAGATACTTTGGTATATGCAAAACTTGAAGAAGAAGGAGGCAAGCAAAATTTGGAATTAAAACCTGAAAAACATCAAGAGGGTCCCTACTGCAAAATGAAAGCTAAATATTTTCAAAGGATGGAATTTCATTTTTTCAGTGGGGGTGTGTTGCTTCTCAACAAATGGCGATATCTGCGGGGAAAATAGTAGCACTATTTTAGAATCCAGGACTCTAGTTTCAAAACAATATAGACCATGTACCATGCTTTGCCACAAATATTCTTCAAAATAATTTAACTACTACCTGATAGTTGTTAAAATTTCCCAAGGACATACTAGGTTGAATCACTTAAGGAAGATTTCCGATGTGCAATTATAAGCGTATAAAACTTTCTTCAAGAATTACTGGGCCTTCGAATGTTGTACTCTGGATTGATCAGCTTTTCTAGATTGTGAAAGGGGAAACCGAGTAGGGCTCTGTTTACTAGTTTAGCCTTTTACAGCCTCGACAGAGTTACTCTTTAGATTTTCACGACCCTGATCCACAACTGTGAGGTGGTATCTACAACTTGGTAAAAGAAAACATCTTCTGAAGCCTTGGCTATCTCTTTCATTACATAACTTCTCTTTTTTTCTCTTTTTTTTTTGTGTGGGAAATAACAGAGTGCCAGTTTTATGTTGTCTTGCTCAACTTTCACCTTCTCTCTCTCTCTTTTGAAATATACCGAAATCTGGAAAGCCTTGCTAAAAAACAATTTTTTTTTTAATATTTCATCGATCTGGAACTGCTTCAGCCTGGGTACTGATAGCCTCTATGGATACTCAAATAATTTCACGAATCAGAGTCCCCTCTTACGACCAACTTTTCTTGGATTCCCTGGGAGTTTCTCCAGCCAAACAGTATAGCAGTTTCTTTATAATTAAAATAATTGTGGCAAGCAAGACACAAAATCCAATTATCTTTCTACTGTTGTTCTGAATAACAAAATAGTTCCACTGTTCAGTTTAAGCAGACTATCTCTTAATTAGAATAAAACAAAATGAACACAGGATTTTGAACTCAGAATAAAAACAATTTTTAAAAGGCTGATTTTTCTTTACTGCCCAGGCAAAACTAAAAAAAATAAAATTTTAAAAGCTAAAAGAAATTTGTACAGACCCCAAAGGATAAAACACAGAACTTTAAAATCAAACAAAATAAAATAAAAACAAACTACTTTGTACAGACCCCAAAGGATAAAACACTAAAAACAAACAAAATAAAATAAAACAAACTACTTTGTACACCCCAAAGGATAAAACACAACTTTAAAATCAAACAAAATAAAATAAAAACAAACTACTTCAAAGCTTATTTACAATATATACACATGTTACAACGTCTTTGTGATTTATTCAATCGATGTATTGGATGGAAAAGCTGAGAAATAATGCTTTAGATATTGACCATTAATAGGAAGGTTCAAAAAATTACCCTCCAGGTCCTGTAGAAGAAATGCATTATTACCTAGGGTCTCGGCAATCTGGTATGGCCCTGTCCATAAAGGTTGCAGCTTGGTGTTTTTACACTTCTTTTCATGGGCTTTGTCCCATAGAAGCACCAGGTCTGCACGTTTGAAAGCCTTCAAATTGGCCCTCTCGTCAAGCCAACGCTTGACTGTCTCTTGGTGTCGACTAAAATGCTCTACGGCTTGAAGTCGTCCACCCTGCAAATCAACCAAGTCCAACACACGAGCTTTCGTATCTGCATGATCAAAGTAATGTAAAGCAAATTTTAATCCTGGTACTAATGCTTCATATTCTGCCAAGTTATTAGTGCAGGGAAACTGCAAGCGATAAGACATAAAATCGGTTTGATTTTTTGGTCCTTTAAGAACAGCCCCTATACCATAACCTTGCTTAGATTTAGCTCCATCAATATGAAGCATTCCAACTTCATTATCGTGATCTTGGTGAGCTTTAACCGGTTTCTCCTTTTGAGTAGTTGTCAAATTATAAACCCCGATATAATAGCCCTCAGCAAGATTAACAGTCTCATTCTTGGCATTATACTCTGTGATCATGAGTTTATATCTTGGTTCTCTGTTGATTCTTAATTGATTTGCAAAACCATTCCAGGGTAACCACATATGCGAGAAATCAGTAGCCAAATACCCATTCAAGGATTTTGACCAATCCCTGCTCAGAAGCATTCCGTATCCTACAGGAATATCCACCACCTGAATGTCAATTCTGTGTTGCGCTCTTGGCTCAGATGCTAGCTGGATATGTATATTCTGAAGTTCACCTACCACTTTAACCTCAGACTTATCCAATTGGACGACTCTCATCTCGGAGTTCATGGGGGTCAAACCCAACTGTTGACAAATGGCCAAAGGCATAACATTAGCTGAAGCACCTGAATCTACCAGACAGTTGTGTAAATTTTTCCCAAATATTCGGATAGTCAGTAGAAAAGGCGGAACTTCAGTCTTCTCTTTATACATGGCCACATTTGCATTTGCCATCTTCTTTCCCTTTTCCAAAGGTTTGGTAGTAGGTTCAGAATATGTTTTGATCAGGTTATCCCTTTGTTCAGAAATTTGGGCCAGCTCATGGAGAGTGATGTTGGCTTTGATCTTCTTCATGTCCTCCACTATATTATATCCCTTATTGAGTGGAGGGACAAATGCATCTGGTCCTCTCGGATTTCCTCCCTTGGGTGGGGATGGGTTATTGCTTGAAGATGGATCTGGAGGAACACTGTGGGAGTTGTCCGGAGGGGTAGATGTAGTGTTGGGCTCCGGATTTCTATTTTTGAGGTTGTAGTTGTCCCTCCTGTACTGTTGAAAGGCTTGCACTTCATCCATGGGTAGCTCCACAACATTCTCTGATTCTTCTGGGAAAGTGAAAGAATCTAACACCATAGCTGCACTATGTTTGGATGAACTTGGAGCATCCACAGTTCTTTGATGTTCAGGAGAAATCAACTCACCAGATAAAGCTTCAAAGGCATTACAAAATTCCAGACAATCCAATTCCCCGTGTTGAGAAGTAGCATGTATCCTACACCAGTTAGGCAAAGCCAAATCACAAATATTTACATCATGACCTTTACCTTTATAATCCTTATTGGGTTCGTATGGGGGCCGAGTGAATCTATTTTGTTGATAAGGAAATCTGTTTGGGTTTTTTCCGGTGGACACTTGCCTTTTGAAAGTCAAAAAGTCATTTGCCAACTTTTGGACTACCCTTGAAACTTCTTCAACTCTTGTGTTATCAGATTCTTTCTCCGGACTCTATACATTTTCAGCAGGTGTTACAGCCAATGGATTTCCTGATGGTGGAGTTTGATGTACTGGCAACATCATCTGATGTGGTATGGGATTGAAGATAGGGGTACCTTGTGTGACCAAAGGAATTTGATGAGCATTTAAAGGTTGAGGTCCCAATTGCCTTTCCAGAACCAAAGCTTCTTTGTAAGCCTCTGTTAGATTGGTAATAGAGGCATCTCTTTTCAAGAAAATAGAAGTCATTGGATCTAGAGAATTCCTAAAAATTTCTAATGCCGAGTCTGCATTTGGCACATAATAACCGGTCAGTCTACCATAAGCCTTCTGAAATCTGACATTGTAAGATCTGATAGATTCATTTATTTCTCTTTTAATACCAGAAAACTGCTGATATAATACACTGGGATCTATTACTTCACCAAACTGTGATACAAAAACCTTTTCCAAGTCATTCCAACTGGTAATAGAATCGTTAGTGAGATTTAGAAACCAGTCGTAAGCTCCCTCCTGGAGAGTGAACGGGAACAATCTGCAAGCCACATCTTCATGCTGTACATTTAACAATTTTAGAGCATTCTTGAATGCTACTAGGTGTTCTTCCGCTGTCCTAGTTCCATCATGCTTGTATCTGGGAAGATATCTCTCAGGATTTCTGGGCAGGTCATGGGCTGCACCCGAGATATTTAAGGCAGTGGAACCCAACCAGTTTGCCATTACTACTTGATTGACGATGATACTTTCAGTTGTAGTTGGAGTAACTACAAGTGGTGACAAAACTATTTCAGACAAGGACTTGGCCCTTTTGAGGTTGCTTCTTCTGGGAGTTTCTAACTCAGGCACAAGGAGCTCTCCAACTCTGGAGTGGGACCTTGTTACTCTATAAGTGGAATCCAGCTTTTCACAAGCAACTTACAACCTTACAATCCTTAACAAACTACTGAACTTCAGGCCCTCCTTCTAGCGCCAATTTTAAATGTTGGTGTTGAGTTCCACTGTTTAGGCAAAAAACTCAAACAAACAAGTTTTAAAAGGCTGAGGAGGAGGGAAAAAGGCTACCAGAATCTGGATAAAATATAGTATTTGTTAAATACCACATACAATCATATTTCTCAACTCAAGCGCACTAAGAACGTAAGTTCGGCCCTCCTTCTAGCGCCAATTTTAAATGTTGGTGTTGAGTTCCGCTGTTTAGGCAAAAAC
The DNA here is from genome assembly GCA_028583015.1 of Wollemia nobilis. Lineage (NCBI taxonomy): Eukaryota > Viridiplantae > Streptophyta > Pinopsida > Araucariales > Araucariaceae > Wollemia > Wollemia nobilis. Next base: position 4,112,448 of record JAQPPZ010002458.1, read on the forward strand.
TCAAACAACAAAGTTTTAAAAGAGCTGAGGAGGAGGGAAAAGGATTCAAAAGATAAAACACCAGACTCTGCACAACAACTTACAATACTGAACGAGTTCTGCCCTCCTTCTAGCACCAATTTTAAATGTTGGTGTTGAGTTCCGCTATTTAGGCAAAAACTCAAACAAACAAGATTAAAAAGAGCTAAAGAGGAGGGAAAAGGATTCAAAAGATAAAACACCAGACTCTGCACAAACAACTTACAATACTGAACAGAGTTTAGTGGCCCTCCTTCTAGCGCCAATTTTAAATGTTGGTTCGACTTTTATACACACCCTGTGAAGAATGAGCATAAAATACCGATAACACTTATACGGGATAAATCCCACTCACTTTAGGATCTTGCTGGATATCCAAGGTGTGAGTTACAGAGTTGGGTCGAATGTCTATTCACTCTTTTCCGCTTCTGGAATAGTTTCAAGTGGACTCGTCTGTTACCTTACAACGGGCTCTGGACTTGTTCAGTAATGTTTTTGGAGTTGGTTATATTTGTGGACACTCAGATTTACAATCAGTTCTTTGATCTAGCTCTTTATGTGTTAGCAGATTTAAATAAAAGACAAATTTAAAGAAAGATAAAAATGGATCATTTCACGGTGGAACAGAGAGAGTAGGGTAGGGCAGAAAGAGAAATTTATCTAACTTAGTTGCAAAACCAAAACTACCAATTTTAGTTATACCGGTTAGCTTCACAATAGAACAAATCAAAGAGGAAAGTGTCCAGCTTTCTAAGATCACCTTCCACTAAGAGCATAAGACAGAGACAACAACAGATCTGAAAGAAAATCACAAACAGAAGGGAAGTCGGTTAAAATTGGTATCTCTCACCAACAGCCTAGCTCGCACAGTGAGGACAGAGCAATTAGAACAGGCCTGAACCTTAAATCTATAATTTTCCCTAACATACAATAAAGAAAATGAAGCCTAGCAACATATCCAATCCTGGTAACACAGATCTACAACATAAATTAAATAAACCTTAATGAAACGAAAACAAAAGAAGATGAACTTATCACAATCTGAAAGAGATTAGGCTCCTGGCCACGCTATCACAGAAAAATGAAAATCACACCAACTCTAAGTCCAGAACAAAGCATTCAAACAAGATTTGCAGGAAATTGCTCCAATAGCTTTTATTTCTAAGTTTTCGCCTCTAGAATTTACATTCAGAAGAAGTATTTATAGACCCAGGACAGACCCTGATCTTTTTAGAAATATCTTCTTCTCAAACCCTAAATCTTATCCTCTAAACCTTACTACCCGGGTTTTACAATATAAGGCCCTTTAAAAATAGAGTTTTTTATAAACCCTAACCACTCTGCAAATCTTAGTGCAGTTACTTGCCATAAATGGAGAAGGCATGATCTGATATTATTCTCATCCATCTGTAACTGCAAGTAAATATCTTCGTTTTCTGGCCGGTCGTCGATATATTCCATAAATGGGCACTACGTAAGTAAATATCTTCATCTTTCTGGTGCACTTGCCGAGAGGGTCTCATTAATTCCTCAAAGAAATTCGGATGAGTCACTGGTTTCTCTGACATTTTATCTTCATAGAGCCACTTCTGAGTTGAAATTCTCTGCACGCCATTACTTTCACCATAAATTCTCCTGTTAAATGCATCCATCGGCAAATTTCGGTAACTGTGTGTAGATATTTTCATTTTTCGATCAATTGCTGACATATTCCATTAAATGGGCAGTTGCTTAGTCACCGTAAAGTCTCTTTGCGGCCAGATCTATAAAATCTGGATGAACCAAAAATTCTTGGCATCTCACATTTCCATCTGACGGCCTTCATTTAATCCGTGCTTATTTTGTCCTTTTCTGCCATTACTTCCGCTAGTATGCAACTGCCAGCTCGCTTTCTGCAAAAGAACAAGCAAGGATTAGTATTTTAATATTATTAATTTAAAACCCTAATGTTCATTATATGTCGGCTCTATTTATTTTTTTGACACGTGTCACGAAATCGCGACGTCCCCCTGCATTCTGGTCTTTCTAGCTCTTTTGCCATGAAACCGTGACATGTCGCGAAATCGTGACATGTCACGAAATCGCGACGTCCTCTTTGCTTTGCATTTGGCGTTTCTGATTTCTCTTTCCCCGTCACGAAATTGTGACATGTCACGATTTCGCGACATGTCACGAAATCCTGACGGTCCCCATGCCTTGGCCTTTTCTTTCTTTTGTGTCGCGATTTCATGACGTCACGATTTTGTGACACCTTCAATGCCTTAGGCCCATTTCAAGTTTTGTGTCATGATTTCGCGATGTCGCGATTTCACGACGTCGTGATTTAGTGACACCTTCTCTACCTTGGGCTTCTTTCAAGTTTTGTGTCATGATTTCACGACGTCGCGATTTCACGATGTCACGATTTCGTGACACCTTCAATGCCTTAGGCCCCTTTCAAGTTTTGTGTCGCGATTTCGTGACATCACAATTTCGTGACACCTTCAATGCCTTAGGCCCCTTTCAAGTTTTGTGTCGTGATTTCACGATGTCACGATTTCATGACACCTTCAATGCCTTAGGCCCCTTTCAAGTTTTGTGTCGTGATTTCGCGACGTCGCGATTTCACGACACCTTCTCTACCTTGGGCTTCTTTCAAGTTTTGTGTCACGATTTTGCGACGTCGTGATTTTGCAACGTCACGATTTGGTGACACCTTCTCTGCCTTGGGATTCTTTCAAGTTTTGTGTCGCGATTTCATGACACCTTCAACCTTACTCAATTGTCATACACAAAGCACAGTTTTGTGTCATGATTTCGTGACACCTTCAATGCCTTAGGCTTCTTTCAAGTTTTGTGTCACGATTCTAACGTCGCGATTTCGCGACGTCGCGATTTCACGACACCTTTAATGCCTTAGGCTTCTTTCAAGTTTTATGTCACGATTTCACGACGTCACGATTTCATGACACCTTCAATGCCTTAGGCTTCCTTTTTCAATTGTTCATTTCCAACTCCAATTTGTGACTTCAATCGTGACTTTCTCCTTCGGCTTTGTCTTCCATTTGCGTCACGATATCGCGACGTGTTCATCACTTGCACTTTCTTTTTTCAAAACCTATCGTGATATCACGACGTTTTCCTCAAGACTTGCCTTCAATCAAAACCTGTCGCGATATCGTGACATTCTTAAGACTTGTTTCTTTTAGTCCAAATATGTCGTGATATCGTGACGTTTTCTACAAGCTTCGCTTTCAACCAAAATATGTCGCGATATCGCGACATTTCCAAAAACAGAAATGTCGCGATATCGTGATGTTTCCAAAAATGAAAATGTCGCGATATCGCGATGTTTTCAAAAATGGAAATGTCGCGAAATCGCGACGTTTTCATTACTTAGCAAATTTTCCAGAAATTGTAGGTTGACTCCAATGAATTCATTCATCTGTATTCTGCATTTTTACATATCAGTGAAAGATATTTTTACTCAGAATGATTCTAACATTAAAGAAGTGAATTCTAAATTGAAATTAAAGTCACATGCAAGACTACTTAGATACTTTGGTATATGCAAAACTTGAAGAAGGAGGAGGCAAGCAAAATTTGGAATTAAAACCTGGAAAACATCAAGAGGGTCCCTACTGCAAAATGAAAGCTAAATATTTTCAAAGGATGGAATTTCATTTTTCAGTGGGGGTGTGTTGCTTCTCAACACATCCTTCTTTACAAAATTTTGTCACACAATTGCAATACATACTGAGCTTGGGTGCATATTGACTAGTTTGACCCTTGTTTCATGACATCCTTCTTTGTAGTATTTTGTCATGCAACTATGATACATACTGATCTTGGGTTCCTATTGGCCAATTTAACCTTGGTTTTATGGCATCCTTCTTTGCAACATTTTATCATGCAATCACGATACATACCTTGCTTGGGTGCTTGTTGACCAGTTTGACCCTAGTTTCATGACATCCTTATTTGCAACATTTTATCATGCAACCGTAATACATATCAAGCTTGGGTTCTTATTGACCAATTTGACCTTGGTTTTGTGACATCCTTCTTTGTAGCATTGTGTCACATGACCACGATACATCCCAAGCTTAGGTGTTTATTGACCAGTTTGACCCTGGTTTTGGGACATCTTTGACACTTAATTATTTTTGCAAAAAAAATATTTCTCTTGATGTATCCATTTTGGCCTAGACTACTCTTACAAACCAAACTTGGGAAAAAACTAATACTACTTTGATCTATACATATCCACTTTATGGGATACCCTTTAATGTAAATAACCTTGCAAATAATCCATCCTTTGAAACTTATTGTAATATACTTAATGTAAACCAACCTCCCACATCTAGTGCTCAAATAAAACCTCCTAATAATACAAATTCATGTCAAAATCCACCTAGATATAGCTTGTATAATACATCCAATATTCCTCCTATATAGTCTATATATCCAAATTTTGGATATTCAAAACAAATAATTCCTTATTAGAGTTATGGCCTTTATCAAAATTTGGAAGTATCTAATAGACAAATGGGGATACAAGCAACCCAAGAAAGCCCCGAGGTACCAATACCAGCTCTAGTCAATCAAATATAGTAAAACACACAACAATACCCACCTCCTCCAAACTAATATGTCCCTCTACAAGGATATAAATTCCCTCCTACATCCCTAAACATGAAACATCATATGAATCAATAACATGCTTACTATAATACTCTACCCCCTCCTTTATAAATACCAAATCCTCCTTAATATTTTTCTTATGAGGCTTTGTATCAGTAACCTCCAATACCCCATTCCAACCTCAAGGTTATACCATGTATCTTTATTCATAAATGAAATAGCAATATATAAAACCTCCTCCTCCACAAAATAATATATTGTCTCTTGCTAGGCCTTAAAACCAACTTTCTAGTTGGACCTTTTATAAGAAGGAAATGATTTCCTTGGTGAAAGGGACTAATTAAAGGAGATACTATAAGGTGTCATCCATTTGTGGATGGAAGGGTGGCCACTAATTTTATCATGTAGAAAAGGGAAGATAACTATTATAATAATGCTAGCCATATGATCTTCCATCTGTTGTCAATGCTCTTTTTATGACAAGTACAAGTGGTTGAAGGTTGCTAAAGCTATGTGGGTCCTTGATATTTATCCAATGGCTCTATCTTCTTTATGAAATTATAAGTCATTGCAAGATTAAACCTTATTTATGAGCAAGATATAGACATGTGGAATACACAATAGTCACCTGTGGATGAAAGAGGTGGTATAGAGAAGAAATCAAATGAGATCCACCATTAGTTAAAGGGCCCATCAAACATGACTAAGGTATACTAGACTATGATAGTTAAGCATGTGGTGATTAAATTAGCCATCCATCACATGGACAAGACTACCCTAATAACTTACACCTATCAAAATTAGATCTAAGGAGATCTATTAATCATTCAATCAAAGGAGGCCATCCTAATGAAGATAACATTTGAAGGGAGTCATTACGTACCTCTGCCTTTCATTGTAAGAAGACCCTAGGATAAGAAATAAATATTACTATAGGTATGCCATTACATAATAGTAGGTGGTGTGCAGGAGGGTCTTGATTCATGAAGCTTCAAAGTAAGTAAATAATAAACTGTAGAAGACCCCTCATGCACTTCCTAAAGGGAATCCTTAGTAGAGGTAGTTGATGATGGTAGCAACAAATACCCATAAAAATACTTAGATATCTTCAATATTTATTGTCCTTGATCTAAAAATATTGAGGTGACTAACTATTGAAGGTAGAATTATCTCAAGTATAAATTAGATATGGTATTCTAGATTTCTTATGCAAAGTCTTGGAGGGTAAAGCCCCTTAATTTTTAGGCTTCGAGCATTTGTAATATTTGATAAATATATATATTTACATACATACATACATACATATATATATGTATGTATATATATACATATATATGTGTGTGTGTGTATGAATATATACAATATATATGGGAGTTGTGACTAATTTCACTCGGTCCTATTTCTATTATGTTTTGGATGCTTGGTTATGAAGTAAAATCATGTTCATATTCTGGCTATTAGTATGGGATGAATGTGTTCATTCAATTTTACTATATATATGAAGGTTTCACATATTTTTGCATTGCCTCCATAGCTTAGGTTTTAAATTCCATAAGTTTTAGTTTTATTTTTTATTTTTCCTTTTTTCATTGTACATCATAGGTAAGACACTGGGATACTTAATAATATACATAGAGACCACATTTGACAAGGATTTACCCTCATTAAAAGTATTAGAGGTTTTATCATGGATGCTCTCTCTTCCCACAAAGCTTTATGTTGTGTCACCCAAGTGAGGTGTAGGTGCTAAGGTGCATTGAGATACTATAGTGGATGACTAGGACACTTTAAGGTAATTATAGTTAAATTTGGCATGCCCCATGGGATGAGATTAACACATTTTTCCTTTAAGATAAAAAGAAACATTTTACTAACAAAGACTCTAATGAAGGTTTGGTTTATTTTCTTGTTAAAGCCTAGAACTATTCACTTGGTGAATCCACTAAAGAGAAAGACCCTAAACAAGACATCTAATAAAGAGATAAGACTAAGATTTTGGTGGGGATATTTATATCTTGGCCTATTAAATATCCCACTTGGTGACTCCATACCCAATAAAGTACCTATAATTATATGAGTGAGAGACTTGTCACTAGATCATTTACCAAAACCAAATCACAAGAGTTGGTACCACATTTGAATCAGAGATCGAGGAGAAGGAACTGATGGTATAACATGGTTACACAACTAAACCAACCTCCTAGAATATTTTTTGGCATGGAATGAGAGAGGCCACTTAATTATTCCTACTTCACCTATCACATGGGACCTAATTCCTGCCTCAACACTTAAGTTCTTACCATAATTTTTGGGAGAAGATTCCACTACTTTGAAAAAAAATTTGCATTATATGGTAAGATTATATGAATGCATAACATCAAGTAATAGAACATGGATATAATATTGTTGGCTATATTTTTAAGAGGAAAGGTTTAGGAAAGGTACTTCAGCCTTGCCCTACACTCAGTCAAAAATTGGGATTAGATCACACATATCCCAATAGATATATTTGAAGAAAAGACTAATGGTGAATCCCTCCTTGAGTAGATAACAACCATAAATATGGTTCTAGTGAATATAATGGATGATTTTAATGTTTGATTCCACAAAATCTTGCAAAGGATCCATGAGAAGATCAAATCTCCCCCAAGTATAGCATGAATATATTATTTGAAATTATTTAATTCTAATATAGCCATGATGGTCAAATAAAAAATAGATAACTCTTTGTTATATGCCTATGGAATAACCATATAGGCTTAGAATTACCTAATCTAGATAGGTAGGTTAGTCCCTAGGCCACCTTTACCTCTATTTTTCTCCATCCAACCTCTCTATCAATCCAATCCAACCTTTTAGTCCAACAATTATCAACCCACCCTTGCTAAATTTTTTAAGAAATACCAAGCTCGTCTCTCATTTTGGCTACATCCCTATACCAATACTTTTTTTTTGAATATGGATGAGATGAGGAATATACTAAGGATATTATCCAATGAGATTAATCTTAAGAGAAACTAAAGTACCGAAAGGTTTCCTTACTATAAATACCCAAATCCTCCTTTCCAAAAAGGCAACCAAGGCTATTGACCTTCCCTAAATTGGTATTAGAGTCCTCTACCTCCACCTAATAAGGATTCTAGATAGTTCCATACCTCAACTCAAGAAATAGTATGTATACCCATCCCTCTATAATATATTTTTCTCAATATAGATAAGGGATATTGTGACCACACAATAATTATGTGGAAGATCCTAATATGTGGTATTTTTATATTCCTAAGGTTTGTCCCTCTAACTCTCATACAAAAAATGAGCCTCAACTAGCTAGTGAAATATTGCATGCCCAACTACTCATATCATACCCAAAGTTAGATATTCAAGTATTGAACCAAGATTGTTTTGTGTAGCTTTGAAGCTCATATCTATGGATAAACTCTTGAGATTTGGAGAAAACCTTGGTAACTTGGTATGAGGTCAAGGTATATGTAGTATCAAATAAATTAGTTCCCATAGCTTCCACAAGACCATAAGTTTGATTAGACTACATAACTAGAGCTAAAAGGAAGTTAATTGAGGAGTAAGGAAAGATTGTTCAAGTGGGACCTAGGCATCAAAACAAACTAGTTGATATTTCAAGGAATGTCTCTACTTTAGCTTCATCAAGTAATAATGTACAAACTATCCCAACAATTGTAAAATATGGTTCAAAATCTTCCAAGTGGAACATGGTGGGACTTTTAAAAATTTCTCAATCAAGTATAAAGTCCTATCCTCCACTGCCATCAAACACCATCCACAAAAACTATTCCATTGAAATGTACAATATGGTAGACCATCTAAAAATATCTACCATAGTAATGCTTTCCTAGGATGTATTTTTAATGCTTGAATAAATAAAAAACCTTGAAAAATATCTATAGAAATATAAGGGACTAGGTAAGCAAAAGGTATCCATAGGCTTATATATCTATCTTTGAAGCAAGAAAATATAAGCCTACGACCTTTTATCTAGCCTTGGTCTATGGAGATAAACTAATACACAAATATATGATAGAATATATGTCTAGCACTTCAATCATGTCCAAAAAAGTAGTAGGTTCACTCAAGCTGGTGTATGAACCTTTCAACAATAGAATAATCTAGCTAGATGGCACTTTGGTACAAATATTTGGACTAGCGTAGAATATTGCCCTTACACTCTAGGATTACCCCAATATCATAATACATCAAGATATCATGGTAATTGAAATTTAGCCTTATTTGGTATATTCTTGTCCTGGGAATCCATCATCAAGATCAAAGGATATTTTTTATTAGACTAGACTCATAAGCCACTCAAAACTAGCTATAACACTAAGCTTAAAATCCCTTCAAAACTGCTCCACATTCATCATGTGAAGTAAATACCTTCTATAAAAGTAAGAGAGGGATAAATTTATGTAGCCAAGGAGGCACTATCTGGGTTAGATTTATCTATTGATCAAGTTCATTTAGACATCCTAGATTATCTCCTAAAGCAACTAGCAATTGAGACATAGGGTTCAAATCTTGAAGAAGCAATCGATCAAGCTAGAATGGGAAAATACATCACCACAAATAAGTGTATATACCCTATACATACATACACACACACACACACACACATAAGGAAAATATAGGGTTGGAATATTGAAACAATACCCATTGATGAAGTCTATGCCTTACACAAATATTGAAGGTCCTCCTAGAGGATAAAATGGGATATCAAAGCAATAGAGCTATAGATATGCAAAGTCCATAGGCTAAAATGATAAATTTTGGATCTATGAACCAATTTTATCATTAAAAGGAAAACAAGTTTCCTTTTTCATGTAATGGAACATGGACCAATCATATTAAATAAAACCCCACCCAAGGTAATTTTACTACCAAAATCACATAAGTCATCCAACCAAGGATCAATAAAATGACGATCATAATTGGATTCCAAAACATAACAATATTTCTAAACAATACCAATAATCAAACAAAAAAAACAAGACACATAACAAGTGTGCACTAACCCAAAGGTTAGAGAAAAGTTTTGAGGTCAAAGTAGTGCTCACCAAATGATAAAAATGATCCATAGATAATGTTGCAAGAGATGGATTTTACCTAGACAAGAGCTTTCCATAAACAAATAGTATTAATGAGGGAACATAGCTCAATCTCTCACTAGCAAAGAACAAAAACATTCTAGATATGCCCCTTGTGAAGAGAGCCATATTTCTACTCCCTAGGGCCAAAAATAATGAAACATAGAAAGAATACACCAAATTTAAAATTATTGAGGAAGGATTGGCAGTAGGTATGCATTTCTAATAATTTGGTGATTGTTTACAAAGGAATATGGACCATGCATAACATATGATTGGGCAAAATATAGGTTCACAATACCAACCAAGTCAATAAATTAGTGCGCCCTTCCCATGATAACTATATGAATGATCAATTCAATTAATGTCTAAGAGTGTGAGATCTCTTAGAGGCTTGAAACTACATTGCACATTCATAGCTGGTGAGATTACAGATCATTCTAGATAGAATATTTTAGCTTAGAACTTTGATAATGGTATTTTCCAAATGGATCCACTTAAGTAGGAAAACATTTTAAAAAAAATGGATGAATGGTACAGTGATAATGAATATATCCTATTGCCTTACCAAGGGGGAAGGATCTCACATGTAGGAAGAATTTAAGGCTAATGAACACATTAATTTCCAAAGAGAAATCTGAAATTATGAAGACTCTATGCTTTCAAAATTTCATTTTTTAGTCATAAAGCATTTGAACAATAAGGAGCCTGAGAGCACAAGGTAGCACATCAATAGAAACATGTCTAAGATAGGCTAAAGCCCACTCATGAAAGGATATTCAAAGATTCATGGAGAAGATAAAAAATAATACCTATAGTCCTATAACCAAATTTTAACCCTTCCTTGGTTCAATGGATGCATCTCCTTCCATATTATGCCAATAAATGTAAGCATGTGTCCCTTAGTTCACTAGTCCCAAGCTTGTAAATGACATAACAAAATATGTGATAGGCCCCAAAGATATCTAAGCAAATTAGGCACCTAAGATAAGGGGCATGGAAAATATTAAACTAGAGCAACATTGAGTCCTTTGGGGCTCAAATTTAGATAAACACCTTGGTTTAGTACCTAGTACTTGAGGTGCATAACTTCTATGAAATGGTAGCTACATACACAAAAAATTCCAATGGCCAAAACTAAGAGATTCAATCACTTGATGGGGGCTTTAGGGTTGTTATACATGTTCACATAATTTGAAATATGATGATGGTAGATGAGTAGGCTCATTGTTAGCTATGAAAGTTCTACTGAGCTTTACAATGTCATTCTAGACAAGTGAAGCTATATTATAGAGGAATGCAACATTAACGGTGATAAGCCACCAAAATTTCACTTAAGTATCAACAACTTGAGAGAAAACACAAAGGATATCATAAGAATGTTTGCATTTATTTTTAGGTTGAAAAAATACAAAAACTCATTCCTAGTCTAGCTAAGAGTATTGTACAAAATGAGATGTATGCCAAGCCAAGAGAGATTAGTCTTTGAATTCAAATATTATATCATTGAGAAAATCCATGAAGAGATATCTAGGTTCCTAGAAACTAAAATTTTAGTTTTTCTACATTCTTAGCCCATTTTATTTTGTTTCAAAATATGGTCATATATCCTAGGTTGACCCTAAGACTAGTAGATGAATGTGGTTGTGCTTGACCCATATTATTTTGGATAGAAGTCTTGAAAGGATTCTCATATTACTATGGGTTTGTGGAATTTTGTGGCCCCCACATTGGAAGCCCTATGTAGATAAAATCTTGAATGCCTCTCAACTATCTACATGAAGTTATTATAGGGTAAACACCAAGGGGACTGGTTCTTTGTGAAGGATGCCATCCTCATAAAAATGCATTATTTTACTAAGCCTATCAACTGGTTGCCCAAACATGTATTGGATTAAATTTTCACACTAGATTCTATTTTCTAAATGGTCATTTGTCTTCAAGTTTATTTTTCCAAATATGGATCCTAGTCTTCATCGGTTATCCTTCAACCTAGTGGAAAGACCCTAGCTTTCTACTTTCTTCAATTTTTCAAAAAGAGTCCAAGTGTATTTCCCTTTAAATTAGACAAGATATAACCAATTTTTTCACACTGGACAATAATTAATTTTGTAGCTAAATAAATCTTGTGCTAACAATTTCTTGTTATAGCTTTGATACCACTGATGGTTTTTGAAGCCTTAATATTAATGTACTCACATGATCAAATATTCATAGGATCAAATATTATAAGACTAAATACAATAGATTATATGAGACAACTAAAATGTAAATATAAAGGTTAATAATATATCCAATACCATTCATTAATAAGCTACAATATGAATGTAACATCCTGAATCACATAATATAACAAGACTTACAATATTAGTTGCTCATATGTATACAATTTTTTTACTCCTCTTTTTGTTACAAATGTATCATAAAACTCTTATCCAAAGATAACACTAACTAGATGATATAATGTAGGTAGTAATAGATGGTGATGCTTTCTTTAGAAGCAAAAAGAACAAGATGTACTTTTATAATATCCCCTATAGTTTTGGCAAAATCATCATGGTGAAAAGGAAGGTCTCTAATTTCTTGGAGAAAAAAAGGGCCTAAATATTTAAGTAATGCTAGAGGAATGAAAGTATAACCCAAAGGTAAATTTTTCTTCCTAGCTCATAATAATTTAAAAATTCCATTGAGTTTGTGCATAAAAATATGCCATATAGAGAGGCCCTCAAGAACTTGATAGAGAAAGTAGTCACACCATGGTTGAAGCTACTCCTAGAGCAAGTACCAATGGAAAAAAAGAGAACTTATAAAATATTCTATCAAAATAAAGGTAAGGTATATCCAAACTACCAAATCCATGTGATCAAGTTAATTGTTTTGAAATTTCAAAAGTGGAGGGATGAAAAGATCAAAGGTCTAATAGGAATTTTAGAAATAACATGGAAAGACTAGGCTTGATTGACAAATAAATTGACTTTAGTGAGAAATATAATGAAGAGCACACAGACATAGGGTATGACTATGCAGGAAAAATAAGAGAGGAAAAAATAGGCAGAATGATTCCATTGGTTACTAGAGAAGATTCAATAATAAAGGAAGTTGTCCAAATAGAAGAATCACCATTAGGGATCAAAGAAGTTCCAACCCCAAATTTTCCCTAGATGCTTACCATAATCACAAAACCAACTCCATAAGATCCACAATAGTAGAAGGAGAGGAAGTTAGTTTATAGTGCTATTCCTCCACCAATAAAGAGAAGAAGAGGGAAAACTTTTAGGGCTTGGTATAAAGTTGCTACATCCATATTGATGGGTGAATTCCCTACTATTTCTAATTTTTTAGCCAATAGCCTCTCATACAACCCATGCTATCAATCCCACTAGCTCAAATGCATGCTATCATAGCCATGTTGGTCACTACTTCCCTAGTAGCCCTAATGAAAACCAACATTCCTATGACACCTCCATTTCTAATCCTTAAAGTCCTCACCCCCTAGCTGCTACTCTATGTATGCCATACATTGGTCCACAATCCATTCTAGCGAGAGAATATTTACCCCTTCCTATTGCCTCTCAACCAATTTTTACTTACCCATTCTTCCAACTATCATTCACATCCCCTACCTTCCAAGAATGATTTACAAGCACATAGACTCTTGCTACTATACTAGGCACACTTCCATATTTTATATAAATCCAAGAGAAGACCATGTGGTACACCAAGAGGGAAAAATACTAGTAGAAGCAATACTCAAAAGATAATTTAACTTCCAAAACAAAATCCTCCATTTCACCCACCTAAAAATGATGATCTCCAAGATAGAAGAAAAAATGTAGGGGCAAGATTTGAAATACCAAGGCTATGGATAAGGTGGATTTGATGGAACATGCTAATAAGATCATTAGTCATGATTTCCTAGCCCTCAAAAATATACTATCAATTAGAGATAAGAAACTAAAGGAGGTTAAGAATACCCTTGAAAGTTCATAGATTGAGGTCAAAGGGATTCAAAACTATATGGATGAACTCATGAGTTCTTAGGTGTTGAAATCCTTCCTCGAGGAGAAGAGAGATAAAAATCAAGCATTAATCAACCGACTTATGACCATGGAATATAAACTCATTATAGATAGACCTAATTTCCAAAGAAGCTAAAGGGGAAGAGGAAGAAAAGCATTGAGGCTTTGCAGTAAAAATTGGATGAACTAATAAGGGAGTCTGTGTCACATATTGGGATAGCATAGCCAAGGAAGTGCTTTCATTTTTCTAGCTATTCAAATTCATTAGTGTGGCTTCTCAATAAAGGGCACAAATGAGTTGGGAAATTGAGTAAACCCTAATGATAATTTCTAAAAATATGATCGATAAAAGGAGATACTAGGCACATATTGTGATCTCAATTGACTAGAATATAACAACTCTTGGGGTACTTGATTGAGAGGTAGTATTATAGAAGATATAGAACATACTAAATAGGAGTATGATATGTAGAAATGCAAGGCCCAAATGCATGTCCTTGCCATGACAATCATCAATTTAAGGACTCCCATAGACTCCTTGACTAAGAAAGATCCACCCTCCCTATGGGCAATTGATAATAGGCTCCTTTCAAAGTAGGATCATGCATGATTTATGGATCTATAGAAGGAGAGGAGATTATATTTCAAAAAATAGTCAAAGCTCCTCACAATGAAAGATGTAATAAAGGCCATAAGGCCCTTGGTAGAGTTTAAGTTGTAAGTATAGGAGGTCACACATAGAATGAGAGGATTATCACATGATGAACATATGGATCTCAAGAGATGCTATCACCAATTCTAGAGAGTAGGGATTCCCTTAAAATATGACAAACATACACTAAAAATATGATAAAAAAATATGATTACAATTAATTAGAGCAAGTGGTATGATGATATGCAATTGTGCAATAGAAAATACTTAGAATAACAACAATATGAAAATAAGTAGACAATATTAGTAGTGAAATGAAGATATTAGAAGAATCTAGCTACAAAATGGAAATGCCAGTTAACATCTAAACTAGCAAAGAGGTACAAATGTTAACTATTAAGATGGATAATAATGAGGGTGAAAGAGAAAAACCCTTGAAGATGGGTTACCTCCCTCTTGGTTGGAGCTTAAATATTTGGTGATGCTCTTTGAGACCTTTTCTTAAGAGAAAATTTCTTGAGAAACAAGAGAGCCAAGATCCTAGAGAAAAACCAACAGAAGTTTGATGCTTGAAAATTATTCATGGAGATGCCATCCCAAGGGTCCAATTTATATAGTTTCCATGGCCCTTTGGTAGAAGAATTTGAATTTAAAATTGAGAGAGAATCCTTGGGATTTGGTTTAATAGTTTAGAGGATTGAGGATCATATAATAGGATTTAGGCTCATTAATGGAGCAGGTATCAAGAGGGGTGAAGAATCTAAGAATTTTAAATTCTAATTTAACAGGGTGGAATCACAACCTCATAATCACAACCAATGATTTTACACCCATGATATGATAGATTTGACTATTGTTGGTCAAACTTGATGGGGAAAGTTGAAATTTGAATTTGTGGTAGAATCACACCATGGATTTATAATAAGTGATTTCATAATCACACCCTAGGATTTCTAAGGTGCAATTCCACAAAATCTACTACCTAGGTACCATTTTTATTCCTTTTGAGGTATTTATTGGCATAGAAGCATAGACACACACACATACTCATTGGAAATATCTTTTTGATCTCATCTTAATAGTGGTGGTTTTGTAAACTATTGTGAAATTTTTAGAGGAAAAATGATGCCCCAAAGATGATGTTACTTTTTAGAGAAATAAACATGCTATATTTGGGTATGAAGATTTGGATGATTGGACAACTTATTTTAAGAGTTAAATTGGTGGAGTTAATGAAATTATGATTTAGCTAAGTATTCCAAAATTATATGTTTACAACCACATTAGTGGTGTTTCCATTGCTAAGAAACTCCTATGGATGTGTTATTATTGTCCCTATATGGAAAATAACTCTTATGACTATTATCATTGCTTATTATAATTTAAAGAATGAAAAAATTATCCATGCTCCATCCCAAGCCCTTTTATCCTTTACCTATCCTTCGTATTTATCCATTTGGAGTTTTAGCATCATTAGGAAGATAAACCTAGTGTTACCTAATGGATACAAATTCATCATAGGACCTACTTTGTACTTCATAAAGTGGGTTTAAGCCATTACTTTAGCCTCAACCACTATATTTTAGGTATCCAAGTTCATCCTCAATTATATCCTTCATAGTTATGACATCCCTTCTATGTGAATCACTGATAATGAAACACCCTTCAAGTACAAGGATGTCCAAAAATTCTGTTCTAAATATATGATTTAGCATAAATGGTCTACACTTTACTATTCTCAAGGTACTATGGGCCTATAAAAATAGTGTATGAACATACAATAACACAATGCCCTATGTTTTAGTCTATGGAAATGATGTAATCTTATATTTCAAGCTAGGGGTGTCTTCCATGCATATTTTAATACGGCACATCTATTAAAAATAAATATCATCTTGACTATATTGGCTAGCTAAACTACTTGATAGAAAGTAGATATATACCTTTGAAAATCTATGGGCCTACCAACAAATGCTTAAACATGCCTATAGCAAGTGGATATAATCCAGTTCCTTTGCAATTGGTGATATTGTTCTCAAAGCGACTAAAAAAACACCAATGATAAAATTGAGTTCAAATGTAAATTAAAGCTTAATTGGCTAGGTTCAATATCACAACCATAAGGTATGATTTAGATGCTTACCACCTTACCAATATTTAATAGGAAATAATTTAAATAACTAATGAGCATTATTCATATTAGATGATATTACATCTATCTACTTTGGATGTTTATTTAATTTTATTTACTTATCATTGCTTGCTTGCATATACCTAATATCATATCTACCTAAATGTACATGCCTATCTCTATTTGGATTGTATATTGCATGTAAAGTTAGGGATCCACATTGACATGTAAATGATGATCCTAGTTAGGATAATTTATTTTCATTTACTATGTGAATAATGTAAGTAGATCGTCTTAGTATTTTTTTTTAAAATCAATCAAGGTTGGCACAATCTCAATTTATCATAATTTATATCTCTAATCCAATTTACCTCAAGTTTATTCATATATTCCTCTAATCATCAATATATTGCTATATGATGAATACTATGACATTTGTAGGTGCTGATGAAAATATCAATCAAATCCAGTTCTTCTATTTTATCAATCTCTTATTGCATGATGAATACTACAATACTTATATGTTTTCATGGCAAGATCAATCTTATATATCCAATATTCTATATTGTAAATCTCTTGCTACATAATTAACATTATGATGTTTGTAAATGCTAATAGCAAGATCAATCATCTCATCTCTTATCACCCATGTATTAGCATACATGGGGGAAACATATCAACAATTGATTCATAATCCCAATTGGGGTCATGATTCATTATCAATATATCAAAGTCCTCTATGACACTTATCTTCAAGTCAAATTAATCCAATAAAAAGTCCTTTATGCATTTATGTAAAGTCATATATAAGCTACAATGGAAATGCCTATCAATAAAGTTAAATCAAAAGTTATGTAGGCAATGGTCCAAGCAAAAGTCCTATGAGCCAAGAAAAAGTCCTTTAAGCATTTGTTTAAAGGTGAATAGAATATTCCTATGCAAAAAACTAAATCAAAAGTCTTATATGCCAAGCATAATTCCTTTAGACATTTGTTTAAAGGTAAATATTATATATTCATATTTGTACATGCTTTGTGTCATAGCAAGTTGACCAAAATTCCTCTAGGAAAATCTAGTTAAAGTCACCCTAGGAAAATACATAAGAAAACCCTTGTATATATATATATATATATATATATATATTCTTTTACCTAAGCTAAAAGTTCCCTTGAAAAATCTAAATCTATACATAGTTATATAGATGTATTATGGAAATACCTCTTGGCATTATCCAAAGCCCTCTTAGACACATATAAATATATATATATATATCACCTATATATCAGGTGAATATTGAGATCTAATCATCAATATAATCTAATATAATCACCTCATCATTGGTGCATTTTGTCATAATAATTAAGTCATAATTTCATCCTAATATTTAACTTCTCATCATCATCTAAACATTGATCATTTCTTCAACTCACACTAAATATAAATAAATAATAATTACATTAATCATCAAAATAATAGTTAATCATCATTGTATCCTATCATCACTCTAAAAACTACTCATCAATTAATCAACATTAATTAACCATCAACCATAAAGCAACTAAACATAATAATAACATACATAATTAATGAAATGCACACATCCATATTACAATATCAATGAATATAAACAAATGGTATATATATATATATATATATATATATATATCAATTGTGTGTACATCATGTTATATGATTATATAATAGCACACAATATCTCAACCTAGGGTAGCAACCCAAAATGTGGCTAGCTTTGGGAGGATATGTCTAATGCTCCTATTGATTCTCCTCCTTATCCTCCTCTTGTAGGCAGTGAAATCCTTGTCGATTGCTATGACTAGCATGTCATGGACCTAGAGTGGGTCCATAAACACATCCATATTGGTAATGGTAGGTGCCTTGGTACAGTTGCATGGTATACTACTTTGTAAGACATTGCTTATTTTATCATTGCTTATAGGTCCTTCTAAACCTCTACCATCTAGTCCAATAATGTATAAACCACCTAGATATTCTTGGATCCTATGACTACAATTGTGTCTCTTGTCATCATTGCATCTCATTTTGTAGTTAGTATATTTATGGTCTACTATATTCTAGTGACCTAATCTATTATCTAGTCTTGCTTTGTTTCTTATGTTGCTACCTCTTCCTAAGCAATTGATCATGTAACCTTTCAATTTTTCACTTGTCTGGCTAGGGTATCTAAATCTACCTCAATAATAGAAAAAAGTGACTTCATAGGTATTGCCTTGATTGTCATACTTATCAATAGTTCTATAAGTTTTAGCTTTTGACAGTGTATGCCAAGGGAGAATGCAATCACATAATGCAGAATATGTAGAAATATAAGATGCTAAAAATATGTTCTAAAGGAAAGTGATAAAAATTATACAATGCAATATGGAGGAAATGAACACTCCAGTATTGATACTAAATAACTACATTGTACCCCATCACCAATCTATATGGTGATATAAACAATATTCCTACTACTACCTATAGTGATATATTATCACTCACTATGAGGTATTTTATATAGAAATATGGATTTCTTGGCCAAAACTTTACCTCGTTGTACAAGGGGACACCTTGTACATTTACAACTTGCACAAAGACACTTGTGCATTTATTATATTACTTGAAGTAACTAGCTAACTACCCCCTAAAGTAATATCATACTTAGTTATGTACCAAAGGTGGTACATTTACATGACCAAAATGATGTAATATACTCTAACACCCCATATATTATATTATTTGGGTATTGAAGACTTTAGTATTCTATATGGATCTTTATCTTCAGATTTTCTTTAGCTTGATATGGTCCTTTGTATTATATTTTAATTCACATTGTATTGTATGCCTCCTTGAATTGGTTCCTCTTCTTCTTCTTCTTTATTGGAGTCAGTAATTTCATAGGTAGATGTACTATCACCATATTCTTGCAAGATTATTTTCTCTTTGCCTTTGTCCTTTTTATCATTCTCCATGTCCTAAGCTTCTAAACATATACTTAGAGCATCATGATAAGATTTTGTGTTAGTAGAACTTGAAGGACTAATACTGCATGAGGATTGAAATATCTTTGCTAGGGATGATTCATCCATTTCTTTTTTCACTTTAAGTAATTCTATCAATCCTCTCTGTTCTACATTTTCATCCATATAACATTTGAATGTAAGTAGTAACATATATAATATACTTCCATATTCTAAAGGAATTTGAATGTAATTATTTTTATTATGAATTTTTTAAGTGAGTCGAGCATGAAGATAATGTTTCATTATTTCAGAGTTATCTTTTAAAGATTCACTATGTATCTTTTTTGAAGTAAGGTCTAAGTTTCCTTCAGACTTTATAAGTAAATTCTTGATTCCAGTTTTTATGACACTTGCTCTTTCTTTTCTAATAGTGTTCATATCATTGTTCACTGTGTTGTTTGGGGTAGACATCTCTCTTAGTTTTAGCTTTTCCTATTTTAGAAATTGATAAATATTTTTGTAGTAGACTACCTTATGTCTCCCTAGTTTAAGATATAGAGCTTTAGGTTTTGGAGAATTACTTATATCTCCCTAGTTAAGAGATGTGAAATAATTTGATAAAAACTTTATTAGAATTAGGTTTTGTAGGCTTCCTTATATCCCTAATAATTACAATATGCTTAGTTCACCTTCTAAGTTGATTTTGTAATGTATTGAGAATAATCAACTTTTTAGTTTTTGCTTTATTTTCCCATTGAAGTATGATTTAATAGTTGGATTTATTTTTGTCTCCTTAGAATGAGTATGAGATAATTTTACCAATTAATTCCAACTCTATATGTATGCAATTGATTTACTTTTCTATCCAATAGATTAATTTTCTAAATTCTAATTATATGTATATATTTTGTAGTATGCTTTATATCTCCCTACTTTTTGGAATATTAGAAAATAATGGTATTTGAAATTTAATATTGATCTATTGATCTAATCAATATTGAAAACCTTATATCTCCTACTTGGTTAATTGAAAATATGAATATTCAATACTTTGAAATAAGATTGCTTGATAATCTCTAATTCTTGTTAAGTTTATTTCAATGCAATAGTATATATCACCTTATAACTCTGATATTAATTAAATAAGCAAGTTTAATATTTACCTTTGTAAGACTTGATACTCTATGTATTTTTGAGTAGCTCCATGTACTTTTATGGCTGGTTGGTACTTATCTCAATGCTGTATTAATGTTGCTTTGACCTTGTTGTCCAAAAAAGGCCCTGCACACTCTCTCTTCGAACTCCGCGCTTCTACAATGCCTATTTTGGCTTGGTATCATTCTTAATGGGAGCTTATCACCATATGAATTTAATTCTGGTTTATGATAGTCCTTGTTGTCTCCTTTGACTATGATTTTAGCATGCTCTTACTTACTTGAATGTTGTAACTTTTCTCCAATTTTGCTTCACGTCTATACCTTGGATCAGGGTTATGCATAAGAGGTAGGACCCCAAAGGTACTTATAAAAAAATGGTGAAACTATTTCGAAACGACGGTGAAACCTGTCGAACTGCATGTATGATGGCATGGCGAATGACTTTAATTTTTCTCAAAAAATTGGCAAAAAAGGGTGAATTTCAAAGTTTTGCTGGACCAGGCCAAAAAGATACCGACTACGTTTAAAATCTTGGCAAAAGCTTGGATGCGAATTTCGGCCCGGTAATGGAACGGATGCATAATATGATCCGGCCTCGGATCGGATGCATTATATGGTCCGGACCCGAACCGGATGCATAATATAGTCCGGCCTCGAACGGGTTGCAAAATATGAAACGGTCTCGAGCCGAGTGCATAATAAGTACCGGTCTCGGACCGGATGCATTTTTATGATTGACAACATTCAAAATTTGGGTATTCGAGTAAGAGATATGATATGGCATCTAGTAAAGATAAGGATTGTAGCACGACGCAGCTTATTGCTATTGGCGTTGTTAGGGGAAAACCCATGCAATATTGGCAAAGTTGATCCCACATAACTATCTATCCCACATAACTATTTATCCCACATGATTTAGTGCACTCTAATTTCAAAGCTTAAATAAGAAACTTCCTTCATAGTAAAGTAGGCGAAGATTTAAGACAAGAAGGGTGGCCTCTTTCTGACGGATGTAGTAGGCAAGAAATCAACTACACTCGTCAGGAAGAAGACCAACGTGTCTTGTCTTGGATCTTGGCTTTTTACGACCACGAACCGGATGCATATAATGTTTTGGGTAAAGGACGATCGACAACATGATGTGTTCCATGATGGTCGACTGCATATTATGTGTCGGATAATGGTCGGATGCACAATATAAGCCGGACGTTACCCCGGATGCATATTATATTCCGAGCAATGGTCGGATGCATAATATGCATCCGGGATAACATCGGATCATATTATGCATCCGGGCATTGCTCGGAGCATAATATGCATCCGATATAGTGTCCGGATTAGATTCTGCATTCAAGCAATGTCTAAGGTATATTATGTTTCGACATTATCTCGGATGCATATTATGCATCCGATCATTGCTCGGATGCATAATATGCTCCGACATTAACTCGGGTGCATATTATGCATCCGACCATTGCTCGAAACATAATATGCATCCGGGATAATGCTCGGATGCATAATATGCTTCGACATTATCCCGGATGCATATTATGCATCCGACCATTGCTCGGATGCATAATATGCTTCGACGTTAACCCGGGTGCATATTATGCATCCGATCATTGCCTAGAACATAATATGCATTCGAGATAATGCCCGACTCATGTTTTGCATCCGGGTGCTATCCGGATACATAATATGTTTTGGGTAACGATCGGATGCATATTGTGTATCCGGTATATTATCAGAACATATTATGCATTCGTCTATTGGATGGATGCATACTTTGTTTTGGATGCATTGTTTGGGCTGAACCGGTTGCATAAAATGCTCCTGTCTCGAACTGGAAGCATAGTTTAGTTCGACCGCCATCGTACTGCCATGTGTCTAATAATGCATGTCCCATCCTGCATGTCTAATACGATGTTGCCACATGTCAAATATGTTTCAAGTCTATAAAAGAGCATCAACAATCATTTTCCCATTTCATTTCTGTGACAGCTACAACCAGAGCTAACCTTTCTGATCGACCTTTCAGTTTCAATTCCCAATCCTTTTTCTTCCACTTCCAACTACTTCCAATGGATACCCCTTCCACAATCACACCAAAATTCAAGAATTTTACATGCACTTTGATATCAGATCTCATGACAATGCCAGGGATGGACTTTCAGTGGCTCCATAACGTAGGTTTATCAACCCTCATTTCCATGCCACATTTCAGAATAGACAAAGTGCTCCTACAGAATATTATCTCTGGTTATGACCATGATAGGGGTACTGTAAGCATTAATCTATGAACTAAAAATGTTCTTTTCAGCATCACCCCTGGAGATATTCACAGATTGATAGGTCTTCCATTTATTGGTTTTAATCAAGTGTCATCGAGGTCACAGCTTTCTCTAGATGACAAAGAACACCTCGATAACAATTACGGTCTTTCATCAGAAGATTTGGTAGGTATAAATCTTGTTAAATGTATTTTATTAATTTTCAATGTTTTAAATTTCAAAATTGACATCAAATTTTTTTATGCAGCTTCTAACGCCAAAACAAAAAGAGGTTTAACGATTAGCGATGTTAACCATCAAACTTGAAGGCCATTATCGAGTTTTTCCAGGCCAGGCTTATTCTATTGGGAAGACCAAAAATTCTATTTTGGGCACTGTATTATATTGTTCAGTCTAAAAAAAATCAAAAGTTTGATTGGTGTACCTATATTTTAGATCGAGTCAGGACTGAGTTGCACGCGGTCCAACTTGCAACCGCCAAGACTCAGCCCCCCAAGACTCAGCCCATTGTGGGCAGTGTAAATTATCTTTTAGCTTTATATTTTGAGTCTTTTCATAATTTGTCAACTACTCCTGTACCAACTGTTATGCATTCAAAACTACACTCTATTGCCATGACACCAGAGGAATTGAGGGTAATAACTACATCATTGTCTTTGACATACTATTTTATAGTTTACTACATTCATTTTTAAATTTTTTCATCTATATGCAGGCGAAGGCAAAAATTTCAAGGACTAAATAGATTGCTGCCAATAGGGGTCACAGGCCGGAGCAAACAGGTGATTCTGAAGATACGAGCTCTGAAGCAACACCTGTTACTATGCAGAGGTCACACAAATGTGCCAGGAAAGCAACTACTCATGGGGTTTCTCATACACCTAGGTATGCACAAAATGTGCAAGCCGAATCTAGTGTGGCCAACCCCTCCCCCAATGCAAGACAATTGCAACACATTTCATTAGGTAAATCTATGATTCTATGTGTAGTTAATTAAAATTTAGATTTCTTTTTATTTTAAGTAGAATTGTAACAAAATATTTTTGACTGTTTTTAGTTGATTCTCGTGTTCAAGTAGTAACATCACAAGTTAGAGGGCATATGCCGCCACCACCTCCTCCACAAGCATCACACTCACCGGTTACACGCAATCAACAATAGGGACAGTCACAGCCTCAACCTATGCGAGGGCAAGTCGATGTTGGAAAACGTTTGTTTTCACAAGCCACTTCACGAAGTTCTGGGCGTGGGATTTCACAACCACAGAGATCACAAAGACCAGCAACAAGTTTGGGGGGCATGGATTCTCTCAGTTTACATTTTCTTCAAATTCATAGGTACCTAAATGTTCTGGACAGGGATTGGACAATATTCCACTTGATGAGGATTACATGATGCAGGGCGAGATTGAAGGCTTCAGGGCAACAAATGTGCTTAAATATCTAGCACGAGAAGAAGTCCCTATAGCTCAGTAGACATCAGAACCACCCACCCAAGGAGACAACCCTCATCCTCAAGGTCCTCAAACTGAGGATGATGTTGTCAATTTTAATGAAAATATTTCATTGGCAACAAGTATCGAGTCAACAATTCAAGAGTTTGTTTTGAAATATTTGTAAGAGTTGAAAGAATGGGAATATCGGGCAAAGGTCCTTATTAGGGAAATTAATGCCCGATATAAAAATTATGAAAAAAGGGATTCTATTTATTCTTTAGTCAAATATGAACCTGAAAAGCTTGATGGCTTGCTAAAATAGGCTACTTCAGGAATAGTTAAATCTGATTTTATTTATGAAGATGATGTCTTAAATGTTGTTGTTGGTAGATTGGAGAATGTTAATGTTGAAGCCCAAGCATTTTACAACTTATGGGCTTCTGATAAGGACAGGGTTGCAGTTGTTGAGGCTGCAAAAGAATTGGCTGAGGTAAAAAAGTTATATATATTCCAATTTTCTATTGCATTTAAATTTTTATATTTCTTGAAAATTTGTAATAATTTCAATATATCCCTTTTGAATTAAGTTTTCAATTTGTTTTGCAATCAAATTTTGAAAACTTGAAAACATAGGTTAAGAGCATGGATGTCAATATTCTTACAACAAAATCATGTTTGATGAAATCAATGGAAATGAAAAAGAAAATGCAGTCAAAGATTTTAGAAAACAATCGTTTAAAAAATACATCAGAGAGAAGTTGCATGAAGATCCGGAAAAGGTGCTTGATAAAATGAAAGAAACGCTTCCAACAATACTTGAAGATCCAAACAAAGAAGAAGTTGCATGTGTGTCAAGTATTGTGAAAGTACGTGACAACCTTGTTAGAGTTGGAGCACTGCCAGAAGAAACAGAAGTTGATAAAGGAAAAGAAACGACAACTCCAAACACTAGTGAAGCATCCAAGCACCAATCAAAAGATTGAAATTTGAAAATGTTGACAATGTTTTAAAAAGACTGAAATATGTTATTTCTATTTGAAATTGGTATGTAATATTTGAGACTTGAGTTTGAAAATGTTTTCAAAAGACTGCAATATATTAATTTTTGTTTGAAAATTTTTTGTTATATTTGAGTTTACAAATGTTTGAACGATGTAAAATATTTTTTTTGAACTAGTTAATATGAAATTTTATGTTTGAAAATGTCATGTAATTTCTGTTTGATAATGTTTTAAAAATACTGGAATATTTATTTTCGGTTTGAAAATGTTATGTAGTATTTGAGTTAGAAAATGGTATGTAATATTTGGGTTTAAAGTGTTTGAAAGATGTAATATATGTCTTTTTGAAATAGTTAATTTGTAGTTATGATGCACAAAATTTGGGTTTGAAAATGTTATGTAATATTTGAGTTTGAAAATGTTATCTAATATTTGGGAATTTATGTTTGAAATTGGTATGTAATATTTGAGATATGAGTTGGAAAATGTTTAAAAAAAGATTGCAATATATTAATTTTTGTTTGAAAATGTTATGTTATATTTATGTTTACAAATGTTTGAATGATGTAATATGTTTCTTTTTGAACTAGTTAATATGAAATATTCTGTTTGAAAATGTCATGTAATTTCTGTTTGATAATGTTTTAAAAAGATTGTAATATCTAATTTCGGTTTGAAAGTGTAATGTAATATTTGAGTTTGAAAATGTTATGTAATTTTTGGGTTTCAAAATGTTTGAACGATGTAATATAAATCTTTTTGAACTAGTTAATTTGAAATTTTTTGTTTGAAAATGTTTTAAAAAAGACTGCAATATCTAATTTTGGTTTGAAAAAGATATGATGCACATAATTTGGGTTTGAAAAAGACTGCAATATCTAATATCTAATTTGTAGTTATGATGCAATATCTAGTTTTGTTTGAAAACGTTTTAAAAAGACTGCAATAGCTTATTTCGGTTTGAAAAAGTTATGATGCACATGAAAGTTATGAAAAAATAATTCATTGAAATAATATAAATCTGGAACAATATTCAGAAATCTGCTATCAAACCAATTTGTGTTTATCATTGTCAATGAAATGAGAGTTCAGACACTAAGACCCAAACATAAAATTTTACAATCTACAAAAATGATTTAAGCCATGTAATTTTAAAGCAATAACGTGATTTAAAAAAATAATTCCTTGAAATAATATAAATCTGGAACAATATTCAAAAATCTGCTATCAAATCAATTCGTTATTATCATTGTCCATGAAATGAGAGTTGAGACACTAAGACCCAAACATACAATTTCAATTTGTTTGAAAACGTTTTAAAAAGACTGCAATAGCTTATTTCGGTTTGAAAAAAGTTATGATGCACATGAAAGTTATGAAAAAAATAATTCATTGAAATAATATAAATCTGGAACAATATTCAGAAATCTGCTATCAAACCAATTTGTGTTTATCATTGTCAATGAAATGAGAGTTCAGACACTAAGACCCAAACATAAAATTTTACAATCTACAAAAATGATTTAAGCCATGTAATTTTAAAACAATAATATGATTTAAAACAACAATTCATTGAAATCATATAAATCTGGAACAATATTGAGAAATTTGCTATCAAATCAGTTCATGTTTATTATTGTCAATGAAATCATGGAAAATTATCACTATGGAAGCTGAAACATATCAGCTTGTCCAGAATCATTATGAAGCATAGCAGAAATCTGTGTCTCCACCATCTGATCACTGAAAGCATCATCATCATCATTATCAATCGTATTCAACGTTCCTCTTCTGTCTACCAAGGAACTCCAGTATTCCAATGCCCTGTCATACGAAAATGTATCCAACTGATATGAGGACACATAAATTCTTAAACAATTTTCTAAATTCTTGTCAAGTCTGTTGCGGATTTTAGATTTAACAAAAGCAAGTGCACTGAAAACTCTTTCATCTTCGACTGACCCCAAAATCATTGTTTCACATAATTCATATAAACGAAAGTATTCACTTATAGTATCTTTTAAGACTATGCTTGGATACAATTTTTGCCACAAACGTGTAGTGGAACCAATCTCATGGACACTTGACATAAGTGATGTTTGCAAAACCATTGTTCTTCCAAAATGCGATGACTGTTCTTTCAAAAGTTCACTGTTGAGTATACCATTAATTGCTACACCATTGACTTCAACACTCTTACTAAAATGGTCAATGAGATTACCCATATATTTAATAAACAAATCATTTGCAGAAGTGTATTCGGTACAAGGCCCCCAAAACATGGGGTTAACCACACCCATGGACTCAAGCAACTCATCTCTCTGAAACCGTTCTCTTATCTCACCTATCAAAGTTTTTGCTATATTTGACAAATTACTCTTTGTTTTCTGTATTACAACATGAAATCTATTATGTGTTACAGGAACTTCTTCAAAATCTTCCACAACAATACTTGATTGCCTTTCAAAACAATAAACAAGTATCATCTTTTCATGAACATTAATACAGAGATGATCATTGATGTCAAACTTCAAAAAGCTTTTTGGATTGTTCACGTTTATCAATGTATTCCAACTATCAAATACAGGTTCTATAAAATCTGCATTAGACACATATAATGAATCAAGAAGCACGCATATTTGTTTTCTCATCCTCATAAAATCAATGATATAGATAGATCTCTCTTGTGCAAGATTAATTAATCTGTTCATTTCTTTTAACATTGGAAGAATACCACATAATGTCAAAAGTGTTTCCAAGTCAATCAAACGGAACAACATATCTTTTGCCTTATCAACTATTATGCGATTTGCATGCATAAACCCTGTCAGTGATTGATATTCTGCCAAAACTCTCTAAGCAAGTTGAAACAGTGAAATCCATCTTGTATCCACATATTTTAACAATTTTTTCCCTTCTGTAACTCCTAGTGCAAATTGTTGAAACTCTGCAAATATTTTCGGACTTAATGAGAAATAAGAATGAATATCACGAACAAGGTTTTCAACTTTAGCAACATTTGAAAATGTGCTCACAATTTTATATGCAAGATTTACTCTATGAGCCATACAGTGAATGGGGATCATATATGGTGCAACTGTGGTTTGGAGTCGAACACACAGACCAGACCTATGACCTTGCATAATAGCAGCTCCATCAGCTCCAACACAAATTAACTTTGTTGCAATGTCTATATCATTCATTCCCGTAATATTCTTTAAACTTTTAACAACAACATTATAAATATTTTTTGCATTTGAACTTTCCAACATCTTATGTATTCCCAAAAAAATAGGCCTTCTAACATGATTTTGAAATGTGTACACATGCATGCAAATCCAAGAAGTGTTATCCATAACTGTTACCTCATCAATAGAAAGTGAAATGAATTTGGCAAGTTTTACTTGCTGCCTTAGGTCTTCTTTCTCAACCAAAGATAAACATTTTACCATTTCCCAACCACTTCGGTCCGACCAATGAGAACTAGGAAGGTTTTGCACATTAAAAAGGCATAATAGCTGCTTATAATCAATAAAATCGGACATTGGTCTACCTTTCTTGAGAATATTGTAAACAATGGCAAACTGCTTACTTTTTGAAGCTAAAACAGTCTTCTGTAATTTGTCAAATTGGGCTCCAATTGTTCCACCTTTCTCAACAAGAGATTGTTGTTGCTTTAAGTGATTGTCATATTCTATAGCATATCTTAAATGCATACATTCTGATGCATCCTTCCACTTAACTTCTTTACTAACTTCACCATTACTTTTTATAACTTTAACATAACATTTGCTAGCATGTTTTTCAATTGTATCAATCTTGTTTTGAAGCCTATGATCCTTACCAAGTCTCCAACTGCAAATTTTGCATCTACATTATTTTTCATCAATTTGGTTATCCTCAGTCATGACAGGCTCAAGCCAGGGGAAATATTTCTGCCCATTCTTTCCTAAATCCCCTTCCAAGTATCCAGAGAGATGCTTTTCTTTTTTTGGAATTTTTGGTTGAAGATTCAATTGACGCTTGTAATGATTTTGATTTATCACTTTCATTTTCAATTGTGATGTCATTTTGCGTGTTGTCATCAGGTGTTTGTTGGATGTCATTTCTAAGGGGATTTTCAATGAAAGTCATCTCTTCTTGGGGAATATCTTCAAGTGGAGGCATATCGGGATCGACAGGGTATTCTGCATAGTAGGATACCATAATATTTTTTATCACTATTGGATGAAAAAATTTCAAAAAAATATACAAATCGTCAATCAAGCACATACTGGGAAGTAAAAAATCATTTGTACCTTGAATTTGCACAGATGTCGTTGGCTCGTCGCATTTCGAAGTTTGGCTAAAATATTTGAGGATACTCTTTTCAGCGGAAGATTTGGTGCCCTTCTTTCCATCACTGGGTGACAATTTACTAGTGACAAAAAAAAGTTAAAGAGGGTGTATTTTCTGGAGGCCTTTAGATATTATTGTAAATAGAATAAACAATTGTTGGGTAGTAAATTATACATACTTTTTTCCAGCCATTCTTTATTGTGATTTTATCAGTTTATGCCACTAGTTATTATTCTGGTGAAAGCACTCTAATAGAGAAAAAGAGCATCAATATGTCAATAGAGAACCAAAGCATTTACTTATGTATAATCTTAGCAATAAAAAAATATCTTAATTAAAACTAAGAATCAAAGAAAAACAGAGAAAACAAGGGAACAGACTCAACAGAGCAATGACAAAACAGAGAAAAACAAGGGAACAGACTCAACAGAGCAATGACATTCAAAACCTGGAAAAATAACAAGCAGAACATGGCAATATAAAGAAAAGCAGAGAAGTGACAGAGAACCTGGTGCTAAAAGATATTCTATCCGTATGCAGAGATACTGGTTTCGGTCGCACGTAGACAATGATCCTGGTAAACATAGGTCCGCTCGGTTGCACGAAAGTGTCTGAATTCAAAAATGGTTTCGTTCGGTTGCACATAAGTGTCCGGATTCAGAAATGGTTCCGTTCGGTTGCACAGAAGTGTCCGAATTCAAAAATGGTTCCGTTCGGTTGCACAAAAGTGTCCGGATTCAGAAATGGTTTCGTCTGATTGCACGAAAGTGTTCGGATTTAGAAATGGTTCCATCCGGTTGCATGAAAGTGTCCGGATTCAAAAATGGTTTCGGTGGCATAAAAGACCCGCTCGGTTGCACGGTTGTATCCGAAGCATAAAAAACTCCGTCTGGTTGCACGGTAGTGGTCGAAAGCTGGGAAGGTGCCGTCCGACTGCACAGTAGGTTATGGACACAAAAGTGTCCGATCGGCTACAAAATTAGTTCCGTCCGGTTGTAGAGCAGGACACTGTTTCGATCGGTTGCAGAATTAGTTTCGTACGACTGCAGAACAAGACACTGTTCCATTTGGTTGCTGAATTTGTTGCGGTCGGTAGCAGAAAAGGTTTCGATGTTGTGAAGAATTGTGTAGGTATTTTCCCTAGGGTGTTAATTATATATAGAGGTATACTTGGCGAGTTTGGCGGGATAATTTAGAAATTCTAAAATTTTAGGGCTAAAAGGGTACTTTATTTAGGCGGGATTACTTGCGAATTTTTTAAAATATTCGTGATACTCTCATCAAAGGACGGCTAACCGACACCGAAAATTTATTTTTTCCCAAAAATTTTGGCTACATGGCCGACGTCCGGGTCTCAAAATTTTTTGTGAATTTGAATTTTCGAAAATGGGTTTTTTCGCCCCAATGGCGAAGTTTCACCGCTATGCATAACACTGCCTTGGATTTGAATGCTTATGTAGCTAGGTGGCACATGCATCTTAAGAAATGTATGAGGTGGTTTCTAATCCTTCTTTGAGTGATGTCCAAGTAGATCTTGAGCTCCAACGTACATGGGGATTCTTATGTAATGCTTATGGTTGATTCCAAGTGGCTTATAGGCTTCAACATGCATGGGGCTTCTTATGTAATTCTTATGAATTATTGTAACACTTTATCCAAGTGGCTTATGGGATCCAATCATGAACAGAGATGCTGTAAAGTTCCTTCCTATCAAAGATGATTAGTTGCTCCCTTTTCTCTAATGTTCAATCATTTGCTTATGAGATGAGCACTTCTTGTCAGTGGTGAAAAATGGTAGATTGCATGCATTTTCCCTCCAATACTTCTCTTCTTCTATATATTCTTCTTGCTAATGTAAATCCAATTGTTTCTTGTTCCTCAACACTTATTCTAAGTGAGTATAGATTGGATCTTGATTTGATGGAGGTCTTGGGATCTTAGAGATGATTCTATGGTGGTTCAAGAGCTAATTTGAGCACTCCTTCTCTAGACATCTTCTCCAAGCAAGAGCTTAGGTATTGCCTCTTTTTCTCTATGCATTCTACTTTCAATATCCTGGTTTGAATGCTCCCTTTGCACTGATCAATATATTTTAGCCAACATATATGGATAATGATCCTTTTGTGATATCTTGTGCTTTAGATTTGATGCTAGGAATGCCTGATTTCATGGCTATAAGGGTGTCTTTGGATATCATAAAGAGAGATTTTTGTTAGCTCTTCTCTCTTGATTCAGATAATGCTCCTATATGAAAGCTTGTATGTTGTTCCTATATTATGGAGGATGTATTATTAAGACACTCAAGTTCTATCCTCTTTCCTACATAGGACAAGATGTTATGGTATAGAATAATGTAAATAAAATTGTAATAGAATACCTTGATTTACACCTTCTCTTTTGCAAGCTTATTTTTTTTGTTTTAATGGTAGCTTCTCTGTACTATTTCTTGTAGGCAAGGAATGATTGATGTTGTCTCATTTTCTATACAACTCTCTTATTTGTTTAGTTAATATAATAATGAACCCAAGATAATAATCACGTAGATAATATACCCTTTAAGGAGTAATTTTGCACTAATATTTTACCTATAATAGATATGGAACCATCTATAAAATCCATTTGCAACTACAAGACCAACTATAGAAACCATATATAGTTAAAATATTTGCTATAAAACCAATACATAGCTACAAAACTAGCTATAGAAGTAATCCATAGATACATAACTAGCTACAAACATAAAGGGCTACAAAACAACTGATGAATTGTAGAACTATAAACAAAAAGGACTATAGAACTACAAATAGATTGCAAAACTATGAAAGGGCTACAATAATATGAAAATATTTATACACTATGGATGAAATGCAAGAAGGTTTCCAAATTTGTAAAAAAAAATGCAATAAAAATATCTAATCCAAACTAGCTTCCAAATAAATTTGTAGATAGAAATTAAATTTGTTGAGACTAATTTCCAACAAATTAGGTTTATCCAAATTAGTTAAATGTAAATTAGATTTGTTGAAATTAATTCATAATTAATTTTTTGGATCCAAATTAGTTTAGATCTTTACCAACTTATTCTATTTGTGATATCCTTTATATATAATTGGTTGGATTTTTTTCCAACTAATTTAGATTAGATATCTTCTACTCTACTAGGTTGTCAATGGTTTCTTTTGTATAACCTATCTATAAAAGAGAAGGGATATTGCATTATAAAATGTATATCATATGTCCAAGCATTGATCTCCATTTATGTTGTCTTGTTATCTAAGTAATATTATGAGTAAGGGCATAGAGATATCCTACATATGCAACAAGGAAGGGCCCTATTATCTTCATAAGTAGAATAGATCCATAACCCATTAGAGTGAAAAAAATATTTTAGAAATAGGTTAGTAACTAATGTAGATTTATTGTAATTATGTTAGGTCCTAGTTTCTGTTCAATTTTAGTCTTTTACATTTAATTTGTCAATCTAGGTTACATTTAAATAATACTAAATCCCGTATATATTATTCCATAATTCTTAATCATTGAATTTATTCCGTTTTCTTAGTTTCATTTGTAGGAAATGAAAGTTTGCAAGAAAATGAAATTAAATGAAATTGTGCTTAATGTAAAGAAATGCAATTTATGACTTAGTCTAAGTTTGTGTGGATCCATGGATGATCTAATAATGCATTAACTATTTAATATATTTTATAATTTCTATATTATGTAAGTTAATTAATACTTATGCTTCTAATACTTATTTTACATCCTAATTCTATCTATTGTATTTTTTGGGGAAGAGATTTAGGGACTAACCTTTCAGAGTGGGCCCTGCCTCCTCAAGTTTAGTATTAACCTCATCCCCTTTCTCTACTCTACTTTAAATTCAGTAAGTTATTTTCATTAAAATAATCTAATGCTACTTATTTCATGGTTGCAAGAAAGTAATATGGAAGTTACAGAAGTAAATAAAGCATAAAATAAATATAGAACACAGTTACCAAATCCATAGAAGAAAATACTACTATTTTATTGCTTGGATTTAATCTTCATTCGTATAATATATGATAGAATACACAGATATCAATTTATTCAGATGGTAAATGACAAAATTTCTCCTAGTATTATACCCTTTCAAAGGTCTTTACAATGTATTTTATAATGTTACTTTGGACATTTTCAATAAAAGTCTTTTATGCTATCTGTTATATATCGATCCCTTTAAAAAATTGAATTATAACTTTGTATAAAATAGATATTCTAAAACTAAGACATGCTACCAACTACCTTGGGCTTATTACGAATGGATTCATCCAAGTGGAAAACTACCCAAAAAATGTAACAAAGGCCTAAATTTAAATAATTTGCTAACAAGACAATACAACTTTTTGTCCTCTTCCTACAGGAAGGGATAAATTAAGATTGCATTCAACAATATTCTTGTAATATAACAACTAAACTAACTTAGACCTATTATAAATGACTTTTTCCTTTTATTTAGGAGAGGACAAAATCAAATTACATTTGGATTGCACAACCTTTAATCAAATAGCATATTACATAATAAATTTTAACGTGATCAACTAACAAAGAATGACAAGTCATCCATGTTTATTATTTCAACTTCTCATACAACATTTGACCATGCTAGTAGCATATGTGACATGTTTATTACACAAAATGGGTTTATGAAATCTACAGGTTTCCATAGGTTCTTTACGTAATCCATATTTAGTGCACTTCTCGCAAGTTGGTTCATCCATACTTGACCTGTGTTTGGATATAGCTCTTCCTACGAAATACCTACAATGTCCATCTATTGAAACACAAAAATATTTACACAGTTTTACATGAAATCACCATTATTTGTCACATAATGTCTTATGGAGAAGATATATCAGAAATGACATAAATATTGTAAACTACGCATAACATTTACCAAAATCATATCCATAATCATCAATTGTGCATCTAAAACCAGATAAAAACTTGCATAATATAAGCATAATTTATCACTCATCATTTCCCCCCAAACTAGAGAGAATGCATGTCCCCATGCATACAATATTAATACAACAACATTAATAGATAAAACCTATTATTATAAAAGATAAAATACTATAATTATAACAGATAAAACACTACAATTGTAATAGATAAAACACTACAATTGTAACACATAAAACACTGCAATTGTAACACATAAAAAATTACAAATTATAGTAGATAAAACACTGCAAATTATAACAAATAAAATACTGCAAATTGTAACAGATAAATTACTACGAATATAACAAATAAAACATTGCAAATATGACAGATAAAACACTACAAATATGACAGATAAATTACTATGAATATAACAAATAAAACATTGCAAATAAAATGATTTTTGAATCTCTGCTTCTCATAAGTTAAGTGATATGTAAAGTTAATCAAACAAAATAATAAGTGATGGGGGACTGCAAGGGACTTCCCTGGGAAGTCCTGTTCTACTTGCCTGCTTCCCCCTTCCATGGTCTTGTCCTAGTTCCCTGGCACTTCCTTGGCCCTTCCTTCTTGGCTGGATGGTTTGGCAGATGATCTCCTTGGGGTGGGAGGTTACTTCTCCTTTTGTCTTCCCCTTTCCATGCATGCTTGAAGGGTTATTTTGTTTACCTTTGGTCTGGGACATCCCTCGGACCTTCCCTAGGTTTATGTGTTGTTTCAAGGATCCTTTTCCCTGGTGCTCTCAAATTTTCCTAGGTTTTTTGTAGGTTTCTACTTGTTACCAAGATTCAAAGGGTCTCCAGGTATAGTGCATCGTGGCTTTGGGAGAGTTGCTTTTTGAGTAGTTTTATACAACATATTTTTGGTTCAGGAGGGACCATGTGCTTATTCCTGTGATTATGATCTTTGGGTTTGTGTATGTGAACTTCTTGGTGGGTTCTCAACAATTTTTCATGGCTTTGTGATGGGTCTCTACTTTTGCTTGTTGTTGTTATCCCGCTGGTCTTTCTTATCTGGTTTCTTGAAGTTGTTCATTTGTGGTGCTCAAGATTATCTGGGGTTTCTTGCTACATTTTTTTGGTTTGGGGGAGACCTGTGCTTAACGCTCACAACTTGTTCCCCCCATGGGTCCTTCCTTTTGGGTTCCCTGGAAACTTCCCTACCTCTTTCTCATGTATTGCAGTTTTGCTTCTGCTGCTTTATCTACTTCTAATGTCTTTGTAGCTAAACCTCATTGCGAGGGGATTTCATGGCTTGTGGAGATCCTCAGATTGCTATTCCATTTTTTAGGCCTATGTGAGATGTTGTTATGATATTTTTCTTGCATCCCTACGTGTATCCTGACCCTCCCTAGGTGGGGTTTTTCTTCTTGGCATCTCCTTTGTTCCATCCTACTATTCAAGATGGTTTTGTGTATAGTAGTTTTTTTTTCGGTATTTCCTTGGTGGAATACCAAGTTCTGGTTTATCCCCTATGCAAGATTTTTCAAAACCATTTTTCCCTGCTTTGGAGGCAATTTTCAAATTTCTCATTGGGTGAGATTTTCAAATTTCATGTTGGGTGGGAATTTTAAAAATTTTCTTGCTTTGGCAGAACGCTCTATTTTTCCGCTTCGGTCGTGTTTTCATTCAGGTTATCCTTTGGCTTTTCCTTTGGCCCATCCTTTGGCCTTTCCTCTGGCCCATCCTTGGGATTTTCCTTTGGCCTATCCTATGGCCTTGTATTTGGTTTGGTGACCTATTGTAAAAAGGTTTTGGGGCCCTTTCAAAACCATTTTTAATGAAATATTAACTTACCAAAAAACAAAACTGGAAATAAAACAAATAACATTGCAAATATAACAAATAAATTACTGTGAATATAACAAATAAAAAACTACAAATAAAATATTGCATATATATATATATAAATACACAATTCTATGACAAAATATGATAAATTTTATTTTAAAATCAGACTTGCTTAGATCGGATCCAAGATGAACCTCAACTTGGAACAATTCAAGTAGGAAGATTCCTTTCATGGTTCACTTTATATACCTATGCCTTTGCCTTCTAAAAATCTAATGGTGGTTCAATAGCCATGATTTTTATGTACTCAACCTCTTCAGATTATCCTCCTATGTCTCTTAGGTCATGCAACGGTCTTGTAGACTCGATGATCTTGTTGATTACCTTGTCAAATTCAAAAGGAATCTCCATCTCAACTGGTGGTTTTGAATTTTAGATGCTACATGTACAACGTCTTTGAAATCTAAATTATGATAAGATGGGCAAGTTGTCCTCACCAAACACCTTGGTCAATTCAAAGTGCAATTGGCTCAACTAATTTTACCACCATTTTCATAGATATTTGCCTTCGGAGATCAAATTGAGTATTAAGAGCCCTCTTTACCAAGGCTGCATGTTTCAAAAATTCATTTATGAGTCTATCCAATTTGAAGGGGATCAATGTCTATTGAGTTTGAATGTGGGCAAGGGTTTTAGAGAAAATATTCGAGGTAGGCAGGCTTGTCTATGAATTGGATGTCTCCCATTTTTCTAGGTTTTCAGGATTGTATTCCTCATGATGTGTTTTATTTGCAAGTGAGGAGGGTTTGGAAATTTTTGTGGACTGGTACGAGTAGACCTTTTATGCACACCTTTCATTATACATATTTCTGTGATACTGCATAGTTTCTTCCAAATAATGAGATATTACATTTTAAAATATTTCAGTCTATTTTCCCTGCAAGTTTTTTTTCTTTTAAGAGTCTTTACATAGCGATACCAAATTTTGTTATATTTATCTGGAAATTCTAGTAAATTCATGCAAACTAGAAAATTTTCCTTACGATTTATTTTGTTGCTTCATATTTGGTGTTCATCTATCAATGTTTGCCATGTCCCTTGTCCAAATTACCTCTAATTTAGCTTTTACTATGATTCATAATTCGCTCGAATCAAAATTATCACCGATTTTAGACTTGTTGTTCATTTGTGGTTTGTCATTTTTCAGTTTTATTCACAACTAAGGTCAATTGCAAGACTACCAAATTTCTTCCCTAATTATAGAGATAATCCAAAATTAGGGGTTTTTATTCTTGAATTTTTTTTTGGTAGTTGGATTGAAAATCAGGTTTTGAAAGGGTCCCAAAACCTTATTACAAAGAGATTACAAAAACCATCAGGTCTGTAAGACCAATAAGTAAGGTCCAAGCATGCCAATAAGGAGGTCCTGAAACCGTACAATAAAAAGCTAAACAATAGAAAGATGGTCCTGATAGGATGATCTCAAAATCTAAAATTTAAAATTTAAACTTAGATTCCCACCTAAAATTTGAGTTGTGCAAACCATGAGCGACGAGAAATCCTAGAAACCAAAGAAGCAAAAAAATAAAATTAAACTTAGATTTTGGGATTCCTACCCAAGAAGGGCCTAGGATGGAATCCCACTTGGGAAGATCCTAGAAAGGAATCCCACCTAGAAGGGGTCTAGGAAACCAAAAACCAGTAGAAATGAACCACATGAAAACTAGAATTAAAAAACCTGTCTAATGGAAGCCCGGGTAAAGCAACAGGAACATAGAAATCCCACCAAATATTAATCATCATGTAACAACTACAAAATATGAGTATCCCATCCTGAAAGGCACAAGACCATCACAAACTAAACTAGTAAGAGAATCCCATTTGAAAGCACAAAAAAACTAGATTGGTCCAAAAAATAAGATCCCATCTAGAAAGGCATGAGAACAACTAAAATAAAACACAACCTGGAAAGTGGATTAGCAATACCTAGAGATCTTGGTAGGCCACAAGATCTCCCTGTAAAGGATACTAAAAATGTAAGCTGAAGGGAAAAATCCAGGGACACTAGCTACCATGATGACCCATGATTGGAGCAAAAATGAATACATGCATTGTTAATCATGGTCCAATAATTATAGTAAGTGATGAATCACGAGGTCCTCATTCCAAGATATTAAATATTACAATACTAAAAAAACAAACAACCACCCATATCATAAGAGAACACAATCCCACCAATGTCTATTTAGGGATTAAACCATAGAATCCAAAGCCATAGCTACACGAAGAAGCACATGGTCCTCACCCAAGATTGAAAAGATAGAATGCAACAAAAGGTTTCACCGAAAACCTAGAAATGAACAAATTTTGGATCTACTGAGAGATCCCAAAGGTATTGCAAACCTAGATCTAGATATGGATGGGATGGCCATTTGTAGATGCTAAACATAGGGTCCCTTGAAGCCATAAAAAATGTAGATAGATATCCCTAGAAACTAGATCAGGTAAACAAAGCCAAACCCATTTTGAAAGCTATAGGACCTCAATTGGGCTAGCCACAAACCATCCAAACCAAGGGCATCTAATATAGAGTCTCTAAGATGATCCTTAAAACTACAAATAATTAGTCATGCACTAGAAGAAAACCTAAAATAACCAGGTGGGAACCTCCAATGAGCCTAAAATACAATCTAGGAGCAGGGGAGCACGCAAATGGAGTGGGACCATCCCACCAGGGTGGGAGCCTCCCACCTCCTCATCTCCCATTTTTTTAAATTTTTTGTTATGCAAATGGTTGAATAATTTTTAACCTTTGATCCCATTCCAATCTACGATCTTCATGTTTTATTCATGATATTTCTCCTTATTGTACCATGTAGCCAAGTTTTGCTGATCGATATCTTCACTTGTGAAGTGGTCGCCTCATCTTGGAAATGGCCATCTCTTGCATGTTATTATCGTGCCACCTTTTCCAAATGCATGGTGGTAAACTTACCAATTTTAGCATTGATACATCATCCACTGAAAGATATTTTATTCAATTTTAAATTTAATTGAATTTGGCATATACAAACTTTGATTATTGATTTTATCCCTTTAATTTATGATTAATAAACCTAGGTGGTTTTACTTCATGGTATATGTTGGTATTTGGTTTTAAAAAAAATAATTTAATTGATAATTAAAAACCTATGACCCATATTTTTGTATACTTGGTTTGTGCTTCAACTTGCTATACTACCCATGTGTATTTTGACATCAACTTCTACCCATGTATACTGCACAATACAACCTATTCATTCACCCAATTTTGCATCATGTGCTCAATTGGTAATATGGACAATGCTTTCAATCATAATCCAACCGTAAACATCCACATCACCACTTTGTATTTTTGGTTGAGCTCTTGGTAATATCCAAGTCATATTCACATGAGGGTTAGATTTTTTATCGGTTTGCTAGTTCGTACCCTACAATATATTATGCATGGCTTCCAAGGTTAAATTCCATGGTTTAAATTTCATGCTTTGGTTCACAAGGTAAAATGTCCATATAAATTCTAATTGAAGCAAAAGCTTCGCTAATAATAAAAACAATAACATCCTATAGTGCCTTGCTTCTATGTGACACACAAATTTAGTCATGCATATGCAAAATTCTATCGATTTGATGCCCTATGATTTGAGAAATAAATATCAATTATTTAAGTCTATTGCACTCAATTTTTGAGATTGGTCTACATTTTTATCTTTTGTACCATGGCTCACAAGGTTCGATTATTGCATGATGGCTTTTTCTGTAAAAAATTGAATATCCATGCGAATTTTCTTCTTCATACCAAGGTCCTTGTAAATAAAAGATAATGATAATTACCATGCATTGATTTATCTGTCTTGACATGTGTCCTCATCCATACATGAATCTAGCCGCTAAACATTTAGAGAAATTTTCATGAAGTCATGTCTACAATTTTTTTTTATGGAAATGACTACAGAAAACGTCTATGGAAACTATCTACATAAGACAACTACAGAAAGCTAGTTATAGGATCATAGGAATACTTACCTGATTTCTTCCCACTTTTTTTTTCTCCCCCAAACTGTATCATGGAGTTTATTGGATTAATATTTTACTTCCCCCCCAAACTGTATTTCTAGCTATATAGCCAAAACAAAATAAGGAGAGAAACTCTTATAAAGTGTATATATATTTCAATATTATTTTATTTACTTAGTCAAAAATACTCCCCCCAAACTATATTTTTCGCTATATAGCCAAAACATGATAAAGAGAAATTTTTGTTTATAAAGGCTTATATTGTGGAAAATATTATTATATATATATTAATTTTTATTTTTATTTGTTTATTTATTATAAATTTTATTTTATTTTTTAATATTATTTTATTTATTTAATAAGAATATGGGGGTGCTTACTTATATACCAACTATTTATTCAAACCAAGTCATCAAATAAGTTTGTAGGATAATAAATCTTCTTAGAATGGAATTGTTTGTTTCCAATAGCAAAGATGTTATTCAAAAAATTAATTCCTTCCCTAACATTTTAATACAAGATTCCATAGTCAAATAACAAATATTTCTAATACACCAGAGAGGTCAATTTCTTGTTCTACTTACTTTAGCCTCATTAAGTAGTTATCTGTGAGAGAAATATAATAATGTATTTAAACCAATATCAATCATCAATACTTTATAGGTCTTCATCAATGGTTGGACATCCTCAAAACCCATTTTGGAAGAGGAGAAATAAGATAGTCATTCTGGTATCAACTTTATTTTACCATTTCATAGCCCATTTTTCACATAAGTATACATGTATTTATTTATTTTTATGGGGGGTGCAAAGCTTTGGGGAATCGGATTCCCAACCACTCTATCAAAGTCTTGATGGGAATTGTCACCCTATCCTTACTACTTTGCCCCTTACCCCTCCCCCATTTTTTTGAAGAAATATATGTATTCATTTTAAATTTTTAGAGGTGCAAAGCTTTGGGGAGTCGGATTCCCAACCACTCTATCAAAGTTCTGATGGGAATTGTCACCCTATCCTTACTACTCTACCCATTTTAAATAAGAAGAGTTAAGGCTTTGGGGATTTAGATTCCCAACCACTCTATCAAAGTCCTGATGGGAATTGTAACCCTATCCTTACTACCTTCTCTTCTATTTAGGGAAGATATTAGAATTTTGGGGATTCAGGCTACATATCCATCTAGATGGAAGTGTAGTCCTATCCTTACGATCATTTTTCTTCCTTTTTATTATTTGTGGGCTATTTATCTTGTTTTTATTAATTGGTGATACCATCATGACTATATATTCTCCCTTATGTAAGGTAAGAGCATGTCTTCACACACTGAATCTAACTTCTTTCTTAAAACCTGTAGAATATCAAAAGATCTAACATATAAAAATGTAAAATGAAATCAACTTGATAAAATAGACTAAGTAAGCATCATGACAAGGAAATATAAAAATGAAATGTGCTTCTCATTGATATGCAAGAAAGGTTTTTAGAACAAGTTACAATAGGTCCCTCTAAGGGATTCACCAAATTTATACAAATTACATAAAGAATCAAATAGTAGATATCTCCAAAAGATCTTCTTAGTCTCCTAAACTAATTATGAAAGGTTTTCCTAGTGATCTATGGTTGATGATGCCAAGAAGGATGATCTTTATGATGATTAGCTCTTAATAAGGCTTGTAACTTGCACATAAAAGCACCTACAAAGTATCAATAGCAAATTTAAAGCCTCTCAAGATGAGGCCTATTTATTGATAATGAAAATGGAAAGTAAATTCCATAAAGCAGTAAAAATATGCATAAAAGACCAAAAGAAATGATGATAAAATATGTTAGAAATAGATTTAATAACTAATAAAACTGATCTAAATGATAAGACAAAAAATTAAACATCACAACAAGACCATTGTTGATCAGGACAGTGGGCTCTGCTAGCCATATACGAATCTGATGCTTGCAACTGTGGGTTGCTGTCAGGTAAAACAAATGCCAAACAGAGACTCTATTCTCTAAGCTCGATGCACAGTGTCATCCAAAATATTTTTCAAATCGATTGACGTTCTTGGTGTGCTCATGAGGAATAACTTATGGTAGGAATAGGCTCGGATTCATGGTGGAATGGTGATGAAATGTGGTGATATTTTTCCTTCAAGCTCCAATGGAATCCATGGATGCAAGAGACAACTTCATGATGCAATTTCGGCAACACCTTGACTCTTGTGAGAGAATTGTCTCTCTAATCACAAAAGGGAAGTACTTCATTATATTCAATTTGGGATCCTTTTCATGAAGACAAGGCATATATTTATAACCTTGCTTAATTTCAATTCTAGCTTACCCATCAAGCCAAGATCAAGATTTAGTTAGGTTTAGGAAGGTGAGGTGTTGCTTCTGGAAGCTTCTAGAGCAAAACTGTTCAAGATTTTTTTACCTTGTAATGGATTTTACTCATCTCGGAGAGCCCAAGTTTGTTATAGATGATGCCATACTTGATAAGCACAACTTGAATCTGGGGTTCATCACTAGGTCTAGCAATCGCCAAGTAGTTGCTAGGGGGGACAACGACCCAAGATATAAAGGGTTGTTTGCCCTTATTTAAGAGGTTAGAACCCTTGTTAGGTCTTGGGAAGACCCAATATTCACCATATGGCTTGAAAATGTGTCCACATGAGTAGCCTCCTCAATATGACATGTTTCAGGTGCCTACAAATACCCCTTTTTGAGATGCATTGTGTGAAAGAACAACACTGAAAAAAATAGACAATAATATCACACTGCAGATTGATTGATGTTCATTGATCTGGTCAATGTTAGATGTCCCAATCATGGAAAGAGCATACATATCTGAATAATTACCTCAAACAACATGGTAGGCTTAATTTGATTAAAAATTTGATAAATCTAGTAAGCATACGAGTAGCATTGTCAATCTACAAGGACCATAGGTTCAAACTGACAAAGGTTTAGATTATCATTTTTGCTTTTTACCCTAGTAAAAGGGAAGCTTATGATAGCTGTTAGCAATGATTTGTGGACAAATACAATTTGCATTATTAAGTGTTTAATTGTTGATTTTTATTATGAATTCTTTGATTATGACTACCTCCTAAAGCGACAAGTCGATAAGGAAATGATAAGTGATGAAAGTGACGAGTCGCTTGACCAAGATGACTAATTTGCATGGTGAAAGATGATAACCTTTGTGAAGGAAAATTCTTGTTATAGCAGTATAGCCACATGGCTTTCTTAGGGAATCATGATGATGGTAATTCAATTAAGACTTGAGGTGAATCACTATGTTCGATGATTTAATGAAACTTCATAGAAGAACAAATGAACACCTCATTCTCATGGAACAGTCTGATCATAAGGCCTTATTGGGGGTTGAAGTGAAGATATTTCAATTTGTCAATGAATAATTTGGTTCA
Organism: Wollemia nobilis; assembly: GCA_028583015.1. Lineage (NCBI taxonomy): Eukaryota > Viridiplantae > Streptophyta > Pinopsida > Araucariales > Araucariaceae > Wollemia > Wollemia nobilis. The sequence goes on from JAQPPZ010002458.1 coordinate 4,156,465, forward strand.
AATGACCTTATGGTAATTTAATAATCTTACCAGATTACATGGATAGTGAGTTTCTACAACTGCCAAGTGTATAGGATAAATAAATAGGTACCAGGTGCATTTGAGATTTTGTTTATTTGATTTTTTTGTTAATTTTACAAATTTTTTGATGAATATGGACCAGTATATGTGATTAAATATCCAATTTTATGCCAATGGTGCTAACAAAATGAATGCATTTATTGTTGTTTGGAGGTCGTCTTGGGGTACAAAAATAGTGATCTAAAAATTTTGGGGTTATCATTGGGTACGAAGACCATAATACGACCACTCTTGAGGAGAGTGACTTCCAAATTTAGAAAATATAAAAGGAATTTTGAAAATTTTTAAAAGTCATTTTACTAGCTAGTAGTGAGAGAAAAATGAGCTCTGATGGAGGGGAGAGATAATTTGGAATGAAATGCTATCAAAATTGAGATAGACCACTATGGTGGATCAACCTGAGGCTTGAATGAGTGATGGAGTCGAAGCTCCTAAGGTAGACTCTCCATACGAATCTAGTGAATTTTAAAATGAATCATTAATTAGTGAGTTAAATGAACCACATTAAACTACAGGTAATGAAATTCATCCCTAGTCTAGGAATTTAGCTTAGGTTATCTTAAGGGTAGGTAATGTTTAATTTTTTTGGCATTTTGGGGTTGGGAAGGGACCCCACGTGGGGGCCACTATGGGGTTGTCCTAGGTAGGAGTGACACCCATCTAGCCAAAAGGGTGTTGTCAGGGAGGCTGGAGACAAATTTTGAATTCCAATGGTTAAGAAATTGATTGTTGGCAATATCTATCCTGGGTTCTAATGAAGACCTCGACGATCGTTGACGCCCAGAGCGGCTGCCAACCTTAGGTTTATTTATTTTTTTAAATTTTGATTAATTTTTTTGATTTTTTTGAATTTTTGATTGATTTTTGTTTGAATTGCGTGTTGCTGAGTTTCAAACTATGATAGCTCAAGCTAGGAAGCCTAACCTATTCTTAGAGCTATGATATGTGCTTTATGATGATGACTAAGAGTGTTTTGAGGTGATTGGCCTCAAACAGGTTGTGTGCTTATCAACTATAATGTTAGATCAATCATACCTTATAGACCTAGATCATTGTTGGGACAACATGACCAAAATATACCATCTCCCTACTGGTGAGATGATGGTGATGTTGGAGGAAATTTACCAGATTTTTAGGATCCCCATCGATGGATTAACTATCCCCTTTTCTTTGACTTTGAATCAAGAGAGGGTTTTTGAGTGGGTGCTTGGTGCTGAGCTATGAAGGCACTAGGAAATACAAACCACAAAGGGGTATTAATCAGTATATGGTATGAGTGATGGATCTTCTCTTAGTGACATGCAATAGCGATGTACATTATCTTTAATATACTACTACCTGACTCCTGAGGAGGGATGTTCCATTGGAACCTCCTAGATATGGTATAGGACCTAGTGGAGTGTGACCTTCAGGACATAGTTATTATAGCATAGGGAAATACTCTCTTGGCACACCTCTATGATGAGTTGTATGAGATACAACATCGATGATGGATAGGAATGGGATGTAGTCTACTGCTCCAGATCTAGGTATGAGAGCACATATAAGTAGACTAGCTTACTAGATTACAGGTATCCTGAGCTAACTTAGGGGGTGATGAGATTGGATATATAGCATGGTGGCTGTAGGATGAGGAGATTGGTCGAAGTTGGCCACATGGAGGTATTCTAGCCCATTACACGAGATCACTAGAGGGATTACAACATGATCAGATTATGTGGAGACCCTATTTGTATTTCCTTGATTAGCCTGAGGTAGAGAGGTACCTAGCCAGAGTGAGGTATGACATATGGCTCGTGGTGCACCATAGGAAGGAGAGAGAGTATTTCCATTACTCTTGGGTGACTAGGTAATTTGGTATAGCCCAGGATGTGCTAGAGGATCTAGTCCTTTATCATCATAGGTATGTTGAGACCTAGTTTAAGCAACCTCAAATAGAGTTATTATTAGAGGAGGTGGATCCTCTAGTTATAAATACTGGTTTAGAGGAGCTAGGGACAATTGTGGAGTATGAAACCTGGTGGATTTCTTAGATATGGTAGGGTGGCGGTCCTATGGGTAGACCTACAACACTAGTAGAAGATGAGAGTGGAGATGATGATGAGCGATAGGTTCATCATAGGACAAAGGGTGAGTTGGGGTAGGCTGTAGGACAAATGGATGAGCCCCAGACTGAGGAGAAGACCAAGGAGGATGTCTCAATAGATGAGGTAGCACAACTACAGGTACAATTATAGAGTGTACAGACACAATTGTAGACCTCCTAGATGCAGTTAGCAGCACAAGATACTAGTATTTATATAGTCCAGATTTAGCTCAGTGTTGGATAGTAGTAGTGGTAGGGATACACTAAGGAGAGATCTACTCTCCAGGCTTAGGTAGATATGGCTACAATGATGATAGAACTCTACAAGTACAACTGGTAGCCAAGATCACTAAGATAGATGCAAGGACCATAGAGTGATATGTTCTCAAGGTATAGATAGCAACCATGCCTATAGATTTAGGATAGGCTATCAAGTTTCTGGGGATGTGATAGGGTTGTAGGCTCAAGTGACTAGACTATAGTCTTTGGTTAGTTAGTATGATGATGGGTGCAAATCTGATGGTACATATATTTTGTAGTTAGAGGGTTGGATTGCTTTACTTGGTGGTACTGTACTTGTGCACTCTACTATAGGAAGATAATATAGGAGTCTGTGTAGTGAGTCTGGATAGTCATTAGTGCACCCTAGTCACATATCAACTACATGATCAGAGATATTTATAGGTAGTGTATCTAGGTAGCCTCATAGAGATGGGGTTGAGGGTGAAGGCGACTCAGGGCGTGCAGGCCCTGTTTGATTGCATCATGATATTATTTTTGAGTGTAAGGTCTGAGGACTTACACAGTTGTAGCCTATAGGCAGTTTTGTATCATTATATACTCTGCCATATTCACGCATATATCTATCATATCTCCTTTTATGGTTCATTATGTGTTATGGTTTGACTTTATGTTTATGTATGCATTGATGGATATAATACTTATATGATGATATGATTATGCTATATGTATATGATGTACTAATTACATGCGATAGTTATATGATATATATATGATTAGATGCTATGATCTAGATATGTGGATGCACTACTATGTATGCAATGTAGATGTGGTAGTTAATTTTAAATACATGTATTGATTTTTTTCATTGATTTATGTATTTAATTTTTGCTTATATGATATGGTGGATGTAATGCATTAATTTCATGTGGATGGTCTAATGCAAATGAACCTATATGTTTTAATCACTTAAAACATAATAAATGAATCTAATTTATGTTTAAAAAACTAATGGTAGACACCACAGAATGTATGAAAACCATGAATTAAAAATGTTAACTCTTATCATAATAATTAATCATAAATACATCTATATGTGAGATGAAATGATGTGAAATGTAGGGGCTTTCCCTATAATATTTTGTAAACTAAAATATATGCATAAATGGTCAGTGGCTATCTAAATATCATTGCTGATATCCATACGGTATCTATCCTATTATATGCACATCCATTAATAAAAAAAATTTCATAAGGAAAACTATGATTTTTTGATGAGATGATTGTTTCTATGATGGGATTTTTGAGGTTTTACATGAGACTCAAACACCCTAGTTGATTGATCAAAAGTTGTATAATGACTACACAAGACTCCTAAAAGATACAAGCCTTTTAAGAACACCCATATATTCACTATCCATGTGTTTGCAAAGTGGATATATTATATGAGTCATAAGACTACCTCATTGCCAGATGGGTTTCAATCAACCAATTGCAGTAATGAGAATCACCATATGGTCATCATAATCCTCAATTTGGACATAGTTAGACTAGACTACTAGGCAATACAAGCCACCTAAAGCTAACTCATCCATAAGCTGTCATTGGTATGTACAAAAATAGGTCGCTTATGTGACAAACATATCACCATGCATAAGGCTACTCCATTGCCAGGTGGATTTCATTCAACCCATTGTTGTAATGGAGATCAACCCATGGTGTTCGAATACTAACAATTACAAGGATTCAAGCTCATTACCCCCTTTTTTAATTTTTATTGCTTGGGATACTTGCTCATGCTTAGTGGTGAAAACCACTATTTATTTTGCTTTTTTGTTTTGTTTTAAGCAAGGGATTTTATTAGTGATAAAAATCATTGTTTATTTATGCTTTGCTTTGGGAATTTGCTCATTTTGTGAGGGAGAAAAGGATTGTTTTGGTAGGGGGGATCTTGTCCTTTTGTCAATGATCAACATCCTAGACCATGTGCATAATAATATGAGCAAGGAAGACCTTTCGCTTAAGGTGACCATAACCACTTTGTAGTGTCATCCTTCCTTGTTCAAACTTGGATTGTTAATGTGTAAAAATTGTGTTGGGATTTTGATATATACAAGGTACTATAAAAATTATAAATTACCTCGAAAAGCTAAGATAACTTTATACAAAATTTGAAAAGATAACTAGGGATGGCTAAATGATCAGAAAACCCTAGTATACACCTTATAGCAATTGATTAAATGTGTTGAAAAACACAGTTACTCATAATAGAAATGTGAATGATAAGGATATGGATTCATTATTGACATACAAACATGGTGTCATTTGTAGAAATGTAAACACAACCTATCCTAATGCAAGTGTAATGGATGAATATGCCTAATGCAATGCAACTAATTAGTGCATATAATGAAAATGCATGATATAAATGTAAATGTTTTTGTATTTTATTGTTTTGAATTGTTTTTGTGTTCTAATTTTTTTTATTTGTTTGGCATTTAAATGACTTTTTTTGTTTTTATAATTTTTAGGAGAAGGTGTGATACCTTATGTACACCTAGTGTGTGTGATGATTGGTGAAAGTGGAGAAGATGCGATACATTCTAAATACTTAATTTTCTTCATCAGTTGTGATGTGGATGGTGGGGAATGTGTGACACCTTGAAGACCCCTAGTGTGCATTTCATCTATGGCAATATAATTGGCATGACTAGGAAGAGTGACATAAATTGACTTCCCCTATTGTGCCATAATTTTTTTTGAAATACCCATGTCCTGATGGGATAAAACAAGCGAACCATCTATGCAGGACTCATTTCGTTTCTATCATCTATTCAACCACATTCTTGAACGAATAGTAGTCACAGATGTCATTCCCATGCCGGTGATGATAAATATAATAAAATTTTTCATTGTATAACCCAGATTTAGGTGTTCTTGGATTGAATTACGGTAATGTGATTGCACATGCATTGTATAGTTTTTGAAATAGAGCCAAAGTGGTCATAAAAAATTTGACGTATCGACAAGGTGGATTGTTTGGTTTACAAGGATGTGGCTAACCTTGGGGTTGCAAATGAGATGATGTGGCTTGAACTATGGTTGGCTAAGATGAAGTAGGTAAACTATCTATGGGAGAGGATTCCCAATCGATAATATTGTAGACCACATTTTTTAATACGATGCAATAATTAATGTCATGACCCTTCTATCTATGATAAAGATAAAAGTGATCCTCCCTATAACCCTTAGGTTTAGTTCTATTTGGATCTGAGGGGTGTATGTTAGGTGGAGTATTTACCTTAGCTTCTTGTAGCTTTTGGAAAATAGTCGACATGGGCTCAAATGGCAGAGTCTGAGTGTGATGTTGATGTTTTAAGTGAGGAGGACTAGCTAAACCAGTTTGATAAGGTGGCTGAGCTACATGTATCTTAGTTGCTATATTAGGTTGTTTTACTTGTTTTTTTGGTGCAAGTGATGGACCATTAACTATGCTCACTATTTGATTATCAATAGTGAGAAGGTTATCAATTCGAAGCTAATTCTTCTCAAGCATGTTTTGTATTGTGTTCCTAAAGTTGTAACATGATTGAATATCATGACCATCAAATTGATGGTAGAGATAATATAAATATTATCTATATCCTTTAGGCTTATCTCGATTTGGATCTGGGATGTGAATTTTAGGTAAAGTGATGGTCTTTGCGTCACACAATCAATTACAGATTGATACCATAGGTTCGGGTAGCAATATATAAATATGAGGTGGTCGACATGACCAAATCTGTGCTTGATCTTGTTGAGGTTTATCTTGTGGTTGTAAAGTATGTGGTTTTAATTTAGATGAAGTTTGCTTCTGTAGCTCTATTTTTGGTAGTTGGTGCATAATTTGTTGTAAAGCATCATTTTGTTGATCCATATGCATCTCTATTTTATCTAGGTGATATAGAATATGATGTAATATTGATGGTGATGATTGTTCATTTTCAGTAGGTGATTGAAAGGATTATGATGTTATAGCAATGGTGGATGGATTTTTAGGACTCTTGTCCTATGTTACCAAATTAACTGTTGCAACAAATCCTTTATCTAGATGAGGTATGCATAGCTTATTAATATGCTTATGAGGCTCTTGACAAGAATATCATACTCCATAATTAGACAATAGATCATGAATGATATCCATGGATGAGGATTCGATGGGAGGGAAACCTAAATCCTTCACTAACTTGATGACAGGTGTGATTGTTGTGTTTTTCATTTTGCGCTCATCGAGCTTAAGACTAGTTAGCCAAGTTGAAGCATGAGGTAGGACGAATGCCTATAGTATAGGGGGTATTGATTTATCTGTGATCATTGTGGCTTCATACTCATATTTAGGGGTGACGATATCTTATTCTATAGTGATAGGAATATATGGAGGGATCTCCTTTATTGGCCCCTTCGAGTTTTTTCCATTAAAGGATCTTGATGATATAGACGGGGTATAAGGAGGAATCCATAACGATGATGGATATGAAATGGGTAATTATGGCTTGATGGTTTATTGTAATGAAGGATATGAATATTTTATGATGTCATCCAAGTGGATATATAGGTGAGTAAATGGTGAAGGAGGTTCTTGCAGTTCCTTGATTGCCTTGTAGTATTTGAACAAATCCAGATTGGTGTATGCCACATGTACTTGACCTTGGTGTATAAATTTGAGGTGCTAATGTACTACGGATGGGATGCATTCCATATATCTCATACAAGGCCTACCTAATAGTATATTGTACTATCTTTCAATTTCTAATATGTGGCACAATGTAGGAATAATATTTATTCCAACCTGAGTAGGTAGGACTATTGTACCCATAGTAGGGGATTTGGCATCATTAAAAGCTCATAAGGTGAACGTGAATACGGTGATGTGTGAATGTGGAGGGTTGAGATGTTTTAATATAGTGGTAATTATGATATTAATAGATGAATTGGTATCAATAAAAACTCACTTATACGAAGTTTGATTCATTATAGCTATAATATGCAATGGTATATTAGGTTCGTGAATAGGGGCTGGCCGAATATCTTGCTTGCAAAAAGTAATCACATGATTCTCTCATGGTTGAATGGAATTTAATTACTGTAAGGATTGTGATGTATGCTAAGCATTGATTAGATTCATCAATAATTTAGGTTGTGTTGAGTGGTGTTTTCACCCAATTGTGAAAGCACACTCTTCGGTAGGATCTGAGTCCCAAAATCCTCTGCTTGTAAAGAAATTATAATAGAATAATTTCTCCAAGGTTCCTGTTATGTTGGCTCTTTGTTTACCAATGATGTTGTTTAATTTAAATGCTAGGAATACCTTAGGGTTGCAAGTGGATGTTAACAAGGGGCACTATGGTTTAATTTAATTTGAATTTACAATGGACTCAAAGTGAATAAATCTAAGAAATGAATATATTTCGACCATGAGATTTGATGGATTTTTAGTTATTTACTTAAATGACGGTTAAAAAATGCAGGAATAAAAATAAAGGATTGAGAATAAAGAAATGCAACTAAAAATGAAACTAAACTACGGCCAGAGTGCTATCATCTCGATTTGACAAAATCGAAGATAATGATGGTTTTCTGCATGCAACCTAACCTATTGAATCTACACATTCACACCATCCAAATAATCTAGGTGCGGGTTTCTGGGGTTTTTACTACGATTTCAGATTTAGACAGTCGCGTGAAGCAACCAAGAACACTTGCATTAAAATTCACCTAGAAGCCTAGAAATATGAAAGGGAAAGATAAAACATTAAATCATGCATGCAAAAATGACTCCTTATTTCTTATCAATGAGATGCCAACTCTCTGTATTTTCTGTATTAAATGGATATTCAGTTACAATGACAGAATGTTCCAGGTTTAACAAATCCAGAACAAGTGGAGGAAAATGCTACAAGTGCAGGTCCAGAATGGCCTATTGCCCTTGTCTCTGCAACTCTGCTAGCAACAATTTCCAACCCCCGTATCAATCTTTGCTTCTGATTTTATACTGTCTGGTGTGGCTCTCGGCTTCTCCCTTTGTCGCTTCGTTTAATCACCTAGAATGCATCATTTCATATTCCCGCATTTTTGTTACTTTGAATTCATGCTCGATGCCGAAACGTTCAAATTTTTTTGTTACATGTAACGCTTCTGCAACTCTGACACCTGTATGCCACGTGTTTCATGCTTTCAGCATGTTTCATAACTGCCCCCTTGTAAATCGCGACAAAAATAACCTGTCGCGATATCGCGACGTTTTTCTGCACGCTACACTATTCCTCTGCCCACACAGCAAAAATGAGACAGGTAGCGAAATCGCGATGTTATTCGGCCAACAGCCTTGTCTGCCATCATGCCCAGTGAAAATGCGACATGTCACGAAATCGTGACATGTCACAAAATCATGATGCTTTTCATCTCCGTACGCCTTCGACCGCAACCTGTCGTGATATCACAACGTTTTTTCGCTTCGTGCCCTTTCACTGCTTTTTGTCACAATTTCACGACGTTTTTGTCTGGCTGAACATTTCCTCAAAAGTTGCACGATATCGCTATGCATTTGCTTTATTTGGCTTCATTTTCTAACTGTAGCGAAATCACTACCATTTTACCACTTAAGCCTTTTAATCCACCTGCACCGTGAAAACGCGACGCATCGTAATTTCATGACGCCTTTTGACTCATGTGCTTTGTGTCAGTTCTCATCACGATTTCGCTACACTGCTAGGCCTTATCACCTTTGGCTTGGTTTTGTCGTGATTTTGTGACCATTTTATATTTTATGCCTTTCGTCCGTTTGCAAGCCACAAAAATCAAACACATCGTGATTTCATGACGGTTCCGCCCACCTACTGCCGTTGACTGCGTTGACCATGATTTTGCGACACGTCACAATTTCGCTATGCTCTTCTTCTTCGTGCCCCATTTGCTGCTTCTTGTCGCAATATCGTGACATTTTTTTGTTTTGCCCTGTTTGACTGGTTTGACCCATAATTTTGTGACATGTCACGATTTTGCTACACCTTTCCATTCTGCCTTTCTCTCTCCTCTCTGGGCTGCGACGGAGCAACATGTCATGATTTCACGACAATTTTCATTTTTCGGCAACGATGACGCGACATGTCACGATTTCGTGACAATTTTCATTTTCTGACAGCGATGGCGCGACATGTCGTGATTTCGTGACACTTTTTCATTTTCGGCCATGACAGTGCAACATGTCGCGATTTCATGACACTTTTTCATTTTCGGCCATGACAGCGCAACATGTAACAATTTCGCGACACTTTTCCATCCTTGTGCAATTTTACCTTTTTCTTGATTTTTAGCATCTAGGTCACTGAGATTTTCTTTGAAAGCATGCAAAAAAAGTGGGTCCCCAATTTTGGGGTGTGTTGTGAATCAGCCACAACAAATGGCGACTCTTGTCAAATGCTCTTAAGCATTTTAGTGATAACCCTACCTGGAAGTATATAAACTTGAAAACATGTGTTAGCACATAAGCAATATAAACAAATGCCCAAAGATCATAAGTACATGAATCATCAGAATCATCAAGTATTAGCTCGATGTGTGCAATGTATTTCATTCCCTATCGTTTGAAATTGATCAACATTCCATTTTCAGTTTTACATGAGTGCATATGTGAGATTGTGAATGATTTGTGTAGCCTAAAAACTATGCTTAGAGATTTTGTTCTTGTAAAGGCCTAAAATTTCTAGTATCATGCACAAACATTCAAGATTGCCAAACCCTCTTAGGATCCACTAATGAATTGCTTTATTATATCCCAAAGTTGGTTATGAGTCCCTACTATCTTGAACCCATGTGCAAGTGAATGTGAAATCAGAACTTTGGGGAATCAGACTCCCAACCTAACCTAGATGGGAGTTTAACCCTATCCTTACTATTATGATTTAGAATTCATTACCTCACTTTGAGCAAAATAATTTAACCAATTATGGAAGAAATGGTCATGCTAGTCTAACCCTTTGGAAAATCAGTGGTCTTGTTTTTTAGACAAGACATGTTGCCATGCATGGGCATACCTAACCCCATAATCCAAGACTTATCTTCATTTATTTGGACCTTGGGGATGACTACCCATCCTTTGCAGAGGACAAGTAGTATGATCCTTCCAATCCAATATAAAGATGAGATGGGACAAATTAATTTTTTACTTCTTGGACCTTGGGGATGACTACCCATCCTTGCTAGGGACATGTAGTACGATCCTTCCAATCCAAGCTTTGGAAAAAAATGGAAAATATTAATTTATTACTTAGACCTTGGGGATGACTACCCATCCTTTGCAGAGGACAAATAGTACGATCCTTCCAATCCAAGATTTATCATGAAATGAGACATAAGAGCTTTGGGGGAATCGATTCTCAACCTAAGCGAGATGAGAATTTATGCCCTATCCTTACTACTCCATGTAGGTCAAATCAAAGCTTTGGGGAACTGGATCCTCAACCTAAGTTTGATGAGGATTTAGCCCTATCCTTACTACTCTGATTTTAGGCTTTAAGCTTTATGGAAGTGGTCAAAACCACTGTTTTAAGGATCATGTTGCATAATAGGATAGACCTGGAATACTTCTTTTGCCCAAACTTTTCTTCCAAGTTAGGTTTTGATCATTTTGCTCAAGATCCTTTTTAATGTATAAGATGTGCTTGGTTCTAGATATCTCAAGACTCAGTTTCCAACCTTAGGATTTTTTTACATTTATGTTATAACACAACCCTAAGAGGATTTGACACACTTTAATGATTTGTATCTGAGATGCATATGCAACTAAGATGGAATGTATATGTAAAGTGATATGTAACATGAATGCATTATCTCTTGAATTGCAGATGAAATATTTGCCATACCAAAACTGACTACTTCATGCATCACAAGTTTCAAACGATATAACTTAAAATGTTTGTGTTACTTGTGGAGCTTTTACAAGACAATTCCAATACTTCATATTCTCCTAGTCTTAAGCATAAGTTGACATCTCAATTTTATTTTTTATTTTTATTTATTTTTTTTATTATTCTTTTTTTTATTTTTTATTTTTTTATAAAAACAATCAAAGCATTTCAATTGAAATCACACCCATAACTTAAATCATGATTAAACTAAGAATAAAAAAAAATGAAACTTGAAAAACACAAACCAAAACCAAAACCAAAACCCAAAAACAATCCCAAAAACAAAAACTTGAAAGCCCACACCAAAAAACCAAAAATTATATACACTATTGTACAAGATGATGCCAAGCTTGGACTATTACTTTCCTAGATCCCAAATATGATTAGAACACATCAAAAAACATATGACACAATACACATGCCAAAATTTGTAGGAATCCAACAAAAATAAGATCAAACCAAGCAATGCAACAAATTTCAACTTGCCATGCTCACCATTCCACTTTGATTTAGTTCTATTACCAACATCATAGGTGAGAATCAAATCAAATTGATTAGACAATGGTTGGTATTCAATTTTATCTTGTCTATTCTTTAAAGTGCAAGTTTCCTCATTCCATTCATGATTTAGAAGTAGGCTTTCCTTTTCAAATGTGAGATGTTGCAAACAAGAGCCTATTTCTAAAAATATTGAATTCAAATCATTTTCCAGGATTTTAAAGCAATCAAAATCATTCAAAACTTGACAAGCATCAACAAAGTTTGGCATTTCCTCATTAATGATGTTAGCATCCAAAGGGACATCATGTAACCTATCACTTGAAATTTTTGTAGCTACTACCAAAGGTAAAGATTTCCCCTTGTCATCCATACTCAACCCATCATGATTAAAATTTATCATAACTTGATGAGTATTAGTAGCCTTTTCTTTTTTCTTGTTGTCTTCTTCATTGTCCAATACCTGTTCAAAAACACCAAAGTTAGGCACCCAATCAAACATGCGTCCATCTTTTTCAAAACAAGAGCCTAATTTTTTAAGATATGTGTCCTGTGACACATTTCCACGATCAATGGCTTGAGTTGCCTCAAAATCCATATTTTTATTAAGATCATCAATAGCATCCAACCCACACCACTTAGGTTTTGTAATTTCATCATTTTGAGATGGCATAGACATTGTAGAAACAATAGGTGGATCAAGATTTTTGATTTCTTGCCCCCCAAGAGGAACAAAAACAATTGATTCAGCTTCTTCATCCATGGTAGTAGAATCATTATCCTTCTTCAACCTTTGATGAGATTCCAACCCTTATTCCAAAGCATTCTTAGATTGTACAGGACTTGTAATATCCTCATATGAAAGGGCAATTGTATTATCCTGCACATCAATAGGAACCCAAATTTCATCAGAAGGTTTGGAGTGAGCATACTCTTCCAAAGAATCATAATGATCATCTTTCAAAATCAAATTGTGATGCTCAACTATTTCTACATCATCTTTTAATTCATCAACATATTTCTCATCAAATTTATCATCTCCTTCCTTAAATGGTTCAATTACTTCCAAAATAGGGTTATTGCTTGTATTCAAATTGATAAGGTTATCATAATCCACATGTGTAACCCATGATTCATGTTTAACATAATTTGGAAGGGGTGAATTTTTTTGGCCATTACTTTCAACAATGTCATCCAATGTGTCATCCGAATCAGATTCATCCTCATAGAATTCATCTTTTGGTGAGTCAAGGGTTTCCAATCTGTCACATGTTTCCATACTAGTTGGATCTAGTACTCCTCCCTTGACTAAAATCATATTCTTATGAAAATCATTGAAATTGATTTTAGCAACATCTTTTGAATCAAGATGAGTATTTTGAAGTTGATTCATACTAAAGAAAGATGGTTGATCTTGCATAGTAGGTTGAGGATTTTGAAATTGATTGAAGCTTGGGAATGATTGTTGATTCTGAAATTGATTCACACTTGAACTTGGTTGAGGTGGATAAATCATTGGGTGGGTAAAGGAGTTATTAAATGATTGAAGATTACATGATCCAAAACCCACACCATAATTTTGACAACTCAATTGTTGCTCAATTGTCATTGCTTGAGTATAGGCTTGTGAAAAATATGTGATTTGAGGCATCCCTCGCAAATATGTGGACATGGGTGAGTCAAGAGCATTGATGTATATTTGGAGAGCCACTTCTTATTGAAGAACATAAAATGTCACTAATTACATATATAATCCAAAGAACCTTTCAGAAAATGACTTCACATTTTCACTTGGTCCTTTTCTAATATAGACCAACTGATTGTACATGAGGATTGGGTCAACTTGCTTTTTGTTGAATTGATAGAGAAATGTTGCCTCTAGCTGAGCCCAAGAAGTGATAGACCCTAAAGGCAAACTTGTAAACCAATCATATGCCACTTTGTCCAAGGTGTAAAGGAACATTTTACAAGCAACATCATCATACCAACTTGTTAAGTGATTCACAACAAATTTGAATGCTTGAATGTGTTCTTCAACAGTATTTGTCCCATTAGACAAAAATTGAGGAAGACATCTCTCAAAACCAATGGGTAAATAATGTTGAACTCCTGGTATGTTCAATGGGCTACCTGTCATCCACGGTGTAAACATAGCCATTAGTGAATCTTCAATAATATAACTTTAATACCCAAAAATTCCCTTTTATTTATTTATTTATTTATTTTTATTATTTTTATTTATTTATTTTATTATTATTATTATTATTATTATTTTTAAATCAAACCAAATCATATTATTCCTGTATGAACAATAAAAGCATTAAGAACAGTGCATAGCAATTCTTGTAGCCCTTAAATCACAATAAAATAAACCGTTTCAGCCCTCCTTGATGAAACTCTCGATTATCACCAAGAAAACCTGCAACAGAAAAACAAATGCTACAATTTAGCCGTTTGTGAGATTTAAGAGATAATTTCAAAATCGGATCAAAAAGATATTACTTATGTATGAAAATCAAAATAAAGTAAACCAATTGGCCTTCCTTCTAGTGCCAATCCGTTGAGTGGTGTTTTCACCCAATTGTGAAAGCACACTCTCCGATAGGATCTGAGTCCCAAAATCCTCTGCTTGCAAAGAAATTATAACAGAATAATTTCTCCAAGGTTCCTGTTATGCTCGGCTCTTTGTTTACCAATGATGTCGTTTAATTTAAATGCTGGGAATACCTTAGGGTTGCAAGTGGATGTTAACAAGGGGCACTATGGTTTAATTTAATTTGAATTTACAATGGACTCAAAGTGAATAAATCTAAGAAATGAATCTATTTCGATCTTGAGCTTTGATGGATTTTTAGTTATTTACTTAAATGACGGTTAAAAAATGCAGGAATAAAAATAAAGGATTGAGAATAAAGAAATGCAACTAAAAATGAAACTAAACTACGGCCAGAGTGCTATCATATCGATTTGACAAAATTGAAGATAATGAGGTTTTCTGCATGCAACCTAACCTATTGAATCTGCACATTCACACCATCCAAATAATCTAGGTGCAGGTTTCTGGGGTTTTTACTGTGATTTCAGATTTAGACAGTCGCGTGAAGCAACCAAGAACACTTGCATTAAACTTCACCTAGAAGCCTAGAAATCTAAAAGGGAAAGATAAAACATTAAATCATGCATGCAAAAATGACTCCTTCTTTCTTATCAATGAGATGCCAACTCTCTGTATTTTTTGTATTAAATGGATATTCAGTTACAATGACAGAATGTTCCAGGTTTAACAAATCCAGAACAAGTGGAGGAAAATGCTCCAAGTGCAGGTCCAGAATGGCCTGTTGCCCTTGTCTCTGCAACTCTGCTAGCAGCAATTTCCAACCCCCGTATCAATCTGCGCTTCTAATTTTATATTGTCTGGCATGGCTCTCAGCTTCTCCCTGCGTCGCTTCGTTTCATCTCCTAGAATGCATCGTTTCGTATTCCCGCCTTTTCATTACTTTGAATTCATGCTCGATGTCGAAACGTTCAAAATTTTTTGTTACATGTAATGCTTCTGCAACTCTGACACCTGTATGCCACATGTTTTTAGCATGTTTCATAACTGCCCCGTTGTAAATCATGACAAAAATAACCTATTGCGATATCGCGACGTTTTTTCGCACGCAACACTATTCCTCTGCCCGCACAGCGAAAATGAGACAGGTAGCGAAATCATGATGTTATTCGGCCAACAGCCTTGTCTGCCATCATGCCCAACGAAAACGTGACATGTCATGAAATCGCAACATGTTGCGAAATCGTGATGCTTTTCATCTCCGTATGCCTTCGACCGCAACCTGTCGTGATATCGTGACATTTTTTTGCTTCGTGCCCTTTCGCTGCTTTCTGTCGTGATTTCGCGATGTTTTTGTCTAGCTGAACATTTCCTCAAAAGTTGCACGATATCGCTATGCCTTTGCTTTGTTTGGCTTCATTTTTTGACTGTAGCGAAATCGCTACCATTTTACCACTTAAGCCTTTTAATCCACTCGCGCCACGAAAATGCAATGCATCACGATTTCGCGATGCCTTTTGACTCATGTGCTTTGTGTCAGTTCTCATCGCGATTTCTCTACACTTCTATGGCTTATCACCTTCGGCTCGGTTTTGTCACGATTTCGTGACCATTTTATATTTTATGCCTTCCACCCGTTTGCAAGTCGCGAAAATCAAACACGTCATGATTTTGCGACGATTTCGCCCACCTGCTGTCGCTGACTGCGTTGAACATGATTTTATGACACGTCATGATTTCGCTATGCTCTTCTACTTCGTGCCCCATTTGCTGCTTCCAATTGTGATATCGTGACGTTTTTCTGCTTTGCCCTGTTTGATTGGTTTGACCCACGATTTTGTGACATGTCACGATTTCGCTACGCCTTTCCATTCTACATTTCTCTCTCCTCTCTGGGCCGCGACAGAGCAACATGTTGTGATTTCGTGACACTTTTTCATTTTTGGCCGTGACGGAGCAACATGTCATGATTTCGTGACAATTTTCATTTTTCGGCAGCGATGGCGCGACATATCGCGATTTCGCGACAATTTTCATTTTTTGACAGCGATGGCGCGACATGTCGCGATTTCATGACACTTTTTCATTTTTGACCGTGATAGCGCAACATGTCACGATTTCGCAACACTTTTTCATTTTCGGCCGCGACAATGCAACATGTCACGATTTCGCGACACTTTTCCATCCTTGTGCAATTTTGCCTTTTTCTTGATTTTTAGCATCTGGGTCACTGAGATTTTCTTTGAAAGCATGCAAAAAAGGTGGGTCCCTAATTTTGGGGTGTGTTGTGAATCAGTAACAATAGGTTGGTTAGGGAGTTTCTTGCTCCTCATCATTATATTGACCGTGTTGATAAAATCCTCATTAGGTAGGGCTATATGCACCTTGTTCACATGCTCTACTTGATATTAATTGACATCATGATTGGGTAAGGGATATTTAAATATGTTAATTTATTGATTTTCGATAGCAAGGGGGTTATTGATCTACCTAGGAGGATGGTTGTCTATATGCCTAGGAGGCAACTCTTGATGATGCACAATGCACTTCATGTTGAGTTGTTGCTTATAAGTATTAGGTGTGGGTACCTCTTTAAGAGCTACCCTACATGATTGTTCTTCGCATAACTTTTGTTTGAAGATCCTTTCTTCACACCGTCTATGTTCATATAGCTAGTGGTGGTGTAATATCTATTTTTTTGCATGCTCATGGTTTAAGTGCTCTCGCTCACAATGCAAATCCTCCAATTGAGATTGGAGTAGTTGCTCCTTTTGACTAATGGTAGGCTGAGGTAGCTAATCTATACGATACTCTATGTAAGGCCGATGGCTTCTCATATTGATGTGAGGGGTTTTAGCTATTTCAGTTCTTGTAGTGGGTGTGACAATTCTCTTACCTCGATCAATCAAGGATGCATTTACTCTATGTTCTACCCGAGGAGTGATATCTTCATGTAAAGATGATGAGTGTGGCATATCCAAGTGGAACACTCTCTGCACACATGAGTATAATAAATTAAATCTTCATCACGCTCATCCTAAGAATAAGTGTGAGTGAAATAAGGTTCTCTACGAGCTATAGTAGGACCATACATGTCTAAATTATTTAAATTGTAAGTTTTCTAAGGTTGGTTAGTAGGAGTAGATCTCCCATCCTGACTAAGCAAGGACATGTATCTTGTGCTAAGATTTGAAGGGTTCATAGATTTATGGGGTACATGGATGTGTGAAACCCCTCTGTTAGGCCCCTCATTGGGTATATTTTGTCTAGAAACAACATGTGATGAACGAGGTCTAGAAGGATCCTCATCATGGTTGTAAGGAGTTCCAAAAGAAGTCCTCCTAACATGGGTCTCTCGATGAGTAGATCTCCCGTGGATAGAGTTATCTCCATGATGACTGTATGAATGTCATTCAGGTAAGTTTAGATCAAGTGGGCTATATCTAAGGCATTCTGAGCCTTCTCATGCACTTCTAGTAGCCTTAGTTTATACTTGGGTATGACTTCGTGTAGTGACCATGTTATCTTTATCTTGATTATGTATGTGATTAGGAAAGTAATAAATTATACAAATAATATATCGTTTAAGAATTATTTGTATTTCCTATAACTGGCTTGTCTATTATGTTTCATTGAATTTCTTGCATTTCTCTTGTTCGAGTTTGAAATAGTTGATGTAATCCTCAATGTTAAAGGGTTTTCACCTGTATGCTCTCACACACTAACCTGGTGATGAATTCCAGGTTGTGAAACCCATCAAAATATGGATATGAAGCCCATATCCTATGAGGGAGCATAGGTTATACCATTCCTTACCCATTTCATTGTGGTCAACTATACACCTTTTGAAGAAGAGTGCGTGCAATTTTCCATGGCTACGATAGATCTTGGAGCTCACCTTGGCCAAAAAGGGGTTCAAAAATCCACAATACAAGCCAAACAGATAGTGATGAAGGCCACCGTTGTTCTTGATCAACGGTTGGATGTCACTTCCAACTCATTGATGTTAAATTTGTAATATGAAGTGTGTGTTCCTTTTAATTCATACGAAAGGAAAATGCAAAATACAATAATCCATGATTTTTGCTAAATGCATGAAAAGACATTTTAAATTTCCAAATATGAATAGAGATATTTTATTTTCATAAATTTAACAGTACAAACCTAAATGAAAATAGCCTTTAATTAGGCCACATACAAGTAAATACTAACACAATTTAATTAGGAGCCATCATTGTGTTAAATGATCTACACTAGAGGTCGTTAGACATAGGAACGATCAGATAGAGAGGGGTCGCTATACCTTGGGGTGGTGAGCAGTAGAGGCCACTATTCCCAATAATGGTTACAGGTAGAAAAATAGAAACTTAAAATTTTCCTTTAAATTTCTCTAGATTTTATAATTAAAATTTCTACTCTGTCTTTAAAAAAAAAACATTGTGAAATCAGTAATAGAAGCACTTACAGGTGTAGCCATCATTTAATGAAGATGCTACAAATTTATTTTCTACACTCTATGATGAGATCATTAGAGGTTAGGGTAGAAGTCTTGCTGGCTATTAGATTGTTTTGCGGTGGCCACTGTGAACTGTGCTTGCTCATAATGGTGGTACCTACAAGTCCACAAAATCAAGAAAATAGCAAGTTAGAGACAATTAGGAAATTGTGGGAATGGTCCCACCATGATTGCCAATATAGAATAGCAAAATATCTAACATCTATAGAATGTAAAATGAAATCAACTTGATAAAATAGACTATGTAACCATCATGACAAGAAAATATAAAAATGAAAGTGTGCTTCTCATTGATATTCAAGAAATGTTTTTACAACGGGTTACAATAGATCCCTCTTAGGGATTCACAAAATTGATACAAATTACATCAAGAATCAAATAGTGGTTACCTCTAAAATATATTCTATAATCTCCCAAACTAATTATGGAGGGTTTTCCTAGCGATCTTCGCTTGATGATGCCAAGAAGGATGATCTTGATGATTATTATCTCCTAATAAGGCTTGTAACCTGCACATAAAAGCATCTACAAAGCATCAATAGAAAATGTAAAGCCTCTCAAGATGAGGTCTATTTCATGATAATGCAAATGGAAAGTAAATTGCATAAAATAGTAAAGAAATATGTAAAATACCAAATAAATGATGCTAAAGAATGTTAGAAATAAATTTAACAACTAATAAAACTGATCTAAATGATAAGATAGAGAAAATTAAACATCACAGTAAGACCGTAATTGATCAAAATAGAAGGCTCTGCTAGACAACTTTAGATTAGGTGGCTGCACCAACGAGCCACTATCGAACATAGTGGCCACCAAATTGAGATTTTTTTCTTTAAGCTTGATGCATGGCGATGTCCAAAATGCTCATCAAATCGATTGATGTTCTTGGTGCACACATGAGGAAAAAATTACGACAAGAATTGGCTCGAGTTCATGGTGGATTGGTGATGAAATATGGTGAGATTTATTCTTCAAGCTTCAATTGACTCCATGGATGCAAGATATAGCTTCATGACACAATTTTAGCAGCACCTTGATGCTTGTGAGATAATTTTATCTCTAATAACAAAAGGGCAGCACTTCGTTACATTCAATTTAGGATCCTTTTCATGAAGACAAAATATCTATTTATAATCTTGCTTAATTACCATCCTAGCTTGCCCATGAAGCCAAGATCAAGATTTAGTTACGTTCAAGAAGATGAGGCATCGCTTCTAGAATCTTCTAGAGAAAAACTATTTAAGATTTGTTACCTTGTAAT
Organism: Wollemia nobilis; assembly: GCA_028583015.1. NCBI lineage: Eukaryota > Viridiplantae > Streptophyta > Pinopsida > Araucariales > Araucariaceae > Wollemia > Wollemia nobilis. The sequence continues at coordinate 4,176,652 of JAQPPZ010002458.1, forward strand.
GGATTTTACTCACCTTGGGGAGCTCGATTTTGCTACAAATGAGGCCATCCTTAACAGGTGCAACTCAAATTTGGGGGTCGTCACTAGGTCCAGTGATCACTAGGCAGCCACCAGGGAGGACAATGACCTAGGCTGTAAAGGGTTGTTTACCCCTGATTAAGTGGTTAGAACTATTGTTAGGTCTTCGGAAGGCCCAATATTAGTCATATGTCCTAAAAAGGTGTCCACATGAGTAGCCTTCTCAATATGACGTGTTTTAGGTGTCTATAAAACCTAATACTATGACTAAAAAATGATGAATAATAAGATGAAAATATTGTATATTAGAACTCCATTATGAAATAAAGGAAGCATATTTAAAGAACATAAAATTATCTTCTAGTTTATTTTTAAGAGATATTGTTAGTCCATAATAACCTTTTTTATTGGTCAAGTAGTGTAAATATTTTTCCATCCATCTTATTTACTAGTACTTACTCATCCAAACAAGAGGATTGATTAGACTACATTCTTTTTAATGACTACACTTATTTACTAAATATATTAGATTATAGAGCAACAATTTTATTTAGTAGATAATGTTTTTGTTGCTTAAGATAGAAAAGATAAGTTTTTATTTAATAGTAGTTGATTGCATTTCAAAAATGAACTGCAAATCAACCTGTTGCTTAAGGTGGTTTAAAAATCCAGTTTTAGATAATGGCTTCCTATAGAGCTTAAGCCTATATCCATTAACTAGTAATTTTTGTGTTGAATCATCAATAGGCTTAAGTTTAACTGTACAATTCTCAAATATTTCTTCAATTTTATAGGGTCCAAGCCATCACATCCTTAGCTTTCCTTAGCAATATTGGAAGCGAGAATCAAATAGCAAGGCCCAATCTCCTCATTGAAATATTCTTGGTACAATATGTTTATCATGCCATTTTTCTTTTGTATCTGCATTAGTTTTGTCCTATGCAATGCTTCAATTTTTTTAATATATATATATATATTTATTTATATTTTATTATTATTATAAATATATATTAATAATAATTTTTTATTTTTAATTAATTAATTAATTAATTTTTTATATCTATAGTGTTATTTTCCCCTAATAATATCAAGGTATTTCCACATATAGTCCCACTCTTTCCTAGATAACCTATGTCTTTATTCAAAAAGTAGGTTGATTTCTTGTTCTAGGAATAGTTTTCTGAGTCTATTAATGCAGAATGAAAATAATTTTTCACCATTAGCTACTTTTACTTCTCTTTTCTTTTATTTTATTTCGTAATTTTTGTTTTGTTTTTGTTTTTGTTTCTTTTTCAAAGTGCAATTTTCAAAAAATAAATTTTAAGCGAAACAATTTTACTATTATTAAGACCAGGTCTGAAATTCATAGCTAGTCTTAACACAATAAGGGAAAGTAAAATTACTATTCTAAAATAGTTCTTATTGCCACTAAAACCAGGTTTGAAATCCACAACCAATTTTAGCATAGTAAGGGAAAGTAAAGTGTTGTTGTTACTACTTTATTTTAAGGAACACTTTAGTATGAACTTGTCACACCTACTACTTGTTTTCACAAGTTAAAGAACCCAGACCTAAGTATATAACAACCACATTGTGCTAAAAAGTAAATTTGCTAAAAATAAAAGTGTTGAAATAAAAGGTTAAATTGTTGTTACTACTTAATTTTAAGGAACACTTCGGTATGAACTTGTCACACCTACTGCATGCTTTTACAAGTTAAAGAACCTAGACCTAAATAAGTAACAACAACCACCCAATGCTAAAATGTAAATTTGCTAAAAATAAAAGTGCTGAAATAAAAGGTTAAATTTAGGGTTATGCATAGTGGCTATTTATCGCCAAATTGGCTAAAATTTGGATTTTCAAAATTTGGAATTGGCTAATATTTGGGACCCTTGACTAGGGCCCATTAGCCAAAAAATTTTGGGTGCAATTTTTTTTTTGGGTCGATTCGCCCCAATTTTATAATAATTTGACCATTTTAAGTTTAAATTTCCAACATTGCCCCTAATAATAGTGAACCTTCTACATGTGTTTGAACACTATTTACCTGGATTTCGAAACTGATTCTCCAAATTTTTATAAATAGATTTTAGGACCGACCCCTTACGCATAACCCTAGAACTTAAATTGTTGTTACTACTTGATTTTAAGGAACACTTCGGTATGAACTTGTCGCACCTACTACTTGTTTTCACAAGTTAAAGAACCTAGACCTAAGTAAGTAACAACAACCACCCAATGCTTTGAAAATAAATTTACTAAAAATAAAGATGCTAACTAGGAAAGCAGTAAAATCAATCCTAAGAAAATGGAACTTGGAAGTATTGAGATGAAGAAACTTGCTTGAATCCTAATGTCCCAACCTTGAACTGCATGAATGTGGTACTTATTTCTAGCTACGTAGGTAAGTATTCCTCTCATCCCAGTAGTCTCTGATAAAAAATTATGGCACTGTTCTCCCCGATAATGGTGCCAAAATGTTGAGCTATAGTCTCTTACATTTAATTTGTCAATCCAAGTTAGATTTAAAGAACAATAAATCCCATATAGATTATTCCATAATTCTTAATCATTGATTTTATTCCATTTTCTTAGTTTCATTTGCAAGAAATAAAAGTTTGCAAGAAAATGAAATTAAGTCAAATTATGCTTAATGTAAAGAAATGCAATTTATGACTTAGTCTAACTTTGTGTGGATCCACATATGATCTAATAATGCATTAAATATTTAATATATTTTATAATTTCTATATTATGTAAATTAATTAATATTTATGCTTCTAAGACTTATTCTACATCCTAATTCTATCTACCGTATTTTTGGGGGAAGAGATTTAGGGACTAACCTTTCGGAGTGGTCCCCTGCCTCCTTAAGTTTAGTATTAACCTCCTCCCCTTTCTCTACTCTAATTTAACTTCAGTAAGTTATTTTCAATAAATTAATCTAATGCTACTTATTTCATGGTTGCTGGAAAGTAATATGGAAGTTATAGAAGTAAATAAAGCATAAAATAAATCCAAAGCATGGTTACCAAATCCATAGAAGAAAATACTACTATTTTATTGCTTGGCTTTAATATTTATTTGTAATTTTTTTTACAGACTATGCAGATATCAAATCATTCATATGGTAGATGATATATCTCCTCCTGGTATTAGACCCTTTCAAAGGTCTTTACAATGTATTTTATAATATCACTTTGGACATTTTCAATAAAAGTCTTCTATGCCATCTATTACATCTCAATCCCTTTGAAGATTTGAATTCTAACTTTACATAACAAAGATATTCTAAAATTAAGACACGCTAACAACTACCTTGGACTTATTATGAATGGATTTGTCCAAGTGGAAAACTACCAAACAAATGTAACAAAGACCTAAATTTAAATAACCTGCTGAAAAGACAACACAACTTTTTGTCGTCTTCTTATGGGAAGGGATAAATTTAGATTACGTTCAACAATATTCCCATAATATAACAACTAAACTAACTTGGACCTATTATAAACGAATTTGTTCTTTTCTTTAGGAGATAATAAAGTCAAATTACATTTGGATTGCACAACCTTTGATCAAATACCATATTAAATAATAAAATTTAACGTGGTCAACTAACAAAGAAAGCCAAGTCATCCATTCTAATTATTTTAACTGCTTACACAATATTTGACCATACTGACAGCATATATGGTGTGTTTTTTACACAAAACAGGTTTACAAAATCTATAGGTTTCCATAGATATTTCTAGGTTTCCATAGGTGCTTTTCATAATATCTTTTCGTAACACATATTTAGCGCACTTCTCGTGAGTTGGTTCATTCATACTTGACCTGTGTTTGGTTGTAGCTCTTCATGCAAATACCTACAACGTCCATCTGTTGAAACACAAAAATATTTGCACATTTTAATGTGAAATCACCATTATTTGTCACATAATATCTTATGAAAAAGTTATATTAGAAATGATGTAAATATTGTGAACTACGCATAACTTTTACTAAAATCATATCCATAATCATCAATTGTGTGTCTAAAACCAAATAAAACTTGCATAATATAAGCATAATTTATCACTCAACAATTTATTTTGTGGATAGGTGTATATAGCACATGCTTTATTCAATTTTATATGTTTTTGGATTGATAATGTGTGATGGTTGTAAATTTATCTCGTCAAAATCCTTTAAAACAAAAATTAGACCCGGTTGGTTTCATCCATTGTATTAGAAGAAACACTTTTTATAATCTACCTCTTGTTAGAATCAAAATTTAGTCATGAGTAATTAATATAAAATAACATTGATAGGGTTTAAATAAGTAACAAGCATACTAACCAATTGCTTGATGAAATGTTTTTATAATTTCTAAAATGCTTTGCAATGGAAACATCAATGCCTATATTATTTTAGTATAAAATATGGAAACCATTCTACTTCTACTATTATTAACTCTAATAGTGTTGCCTTATAAATAGGGCTATATTATATAAGGGTAGGGTTAACTCTATAAGACTAGGTATGCAATATTATGCTTTGAAGAGTTATTGTGGTGTTATTTAACTGATGCATTCTTGATCATTTTGAATGACTTAATGCTTGGTAGAGTATTGGCTAGAACACATGCTTCCTTAGTTGTTTTAACTGGTAGTTTAACTACCATACACTAGTCATGATTGATTGGGATTTACAAAAAATGATCATATATCTTAAACTTGGATTTGGTCATTAACATAATTACCAACTACTTTTCCATATTAGAAGTTATGTATTGTAAATTTCTTGCTTGATGCCTTAAAAAATTAATGAATAACATGAGCTAAGACAACTATAATAATTATTGTTGTATGCTCTCTTTGTAAGTAATGTTTCATTTGGGATTAGAGTCTTAAATTAAGAAAAAAATAAATATCCTACATATGATGTCTATTCTAGTTATCCTATATAATAAGGAATTGATTATAGTTCTATAATTTCCATTATGTCTAGTTATTGTGTTTATTTTATGACCTCATTTTAGCAAAATAGAATTTGGTTTGAGTGATAGTGTTGATTTGTATGTGCAAAAACTAAATAATCCTAGCTATAGATAGATAAGCTTCTTAACCTTGTTTGTATCACTAAACTAGGCAAATCCTATTGGAGATAGAAATTTTGAGCTAAGTTGCTACCTATAATTGAACAAAATGAGAGCATTTGAATCTCCATAAATATTTCAAGTAGTTGATGCTATGAAGATACCATATATGCTTACAAGGGAGGGATTTAAAATAATTATACTAGCAAAGTTGAAACTCCTATGCCACAAGGCTCTTTTGAACCACTATACCAAGATTGAACCACAAGTCTCTAAAGAACTATTAATTCTTGTAATAGTTACACTTCCTACATTTTTATTTAGGATGTGATGGGATTAAATTCTATTAGAATTCATTTTGTTTGGATTATTTCAATTCCTTTTAAAGTAAATTTTATTAGGCTATTCCTTTTAAAGTAAATTTTATTAGGCTTGAATTTGTTTGACTTATTTTTATTAGAGTGCATAAAATGTTGGGTGTTGTAATGTTTTTAGCTAGTTTGGTTATGTTGTGATTAGAGGAATTTTTGTTAGGTTTTAAGCTATTTGAAACTTTTTATTAAAAATTTGAAATTTAAGTGATTTTTTTAAGGCTTAGGACTATTTGGCTTATTTTAATCAGTGTCCATCAATTCTATATCTATGCTTATGCTAATTTCTTCATAGCTTCAATTGTATAGTCTATTAGGCTTTGGTTTGTATTGAGTGGCCTATGCTCATGCAACTAAATTTAATGATGTTAGCTAAAATCCATCCACTTTTAATCTTGTTTCTACCCACTTATTCATTATTTTCATTCCCTTTCCTCTTTAAGTTTCAAGTAGTTTTAAAAGAGACATCCTCCTTCAAAGGTTGGTTTAAATGTAATTTTAGGTCATCCAATCTTGACTTTGGCCTAAGGTATGCATTTCATACCTATATAGATTAGAATATCAAGAATATATAATAATTTAGAATACAAAGGTAGTTAATGGTTATGGTTGAAAGTAATTCAAATCATAGGCTTGATAAAATTACTTATAGTAGAATTAGAGTCTTAAATTTAGTGTGAACACTGAAAATTGATACCTAAGCAATAAACTATTAAAACAAGCAATGCACAATTTAAAAGAATGATTTGTATTAAATTTTAATAAACCCTTGGTATTCATTTACAATGCTTTCTACCCCAAATGTATTAAGGGTTACAAAAACATATGCTTGTCTAAGATTACAAATAGATCAAAGAGAGAAACCCATTTTGATCATATCCAACAAACTTTGATGTCTTTTTGATCTTCTCTGCTACAATCAAGAGGTTGTGTAGGCTTGTATATCCTTAGGGAGGCCACCCTAGCTGCAATAGCCTTAAATGATATGTAACCTGTACACAACCAGTAAATAAGGATTAGTAGCACCTGCTAATATATATATTAAAATAGACTACAAACCCTATATAAAATATCTATAGATAGTACAAAGTGTAATAAAACATAAATCAAATAACATAAATAATGCCTTATCAATACCTGATGGTGATATAAACTTTTGCGGGCTCGAAATGATATTGCGTAAATACTTAAAAACGTTCGAGGACTCCGACTAGGGTTTGTGTGAATGCGTATGATCTTTTTTGTAAATATTTTTGACCTAAAAATTGTTTCGATCCTTTTTCACGAAAAATGAATAATATTTTATAATTGCCTTCATTCATGTTAGGGTTTTTATGATGGCAACGAGCGGCCAATATTAAAACATGATGAGCAAGTTGAGATTGCAACTTGATAAGTGACACAGATTACAATTAATGAGTGGCAAGGATTACCACATGGAACACTAATATGGAGTTTTTATGGATGGCTTGAATTTATTCATATATATATATATATGAATATATATAAATATAAATATATAAAATATTTATATTTATATATTTATATATATATATATATATATATATATATATATATATATATATATATATATATATATATATATATATATATATATAACTAATGATGAATGGTTGTGATTTGATGATGATGAGTGGACAATGAATGACTAGGATTTGGTGTCTACAAATACCCCTTTTGTATCATGTTGCATGAAACACAATGTAGTGCAAAAACAAGAGACACCTGGTTTTATGGAATGGACTTCAACGTGCAAGAATATTTTGAAAATTTTATGATTTTGACTTACTCCCTCAATTGGAGAATGGATAAATAATGGAACCCATGAGCCAATTGATCGAATGTGGATGATGCAATGGATGCATATGATGTATGCAGATGTTAGAAATCAAAGTCAAGTTTGGTTACCCCAAGTTTGGGGTGTTTCCGTACTATCAAAAATTTACCTTTTGGTATCATTGAAATGCAAAGATGATGAAGTAAAGGAACCAAGCTCACTACACAGTGACTATAGTAAATTCCTTAATGCAAAATGATGAAGTAGATATTTTTTCGTATTTGTAACCCCACAAAGAGGGTATCAATGATAGCCTTAGGAAAATTAGCGAGAACACAGTATCACTCAAGAAATGAGGGACCCAATTAATTCCTTTTGAATAAGATTATGTTGGATGATGATTTTGAGCAAGCATCATTATGGTGATCTACTCATCCTACCGAATGCATGGATAAAAATTTGCTGCAACCACTAGGGGAGTAGAGCAAATCACTAGATATAAGATTTGCTTGAGATGATGATGATGTGAGATGATGATTTGAATGCATGGTTTTGATTGTAGATGTTTTAAAATTAAATTCAAAGTTGTTACCCCAAGTTTGAGGTTGATCTATTTTGTTAAAAATTTACTTTTAAAATGATGTGCAATGTTGTTATTATGGAAAAATTAGCCAACATTGGTGAACATGTGGTAGAGGTGGGGATACCACCTCACTTCAAGAGACCACACTTTTGAACCTAACTATTGGAAGCCAAAATTGGTATACACATGGTGGAGGTGGGGATACCACCTCACTTGAGAATACCATGTTTTTAAACAAAAAATATTGGCATGATGCACGTAGAATTTGTAAGGGAATTCCAATTTTTCCCCATGGAGGGGGCTTATGATAGCTTTGAGAAAATTTTCATGAACACAATCGCATTCAAAAATGGAGAGACTAATTTGGTTTGATTTCAAACATGGCATGGGATGATGATTTTAAACAAGCATCCTTATGGTGATCTACCCATCCTACCGGACTGCATGGATAGCCAATCACTACAACCGCTAGGGGACTAGAGTAAATCACTATATACAAGATTCACTTGATAATATAAGTGGATTTGATGACATGTAATGATGATGTAAATGCATTGATGAGCAGATTTGATAGTTTTGTGGAATGAGATGGGGTAAGTGCATTTCATTCTTACAAAGTGAAATAGGGCTATTGATTGGATGATGTTGCCTTTGCCCTAGTAGGATAGGGTTGATGATGGATTGATTGATTCTGATTTTACCCCAACATAATAGGGCTATTGATTGGATGATGTTGCCTTTGCCCTGGTAGGATAGGGTTGATGATGGATTGATTGATTGGATGTAAGGCAAAGGGTGCAACCTTTGATAAAGGATGTAAACTTTTGAACCTAGAAACTAATTTGATGATTTATTTAGTGCAAGACAAAGGGTGCAACCTTTGACAAAAGAATGTAATCTTTTGAACCTGAAAATTGATGTATTGATTGAGCTGTTTGTTCGACTGATAGGGAAGGTGATACCTTAAGTACCTCTAGTTGATTAATTATTGAACAAACTCATGTTTTTAAGATCTATCAAATTTATTAGATACCAAAATGTGTGTGTAGTGGATGTTCATTTACCAATCATGAGCATGGTAATGACTCAAACCAATCAAGAACCAATGTGTGTGCAAGTGAATTCATTTACCCATCTTGAGTAAGGTGAGATGAGACCCATCATAGAGAAGACCAGGAAGCTAGCTTGTCCTTATGTGTGCTTGGATATATCTTTAAAAGAGACGTGTCACCACACATGATCGTACTCCACTACCAATCAAGCATCTATAGCCTTAGTGGAGATTAGCTTCATAGTCTAGTAATATGATATTTAAGCTTTGGGAAATCAGACTACAAAACCATTTGGATGGAAGTGTAATCCTATCCTTTCTAATTGGGAGCCTATTTTTGTGATGTGTAAAAGAGTTAAAGCTTTGAGGAATTAGATTCTCAATGAAGGTGTGATGAGAATTTTACCCTATCCTTACTACTCACTCTTTTATTTTAAAGTGTTGTAAGTGGTAAAAACCACTATTTTGGACTATTTGCATAATGGGACAAGTAAGAACAAATTTTTGCTTTGAGGTTCAACCCAATCATGGTGTCACACCGCTATGATACAAAGTGTTATTAATAAGTGTTATATATATTTTGTTCGAGAATGTTAGAGTCAACTCCCCAAACTCATCATTTTCTTAGGAAAAATGTGTTTTGGTCCTAGATAAAACTTTGACATGCAATAGAGGTTGCTTGAAACACTAGGAGTGGTTGAGTGACTAAAAACACCTAGGGGTGATGAGATTTTATCACAAATTATGACATGAATTATGAAATGGTAAAATGGAATGAATGTTAAGTCAAAGATTCCCCTGATTAAGATGACAAGACTTATTTGATTAAAAATTATCCAAACTAAGTAAATGACCACTAGTATGGTGGATGAAATGTAATGAAATGACATGAATGCAAAAATGGATGTATGGAATGAAGTATGTATGCATAGTGATTTTAAGTGTTTTATTTTTAGTACATATTTTTAAATCATGTTTTTATTGAGATGGATAAGGTGGTGGTGGAGGCTCACTAGTTGGCTCAACTCGCTCCCTTGGGAGGAGCAAATGGAAGATCGATTGATGGATGGGAAATATTTTGAGATAGTACTCATCTCGTTCAGTGAATGAAGTGACTAGGATTTATTCTTCTTTGAATTCATCTAAGGCTATCGATATGATGTCATAGTCCTCATACAATTCATCCTAAAAATTATTATTATCATGTTTTTCTTGTTCTTCATTACCCCATTCAGGATCTATAGTAAGTCATTAAAAGGCTCATTTGAAAGAGCAAGTGGAAGGTTGTGGAGTATATCCAAGGCTAGAAAGGTCATGTGTTTATTGATACTAAGGTTCAACAATATCACGCATACCCTATTCATGTTGTTCTAGCCCATATCCTTACCAATTAACCCGATGAAAATATCGTGATGGGAAATTTTTTGATATGTGCTTAATTCTAGCACATAATGGTTTCCTGGGTTATTTTGGAGGGAGTGGATTAGATGATGAATCAACCCCTCATATATAAAGTTAATTCCATTTGGCGAGGAATCCATATTAAAACCATTCCTATGGCTAGAAATGGATCACATGGGCAATCATAATCTCTTATGGTTTCGATGTTAAGCGATGTTATGGAAATATATTGAACCAAATACTCACCAATACTAGAACTAGTGAGGTAAACTGCAACTTGTATGGGTGATGATATGGATGAATTGGATATGGAAGTGTGGCTCAAGGATGACCTATGGATCAAATGGGGGAAAAGGTGTATATTGGAATGGCATATTGTGACCTGTTAGATCGACTTGTGAGACATTGGATGATTAATATGGAGAGGGACTTGGCTAAGGATTTTGATGAATTACTGGGGATTTAGGTGTGGATGATATGGTGATAGGTGCTTGTGAAGTTGTTTGTATGGATGATGATGGATTAGTAAGTGATTCAAATGATGTGGAGGGATGTCCCCCTTGTGTGGATGTGGGAGGTGATGATTGAATTTGACCACATGTACATGGTGATGGTTGTGATGAAGGTATAGTGTGATGAGATGTTGAAGTGGAGGCTTGATGTGGATAAGTGATGGGGAGTTCTTCTAGAATGGGTGCTTTAGATAAACTATTGTGATGTATGGTATTAAGGATAGATGGGTGGATGGAAGTGAAGGCTCATATGGATTGGAAATGAAGTTGTAGTATTTGAATGTTTCAATATCTATAGGTATATAGTGAATTTATACCTCATGTATGTATTTAAAACATTGATGTAACGTTGAGGGAACACATTTCATATCCCTGATCTAGGGGCATCCAAGGAGTACATTATAGGCCATGGTCCCCTCGAGGATATGAAACATGGTGTGTAATGTTTTGACCCCCACTTGTACAGGTAAAAAAACAGTGTCAACTATAGAGCATAAAACTTCGTTAAATACCCACAATGTGAAGGTGGATTTGGTGATGTGAGTAGATGGAAGATTGAGATGCTGGAGTGTTGATGTAGTGATGATGTTGATTTATGAGCTAGTGTCAACTAGTACTCATTTAAGAGGCTTCAATCAACCTGAGCCATGATGTGCAATGGAGGATTCGATGATTCTAATCACACTAACTTGATTTCAAAGTCATAGAATACGATTGAAGGCTCCATATATGTTTGTATACTCCCCACAAAATTGTTGAAGGTAATAGAGTTTTGATTTTTGAGTTTGATGTATTTCAAGATCTCCATTAATGCCTTGTGATGTGGAGAAGATTGTTGTATAAGCTCATATATTAATAATTTGGCTGAAGTTATCTTTAGACTATTTATTAATAGGCTGTGTAAGGTAATGATTGGCCTTGGTGGACGAATTGGAATATGAATGGGTTGAGGTAGATGACTTGGAAGGTGAATGGATTGAGGTGGATTAGTGGAACTTGGTTGTTGATGCACACTTGTTGGTGGTGCTATAGGAGATTGAATAGCTTGGGATAGCTATGGACGATCCATGCTTTTTTGACCTCGGGTCACTGCATGAATAGAACCCAAAAAACCTTGGTATTGTTGTACATGGTTAACTTGGTTAAGGGAGTTATGGCAGTTGATACCCTCATTGCTTGTTGTATTTCCTCGTGATGAGGAAGAGGTGTTTTGTAAATACCAAGATTTATATATGAATATATATATAACTAATTATGAATGGTTGTGATTTGATGATGATGAGTGGACAATGAATGGCTAGGATTTAGTTTCTACATTTAGATATATCAAACCCAAAGGGGGAAATTTTGTACTTCCTTATCTACATTGTACCCAAATATAGGATCATGGATGAAAGAAAAACATATGTTGCATAATTTATAGATGACTATTTTGAGCATATACCTTGATGAAGCATCATACCTTCATGATGATTGCACACTTTAGAAGTGTTACATATTTTTGATAATGTTGCAAATTTAGATGATGCTTGTGATTTTAGTTTGAGGGCATGATTTGTATACCTTAATTATGATATTGGATGCTTACATTGGATGTTTTCTATTAATGCATATTATAATACCTAATTTTATTACATAGAGGAATGGAGTGAAAGCATATTTTGATGTTGCTTGTTAATGTACTATTTGAGGTCCTATTTCTTTAAGGTTTATGAGGAGTGTGTTGTAATAGTTTTTAGAGGACATTGCTAAGAAAATAGTTATATGAAGGGGTCCCATCATTGAACAACCTATACAAAATGTTGTTAGAATGCTCTTTAACATGTTTTATTATGTTAAATGATAACTTGGAAAGGGGATGCCATTAATATTACTATATTATGAAATTTTAAAGGTAAACCATTTCTAAAAATATCTTGGATAGAAATTATGCAATAAGTTGATATTAGAGCTAACATGAATGGATCAAAACTAATACTTGTGGTTTCATAAACCTACTTGGGATGTAGCCCAAGAAATTGGTCTAAATAAATATTCTTTTGTGATAACCCACTAATGAAGTCTTGGCGGAAGGAAGATAGCTAGGTAGAAAATAACAACATGGTTAACTTATAGATGAACTTGCAATGTAAGCTCTAATGGGAGAACATAGGGTATGCCATGCTCATAAGCAATGGTATGTGTAAAATAGTTTATGAGGGGATATGCCTTGATATATAGAGTGGGTAGAAAGTATGCTTAAAATTTTGTACAATATATGATTTAAATAATCATTATCTTATTGAAATTATATAATTCATTTGTTGACTTAGTTTTATTGGAATACATCTAAGGATATGAATTTGCATGATTCATAGAAGACTATACGTAAATAAAATATATTCAACATATGTTATGATGAATGGTCATATGTTTCACACAGATAAATTAGTACACCCCATGGATTCTCTTTCTATCATGTTGGTGATCTCTATATAATATTCTCAATGAAGGGTTAGTTTCCTTATGTAGGGAATAGAACCAAGGGGTATTTTAAAAAGAATTTATTACTTGGAAAATAATTTGCTTTAGTGATGCTCTCCCTTATTTTGACTCAATAGGGATGGTGTTTAATATTTTTTGGCAAGATTTGATAGATCATACATAAAATTATATAGGTATAAGTAAAACCTTCATGAATGATTTCTATCTATTGATAACAAAATTGATCAAATCTATTGTTGGGTAGACAAATCAAGGTTGATTGTTGATAGATGTAAATCTAGTTGTGCTAGGAAATTAGATAACTCATTGCATCCTCATGGATAAGGCATATTTATTCTTGGGCAATTGTATATTGTTTGCATAGTGGGTGTATCTAACATGCGCGATGGCATAAGAAAGAAAAATGTCACACTTAATTTGGACTAAATTAATTTTTTTTTGTAAAAGAGAGGTTTGTGTCATTTAATGGATCTATTCTAGTTTACTTATCTTACTTCTAAATAATGTATATCAAAACAAATTGTTGTCTCTAAAACCTTTAAGAGAATGAATATCATGCTTGTACTTGCTAAACAAGACCTCTTATGTGTATGTTTCAATATTTTTAATTATGGTAAAGAACCACTTTTTGTTTTTATTTGAGGAATAAACTCAATAACGTACCAGATTTATTCATAATATAATTATATGTCTTCTTTTTTTGGATGAAAAAAACCTTATATTAAAATGGATTAATCATAAAAAAAAAAGGTGGGTGGAATTAGCACACCCCGAGCACACAACCAACACACTAACTATGTGCTAAATAGCTAGCAGAGCTACCAAAATAACTTACATAAGTTCACAAGAAAACCAAATAGAGAACTGCATAAAAAAAAAACTAATAGACTATGCATCATTGTTGTGTAGGGGCTTGAGGAAAATGAATCACTACATAAGGAGCATTACCCCAATGATCAATACGGTCCCGTAAGTGATGAAGCTCTATATTCACTTTTTCTACTTGCACTGAAATTTGTAGCCAACAATCACATAAAACTTGATACTTATCAGCAAGAGAAAAAGTAGGAAAAGGCTCCTACTGGCTAAAAATCACTCTGTTGCGAGTTTTCCACAAATGAAAAAGAATCCCCACTCTAAAGATATGACACACATAAATAAGCTTCTCAGAAAACTCAAGTGGATCCCCTAACAAAATATTCACCCAAGAACAGGGACCTGTCATATATGGTCTAAAAAAAGAGAAAATCCACTGCCAAGCCTCTTGAGCTCTCACACAAGACCAAAAAAGATGATGCACATCCTCCTCTACTCCACAAGATCTACAGGAAATATCATTCACACCCAAATATCTAAGCCGCTGACCAATAGGAAGCCCTTGAAACAATAAACTCCAAGCAAAAAAGGCTTGCTTAGGTTCAAGATACTTTGCCCATAGTGTATTAAATCTGAGACTCCATATGGACTGAAGAGATATTACATCCCACCTAGAATTAGGCTTCTCATCCATAGGCACAACAGGGGAAAGCCAAGAGTATCCCAAATGAGGTTTATACTTGGTGAGAGAAACATCTTTGGGCCAAGACCAATCAGTCCACCAAGGTTTTTGATAATATCGAAAAAATTTACCCCAAACATATAAAAGAGTGGAATCAATAACAACCTCATAAGTAGAAAAAGATAAACCAAAAAAATTCCTAGAAATTTCCCAAGGTATCCAAGACCTTGAATGAAAATCCATGAAATCAGATAAAACATACACTTGAACCATGATATATGGACTATTACACTAATTTTCTTAAGTCATAATAATAATTGTTTTCTCATCCATGGGTCTAGGTGGATTGGTAAGTTGGGGCGCTTACCGAGAGGAGACCTAGGTTCCAATCCCACGGGCGTGCCCATGCATAGCCAGTAGCCCGATCCGACTCCTCTACATGTTGCACTTGATTGATGACGACGATCTGTTTCCTGCTTGTCCGGCGGTCCCCCTTCATGCCACGTGTTGAACCAGATTGATGAAGACGGTGCGAACCCTGTGCATCCGACGGTCCCCATATCACGCCAGGTTACCATTAACGAGATGGTGGATGTGTTGGAAACCTTCGTTGATAGTTTGAACCCTGCCAATTACGCTGACAATTACTAAAAATTGTGATTGTAACCGATTCATCTATGTAACCAAAAAAAAAAATGCTTTCTTTTATTTACACATCACCATAATTTTTCTCACAACTATAATGACTATGAAAGAAACAACATAGGATTTCTAACATACCACAAACTTAGTTTCTTGCATTTGTAAATTATCAAGATTCAAAAGTGTACTAATTTTTATTTAATTATATTGCATACTATATGCATGTGAAAGCAACAAAATCTCTAGGTTTAAGACTTATTTTCAAAGGTTGAATTAAAAATAAATTGTAATTATTACTGTGTGTTGATGAAACTTTTTTACTTCCTAGTTGTATAGGACTAAAATATGCCTTGTAATTCCTAGTTGTATAGGCCTAAAATGGGATAATTTGTAAAATTTAGTTCTGTGTAATTATTTTATGTTCTTTCTATATACATAAGATAATAATACAATCCTTTATATTATAATAAATAATTGAATATAATAAATGCATTCTTGTGAGGGGAACATGGTAATTACTTGTTTGTTGGTACATGATAAGCAACCAAAAAGATAGAACACCAAAACTCTTTTGATAAATACATAATTGCTCTTGATTATTAGATTTTTAGCAAATTGTTTTTAAAATTAATGGTAGACTGACTACTTACACTCATTTGTGAAAATTATGGCTGTTTGATGCAGTTTAAATTGGTTGTAAAAATTTTACACTTAATTTTTAAGATTTTGGCAACTTAAGAACTTGAGTTTGTTTACATAGATACATAATAAATTTGTATACTTATAATTTTATTTTATTTTTTGATATAAAGGAATCGGTAATTACTTTTCCTTAACAACTGGTTATAGGTCAAGTCACATTGCCTAGGATCCTAGCGTCAAATCATGGTGTTACCGCTATAACCCATATCTCGTTTTGGTAAACACGATCATCAAGCTGGCTCGGGATTGGTACCGCAGTCATCAAGCTGACGCACACTCAGCGAAATCAGGTCAGACTACTACCTTTGCCCAAATTAAGCATACCTCTAAAATTTGAACCCAAATCTTCTCTTAATAAATGCCCAAAGTTTTACCAATGGATAGCCCTCCACATTTATACCTATGATTTTATTAGGGAATATATGGTTGTATATATGCCTTTTCTTGGATTTGTACACCAAATAGGTATTGGAATATATTGTAGATAGTCCTTCAACATCATTTATTGAATTAGGGCATATTTTATATGACCTTGTAGTTTCCACTTGGAGACTTGAGCGCTGATCTAGCCACCTGTAGACACTGAAAACATTCGCACACCAGACACGGAGGCAGTTTCCAGCCTATCGAGGAGACCATAGGCAGTTTTTGGATCGAACGCCGCGAACGCAGATTGCAAACAGAAAACAGTTCGCAGGTGGTGAACGAAAAATTAAAACCGCACCCTAAGGTTTAAATCAGCCAATCAAATCGCAAATACCAAACTCTAATGTGCCCTCCAATCAAAAGGACGCCATGTGGAGTCTTCCAGGCTGCACGGTGAGAATTGTCAGCGCCCATTCCTCTGGGAACGTGGCAGCGTCTGGTTGGCCAAAGACTACCTCTGTTTGCGTAGGTTTCGACGGGAAAGCGAAGCGACAGCGTCGTCCTATTTTTGTTCGGGCCTCATTATCCCACATTGATCGTGGAATGGCCCGAAGAGGCCGCCTATTGAAGGCGTCACCATCCGGAGGTCAGGCTAGGCCCCCGCAACCGCGTGGCCAGGTGGCAGAATGCGCATGTGATTGACGCAGTTGTTCGCTACCGAGCAACAGTTGACTTGAAAAAAAAAAAAAAGGGGAGGGCCAGAAGAACGCCATATAATGTCTTTTTCAAACATTCACATTTTGATATTTTATTAAAAGCAAAGGGAAGTTGACCCATGCATTATTATCCCACATGCAAAGGCCCATATCTAGGTTTTTCAAACATTCACACTTTGATTCTTAAAAAAAAAGGCAAAGGAAGTGGTCCATGCATTATTATCCCACATTGCACGTGGGAGGGCCAAGAAGAAGGCCCATATCTCGGTTAATCCAGATGTATGTGAAGAAATTAATAATTACACAAGCATGTCACCTTGCATTAGGGAAATATTCAATCATTCCAAGCTCTCTATCTTTGAAAGAGAAATGGTTATGGAGGAGTTACCCTAACCTCTATCTTTGAAAGAGAAATGGTTATGGAGGAGTTACCATAAAGAGGTTATGGATCTAAAACTTCCTTGAGTTATATGCACATTTAGAGTTACCATAAAGAGGTTATGGATTTAAAAGTCTCTTGAGTTATATGCACATAGAGGTTATGGATTTAAAAGTCCCTTGAGTTATATGCACATTCTAATTCTACATATTAGATAGAGTTATCATAAAGAGGTTATGGATCTAAAAGTTCCTTAAGTTATATGCACATTGTGTCCTAAATCATTGTTTTTTATATAATTAGAAAATATTAGATAGAGTTACCAAATTTAAAAGACCTTTGAGTTATACATATTGTGTCCTAAACTATTGTGTTGCTATATAATTAGAAAATATTAGATATACCTTAAAAAGTACAAAATATTAGATATATTTTAAAAATAGTCATCTGATTTATAATTAGAAAATATTAGATATATTTTAAAAATTGTTTTCTGGTTTATAATTAGAAAATATTAGATATACCTTAAAAATAGTCTCTAGGTTTACAATTATTAGAAAATATTAGATATACTTTAAAAATTAAAAAATGTTAGATATACCTTAAAAATAGTCATTTAAGTTATTAATATAGAATCATTGTGTTGGTCTTTAACTAGAAAATATTAGATATACCTTAAAAATAGTCATTTAATTTGAATAAGAGGAATTGGGATAATAAGAGATGAGGAGGATACTTTAAAAGGCAGTCATCTAAGTTATTAATATAGAGAGGTTTGAATAAGAGGAAGTGAGATAATAAGAAACGAAGAGGATACTTTAAAAAGTAGTCATCTAAGTTATTAATATAGAGAGGTTTGAATTTATCTTGAATGAAATGAATCTTAGAGACACAATACAAAACTTATCTCAAGTAAATGAACAATATAATTTGAAAAATGTTTCAAATCTACATAGGGAGGATACCTTAAAAATTAGTCATCTAAGTTATTAATTTAGAGAGGTATGAATAAATATTGAATGGAATGAATCCTAGAGACACATGAATAAAAAATGAATGGAATAAATCCTAGAGACACATGAATAAGAAACTTATCTCAAGTAAATGATCAATACAATCCGAAAGAGTGTTTCAAATCTACATAGGGAAGAAGCATAGTCACTTGGCCTAATGGAACTGATAGTGATATGTCTCCAATTAGGTATAAATGGATATTTTTAAGGTTAGTCAATATGGATGCTTAAAGATTAGTATAACATAATTAGCTTACTAGACTATATCTAGGCCAATCAAGATAAGAGACAATTTATCAAGGGTTGATGTTAATTGATATCTTATTCTTGATATGTGATTGAATTCTTCGCTATTTGATGATTGGGTTAAGATAAGTGGTGAGTCAAACCAAATAAAAATGATCATGATATTTGGAAAGATCTTCATGTTATAGGTTTATCTCTAACATTATTTTTATTTATCACAATACTTACACTAATAAAAAGGTGAGATTTTATCATGATAGATGAGTGATCAAGGATATTGATGGTGGCTTTAAGATAATGTATTTCAAATACTATTATGAATCTGATTAGACGTATAATTTTGGCTAGTTTCCTTCTTACTGTTCTTCCACCTCTAAGAGAAAAAGGTTTCTTACTATGGTTTCTCAGGTAAATGATATCAATAGGTATTGAAATCATAGACTTATGCACAAAAATTATGCTTTCCTAAAGCAAAAAATATATTTAGATAGAATTTGGACTTTCACCTATTTCTCCACATAATGGTATTTATGAGGTATGCATATTGGTGAAGCATCATCAAGATATGTTTTCAAAATAGAAAGCTAGTTATGCCATCCAAACCTTTCAAGTTTATTCATAATTATATTTGTGATCCTAAAGATGAATTTCTACCTCTAGAAACATGTATTTTCTCACATTTATTGATGATTTTTTTTTTTATCAATTTTAAGGATTTATTAATACAAAGTATGAAGCTTTTGACCACTTCAACACTTTTAAATATTTCACAAATAATTAGTTTGCAATGAAAATTAAATGCATGAAATCAATTTGTGGTGATGAGGGTATCAAATACATGTTTAAGGATTCCCTTGTACTTCATGTAATTTCTTTGTAGAGTATTATTCCTTACACTCTCCAACATAATAATATGGTCTATAAGAAGAGTAGGGTTATTTTAGAGATGGATCAATGTATATTGCATATTGAGTAGTTGAAGATAATTTTTTGGGATAAATATATGGCATGTGTTACAAATATCATCAATAGGATATCAACTTGGCCAATCTGATGTATTAAGTTAACCCTAATATTTTCTTGTTCTAAATTTTTGGGTCTATCTTATAGGATCATATCCCTATAGAAAAGTAGAACAACGTCCAATCTAAGATCCATCAATGCATTGATGTAGGTTGTAATGACACTTCTAAATATTATCACGTCCATGACCTTGTTAGTTGGGATAGCCTCATTTGGTATGATGTTGTATTTTATGAGGCCCTCCTTTAGATCTTGCTAGCCCATTTTGATCCTCATGGTAGATGATCCTATACATATAATGTCTCCCCTCTATTTTAGATATTTGTCTCATAGCTAATCCTTCTTTAAGGATTGTAGATTCTTAGTTTATCAGTTCAAATCTTGCAATAGAAACTAATAAAACTATTCATATTCAAAATTTTCTATTGATATCTATTTTTTTAATATTACTTTAAATTATTTTAATCCCACTATACATTGTGTGATAGTTTTGAATGATATGGTTGATTATGTGAATGTGAAGGATTTTCTAATTCTTTTTCTTTTGTGGATTTCATATATGATATGCCCCTCTTCTTTGGATCAATTGATTTTGAACTAGGTCTAAATTATCCCTTCGGATGAAAACCCCTTTTTGAAACCAAATATCATCAAAATTATCCTCCTTACTAATATTTTATCATCAAGATTGACTATTGTGGATATTCTATCACTTTTAGTCCAAGGGGTGCCTTGACTTAGAAGATGTTATATTAGAAAAATATGAGTTTCTAATGAGTAATTAGACTTAGGATCTTGTTCTTATACTTTAGGATAATATTTTAAATATAAATTATACTTTAAGTAATCAAATTATTAAGCATAAGGTAAGCCTTTTTGTTAAGAGTTTATCTCAACATGAATGAAATCAATATTCAATGACTTTTGTCTTTATATCCTATATGGATTCTATGTAGATGATTCTCTCTATCACTACTGCCTATGCACAAGAAGCTCATGACATGTATGTGAATAGCATTTTTATCCTTGTGGAGATACAAGATGAGATCTATATATAATAACCACCAAAATATTTCCTATTTAAGCCTATCTTTTTCATTTTTCAACATAATAAGTACTTGTATGGGCTTAATTAGGTTCCTTATGCTTGGTATAAGAGGATTTATTCCTTGTTTTTTAATTATAAATTTTAATAACCTAATACATATATTTATGTTTACATCAAGAATCATGAAGAATAGTTTCTTTTAATTATATTGCATGTTAATGATCTTCTCATTATGAGAATCTCAATATCTTTGGTCTAAGATCTATGAGTTCATGATACTTTTGAGATGACATTTAGTTTTTTTGTTTTACTTTTATGGGATTCAAATTGATCATCCAAATTTTGAGCTCACTATATATCATATCAAGTATTCCTTAGAATTTTTGCAATTATTAATGATTGAGGAGTGTAAGCCTACCACAAATCCATTTACTTCCATCTTAAATATTTGAGTAGACTATAATTCTTTAGTGAATGCCATTTTGTATCGATGTCTTGTTAAGGGTCTTATCTACCTCATTTACACTAGGCCAAAGATTGAATTTATTATTATTTATTGTTTCAACTATATAAAAGGACCTCATGAGAGTCACTGGAAAGTAATTGAGCATATCCTATGGTGTATTATAGGTAACTACTAGATTGGAAGTCACTACTTTATTAGGGTCTTCCTATGTTTATGGGTTCATATAATGATTTAGTGGGTGATCTTCAATAGTGATGTTTAGTCATTGATACTGTATTATATCTTGGTTCTAGATCAATTCCTCTATGTTGTCATTTGTTATCCACCATATTTTTATCTTCTGCCAAAGTTAAGTATTATGCTACTAACAAGACCACCATATACATTTGATGGATACTAGCAATTTTTGAATATTTTATCCTTTTTAAGAGTTTCTTGTTACTACCTATTTTGATAATTAGAGTTCCTAATTTTTACAATATAATTTTCCCTTAGTATACAAAGAAAAGTAAGGCATGGATGTACTACATTTTTTGGGTTCATTCTCAAGGTATAGTTGATCTAGTATATGTAGCTTCAATGGAGTAAACTACATATATACTAACCAAGGTTCTTCCAAAGGAGGTAATACTAGTTGTAGGAGTGTCTTGGTACAAGAGAGTACCCCTTAAATAATGGGACTAATAAATATTTCTCTTGTATCCTCTATTTAACATAAAGGAGTATGTCAAAATAAGTGGTGTTTTATCTTCAATTCAGGCCAAAATCAACTTTTTTTTTATATTGCCCAATGATATTATGATCACCTTTATATATGGATTTATTCTAATTTTATATTATTATCCTTTATGTTAGTTCCTTAACTTTGAATTTCTCATTTGTACCCATCTTGTCCAACCATTTGATTATCAATTGGATATATATTTCTATTAAAAATAGCAAGAAGACACCTTTCATTTATATGTTACACTTATACATGATTTACTTTTCTTTATTGCGTAATTTGTTGATTATATTAATTATTGAATATATTATAATTTTTTACATGATCTAACACAATGAAATATTTGTTAAAGTATAGGGTTAATTCATAATTCAATAGCGATTGGTTAGTCTTTTAGTATTTTTAGAGACTAGAAAATAGATTAAATAAAAATAGGGATTGGGTTTAAAGGATTCAATAACTTTATTTATTTATTTATTTATTTTTTGTATTTACATGGTGGAATCGGTAGCCACCACAAATCCGGGCAGGTTGTCCAGCATTTATGGCCACCACAATATTCTGCACTGTCCGCATCGAAAGCCGCCACATAGATCTTCGCGCAGTCCGCACCTATAACCACCATGCCACAATAATTTTAAACCTTTTATGCCGCTAAAAGCACTAGGAAAGGGACAAGCGTTCAATCCGATGAGGCCCGAGATTTGAACCTTGGACCTCTGCCCCCCTTATGGGGTTTGGATGAACCAATTGGTCTACACCTCGGACCTTAATACAATAACTTTATTTTAATATGTATGTTTTATCATATTCTCTATTTAATAAATAAGGTGTAGAATAATGGGTTGCGGCCTCGTATCAAGTGGCATTAGCTCAACCGATTAGATTCCTCAACATTTAAGGAGGAGATTAAGGTTCAAATATTACCAATTGATACATGGATAATATCCAAGATTTATTGTAATACCAATATATGGTGATGCTGTAATATGGGTGGGGCCTACTCCAATACCATATAACCAATTGAAAAAATGGGTGGTGACCTCGTTTAGAGGGAGATATAGCCTATATTCAATGTCATGGACTGAGCATTGTATTGATCGAGATAAGTACTTTAGAAAGTCTTCTAACATGGGTTAGGTTTTTGTACTACCATTTTAGTAGATTAGTAAGGATAGTTTCAAGAATATTGGTAATACTCCAGGGGAGTTCATCTAGTAGGGTTAGCTAATAAGAAGTAAAATCATGCTATGTTTACTCAAATATGTGTTTCCATACATAATATAAAAAGTACTAAATTATATGAAGAATAAATCTAAATCATGATAATGGGACTAATAAGTGTATTATAAAAATATTACATTTCAATATTGAAAATGTTATGAAATTGAACTCATGGAAAATAATTGCAAAGTAAAGATGATTAAGAAAGAGAGAAAATTTTTGTCATGAGATGAACTCAAATATGAAGAAAAGGAGATATATTATAATATAATATGACTTTGATCAAGGATTTTATTTCCCCAAATATATCACAAATAAATCCCCTCCACCTCATTATATGGTAAAGGCCATCATGGTCCATTTAGAGCAATATTCATCTATCACATCAACATGTCAAATTCATTTCATGTCTCATCTATCCAATTGTATACCTCCATAAAGCACCACAATCTAAATATATTAAACACATACCTCATGCCATCCATACATCTCATTCCACATTAAACAAAAATTTCTCCATTTTATGCCACGTTCTACTCTTTTTTCCATTTCACCTTTTGTCAATCGGCTCATGGTTGTCACCCATTTCTTCCACCCACTCACCACTTGAGGGGTAGGAAATACCCACAAAATTTTTTCCCAAACAAGTCAAATATCCAAACACCCATTTTTGGAATCTATGTCTATCTCAAAACCTTGTCCAAGAATATCATTTGCATAGTATCATTCTAGCATAGTTCTTAGCATAGTGGCTCAAATCCCATGGCTCATTAGCATAGTTGTTAGAGTAGTGGCTCAAAGCCCATGTCTCATTAGTATAGTTGTTAGCATAGCTATTTCAAGTGTGCTCATCAGTTCATCAATGATAAGGTTCAAAAATATTTGTTGCTTTCATAATTGGGGTATCCTACATTATCCTTGATTTAAAATAATCTTACATCACCCTCCTCAATCCAAAATCCATTTTCATCACTCGCCAACCATCATCATCCATTCATCATTATCCATCATCAATCCAACAACAAGTGTCATTTATTTTTGTATTGCATTATGTTTTCACACAACACGATACAAAAATGGGCATCTGTAGACACCTAAAATAAGCACATTTATCTAATACTAATTAATTAATTAAAAATTAATTAGTATACATTAGCCCACCTAGGCTATCCTAACCATTTTCACCCCTTAAAACACCCTCCTATGTCTAGCCTATGGACATTGTGAGATCATTTTCCCTTTAGGTACACATCACTCTAGTCCACTTCAATTCTAATTCTATATCTCCCATCCTAATTATGCAATATTTGAAAGGGTGAATATTTCCCTCAAACTCATCCCATATCTAATTCACTTGCCACATCTCCTAGTCATACCTCCACCCTCACCTCTCCTTGGTGACAATTCTAATGCGCACACATCTAGTGATAATTCCAAGGTGTGCACATTCATTAATAATTTCAAATGTGCATGCACACCATTGGTTATAATTCTAATGTGTGAACATCTGGTGATCATTCTAATGTGTGCATACCTCTAGTGATAATTCCAATGCATTCACACCTCTGATGATAATTCCAAAATGTGCACATATGGTGATAATGCCAATGCAAAGAGGAAACTCCAAATTACATCTATATTAACTGGTCCTCTCCATCACTTAACTGCCCAAGTCACTTTTCTTATCCATTTCCTCCATAAATCCTATAAATAAACCATCATTTTCCTCCATTGAACATCTGGGAAAATACTAGCAAAGTGCTACTAATATTCCATTGATCCTTTCTTGCATCCTCTTGGAGATTGCTTGAAATTATTCTAAATTCAAGTATGTATGTTCACATTTTTATTGGTTATTAAATTTTTATTTTGTTTAATACATTGGTAGGTGCTACTAATCCATTGGTTGTTTGCATGTGTGTAGGCATCAGGAGGCTCTATGCAACCAATGGTGGTCACTAAAAACCCACCAACATATGATTGTGATCAAGAAGAACATCATGAAGGCATCCTAGTTCAATATTGCTAATAAAAGAGTCCTCTACCTTGGAGAGTCCATTGTATAATCCCAAGAGGGTTATTTATAACAAAAGGGACTCAATAATAATACTACACCTTGTATTCCTTTATTTTATGGATGAATAAATTTTTCTTGTTTACACAAGGCAATAATAAATTTACAACTATATGTGAAGAACATTTCTATCAGTAGCAAGTCGATCACAAGAAGAATATGGTGAAATGCAGGGTCAAGTATTTTTAGGAAAAATACTTTCCACTTTCACAACATCTCTCCCTTCAATGAGTTATGAAATACCTAAAATATTGCTTGAAAAAATTTAGAGATTGGAGTTTCCAAGTCACTAAGGAAGTTAATATCATGTGGATTATGTCAAAAAGTAACATCAACAATATAGATATTTTGAAAATCAAAATATTAAAACCAAGTGGAAGATTAAAATTAGCAATCAATGAAATTCCCTACTCATGATATTAAATCCACTTAGATCACCATTAGTATTTAGCATTTCTCTCCCATTACAACTCAATTCTAGAAAGAAATAAACATCTAAAGGGAGAGCATAATTCATTCACTTATTCCATGCACAACTAAGATGGATACATGATCTATAAAGAAAAAATAGGTATGAAAAAGTTTAATTAAAAAAAGCTCACCATTTATCAATTAGAACATAAACATTTAAATTTATCTTCTCAAGCAATCTATGTATAATAGATAATAACCATACTTTAGTAATAATTTTTATTATATATCCAAGGGAACCTATATGAAGTAAGCACTTGGAGAATATTGGACCAACTAGATAAAGACTAGTAGACATTTTCACCATATCAATAAAATAAACATGAGTAGAACATATTTATGAATAATTTTGGATCTATAAAGCATCTAGAGACATTTATGAATAATGTTGGAGGAGATTTGGAGAATGTTTGTGATAGGATATTAGAAGTAAGGAGAAGTTTTTGATAAATAGGTTTTTGGGAAAATTATCGCCATCCAACAACAAGCCCAAATAAATAAGTGTTTGGAAAGATGTTTACCAAATATTGGAGAAGAGATTTGAATATCTCAAAATATTCAAATTCTTGGGAAAGTGGAAAATGTAGCATATCATTTTTGAAGTTAGAATTTGACAAGGAGATTGTAGGAGAAGAGAAGATTGAATAATCTAAGGTTTTGGGAAATCTAAGGATATCCAAAAAGTTTTGAAGGTTGATTTGATAGAGAGAAGATTGCAGGTAGTGGAGTAGATATTGAAGGGTTGTAGGAGAATAGAGTGAATGAGATCTAGAACTATGATTTAGAGAAGACTTACGCAATTTTTGGAGTACCCATGGATAGGAGATTGAATGTTGAGATAAAAACAAAATATAGCATTATGGAGAATTTCGTTGTAGGTTTTGGATAGAAAAAAAAGGAAGGAGTTGACTGTAGAGTTGCAGGTTTATGAACACCATTTGGGGAAACATTAATAGTTACTAGTTTCAGAATTTGGGAGAGCCAATTTGGAGGATATTGGAAGCCACAAAAACAAATTTTGTAGATAATATTGAAGAAGGGTAAGGAGTTGCAAGTTTTGAGAACTCTAGAACAAATTTGAAGGAGTTATTAGATAGAGAGTTTAGAGAGAATTGAGAAGCAACTAGAGATACAAATTTGGTAATATTTTATATGACCTTGTAGACATACAAATATAATATGAACTACCTAGTTTATCAAAAACTGCTTGGAAAACAATCATCTCAAATTTTATACAAGTTATTAATCATTTCCATAAAACATTTTCCAAATAAAGGGCTTAATTTAAAGTGGAAGATCTTATCTATCATAGAAAATGATCACAACACTTCCAATATTATAAAAAAAAACCAGCATAATTGTATATACAAACTAAGAAAATTCTTAAGATAAATTTGCTCATTTGAAGATGATGTCTCAATTGGAAATAACATCAAAACCCAGTT
The DNA here is from genome assembly GCA_028583015.1 of Wollemia nobilis. Lineage (NCBI taxonomy): Eukaryota > Viridiplantae > Streptophyta > Pinopsida > Araucariales > Araucariaceae > Wollemia > Wollemia nobilis. Next base: position 4,203,987 of record JAQPPZ010002458.1, read on the forward strand.
CTTATATTTCATCAAAGAGGGTAATTGGAACTAGCAACCGTAATGATCATTTATGGTTAGCACAAAGAGCTTTTGATACATCCTCATAGGCTCAACCGTAACAAAAAATAGTGATGCTTACATTAGCTTGGGGACTCCATTTTCTGGATGATTGTAAGGTTTTTGCCCTACTGAACACTGGCTATCCCTCCAAGCACACTGCAAATCACCTAGAGCCCTCGCTTGATACCCCGGTGGAAATAGTAGCTACTCATATTTCATTTATCCTTTCTTGCATCCTCTTGGAGATTGCTGGAAATTATTCTAAATTCAAGTATGTAGGTTCACATTTTTATTGATTGTTGTATTTTTTATTTTGTTTAATACATTGTTAGGTGCTACTAATCCATTGGTTGTTTGCATGTGTGTAGGCATTAGGAGGCTCTATGCAACCAATGGTGGTCACTAAAAACCCACTAGCATATGATTGTGATCAAGAAGAACATCATGAAGGCATCCTAGTTCAATGCACAATATTGCTAAGAAAATATTCCTCTACCTTGGAGAGTCCATTGTAAAAACCCAAGAGGGTTCTTTTTAACAAAAGGGACTCAATAATAATATTATATCTTGTATTCCTTTCTTTTATGGATGCATGCATTTTTATTGTTTACACAAGGCATTAATAAATTTACACTTATATGTGATGAACATTTCTATCAGTAGCAAGTCAATCACAAGAAGAATATGGTGAAATATAGGGTCAAGAATTTTTAGGAAAAATACTTTCCACTTTCACAACATATCTCCTTTCAATGAGTTATGACATACCTAAAAGATTACTTGAAAACAATAAATATTTGAGTTTCCAAGTCACCCAGAAAGTTAATATTATGTGGACGATGTCCAAAAATTAACATCGTCAATATAGACATTTTGAACATCAACATTTTGAAACCAAGAAGATTTAATTTAGCAATCAATGAAATAATTCCCTACTCATGATATTAAATCCACTTAGATCACCATTAGTATTTGGCATTTTTCTCCCATTACAACTCAATTCTAGAAAGCAAGAAACTTCTATAAGGAAAACATAATTCATTCACTTGTTCCATGTACAACTAAGATGGACACATGATCTATAAATAAAATATAGGTATGACAAAGTTTAATTGAAAATAGCTCACCATTGATCAATTAGAACATAATATTTAAATTTGTATTCTCAATCAATCTATGTTTAATAGATAATAACCACACTTTAGTAGTAATTTTTATTATATATCCAAGGGAGCCTATATGAAGAAAGCACTTGGAGAATCTTGGACCAATGAGATAAAGAATAGTAGACGTTTTCACCAGACCAATAAAAGAAAAATGAGTAGAATATATTTATGAATAATTTTGGATATAGAAAGTATCTAAAGACACTCCTTGAATATGCTCATAGACAATTAAGAAAAGTGATGACCTAAGAGAAAATCCAAGAATCAAAACATATCAAGTCTCATCCAACACAAACATTGCAAACATCATTCCATTGAGCTGTAATGTATAGCTCAATTCATGTATATGGACATTTTCTAAAATTCACATCACATTGATATCTAAATCATTATGTTCCTCTAAGATTTTAATAAAATAAAAAGTTCAAAAATTGAATTGACATTATGAAAAACAAATTCATTTTGCTTATTGCATTTAGAACAATGTATTCTAAAAAGAATTTCTTATTTTACCAAAGTTTACACAGGGACATTTGGTTAGAATATTTCCATATAGTGTTTCTTTTATCCCACATGAATTGTGGAGGAGCTTATTAAAGTCCATATTTATTATTTCCATCCTTTTGTTGATTACATGAGAATAAAAGGAACGACACATTTTTTTAAATAAAAATAAAATATCAAAACATTCCACAGATATTCCTTGAAAAAGAATATTCTTTGAAAGATTCTAGTAGGAAAAGGAAACTCCACATTTTATTTTTCCTTATGAGACACTATTTTTATCATAGTTTGATGCATCAATTGAATCACAAGAATAGACACATATATACTCATCAAAAATTCTTTTTTGAGATGATTTAGTGAAAATAAAGTATTCTAATTTTGTGAAAAATTACTATGGCTTGTGGAGAACCAAAGTTTGTATTACATAATCCATAACTATTAAGGGGGAATAACTATGATGCCTACAAGACTAAACTTAGAACACAACTTGAGTTTGAAGAAGTATGACAAGTTATAGATGGAACCATTACTTGTCCTACTATAGAAGGTGAAGATCAAACAAATTTTGACAAGGTAGATAGAAATTCATGGTTGATCATCATGTTTGGAATAGAAAATGAAATACAACCATGTATTTAGGATTCAACCATAGCCAAAAATGCATGGGAAAAATTATAGAGCCATATTTATTGCTTGAAGATGAATAATGGGGAGAAATTTGAATATTTCATGAGGACAATTGAAAAACTATGGGCACCACTACAAGAATTGGGAGAAAAGTCATCTAATGAAACACTTGTTCCTATCATTTTAAGATATCACCTTTTAGGATATAATATTTTTGTGACAACATTAAATATCACTAAATAAAGACTAAGCTTTGAAAAGCTTGGTGAACCTACTTCAAAAAGTAGAGGACTCACATTAAACATAAGAATAAGAACAAGTACTTATTACAAATAAAAAAGAGAAGCATCCATTCAAAATATTTATATGACCTCAATAGTGCTTTCAATAGATAAATAATTCTCAAGGATATTAGTAGCAAAGAAATATTTTTCACACAAAAAATATGTGTGAATTGTGTGGTAGAAGTGACCACATAATGAAAGAATGCTGGCATAATCTATTTACAAATGGGTCTTGTTCAAAAGAGATAAAATAGCAGCAAGATAGATCATCAACAAATGAAATATATCAAATTTGGAAAAGGGTACATCAAAATAATGTAGCTAAAGAAAACCAAGTTAAAGAAGAAGAAAAGGATAATGAAGAAGAAAAAGTACGTGTTTGTTACACAAGCACAAGTAAGACAACACAATCATGTTTGGTATAAATATAAAATAAATAAATAAATGATAGGTATGGAAGACTCTTTTCATCCAAATTGATCCGATTATACAAGAAATAATGCATCCAATAATTTCAAAATCTTATTTGATCATTCTAAGCGATTGGAGAACCTATGAGAGATCAAATTGGACTTTATATATGTTAAGTGGTAGATAAGACTATTTATATACAAATTCAATTTTGAAAATCACAAGCCATGGGATAACTCTAAGGCCAATAATTTTAATACCTCATAGAATGAAGACAGTATGTTCAAATTTAACTCTTTTTCCACTCATTTTCCTAGGTATAGAGAAAAATATTTACAAGATGAATGACCTATTGTGATAAGAGCTTTGAAGAAGTATGGAATAGCTTGAAAAATCAATATTGTTAAGATAATATTATATATTTTTACAAGTCATAAAATGGTAGATCCTTACATAATTATAAAAGCCTAGGATCTTGTAAAACTCTTATCAAGGACTGCACCAACGCTACAAGTAATCAAGATACTAAATGATAAAATGCATTGTGATATAATTAAAATTGACAAGATAAAACCAAAATAAAAGGATATTTTTTAGATAGTGTCCATATATATTGGGACCTAATGGTTAAAATCTATCTTACTACATTCTTTTTTAAGGGAAAACTATGACAATTATGAGATCATTCAAGGGGCTGAAACAAGTACACATAATTGTTAAAGATTGTAGTCAAAACATACATTCTATTTATCATATCAAAAAACTTATTATAAAAATATAACTTGCAAAGAATATAGAATTGATCATGATAGTAGAAATAGAAAGAAATATAAGGTGAAGAAGAAAAATAATCCTTTCATAGCTTTCTTTCCATCACATGGAAGACTAAAATTGGCAATAAATCAATTAAATTATCAACACAAGATGCATTGTAGCACATGCTTCACATGAAGATATTGGTGGAGGTCTATATTTTATGCATTAAATATATAAGTATTAGAAATTGAATTCGTATTGAATTTGTATTTATAATAAATGTGTTTTTGGAGTGCATGATCGATGGAACCCAACACATATATGTATTTTAGTATGTATTCTACATTTAGGAGGGGATTTATCTCTAAAATTATAATATTACTCTAGAATATTGCATCAAGTTCGAATCTAAAAGAGCTAAAGCAAGAGCCATGATCCAGAGTGAGAGCCAAGAGCTAAAGACAGAGTTAGAGCTATGACTATGATATAATAAAGGGGTATGTTATGAACTATTACATCATAGCCCATGTGACATGAGTGTGGTATAAAAATCCATCACAAGGAATATGCATGCACTATAGGACAAGGGTAGTACAAGTTTAATTAGAGGTTTTATTCTAAAAATGGGCATCCAATATATTTAAATATCTACCATTTCATAATACAAATCAACGAAGCATTGAACTTTAACAATGTTGAGGGTTATCCCTTGCATATTACATTAATGTATCAAATATGAATATCATGAAAGGAAAATACAAATTTCTACTAATCCCAAACCTTTTTCTTATTTCCAAGCAATCAAAGAAAAGCCTTTGTATTTATCTCCATCCCTCTTTACCACTTGCTTCTTCCTCTACTTCCATTAATAATGAATTAAGTTCACTTAATCTAAATGACCAATATGAATCAACTAATAATAATTTGGAAGGTTCAAACCTTCCCCTATCAACACAAATAATAGTAATAAAACTCAAACACAATATAATGATCAAAATAATTCTATTAGTAATAATCAAAATAATGATTCATTCTTGGACCTAGAAAATCTCTTTCATTCTCATCAAAATCTAGGTTTGCCTACTAGAAAAGGTACAATACTATAAATAGTATGTTGTTTGTTCATTTGTACTAGAACTAAAAATGAAGAGAAAATTCATGGTAGTAACACTCTCTCAACTAAATAACATTATGCTTCATGCTAGTTTTTTTCCTTATATCCCATTTCTGATCAAGTATTGGCCAATATTGGATATTAAGGAAAAGGTATAGGATGCCATGAACAAGGTCTCAAGGAGATTTAGAGGCTAAATCTTGGTTGGGATAATATGAGATAGGTTACATGCCTAGTAAGACCAAACCTCTCCCTACTTTGCTATTATCTTATGGTGATGATGAAGCCAATTGTTTCTTTTAGGACTCCCATGCTGACACCATTTAATTACATGGGTCACATTGGGATGATGAGGACAAAAAGGAATTTTGGTCCCTACTTGGCTCTAGTTCTTGTTATTTTGCATACTTTTCTAGTGTAAACCTTTTGACTTTAGTCTATTCTAGAATTATAGCCATTTAAAATGAATGAGAAGTTAAAGCTACTCTCTACAGTCCTAATCACATTAATTTTTATTTAAGGGATAATCTTTTTAAATACCTAATATTACCACCTCACAATTACTTGATATTGAATAATTATCCTTATTTTTGGTTAATTTTGAAATATTAAGAGTTATACCTACCCCTCCCAAACATGTGTATGAATTACACATCCCCATCAAGAGACAATAGATCTAAATATTGGCACCAAAGATAATCTCAAGATCTTGACATTTGAAAAAATATTGACTCATTATGAGCACAAAGAATACACTAAAATATTAGGGGAATTTAATGACATATTCACTTTTTTGGAGTGTATTACATTATTTGGTACATGTCTTAGATTAGGCTTTACTTTATGTAATGTAATAAATGCACAAGTGTGCATAATATTCAATAATGTAAATGTGCATAATAGTCCATGTGCACATGAGTCCATAGAATAGGGAGATGAAGAGTCTAGAAGTGTGAAGGCCAAGAGTGCTCCATATGAAGAGTCACATTACATTATATATACATAGTAATGTGAGGATGTAAGTGACATGACTTGTAATATCATTACTTGGTACTTTTAGTGTTATGGTACCATTTTCGTGAGCATTTATTTATGTCATATTTAAAAGTAGACATCAAAGATATTTTTGTGTTTTATATATTAAAAATATTGCCATTATCATATACATTGGTTTAGTATTATTTCATATATTCTGGATTATTAATCTTAAGTAATAAGCTTCAAAAGCTAACAATGGTATTAGATCCACAAGGGACTTTGACAGGAGATAGGGAGAGCTATTGCAAGGATTGGACTTGCACAATTTTTTGAAGTTGCAAAGGAGAAACCAATGAAGGTGAGGAGATTATATCTAGAAGGTGAAACCAGAGAAGATTGGAGATTTTCTATTCCAAGAATAAATTTAGAATAGAAGGAGATTTTAGGTCTTGAAGTCAGACCTTGATATTGTGGAGATTGAGGAGATTAAGAGACCCAAGAAGGAGGTCCTATTAGAGAAGTTGGTATATTTAAGGAGACTACAAATTGTATATTGGCTAGAGTCTTTCCATAGGGTTGTAGAAGAACTCGTGAAGACTAGGACTCAACATAGAATTCTTTCCACTAGTTTTGAGGATAACTAGTGAAGTTTATTTATTTTAGAATTCTATAAATTCTAATATATTTGATACTACTATCTAAGTTTTTGGTTGTATAAAATTAACACCCAAAAGTTGAGAAGCTTCCTACAATAGATAGAGAAGAATTTCACCTTTTTACCTCAAAGTTTATGTGTTTTCCTTGTGCAACGATTAATTCTTTGTTACAAAAAACTTGAGATTGAAGAAGTCTAATAAGAGACCCATTGAATATTGAATATTGAGGAGAATCAAGAAGGAAGTCCCCATAGAATATTGTAGATATAAGATAACTATAGATTGGAGAAGCTGAAGAGAGCTGGAAGAGGTCATATTGAAGAAATTCTAGTTTTGGAAGATAGAATATTGGAGATAGGAGATTGTAGATTGAAGACTATATATTGGAGATTGAAGAGACCCGTGCAAAAGGTTCGTGTTATAGATTGGATATTGGAGATAGAGAAGACCTAAGAATAGGTCCTATTGCAGATTTGAAGAGTAGAAGACTTCAAATATTTAGGATATTGAGAGTAGTATATTTTGGAGATCCAAAAAAGAGATCTCATTACAAAATTCCCATAGTTGGGAGATTGAGGAAATAAGTAAAATGTTTTAGTAGAGATTCAAGAAGAGAAGTTGAAGAGTTATAGGAGATTAGTTGAAGAGTTTTAGAATTATAAGAACCAAGAGAAGTGGTCTCAAGAGATTTTGGAGAAGAATAAGAAGGCTAGAGAAAGCCTTGTTGCATATTTGGAGAAGCGACCATTAGAGGCATATTGGAGAAAGTGAGAAGCAAAATTTTGTAAGCAAAGAAGAGTAACTTTGCAAAATTTACTGGTGGAGGAGATTTGGAGAAGGTTTGTGACAAGAGATTAGAAGTAAGGATAAGTATATGATAAATAGAATTTTGGAATAATTGTCACCATATTACATCAAACCCAAAAGACAGAAGTGTTTGGCAAAAAGTTTGTGAAATATTGGAGAAGGGATTTGAAAATCTCAAGACATTCAGATTATTGAGAAAATGGATAGCATAGGAGATAATTTTTGAAGTCAGAATTCAATAAGGAGATTGCAGGAGAAGAGAAGATTGAAGAACCCAAGGTTTTGGAAAATCTAAGGACAACCACAAAGTTTTGAAGGCTGATTTGATAGAGAGAAGATTGTAGGTAGTGGAGCAGATATTGAAGGGTTGCAGGAGAATAGAGTGAAGGAAACTTGGAGCTATGATTAACAGAATACTTGGATATTTTTTAAAGTTCCCATGGATAGGAGATTGAATATTGAGATAGCAAAAAAATATAGCATTCCAGAGACTTTTGTTGCAAGTTTTGGATAGCAAAATAAGGAAGGAGTTGACTATAGAGTTGCAGATTTATGAACACCATTTGGGGTAACATTAATAGCTAGTTTTAGCATTTTGGAGAGCAGGTTTGGAGGATATTGGAAGCCACAAAAATAGATTTTGTGGATAACATTGAATAAGGGTAAGGAGTTGCGAGTTTTGAGAACTCTAGAACAGATTTGAAGGAGTTATTAGATAGATAACTTAGAGAAAATTGGGCAGCAACTAGAGCTGCAAATTTGGTAATATTTGGAGTAGAAGAGTGAAGGAGAATAGAGGTGCAAACTTACAGGTTGAAAATAGAGAGTTGGGTGAATCAAATCACCAAAAAAATTAGAAAATAAAATATTAGTAAGGTATGTAATATTGGTGCAATATAAGTTTATTATCTATACATTGAAATAAGCTTTACATTAAGAGCACCATATTATTATTTGAGATTTACATTTGGAATGTGAAAATAAGAGCTTAAAAGAGTTCCTTTAATCAAGGTGATATTAGTGCTTATATCTTATAATTTGCAAAGACAAAATAGGAAGAGTTTAAGCTAACAGCTAAAGGAGAAATAAGAAGAAAGCATAATATTATTTATGAGTGCTATTCTATAGTGATTAAGAAGTGTAAATTTATCTACATGGAAAAATGAAACCAAGTACAATAATGTAAATGAGTTGAAGCAAAGGGTTAAATAATCAAGGCAACATTTTTCAATGTCCAAAGACACTAGATAGCTACAAGAGAAAACATAGAAGAGTTGAATGTCATTGTTGCTCAAGGAAGAGAAAAACATTCATTGTAGAAGATTCACTCCCATTGGACAAAGCATCATTACGATCGAAGGAAGAGTAATCACTTTGCAGCTAAGCATTGTTGTAGTATAGAAGAGCGTGCATCAAGTTGAAAAATATCACCATCACACCAAGCCATGATATTCAAACCAAGGAAGGAAAAGCAAAGATGTTTCTGTATTCTGTGTGAAAAGGAATACGTAGGAGTAAGGAGATATTAGGGTTTAAGGAGAGGCTACAAGTGTCATCCGTTATAGCCCATGCACATGTGACATGGAGGAAGAGACTAAGTCCATTGATTGTATATAGGAGAGGTACGGAACCAATTCAAAAATGCTTGTAGAGTAACACTCAAGACCTAGGAATACAAAATATTTCAAAATAAAGTGGAAGGAGTTATGTTCCAAGTGGTACTTATAAGGAGGAAGGTCGAATGTATTAAGTGTGAAATGCAAACGAATGTATTTTATGAGTGTCAAATATAAGAATATGATTCAATGAAGAGAAGGTAATGCATAGGTGATCAATGAGCATGTAGAATTATCGATTGGATGCAGTGAAAGGGAAGATAACACTTGGCAAGTTGAGGTAGAAGCCCAAGGTACAAGTGTGGAGGTTGAAGTCAGTTCTAACAACAAGAATTGAGGTATAGAGATGTTGAAGCTAGAGTGGAGGAAATAAACACTCCAAATAGATCAACATACACCAAAGGCCAACGAGCATCGTTCGATGACGTACATAGAGGAGAGAAGACTCAAAAAGGAGTCAAGCCTTGTTGACCAATGAATTATCAATTCCAAAGTAAAGGTAATTTGGTTTATTAAATTTACTCATAATATTGGATTAGGAGAAATAAGAGCATACATAAGGTTGAAAGAAATTATTTTGAAGAGGTGGAATCTAATACTTAACCTTAGACATATATTATTGAAGATTAAAAATTTAGAAGGAAGATATTAAAGAAGCATTTGCAAGGTTTTGTAATTTAAATAATTTGAAGTTACAAAATAATTTTGGAAAAATTGCAATTTAATTGAAGAGGGAATAATAAGGGTTTTTACATAAAATTAGACTTATAGAATTGCAAATACAATTTATCTAAATTTCTATGTTTGGAGATATAAGGTATTCAACATCAACATAGGAATTAAGAAATTTAGAATTTATATTTTTGTGACTAAGGTAGAACAAAAATAAAGGTTTTAAAATTTTACTTTTACTACTTGGGAGTCATAAGGAATTCAACCTAAACTTACAAATATTAAGTAATAGAAGAACTATGGATAAATTAGCAAGAGGGACATATCATCATCAAATGCAAAGACAAAACACTCTCTCTATTTATTATCAACAATACAAAATTGTTTCACAAGAAAATAATTCCACTATTCAATATGATAAAGATATTTGGTATATTGATTCAGGAGCAAGTCATCATATGACATGGAATCTACAATGGTTTTATTTCCTAGAAGTTACTAATAACTTTGGTATATGGATGTGTAATACCTAATGCATCTTATCCACATTTTATATTGCATAATGTTATGTATATACTAGGATTGACCACAAACCTTATTTTAGTTACTAAATTAATTGAAAGTGGAAAAATAGTAGAATTCAAATGTGTGAATAAGAAGAATAGATGTCTTATCAGAAGACTAGATGAAATAGAGGCTACAAGTTTAGTTAACAAGGGAGTATACTTTCTAGATTCCATTGGTTTTTCACAAGAGCTTGTAATAATTCAGGATAATACTAATGTATTTTCTGAGATACAGATCACAGAAAACACAGACTCTTTCTACTATAGAGACACTAGATTTAGATGGAAGAAAATGAGAGGTCAGCTACCAATATTACCATGAATCAAAGCAGAACATGAATCGAGACACAACAGAAAGTATCTACAAGTTGAAGATCCATATTGAATACTAAAGTCTTCAATAATCAAATAATGTAATACATGGGGTGTTGGAGTATATTACATTATTTGGTACATGTATTAGATTAGGTTTTAATTTATGTAATGTAATAAATTTACAAGTGTGCATAAAATTCAATAATGTAAATGTGCATAATAGTCCATGTGCACATGAGTCCATAGAATAGGGAGATGAAGAGTCTAGAAGTGTGAAGGCCAAGAGTGCTCCATATGAAGAGTCACATTACATTATATATACATAGTAATGTGAGGATGTAAGTGATGTGACTTGTAATATCATTACTTGGTACTTTCAGTGTTATGGTACCATTTCCATGAGCATTTGTTTATGCCATATTTAGGAGTAGATATTAGAGTTATTTTTGTGTTTTATATATTCAAAATATTGCCATTATCATATAACTTGGTTTAGTACTTTGTTTCATATATTATGGATTATTAATATTAATTTATAATCTTCAAAATCTAACACACTTGGACTTATGATGACATGCTAGATCTTGATCTATCGCTTGTTGTTCATCACCTAGCCATGCAATGGAATGGAAAACCGGCCAAACAAAAAATGTGGAAGATGCATCCTAAATTCACCCTCCTTGTTAAAGATAAACTTCAAAAGCTCATAGACATCAACTTTATCAAATTCATCAACTATTTTGATTAGATCTCTAACATAGGTCCTATTGAAAAATATAAAGGCAATATGTGGATCTATATCAATTTTTTAGATATTAACAAGCCATATCCCAAAGATGATTTTTCCTTACCTAATATTGACATGATTGTTATATTTACTACTAGTGGTATGCTATCCCTTATGGGTGTATTTTTAGGATACAACTAAACCATAATCACTCCTGAAGATCAATCTAAGACAACCTTTATCCCATCTTAGGGAACATTTTGTTACCAAGTTATGCCCTTTGGCCTAAAAAATTTAGGTGCCACTTATCAATGGGCCATGATATACATATTCTAATATATAATGCATGAAATCATGGAAGACTATGTCAATGATATCCCAAGATATGTTTTAAATAAGGATGATCACATTCATGATCTCAAGAACATATTTGAGTAACTAAGAGAGAAAAAAAACACCTTAATACATAGAAATATGTTCTTGGGTTCATCATATCTTGAAGAGGAAGAGAAGTTGACCCCAAAAAGATATCAACTATCATTGACATACCATATAAGTTTAAAGCCTCCAAGGAAGACTGCAAGCTAATCAAATATTTATTTCTCAACTTGTTGATAAATACCACATCTTTTCTAAACTTTTAAGAAAAAATGTTGTATTCAAATGGGACATTGCATGTCAAGCTACCTATGATGATCTAAAAGAATATTATTTATTCATTTCTATCCTTGTAGCTCCCAACTCATATAAATATCTATTATTACATATCATAGCCATAGTACACATGCTTGGATATATGTTAGCATAGTATCATAATCAATATTATGAACAATCCATATACTATATCAACAAAACATTGATAAGTTATGAGATCCACTACACACGCTGAGAAACATTATGCATAGTAGTGGTCTTTGCTTCACAAAAATTTAGACATTATATGCTTTGTTAAAAAATCTTTTTCATAGAAAAGGTCAATCCCTTGCATTACCTTATGTCTAAACCTCACTATTTTGTATGAATTGTTAAATAGATCATTACCCTTAGTGAGATTGATCATGAGTTTGTTAGACAAACATCATTGAAATAACAAATTATTACTAACCAATTAGCTACAGAACCACTAGAATCTAACCATCCTTTGATAATAGACTTACATAAAGAATCTATCCTTACTTTAGACATTGACCAACTAGATTCCTAGACCCTCTACTTTGATGGTTCCCAATGCTACATCAAAGGAGCAGGGGAAAAGATTATTTTTGTCATTTTGTAATGATAGATGATCCCTTTATCATTTAAATTTCAATTATCATGTACCAAAAATACAATGGAGTATGAGGTCCTTTATCCAAGACTTCAGGTTGTATTAGTTTTACAGGTTAAAACCCTTTTCATATTTGGAGGTTCTAAAATTGTAGTTAATCAAATAAATGGCATCTACTAAAAAAAATATGAGAAATTAAATCCATATAAAAACATTTTAGACAAATTAATGACCTCTTTTGACAATATCATCATTGAATCCTCAAGCAATTTCCATGTAGATGTCATGGCTACCATGACTTCTCTCATTCCTCTAGAACTAAAGGAAAAATAAGTCACTATCATCATAAGTCAAATTAAGGAGCCAATGACTCTAAAATCTAGTTAAACTCTCTTAGAAATCTTCACTATGAAAGCCTCTTCCTTTCAAGAACCATGGTATAGGGACCTTTTTGCCTTTTTAAAAGATGACACATTGCTTGAAGGGTTGAACTACAATGAGTGCACAAAATTCAAACAATAAGAATGTCATTATGTTATCATTAGATATATTCTATATCATCATTCTTTTGAATGCATACTCCTTAGATGCCTAAACATAGATGAAGTACATAAAATCATCAAGGAGGATTATGATAGGTCATTTGGTGGTCATTTTATTGATATCACCATCACTAAGAAGCTCCTAAGGATAGGATACTACTATCCATATATGGAGAACTCTTGTGACTATGTCAAAATATGTGAGAAATATCAAAAGCATGACAATTACATTTATTCTTTATCCCAAGCACTATAGTCCATCACCTCACCTTGGCCCTTCTCTATGTGAAGCCTATATATTATCAAAAAAACTAAACCAATGTCATTAGATGGGCATAAATCTATCATAATAGGCACTAAATATTTGATTAAGTGTTTCAAAGCTATACCCTTTTCTTCAACTATTGGATTTTAAATCTCTAAGTTTATCATCAACCAAATCCTCTATTGATATGACATTCCATTTGTGTTCATCTCAAAAAATGAGACACCATTCAAAAATAAGAATTTTAAAATGATCTACATCAAATTTAAGATTTAGAATAAATGGTCAACAACTTATTACCCTCAAGGCAATGGCCAAGCCAAAGCATCTAACAAAATATTGATCAAAATATTCAAGAAACTAGTCAGTCCGTCTAGTCAAGACTGATATTTGTAACTCTATCATGCTTTATGGGCCTACTACACTAGTATTCAAACTCCCACTAGAGAAACCCCATATGCCTTGGTCTATGGAAATGAGTTCATCTTCTCATTTGAAATTGAAGTTCCTTCCTTGCAAGTCTTACTACAAGACTCCTCCATTAACAATGAATACCATCTCAGTTGCTTAACCAATAAGAACTCCTTGATGAAAAGAAAATTCGTACTTTATGGGACTACCAAAATAGGCTTAGTTGTACCTATAATAAGAATGTGTAATCTAGATCCTTCAAAATTGATAATTTGGTTCTCAAATAAAATTGAAAGAACACCAATTCTAAAGATGAGCTCAAAGGTAAGTTTGACCCTAATTAGATAGTCCCTTTCATAATCATTGCTAAGTTTGGATTGGGAGCTTACTTCTTGGATACACATGATGATAAATAATTTAAATAACCACTTAATATAATGCTCATAAATTTCTATTATAATCAGGGTTATGCATAGTGGCTATTTTCGCAAAAATGGCTAAAATTAGGATTTTTAAAATTTGGAATTGGCTAATATTTGGGACCCTTGACCAGGGTCCATTAGCCAAAAATTTCTAGGTGCAATTTTTTTTTTTTTTGGGTCGATTCGTCCCAATTTTATAATAATTTGACCATTTTAAGTTTAAATTTTCAACATTGCCCCTAATAATAGTGAACCTTCTACATGTGTTTCGAAACTATTCACCTAGATTTTGAAACCGATTCGCCAAATTTTTATAAATATATTTTGGGGCCAACCCCTTATGCATAACCTTGATTATAATTGATTTTGCATAAAATACATGCTCATGTGCCTCATTGCATGGTTTCCTACCTACATGATTGCCTAACCTCATAAGTTTTTGTATGCATGTGCTTGAATATTACTAGATTGATTATTTCATAATTGAATCCATAGATTCATAATGATGTGATGATGATCCTAGTCAGGATAGATAATTTTGCATGACACTTGAATTAAGTAGTTGATGCTAAAAAATCCTCATAGTCCCCTTCTTACAAGTCAAAACATTATTTCATACAATAAATTGTTTTCTTTCAACTCACATTGGTTTCCTAGTAAACCCTTGGGAGGATAAAACCCATTGAATCATTACCTTACAAGTGGGTAAGTACATAAATATATACTAGGAAATGGTACAATGGGGTTGGCCCTCTTAATGGCATACTAGACATCCAAATAAACTATCATCAATTTTATCTTTTATCTTAATTAATAATTTGTTATCACTTCTCTCTCTTGGCTTTGTCATCATATGTTACAACATGACCTAGCTCATTGGCCCTTGAGAGGGTGGGGTATGTCTATCTGATACTTGGTAAGTAAATAAATATTTATGTGTTGCATAATCCACCTCTCCATGGCCTATGAGCCAACCAAGAAAAAATATCTTCATCATAGTACAACCTTATATGTTATCTTCTCATTATAGACCCTCAAAAATGAAGATGTGTTTATTCAATGTTTGGCATGTATATAAACTTTTATTGATTTTAGAAGCAATGGATCGATAAAATCTATATTTTTTGGTAGCCTATAAGGTTTCCAAGATAGAATGCTTTCAAAAAATCAACCATTGTCTTCTTTGATATTGTTATAAATGTCTAAATGCAAGAAATATTATTTCTCTATTATTCCATGGGTGTATAAGACCTTATAGACCCAAAAAGAACTAGGGAAATAAAATTCCTTACCTCTATAGATATCTAAAATCATCATTCTTCTATTGCATAAATGGGATACATGATGAAAATTATGATCATTTGTAGTCTTGATAGCCTAATTCACCCAAAAGGATATCCAAACTTAATGTGGTTTATTCTTGTTGTTCTCTTCGGATTTTTATTCTGTTTGGTGGTTTTAGCCTATTTTGTTATTTATTTGAGTCCTGGTTGGGGGATTCACTATACTCTATAATCTTGTCTTCTTATCAATAATTTTTACCCCTTTATTTAAAAAAAATAGCCCAATTCACACATTTTATTTTGTCTCATCACTAACTACATCTATTATCTTGATATCCCAATCAATATATTTTCTTCTATCTCATCATGGACTACATAATGAGTACCATGATCATCCATGGTACTGATAGATCAATCACTCTCCTTATTTCTATCACATAAATGGCTATATGATTGGGGGAAACTTACCAAACTTCAACTTATTGCCCAAGTAGGGGCATCAAATTTACTTTAAAAATATTCAATTATTTTATGTGCCTTTAAATAAGTCAAAGAATTCAACATCCTTAAATGTACCAATTAATATTTAGCATCCTTGAATGGACTAATCAATATTTTAGCATCCTTAAATGGACCAATTAACATTGTAGCATCCTTAAATGGACCAATCAACCATTTTACATATTTAAATGGACTAGTTAACATTTTATTGTTCTTCAATGGACCAATAAACATTTTAGTCTCTTTCAATGGATCAATCAACATTTTAGAATTCTTAAATGGAGTAATCAACATCAAGCATCCTTAAATGGATGAATCAATATTTTAGCATCCTTAAACGGGCCAATCAATATTTTAGCATCCTTAAATGGACCAATCAGAATTTTAATGCCCTTAAATAAACCAATTAGCATTTTAGTGCCCTTACATGGACCAATAAACATTTAAGAATCCTTAAATGGACCAATAATACATTTATGTGTCTTTATCTAAGCTATTCAATCATATTAAATTTGTCTAAGCACTTGTCCATACATCAGGCTAAAAGGCCATCACTTATGAGTAAGTCAATTTTTTATATATCTCATGTGATTTTAAATAGGCCAAGTACATCTTTCAATGCCTAAGCAATTATCCATTAATAAGGATAAGAGGTCATCATTTAGGGGTGAATCAATAAATTGTACATACTTTTGTCCTTTTGGACACATTTTTTTTAGAGTTGTTTAAGCATTTGTCCATTAATTAGGTTCATAAGCCACTGCTTAGGGGTGAATAATTTATTTACATAATACAAACCACTAGTGTGCCTTTAAAAATACCAATCATATTAGATTTCATTTCATAAGTTCTTTTCCAATAATCAAGTTAAGAGGCCATTGCTTAGGGGTGTATCAAAAATTTGTACATACTTTCATCCTTTTGAACAAATATTTTTTAATTCACCTAAGTGCTTGTCCATTAATTAGGATCAAAGACCACCACTTCAGGGTGGATAATTTATTCACATAAGACAAACCACTTATGTTCATTTAAATATGTCAATCATACATATTTCATCGTCGAAGTGCTTGTCCATTAATTAGGTTAAGATACCATCACTTAAGGATGAATCAACAATTTCTATGTACATTTATCCTTTCAAACACATCTTGTTTAAGTTTCCTAAGTGCTTGTCCATTAATTAGGATTAGAAACCACTATTTAGGGGTGGATCATTTATTTACACAAGCCAAACCACTTACGTGCCTTTAAATAGGCCAATCATATATCTTTCACCACTAAATGCTTGTGCATTAATTAAGCTAAGAGACCACCACTTATTAATGAATCACATTTGTACATACTCTTGGACATGTCTTACATTGATTAAGTGCTTGTCCATCCACGTAGCTAAGAGACCACCACTTAAGGATGAGTCATCTTTGCATCTTTCAATAGACCATCAATTTGGCAAACAATCTTACACCTTAAATGGACCAATTTATACATAGATCACAAAATTAGATGCCTTGAATAATATGATTTCTTAAATGCACCTACTTGTACATAATATTATGGACCAATCAGATAAACAAAATACACCTTTGAACCTTTCCTAAAGGTTTAAAAAGGATACAAGTATACCTTTAAGCACCTTGCTTAAAGAACTTGCACCATCCAATAATACCTCAATCGTTTATCTCCACTTTTAATTCCCTTAATCATTTAATCCTACCTTAGTCAATCCCTTCATCATTCACCCCATTAAATCCAAGCATATATTTTCTCCTTTTAACCTCACATTTTATTCTAAATCACTCAAGTTTGTATTCATCATTTTGATCTATATCACACTAATTCAACCAAACTCATCCATTTAATTTAAAATCATATTAATTATCTACTCACATCCAAAATTCATTTTTTATCAGTCCACAACCCATCAAATCATAGGTAATTAATGATCATTAATTCTGTAGTAACTTTTGGGCCAATTTTGGAGTCAATTGAATAAGTCATTAAACCTATTAATTTATCGCCATACTTATTTACTCAATCCCTTAGTCAATATTATTAGTTTAATATTATTAAGCTAAAAAAAAGTAATTAAACCATTCAAATTGTTTCAATTAACCTATTCATACAATTAATTCACCATATTAATTAATTTTACTAAATCACATTGATAAATTTAGTGCCAAGTCAACTAAATTCCCTACATTAGATTTACTTACTAAAAATAATGAATTCATTTGAATTACTGTAACTAATTGGCCATCATCAAGTAATTATTTTAACCTATAATTGATTGACAAGATAATCCATTGAATTAATTAAATTAACTTGAAATTATGGTTTGCTTCATCAAATAGTAACTAAAACTATTTCTTCCAATCCCTTAATTTAATTAATCAATTTGCATTGGTTAACCTAGTTAATTAATTCAAATACTCTACATCCTTTTACCAAATGCATTAATTTGATCCTCCAATTTCCAAATTTTGCTATAATGACTTATATTTTATCCACTTAAAATAAATTACCACAACAATTTTTGCAATAATGAATTTATCAAGATTACAAAACTAATATGTTACATCACTAATGTCAGCTAAATCAAGTGAACTATACTGCTACTAATTTCATTCATCAAATTCAATATAATATTTCATAAATTATAATATTTAAAAAATCAATAAATTTTTTTATGATATGCAAAACAAGAATAAAGTTGTTGAATATCTCTATTAATAAATGAATCATCAATATAAATCATCATACAGCCGATGTACCACATAGTCAAAATTAGTACACTCAATCAAATCAATATACAAACTCATCAGGCTAGTATACCACAACCAAAAATTGATACATTGTCAAATAAATACACAAAAGTAATCTATTAACTCAATCCTCTCAAAAATCACAAATAGGCCTCCCAAAATGGTAGATCCTTCCTTAGTAAGCTTGTGTATCTAATATCCCCCTTCTATCAGTGGTTATGGTGGTAGTGGAATTTGTATAGTCCTTTGTGAGTACCTACTTACCAACCTTGATTAAGATCATGTTATTGATTGCGTAAGTGAAGGTACCCTTCCCTCAGTTATCATCATCACATAGTACATAATTTTATAATGACCAAAGCACTCTATATCAATATGCAAAACCCTCTACATATCATACAACTACCCTTCCAATTACCTATGTACATGCAACAACTTTCCTAGTATCATACAAATCATATCATTCCCTCCTATTTGTCCTACTAATGAAGCATGTGCTAATGCTACATATTGCTCCATAATGATGTAGTCTATATCCTCTTGCATCATTGTGATTTGCCTAGCATGGTCTACCTCTACCTAGTCTATCCAAACCACTATCGCATCTCTCTCCTACTAGATCCTCAATACTCCTACTTATGATGCCTATGTAGGTCCATGATCGGGGCCTACCTATCCGCCTCATCCACTCTCCATGCAGTATAAATACTAGATACTTATACCCTAGTATTTGCTAGCTCATCTCTAAGCAATTATATCTATTAAAATAATGTTTCCATCTCTACTATTGTAGTTTTCTCTATTTTATAACTCAGCATAGCCTTAGTTCCTACCCTTTAATGTTGGTGGTAATGCTAGTAGTGTCTCAAATAACAAAGGTACCTTTGTGCTCCACCCAAGAATCCTACTATGTATAACCTATCCCTCCTAATAATGATGTTGAGACTCTTTAACCAAGCATGTAAATATGTAATCCATAGTTCTAACCAATTGTGCTCTAGCTCCAACCATTATCAACTTAGTAGATCAAATGCCCATAAACCATATTTAATAGTTTATTGTGGTGCTAACATCATCCCCATTTAGACCCACTACAAATTGGTCATTCATGTCTATGTCTACAAAATTGTTAGGTTTGACACCCTACCGAACCTTATCTCTTGTTTGTACCGATGATACCACACATGTACCTTTGAAACTCCTTGTTGCACACCAAAATGTCACAAAAATTGTTCATATTTGTATAGACCCCTCTCTTTGGATCACCCTATAAGCCACCTAGTACTCCTCACCTAGGATAGCTGATAAGTATTATCCCTCCACCTGGGGTGCCTTCACCATGACCATCATAAGATATAACAACTTGTCAACTTGTCCATCACTCATTGTGCTACCTCTAACAAACCTTTTCTTAGACTCTTTGTTTAACCCTCAAAATAGTGGTCACTCATAAGCTACTAGGGCCTCACCATCATCCATTATCCTTGGAAGCTTTGGAAATCACATGATCACCAGATTCTCCTAGGTCTACACCTAGAGAAAATTGTAGCACACTATGCTCCTACCTTCTGTTAGACCACTCTATGGAGCATGTGGTACAATTGAGCTAATATAAAGGGACCCCATACAAACACCACCTGGTGGGCTTGTATCATCACCACGACTACTCCTCATGACTCTCTTATTAGTGTTACCCACCAATATCCCCAACTCTACTATACACAAAAGAATTGTTTTCCTATCCACCAATCCCTATAAGGAGACAATGATACCAATGCTAGACCTCACCATCTAGTACATGACATCATCCACCAAAATTTACATGGCTTATTGTGGATCTTAGACCAATTGCATCACTTTCCTCTGATCAACACTTAAAGGTTGCACCAAACATCTTATGACATCATATTCATCTCCCATATTGAGAGATGGAAGTTGTTGATATTAGAATACTAGAACTTTGCTAATATCATCAATAATACCTGATCAAAATTTATCTTTGCCATGAGTGCTATGTGATACAACCCCATTGTTGTGAGAATAGCATAGTTTCTAATTTCTAAAAAGTCTAGTATGCATCCCAAGGCATGAGATCATCACTCTTGACACTCCAAAATTCCATACCAAACCTACAAAAGTCAAAAACCATGTTATCCTATCTATGCAAACATCCTAAATACCTATCAAATTCCCTTTTCCCCTTTAGTGCATTTGTGTCACATAGTGATAATTGCACCCCCAAATATTTATGCCAACCATGCACAAATATGTTACATGGAATTTGCGTTGCTTGGTTACATTTGCATTACACTTCAAATATACAATCTAAATGTAATTTTACCATAAGATAAAAATTGCACTAGCATAATTACATTGGCCACATAAATTTGTAATGCACAATTACATTGGCTTAGAACAAATGCACTACCTAGTTTTTCAAATTTTATTTTTTGAGAAAAATAAAATTAAAGATAAAATTTCAAGTCTACACCTAAGGGCCTACTCCTACTACTTCTGTCGCATAATTTTCAAAAAATGTGTGGGTTCCCTTACATCCACCATCAAAATAATGCTCTCAAATCACCATTCAAAGCTCTATTTCTTGCAAATGGAATAATGAAAATGATTTCATTTGCATGCCCTTTTTATATTAACCCCTCCCCACCCAAATGACTTTTCTTCCGCTTTACCATTTTTCCTTACTATCCCAACACATATTACCAGACTAATCAAGTTTCCTAAAAAAATGTATTTTCCCTCTAAAACTTGAGGGGGCATCCCTATGACACATGTGCATTAATGACATCTAAAAAACAAAATTAAACATATTTTAGCAATCAACTTTTGCATTTATTATTTAAGCTAACAACTCCATGCAACAAAAAGTATTCCTCCTACAAAATTGGTGTATTTACGTTAATTTTGATCATATTTATTATATAGTAATTGCATTAAAAAGAGCTAAATATAAATATCTAATTTCACACATTAGACCAACTATGAACTCTACTAGTTAATCTCATAACTAACCCAACTAGTCCAATTTGCTTCATGACCAACTTTAGGGTATTTACTAAAACATATTTTCATTGACTATTAAGCATTTGTGTTGGTTGTATTTGCACTAGCTAACTAGCACTTTTGAGCAACACAAATGCTCTAACATGAGTGGAATCTTAGAGACATACCTCTCAAGTAAACCATAAACCAAACATCACTCCCTAGCATGATCACACATGCTCGCTTATCCTTCATTCATGATTCCCTTTCAACTTTGAATTTCTAGAAACTTCCTTCCCAAAATCCCTTGAAAAAATCTATAAAAAATACCCTTAGGGAGAGTATAACAACACAATAATCTTTGCTACTATTTTTTTTTTTCTATTTTACATGAGCTCTCATTAAGGATATTCTACCATTTGAATCCTAGGATCATAGTTGTAGCCATTCATCTCACATCATAATAGACATTATAGTTAGAAACATAGAGCAAGCAAAGGATACCATCAATCATCTTCTCCAATAAGTATCAAGGAGTCCATTGGAAAACAACTACAAGGAGTCAACTCACAAGGCATGAGTTGTATTACTTCCTCTCCTTTGACTTTTGGGTTTCCTTTTCTTTATATTTTAATCTAACTTCTCTCCGTATTTTACCATATCCAATTGATTGAGTGTCTAACTTACTTTAGTATAATATTCCTAATAGTCCTTTTGCATTTGAATAGCATTTGTTCTTACATTAGTCACCATATTACTTTTTCATTGCATCATTGTTTAGTATTTAGATAATAATATTTTTTTGCAAGTATTTGTTAAATATTGAGGCATTTTGCTCCTCTACACAGTACTTTTGTACTGCCTTTGCTTGTACCTTTAGTTCCATTGCATTTTGATTGCATAATATATTATAAACTTATTTGAGCTACTTGACTACAGTTAGGTAGCATATTTTATTTTACTAATTGTAGAGCACTTGTGCTACCTGTGTTTACCTTGTACCACATTTTCTCAAATGAGGAAAATATCATTCATATCTATATTCTTATCTCCTTATAATATTTCATCTAGATTTTTGTCTAATATATATCTCTACATTATTATAATGGATTAGAGGCATCTGATAATCTTACTTCTTGCCCTTATACTTCATTTTCGTCTAGATTATTTCTTAGATTGACCATTGCACTCTCTTTATTGCATTTCTGCTACATACCGTAGAATTTATCATTTAAAGAACACTCTACATCTTTGCATCTTTTTGCACTCTATATTTTATCTTTATATCTCACCATCAAAAGTATTTGCATTGCCTAATTATAGTTGGATAGCACAAATATCTTAGTACATTTATTTCATGTCTCATTTGATTTTTGCTAAATTCCTTAATTGAACAAGGGTCTAACCTACCAACTTAGAAATATTTCCATCCTTTCTTAGGTCAGGTAGACCCCATTCCTCTCATTTTTGTCTCTACTATGTTTGTTTTTGTAGATTTTGCCTTTGCACTGCTCGAAAGATGTTTGTACCATTTGAGTTACAAGGAACACAACTACAAGTGGGTAATGCATTTGCCTTCTAAGGCACAACTAGGTATTGTTGTTTGAGAACATCCTCTATTTTATCACTATGATTTAGTATTCACCTATTGATTATTGTGTTTAGACCTTGTTTCTTGATTTTGTAATAAGTTTAATAAAAAGAAGCATTAGATTTAGTTTAATCATCTTTAAATTTTACTTTATCAATTGGGTTTAGGCAAGAAATAAAAGTGTATATAGTTGCATGTTATGATAGTTTTGTATGTTTGCATCAATGCTTTGTTTACAATGAAAAGAAAAAGAACTCTTACTTTCCTTGTAATCATTTGAATAAAAAAGAGAATGTAGCATATGATTCTTTTATGCATTCCTTGTATTATTACATCATTTAAATTCAATTTAAGTCCTCTAATATTAGGCTTAGGTATAGAACCTTAGAGAAAGGGATGATACCTTTTGATACACCTATGAGATCAATAAAACAAATAAAACAATACCTTTTAATACAATCATGAGACCAATAGGTCATATGGAACAATATATTTCCATATGACTATCATATATGATGATAACTTTTACTACAACTATGATACCAATAGACCACATGAGATGATATCTTTTGGTATAACCATAAGATCAATAGACCGCAAGACAATTTTTGGTACAACCACTAGACCAATAGGGCATATGAGCTAATGCATTTTGATATGTCTACGACACTAATACATTTTGATATGTCTACTACACTAATAGACCAAATAAAACAATACCTTGTAATATGTTTATAATACCAATAAATCACATAAAATTATATCCATAGTATATAAACCCTATTAACAATAAAATTCAAACCTTATATCTTCTATATCCATAATATATAAATCTTATTAAGAATGAAATTCAAACCTTATACCTTCTATTTAAAGGTCCATCATCTTCACTTATAAGTGATTTGAAATGAGAGTCCAATAAACCCTGAGATGATATATGAGGGAAAGCCATAGTCTATGAGATTTAGCCCTACTTGATCTCATCTAATTAACTATTTTTAAATTGAAGGGGATTATGCCATAGTCTCACATTCACACTGGTCTAAATCGGTTTGTCCCATCTTTTGTACAATCGAATGCTCCATATTAATTGAACAAGATGGATCCACCACCTCTCGTCCCATCGAAGTCACAGTTGGAGACGCGCAGAGTTTGCACACCGATGTCAAGAGGACAACGAAGACCCGTTGGAGATTAGACTCAAATTATCACATTACTTTTTTTAAACTGAGGGGTTATCAACTATAATATATACGCGGATTTTGAGTCTGTCAAACTGTACCAACCGCAACTTGTGGGAAGTGATCTTTCATAACACAGGTAAAGGAAAACCAAGGTAAGAATAGCGGAAATATCCTTTGATGTAATAGAATTGAATAAGCCCAAAACAACCTGAAACCCACCTGGAAAATACCGTTTACTACAAGACGATAATACTTGCTGGCCCTGGCCCCATCTAGAGACGTTGACATACGTTTGGTGAGATTGATTTCGACTTTTCAACTATTGAACGTCTGGTGCACGCCACTTGGGCGAATACGCGCAAACCCAACTCAACTTATTGGCGGCGTGCAAGGCTGGAATTTTATTTTTTCCACGGACTGGTGCCCACAATCCGTTTCACGCGCAGACCAATTCAACGGGCACACGTCGCGGCATGAAAACCTCTGGAGATAGTGGAAGCCACCAGGTTATAACTACGTAACCTCGCTGGATTAGAATTAGTAGAAGCAATAGGAATAGCAGAAACTGAATCCGCGTGACAGCCAATTGGGCAGCAGATCTCACCCAGCCCAGCTAGTTCTCATCGATCACCTCTCTATTTATATATACCCCATATGCAGGCCTAGATTCATATCTGCCCATAAATATTTATCTTCATCTCCTTCGCTCGCCTGAATTTGAGTCTGGCCTAATTTTGAGTAGCTATAGCCCAAACTCTGGCCTAATTTTGAGTAGCTAGAGCCATGGCATCAGCCAGCTCTCGCATTCAGCAGGTGGTCATATCAATATGTGTAGCTATAGCTATAGCCCTAACTTGTTCGGTTCCAGGAGTTTACTGCAATTTTTATGAAGATGTTGATGTTGTATTCGGCGGCCAAAATGTCAACGTTTACAACGATGGCCACAACATGCAGCTTTCTCTCAATGAGTATTCTGGTTAGTATTTTGTTTTTAAAATTTCTAACACTCTTCATAAAATTAAGGGCATCAAATGATTTGGGCTCTGGATCTTTTTCGTGTCAGGTGCGGGAATCCAATCAAAAGAGGAATTTTTGTTTGGGAGCTACGAGATGCCCATGAAGCTTGTGCCGGGGAACTCTGCCGGCACGGTTACTACATTTTATGTAAGGACTGTTTTTTTTTTCTTTCCCATCTCTTCTCTTTCTTTAAGTTTGTAAGAACTGTTTTTTTTCTTTTCTATCTCTTCCCTTTCTTTAAGTTTATAATTCTTGTTTTATGCTTTTCATGTAATATGATCTTTTCATGTAATATGATCTAGTGAATCAAAAAAAACTTTGCAGTATTAAAAGTATGTTCTTCACTTGTACATTTGTATGATTTGATGAATCAAAAACTAGTTTATGTTTTTAGAGTATTTTATGCTTTTCACCTACACATTTGTATGATCTAGTGAATCAAAAACTAGTTTATGTTTTTAGAATACTCTATGCTTTTTTCACTTACACATCTGTGATCTAATGAATCAAAACTTACACATATGTGATCTGTGATCTAATGAATCAAAACTTACACATGTGTGATCTAATGAATCAAAAACTAGTTTACGATTTTAGAGTACTATTTCGCCATGTTTCTTGTTTTATTAATTGCTATAGCTGGTTTAAATGCAGTTTCATTCTGGTGGCGACAACCACGATGAGATAGATTTGGAGTTTCTTGGGAATGTGTCGGGCCAACCCTATACCCTCCACACCAATATCTTTGCCAGGGGAGAAGGAGGCAGGGAGCAGCAATTTAAGTTATGGTTCGATCCCACATCGGACTTCCACAATTACACAGTCATCTGGAACCCCTCTCAAATCATGTAACAAAATTCGACCATCATCTTTGTTTTTGAATTCGATTTGATTTTTCTTATTCGTTCGTTTCTAATTGAATTGAACTGAATTCAGGATTGCGATAGATGGATTACCCATCAGAATATTTTCAAACTTGGAGGTGGAGGGGGTACCATTCCCAAACCAGCAGCCCATGAGAATGTATTCCACCATATGGAATGGGGATCAATGGGCCACACAAGGCGGGGCCATCAAAATCAACTGGACCGAATCACCATTTATAGCTTCCTACCAGAATATGAATATTCAAGCGTGTGCTGCTACAAGAGACAGCAGCGGAAACGTTAACCCCTACAGCATTGAGCAGTGTTCAAGCAGTGCTTCATATTACTGGTGGAATCAGGCATCCTTCACGACCTTGGACTACGGCCAGCAGGGTCAGCTGCAGTGGGTTCGCAATAACTATCTAATCTACGACTACTGCAGAGATCTGCCCAGATTCAACTATACTCTTCCTGCAGAATGCTACTCCAATTACGAAGATAATAACCAGAACTAGTTCTATTATAAATCGAAGATTTCGATTTATTTCATGGGTAGGATTGTCTTAGATTTTAGGCATAATTTCCGGCTGTCAGTTTATTCCAAAACTGACAGATGCGACCCACATTTCCATTGTTTTCCTTTTGAATTTTTTTGGAGCGTATATTGCAATTGCACTTTGTACGCATTTGATGCTGTTGAATCTGTCGAATTCCAAACTGACAGATGCGACACACATTTCCATTGTTTTCCTCTTGAATTGTTTGGAGCGTATATTGCAATTGCAGTTTGTACGCGTGGTAAATAAATTGTTGGACCAGTTCTATGCTCTCAACTTGTTTTGAGTTGTTTGTATCCCAGCTATACTGGAAAGGAAATTGTTTTGGTGAGCTCTATTCTATTCAATGATACTAATTATGGATATTAAACTCCTTGGTGACATTTTAGGCTGTTATTGTCATTTTCTCTGATGACTATTGGTGAGCTCTATTCTATTCAATAATACTAATTATGGATATTAAAGTCCTTGGTGACATTTTAGGTTGTTATTGTCATTTTCTCTTATGACTATTGGTGACCTCTATTCTATTCAATAATACTAATTATGGATATTAAACCCCTTGGTGACATTTTAGGTTGTTATTGTCATTTTCTCTTGGTGAGCTCTATTCTATTCAATAATACAAATTATGGATATTAAACTCCTTGTGACATTTTAGGTTGTTATTGTCATTTTCTCTTATAACTATTGCCGACATTTTAGGTTTATGGATATTAAACTCCTTGGTGACATTTTAGGTTGTTATTGTCATTTTCTCTTATGACTATTGCCGACATTTGAGTGGTTATTGCCATTTTCTCTATTGCCAACACCCAAATGATTCGTTAAATGAATTGAATTGAAAAATAAGATTTAGAAAAAGTCACCATTTTAACATTGTATCAAACTATATAACTTATTGGTATCACTATAAGTTGAGCGGGACGTCTCAACCACCAAGATTTCTTTGACACTACCTGTCTATCTTGAAACAAAGAATATAGATAAAATATTGGCATAACAAACCGTCCTCAGTGAAACATAAGGTTGTATGTTTTTAAGAAAAATTAAATTTAAATTACTATAAAAGTCATCTAGATAAAATATTGGCATAACAGTGAAACATAAGGTTGTATGTCTTTAAGAAAATTTAAATTTAAATTACTATAAAAGTCATCTCATTGTATCAGATTAAAACAAATATTGTAGGTCCCTAACTAATAGCTGTACTCCTGCATTCGTATTTCTTGAGTTACGTTCGAGCCATATCTATAGGTTAAACTGAAAGATGAATCATGCATGATTGGCTAAAGAGTTGAGACTCAGTGTCCTTGCTATTTATTTGTTTAGAATGCTTGACGCTTATGTCGAAGTAAGAGTTTGTCTCTCTGGATGATCACACTCGGAAACAATGTGAACATATGCATTTTGAATAGCTGAAGCAGCAATTTCTTTTTATGTATTTGCTTTTTCAAAACATTTTACTCTACACGTTTCCAACACTTGCATGCAGTGTTTGTCTTTTCCTTTTCAGCTTTATGGATTTCCTACTCTTCAACTGTATACACTGCTTTTATCTTTTTACTTGTTAGCTGGCTCTAGAGATGTTTCATAGGCAGCGATCAAAATTGATATGTTCACGGCCATTCAAAGCCTGCTTTTGCTTTTCCCTTCAAATTGTAAGATAGGATTATTTTATTTTTTAAATTTTATTTTAACCTTTTAACATTCACCCACTATTAATTTTTTTTTGTACAGGTAAAAAAGCACATGATTTTGAAAGGATTCCTAACTTTTTACAATAAGAGATACAATAGAAACAAGAATAATAAGGGAATCAAGAGAAGAAGAATCCCAAGGGACATGGGGATACAACAAAACAACCACACTCACAAACAAGTAGAACAAAGAAAAAGCCTTCAACAAAAGCAAGAAGGAGCACCTTATCAACCAAGGACAAAAAGAGACCAGAATTCGAAACCAAAACACACTAAGTCAAAAAGGCAGGAAATCCTTCATCCAGATTTGAAGAGCATTCTGATTGACTCCTTGGTTGGCCAACAAGTCAGCTTCCTTATTTCCTTCTCTAAAGGAGTAACTAAATTCAGCACCTTCCAAATTCTTAGTGTGACGGTAAATCTCTTCAATTAAATCTGCAATGGACCACTGGGGGAAGGTTTTCCTTTACCAATATTAATGATAGAAGGAGATTCACCTTCGATCACCACATTCTTAGCTTTCAAATTTTCCAAGAGCATGACCCCTTGATAAAGCACCCAAAAAAACTAGACTAAATTTCTAAGAAGTTAGCAAAGAAGGAGTTTTGCAGCTTTGACGACAAACCCTAAGAGGCTTGCAACTTTGAGGGCAAACCCTAAGAGGCTTGCAGATTTGAAGGATTACATAGAGGGCCTTGATTTTTGGAAACTTCTCTGTAATCCGATGAGTTTTCTCTAGGTGGTAGGGTTTGTTGGTTTGGCGAAAGGAACTCCAACAATAGGTTGGTAGGCTGGGTTAGTTGAAGGAGTTGTAGGTGCTAGATTTTTTTGCGTGTGGAAGGCTAGACCAATTTTGTGGTTGGGGGCTTGGGCATCTACTTTTTAGATGGTTGTTGCTTTTGGGTATCTCCTGGTGAAGGGCTCCAGGATTATGCATCTTGTCTAGGATAGGAGGAGGCTTTAGTGTGCTATTTTATTGTGCAGTTTTCCTGGTTGGTGTTTGTGCTAAGGGTTCTACTAGGCATCAAATCTTCTTAGAGCAGGATGGTAAAGTCTTAAATTTCTAGTGCCCTTAGAAATTTTAAAGATTAGGGTTTCTTCCTTTAAACCCTGCATTTCATTTTCAACCTAGTTTCTCAATGGCTGAGGACATTTTAGTTGGCTTCAGTGAGATTTTTTCATGGAATTTCTTGTTCAGATCTCCTAGATAGTTTCTATGCTGTGGATTTTGTTGACCAATATTTCTAGTATTATTTTCTTAAACTGACTATTCTTATAAGGGTTTCTCCTATTATGTGCTTTGTTGGACGGATTTATTGATAGTGATGCCAATATTTCCCTATTCTCCTTTCCTGATAGGTGATAAATGCTTCGGTTTACGAAATTGTATTTGTAAATTTATTTTTAACGGGTAGCATTTTTGTTATTCTTTTGTTTTTCTCTAGTATATTAGATTCCTGAACACGTGGTGGTTTGACCATGGGATAATATCTTGTATTTACTTGATAAAAATATGTAGCTTTTTTGTTAGGCGGTTTTTTCATTAAATTTTTAGGTTTGATTCGTGGAATCAACTCAGTATTTCTTGATGTCTTATTGCTAGATCTAAGATTTGGGGGTACCTTTCAAAATCCTACTTGTAATAGTTTTAGGGATTTTTTAGAACCCCTTCTACTATAAATAAAAAAAAATTGTAATTTATAGTTTTTTATCGAAATAAAACAAATAATATCATGTTCTCAATACACTTTTTGAGGTTTCCACCACTCGTTGGCCTTCCATATACCACTGAATAAACAAAATTTGTGGAGAAGACGTACATTCACAACATTGATGGTATTGAACAAACAATATTTGTGGAATGACCATCTTCCACCATTCACGTAGGATGTCTCTTCCATATTTACGAGAGAAATAGATCCTACAACTTGTGCCACAACCTACTGGCCATCCATATGCTATTGAAGAGGATGTACATTAATAGAATTGATGGCATTTAAGATATAATATTTGTGGAATGACCATCTTCAACCATTTGGGTTGGATGTCTCTTCCATATTTATGAGAGATATGATTGATGTATTATAAACATCCTTCCATATTTATTAATAAATATTTGATTTCGATCACCTTTGATTTCGATCACCTAAATTAATTCAAATCAATCCATTTGTAGTATAGACATCTCAATTTTTTTAATTACATATATAAATTTTATATTCATATGAGTGTGATTATACCTACCTCCCTTGTTTCTCCCCATGGCTCCTCTACCTTTCCTTTCCCCTATTTCTCCTTGCCTTCCATGCCTCGTGGCTCCTCTACCTTTCCCCTATTTATTCCTGCTTACCCTGCCTCTATTCGTATGAGTCTCGATGAGTAATCATCAAGTACTCAGCCAATAATTGGTGAGTAACTCACCACGGGTCGATGAGTTACTTAGCTCGAGTTTTTGCCTAAATAAACTCGTAAGCCCTACTGATCCACGAGTTTTGCAGGTACTCGCAGGAAACCTACGAGTTTTGAAAAACTTCTCTCCACCACGGGAAGCCAGAAATAATCTTATAACCTACCACTGGAAAGCAATAAACCAAGATAAACTGAAGGGAGCTATCCAATGAAACATTCAAATATTTTTGTGATTTTTACATATCTTTGAAGGGGGGTATTAAAAAAAATACCTTGCTCTTGTTGAAATTTATCTTCTGTCCAAAAGCAGCCTCATAAGAAGATAGAATAAACTTAATATATTTTACTTCCAAAATAGAAGATCTTGAAGTTAGAAGAGTATCAACTCCAAATTGTTGGTGGGTTATGGGATTGTAGGAGGAGGAAGGCTTTACCCATGAAATTAAACCCTAAAAATAGGCTACTTGAATAGATTTACCCAAGGCTTCAACCATAATAAGAAACAAATAAGGAGACAGGGGGTCCCCTTGTCTTAAGCTTTGTAGGCTTCTAAAATAACTATTTAGGGAACCATTGATTAGGATAGAATTTACAACTAAGCATAGACATCCTTTGATGACGTCTATCCAAATAGGGTGAAAACCAAATTTACCCATAACTTTAAACAAAAATTTCTAGGATACTCTATCATATACCTTGTTCATGTCTAATTCCAACAAAAATCTCTTTGCCACTTTTATCTATAGAGTGAATAACTTCATGAATAATAATCATGCCATCCAAGATTTACCTTTCTTTAAAAAAAGTGCCTTGGTAGGGATTAATAATATAAGAAAGAATGACCTTCATTCTGTTCACTATGACTTTAGCCAATATTTTACAGAGTGTTACAAAGACTTATGGGCCTCATATTATTGAAGTATTTAGTTCCTTCCAATTTAAGAATCAAAACCAGAAAGGTGGAATTAATATTATTGGGAATATAAATATAATTTTAATTTCACCCATAGAATTATATATATCCTTCCCCATAATTTTCCAAATTTTTTTGGTAAAAAACTACAGGAAAACCATTAGGTATAGGGCCTTCTAACCAACCATGGAAAACACTGCCTCATTGATTTTATACTCTTTGAATAGAGTGATAAGACTAAATTTAATTTGTTTAGTAATTAGATAATGAATAAAATTAAAAAAAATTTGAGGCCTGCTCATATATCCGTACCGTCACTCCTAAGAGATTTTAAAAACTATACAACATCCTCATGAATTTTCAAAATATTTCTAGTTTTAGTACCATCCTAAAAAATTTTAGTAATCTTATTGAAACTCCTGGGTCTCAAGGTTGTGGCATGAAAAACCATAGTATTTATATCTCCATATGGTGTTCTTAACCTTATCAAAATTGTTCTCCTAAATTTTAGTTTGAAACAACCAACTGTTGCTTCAAAGAGGTATTCAGAACCCTTATGTTCAATATAATATTTTTATTTATGAGACTTGGTGGGGTGCTTCTTCCCCCTCCCATAGAAAGTGTCATTTGGGTTCCATTAGTTATGTATTTTATGGTCTGCCTCAGCCTTGAGTCTTGGTTCGAAGGTTGTTCCTACTTAGAGTTGGCTCCCACATCTACTGCCCATTTTTTGCTACTCCTCATGATGCAATTGGGGTTGGATTTTATAACTTTCCCATTAGGTTGTGAATTTGTAGCACTTACCTATTTATCGACAGGATTTGGATGAAAGAAATAATATAAGCTAATGTTGGGATAGCTTTTGAATTTTTCTCATTAAGAGGTGAATCTAAAGCACTATCTTATTTTATCGACAACCTTTGAATGGAAGATACAATAGAATATAACATTTGGATGGTTTTTAAACCTTCCATTAAGAGGTAAATCTGAAGCACTATCCTATTTTTTTTGGTAACCTTTGAATGGAATAAATGATAGAATCTAAGGCTAGGTTGGCTTTTAAAAATTTTCCATTAAGAGGTAAATATGAAGCATTATCCTATATTTTTCTAGAGGTCTTTGAATGGAAGAAATAACATAATATGAGGCTGGGAGGGAGGTCCTTGGAAATTTAGGTTGGGGGAGGTCCACAAGCAAGGTTCCCTCCAAAGAAGTTTCCTCCAATTTTTTATAAGAGTGGAGTTGGGGATTAACATTCATATCATTCTCTTGAAATAGAAGACAAGAGAACATATTTGGTATAGGAATTTCATTCATCACAGAGGAAATAAGTTTAGGAGAACTTACCTCATCTTTTCCTGGAAGTATCTCCCCATCTTCAAAAAATGAAGGATCTTGGGTATGATTTGAACCCATGGGTATTGTTAAGACTGCATTCCTCGATTCCTTAACTTCCATAGATTTCTTAGGCTATCATTTATTGGATTAGATTTGGATTTTCTTCTTGGGACAATCTTAAAAAAAATATCACATATTATTGAAATCCCACACTTATTAGGTACATTTTCATATTTTATAGACTGAATGTGGGTGCCAAACATCAATATCAACTCCATTAAGCTTGGAAAGGAGTACTCCATATTAATATTAATGTAGAATCAGGCATAAACAAGTCTTTATTGGATAGAAGTAGTTGGGCCAATGGTGAGGAGCTAGCCCATACACCTAGCAATTTTAGCAAAAATATTTTCTTACCACAAATAGAGGGGTAGACCCGAAAGGCAAACCCATACTAGAATTTCTTGAAGACTCTAAGAATGGGGGTCAAAATCGCATGACCACCATTTCATAAACAATCCTCTTCTGCCAAAGAACCAAGGACCTTGAAGTAGGACTTTCTCCAAGTCTTATTTGTAGATAAATTTGGCCAAAAATAAATTCTTAGGTAAAGCAATAATATCCAAATGGTCACGAGGTCTCCACTTATTGTGATCCCATTTTTTAATAGCATCCAAATGTGGTCTTGCTCCCAAAAATTTCCCTATTAGGCATAAATCCCCTTGTATCACTACCATCTTAGCAAGATCATTGGGAACTTCGATTTGGTCTCCCATAAGAGATATGATAGAAAGGAGAAAAATCCTTCCTTTTTCCCACCATAGCTTACAACCAAGGCCTCTCATCTCGGTCAAATTCCTTGGCCTAGGAATCTGTAAGGTTTCCTGCTTGCCTACCATTTGAAAATCCAATAGAGCAGGAACCTACCTAACTAGCTTCCACCTCACCTTTTTTCCACTTCCTCTGCTACTCATCATGCTCTCCATATTGTTGTTACTATGCCAAACCCTAGCTCTTTGTACACTATTCATTTAAATTTGATTTAAAGGATTACCCCTAGCTCTATGTTATGTTATTGTGCACCATTAATTTAATTTTTTTTTAAGTTTTAGTTAAAGCTTTATAATAAATAAGATCCAATATTCAAATGTAACTAGAAAGGATGACCAATTTTAATATTTTATTCAAATAATTTAAAACTAGATGTAACTAAAATTATCTAATTAAGTGTAGGTGAAACCAATTATTACCTACTAATTTTTAAAATTATTTATATAAACAAAAAAAATAAAATAATATTTTCTTATTAGTACTTTATTTTTTTTAATAAAAAACCTAATTAATCGTTTATTCTTAAAATTCATTAGTAATACATTTTCTTGGCCTTGGCTTGATTCATTAGAAAATTCCATTTTATTTTAATTGACACTATATACTTAATAATAACATTGGGTGGATAAGTTGTCTTGAATTTATTATAAACTAAATTGTATGACAACCAATTAAAAACATATTAATTATATAGTAGTGGCATGTCTTTGGTTTCTGTTTATGAGACCTAAATTCAAACTTCCATAGGAGGGAACAAAGATATCTACTAAGATCCATTATGAAAACCTAGATTTTTAACTTTAAATTTGGAAATTCAAGTTCAAACCCTGATAAGAAGGAACTAAAATATTTACCAAGATCCATTAAATAAAAAATATTATTTATAAAATGAAAAACTTTATAAATAATAAATAATAATCATACCATCCAAGATTTTCCTTCCTTTAACACAGTCATTTTCTCTCATGACTATTGCCAACGTCTAACTATGTATAATGATTGGTTAAATGACTATTGCCAACATTTAACTATCTATAATGATTGGTTAAATGAATTGAATTAAAAAAATGAGATTTTGAAAAAGTCACCATTTTAACATTGTATCAATCTATTGTTATTACTAAAATTTAAACGGGACGTCTCAACCACCAAGACTTCTTTGACACTACCTGTGTATCTTGAAACAAAGAATATAGATGAAATATTGGCATAACAAAAATTTAAATTTAAATTACTATAAAAGTCATCTCATTGTATCAATAAAACAAAATATTGAGTTACATTCATATTTATTGAGTTACATTCCAGTCATATCTCTAGGTTAAACTGAAAGATGAGCCATTCATGATTGACTAAAGAGTTGAGACTCACTCGATTTTTTTTTTGCTATACATTTGTTTATAATGCTTGACGCTTATGTCGAAGTAGCAAATTTAAGAGTTTGTTTCTCTGGATGATCACACTCGGAAACAATGTGAACATATGCATTTTGAATAGCTGAAGCAGCAATTTTTTTTTATCTATTTGATTTTTCAAAACATTTTACTCTTCACGTTTCCAACGCTTGCATGCAGTGTTTGTCTTTTCCTTTTCATCTTTATGGATTTCCTACTCTTAAACTGTATACACTGCTTTTATCTTTTTACTTGTTTGCTGGCTCTATTTTTTTTATAGGCAGCGATCAAAATTGATATGTTCGCGGCCATTCAAAGCCTGTTCTTCCCTCCAATGGTAGGATAGGATTATATTATGTTTTTAATTTTATTTTAACCTTTTAACATTCATCCACTATTAATTTAATTTTTTTTAATAGGTAAGAAAACAATGGATTTTGAAAGGATCTTAACTTTTTACAATGAGAGACATAACAGAAACAAGAACAGTAAGAGAATGAAAAGAAGAAGAACCCCAAGGAACATGGGGATACAACAAAACAGCTACAACCACAAACAAGTAGAATCAAGAAAAAACCTTCAATAAAGGCAAGAGGAAGCACCTTATCAACCACGGACAAAAATAGACCTGAATTTGAAACCAAAACACACTAAGTAAAAAAAGCAGGGAAATCCTTCATCCAAATTTGAAGAGCATTCTGATTGACTCCTTGGTTGGCCAACAAATCAGCTTTCTTATTTCCTTCTCTAAAGGTGTGCCTAAATTCAACACCTTGGTGCGGCAATAAATATCTTCAATTAAATCAGCAGACCATTAGGGAAATGTTTTCCATTAGCTATATTAATGATAAAAAGAGAGTCATATTCGATCACCACCTTCTTAGAATTCAACTTTTCCAAGAGCATGACCACTTGATAAAACACTCAAGCTTTGGCAAAACAAACTAGACTGAATACCTAAAATGTGAGCAAAGGTCAAAAGAATAACCATTTTGTCCAATATTTTATTAGGTATGACCCAGGTAAAATTGAATTTGATGAGAAGAAGGTGGATAACTTCTAAGGAGAAGGGACACTCAAGAAATAAATGATTAGAATTCTCCCAAGCAAATTCACACAAATAACACCTATTCGAAATGGGTAAGTCTCTTTTGTGAAGGTTTTCGATAGTAAGAATTTTGTTCTGGGCGGCTAGCCAAAAGAATAAAATAACTTTAGGTATTAGGTGTTTGAACCATATCATAACTTTAGTCATCCATTTTTCATTAAATTGAAGAAAGTAAGCAGATTTAACCATGAAAAGGCCCTTATTATCCACTTTTCAAATAGGGGAATCAACTAATAGGTTAGGATTTAGGATATGAATTCTAAGAATATTGGATAAAGAACTTAGAGCACAAATTTTCCTAGGGGAGGGGTTAACAAGAGATAAAGTCTTCCAAGCCCTTTTTCCATCCCTTACCTCAAGAAAGTCAACAACTCTAGATCCATAAGATTGCATAGTAAAGGGCTCTAAGCAGTTTAGAAGTTGATCTCTAATCAAAGGCTCATTATGAATCCAACTATCTTCCTAAAATTTAACTTTCCTCCCATCACCAATCTTCCATCTCAAGCCTTTTTGAATAATAAACCTAGAATCAAGAAGGTGTTTCCAAAAAATAGAACTCTTTGGACTAACTTGAATATCAAGGAAATTACCATCTCTGCCAAGATATTTAGATGTTAAAATCTCTACCCATCCCCCAATGATCCATGAGGCTATGTAAGTACTGCAGATCCACATGTACTTTTTCAACCTATACTTGAATCTGTAACCATCAATGAAAGAATATCATCAACATAGAAGACACATCTTGTCGAGAAAAAAAATATTTCGGGACTAAAACAAGGTACCAATTCCAAACAACACACCCTCTGCTACCAAACACTGGTTCCATCCCCCCCACAGTGCAAATGTGAAGAATCTAGAGTTGGAGGTTCATCTCACCCGACCTTTGGTTGGGATGTTCGGCCTCTTGAGCAAGATGATGCCCCTGGTTGGGGTGAAATTGTATCAAATGCACAGACTTGTATTGTTAGTGGTACTACTGCTAATGGTTGGGGAGGTCCGACTTCTTCAATTGTTGGATAAAATTATGACCTTATGGAGGAAAAATTCAGGCCTTCCACTGGCAGTGATTTCTCAACTCCTTTATTTTTGAATGTATATTTGACGTTGTTCTAGAGGTTGTTATTTGGATTTTTATGGACTGTTTCTGACACTCTTGTGCACTCTTAACCATGGTGGTTAGTGTGTTGGTTTACAAGGTGTGCTAATCCCACCCACCATTTTTTTGTATGATTAGACATTATTTTATTAATATGATGGCTTTTTGATAAAAAAAAAAATCACTACCCATCCAACTTCATCCATTTTGAAAAACTTCCAACCTTGTTTTGCAATAAGGGCCAAATTCATTTGTTTTAGTTTCCTAAGGCCTAATCCACCCTTGCTCTTCTTGGAAAAAACCTGCTTCCAATCCACTAGGAGAATTCTGTACTTTTCTTCCATGCCCATCCAAAGAAAGGCCTTTTGAATACTATCAATCTTTTGATGAATTTTTAGTGGCATCTTGAACAAAAAAGAAGAAGAAGACTAAGATACTTTGGAGGGTGAATTTAACAAGTTGTGCCTTACTAGCTTGTCTAAGGAGGGCATATTTCTAACTTGTCAACTTTCTACTAACCCTCTCCACCACAAGAAGCTAAGAATAATCTTGTAACCTATCACTAAAAAGTGGTAAACCTAGATAAACAGAAGGGAGCTACCCAATGGAACATTCAAATATTTTTGTGATTTTAACCTACCTTCGAATGAGGGCATTAAAAAAATACCTTTATTTTGTTGAAATTTATCTTTTTTCCAGAGGAAACCTCATCAGAAGATAGAATAAACTTAATACCTTTTCCTTCTGAGGATCTTGAAGAAAGAAGGGTATCATTTACAAATTACTAGTGGGGTATGGGATTGTAGGAGGAGGTAGACTTTATCCCTAAAATTAATCCCTTAAATTGGGTTTCCTGAATAGATATACCCAAGTCTTTAACCATAATAAGAAAAATATAAGGAGACATGATATCCCCATGTCTTAAGCCTTGTAGGCTTCTAAAATAACTTGTTGGGAAACCATTAATTAGGATATAATTCGTAATTGAACATAGAAATCATTTGATGAGGTCTTTCCAAGTAGGGTGAAAACTGAATTTACCCATAATTTTAAACAAAAATTTTCTAGGATACTTTATCATATGCCTCATTCATGTCTAATTTCAACAAAAATCAATCTCTACCACTTTTATCTATGGATTGAAGAACTTCATGAATAGTAAT
Organism: Wollemia nobilis; assembly: GCA_028583015.1. Taxonomy (NCBI): domain Eukaryota; kingdom Viridiplantae; phylum Streptophyta; class Pinopsida; order Araucariales; family Araucariaceae; genus Wollemia; species Wollemia nobilis. The sequence goes on from JAQPPZ010002458.1 coordinate 4,242,857, forward strand.
CACATCATCCAATATTTTCCTTCCTTTAACAAAACTGCCTTGGTAGGGATCAATAATCTGATAAAGAATGGATTTCATTCTATTCACCATTAATTTAGCCAATATTTTATAGAGTTTTACACAGACTTATAGACCTCATATTATTGAATGAATTAGCTCCTGCCAATTTAGGAATCAAAACTAGAAAGGTGGAATTAATGTCATTGGGAATATAAAGGGTATTTTGAATTTCACCCATAGCATTATATATATCAATCCCCACAATTCCTTAAAATAGTAGTAAGAAATTACAAGAAAACCATCATGTCCAAGGGCCTTCTCACCAGCCATAGAAAAAACTACCTCTTTGATTTTAGAATCTTTGAATGGAGCAATAAGACTATAGTTCATTTGTTCAGTAATTAGAAAATGAATAAAATAAAAATAATAATTGGAGACCTACTCATATATAGGTGTTACCACTCCTAAGAGATTTAAAAAATATTGTACAACATCCTCATGAATTTCCAAAATATTTCTAGTTTTAATACCATCCTCCTTAACAATTTCAATAATCTTATTAAAACTCTTATCTCAAGGTTATGGCATGAAAAAAATAGTATTTCTATCTCCATATTTCAACCAAATATCCCTCAACTTCTATCTCCAGTAGGATTCCTACAGGCCAAAATATTATGGAAATCTACCAACAAACCCCTTTCAATATCTCTACCAACCTCTGATGGGGAGAAATATTTTGCAGCAACATCAATGGCTAAAAGTTGCAATTTAGGGATTTCTTCTTTCAAAAAATATTACCAAAGACATTTTTATTCCATTCTTTTGAATTACTTTTCACAAATCTTAACTTACTGGAAACTTGAGATATTAGGGGACCTAGAAAATCCTTCTTCCACCAATCAAGGGTATCACTTTTCAACCACATAACCTAAAAATGGGAGGGAAACTTAAATTTTTATTCTCAACAAAAACATCTAGTACCAAAGGATTGTGATTTGATTCTATTATTGGAAGAGAAGAGATAACAAAGTTATCAAAATGATGAAGCCCTTCTTTGAAAATAAAAAATATGACCAACTTTGATTGGATAAGATATTTCCCTAGACTTTTATTGCAGTGAATTTACTTCATTTTAGCTCGAAGTCCATCAACTCATTAATATTAACAAAACATTTGAAGTCGTCCATACTATTAGAGAGGGATTAGCTTCCTCTTTTTTTTTCTAAGGGAAATAGGGGGGAATTAAAATCCCCAACAAATATCCAAGCTAGGTTAGGGAAAGCATTTCTATTTATGCTCAACTCCTCCCATAGTCTTCTTCTTATTGCAATTGAATTTGGAGCATACACATTGGTTAAAACCTAGGAATTTTTAGAAACTCTACATTAGAAAAACATGTTAATAAACCTATCACAAGAAGAGAGCATTCTACCTTAAATTTTTAAATTACCCCAAAGTATGGCTTGCAGAATAATAGACCTCCTCCCATATGGTATTCTTAATCTTATCAAAATTGGTCTCCTTAATTTTAGTTTCTTGGATAAAAAAATATGAGGTTTCATACCTTTCATAATAGAAGCAACCAATTGTTGCTTCGAAGGGGTATTCAAACACTTTATGTTCCAAGATAATATTTTCATTTATGAGACTTTGTGGGGTTCTTCTTCCCCTGTCCCTTAGAAAGTGTCATTTGGATTCCATTAGCTATGTCTTTTAGGTTCTCCCTCAGCATTAAGTCTTGTTTCGAAGGTTGTTCCTAGTTAGAGTTAGATCCCATATCTACTACCCCTTATTTGCTACTCCTCATGATGTAGTTGGAGATAGATTTTATAACTTTACCATTAGGTGGTGAATCTATAGCACTTGCTTGTTTTATTGATAGGATTTGAATGGAAGAAATAATAGAAGTTAATATTGGGTTAAATTTTAAACCTTTCCCATTAAGAGGTAAATATGAAGCACTATCATATTTTGTCGATGTCCTTTGAATGAAAGATATAATAGAATCTAAGGTTAGGCTATATTTTAAACCTTTCCCATTAAGAGGTAAATTTGAAGCACTATCCTATTTTTTTGGTAGCCTTTGAATGGAAGAAATAATAAAATTTGAGGCTGGGTTCACTTTTAAATATTTTCCATTAAGAGTTAAATCTGAAGCATTATATTATTTTTCCAGAGGTATTTGAATGGAATAAATAGCATAATATAAGGCTAGGAGGGATATCCTTGGAAATTTATATTGGGGGAGATCCACAAACAAGGTTACCTCCAAACCCTTAGAAGAGTGGATTTGGGGATTAACGTCCATACAATTATCTTTAATCAGAAGACATGAGAATGTATTTTCCATAGGAATTTCATTCATCGTAGAGGAAATAAGTTTAGGAGGATAACTTACCTCATATTTTTCTAGAAGTATCTCCTCATATTCAATAGGCAAGAGATATTGGACATATTTCGAACCCATGGGTATTGTTGAGACCGCATTCCTGGAACGACCCTCCTTACACGATCAATGAATGGAAGTAGATAAAGAATAAACTTACCTTTTTCTTGTGAAACATGGTACTACTGACAGTTATTGTGAGTGCAGGACAACTACAAGGTATCCATAAAAGGAAGTAAGCCAGTGAAAATAGATAAGAAAGAGAAGTGATGATTTCTTACGAGCACATGGAAACTCATGCTTTGCATATCACTTAGGTGCATTGCAAAATTGTATATTTGCATGAGTTATGTTTGTTTGAATGTTGTTTGCTGGCATGAAATGATAAATGCTTTTAGGTTGCAGTGACGATGGGAGCCACTTTCTTGTTTGTTCTTGTGTGCATGTGATATTAGAATTTTATTTTAAAAGAAAAGGGAGAAGATATTCTATGTGATGAAGCCTATATTATTAATATTATTTTGTTTTAAATGTAAAATAAAGTGTTCCATGCATAGAAATCTACATTATTAATAATGTGTTGCTTTAAAATATAAAGGGTAATGGTTGACCATAGAGTTTGGTTATTGGTAAGACAAAAATTAATAAAGGTATGCATGTGAAACACACTCCTCAATGGCTAATGTTAGATTAGGCAAAAATGGTAAATTTTGTTGTATGGCCATGATGTCTAATTATGCATGTGAAGTGATGGGGAGGTATCTCGATTATATGGCTTTGTGCATGAAGAGAAGAAGATAAAAACTTGCCGAGTTCTTCGTATAGTGGAAAGAGGAAGAAGGTATAGAGCCATAAGTATTAAAAAAAGAAGGAAAAAGCATATGTGAAGGGGGGATGACTGCAAAAAAATGAAAGAGAGAAAAATGAATAAGGAAAGAAGCGTGGTGCCAGATAGGTGGGAAGCTTGCAATTTCAGGTTGGATAATCTGTTATACTTCTTTATATTTACTATAAAAGTCATCATATTGTATCAGATTAAAACAAATATTGTAGGTACCTGACTAATAGATGTACTCCTACATTCATATTTCTTGAGTTACGTTCGAGCCATATCTATAGGTTAAACTGAAATATGAATCATGCATGATTGGATAAAGAGTTGAGACTCAGTGTCCTTGCTACTTATTTTTTTAGAATGCTTTATGCTTATGCCAAAGTAGAAAATTTAAGATTTTGTTTCTCTAGATGATAACACTCGGAAACAATGTGAACAAATGCATTTTGAATAGCTGAAGCAACAATTTATTTTTATGTATTTTTTTTTCAAAATATTTTACTCTACACTTTTCCAACACTTGCATGCAGTGTTTGTCTTTTCCTTTTCAGCTTTATGGATTTCCTACTCTTCAACTGTATAATCTTATTTTATCTTTTTACTTGTTTGTTGGCTCTATAGATGTTTAATAGGAAGCGATCAAAATTGATATGTTCATGGCCATTCAAAGCCTATTTTACCCTTCAAATGGTAAGGCAAGATTATTTTATTTTTTAAATTTTATTTTAACCTTTTAACATTCATCCTCTATTAATTTTTTTTTTTAATAGGTAAAAAAACATGGGATTTTGAAAGGATCTTAAGTTTTTACAATGAGAGATACAATAGAAACAAGAATAGTAAGAGAATCAAGAGAAGAAGAATTCCAGGGGACATGGAGATACAAAAAAACAACCACAGCCACAAACAAGTAGAATGAAAAAAAACCTTCAACAAAAGCAAGACAGAGAACCTTATCAACCAAGGACAAAAAGGGACAAGAATTTGAAACCAAAACAAACTAAGTCAAAAAATCAAGAAAATCCTTCATCCAGATTTGAAGAGCATTCTGATTGACTCCATGGTTGGCAAAAAAATCAGCTTTCTTATTTCTTTCTCTAAATGTGTGCCTAAAAATCTAGACTAAACACCTAAGAAGTTACCAATGACCAAAAGAATAACCCCTTTGTCCAAAATGTTATTAGGTATGACCTAGGTAAAATTGAATTTGATGAGAAGAAGGTGGATAACTTCTAAGGAGAAGGAACACTCAAGAAATAAATTATTAGCATTCTCCCAAGCAACTTCACATAAATAACACCTATTCGAAATGGGGATACCTCTTTTGTGAATATTTTCAATAGTAAGGATTTTGTTTTGGGCAACTAGCCAAAAGAATAAATTAACTTTAGATATGAGGTGTTTGAACCACATCATAACTTTAGTCATTCATTTTTCATCAAACTGAATAAAGTAAGCAGAATTAACCATAAAATACCCCTATAATCCACTTTTAAAATAGGGGAATCAACTAATAGGTTTGGATTTAGCAGATGAATTCTGATAATATTGGATAAAAAAATTAGAGCACTAATTTTCCTAGGGGAGGGGTTAACAAGAGATAAAGTCTTCCAAGGTGTTTCCAAAAAATAGAACTCTTTGGACTAACCTGAATATTAAGGAAATTACCATCTCTACCAAGATATTTAGTTGTTAAAATCTCTACCCATCCAACTTCATCCATTTTGAAAAACTTCCAACCTTGTTTTGCAATAAGGGCCAAATTCATTTGTTTTAGTTTCCTAAGGCCTAATCCACCCTTGCTCTTCTTGGAACAAAATTTCTTCCAATCCACTAGAAGAATTCTATATTTTTATTCCATGCCCATCCAAAGAAAGGACTTTTGAATAGAATCAATATTTTGATGGTCTTTTTGAGGCATCTTGAACAATGACAAAAAGAAGACTAAGATACTTTGGAGGGTAAATTTAATAAGTTGTGTCTTACTAGCTTGACTAAGGAGGCTATCTTTCCAACTTGTCAACTTTCTCCTAACCCTATCCATCATAAGAAACCAAGAAGAATATTGTAACCTATCATTGAAAAGTGGTAAACCTAGATAAAAAAAAGGGAGCTACCCAATGTAAGATTCAAATATTTTTACAATTTTAACCCACCTTTGAAGGGGGTATTAAAAAAAATACCTTGCTTTTGTTGAAATTTATCGTTTTTCCAGAGGTAGCCTCATAAGTATATAGAATACCTTTTGCTTCCAAAATAGAGGATCTTGAAGAAAGAAGGGTATCATCTGCAAATTTCTAGTGGGTTATGGGATTGTAGGAAGAGGTAGACTTTAGCACTAAAATTAACCCCTTAGTCTGGGTTACCTGAATAGATCTACCTAAGGCTTCAACCATAATAAGAAACAAATAAGGATACATGGAATCCCCTTGTCTTAAGCCTCATAGTATTCTAAAATAACTTGCTAGGGAACCATTAATTAGGAGATAATTCATGATTGAGCATAGACATCCTTTGATGAGGTCTATCCAAGTAGGGTGAAAACTGAATTTACCCATAATTTTAAACAAATATTTCTGGGATACTTTATCATATGCCTTATTCATATCTAATTTTAGTAAAAATCAATCTCTGCCACTTTTATCTATGGAGTGAAGAACTTCATGAATGATAATCATACCATCCAAGATTTACCTTCCTTCAACAAACCTTCCTTGATAGGGATCAATAATCTGTGAAAGAATGTCTTTCATTATATTTACCATGAATTTAGCCAATATGTTATAGAGTGTTACACAAAATTATAGGACTCATATTATTGAAAAAATTAGCTCTTGTCAATTTAGGAATAAAAAATAGAAAGGTGGAATTAATGTCACTGGGAATATAAAGGGTATTTTGAATTTTACCCATAGCATTATATATATACTTCCCCATAATTCCTTAAAATATTAGTAAAAAAACTACAAGAAAACCATCAGGTCCAAGAGCCTTCTCACCAGCCATGGAAAATACCACCTCTTTGATTTTAGACTCTTTGAATGAAGAAATAAGAATATAGTTCATGTGTTTAGTAATTAGAGAATGAATAAAAAATAAAATTGGAGACCTACTCATCTATAGGTGTCACCACTCCTAAGAAATTTAAAAATAAATTATACAACACCCTCATGAGTTTCCAAAATATTTCCAGTTTTAATACCATCCTCCTTAAATATTTTAATAATCTTAGTAAAAATCCTGTCTCAAGGTTGTGGCATGAAAAAAATTAGTATTTATATCTCCATATTTCAACCAAAGAGCACTGGACTTTTGTATCCAGTAGTATTCCTCACAGGTCAAAATATTATGGAAATTTTCCAACAATCTCCTTTCAAGATCTCTATCAACCTCTTATGGGGGGAAAGATTATGCAACAGTTTCAATGGTTGAAAGTTGTAGTTTAGGGATTTCTTATTTCAAAAAATATTACCAAAGATATTTTTATTCCATTATTTTGAATTACTTTTCACAAATCTTAACTTATTGGAAACTTGAGATATTATGGGACCTAGAAAATCCTTCTTCCACCAATTAGCTATTAGGGTATCATTTTTCAACCACATAACCTAAAAATGGAAGGGAAACTTAAAATTTTTATTTCCAATTGAAACATCTAGTACCAAAGGATTGTGATTTGATCCTATTCTTGGAAGAGAAGAGAGAAAAAAGTCATCAAAATGATGAAGCCCTTCTTTGAAAATAAAAACCATGCCCAGATTTGATTGGATAAGATGTTCCCCTAGCCTTTTGTTTCTCCAAGTGAATTTACTTCCTTTTAGCTCAAAGTCCATCAACTCATTAATATTGACAAAAAATTTGAAGTCCTCCATACCATTAGAGGGGGATTGGCTTCCTCCTTTTTTTTTATAAGGGAAATAGAGGGGTATTAAAATATCCAACCAACATACAATATATATCAGGGAAAGCATTTCTATTTATGCTCAACTCCTCCCATAGTCTTCCTCTTGTTGCAACTAAATTTGGAGCATACACATTGGTTAAAACCTAGGATATTTTAGAAACTTTATATTAGAAAAATATGTTAATGAACCTGTCATAAGAAGAGAGCACTCTACCTTCAATACTTAAATTATGCCAAAGACACATAAAGCCCCTAGAAGCTTCCAAAGCATGGTTTGTAAAATAATAGGCCTCCTCCCATGTGGTATTCTTAACCTTATCAAAATTGTTCTCCTTAATTTTATTTTATTGGATTAAGAAATTATGAGGTTTCATACCTTTCATAATAGAAGCAACCAAATGTTTGTTTGAAGGGGTATTCAAACCCTTTATGTTCCAAGATAATGAGACTTGGTGGGGTTCTTCTTCTTCCATCCCATAGAAAGTGTCATTTGGGTTCCATTAGCTATGTATTTCAGGTTCTCCCTCAACCTTGAGTCTTGGTTCTAATGTCGTTCCTAGTTAGAGTTAGCTCCCACATCTACTACCCCTTTTTTGCTACTCCTCATGATGCAATTCGAGCTAGATTTTATAACTTTCCTATTATATGGTGAATATATAGCACTTGCTTATTTTATCGATAGGATTTGAATGGAAGAAATAATAGAATTTAATATGGGACTGGCTTTTAAACCTTTCCCATTAAGAGGTAAATCATAAGCACTATCATATTTTATCAATGGGATTTGAATGGAAGATATAATAGAATCTAAGGTTAGGCTGGATTTTAAACCTTTCCCATAAAGAGGTAAATTTGAAGTACTATGCTATTTTTTGGTAGCCTTTGAATGGAAGAAATAATAGAATTTGAGGTTGAGCTCACTTTTAAATCTTTTCCATTAAGTGTAAAATTTGAAGCATTGTCCTATTTTTGCAGAGGTCTTTGAATGAAAGAAATAATATAATATAAGGCTAGGGGGGAGATCCTTGGAAATTTATGCTAGGGGAGATCCACAAGTAAGGTTTTCTCTAAATAATATTCCTACAAACCCTTAGAAGAGTGTATTTGGGGATTAACGTCCATACAATTCTCTTGAATTAGAATATATGAGAACAAATTTTCCATAGTAATTAAATTAATCATAGAGGAAATAAGTTTAGTAGGATAACTTATCTCATATTTTCCTAGAAGTATCTCCCCATATTCAATAGGCAAGGGATCTTGGACCTAATTCAAACCCATGGGCATTGCTGAGATTGCCTTCCCCACTTCCTTGACTTCCATAGCTTTCTTAGGCTACCATTTCTTGGATTGGATTTGGATTTTCTTTTTGGGATAGTCCTTAAACAAATAACCCATATTATTGTAAATCCCACACTTAAAAAGTACATTTTTATATTCTATAGACTGAATGTGGGTGCCAAACATCGAGACTAGCTCCATTGAGCTTCACAAGGAGACCTTCATATTAATATTAACATAGAATAAACCATAGACAAGTGTTGATTGGGTAGAAGTAACATGGTAAATGGTGAGGAGCTAACCCATATGCCTAGCAGTTCTAACAAAAATATCTCCATGCCAAAAATAGAGAGGTAGACTTGAAAGGCAAATCCATACTAGAATTTCTTAAAGACTCTAACAATGGGGGTAAAAATCCAATGATCACCATTTCATAAACAATCCTCTTCTGCCAAAAAAACAAGGGCTCTAAATAAAGACTTTCTACAGGTATTCTTTAAAGAAAAAAATTGGCCAAAATAAAATTCCTAGGTAAAGCAATAATATCCAAATGGCCATGGATTCTCCACTTATTGTGAGACCATTTTTAGATAGCATCCAAATCTGGCCTTGCTCCCAAATTTTTTTCTATTAGGCATAAATCCTCTTGTACTATTGTCATCTTAGCAAGATCATTGAGAACTTTGATTCGGTCTCCCATAGGAGAGATATGATAGAAAGGAGCAAAAGCTTTCCTTTTTACCACCATAGCTTGCAACAAAGACCTCTTGCTTGGGTCGAAGACCTTGGCCTAGGAATATACAAAGTTTCTAACTCTCCTACCATTTGAGAATTCAATTTAAGAACACAAGCTTATACTGAGAGGGGGGGTGAACAGTATAAGACCTCTTTTTACTTTTTCCTTTATACTTCAAAATAGTAAAGCAATATACCCAAAGCAATATCAAAGCAATGCACAATATCATCCACAAAGTGACACCAATTTTAACGTGGTTCACCCGGAATGGTTGGGCTACGTCCACAAAACTTTTCTCTAAAAGTTATCTCAAAGTTCTTTGGGAATCCTTCCCAATTACAATGTTTATGAGCCTCGGCCCAAAGGAGATACCTTCCCCCAATAAGAATTTATGAGCCTCTGCTCAAAGGAGATACCTTCCCCTCTGCTCTGGAAATGATCCCTCAGAAGATCAATCGCCTCTACCTCTTGCCAGCACATGGAACTCCTTTCCACCGAAGACCTCCTGTCCTCAATGCTTAGCCTAAGAGACCTCTGCCTTCTATGATCACGTCCATAGTAGCTCAGCAACCTGTACCAAACACAGTCAGTCGGTCTAGTACAAGTCTTCCTCTGTCTATCAGATCTGTCCAACTCTTGAACAAATCAATCCTCTGCATACAAGCCTTCTCAAAGACTTGCCAACTGTCCTCAAGTTCTTCTCATAGAACCAATGCACCTCTGTCCTCAAGTTCTCTGATAGAACTATCAAACTCAGCTCACAAGTCCTCTACTAGGACCTGTCCAAATCTGCTCACAAGTCCCCATCGAAACCTGTCCAAAACTGCTCACAAGTCCCCACCGAAACCTATCCAAAACCTCACAAGTCCCCACCAACCCACCCACCCACAAGTCCCCACTGAACCTCTCCAAAAACCCACCAAGGCCCCACCGGAACCTGTCCAAAAACTCAGCAAGCTCACCAAGAAAAACTTTCTTAGTAGGAAATCACAAAGTGAATTGTTAGAGACCCAATGTGATTTGTCAAACTCATAGAAGCATAAAGAGAATTGTTAGAGACTCAATATGTTCTATACTCAAATCCCAATCTCAAAACTCAACTCAAATCAACTCAGCTCAATCTCAATCTCAAATCTGAAAACTCAACTCAATATCTGAAATGGATAGGATAGAATGTTTTCTTTCAAGAACATGAAACCCCAACAATTGCCAACTATGCAAAGAATCACATAACAATGATACTCATGTTCTTTTCACCATCAATTAGGGTTTCAACAACAATGCTCATCAAACAAGGTTTAGTCAACCAACACCATTCAACTCAACATCAACCTTGAAGCATTCAACCAATCATCACAAGAAAAGGAAACAAGTAGAAATCCTTTTCCCTCCAAAGATATTTGAACAAAACAACCACCAACACAATATCACCAAATGCAAAGAATAACTTGCTCAAATCAACTCAATGGAGTAAGCCCAATATCATGAATCAAGTAAAGCAATAACTTGATCAAACAACCTCTATGGAAGCAACTCAACCATCAAACTCAAAACAGCCAACCAAGGGTTCCACCAACTCAATGCAAGTAGCTAGACTCACAAATATAAACCCTAGTGCACAAAGCTTCCACTATCTCAAACCAAAAATTATGCATTCACCAAAAACTCTCCTTAAGGATAACAATGCATAAGTAGTCTTCAACAAACCAGAAAATAGGATTTACACCTAGCCAAAGGATACCTAGTAGAATACCTTTTCACTCCAACCTTATTTCAGAAAACATACACCAATCATACTCATAAGAAGAATGTGCCCATACCTTATTGGAGTAGAAGATAATTGAACCTTCAAGCTGTCACCACACACAACTCTCAAACTTCCAACCAAGTTAGGGTTAGAATAAAAAGAAATGAGCAATAATATAAACTTCCTTTATTACACCTTTTAGCTCCACTTCTTTAAACACAACCACCATAACATGCCAATAAATCAACAATCACAGACTCACACCTTATACCTCCATTTTTAATTTTAGCATAGCAAAGAATAATCTTAAAAATACATCCAAAGAAATATGCCCTTATTTCTCCTAAGCTTTTATTCAATGCTAATCACAAAAGCCAAAACTCATAAAATTTAATCACACCTTATAAATCGCTGTCCAAGAAACTCCGAATTTCATGGCATAAAGACGTTTTAATAAAAACGTGTGTTACTCTAGCAAAGCACCCCCGCGAGACTCGAAACGGCGACCTCCGCCAATGCAGCGCCCAACAGCAGCCTTCGCTGCCACTAGCCCATGCAGGCTACGAAGTTCACAAGTGAACTTCCCTCCACTTCACCCTCAAAAAAAACTCCCGAAGACTTTTCAACCGCACGTGCTTCTAAGTCTTCCTTCGATCGCAGCGAATACAGAGCACAAACACCGCAAATTGCATTCGGGGAATTTCGAATTAATTAGCCTTCCAACCTTAGGAGTTGGAGAATAAATAGTCTCTTCGAAGACACCTTGACGTCGGTGGAAATAAAGACCATTTCAAAATTAATCAAAAGTCTTTTCAAAAAGGGTTTAAAAACCCTTAAATAATTTTAATAAATTAAGAATAAAAAAAGGTTTAAAAACCTTTAAGTATTTTTAATAAATTAAAAATAATTTCTCCCTTAATTAATTAAATAATTAATTAATTAAAACCTTGAAGGGTTTTAAATAATAATTAAATAAATAATAAAGAGAACCTCCATTGGTTTTAATAAAAACCATTTAACTTGGTTTTAATAAAAACCCTATCCAACTTGGTTTTAATAAAAACCGGTTTGGTTTTAATGAAAAACCCTTGCCAATGGAATCTCTCCGGATTCTCTTAAAAATATTCTCTTGGAATCTTCCACCTTTGAAGCCAACACATCCTCTTAACATTAATGCCATTTCCTTTTGACATCAATGACAACTCATAGACAAGAAGCTAGGATCTCAAACCCAAAATTGCCAACAATCTCCCCCTTTGTCATTGATGGCAAACCATGCTTCTCAACAACACAGAAACTCAACATAAACAACTCCCCCTGTCTTGAGGCTCTCCCCCTTACTCAAATCTCTCCCCCTTTGTCATCAATGGCAAAGGGTCACCTTTGGGGCTCGGGACTAAGAATGAGCCTCTTAGCTTAGTCCCTCCCCCACCTCCTGATGAGGTGATTAATTCTTGGGTGGGAGTAAAACTCCCATTAGGCACTGATCAACATCAGCGTCTATAACTTCCTTGTCAGGCCTTCTCTTGAACTCTTTGTCCATATTCCTATTCTTGCCACTGTTCTTGTTCTTGTTCTCATCCCTGTTCTTGTCCATGCCTTGATCCTTGGACCCGATCATGCCACTGTTCCTGTTCTCGTATTCCTGGAATTTCAGCTCTACACTGTCTCGATTGTGTGACCTTCATTGTTGCACTTGAAACACTTGACGATGTTGTTTCTCCGAGGTAAACCTGATCTTTGAATCCACCTAGTTCGACCAAACCTATTTCGACCAAAACCTTCCCCTTCCCCTTCGCCACCTTTGGCCAAACCTCGTTCGACCAAACTTGTTCCTGTTATTTGCCTTGCAATAAATTGCCTTGTGCCCAAACTATTGACAAGAGTAGCAATACCCTTGAAAGTAACTAGCACTTCGAAACTGTCATTTACCTCCTTCACTTGAGCCATGCAATGTGAAGCCATGTGACCAAACCTCGTGACAAGCAAAACATCCGCCTTGAAACTTTCCTTTAATTGACCTCTTAGGTTCTGAAAACTTTCTTCTCATTCTGAATTCTGTTTTCTATTTCTGTGCATCTATCATTCAAGGACTCCTTTTCCGAAATACTTTCCTCATCAGAACTCTCTTCCTTTTGGAGTCTCTTACTAGACTCTCCAACTTGTTCCTTGTGTGGCTTAACAAAACCAAGGCCTGTTTTATCTGTTGTCTTTCTTTGACCTTTGATGAGTGACTTAACCTTTTTGGAGCTATCTTGAAACCCCGTAAAGCTTATCCTTGTACTCTTTAGTTTCCTCTTTCAAAGAAGCCATTTTCTGTTCTAACTCACTATACTCAAGAACCTTAGACTCTAACTCATCCTTGAGTTCTTGTGTCTTAGCTATAGAGAAGTCAAGACTTTCTATAAGATCATCTCTCTCCATACAACATTCATCTAACTTATCCTTGAGTCTAGCATTCTTCTTTCTTTCCTTTTTCAAAGCACTAAGAGCACTAATAAGTTCACTTTCAAGATCTACTTCACCTTCCTCTATCTTCCTCTATTTGTTTGCTTTTTGAATCATCAAAGCCTTTTTCAGATTTCTTATCACTAGAGGTGCTACCCTTTTCAAAAACCATACATGCATCTTCCTTATAGTTTTCTGAAGCATCCTCATACATACTAGAAACCAAATCATTATTTGTGCAATCATCCTCAAGGTGACCAAAATTTCCACATCTAAGACATTTCATGATAATGAATCTATGTTTCTGATTCTTCCTCTTTTCACGATATGAACAACATCTCATTTTCATTATCACTTGAAGAACTTTCACTAACACTACTAGGAACAGATCTTAAAATCTTATCACAAACATCATTTTCTAGGTAGTCAAGACTCTAAGTCTTGTGCATGTGAGTTAACAACCTCTATCCATCGAAGCATGTAGTCATCTAATATTTTCATCATCATTCATCTTGAGTTGTTCAAACATACCTTTGAACGTGTCTCAACTTGGCCTTTATGACATTTGTATCACCTATATGAACCACCTTCAACTTTTCCACATTTCACTAGCTATCTTGCGTGAATCACTTTGGTGAGATCTCCTTTTTGTAAGCCTTTCAGGATTGCATTCATTGCTTTTGAATAATTGTGATGTAGGAGCCTTTCTTCTTTAGTATTAGGACCATGTTCAGAATATGTACTCATCTTCAATCACTTCCCAAACCTCATTCCCAAGTGCCATTAGATGAACCTTCATCCTTGCACTCCAAAGACCAAAATGACCCATCAAGAATAGGTGCTTGCATTGCCACTTGAATGATCCATTGTGTTCTTTACTAGCTTTTCCTTCAAGTCGTTAAACTTTTCGAAGGCACCTGCTCGATACCAATTGAAGAACACAAGCTTATACTCGAGAGGGGGGGTGAACAAGTATAAGACCTCTTTTTACTTTTTCCTTTATACTTCAAAACAAGTAAAGCAATATACCCAAAGCAATATCAAAGCAATGCACAATATCATCCACAAAGTGACACCAATTTTAACGTGGTTCACCCGAATGGTTGGGCTACGTCCACAAAACTTTTCTCTAAAAGTTATCTCAAAGTTCTTTGGGAATCCTTCCCAATTACAATGTTTATGAGCCTCGGCCCAAAGGAGATACCTTCCCCCAATCAGAATTTATGAGCCTCTGCTCAAAGGAGATACCTTCCCCTCTGCTCTGGAAATGATCCCTCGGAAGATCAACTCGCCTCTACCTCTTGCCAGCACGTGGAACTCCTTTCCACCGAAGACCTCCTGTCCTCAATGCTTAGCCTAAGAGACCTCTGCCTTCTATGATCACGTCCATAGCAGCTCAACAACCTGTACCAAACACAGTCAATCGGTCTAGTACAAGTCTTCCTCTGTCTGTCAGATCTGTCCAACTCTTGAACAAATCAATCCTCTGCATACAAGCCTTCTCAAAGACTTGCCAACTATCCTCAGGTTCTTCTCATAGAACCAATGCACCTCTGTCCTCAAGTTCTCTCGATAGAACTATCAAACTCAGCTCACAAGTCCTCTGCTAGGACCTGTCCAAATCTGCTCACAAGTCCCCACCGGAACCTGTCCAAAATTGCTCACAAGTCCCCATCGAAACCTGTCCAAAAATTGCTCACAAGTCCCCACCGGAACCTGTCCAAAAACTGCTCACAAGTCCCCACTAGAACCTGTCCAAAAACTCAACAAGCTCACCAAGAAAAACTTTCTTAGTAGGAAATCACAAAGTGAATTGTTAGAGACCCAATGTGATTTGTCAAACTCATAGAAGCATAAAGAGAATTGTTAGAGACTCAATATGTTCTATACTCAAATCCCAATCTCAAAACTCAACTCAAATCAACTCAGCTCAATCTCAATCTCAAATCTGAAAACTCAACTCAATATCCGAAATGGATAGGATAGAATGTTTTCTTTCAAGAACATGAAACCCCAACAATTGCCAACTATGCAAAGAATCACATAACAATGATACTCATGTTCTTTTCACCATCAATTAGGGTTTCAACAACAATGCTCATCAAACAAGGTTTAGTCAACCAACACCATTCAACTCAACATCAACCTTGAAGCATTCAACCAATCATCACAAGAAAAGGAAACAAGTAGAAATCCTTTTCCCTCCAAAGATATTTGAACAAAACAACCACCAACACAATATCACCAAATGCAAAGAATAACTTGCTCAAATCAACTCAATGGAGTAAGCCCAATATCATGAATCAAGTAAAGCAATAACTTGATCAAACAACCTCTATGGAAGCAACTCAACCATCAAACTCAAAACAGCCAACCAAGGGTTCCACCAACTCAATGCAAGTAGCTAGACTCACAAATATAAACCCTAGTGCACAAAGCTTCCACTATCTCAAACCAGAAATTATGCATTCACCAAAAACTCTCCTTAAGGATAACAATGCATAAGTAGTCTTCAACAAACCAGAAAATAGGATTTACACCTAGCCAAAGGATACCTAGTAGAATACCTTTTCACTCCAACCTTATTTCAGAAAACATACACCAATCATACTCATAAGAAGAATGTGCCCATACCTTATTGGAGTAGAAGATAATTGAACCTTCAAGCTGTCACCACACACAACTCTCAAACTTCCAACCAAGTTAGGGTTAGAATAAAAAGAAATGAGCAATAATATAAACTTCCTTTATTACACCTTTTAGCTCCACTTCTTTAAACACAACCACCATAACATGCCAATAAATCAACAATCACAGACTCACACCTTATACCTCCATTTTTAATTTTAGCATAGCAAAGAATAATCTTAAAAATACATCCAAAGAAATATGCCCTTATTTCTCCTAAGCTTTTATTCAATGCTAATCACAAAAGCCAAAACTCATAAAATTTAATCACACCTTATAAATCGTTGTCCAAGAAACTCTGAATTTCGTGGCATAAAGACGTTTTAATAAAAACGTGTGTTACTCTAGCAAAGCACCCCCGTGAGACTCGAAACGGCGACCTCCGCCAATGCAGCGCCCAACAGCAGCCTTCGCTGCCACTAGCCCACGCGGGCTACGAAGTTCACAAGTGAACTTCCCTCCACTTCACCCTCGAAAAAAACTCCCGAAGACTTTTCAACCGCACGTGCTTCTAAGTCTTCCTTCGATCGCAACGAATACAGAGCACAAACACCGCAAATTGCATTCGGGGAATTTTGAATTCATTAGCCTTCCAACCTTAGGAGTTGGAGAATAAATAGTCTCTTCGAAGACACCTTGACGTCGACGGAAATAAAGACCATTTCGAAATTAATCAAAAGTCTTTTCAAAAAGGGTTTAAAAACCCTTAAATAATTTTAATAAATTAAGAATAAAAAAAGGTTTAAAAACCTTTAAGTATTTTTAATAAATTAAAAATAATTTCTCCCTTAATTAATTAAATAATTAATTAATTAAAACCTTGAAGGGTTTTAAATAATAATTAAATAAATAATAAAGAGAACCTCCATTGGTTTTAATAAAAACCATTTAACTTGGTTTTAAAAAAACCCTATCCAACTTGGTTTTAATAAAAGTTTGTTTAAAGAAAAACCCTTGCCAATGGAATCTCTCCGGATTCTCTTAAAAATATTCTCTTGGAATCTTCCACCTTTGAAGCCAACACATCCTCTTAACATTAATGCCATTTCCTTTTGACATCAATGACAACTCATAGACAAGAAGCTAGGATCTCAAACCCAAAATTGCCAACATCAATTGAGTATGAATCTGCTTGACTAGCTTCCATGTCATCTTTTTTGCCACCTCCTTCGCTACTCATCGTGCTCTGCATGCTATCGATATTATACCAAACCCTAGCTCTCTATGTAGTATTAGTTTAAAATTGATTTAAAGGGTTACCCCTAGATCTCTATTGTGTTACTATACACCATTAATTTAAATTTGATTTAAGTTTCAGTTAAATTTTTATAATAAATAACACCCAATATTCAAAAGTAACTAGAAAGGATAACCAATTTTAATATTTTCTTCAAATAATTTAAATTTTTTATATTTTATTAATATTAGATGTAACTAAAAGTATTTAATTAATTGTAGGTGAAACCAATTATTACCTCATAATTTCTTAAATTATTTGAATAAACAAAAAAAAAAAAAATGATATTTTCTTATTAGTACTTTAGTTTTATTTATTTATTTAATAAAAATCTTAATTAATAGTTTATTCTTAAAATTCATTAGTAATATATTTTCTTTACCTTGCTTGACTCATTATAAAATTGCCAATTTAATTTAATTGACACTATATACTTCATAATATTGATGGGTGGATGAGTTTCCTTGACATTACTATAAACTAAATTGTATGGCAACCAATTAAAAACATATTACTTATGCAGTAGTCGTATGTGTTTGGATTTTATTCAAATATCCAAGTTCAAGGGCCGAGATATCTACCATAATCCATCATAAAAACCTATATTTTTAACTCAATATTTTGAGACCCAAGTTCAAACCCCGATAGGAGGGGACCAAGATATCAACTAGGATCCATCATAAAACCTATTTTTTAATTTTTTTAATCAATGGTATTAGCTCAACTAGTTAACTTGACTTTGATAAAGGAGACCAAGGTTCAAATATTGCCATTGCTATAATACCACTCCATTATGATGATGTAATATGGATGGGGCCATTTCAATCCCATTTAAAAATAAATAAATGTAAATAATAATATTATAATAAATATCTTATTTAGATTGATATATGTTTACTAAAGCAACAAAGTTATAAATAGATATATAGAATAAATTAATGTTGTCTAATAGGTTGGGATAATGGAAAGTGAGGAATTATATATTAAAGTGAATTTTCTAATCTCATAGATGATACCTTCTAAATGCAATATGGATGGGGCCATTTCAATCCCTTTAAAAAAAAATCTAAATAATAATATTATAATAAATGTCTTATTTAGCTTGATATATGTATACTAAAGTAACAAAGTTATATATATATAGATAGATACAATTAATGTTTTCTAATAGGTTGGAACAATGGAAAGTGAAGAATTATACATTAAAGTGAAGGTTCTAGTATCATAAATTATAACTTTTAGAGTCTTATAGAGGTAAAATTTAAGCTTATAACAATATGTGGACTTACAAATGAGTGACCATGGATCTTGTTTTAAGTGCAACCTTATTATATACTCAAACCCACCCTTATATTTCCTATAAGGTTCGCCTAAATGTTTTAATAAGATTATCCGATGGTTTAGGGTAAGTGATGAATTATACCATAGGCTAAGTTTCCAATAAGGATACTTTATACATCCCTAAGAACATTTAAATGTAGAAGGTAATCTTATGAAAATTTATGGACTCAAGGATAATAGACAATGGGCCTAGAGTGTATCCTTATTATAAATCCAAAATCACTCTCATATTCTCTGTAATATCTACCTCAATATTTTTAGAAGTTCATATGTTTGAGGCATATTTAGTTTATGATTTTCAAAATATACAGCTAATACAACCATGTTCACTAATGGGTCTAGAGCACATGGTGGGAAATAAGGAGTCTCACACCATAATTTAAAGTTTTAATCTTATATATAGGCCATCGTATAGATCCATGAGGACATACAATATATCAATGTAGGACCAAAGCTATGATGTAACCATATTAGATATCCTAATACATACTAATGTTATCCATGACCATTACCCTAATGTAACATTAAGATTTGATAAAATCTATTGAGATATAATCAAGTGATTGAGGTGAGTTGTCATCCATAGAAAAGAGTCAAATGAAAGTCTCAATATAAAGGGTAATGGGTAAAGTATTTTTAACATCCATGAGGCCATAGGCCATATGAAATGACCTTCATAGAGGATGTCATTTATCCAACACATGTTTATCCAACCAAATTCTTTTTAATAAAGTATGGTGTACAAATCTATGCCCCATTGGATTCAAACCTTGAACCTCCTATTCAAATTTTCAATCTTACCGTTAGATTGACAATGCGTTGTATAAAGGGATAATATGTAGGAGTAGTGGATGCTTGATCCTCAAGTGAATTATCCTAGTTTTACTGTAAACTAAAATCCATGGAAATCTATAGCAAAATTGAAAATAATCCATGGGAGTTTTATTTTTATTTGTCAAAATTGATGGAAACCTCTAAAAAAATTGAAAAACTACATCTGTGTTTTATTTTTATTTGTTATAAAAAGGAGAAAATATATCTCAACCCTTTACCATTATTGAAATGTACTAATCTAACAATAAACTAAAAACAATGGGCAACTACGAAAAAAGAAAATTTTATAAAATGATGTGTGAAATTTATTTATATTTGTTATAAAAAGGAGAAAAAACTTCAACCTTTTACAATCAAACGGTATTACAAAAATTTACCTTCCAAATAAAAGGAAGATAATACCTCTATTTTTATCCTTATTTTATAACACCTCTTGATATTAGATATTATTTTTCAACTATTTTTAGGGGGTTGGAATTGTTCCATCTATATTACATCATGAACATGATACCATGGTGTTTTAGTGAACCACAAATTGCCATAAAACATAGTAAGATTTAAAATTTGGTCTCCATTTTTTTTATTAGATGGAAATAGGGGGTTTTGAAAGGGTCCCTAAAACTTTTACATAATTACAATGGGAACAAATAAGTAAGCTTTAAGAGAAAAAAACAAAAAAGGAACAAAAAGGTAGAAAACCAAGCCTTAGCCAAAAATAACTAGGAGAGAAAATAGGGCAACAAGCCATCAAGGACGTAAACCTTAACCATAAGAGAATAACTAAACCAACAAAGTCAAAGAGAAAAATAATTGATGAACTCCAAAAAATCCAAACAACAAGCCTGAACAAGCTACAACTTACCCCTATTAGAACTACTTTGGTTATTAAGGGAATTCATTACCCAGGAAAGATATTCCACATGCATTACCAACATCTTCATAGTACACAAGCTGCACACAAGATCAAGAGCCATCCAAAAATCTAGCAAAGTCTTTCTTGTCAATAAAATTAAGATTTTGAGGAAATATTCCCCTCTAGATGAGTAAATTTTCTTGATGAACTTCTAAATTAGCCATGAAATCAGCCTCCATGTTTGCTTCCCTATAAATATTATGGCACTGACTATTATCAAAGGTACTAAGGATTTAATTTGACTTAGGCATTAGATTTGAAATATTTCATTTGGTATTATGGTTACCTTTAATGGAGTTGATTAATTTTGGGGAATCTCCATCTATCATAACCTTCTAAAAACTTAAGTATTCCAACAAAATAAGACCTTGGAATATGACCTTAACCTTAACAAAGTGACTAGATTGGATTCCAATGTTTTCAGCATAAGCAAAAATAATATATCCTTTATTGTTTCTAATAATTTGTCCTGCTCTTGCCAAAATTGGATTTCCTTTTAAGGTTCCATCAAAGTTTAATTTAATCCATTTGGAGGAGGAGGGATAGACTTGGCTTGTAGTCTTCTTGAGTTAGCCTGAATAGGGCCTTGCTCAAGTTTGGGAAGGTCCAATGTATTATCTAATAGGGCCTCTTATTGAGTATCAATGCTAGGATAAATGAGATATTGGAAATATTTTTAGAAATAAAGTTAAAAATTCTAGCTCCTACTGAAGGTGGGTCTCTAGAACAATTTTTGAAAGCCTTGTTATTCCTCTCCTTCCAAACTCCTTAAAGGTAATGCAAAAGGCTAAATTTCTAAATGGTGTGCCATATAGGACTAGAGAAGGGGAAAGAAGACCATTGCTCAACCATTTACATAAAAGAAGATCATTTCTCAACCATTGCCAAAAGTATTAAGGATGTGATTTAGGATGTCCATAGAGAAGTCACAGTCCATGAAGAGATGATGAGTCATCTCCTCATTCCTTCCATATATATGGCAATGATTAAGAAGAATTATGACTCTAACTTTGAGATTATCTATAGAGTGGATTTTATTTTGGATGGCCAACCAGAGGAAGAAATTAATCTTGGGGATAAGCTCTTTGTACCAAATTAGTTTCCTTGGGAACTAGTTGAGATTATCATTAGCCACAATGTGATAAGCAGACTTCACAAAGAAGGTACAATTATCCTCATGATTCTATATTAGGAAATCTTCACATCCAACATTAATTATCTCTTGATTTCTCAATTTAAGGGCCAACTCTTTCAAATATTCTTCTTCCCATTGATCAAGACCAAAAAATTGGAGATTCTTCCACCTTTTCCTACCCCCTACTTCTTCAATTAAATCTACTACTTTTGATCTAAACAACTATGAGAATATAGGTCTCTAGGGGATGTAGGAGGGATTCTATGAAAAGGGACAATATTTAAGCCATGAGTCATACCAAAAGTCAATATTATTCCCATTTCCAAGTCTCCACTTGATACCTCTTAAGACAAGATTTTTTGATTTAACAATACTATTCCAGAAGGTGGATCCATAAAGCGGTACCTATTATTTCAATAATATGAATCTATTTAAATATTTGGAATTTAGAATCTGATTCCATCCATTATGCTCCTGGTTGAGGAGATCCCAACAATCATTGTCTAGAAGGGTTTTATTCATTAGATTCACCTTTATCATCCCTAGCCCCCCTAATTTTTTGCACACACTTGCTTCCAGGAATTGAGATGGAATATTTTTTATTTTTTGAATATAACCAGAGAAAAACCTTTTGAAAATGTTCTAACTTCTAGGCAATTTTCATGGAGATTCTAAATAGAGATAAGAAGTACACTAGGAGTCTTTGAAGGGAATATTTAACCAGTTGTGTTTTGTTGGCTTGGCTAAGAAGAGAGCCTTTCCCATCTGCTAATTTATTTTGTATCCTCTCTAGGATTGGATTCCAGATATCCTCTTTGATTCTACTCTTAAACAAAGGAAAACCTAAGTAGGTAGATGGCAACTCAACAATAGTGCATCTAAGAATTCTAGAAATAGTTCTTTTCCTAATATAAGAAGCCTTGAGAAAAATGAGCTTGCTCTTAAGAAAGTTGATCTATTGACCAATAACCCTCTCATAGTCCAAAATGATTATTTTTATTTATTTGTCCTAAGTGATAGATGATAAGGTAGAGAGAAATGTATCATCAACAAACTATTGGTGAGAGATAGGGTCAATGGCAAGAGAAAGTTTAATACCTTCAATGCCAACAACAACTTTAATTATATTCCTAGAGCTTTTGATAGGATAATAAAGAGGGAGGTTCAAAGAGGATCCCCTTGTCTCAATCCTCTAGGACTTTTAAAATTCCTAGAAACATTCCCATTAACAATGGCATACAAATAGAGGGTTGAGAAGCATTCTTTGATGATGAATATCCATCTAGAGTGAGCCAAAATGAACCAAGAATTTTTCTAGGAAATCCTAGGATACTCTACAGTTCATATCTAGCTTGAGGAACCCACTCTTGTCCATTGAATGAATCAACTCATGAAATTTTATAAATCCATCTAAGATTTACTTTCTTGCGATAAAACCCCCTAGTTATAGTCAATGATAATTGGGAGCAACAATTTCAACCTATTAACCAACACTTTGGAAATAATTTTTTTAATAGTGTTGCAAATGCTAATCAGTCTAAATTCTTTAAAGTACTTAGCTCCTACACTCTTAGGAATAAGTATAAGAAACATGGAATTGATATCTCTCGAAATGAATCCAAATATTTTGACTTCAAAAATGGCCTCAACAACATCTCTTGTAATGATGTGCTATACATTTTGGAAGAAGATGGATAGAAATCCATTAGTGGTAGGTGCTTTTTTACTTGCCATTAAAAAGATAAAAATTCTAATCTCCTCCTCCTCAAAGGGGCTAAGAATACTAGAATTCATCTCTTCATTGATCAAGGGGATGTTAGCTAATAACCTCCTTTTTGCCTAAGCATCCCATTTATTTTTGGTACCTGGGATATTTTTAAAAAATCCAACAAATTCATCTTTGATTTCCCTAGGGTCAACAAATTTGGAACCATCATATTTGAAATTTTTAATTTTGTTAAAGCTCCTTTGCTTGAAGGCAGTGATATGAAATAATTTAGTGATTCTATTCCAATTCCTCAACCATAAGACTCTAGACTTCTATCTCCAAAAAATATCTTCTTTGGTAAAGGTTTTATGAAATTCAGTTAGCACTGGCTTCTTATCCCTGATATCTTCATGTCAGTGCATTTTTATAGAGATGCTTCAGTTTCAACTATTTCCTTTTTTAATTTTTTTTTAAAGAGGTGGTTAAACACCATATTATTCCAAATTTTTAGAATAAGTTTGAAAAATCTAATATTTTTTGCTAACAATCCTAAACCATCTTTGGAAACCAAAAATTTGTCAAGCCTTATTTGAATTAGAAGCTCTCTTGCTCCTCTGTTACTCCAAGTATATTTACTGCCTCTTAAATCTAGGTCTAGCAATTCAAAATGTTTGAAAATTTTGAAAAAATACTCCATGCCTTTGTTAAAATATGAATTACCCATTTGTTATCTAAGGGATAGAGCAGAGAGTTGAAATATTGAACTAACATCTAACATTCATTCAAAAATGGTCCTCTCATATAACTAAGAATAGACCAAAAGTTATTCCTTTAATCTACAAAGTTAGGGGGATAAATATTAGACAAGACCCATATTCTATTAGATTGCTTACAAAAAAATATGATATTTATAATTCTTCTCAAAGAGAAAATGAAAACAACCATCCACTCTCTATGGGTCCCATAAACACAATAATCCTCCTGAGGATGCTTGACCATGACTCACTATAAAATATGCTTCCTTCCATAGATTATTCTTAATTTTAAATAAATTCTCTTCATCCAACTTAGTTTCATCCAAAAATAAAATCTTAGGAGCTATATCCTTTCTCATTGAGGCCAAAATTAATTTTTTGGAATGACCATTGAGGCCTTTCACATTCCAAGATACAATTTTTATTTTTGATTATTGGATTTGTTTTTCTTCCCCCAACCTACATGAGTTGGAGGATGGGTTTTGGAGCTTTGAGTGATCTTCGCAAGAGTCTCATACTCATTGTTAGATTATAATTTTAGGGTTTCTTGGGACCCATTAGCAATGTCAATCTTAGTGGCCCTTATCCTGATATCTTTATTCGAGGGTTTACCCACTTTTATTTCAACTCCTACATCCATAAATCCTTTCTATTTAGTTTTTGATATAAGGCCCAGGATCCCCATACCCAATCCCCAAATTTTCTTCCCTTCGGAGGTAGATTTTACATCATTTTCCAAAACAACCAACTTGCCCAATATCTCTCCTTTAGATGATGATCCATTCAACACTTTGGAGGGTGAGTTTGAGATTTTTTTCGAGTTTGATAGTAAACTGAGATTATTTCCTTTTGAAGAGGAATTCAAGATCCTTATTGATTCTAAATAATTTTCTTGGACTAAAAATTTTAGTCTTCCCCTTGAAGGAGATTCTTGGCAAATTAAAGAATCTCCCAGAAAATTGCCAAATATCATTCTAGGGTTTATTTCAACAAATAGGGCAAGAGAAGTCATGGAATCTAACTTTAGGATGGCATAATCCTTAGCATTATAAATTGGTTCAAATGTAAGACATCCAAAAGGGTTTCCTTGTATAAAAATAAAATAACGAGAAACATGGTCTAGGTCAAGAACACATACCTGAACCACTGGGTCCATTAGGGCTTCAAGATTTTCTACCACAAGGTCTCTTTCAAAGTTAGGAGTTGCCACCTTAGAGGGTTCTTCCATAGAATTTGAAGATTTTCCTTTTAGGTATCTAGAGTATTGAGGCCCTTTATTCTTATTTTCTATCCAAACTTATATTTTTTAAAGGGTCTGCTTTATTAGGGTCTACTTGATTAGGGCAATGATTGGTCAAATGATCGCTCTTTTTATAGGTCAGATAGAAAACCAATCTATTTTAATATTCCACAATATGCTTCCTAGTCCCAAAATCTATAATAAGATCTATTGACTTAGGAATATTGGTTGAGAGGTCCACAATGATACACATCCTAACAAACACCATTCTAGATTTAGATCTAGTGTTCGCATAAATAAGTATCCAATATCCTATTATTTTGGCTATAACTCATAGAATATATTTGTGCCAAAATTGAAAGGGGAGACTAGGGAGTCTAATCCAAAGAGGAGTCGAGTTGATATTTTGAATATCTAGATCAAAATCCAAACCCACCTTCTGAGGAAATGGTTTCTTCGACCAAAACTCAAGGATCCCCACCTAGGATCCACATTGATTATTTCTCTTGATTAAGCTTAATAAGGAAGAATCCTTTGGGGAGAGATACATTTTCTAGAAGTACTCTATAATCCCATTTGAGAGAATCCCATTTTCAAATGAAGTCGATATCTGGATGGGATCCAATAAATTTATCAACAAAAGGGAAGGCTCCCTCCTCCATGGTGATATCCAATAGAGTGCATGGGATTATAAATAAGCTATCCATAGGTAAGATATCAAAGAGAACAATAGGGGGTCAATTTTTTTGGAGAACTTTAAGATTAAGCTTGTGAATGACCTTACCCTAAGGTTAAAAGGAAAAGCTAAACCTAGAGGGCTTTAAGGGGGGTTTGCATCTCCATATGGAAGAGGAGGGTCCCTAGGAGGAACTTGTAGGTCTCTAGAGGATCTTGAAGAATCCACCTAATTTTTCTTCCCAAATGTCACATCATCACTAGACACCTTCTCAAACATTGCATCACCAACAAACACCTTCCCACTTATCACCATTTCCTGCATCTAATTGGTCTCTCCTATTTAAAATGGAATGGTCTCAACCAACAAGATAAATTGAATTTTGAGGAGCACTAAATTAATATGCTGCTAGGAAATGCATGAATAATTGCTAAAATTGTTGTTGTAATGTCATTATTTTGTCAGATTGTAATAAGGGTGGGACCATTTAATTCCTATAGAAACAATGAACAAAAACTTATGTATTCCTATTGAAAGTGTGTTTTTAAACTTGACTTGAAAGTAACCACTTAAGCCATATTTTAAATCACTTAATTCAATGTAACTTGATGTACCTCTTAACATTATTATTAATATTAATTGTTTGAATATACCATTTGTTTTATTTATTTCTTATTTTTAGTATATTGTGACATAAGAATTTAATATTATAATATAAAATCATTGATTATAGAGTAAGTGTAGGGATCAAGTGCAAGCAATGAATGAGTCTCACCTTTTCTTGTTCTCAATATTTAGAAAAATAAATAAAATAAATGAACCGTATGAGGAAAACCTAGGTAGCATGGAAGAAAAATAATTTATGAAATCTCTAGCTAGATGTAAGGATGATCTAGTTGTAATTATAGATGGATTAGTTTAGGACAATAAGAAGAATAAATTTATGGTAATGCCTATATAATATGTAAGGGTTACACTAGAAGTGATTAACAAGTATGATATGATCAAACATGATATAATGGTTCCTAAAAGCAAAGGGTCAATATGTAAGTTCCAAAGATAATGGTAAAGATTTTTAGAGATTTGAAATTGAATCAAATGGAAGCAAGAGATGAATTCAAGTAAATCCATGAATTCTATTTTGAAAGGAATTTTTCCTATCATCTTATATATTTTGAAAATTAAGGATAAAAGAATGGGTGATGGACCATGTTTTAGGAGGAGAGATACCCTATATTTAAGACCATGATTGAGAAATTTTTTATAGAGATAAAAACTATTAAAAATATTTTATTGTGGGTTAGGATATTTGGATTTCCATATCATCTTATTAACAAGGATGTTTCTAAGAATATAAAAAATAATCTAGGGGAATTCATCCAAGAGGGAACAAGTACTAACAAGCAAAAACATGTTGTAAAATATAAATATGGTTGTCATGCATATCTTAAATCCTTTTTCAAAATTTTATAATTCAAGAAAATGGGAATAATAAGTGGATTATAAAAACATTGTATTTCAATGCCACAAATTTTATAATAATAAACACATGAAAAGAGATTGAAAAGTAAAAATGACACTTAACACATGGTAAGAGATTACAAAGTGAAAATGATGGAGAAAGAGTTGGAAATTTTTGGTTATGAGGTAAAATTCAATATGAATCAATAATTTCATATTGTAGTATTGAGAAATCAATGATAATTAGGTTTCTATGCTAATTATTTGAATCCCAATTATCGTTATATTATAATCCCAAATTATATCCTGATAAACTCTAGAGATAATTGGCCTAGTGAATGTTAGCCTAACCTAAATCTAAATTTTAGTAAGAAAAAAGGGATAAGGGCCTAAGCTTACATTCAATATGATGATAATGTATAGGGTCATCTTAGGAAATCCTAAATACAAGGTAAAAATGATCATAGTCATATCAAAATAATTTCTAGGTAAAAATTTTCATGCCAATGTCTTCATAAGGGATAACTAGTAGAAGTCAGTACTCTAATTGCAAGATGCATCCCATAACATAGTCCAAAAATTTAGATTCTTAGAAAGACTAGTGCTCACACATAGTCATAAAAATAGGTATTATATAAAAGGATAAGATGTTTTAATTAATATAAAACATCATGCTAAACATTATACTTGGAAGGAAGACGTATCTCTTGATATGAACCACTAATGAACTATTTCTAAGATAACTACTACTCTATGAGAAGTATATTATGATATAGTCCAATAATTCTCAATCATAGAAAAATCTACCCTTACATTATCATAACAAAATACAAATAATGATAGTAATTCCCTTTAGATATATCATATTTAGTACAAAATAGTCAACCTCACATTTCAAGTTTATTTGATCTTCAAATATTTACATTAAATTAACAATTTTAAGATTCTTACCAAGGGAATCCTATTGTCAAAATCCTATAAATGGAAGGGCTCATAGTATGATTACAAGAAAATGTATATATGTGTGTGAATGCACACATGTGTGTGTATGGCCCCCAAGGCCATGACTACCCCCAATATATATCATTTTAATTTAATTTAATCATACTTTATAGTTAACTACACACACACATAATTACCCTAATATGAAACCACATATTATGGTATTGGGTATACTATGGATTCCTAACATTCTAAAAAATAAATCTAATCTACCTAGACTATTTATTTGGATCAACGCACCCTACGTAATTAATGATTTTTGATCCTTGGTTTTCGTGCAACAATTTAAAAATCAACATCATCCATATGTTATTTTTCTTTGCTTCATCCATTGGGCTATAAATTTGTATATGTTCAAGAGGGATATATTTACAAAATATTCCCATATCTAATCTATGTGTTGATTCATTATATTTTGCATCTAGTATCTTGGTATTAGTGATCTATTTTCATGTTTTATGTTTGATATTTAAGAGGGATGACCTATGTGATTCCATTAGCTTATACAATCTTGTATGTATTCCTCCTTCCCTCATCATTACTTAGATAGAATTTACTTCTAGTGATGAGGTCTGAAAATACCTCATCTAACAAGTGCTTTAAGATGTTCTTTTACCTCTAATTGAAACATATAAATGACTAAAAGTGAAATTTTACATAGTTTAGCATGATATTTGGGTTATACAAGTTAGAGTAAGAGAACTGCATTTCTTAGATGATTTTGGGTTAATTTATGTGTTTCCCTTGGTTATTTCCACTAATAATTCGAAGAGGATGAAGAGCTATTTCATTTTGTAGGTGTTGAAGCACTTCATCAAGTGCATTTTTAATTACATTCTCTCACTATGGACAAATTGTAGACACCAAAACAACACCAATCCGATTATGTGATGACAAGCACCGATCGAATTGACATACATAGCCCCTAGGGCAGCCCCCAGAGGTTAAACAGTGGTCCTAACCACTCCCACAATAGTTTTGGAAGGTCAGAGGTCAATTTGGCACCTTTCAGGCACTCTGCTCCCTACTCGTTCCACCCTGGGATGATTACAAATTGGTATTCATCCCACCCCGGGACGATTAGAAGCATTCACTCCAGGGTGGGGTGAATAGCAGGTTTGATGGGAAAAAGGTCAAACCTTGACAAATGGCAGCTCAGATCCACCACTCAACTCCACCTTCAATGCATGGGAGTGCGAGTGAGCATTTTTGAGCTCAAAGAGGCAGTCATAGAGGCAGTCATGGAACCCTTAATCAGGGAGGAATCTTCTCCCCCTTGACAAGGCATGATGGCCAAGTGGTGCCTCTGCATGCTCATTCACAAGAGACCCTCAGGTCTATAAAATGGTGAGTCTTCTCACCCCAAAAAATGAATAGAGGAGGAGCATTTGGAGCAACGGAGTGCTACCGAATTACATCCTCACCCCTCACTTGTGCTTCTTACATCCTTGATCTCTCTTTTGGAAGGGAGGTTATTGGGTGAACATTGGAAGCGCAATCTGGACCCAAAACCCAAATATTTGGCCACAATACCCCACCCAATTTTTTACACAACCCCCTAGGAGGTTTTGGACCCATCCCAAGTGGATTGGTGCCGAAACCAAGCCCCAAACGGTGGGCGTCCTGCCCCCGGGCGCCCCCCGCACTATTGCAGTCCTAATCGCCCCACCCTGGAGTGATTAGAAATCTATAGTATATTTCCTTACTATTCCTTTTGCATTTTATTTTATGTCTTTCATATATGCTGCCATTCAAATTTCATGCTATTATAATGAGTTTTGACTATGTTTTCATTGCTTTTCGCTTTCACTAACATACAGGGAGCATTTTCATATACAGGACGATCGAGGCCGAATATGCAAAATCCAACCTTCTGGGTCGTCTCAAAATGCCCCATTTTGCCTAACCCCAACTTTGTAGGTGTTTTGGAGGCCTCTGGATGGGACATTTAGGAGGTTGCCTTCTGACATTTTATGACAGTCCTAATCGTCCCACCCCGGAGCGATTAGAAATCTACAGCAGATTTCTTGACTGTTCCTTTTGTAGTGTGTTCATGATGGTGTTTACATGCTTCTATCCAAATTTCATCTTATTCTGACATGTTTTGATTACCGTTTTTATTATTTCATGCATGCATTAACCGGAGGCCTTGGGGATTGCATATTTCCCTCCATCCGCAGGTGCTACTAATCATTTGCTGTTTCTTTGAATGTAGGATCTCAACACCAGAGGGGAAGCAAGGAACTACAGATGCATTCATGCAAGTGGCGATGATGTTTGGCCCGCCCATTTCAAATGTGGGCACACGGAAGATCCCGAAGGGAAGTGTACCATCCGTGGTGTAACAAAGCTATATCTAACGCTCCTAGCTCCTAAAAAGGAAGGAGATGTATTGTAACCTGGTCTCAAAGAAAAATTAATAAAAATAAGGGCTGCACTTTACATTTGCTTTATATCTCATTTCAGTTTGTTTGTTTTCCCCTTTTCCATGCACTTTAGTCCTTTCTTCATTCGTAGGACTTAGCATTTCGTATGCTTTTGTTTGCACCACACCCGGTACGCCTATGGGCTTCCGTATCCTCGTGATTTTAGTGGTGATCATGGTGGGACTCTGTCCCTTGATTTTGGGATCAAATTTCTGATCAAAATTGTGTGTTTTTGCTTTCAGGTGTTAATCCTTCAAGCGTTGGACTGATGCTCGTGCCACCCTGTGATGAATACAGACTGGAATTCATGCCACCCTAGGATGAATAAGGCATTCATCCCACCCTATGATGAATACATATCTGCTATTCATCCCACCCCGGGATGATTAGCTCTCTGTGCAGTTTTTGAGCAGAAACTCGGGGGCATCTGGTGTGGGCAGAGAAGAGGTAGGTTGTCTGAACACTCCCTATGTCTATGTTTCTATGATTTTTCTATTTCTTTGCTTGCATAGGAAATTTTACTGCATGTTTCCTTTCTTTGCACAAGTAAAAATAACCACACACACCACGAGATAATCTAAACATCAAGGCGTTGGTCGTAAAACCCCAACACTTGATCAAGACCAACGGTGGATTTCATCACCACCTTGGCTTGAAGTTTGCATACATAACCCTGATCGCTACTATTGCTAGACGTAAATCTTGATGAAATCTGACCAAGTGTAGCTGGGGTGATTCCCAACGCATGAGGATAAGTCTTCTATGGTAGGTGTCAAAAATAGGGCGATTCCCCTTCCGTACCGCCTATGTTCCACGTACTGTTCTGCTCTCGCGTACCAATAGTTTCCCTCATGTAAGGGTGGGTATATTGAGAGGTTCGGTATAATGGCCTGGCAGTGGTATATTGAAGGGGTGACCATTTTGGGAGACATAAGAGCCCTCATATTGCATGTACAACAAAATTTTCTTTACAAGGTTTTCAAAACAAAAATAAAAACACACTAAACCAGATCTAGGGCACACCTTTAATCCATAAACGAGATAATCACTTCTTTGTTTGTGTGGCTCCTATTTGTTTAGTGTAGCATAAAAAAAATTGTAAAGAAGATAAAAATGTACGCATCTTTTAGAGAAACACCACCATGGTGTACACCCGTAGCCAAGCCCAATCATGGGCGAAGCTACGAAAAGTGTACAAGGGGGCACAAGTCACCTCCGCTATAGCCCCAAGGACTTGGTCATACCACCTTGGTGGCCTGACCCACAAAATAGTCCACATCATACCATGACGGAATGGGACTATAGAGGCACCCCTTCGAGGGGCACTCCCATTCAACATAGACCCTTTTAGGAGGAGTCCATACATGTGGCACTCAACATAGATGGGAGGGCTCCCTTAGACACTCGTTATGAGTGGCCACCACATGCAATGAAGTGCTAGAACAACATAGGGTCCATAAGGAGGGGCCACATGATTACATCATCCCTCCTCTACCCCTTATTATTGTTAGAAACAATAGGCCAAATCTAGAGCACAAGGCTCTTCAGATAGGGTGAGCCAACTCTGCTCGCCCCTTTCACATATATGAAAGGGAGCATGAGGAAGACCACTACATTCCTCAAGAGCAATACACAGCGTGGGAACAATGCGCTTCCGCACCTGCTATTTATCAGGATCACCTACTAAGGCCAGAGCCTCGGGTGAATGCCGCTAACCTTGATAGAGGGAAGTGACCTATAGAGATCTCGGATCACCATGACCGAGATAGATGTGTAGGGGAGGCATCTAGGCCTCCTAGACTCAAGACGATGGAACAAATCGACTTGGCATTTGCCAAACATGCCACCCATCGAGTGCAAATCACGTAGCTTGAGCAAGATCAACAATAGTTAGAGCACCTGTATCACCTTAGCAAAGAGCGCATTCGGTGTCAGATAGATGAGTTGCTCCAGAACACTATGCCTGAGAGGGTCCCAACCCCTCGCATGCATAGGATAGAGTTGTATGAGAGGCACAACCCCTTGGTGCGAGACAGGTCTCCATGACCTTATCAAATGTTACCTCCAAGACCTCCTAGACCTGAGCGGGAGACCACCCCTAGAGCCAATGATGGGCACCCTCCATGGGCACCCACCCATGTTTATAGGTCATACCCAGGAACTCCTCAAGAAGCCTATGAGGAATTCGAGCAAGAAGAAGAGCGGGCTGAAATGCCCTACCAAGGCAGGGGGGTGCTATCCGGATACCCCTCCATAGGCCTCAAGTTCCCCGTAATTCGCAATGGGAACAAACCAAGGAGGAAGAGATAAAATATTTCGATGCATACAAAGCACTACTAGAGCACTTAGAGTCTATGGAGACCAAGACTTTTGGGCCCCAAAAGCCCACTTTACGCCAGCTCCGTAGTCACCCTGTGCATCCTTCAATGCCTGCACCCCCATACCCTGAACACTTTAAAATGCCTCAATTGGCAATCTTTAGAGGGGATGAGGATGCCCAAGAGCACGTGACAAGATTCCTGAGCCAATGCTTTGGCATTCAGGACAATGATGCTTTGCTTCTATGAACATTTATAACCACATTCGTAGGCCCTACCTCGGATTGGTTTACCCAATTGCCGAAGCATAGCATCAGCAACCTAGACCAGCTAGTGGATGCATTCCTCGAATGTTTCACCTTTAATACCAAGAAGAAGGCATCGTTAAGTGACCTAGCTAGCCTCAGAAAGTATGAGGAAGAGACCATGGTGGCCTATGGGAATCGGTGGAGGACGTTGCTTTCAAAGCTACCTTACCTCCCTCCTATGGCCGATCTGACCCAAATGTTCTCGAAAAGTTGCCTAAGATCGATCTCCATGCTATTGCAGCTACAAAAATATGCCACTCTCGAAGAAGCCCTATCATTGAGGAGATCAAGATACAAGATGGCGAGATTTCCAAGCCACGCAAGAAAGAGTGGCCCAAAAATGCCAAAACTGGGTCAACGCAACCAAAACCCATCGCAGTCAATCAGGTTGCTATAAACATACCTAAGCCTGCACAAGCAATACAACCCCCAAAGGCTAATTATCAGGCAGTTCCTCTTGACACCTATGAAAAGGAAAATCATAGGCAAGAGCAAAATCAGCAGTGTCACCCTAGGCGACAATTCACACCCTTCACAGAGTCTAAAGACTCCTTGTTTGACTACTTGTCCATGGTAAACTTGATAAACCTACCAAAAAGTTGACCCGTAGACCCCAACGTGCCAAAACCCAAGGGCTATAGGGAAGACTTGTACTGTAGATTTCATCGATAGAAAGGACATGACCTTTACGCGTGTTGGAAGTTCAAAATCTTAGTGCAAGACCTAATAGACAACAAGATGCTAGCGGTGGATAATCCCGTGGCGCCAAACAACCAACATATGGAGGTCTTCAAAGACCCCCTACCTGCCCATGATGCATAGGCAAAGACCCTTCAAGTCAATGAGGTGACACAGAACTGCCCCATGCAGGGGTATGTAGGGATGATAAGCATAGTGACTAGGAACAAGAGGTACCCAAGCATAGCTGCCCCCGCGGTAGCTACAGGAGAGGTTCCATCAACGTCACAACCTCAACAACACCCTACACAACCTCCCCCGCCTAGACCAGTGGCCACGATTTGGACTAAACTTACCCAAAGTTTAAGGACCACGTCGGCTAGGCTCTCCATCTACGAGCTCATCCAACAATCACCGCCCCATTGGGAGGCTCTAATGGAGATATTAAAAGCCATCGAGCTATAGCCCCATGAAGCAAACTCTTTCAACAACTTTGTGGGACATGTAAAATGATGTACAGAACCAGTCATCACCTTTAGAGAAGATGAACTGAAATCGGTGACTGGTGATATGGCGGATCCACCCCTGCACGTCATTGCATGGGTCAACGGGATTCCATTTAAGAGGGTGTTGGTGGACACTGGCTCATCAAGTAATATAATCACAACAACGGCATTGAAGCACCTCAAGTTGCCAGCATCTCACATTGTGGCCTCCACCTATACCCTTCGAGCATTCAATGACGCGATATGCTCGATGGTTGGCACAATTGTCCTGCCCATCCAAGTGGGACAAAAGACTATTCCTACGTTGTGCCACATTCTGGAAGGTGAGATGGCCTACAATATTTTACTGGGCTGACCTTGGATCAGGGACATGAAGTGTGTCCCTTCGATAGCCCATCAATGCCTAAAGTACACATACGAAGGGCAAGTGCATGTGGTCCCGATAGACTTAGAGCCCTTCAAGTATTGCAATGTGGTGTAGCTAATGCCACAATCGACCCTTCCATTGACACATTTGGACTTTTAGTTGAATCCATCCAAACAGGGTCCGATTCCGCATACATCCCCACTGTTAAGTCCCTCAAATCCCCAGTCGGGTCCATCTTCATCATCTGGTCCTTCACCAACGATGCCACCCATGGTGGCCACACCGAAGGACAATGGGAAGAAACCCCTAGAAGAGGCACCGCCATTGGTCTCAACCATATCTATAGGAGAGGTGCCTAGCCGAATGGAAGTCGAGATGCCTAGTTCACCCGACATGGAGTGGACTCAGGAAGAACTCCCATTCCCTCCCCCTCAACCGCCAACGATCACCATTGAGATGGCCAATACGGGCCTGGGGGAGTACCTAGTGTGGAACATTGTAGCAACACCCATGCTTGAGTCCATGCAGGACATGGGGAGACCTCGCCTCCCCATTGGCACTATTGTCCCTTTGGGCTACCCACCAAATCAGACAAATTTTGTATATGGGGGCCTCGACAATGACATTGAACCTTACCTGCAAGAGGAAGAGGACGAAGAGCCCTTTGTAGAGAATGTCAACTATCTGTCCAACCTAGAATTTGCTTTGAAATACCTTGGCCAATGTAATTGGCATGGATATGGGTTAGGTAGATATGAACAAGGGATGCGCATTCTTTGTCAACCAAGATATCAGATGCCGTACGACAAATCAGGAGTAGGGTTCAACCACCCTCTACCCCTTGACATCTTGGTAGAGAACATGCAAGGCCTAGGGATAGGCAACAAGGATGGGTTGGCACAAGATCCATATGCCAATCCTAACACAACGTACACATTGGGGGATTATCTCCCATTGCTAACAACCAACCTTGTTGACCTCAACAACCCTTTCTCATCGATCGAGAAAGGAGAAAGTTCGAAGACTCACCTACAAGAGGGATATAGACAAGGTCAAGAAGGATCTTTAGAAGATGAGTCAGAGTATGAGGTAGCACCTTGGGACCCTTTCGAGTCCGATAGCAATCACTCGCAAGTGACGCCCATAGATGATTATCAGTAGGACTTCATGGTGATGTTCCCCTTGAATGCTCCAATCGAGCAAATGCCACCTCAAGAGAATCAGGTCCTCCCGTAGAGAGCGAAACAACCCCGATGGGACCAAATTAACTTGCTCGAGTAGAATGAGCCTCACATGCCACAAATAGCTATCGAAGCCAATGAAGGCCTATGGATATCTGATAGCGATTATGAAGATGAGACTGAGATGGCATATCTCAATCATATGCGATAGTAGCAATACCCCATGGACATTGATGACATGTTTGAACAGCTAAACATGGGGCCAAGGCATAGGTGGCACCTAAACCAAGCATAGTTGGACCAAGTGCTGCACCCACCACTTCAGGCATACAGAGAGCACCTTCCACCTAGAGACCCTATAGAGCCATCAGTGCCAAGGGCAGACCCTATCCTTTTATCCGCACATAGGGCCGATCCATTTGTGCCAATACCCACAGAGCCAGATCCGGAGCACAAAGATCACCAAGGATGTCCGAGTCACCACCCGCACGGTAATGGAGACCAAATTCACTTCATCAACATGATCTCCATTGATTTAACCACCCCCATCCACAATCCAACCGATCCAACATGACCATTGTATCTAAACCTAGATGCCATAGACTGGGATCATGCTAACTCACCACCATCTCCATTAGAGTACTGGCCTTACGGTGAGATGCTTCATTTCACCCCAAGACCAACTCAGGATATCTTCCATGCTAAAGAGGAACCCGATGTTCCAAACATAGATCTAAATTTAGCAAATGATATCCACCTGATCCCAACTCCACACCAGTTGGAGGATGGGTCCCACATGTCAGTCGAAGAGACGACTGACGTAGACATCGGCTTTGATCCAATGAATCCATAAATCATTAAGCTAGGGGTAAGTCTATCCCCCGAAGAGCAAGCTGATTACATTGCCCTTCTCAAAGAGAAGAAGGAGGTTTTTGCATGGTCCTACAAAGACATGTTGGGGCTAGACCCATAACTAGTCATGCATAATCTAACGCTTGATCCGACAGTCAAGCCAGTCAAGCAAAAACTACGTAAGATGCACCCAATAGTAGCCTTAATGGTCAAATACGAGCTACAAAAGTTGTTGGATGCACAGTTTGTCATCTGCATGGATTACCCACCATGGCTGTCCAACATGGTACCCATCAAGAAGCCCGATGGGAGGATTCACATATGCACCAATTTTTGAGATCTAAACAAAGCGAGTCCCAAGGATGATTTCCCCTTGCCTAGCATCGACGCATTGGTAGACGCTACAACAGGCCACGAAATGCTTTCCCTCATGGATGGTTTCTCGGGATACAACCAGATTCGTATCAATCCCGATGATCAACTCAAAATGGCGTTCACAATGCCTTGGGGGACATTTTGTTATAAGGTCATGCCCTTTGGCCTTAAAAATGTTGGCGCCACCTACCAACGCGCTATGACATACATCTTCCATGATCACATGCATAAAACTTTGGAAGACTATATGGATGATTTGTTGGCCAAATCTCTTTTGCACCTAGATCATCTCGATGACCTAAGCAAGATCCTCGATCACCTCATCGAACACAAAGTCAGACTAAACCCCAAGAAGTGCGTATTTGGCGTCACATCTAGAAAACTCTTGGGTTTCATAGTCTCAAAATGAGGAATCGAGGTAGATCCAAAAAAAGTCAAGGCAATCCTTGAAATGCTTCCCCCAACCACCATCAAGCAGCTCAGAAGCTTGTAGGGAAAGGTCGCGTCAATCAAGTGCTTCATAGCGTAGCTATCTGACAAGTGCCGACCCATGAATAAATTATTACACAAGGGGGTAGCATTTCACTGGGATGATGAGTGCCAGTCAACCTTCGATGACATTAAACAATACTTGGCTTCGCTGCCAGTATTGGCACCACCTAGACCAAGAGTGTCATTCTATTTATACATCTCAGCTACTGAGGTGGCACTGGGTGCCATGCTAGCCCAGAAAAATGAACTACATAAAGAGCAGGCTACTTACTATCTTAGCCACACCCTGGTCAGTTATGAACTTAACTATGCATACATCGAGAAGCTATGCTTAGCAGTGGTATTTGCTACCAAAAAGCTATGCCACTACATGTTGAGCAATACGACGTATGTTGTGTCTAAGGAGAATCCATTATGGTACATGATGAGTCGTACTTATCATAGTAGCCGCACGACAAAATGGATCATGTTGTTGATGAAGTTTGACATCGAATTCATTGGACATAAGTCCATCAAAGGTCAAGTCATCATCGATCAACTAGCAGAGGCTCCTCTCGAAGACGATCAACCTCTGACCATAGAGCTACCCGATGATGGGGTCTTCCATGTCTCAGAATCACCAGATTCTGATGAGCCTAAGTCACAGGTCGACATAACCCTATTTTTTGATGGTTCTAAATGTGAGCAAGGGGGTGGCACGAGAATTGTATTCTTCACACCACAAGGGGCTCCAATGCCTCTATCATTTAAACTTGATTTCCCATGCACCAATAACAATGCTGAATACGAAGCCTTGCTCATAGGTCTTTAGACAACAATCACCATGAACATCAAACGCTTGAACATCTTTGGTGATTCGCTGTTAATTGTCAACCAAGTAAAAGGGGTATTCCAATGCAAATGCCCAGTTCTGTAGGCCTACAAAGCCCTTGTGGACAAATTCCTGGCAAATCTTGAATGGTACGACATCGAGGCACTCCCTCGATCATCGAATCATTTTGCAGACACTATGGCCTCCTTGGGGTCACTAATCCCGCAAGACCCTTCCGGTGAGATGACAACCATTCAAGTCAAAACATTATCGCAATCCATGATGGAGCATGCAAGCTCTGACATAACGCTAGGAATCCACCTGATCTAGATTGAACCATCTCAGGATAGGTTCACTCGAATCCATGATAGTCTGAATCATGCCAACTGGGGGTCCTTGTTCTCCCCAACCCCTCTTAATAGCAACACCACGCTATTCTTACAAGTTCGTTCCCGCTCAGATTTTGCTAGGGATGAACTTCAAAAGGGATTGGTAGTTCATACCATCGAGGTTTTTGATCAGCAGGATTGGTACACACCCATAAGAGACTACCTCAAGTTGGGTAGCCTCCCACTTGGATTGATGCACGCCACGAAAATATCATTCAAATAGAAAGTGGCAAAACATGTCTTGCTAGGAGACATTTTGTACCGTCAGAGCTATGAAGGAATCCTCCTCCATTGCTTGGACCAGCAGGAGTCCGCTTGGGCAATCACCCAAGCGCACGATGGTACATGTGGTGGCCACTTTAGCGGTATGGCCATCGCAAAGTGCATTCTTTGCATGGGCTATTATTGGCCATCTTTAGAGCGAGATTGTTGTGCGTATGTAAGGAAGTGCATGAAGTGTCAACACCATGCTAATTTGACACACGTACCTTCTCAGGCCTTGCAGCCGATCCAATCGGCTTGGCCATTTTCATAGTGGGGCTTAGATCTAATCAAAAATATCTCCCCTATGTCGTTAGGCCATCACACGTTCATCATAACGGCCATAGAGTACTTCACCAAGTGGGTGGAAGCAATTCCACTTACCTCTATGACTGGACCTCGCATTGCGGAGTTTATTTTACATAACATCATATGTCATTTTGGTATTCCATCCAAGATCATCTCGGATAATGGGACGTCATTTAAAAACAAATATGTGCGTGCTTTGACAACAAAGTACAAAATTTAGCACAATTTTTCAACACCCTATTATCCGCAGGCAAATGGGCAAGCAGAGGCGTCAAAAAAAATGCTAGTTGCCATCCTTAAAAAGATGGTCACAGATAGTCATAAGGATTGGCACATTCAAATCCCACTTGCTCTTTGGGCTTATCACACTAGCATTCGGACGCCCACTAGGGCAACTCCATTTTTGCTGGTGTATGGCTCCGAGGCAGTCATGCCTCTCGAGTTGGAAATACCTTCCCTGTGCATATCAATGCAAGAGTTCATCGATGATGACACTGCATGGCAAGCCCGGTTAGACCAGCTTACGTTGCTCGATGAACGATGCATCAATGCTCTCGAGCATTTACGTATCTATCAAGAGCGACTTAAGAAAGCATACAACATGAAAGTTCACCCGAGGGACTTTCAGGTTGGTGACTTGGTCTTAAAAGAGAACCAACAAAATTCTAACTTGCCGCCCCATCTAAGGGACAAGTTCATGGCAAATTGGTTAGGTCCTTATGTCATCGATAGTAAAATAGGACCTGGAACATACCGGCTCGCCTCTCTTGAAGGAATCAAGGAACTAGAACCCTTGAACATCAGTCATTTGAGGCCATTCCACATTTAGAGAGCCATAGCCCACCCCAAAAGCTCCAAGGATTCTCATAATCGCTTGGTCAACCCAAAAACGCTCCAAGGATTCCCACAATCACTTGGTCAACCCCAAAACGCCCCAAAGGTGCACATAATCCCTTTGGTCAAACCAAAAAGCTCCAAGGATTCCCACAATCGCTTGGTCAACCTAAAATTCCCCAAAGGTATCCATAAAATATTTGGTCAAACCAAAAGCTCCAAGGGTTCCCACAATCGCTTGGTCAAAAACAAATATTCAAAAACAAACAAAAACAAAAGATAATAAAAAATAACAAAAAAAATTGCATCTCACTTCCATGCATACTCTTAAAAATAAAAAAACAAAAAAATATAATAAACTGCATTAGGCATCGCATCCATACATGGCATATTTGCTAGTCATACACGTCATAAGCACCATAGACTATAATTGCTAGGCAATTCCATCATTTTCTACATTCAGTCCATTTTGTAAACACATCCATCCAGAATAACGCCATCCACATTTTTTTTATCATAGTCAGTTGTCTGCTAATGTCTTTAGGGTTTTTCGTCATTCAGTTGTCTTTAGATTTCTGGTCAAATACTGTACGAAGTCAGACAAATTTTACAAAGGTAGAGTTTTACTTGGATCACACCTCATTACGTAGCATCCCCACACAAGTTAAAACACATAAAAATTCCCAAGTTGTGTGAACGCAAGAGAAACCTACAAAGCAGTCTAGGGTACCATAGGTGAAAGGTTAGCCTGCTCATCCCCCTATGCGAATGGTTCGAGAATGTTGAGAATTGAAAAAAGGACAAGCTCTTCCCCATCCAATTCCCCATAATAAATAGTGGTTTTCACCACTAACAAAAATCCCCAAACACCTTTGATCCCCAAAGTCGTAAGGATTCGTACTACACGCCCCTGACAAGGATGGGTAGTCATCCCCAAGGCCTAAAAGATCAATGCCATTACATAATCAGATCCCCAATCACCTTTGGTCCCCAAAGTCATAAGGATTCGTACTACACGCCCCTGACAAGGATGGGTAGTCATCCCCAAGGCCTAAAAGATCAATGCCATTACATAATAATATCCCCAATCACCTTTGGTCCCCAAAGTCGTAAGGATTCATACTACACGTCCCTAAACAGGATGGGTAGTCATCCCCAAAGCCAAAAGGGATCAATTCCATTCGCAAGCCAAAAACCTACGAGCTCAACTTTGAAACCTAAAATGCAAAATCAAATAACTAGTGGTTATCACCACTATTCAAACCCCTTGCTCAAAAAGAAAAACAAAAGAGAAAAATAAACAGTGATTTTCATCACTATGTATGAGAGCAAGTATCCCAACAAGTTGAGCAACCGAAAGACGCCTGAGCTTGAATCCCTAGAATTCTTAGCATTCAAAAAACCATCTAGGTGATCCTCATTACGGGTTTGGTGGACAACCTACCTGGCAATGGCGGTATCCTAAACGCATGACGATATGTCTATCACATTAGCTTTGCATGTGAGTAGACCAATGTTTGCATGTGGATGAGCTAGCTTATGGTACCTTAGATTGTCCTATGGATTAATCTTACTAAATACAACAAAGGAGTTAGTGGAGCTAATTAGGTGATCCTCAATACAGGTTTGGTGGACAGCCTACCTGGCACAGGCGGTATCCTGACAAATACCACATAAACAAATTCAATCGCACACATAGGGATGTGAAATAACTTGGTCAAACTCAAGTCCGATTCGTACCTTGTTCAAAAGTCTTGTAAGATAAATGTACAGTCTTGGCTAGTTAGTTAAAGCGTCTGAGTCTCAGAAAAACCTTAACTACATTCTAAAACAAATGTTGTACATGTCCATACTTGCATCACCATCAAAAAATACAAAACAAACAAAAAATATTACACACGCAAAGTCATCACATAGTACAGAAAGCCAGTAAATCCTATACAGTCTATGGTGCCACCGACAAGTTATCAACAAATCATTCCATCCATTCCATATGCATACATCATATAATTAGAAACATCGCATTCATAATAACACATGCATACATCAACATAAATAAATGTGCATAAAATAAACAATAAATCATGACAAGTGTATAACCAAAAATAAAGTCATGTATATATATTACCAAAATGCCCGTAGGCTACAATAAGTCGGTCCTCTGACCTCACAAAAACATCAAAAAATCAAAAACCCCAAGCCTAGGGAGTCGGCCACCATGATCACGTAGGATCGGTGTGACTGGAACTACCCCCAGTGGTGTGGGTCCTATGGGACCTCTTAGGGTGGCTGCTACCAGCCCCCGCATCATGCCCACTAGCGCTACCCTCACCCACCCGCCTATGATGAGAGGAAGCAGACTGCTCAGTCTCACTGTCTCTCGTTCGACGTGAAGATCCACCTCCAGTGAGCTCAGGTAACTGCCCATCGAGGCAGATAATATCTGCCTCCAAATCCAACCGATGTCGGACCCAATCCACCTCCCATCGATGGTACACAGCCAATGCATCATCGCACTGTGCCAACTGAGTCCATAGGAGATCCCTCTCTCGCATGAAGCATCTGTGTCCCCATCCCGCTAGAGGTACGTAGCCAATACATTCTCCCACTCCACCAACTAAGTCCATAAGAGATCCCTCTCCTACAGAACCTCCCCATGCTCCTCATCTTATCTCCATAGTAGATCCTCCAATCACGCTATCTCAGCGCGATACCTAGCCCCCATATCCCCTGGAACTGCCTGAGGCATGGGCATCTCCGGGATGACTGGTTGCTTCGACACCCACTGCTCCAGAATGTCCTATATATCCGGCTGCTCCGGAACCCCTAGGTCATCCCTAGTCAAGTCTTCAACCTCCACCATATCCGCATCATCGAGCGGAGCTCCCCAACCCTCCCTCGATGCCTCCGCATCCTCACCACCTATTGCTATCGCATTCGTGCCTCCTAGAGGCCCCTCACCCCACCATCACAGCATCATCCACCACTAGTCGTACTCTGCAGTCGCCCCGACATTGTCCACATTGGGGACATCAATCACTACATCCGACTCCTCACCCAATAGCTCAATGATCGACCAAGCCAGAGTCCTCTCGTCACCCCGACGTCGATAGATCAAAGGCTCACCAAGAAATCCTTGGTGCACCCCAAACTATCGAGTCATGCCCGATCAGCCACCTCCCCTAGAGCCACTTCCCAGCCTCAGGCCAGGATGGACAATCCTGGTATGGATGCCAGAATACCTCCCCTAGAGCAAGACGTGAGAAGGCATCAACATAGTGCCCTACGACACCTGCCCACCATCGACTCTACCCTGCTCCTCTGACCTCCGCCATAGAGCAGCATAACCAATCTCCCTATCCACCATCTCTACCCGAGTGGTCCAAGGAAATCCTTACGGTTGCTCCATAGCTATGTGCTACCACCCCCAGGACTACAATAGGTAGCTGCATCCAATCCCCTTTCACCTCCAGCAACGGACCTCATACAACTCATCATAAAGTTGTGCTAGTAAGGTCTGACCCCACCTCATAATCAGTGGCACTGAGGTCAGACACTCCACAAGTCTAAACACCACCTCAAGCAAGTTCCAAGGGAACCTCACACCTGAGGAGTCGGGAAGCAGCATGTTGGAGATGAGAGTCATGAGCAGTGCATGCCTCACTCCCAACACGCCCTTCTCTAGCCACCACCGCACCAAAATCTCACCAATCAGGCAGTCCCCCTCTGCCCTCTCCACCACCTCATCCACCCCCATCTCTGCAACATGCCCAAAGCACCGTGTCAGCACCGTCGTTCACTGATCACGAGGAGTAGTCCGAATGGGCAGCCCGTCTATCAAAATCCATAGAATCCGATAAACGTCCTCCAGAGTCATTATCATCTCCCCTATTGGGAGATGAAAGGTGTTGGTGCGGGGATCCCACAAATTGATCAGGGCAGTCAGATATGCCCGATCCCCCACCATAGGCTCTAACCGAGTCACCTGCTTGAGCCCAAGGGCATCAAGCCACTCCCAGTCCGCCATAGTCAGTGCCTCTCACGCTTCAGAAAATACCGTCGGCTGACGATACCGACTCTTCACCACCTGCAAAACAAAACAACACAAAAACATTAAAACATGACAACAAAAATAAACTATACAACACTAAAACAAATATACAACAATGTATACAAATTGTACAACAAAAATATTTAATAAA
Source organism: Wollemia nobilis (assembly GCA_028583015.1). Taxonomy (NCBI): domain Eukaryota; kingdom Viridiplantae; phylum Streptophyta; class Pinopsida; order Araucariales; family Araucariaceae; genus Wollemia; species Wollemia nobilis. Next base: position 4,287,493 of record JAQPPZ010002458.1, read on the forward strand.
CTGTACAACAACATTAACAAAATGCACAGTACAAACATTCAAAAAATTCAATAAACTAAACAACAACAAAAAAAAAAAAAATTTAACCTAGGGTTTCTAAACTCTAGTTTAAACAAAAAAAAACAAAACTTTAAACCTAGGGTTTTTAACTCTAGTTTAAAAAAAAAAAAAACAAAATTTAAACCTAGGGTTTTTAACTCTAGTCTAAACAACAAAAAAACAAAATTTTAACCTAGGGTTTCTAAACTCTAGTTTAAACAAAAAAAAACAAAACTTTAAACCTAGGGTTTTTAACTCTAGTTTTAAACAAAAAAAACAAAATTTAAATCTAGGGTTTTTAACTCTAGTCTAACCAAAAAACAAAATTTTAACCTAGGGTTTCTAAACTCTAGTTTAAACAAAAAAACAAAACTTTAAACCTAGGGTTTTTAACTCTAGTTTAAACAAAAAAAAACAAAATTTAAATCTAGGGTTTTTAACTCTAGTCTAAACAAAAAATAAAATTTTAACCTAGGGTTTCTAAACTCTAGTTTAAACAAAAAAAACAAAACTTTAAACCTAGGGTTTTTTAACTCTAGTTTAAACTAAAAAGCAAAAAACAAAATCAAAACAAAATGTTAAACCTAGGGTTTTTAACTCTAGACAAAATTACAACAAAAATTCTAACCTAGGGTTTTTAACTCTAGTTTAAACTACAAAAAAAAAAACAAAATCACAACAACATTTTAACCTAGGGTTTTTTAACTCTAGTTTAAACTAAAAAGCAAAAAACAAAATCAAAACAAAATTTAAATCTAGGGTTTTTTTAACTCTAGTTTAAACAAAAAACAAAATGTTAAACCTAGGGTTTTTAAACTCTAGACAAAAAAATTACAACAAAAATTCTAACCTAGGGTTTTTAACCTTAGTTTAAACTTAATACAAAAAAAACAAAATAAAAACAATTTTTTAAACTAGGGTTTTGATCTTAATTTAAACAACGCCACACAAAATACAAAACAAAAAAAAGTTTAACCTAGGGTTTCCATCCTAGTGTTTAAACAAAAAGAAAAAACAACAAAATTACTAGGGTTTTAACCTTAGGCGAAAAGCAAACATAAAAAAAAAAAGTTTAACCTAGGGTTTAATCCTAGTCTAAACGAACAAAATACAAAAACAAAACAAAATAGTTTAACCTAGGGTTTTCATCCTAGTCTAAATGGAAAAACAAAACAATTTAATTACGGTTTTTAAAAAACAAAATAAAAACAAACAAAATAAAAGGCACCTTTGCGCCTGTGATTCTTGGCATGCAAAATCGACGTTGGGGTCACAAATCCTCACTATCCTACTCCCTAATAAGGCTACCATAGCCGGACCGCTCCACGGGAGGACAAATTTTTGAGAATTTCATCCCCAAATGGTGTCACAAAAAGGGTCAAAACCCACCAAAAAATAGCAATAAAATTGCCGAACAAAGGCGCATTTGCGCTGACGTTCTTGGCATACAAAACAGACGTCAGGGCCACAAATTATCAATATTCTACTCCTTAAGAAGGCTACCATAGCCGGACCGCTCCACGGGAGGACGGATTTTTGACAATTTCAGCTCCAAAATGCGTCACAAAAAGGGTTAAAACCCACCAAAAATAGGTCAGATTGTTGGGAAACTGCATAAGTGTTCAAAGGAAAACAACTGAAGGCACCCTTACAAAAGTCATCTTGGGTCAAGTGACTCGTCGCTTTTCTCATTTAGGTCATTCCCTCATCGATTCGTCGCTTGAGGGGGTAGTCACACTTAGTCACCAACCAACAAATACACACCCAATCAAGGAAATGGCATGCATTCAAAGAATCATTGACAAAGACAATCACGCTCCTGCTTGGGGCAGCAAACAAGCAATTATCACAAGCTGATCAAACACTTGGCATTCTAGAATCATGAACTCAAGGTTCCCACAGACAAAAGGTTGCACCCTTTGCCTATTCATGACTGAACAATGTCCAAGATCAAGTAACACCTCACCAAAAAAAGGTTAACACTTGAATTAAGCTCCTTAGCTCGTCAGAAGCAAGGATTCAAGAATGCGTGCCCTTTCCATACTTGGGGCATCAAAAGTTGGTTAGGTTATCGAGAAACCCTAATCATTAGTGCTTTGGTTATCTATTTTTGCTCAGCACTGCGCCACGCACAACGCATCCCAAAAAGGGGCATCTGTAGACACCAAAATAGCACCAATCCAATTATGTGACGACAAGCACTGATCGAATTGACATACATAGCCCCTAGGGCAGCCCCTAGAGGTTAAACAATGGTCCTAACCACTCCCACAATAGTTTTGGAAGGTCAGAGGTCAATTTGGCACCTTTCAGGCACTCTGCTCCCTACTCGTTCCACCCTGGGATGATTACAAACTGGTATTCGTCCCACCCCGGGATGATTAGCAGCATTCACTCCAGGGTGGGGCGAATAGCAGGTTTGATAGGAAAAAGGTCAAACCTTGACAAATGGCAGCTCAGATCCACCACTCAACTCCACCTTCAATGCATGGGAGTGCGAGTGAGCATTTTTGAGCTCAAAGAGGTAGTCATAGAGGCAGTCATGGAGCCCTTAATCAGGGAGGAATCTTCTCCCCCTTGAAAAGGCATGATGGCCAAGTGGCGCCTCTGCATGCTCATTCACAAGAGACCCTCAGGTCTATAAAATGGTGAGTCTTCTCACCCCAAAAAAGAAATAGAGGAGGAGCATTTGGAGCAACGGAGTGCTGTCGAATTACATCCTCACCCCTCACTTGTGCTTCTTACATCCTTGATCTCTCTTTTGGAAGGGAGGTTATTGGGTGAACATTGGAAGCACAATCTAGACCCAAAACCCAAATATTTAGCCACAATACCCCACCCAATTTTTTGACACAACCCCCTAGGAGGTTTTGGACCCATCCCAAGTGGATTGGTGCCGAAACCAAGCCCCAAACGGTGGGCGTCCTGCCCCCGGGTGCCCCTCGCACTACTGCAGTCCTAATCGCCCCACCCCGGAGTGATTAGAAATATGTAGTATATTTCCTTACTGTTCCTTTTGCATTTTATTTTATGTCTTTCATATATGCTACCATTCAAATTTCATGCTATTCTGATGAGTTTTGACTGTGTTTTCATTGCTTTTCGCTTTCACTAACATACAGGGAGCATTTTTATATACAAGGAGATCGGGGCTGAATATGCAAAATCCGACCTTTTGGGTCGTCTCAAAATGCCCCATTTTGCCTAACCCCAACTTTACAGGTGTTTTGGAGGCCTCTGGATGGGACATTTAGGAGGTTGCCTTTGACATTTTATGATAGTCCTAATCGTCCCACCCCGAAGCGATTAGAAATATATAGCATATTTCTTGACTGTTCCTTTTGTAGTGTGTTCATGATGGTGTTTACATGCTTCTGTCCAAATTTCATCTTATTCTGACATGTTTTGATTACCGTTTTTATTATTTCATGCATGCATTAACCGGAGGCCTTGGGGATTGCATATTTCCCTCCATCCGTAGGTGCTACTAATCGTTTGCTATTTCTTTGAACACAGGATCTCAACATCGGAGGGACAGCAAGGAACTACAGATGCATTCACGCAAGCAGCGGTGACGTTTGGCCCGCCCATTTCAAATGTGGGCACGCGGAAGATCCCGAAGGGAAGTGTACCATCCGTGGTGTAACAAAGCTATATCTAACGCTCCTAGCTCCTAAAAAGGAAGGAGACATATTGTAACCTGGTATCAAAGAAAAATTAATAAAAATAAGGGCTGCACTTTACATTTTCTTTATATCTCATTTCAGTTCGTTTGTTTTCCCCTTTTTATGCACTTTAGTCCTTCTTCTTCATTTGTAGGACTTAGCGTTTCGTATGCTTTTGTTTGCACCACACCCGGTACGCCTATGGGCTTCCGTATCCTCGTGCTTTCACAAACAAAGGCTATAAAGGCATGTGCCAAGACAAGGAGTTGTTGACATAAAATAATTAGAGAGATAGCCTATCTTGTATGGAATCCAACTAGAAAAAATTCACCATGGCGGCTGATATCTTATCAGTTACATTTACCAAGGATGTCATTTTGGTACTTTATAATAATTGGATCCTATTGCTGGTGACATATGTTGCTCTATTTTTTTGATCAACCAATGCTATTTCTAGAAGTCATACTGTTATATTTGTTTAAAAAAACCAATGTGAAATCAAGATGCAAACTAGGTTTAGCTATTGTAACATCCATCAGTTAATCTTAGGTAGAAGTGTCCTATGAATGAACAAATATTATTTGTTTCTATTCATATTAAAAACCTTTTTGACTAGTAGTGTCAAAATAGTTAGAACATTGTATTATAAATATTACGTTGACGGTACTCAAGGGGTTGTAAATAACAATGTAGATATAGACGAGTTAAGAGTAAGCAATTATTGTAGCAAGATTTTGATTATTAAATCTGCAATGAACAATATGCTTAATTAATTACATCTTTATGTGAATTACTACTTTTTAATCTGAGTTATTTCTCCCTTTATCAAACGAGGAGCAAGGGACCACTCTCTCTTGTTTGATAAAGGTTTGTTTGTTATTTTTATGTCATAGAACTTTAATTGTACTCTCTAATGTGATTTAATTTCTATTTTGTATATAATACTATAGTAATATTAGTTTATGGACTTTCTTGAGTATGTTCTATAGCAGTAGATATTCGTTTACTTGAGTGTGTTATTTCAATTCTACTTAGCTTACTTTTTGTTATTACTTTTCTACAATGTTTTAATTATGTTATATTATTCTTTTCAATTTCATACTATTTTGATTCACTTAGAAGCTTAGAAATCTATTTCTTGAGACACCTCATATAGTACTTAACACATATAGCAAAGTCCACCAACCAAGGATTGAGAAATTAAAATTAATAGGGATTATTGACACCCATTATTTTTTGTGTTATTACTAGGGATGTCGATGTTGTTCAGGTTTTAATGAAGTATCATCCCAGACTAGTTTATAACATAATAATGAAACAATGCTAGAAGAATTTGTAGGTGTTATTGATTGCAAATTTTATTTAAAAATAGTATTTCTTTTGAATATTGCACTTTGTTTGAAAATATATTTACTGTAAATGCATATACCTAGATATGCTAGGGGAGGTTCACCAATCCAACCCCTTATCCTACCATAGGTTAGAGGCCATTATACTTACCAACAAATACAAAGGTTGTAACAATAAATGAACCATCTAGGATAAGTGAATCAAACTTTTCAAGTGAAGAGGAATGAAGCTCTAGTGGACCAGACTTATCAATTAAAGTATTGTTGAGATCTGTTGATAATTCCTTAGAAAAATATAGTAGCTTTTCATAAAGTCCCAATTTATTAACAGTCCCAAAAAAACTCAAGGAAATTTATAACAAATTTTGGGAGCATTCTAACATGGAAGATAGATAATGTAATGTGGATGAGAACTATAATACTAATGGGATTAACACATATATGACTTTCACATACCCTATCAGATTCAACTTTGATGAAAAATATAATATGAAATTTTTTTCTCCCTCAACACTACCAATATTTAGGGAAATCACATCTGAAGACCCTAGCCAATTTTTATTTGAGTTTAAGATGTGTTAAATACACGACTATATAAAATATAACCAAAAAATTAAACTCTTTCTAGCCATATTAAAAAATTTATGCATGATATCATTCATGGGGTTAAACTCAAACTCATTACATGCATGGGATGAAATAGAAAAACATGTTTCTAGATAAGGACCATAAGGAAAAGTTATTCCAATTGAAACAACAAGATCAAGAATATTTGGAAGACTATCTTGATACATACTTCTTTGTCCTAAAGAGATGTGGATAAGGAGTACATCAAGGATTGAGTAAAACCATAATTTTAGGAGGATTACAAGAGGAATCATGGGATGCCTTAAATATTATGGTGAGCGATGATATAAAAAAACTTGATTTCTCAAATTTTGAGCTTTGTAAAAACTATTCCTACACTAGGTTTAGCAAAATATCATTTAAATAAAAACCAAAAACTAGTGATAACATAGGGGAAATAATGGAAGATCTAGAAAATTTTAAAATAGATATCTTAATGCACCTTGATACTGTATTTCATGAAATATAAGTTAGGAATAAGACTAATGAACCCTTAGTAGTATATTTCGTTAACTGTAGGAGGAAACATACCCGCCATGAATGCCCTCTCAATAACAATATAATTTGTATCATATGTAAAAAGGAGTATTCCATGGATCAATGCTATTTCTTGCTAGAAATAAAAATACCATATCCATGAATCAAAAAGCTACATAAGAGCTCAAATTTGTAGGACAAAGGAACAACTACAACCCCTACCAACCTACACCATGATCACATATGAATTGGATGAATAACCCTTGGAATATACCTTGGGCAATTATATACCATCCACTGATTTCCCAAGACTTTAGGACGTAAGAATGGTCAAATGTTTATTGGAGGTCTCAAACACCAAAACAATAATGGGATCTCAACCACCACAATAATGGGGGCCTCATCCACAACAAAATCAGCCATATTGAGGACAAAAAATATTTCTAAATAAACAAAAGGCCTTGCTACCTAGACTAACATCTCATTCACAAGGGAGTCAGTCACAAAACATTAAACAACCTTTGTTATTAGCACAATTTATGGCTAATACAAATAAAAAATATAAACATACTTAACATTATTGATTGTGATAAAATCAAATTATTTTCAAGAAAGACATTTTTCGATGTAGTCAACCAACAATCATAAAACTAGATGATGAAGAATAGCTACAACAACAAAAACACCATGAAAAAAAAACCTTCCACAAGTTCCTCAAGATTTTTTTAGACCACCATATCTAAAATATTTGACAACAAAAGAAGATAAAACAATAAAACATGATCTTGTATAGGAAATAAAATGACTTAATATCTCAATCCCTGTACTACAAAGAGATACTATTATTCAATAATACTATCAAGGATTTATGTGTAAATAAGCTAGAAAAAAAAAATTTATCCTCAAACTATCCATGTAGATGGTAAATTAGCCAACCTTTTATCTAGGGAATCTTGTACAACCATACTATGGTAACCTTAGTAGTCTTGTCATCATCGTGTATATTGGTACCACCAAAATAACAAATGTATTGATAGATATTAGAAAATCCATTAATTTTATGATAAAATATACAATGGATAGGTTGCGTCTTACCAATATTAGACAAACTATCATTATATTAGAGATGGTGGATCAATTCATCGCAAGACCTCAGGAGATAATATAAGATATTCCAATAACAATTACTTCATGGGAGTATCTTGTAGACTTATTGGTACTAAAACCCCACACCTCAATTAGAGGATATCCTATAATACTAGGAAGACCTTGGATTATAATGGTAACAATATTTATTGATTACCGATCTGGTGATATGACCATCTCTAATGGAGTAGACACCAAGAGAGTCTTACTATACTCAATAATTGAACCCTTGATGAACTTTTTTGGTCATCTATAGATAGAAGAGTTGGATGGAGAAAAAATCTCATCCCTCTTGACCTCATTCATTATTGCCTCATCATTATATTTTGAACTCACTCTTGACCACATCCACTGCACTTAATTCACTATACCCAAGTACCAAAAAAATTGATATATGACTTGCAAAAAAGTTGAACATCAATAGTTGGCTCCATGACCATGAAGAGGGTAAATTATTTGATGTTTTGAAAAAATATACCAATGCATTTGTATGGGCATACACTGATATGAAGGGAATCCATCCTAAATTTTGCACTCATCGTATCTACACAAAAAATGCTAAACTAGTATGAAAACCTCAAAGGAGAATAAATCCTATACTAAAATATGTTGTCAAGAGTGAAATTGAAAAATTATTGGTTGTAAGACTTATATATCCAATTTCTAATAGCCAATGGATGAATTGATTGGTTATAGCTCCTAAAACAAATGGTGTAATGCATGTGTGTATTGACTATCATACCCTCAATAAATTCACAAGCAAAGACCATTTTCCATTGTCTTTTATCGATCAAGTACTAGACACACTCTCTAGAAAAATATGCTTTTCATTTTTAGACAAATTTAGTGCTTTAACAAAATTCATATTTCTCCTAAGGACAAAGAAAGAACAACTTTCATATGTCCTTGTGGGACATTTGCATATTACATGTTACCCTTTTACCTTTGTAATGCTCCCACTACATTTTAAAGAGAAAAACTAGAAAATTTAGCCGACCTTTCTAATGAATATATATAATTTTATAAGGATAACTTTACTATCTATGAGAATTCCTTTGATGACTCTTTGAAAAACTTAGATAAGGTACTAAACAAGTGTGAAGCCCTCAATTTATCTCTAAGCCAAGCTAATGCCTTATGATGATGGATGAAGATATCATCTTGGAGAATCATATCTCAAATAAAGGTATTCAGGTGGACAAAAGAAAGATAGAGATAACCAAACAACTTCCAACACCAAAAACCCAGATGAATATTCATAGTATTTAGGTCATGTGGGTTATTACCATTATTTTATTCAAGATTTTAGTAAAATTATAGCTCCTATTTTTACACTATTAATGAAATATGTAGAATTTAATTGGTCAAATGACTGTCAAACATTATTTGATCTAGTCAAGGAAAAACTTATTTTTGCACCTATCCTATAAGGCCCTAACTAGTCACTCTCATTCCACATACATACTGATGCATCCAACACTGCATTGGGTATAATTTTAGGCCAAGAAAATGAAGGGAAGCCATGTGCAATTTATTATATTAGGAATAATTTAACAAGGGCCAAGAAAAACTACACAACCACTAAAAAAGATCTCTTAGCGGTAATTTGTACTTTTAATAAATTTTGTCATTACATTATAGGCTACCAAATATTTGTTCATACTGGTCACTATGCTATTAATTTTTTAATGAAAAAAGTAATAGTTAGTGGTAGAATTATTAGGTGGTTGTTATTGCTTCAATAGTTTGACATCACTATTGTCAATAAACTTAGAAAAGAAAATTTTGTTGTTGACCATTTGTCTAGATTAGTGCATGCAAATGATAGCAAGCTAGTGGAAGACACATTTCTAGATAAAACTATTTTTGTAATATCCACACACTCTCCATGGCTTTTTAACATTGCTAATTATTTAGCAAAAAGAAAAATACTTTATAGCTTCTCACATAAATAAAACTTACATTTAATTAAAAAAACTTATCTTATAAATTGACTAATGGAATTTTTTTTAGAAGATGGCCTAACTTTGTTTCACGTAGACATGTAGGGGAGGATGAAGTATTCAATATACTTTGATCATGTCATGATGAGCCCTCTAGAGGATATTATTCTACAAAAAATACTATTCATAAAGTCCTTGGGGCTGGTTAATACTATCACACCCTTCACCGAGATATAAAAAATTATGTTAAACAATATGATCAATGCCAAATGATGGGATGACCAATTTCTTTAGATGAAATGCCTCTACAATGTACCAAGTCAAGCATCAAAAATATTTTCCCTATCATTCCCAATCCAATGTACAAGTGAAGGTTACTAATCACAAGTTAGAGAATATATTGACAAAAATAATAGCCACACATTGACGAGAATAGGCTAACAAATTGAATGAAGCAATATGGATATACAATTCATATGGTATTCCATAATATGTTTCAGTCTATATGAGCTTGTGTTTGGTAAGAAACCCGTCTTCCCTATCAGATTTGAGTTTCAAATATTACACATAAATTTAGAGGTGGGGATTGAACTAACACATGCATCCTTAGAGAGAGTGATACAATTGAATCAATTAGATGAATATAGATTTGAAGATCTCTAAAATATAGAGCTCATTCAACAATAATGATAAAAATGACAAAAATAACATGATCGACATATTAAAAACAATAAGTTTCAACCAGGTTATTGGGCACTTCTATTTGACTCTCATTACCATGATTTTAAAGGTAAAATTTATACACATTGGTTAGGTCCATATCAAATAGAACAAGTTTTTAACAATGGTGCAGTTCATTTACAACCTATTAAAGGATTGAGAAGATGCATGTTGGTAAATGGACATAGGTTAAAAGTATATAAGAAGACAATTACTAAGGAAGAATTTGTGTCTTAATTTTAGTCATAATCAGATTTGTATGTTGTTGGGGAAACCTCTTCTTCCAAACAAGTTATAAATAAAATTATGTTGTTCATTTAAAAAAAAAAGAGAATCCTAGTAATGAAAATCCATTTGTGGGCGCTACTAGGTCAAGTTATGTATGAAAACTAGTTTTTATTGTACACAACATAAAAATATTTATTTTATTGTAAAAATACTTCTAGGACACAACCAAGGAAGAACATGGTTGAATATAAAAAATGATAACCTCTTCTATTTAAAGAGAAAAGAATTTTTTTTGTATGTATCCTTGTTATTCTTCTAATATTTGTATATATTTTAATACATTCACAACCATAACTTGCATCAAAAAGAACCCTTATGAGCTTTCCAAAAGGAAATAAAGTCATATTCTAATTTAGTGAGGTGTGCATTCCATTTATTTATTATTTATCTTAGTATTATACTAGATTATGCATAGTCCACTTTCATATGTCTTCTAATAGGAATAGTAGAGAAGTTACAGACTAAATAAGCCTTATGGTAGTGGTTTAAAACTTAAGAGATCATGTTTTATGATGCATATTTTATTAGCTATGACATATTTGAGGTGCTCTAGAAAAATCTATAGAAAGAATAACACAAGAATAAGGATTTGAAATAAATAATAGAAAGGCACTTACATTATGGATATCTTCTCACGTAGATGTGCTTTTGATTAGAAATATAGGAAGGACAAATAATTTCAACATGTTAGGCCATTTATAGAAACTATAGGTGGTGGAATATAATGATGAAATAAAACAAGGTAAATTCGTAAGTGAGGTAGACATGGAGGCAAAAAAGTAGAAATAACATTATAGTGAAGACTGTGCATGATAAGGATGAATACGACAAAGGAATGGCATCTATAACATGACAAAAGTATAACCTCCAAGGACATGGGAAATCTATGGCATAAAGCATGGGAAATCATATTTCACGAGGACATATTAGCAAGCATTTTACCATGTGGAGATATTGAGTAATAAACACGACCATCATCCAATATGACTTCTCATGGCGTGATGGAATAAAAGGTAGCCAACAAGTATACAATGTATAGTGGACACCAAAACAGCTATGCTCCCTTTGTATCAACAAACAAAAGCAAATTCAAATAGGTTAAATAATGATAACATCTTACCACTTGATAGTGGATATCAAAAAAAGAGCCATTAAAGGAAACCAACTATCAATTTGGTGAAAGCTACATAACACAATCATCTTTTACATGCATGTAGTAGGGATGATAAACTCCCCCACTCTCAACCATACCACTCTACAACCAATATTTGACAAAATTGTATTGCGAAGTGATGATATTCAATCAAGAATGGGTGGTTAAAAAAAGAGGTCCAAACCAATGGAAATGATGAAATTGCTGCAATAGGAAAAAAATGGCAGAAATCCTCCAATTTATAGATTGGTTGGAGTTTCTCTAGCGATTTGACAAATTTGACATATTCTCATGGAGGAATTTTCTAACTACCTCAAATATGGAAAAGCAACACTCAAAGGAACCATCATAAAGGTAATACTTGAAACCTTGAGTGATATTTCTTGAATTCCCTATGTAGGAGAATATTTTTTTGGTTTATGACCTCCATTGTATGAATTTTTCAAAGCATTTACAAAAGAAGGAGACCCTAAACCCATGTATGAAATAAATATTAAAAATATATGTAAAGGCATTAGAAGGACCAGTCTACTAAAACCCTAGGACATGGTGACCCTATAGAATTAACTATAAATTTAGATCTAGAGCAAGATCTAAATTTAAATATATCCTTAGGTTTACAGGTTTTCAAGTTTTCTTGATTAAAAAAAATTGTAGTTGCATTTTTCTAACCCATTCCAAGAAAGAGAAAGGGGAAATAGAGTTAGAATATTTTAAACCTAAAATTGGTACCTGTAGGTGGAAGAAAGAACTCACATAAAGAATGTCTACGAGAAAGATATAGAAATTAGATTCACACAATTGAAGGACAGTGTAGAAAAGTTGGCTAAAGATAATCAGGTCTTGCAAAATTCTAAGGACCAATTAATAAATTCGATGGCAAAATAACTTGGAATGGAGAAAGATATAAAAAAAATCATGTAGTAAGTAATACCAAAAGCAAGAGAAAATTGTAATCCCCAATGGTTTGTTTGAACAAGGAGAGAGTTTAAATTATAATCCCAACATAATTCAAGGTGGAGGTAAAGATCGAGATCCCTTATTTTGAAGGAGATGCAAATGCCAAAAAATTAGACCACTCGCTATGACAATGTGAAGTCTACTTTGATTTGCAAGGAGTAACCATCGATGAACAAAATATCTTATTTGCCAGATTGAATATGGGTGGTCATACACTAGTTTGGTGGGAATACCACATAGAATCCTTGAGATTAGGGAATGAACATCTAATATGGAGACAAAAATATTTTAAGAAACTACTTTGGGAGCAGTTCTATCCTCTTGGACATGAAGCAAAACAACTCATGAGATGGAAATTTTACTAATAAATAAAAGGTTAAAGTATCTAGGAATACACCATAGAGTTCTAGAAACAAGCAATAGTCTTGGAAGTTTTATTGAAATATCCATAACTTTTTATTAGATATATCAGAGGATTGCATAGTCACATCCAAAGACAGTTCTTTTATCTCCTTCCAGTATTGACCAAGTCAGTGTACAAGCTCAATACATAGAGAAATATGGGAGAAATGAAAAAGAAGCATATTACTCTAAGTAGCAAATATTTCATAGGGATAGAAGATAAAGTTACTAGTTGAATGTAGAACATTATGACCACTATAATTTATCTAGGCATATGAAAGGAAATTATTGGAAAATTTATTTGGAATTACACCCCAGGAATAGGAAGAAGGGAAAAGAAACGAATAATGAATCAATTTCTATTGAGGAAAAAGAAGTTGAACATAGCTTGAATGTTGATGAGAAAATTGCTTGTTTCATAGTACAAAAGACTGTAGGTGTAGCTAGCTCAAGTAAAACTCTTGATAAAGAGAGAACTAAACCTTTTCAAGTGAAAATTCAGATTAAGAATACCAAGATCGATGCCTTGTTTGATTAAAGATCTCAAGTAATATTTATCACATAAGAATTAGTGACGAAAGGTGGGTTGGAAACATACACTCATCCTCATCCATATCCACTTGGATGGGTGCACAAATATGTAGAATTAAAGGTTAGTAAACAACATAAATTCAAGTTTTCTATGAATGTTGACTACATTGATGAGGTAAAATTAGTTGTAGTACCTTTGGACATATGTTGAGTTGTGTTGGGAATATCATATATGTATAATAAGAGGGCTATATTCTTTAGATAAGATAACAAGTATAGGTTGATCAGAGACTAAGAATCCTATATCATCCATGCTCACAAGGGAAAAAGTCCTATATTTATAGTAATTGCCAACTACTCAAAGAGGTTGATCAATGTTAGTAAGAAGTTTGTATCACTACTTTTGGAACTAAAAAATGATGAACCAACAAAAGTTGAATCTTTTTTGAATGAAGTATATAGAAGAAAAATGAGGAATATCCATAGGAAACAAAATTAAAAAAGGTATACAAAATATTTTTTAACAATCCACATGCTAATTCAAAGGAGATAGTAGATTATCATATCCAATATGGGTTGTTGTACAAAGCAAATAAGCTCTACATACCATAATGAGGAGTGATTATATGAGAAGCCCACACTTCTAAGGTTGTAGGACATTTTGATATAGAGAAATTTCTAGCAAATTTCTAAAGGTACATCTACTAGCTTAGAATGTAAAAGCAAGTAGCTAGTTACATCAGAGGGTGTGTGCTCTATAGTACTAAAAAGCCAAATAATAAGAAGTTGGAAGTGTACATGCCTTTACTAGTACCCAATAGGTTATGGGAGAGTGTGTCCATAATTTTTTTAGGAGGTTTATTATGAATAAAGTGAGGCCATGACTACTTGTTTGTAGTTGTATATAGGTTTAGCAAGATGTGCATACTTATGCCATGCAAGAGAACAATAATAAGGTCACAATCAACAAAATTATTTTTCTCTAATGTATGAGTACATTTTGGATTACTGAATTCTATAGTTTTGGATTGAGACTTATATTCTTGGCCAAGTTTTGGATCATATTATGGGAGAATATGGACATAAAGTTGAAGAGAATCATAACTTTCCATCTTTAAATAGATGGGTAAACTAAAGTAGTCAATTGTAATTTAGTGCAAATATTGAGGAGATACCAAAGGAAGTGTTCTAAGTCATGGGATGATTATATCATATACATACAATATACCTACAATAGAGTTGTCAATTTATCCACTCAAAAATCTCCCTTTGAGACTTGTTTTAGATATGTACCTCTTTCACCACTAGGTGTGATGTTTGACCAACAAGATAAGAAGAAGAAAATAGAGCAAGGATAGGAGGATAAAGCATTGAAGTTCATTTAATGAGTGAGACAAATCCACCTAAGAGTATAAACATAGTTGAAGACTAGTCAGACAAAATACAAGTTGATGCATGATCAACATTGTTTTGACCATAAGTTTAATATGAGAGATAGAGTCTAGTTATATCTTAACAAGGAAAGGTTATAGGGAAATGCCAATTATTTGAGACCACTTAGATATGAACCATTTGAGATCATCAAGCAAGTCAATCAGAATACTTTCTAGTTGAGTTTACCATCATACATGCATATATATTCAATAGTCAATATGGAGAATATTTGGTTGCTTTAACAATCAATGATTGATGGGGAGAAGAACAAGATTGTTCTACCATAATTTTTTAATTTTGATCCAAGTTCACTAGAGGAAATGAGGACTTTAGACTACAAAAGTAGGTTCACACCACTTATAACAAAAAGCAATAATATTAGAAATTTGCTTGAAGGGGATAGCTACCATCAAAGAAACATAGTGTGATAGAATAAAACTAATGAGCTATTTCCTCATTTTCTATCCATTATATAGCTTTTGGGGACCAAAAACCTTTAAATATAGAAAGTGTGATAAAATATTAAAAAGTAAAAAAATAATTCTATAGATAGAAAGGTAGTTTAAAAATAGAAAAGTTTATACAAGTTGCACAATGTAAAAAAATACTATAATTATAAATGGGTGAATGCTAAAATAGAATTTTAAAAATGGGAAATTAAAAAAATAAGACAAGAAAACCAAATATAGAAAAGTCGTATTATTTTTTGCTTGTAAGATTTCTATATATTGGGTGTGAGGCACCTATTATAAGGGGGAAAAGGGAAGAAGAGAATTCCAAGAGAAAATTCTTAGAAGGAGTCCATATTTAGCAACTGAAATTGAGCAAAGAGACTTAAAAGGTCAAATTTGGAAGCAAAGGAGTAAAAGCACAATGAGAGAAATATTGTAGCAACAAAAGTGTATTCTCTTAGCATAGATCTAAGAAGAAATTTTTTTCTAGGCTATTATAAATCTTCCTAGCTGTAAAACTAAAATAATGAGATTTGTATTTGAGAATCCCAAACAACATAGTTGATGGATGATTATGGATCAATTACTGCATCTCTTACAAAATGTTTATAGACATAATGCTTATTCATGAGAATTCTTAAGCAAGAAAAAAGTGTTGTTATCCTTTTGATTATAGGATTTGAATATACATGAAAGGCTCATCTATGACAATGAAGTTAACACAAATAATTCATGTTATCTATGGTAAAACGAAAATACCTAGAATTTGACATCATCAATTGTTTTTCTCATAATACTTCCAAATAAATTTGGGGAAAGTTAGCAGAGATATTTTTCATAATAATGAATGAAAATTTGATTTACTTACATGGAATCATATGAAACTTGAATTAAAAACTATATTAAGGATGGAAATGCATTTCAAACAAGAGAGATTCACAATTTATTATTATTGATGATATCAAGAAAAATGGATATGATGATTGCATAAAATATATTATTACTCTTGATGTCCATCAATTGTTGTTGAAAATTATATATTGGAAATGTAGGCATATCTCTAAAGAAGAAAAAAAGATTACAAATAATTTATCTAATTATAGAGTTGATCGTCATCATGATGAAATTCAAATTTTTGAAGGTAATAATCTGAAGAAGATTTAGTCTCTTGATGAAAATGATGTCAAGGAGTTGGTTGTGAAAACATAGCAATTTGAGGAGGATACAGATATATTTTATGTAAAAGATGAAAAATATCTTTGATAAAAAGGTAAGCTGGATATAGTCTACTTGACTTAACACCAATGTAATACTTTATTTTTTTAATGAGAGTGGGTCACTTGTATTATATCATTGTCATGTTATTACACATAGCATTTTTTATAAAATAATTTTATAGGATTGCAATGGGTCCCATCTATATTACATCGTGGTATAACATTTTGGTGGTCACATAGTGATATTATATAAAATTTTGGTGACTATGCATATATCACTTGGTAATATTTGAACCTTGGCCTCTATCTAAAAATTGAACATATATAACTAATTGAAAATATTTGAACCTTGGCCTCTACCTTTAAAATCATCATATTTAACTAGTTATGCTCTTAAGATAGGCAAAAGTAAATATAATGAATTTAATCCTATGCATGATCACCATCAAAAGGCTTATATAAGGTAAACATGAATTGGAAAACAAAATTGCTTATAATCTATTTAAAAGAATCAAATTTTGTAAACTTAGATACAAAATAGATAGATGAAAGAAATCAAAGAGGACTATGATAAGGGATATATATATTTTATTAATGATATTTAAGCTAGCTATACTGATATTCTAGTATAATCATAACAAAAATTATCTAGAGAGGAGAAAGTACATAAAGTAGTATACATAAGTAGTAGGAGAATTTATCTTTAAAATCAATAGCAAAATTATTGTAAGAATTATTTGAAGAGAAGTAAATAGAAATAGGAAAATCTATCACCAAAACTAGTAACAAAAGATCACCATCATGAAAATAAAAATAATTACATTCAATTTTAAAATTAATTATCATGATTCTTTGCAACTACCCAATATTAAACCTGATGACAAAAAACTCCAATTCATCTGTAACCAAAAAAAAAATAAAAACTCCAATTCTATTTTATTCTTATTTTTATATTATTAAATATGCAAGGTGGAGGTAGTAGAGTGACCATTCTATTGAATGTTTTCCAGCTTGAGGTAAGTGGTTCCAATGCCCAACACCACCTCTATCCCCTCATTTGGAGTAAATGTTCACTAAGGTAGGTGTAGGAGTATAGTGGTAGCTTTTTAGATTTGATCCAATCCCTCATTTGGAGTAAATATTCATCATTTGGAGTAAATGTTAACTAAGGTGGGGGCAAGGGTATAGTGGTAGCTTTTTGGATTTGATCCAGTCTCTTATTTGGAGTAAATATTCATCATTTTAAGTAAATGTTTACTGAGGTGGGGCAGGGGTATAGTGGCAGCTTTTTAAATTTAAAACTGAATCATGGAGATGTTGTTAATTTTCCTCTATAACAAACAAAAAAAAAATACTAAATATGCTTAATTTAAAATTTTGTTGTTTAAAAGATAAGCCCGTTGATAGCAGTGTGTGCTTGCTAGTGGGCTGCCCCAGTTCACCCTGATTCAATTTCTAATATTTAAAGGTCCTATTAATTTTATCTTTACCATACCAACTAAAATTTACAAAAACTTTTACACAATAAAAATAAATGAAAGTAAAAATAAATGCTGTTTAAGTATTGTTTACTAAGGCCTTTGTGTTTTAATTACGAGAAGGAAAATATTGAAGGGGAGGGCAATTTAACTTGGGTGCATCTGTTTTGTTCGGGGATTCAGTCAAAGGAGAAGTTTTTGTTTGGAAGCTTTCAAATGCCCATCAAGCTAGTGCCGCGAGATTCGGCGGGAACAGTTACTATTTTTTATGTGAGGACCGTTTCAAGATTTGCATATCTTCCATGATATATATCTTTTTCCTTTGTGTAACAGAATTTGTATTGCTGGTCGCAGTGCAGTTTCATTCTGAAGGCGAGAAACACGAAGAGGTAGAATTTTTCATGACTACTGCAAAGATCTGCCCGGATTCAACTATCACCTTCCTCCTGAATGCTCCTTCCAATTCTAAACTAAAGCGGCAGTACTCTTACCGTCCAATTCAGAACTAAGTCCTGCTGCTTTTATTCTGCTGCTTTTATCATATGAAGGGAGTTATTGAACTAAGTCCTGGCATCCTATATTTTTAAAACTTAACGATAAAATCTTAAAATCTACATAAAGGATGGGCATCGAGAAGTACGGGGTCAAAAATTTCAACTATTTATTTGTTGTACTCATTTTACCGCAACAACCGAATATAGGAAATGCAGAATGTTTATAGAGCTCAAATTCTCAGGCTTGACAAAAGAAACCACCGAAAACATAGCCGTCCCGCTTCTTAATGATTATTAAGAGTTAACTTTTATGGTTGGTGCCATGAAGTCAAGGGCAGCAGTGAACGGGGATGTCTTAAATGGCAACTTTAAACCATGTAGGACTTAGATTATGAAAGAGACATATAAGATTTGAGAGCATAAATTGATGTAGGATTTTAAATTATAATATATATATATATATATATATATATATATATATATATATATATATATATATATATATATATAGTTGGTTACAACTATATTATGTTTAGTAATTTTCAAGTTTATGGTTCAAACTACAAGGCTTGTTTTTATGAAACCTATTTCAACTCATTGTTATTTATCTGACGTGAAGGAGACAACAGTGGCTCGGGATTCATATTATCCTTGTTGGTTTGACATGCACTCAGAGGTTTCAAATCAGACTACTGCAACAAGCTGCCTCTCAAAGGTTTAAACCTGAATATCCTCTTAGTAAGTGTCTAACTAAACAAGCAACTACCAATCCAGTGCCTTTGGAACAAGAAATATTATCTTGAAGGGATTCAAATTCTTATCTTATTATTACATTACAAATATCTATATACTTTTAAACATTTAAAACTTAGAGATCATGTTGAATATGAAGGAAACTTATACCCTTATCTTATTTAATCAAAATTGTTTATATATTATATCATTTGCTATTTTAGTGTCATTTTAAATCTTAGATCTCTTATCTACTTATCTAAAATATCCATACCTTATTAAAATACATTTATTAATTTACAACTAAACTTTTATTGTTGTTATTGTCTTGTATCCATAAATAAGAACTTTATTTATAATAACTTATTTGTCACTTATATTATTAAGAATTGTGTGTTGATCATTGTGTAATTTATATCCAAAGATAGTTCTAATATAGAATATATTGTTTTTAACATAATTTTATAATAATAAAGATAATATATTAATTGATTTTGTATAAAAAAAAATATTTTAATTTTAATTCTTATTAATTATCATCATAATTTTATGAAATGATATTTTAGTTTTATTAATAATTTTTTGAATTTTAAAGAAAAAAGTTGTAGAAGATTTGAATCCTTTTTACAATATAGAAATTTGAAAGGATTTAAGACCATAAATTAAAGGTTAGTAACCAATGTAAATTCAAGTTTGCTATTAAAGCGGGTTGGAACCATACACTCATCCTCATCCATATCCACTTGATTGGGTGCACAAACATGTAGAATTAAAGGTTAGTAAACAATGTAAATTTAAGTTTGCTATGAATGTTGACTATATTGATGAGGTGGAATTAGTTGTAGTACCTTTAGACATATGTGGATTTGTGTTGGTAAGCTCATATATGTGTGATAAGAGGGTTATATTCTTTAGGCAAGAGAACAAGTATAGACTTATCAAAGAAAGAGAATCCTACATCATCCATGCTCTCATGGGAAAAAGCCCAATCTCTATAGTAATGGCCAACTAAGCAAAGAGGTTGATCAATGCCAATAAGAAGTTTGTGTTGCTACTTTTAAAACCAAAAAAAGGATGAACCAACAAAAGTTGAATCTATTTTTAAATTAAGTATATAGAAGAAAAAGGAGGAGTATGCATAGGACCCAAAATTCAAAGAGGTTTACAAAAGGTTGCTAAACAATCCACATACTAATTCAAATGAGATAGTAGATTATCATATCCAAGATGAGTTGTTGTACAAAGAAAATAAGTTCTGCATACCAATAGGAGGAGTGCTTATCAGAGAAGCCCATATTTCTAAGTTTATAGGAAATTTTAATGTAGAGAAAAATCTAGCAAATATCCAAAGGTATATCTACTAGCTTAGAATAAAAGAGCAAGTATTTAGTTACATTAGAGGGTGTGTGCTCTTGAGCACCAACAAGCCAAACAATAAGAAGTTGCAAGTGTACATGACCTTACCAGTATTCAATAGGTTATGAGATAGTGTGTCCATGGATTTTATAGGAGGTTTATTATGAATCAAGTGAGTCCATGACTATTTGTTTGTAGTTGTGGATAGATTTAGCAAGATATTCATATTTATTCCATGCAAGAAGACAGTCATAAGGTGCCAAGCAACATATTTTTTTCTGTATTGTATGAGTACATTTTGGATTATTGAATTCTATATTTTTTATTGAGACTTAGATTTTTGGCCAAGGTTTGGATCACATTATGGGAAAATATGGACATAAATTTGAAGAGAAGCATAAATTTCCATCCTTAAATAAATGGGTAAACTAAAGTCATAAATTGTACTTTAGTGCAAATTTTGAGGGGATACCATAGGAAGTGTCATAATTCATGGGATGAGCATATCATCTACATAAAATATACCTAAAATAGACTTGTCAATTTATCCACTCAAAAATCTTCCTTTGAGACTTATTTTAGATATGTACCTCTTTCACCACTAGGTGTGATATTTGACCAACAAGATAAGAAGAAGAAAACACAACAAGGAGAGGAGGATAAAGCATTGAATTTCATTGAATGAGTGAGAGAGATCCACCTAAGAGTGTAGACATGGTTGAAGACTAGTGTGATAAAATACAAGTTGATGCATGATCAATATTGTGTTGACCATAAGTTTAAAATGGGAGATATAGTCTAGTTATATCTTAGCAAGGAAATATTGCAGGGAAATACCAAGAATCTGAAACCACTTAGGTATGAACCATTTGAGATCATCAATAAAGTGAGTGAGAATACTTTTCAGTTGAGTTTACCTTCATACATGCATATAAATTTAATATTCAATATGGAGAATATTTGGTTTCTCTAACAATCAATCATTTATGGGGAGAAGAACAAGATTGTTCTACCATCATTTGATAATTTTGAGCTAATTTCACTAGAGGAAATGATAATTCTACACTATAGAAGTAGGTTCACACCACTCATAGCAAAAATCAAGGGGATAGCTACCATAAAAAGCAACATGGTATGATAGAAGAGTTATTTCCTCATCTTCTATCTAATTTATAGCTTTTGGGGACCAAAAACATTTAAATATAGGTGTGATAAAAAAAATTAAAATAAGAAAAATAATTCTATAGATAGAAAGGTAGTTTAAAAATAGAAAATTTTATATGAATTGCACAATGTAAAAAAACATAATTATAAATGGGTGAATGCTAAAATAGAATTTAAAAAATGGGAAATTAAAAAAAAAATACAAGAAAACTAAATATAAAAAATTAGTGTTATTTGTTGCTTGTAAGATGTCGATATATTGGGTGTGAGACACCTATTGTAAGGGGGGAAAGAGAAGCAGAGAATTCCAAGAGAAAATTCATAGGAGGAGTCTATATTTAACAACAAAAATTGAGCAAAGAGACTTAAAAGGTCAAATTTGGAAGCAAAGGAGTAGAAGCACAATGCAAGAAGGATTGTAGTAACAAAAGTGTATTCTCTTAGCATGGATCTAAGAAGAAAATTGCTTCTAGACTACTATATATATTCCTAGCTGTAAAACTAAAATAATGAGATTTGTATTTGAGAATCCCAAACAACATAGTTGATGGATGATTACAGATCAATTATTGCCTATTTTACAAAAAAATTATAGACATAATGCTCATTCATGACAAGTCTCAAGTGAGTAAAAAGTGTTGTCATCTATGATAGTGAATTTAACACAAAGGATTCATGTTGATCTATGGTAAAGTGGAAATACCTAGAAGTTGAAATCATCAAATTTAATTTGACAATACTTCCAAATAAATTTAGGGAAAGTTAGCAGAGATATTTTTCATCATAATGAATGAAAAATTTAACTAAATTACATGGAATCATTGTTAGAATTACCAAGAGTAGAACTACAAAGAATTACAAGATTTGAAGAAACAAAATAGAATTGATTGATTATTCCATGGATCAAATTTGTATAAATAACAAAGTTTATCATTGAGAGCCGTTGGATTACAACTCTTCAAATTTGATCTAGACTATAACTGAGAGTTCACCTGACTCATTAATGAGTGGAAACTCAAGTAAGTCTATCCTAGTAGAACTTAAGAGAATAATTACTTATTCTAACACCCCCCCTTAAGTGATACTAGGGGTGTATTTTACAAATGAGTCTCGATAATAGAGCCTGATGAGGTACTCATGTATAATGGATTCATTTTGAATAGATGGTAAAAACCCAATGGGAAAAACCATCTATCAAAATAAAAAAAGTAAGAGGTATGTCTTTAGTTTGTGAAGCTTGTCCTCTTAAAAAGGATGAGTCCCGACAACATGACCTAATGAGGTACTCATTTACAATATATATGAGAGATGGTGAAAAAAATACATGGGAAAAACCATCTACTATGAAATAAATAGGCATGTCTTCAGATGGCGAAGATTGTCCTTAATAATAAAAAATATAATGAGTCCCAGAAACATGGTTTGATGAGGTACTCATGTACAATATGTAAGGGAGAGATGATAAAAAACCACATGGGCAAAATCCATCCTCCAAAAAATACAATAATAGAAGGAGTGGTGTAAAGACTTCTGTTTCAATGTAGTTGTAATACTCCAAGTTTCTCTCACAACTGTATGTAATGCGAAGAAGGAAATGACTTGGTGAAGATGTCTACAACCTAGTTTTTAGTTGTAATATAGTCAAAGAATATGTCCCTATTCTAAATATAATGTCGAATGAAGTGCATGTGTATCTCAATGTGCTTGGTGCACTGATGTTCAACTGGATTACGTGCAATATGAATTGTGCTCTGATTGTCACACCAAATAATAATATTTTTTCATTAAAAAACCTAAATTATTTTAGAATTTGATGAAGCCAAAGAGCTTCCTGACTTGCTAAAATTACTACCCTGTATTCTGCCTTTGTAGATGATAAGGCCACTGCTTGTTGTTTTTTGCATAACCAAGCAATTAACGAAGAACCAAGACAAAAAACATAGCCATAAGTTGAAAATCTATCTTCTATTGAACCTGCCCAATATGAATCCGTGTAGCCAATGATATCCATGGATTTTCTCTCATATAAGAGCCCAAAGTGAGTAGTTCCTTGCAAGTAGTAGAGGATCCTTTTTGCTGCTTGCTAGTGACTGAAATGAGGTTGATGAGAGAATCTGGATACTAAGCCAAAAACATATGAGATATCTATATGGGTATGAGTAAGGTATAATAGAATCCCTACAAGTTGATGGTAAAGAGTTGCATCACATAGAGGGGATGTGAAGGAAGTACTTAGATTTACTCTAGACTAGAAAGGTGTAGGAGACGGTTTGCAATCTATCATTTTAAATTTTTGAAGAAGATCTAGAGTTTATTTTTGTCGACACAATTAAATTTTGATGTGCAAGGTGCAGCCAAAGTATTGTCATTGTTGTCAACACAGATAGATAGATCGGTTGATGTAGTGGACAGGAGTTCAAAGGTCAGTCAGAGCATGTATAGTGAATATCCAAGAAGATAGAAGTGGCCCAGTTTCAAAGGATCAAAGAAAAAGACAAGTAAGAAAACTGTCGCGATATCGCGACATGTTTTCTGTCGTGATTTCACGACATCTTAGAGGAGAGAGAAAATGTTGTCAAAATTGTTGCGATTTTGCGACATCTTGAAGAAGAGAGAAAATGTTGTCAAAATTGTCACGATTTCGCGACATCTCGGAGGAGAGAGAAAGCGCAAAGGAAAACTATCACGATTTTGCAACATGTTGGACGAAAGAGAAAGCGCAAGATAAACTGTCACGATTTCGCGACATGTTGGAGGCAAAGAAGCCAAGTTGAAAAATTGTTGCGATTTCATGACATGTTGGCAGAGAAGAAGGCAAGTAGAAAAAATTTTGTGATTTCGTGACATGTTTGAAGAGAGAGAAAGCACTAGAAAAACTATCACGATTTCACATGTTGGAGGCAAAGAAGCCAAGTTGAAAAACTGTCACGATTTCGCGACATGTTGGCAGAGAAGAAGGCAAGTAGAAAAACTGTCACGATTTCGTGACATGTTTGAAGAGAGAGAAAGTGCTAGAAAAATTGTCATGATTTCGTGACATGTTGGAAGCAAAGAAGCCAAGTTGAAAAACTGTCATGATTTTGCGACATGTTGGCAGAGAAAAAGGCAAGTAGAAAAACTATCATGATTTTGCGACATGTTCGAAGAAGAAGCACATGCAGGGAAAACTATCACGATTTTGTGACATGTTTGGAGAGAAGGCGTAGACAAAGAAAACTATCATGATTTCATGACATGTTCGAGGAGAAGGAGCTCACAAAGAAAAGTGTCATGATTTCATGACAGATTGCAAGGAGGATGGTACGAACGAAAAAGTGTCGCGATTTCACGATAGGTTCCAATAAAAGTGCCAAGGAGGAAAAGTGTCACGATTTCGTGACATGTCGAGTTTTCATGATTCAATGAGAAGAAAAGTGCTAAGGAGGAAAAGTGTCGTGATTTCGCGACATAATGCAGGAGAGAGAGTCCGATAGAAAAAGGTGTCACGATTTCGCGACATGCTTCATTTTCACGGTCCAAAGCGAAGAGAAAGAGGAGAAGGATGAAGTGTCATGATTTTGTGATAGAAGCAAAACGAAAGAGCTGGAAGCAGAAGCGTCGTGATTTCATGACAAATTCAAGGAGGAAGAGCTCAAAGGCGAAAGCATCACGATTTCGCGACATGTTCTATTTTCACGGGCGTAAGGCAGAGAAAGGCACAAGGCAGCGAATGTGTCATGATTTTGTGACATGTTGTGTTTTAGCGGGCCAAAGACAGAAAAGGCACAAGGCAACAAAAGTGTCACGATTTCGTGACATGTTCCATTTTCATGGGCGAAAGGCAGAGAAGTGCAAGGAAGCAAAAAGTGTCACGATTTTGTGACATGTCTGGTTTTCGCTGGTGCAAGCCAAGTAGAGTGTATGGAAGTGAAAAGTGTCACGATTTCATGACATGTCTGGTTTTCGTTGGTGCAAGCCAAGTAGAGTGTACGGAAGCAAAAAGTGTCACGATTTCGTGACATGTCTGGTTTTTGCGGGTGCAAGCAAAGAAGTGGACAAGGAGGCAAAAAATGTCACGATATCGCGACATGTCATGTTTTCATGGGTAAGAGGCGAGAAGAGTACAAAGAGATAAAAATGTCACGATTTCATGATAGGTCGTAGCAGCACGATTATGGACAGTTAACTAAAGTAGAACGACAGTCAAAGGGGCAACTATAGAGGAAAATCATGCAGCCAAAATAAGAAGAGTTAACTGGAGTGAGTGAGACAGTTACAGGTGCAGTTACAGATAGAAATCATGCAAGCTAAAATAAGCATAGTGCTTTAAAGACAGAATGGCAGTTACAGGGCCCATAAAGCAGTGTAACCGTCGAGCGACAGTTATACTGAAAGTCACATGCAAGAGATAGATCTATTAATAGGATGCATGTAATAAATACTATGCTATAAAGGAGTTACTATCAGTAGTGGCTATTAATAGGCTGCATGCAGGATTACAGAAGTTATAGAAGACGAGGAGTCTCATTGAGAAACAATGTTATAAAAGGGCAATCGCACAGAGAATTAAGTTGCCACTCATAGTGAAAAAGTGCTGCTGAAATAGAGAAAGAAATAGACAAGTTAGGGTCTTGTAAAAGCGAAGGCATTTTTATGTCAAAAAGATTCAAAATAGAATTCTGAGTTGGTGCTTGGAATTAGGGGTTGGTGCTCCTTTCTATTGGTGCAGATAAATTAGGGGTTGGTGCTCCTTCTAGTCGATGCTGGTAAATTAGGGGTTGGTGCTCCTTTCTATTGGTGCAGATAAATTAGGGGTTGGTGCTCCTTCCAGTAGGTGCTGGTAAATTGATTGTAAAGTTGGTGCTTTGCAAAGACTGGATTTGGATAGGAGTCCAAGCAGTCTATTTTTGAGGAGTAGCCAAAACTGGTGAACCTCATTACATCTTGTGTTGTGGAATGCTCTCTTGTTACATTTGCTTTATGTGATTTTAAGCTTTCATTGTTTTGGCTTTAAGAGTTAAAGTTTTAAGTTATAAAGAGCCACACTGATTCACCCCCCCTCTCAGTGCCATTGTAAGACTAACAATTGGTATCAGAGCCAAGTTCCTGAACAAGCTCAATCGGCTAAGGTGATCTGGGAAGTGACACAATGGTAGTTGGTGAAGGATTCTCATCAAACAAAGCTCCATTGTTTGATGGGACTAATTACACGTTCTAGAAAATCAGGATGCAGACATATCTGTGTGCATTGGGATACAACATATGGGACTCAGTAGAAAGTGGATACACAATACCCACCACTCCTCCAACCGATGCTGCCGGTAAGAAACTATTTGAGAATGACTCAAAGGCAAAGAATGCTATAATGTGCGGTGTAGCAAATAGTGAACTGGTAAAGATCATGAGCTGTAAAACTATAAAAGAAATTTGGGACA
Organism: Wollemia nobilis; assembly: GCA_028583015.1. Classification (NCBI taxonomy): domain Eukaryota; kingdom Viridiplantae; phylum Streptophyta; class Pinopsida; order Araucariales; family Araucariaceae; genus Wollemia; species Wollemia nobilis. The sequence goes on from JAQPPZ010002458.1 coordinate 4,314,534, forward strand.
AATTAAAGAGCATTCATGAAGGAGACGATAAGATCAAGGAGGCCAAGTTGCAAACTCATCGAACTCAGTGTGAAGCATTAAATATGAATGGCGATGAGAACATAGCAGCATATATGTTGAGAGTAAATGAAGTCATTAATGCCATTAGAGGACTCGACGAGAAAATTGAAGACCTTGCAATCGTAAAAAAGGTATTAAGATCTCTTCCCAAAAGATTTGATTCTAAAGTATCAGCTATAGAAGAAGCCAAAGATCTAAATACGTTTAGTATGGATGAGATGCATGGTTCGTTGACTGCGTATGAGATGAGAATAGGAAAGTCTGATCCCATAGACAGAGAAGCTACCTTTAAAGCCCACAAAAATACGAAAGCAAAACAAGAATCCGAAGATGAAGAGACATCTGATGATATGGAAGCAAACTTTGTCCAAAAACTAAAAAGGGGACAAGGAAAATATAGAGGAAAGCTACCATTTAAATGTTTTAGCTGTGGAGGCATTGGGCATGTTGCAGCTAAATGTCCATGAAATAAGGAGAATGAAAGTGATGAAGAATCGCACCGAGAAAGAAGTGACTGGAAGAAAAAGACAAATTTCAGAAAGGGCAACTTCAAGAAGAAAAGTTTCATCTCCAAGAATTTCAGTTCATCAGAAGACAGTTTCGGTGAGGATTTCAAAGAGGAAACAGGTGAAGCTCTTTTCATGGCATTCGAAGAAGAAAACACTGAAGAAGAACAGGAATGTGATGAAAACCTTGAGGCTGAGGCTGAAGTAAATCTAAGAGGTGAGTTGATCGCTGCACTTGAAGAGTTGGGTTTAGAAAGGAAAAAGAACAAAAGATTGTCCAAGAAGTTGGAAGAATATGGGGATGAAATTGAAGATCTCTTCCTACAAGTTCAAAAGACCAAGAAATCAGAAGAAGCCTTGAAGACACACCTGGATGATGTATGCAGCACAAGTGAAGAGGAATCTAACAAAGTTATTGTTGATCTAAAGTTGCAAGTAGAACAGTACAAAAGGATTGAAGATATTCTTAGGTCTCAAATCAATGAGAAAGAGACTGTTTGCTACCAACAAGAAGAAGAGATTGTTTCATTGAAGAAACAACTAGAAGAGGCCAATATAAATCTCAAATATGAGAAGAGCATAGAGTTGCTAGATAAAATGATAAAGCAACAAAGAAGCTCCACGACTAAGTCTGGTCTTGGATATGAAGCTGAACAACCGTCATCTTCCAAAAGTACAGAAAAGAAGAAGCCCGCTACTGAAGGATTGAAGCAAGAAAATCCTAAAGCTGAATCTTCAAAAGGAAGAAAATCTCAAAGGAGATCTACAGCAAAGCAACCACAACAAAAGAGGTTCTCTCACTCTCACTCTTTTCATAATAATTCTTTTAACGACTATTGTTTTAGATGCAGCCATTATGGTCACCAAGCAATTTATTGTGGATTGAACAATAAATCAAGGAGTTATGCTAGTAGAAACACATCTGCTCTTCTGAGTGAACACCATGTGCAATGTTTTAAATGTAATGGTCATGGGCACATAGCAAGGTTTTGTCCAAGCACTTCTGCAACTAATCTAAGGCAAGACCGCAGATTCCATCAGACACAAAGAGTGCAACACAGACAGGAAAATAATTATCCATCAAGAATGCACAAGAGACAACCACCCAAGAGAAATGTTTAGGTTCACGAAAAGGTTCAAAATGTGGATGCGGTGAAAATTCTCAGCCTAAGTTCAAGAAAAAGCTGGAGAAAGAAAGAAGAGAGGAAATCGTGTCTCCTTGGATAGAAGGAGATTACTCCTCTATTGCACTAAGCGGCTCCAGGTAGCACATCCTCAGGGGGAGCAATGTTAATGTTTTATTTTAATGCTCCTAAGTATTTGTGTGGTTATCTGAGGATGAAAGGAAAGTAGTCGGGGAGTTGTTGTATAGCTGTCAAAGTGTGTTGTCTGTTCTTACAGTTGTTTGTGTTAGTACCGTGAAGGGTGGTGATTGAATTGAGAGTTGTCATTATTGATAGAATTGTTGTATGTCATTGTTGAATTGGTGATGGTTCTTACTGCCACTGTCATAAGTTAAGGATTATAACAGTTCATATGATTTGGTTGGTTTTGTGGTATTATGTTTGATGCTTGCACAGAGTTGGCAGTAAAACTGTAGTGTTGGTACAGTGTTGGACAAAAGTTGGTACAAGTGTGAGTCACTTGTCAATTTTGATGACAGATGAGAAATCAGCGTGTTGAATGGGAATATTGAAGAAGAGGCTTAAAATGAGCAGCCAGATGATTTCTAGCCTGGTGATGAATGGTTGAGTTGCTTTCATAGAGGTTGTTTTGATCAAGTTAATGCTTTACTTGATACATGATTTGAGCAAGTTATTCTTTGCATTGGTGATTTATGTTGGTGGCTATTTTTGTTCAAATACCTTTGGAAGGAAAAGGATGTCTACTAGTTTCCTTTTCATGTAGTGTTTGGTTGAATGCTTCAAGGTTAATATTGAGTTGAGATTGAGATTGGGAGTTAAGTATAGAACATATTGAGTCTCTAACAATTCTCTTTATGCTTCTATGAGGTTGATGAATCACATTGGGTCTCTAACAATTCTCTTTGTGGGTTCATGATAAGCAAGTTTTTCTTGATGAACTTGTGAGCTGATTTGAGGACAATGCTGGGATAGATTTGAGGATAGTGCTGGGATAGATTTCTAGATGTAGATTTGGGCAGGATGTGTAGAGGACAGAAAGAGTACCAATGGAGGTGCATTCTATCATGGAGATAGATTGGTCGTGTGGAACAGTAAGAAACAAGAGTCAGTTTTCTTATCCATAGTAGAAGTAGAATATATTACAACAATAGTGTGTTGCACACAGAGGAAGAAATTATATAGTTAATTATCTTTGTGCTCATATTTGTAATTTTTGCTAACTGTCATAACGTGTGCCTGAGAATGTTGTGCATGGACTCAGGGGGAGTCTGCAACAGCCCTTTGGTATTATTGTCAAAGGGGGAGAAGAATTACAGGAGATTGCATGAGTGTTGCCAACAATTCCAAAGGGGGAGATTGATGTGCAAGGTGTAGCCAAAGTATTGTCATTGTTGTCAACACAGATAGATAGATCATTTGATGCAGTGGACAGGAGTTTAGAGGTCAGTTAGAGCATGTACAGTGAATTTATGAGAAGACAAAAGTGGCCCATATGCAAAGGATCAAAGAAAAATACAAGTAAGAAAACTGTCATGATATTGTGACATGTTTTTTGTCACGATTTTGTGACATCTCGAAGGAGAGAGAAAATGCAAAGGAAAACTGTCACGATTTTGTGACATGTTGGACGAAAGAGAAAGTGCAAGATAAACTGTCATGATTTTATGACATGTTGGAGGCAAAGAAGCCAAGTTGAAAAACTGTTGCGATTTCACGACATGTTGGCAGAGAAGAGGCAAGTAGAAAAACTGTCACAATTTTGCATGTTTGAAGAGAGAGAAAGCGCTAGAAAAACTATCACGATTTTGTGACATGTTGGAGGTAAAGAAGCCAAGTTGAAAAACTGTCACGATTTCGTGACATGTTGGCAGAGAAGAAGGCAAGTAGAAAAACTGTCGCGATTTCGTGACATGTTTAAAGAGAGAGAAAGCGCTAGAAAAACTGTCGCGATTTTGTGACATGTTGGAGGCAAAGGACCCAAGTTGAAAAACTATCATGATTTCACGACATGTTGGCAGAGAAGAAGGCAACTAGAAAAACTATCATGATTTCGTGACATGTTCAAAGAAGAAGCACATGTAGGGAAAACTATCACGATTTCGTGACATGTTTGGAGAGAACGCACAGGCAAAGAAAACTATCGTGAATTTGTGACATGTTCGAGGAGAAGGAGCTTGCAAATAAAAGTGTCATGATTTCATGACAGATTGCAAGGAGGATGGTACAGATGAAAAAGTGTTGCGATTTCGTGACAGGTTCGAAGAAAAGCACTAAGGAGAAAAAGTGTCACGATTTCACGACATGTCGAGTTTTTGTGATCCGATCAGAAGAAAAGTGCTAAGGAGGAAAAGTGTCACAATTTTGTGACATAATGCAGGAGAGAGAGTCCGATAGAAAAAGGTGTCGCGATTTCGTGACATGCTTCATTTTCATGGTCCAAAGCGAAGAGAAAGAGGAGAAGGATGAAGTGTCACGATTTCATGATAGAAGCAAAACGAAAGAGCATGGAAGCAGAAGCATCATGATTTCACGACAAATTCAAGGAGGAAGAGCTCAAAGGCGAAAGCGTCGTGATTTCGCGACATGTTCCATTTTCATGATCGTAAGGCAGAGAAAGGCACAAGGCAGCGAATGTGTCACGATTTTGTGACATGTGTTTTCATGGGCCAAAGATAGAAAAGGCACAAGGCAGTGAAAGTGTCATAATTTCATGACATGTTCCGTTTTTGCAGGCGAAATGCAAAGAAGTGCAAGGAAGTGAAAAGTGTCACGATTTCACGACATGTCTAGTTTTCGTTGGTGCAAGCCAAGTAGAGTGTACGGAAGTGAAAAGTGTCATGATTTCGCGACATGTCTGGTTTTCGCTGGTGCAAGCCAAGTAGAGTGTACGAAAGCGAAAAGTGTCACGATTTCGTGACATGTCTGGTTTTCACGGGTGCAAGTGAAGAAGTGGACAAGGAGGAAAAAAATGTCATGATATCGCAACATGTCATTTTTTTGCGGGTAAGAGAAAATAAGAGTACAAAGAGACAAAAATGTCACGATTTCGTGACAAATCGCAGCAACATGATTACGAATAGTTAACTGAAGTAGAACGACAGTTAAAGGGGCAGTTGTAGAGGAAAATCATGTAGCAAAAATAAGAAGAGTTAACTGGAGTGAGTGAGACAGTTACAGGTGCAGTTACAGATAGAAATCATGCAAGCTAAAATAAGCACAGTGCTTTAAAGATAGAACGACAGTTACAGGGCCCGTAAAGCAGTGTAACCGTTGAGCGGCAGTTATACTGAAAGTCACATGCAAGAGACATATCTATTAATAGGATGCATGTAATAAATACTGTGCTATAAAGGAGTTACTATCAGCAGTGGCTATTAATAGGCTGCATGTAGGATTACAAAAGTTACAGAAGACGAGGAGTCTCATTGAGAAATAGTGTTATAAAAGGGCAATCACACAGAGAATTAAGTTGCCGCTCATAGTGAAAAAGTGCTGCTGAAAGAGAGTGCATAGGATGCGAGTGAGCAGGGTGTGTGTGCTGTGTAAAGAGTGAGCAATGTTGAGAAAGCAATAGACCAGTTAGGGTCTTGTAAAAGCGAAGGCATTTTTATGTCAAAAAGATTCAAAATAGAATTCTGAGTTGGTGCTTGGAATCAGGGGTTGGTGCTCCTTTCTGTTGGTGCAGATAAATTAGGGGTTGGTGCTCCTTCCAGTCGATGCTGGTAAATTAGGGGTTGGTGCTCCTTTTTGTTGGTGCAAATAAATTAGGGTTTGGTGCTCCTTCCAGTGGGTGCTGGTAAATTGATTGTAAAGTTGGTGCTTTGCAAAGACTGGATTTGGATAGGAGTCCAAGCAGTCTATTTTTGAGGAGTAGCCAAAACTGGTGAACCTCGTTACATCTTGTGTTGTGGAATGCTCTCTTGTTACATTTTCTTTATGTGATTTTAAGCTTTCATTGTTTTGGCTTTAAGAGTTAAAGTTTTAAGTTATAAAGAGCCACACTGATTCACCCCCCCCCTCTCAGTGCCATTGTAAGACTAACAAATTTCTTGCATTTGTTTGATTTATTTGGATCCCAAGGAAGTAATGTGCTAGACCTAGATCAGCCATATCAATTTTTTTAGAGAGGGAGTCTTTAATAGTCTGAAAGTAAGCAAAGTCACTACTAGCGAGTAGTAGATTATCAACATATAGAACAATTATGGTGGTTTTTTATTGGATATTTAGGGCTTTTCCTATTTGCTTTTTATTTTCTATATTTTGATCCTTTATAGCTACCTTTAGTTGTAATCTTTTCCAGCATTTGTTTGCAGAATGACCATTCTTTTTGCAGTGAGTACAAGTTATGGGACTACTTTCTTTATTTTTGAATTTTTCTTTAGAGGAGGTGGATGCTACTAAGGCTTTTAAGGAAGAGGCAGAGATCTCATACTTTGCAATTTTTTTTCTTCTCTAGTTAGTCTCTCACAAAATTCTTCTAATGAGGGTATTTTAAAACTTGCACCAAGAACATCTATTGTAGATAGAAAGGTGGTTGCGAATATCTAAAATACACCAATTAGTTTAGAAAGAATTAGATAGATGCATTCTTCGTCTTTTTTATCCTTGCCACTACATTTAAATTGATTAAGGACTTCTTTGAATTTTGTGAGAAAGTCAACAATATTATTGAAGTCGTCAGGAGATAAAGCTGTTAATTCTGCCTCAAGCTACATTGACCTCATTTGATATACTTTCCCAAAAAATTTCTTTAGTTTCTCCCAAATTTCATGAGGAGTTTTACAATATGTAATGTGAAACCACAAGCTTTTATTTTCATTAGAGCTTATAATACCCATTGTTTCATACATATTTCCTTTCTGAACAAATATTTCATTTTCTTTTTCAAACTCAGGTTGCTTTTCTTCTAATAGGTGTGTGAGCCCTTTTTGAGAAATGAGATTTAAAATTTTGGGTTTCCATGTATGGTAGTTATGAGGAGTAAGAAGATCAATTGTATTCATTGAATTCATTTTAAAGTTAACCCAAGGTTCCCCTCTTTAACATTAATTTAGAGAATGCAATGGATATTATTTTAGGAATACCTGTAAGAAACACCAAATATCTCAAAATACCCCCTTAACAATAGGGAAACTATAAGTAATTGAGGAGATTTGATATTAATTTTTAGGCTTAAAGAGAACAAATATGTGAGGCCTATTTATCTTTTCTCTTCAAATACTTACCCTGATGAGAGGGAAACTATAAGTATTGATTATATTTGATACTTGGAACATAGGGTTTATATCATTTAGACCTATATTGGTTATCTTAATAACCCATCCTTACTTGAGGGAAACTATAAGTTATTTAATATGTGCAATATGGTGTATTGGTGATATAATATATTTGTTGTTTAGAAATATTTAAGAAAGGATAAATAGATTAAAAATTTTTGGTACTTGAATTTTAATTTTAAGTTACTTTGTAAAAAAATTAATCAAAATAAGTTCTTAATAGAGAGATAAGAAAGGAAAATTTTAGTTCCCTAGCTCATTCTACTCTTTATTTTGTTTCCTCTGTTGATTCTTGCCTTAATAGTCTTCTGGTCTAGATAGGTCATTGTTATGTTCAATTTTTTTTTCTTCTTTTTTATTTATTTTTGTTTAGTTTTTTAAGGTGGGTGGGTTCTTTTGTTTTGTTTTGTTTTTGTGTTCTTTGTGTTGTTTTTTGTTGTTCATGTATTTTTGTTATTTTGTTTTATTTTGCTTTTTTTTTTTTTTATGTTTTTTGTTATTGTTCTTGTGTTTTTTCTCATTCTTGTTCTTGGGTTTCTCTTTGTTTGTGTTATTTCATGTTTTTATGTGTGAGTGTTTTCTATGTTTTTGTTTTTGTTTATTGTTTGTTGTTGGTTGTTTTTTATTTTTATTTTTATTTTATATTTTTTTAATTTTTTAGGTTTTGGTTGTGTTTATTTTTCATGTTTTTTTTGGGTTATGTCTTTGTAGTGTTCTGTTGTTTTTGTCTTGTTTGTGTTTTGTTCTTGTATTTTTCTATGTCATTTATGTTGTAGTTTCTTTTATCTTATTGTGCATTTTTTGTTGTGATTTTGTTTTTGACACACTCAAGGAGCATGTTTTTTATTTTATTTTATTATTTTTGTTGTTATTTACTTATTTTTAAATTGGTTTTGTGTGTTTGTTTGCTCCTTGAGTATGTCAAATGTGGTAGGCCAGGTCCGAGTCCTAGGTGTTTTTGGCGGAATGGATACCCCTGCCTCCTTAGTTCTTACCCGAAAGTGGCATCCCTTTTGGGATGTTTTCCACAAAAAATAAAAAAGATAAGAAAGGAAAATAATATATATAATGATATGTTCTTATTCCAATTATTAAGATATATTTATATTATATTAAAGAAATTTTAGAAAAACAATTTGAACAAAGTAAGATTTTTAATATAGAGATTAGCTTTAGAATATTTTATAGAATAAATAAAATAGAGTTATTTTATTTAGATATTTAATATATAAAGGATTGTTAAATGAAATTAAATACCTCACCTATATTATATTACCAAGATATATAAACAAAAGACTTATAATAAAGATAATAATGCAAAATAAAGGAGGAAAAAATGATGCAATAACAAACCCTCCTAAAGCGATATATAGGGCAAAATAAAAAAACACCTATCAACCCCCCTAAAAAAATTTAAATTTTATTGATATTACAACTTCTTTATCTTTGTGGCCACTAAAAGGGCCCTTAAAGAAAAATATAGAAGATAATATGAGGGAAGATCTGAATATATATTTTTTACATATAGAGAAAAAAATTAAAGAACCAGAAGATCTATGAGTGAAAAGTCACACAGGAGACTTCAAGAGACAACGATGAATCCAATTTCTCCAAGGCTATGTCAAGAGGCGGTGACGAATCCAAATTTGAAATCTAAGAATGTTTTGATCTTCATTGAAAAACTAGGATATTAGTCCAAAAATCATAAAATAAATAATATATGTTTCTGGATCTACAAGCAGGACATGAAGAACACAAGCTTATACTGAGAGGGGGGGTGAATAGTATAAGACCTCTTTTTACTTTCTCTATTTAACTTCAACTTCGTAAAGCAATGAACAAATAACAATATCAAAGCAATGCATAAAGCAACACACAATGAGACACTGATTTTAACGTGGTTCACCCAACATGGGCTACATCCACAAAACTTTCCTCTAAAAATATTTCTCAAAGTTCTTTGGGAATCCTTCCCAATTACAATGTTTATGAGCCTCAGCCCAAAGGAGAATCCTTCCCCTCCTCACGAATTTATGAGCCTCCTGCCCAAAGGAGAATCCTTCCCCTCCTCACGAATTTATGAGCCTCCTGCCCAAAGGAGAATCCTTCCCCTCCTCATGAATTTATGATCCTCCTACCCAAAGGAGAATCCTTCCCCTCATATTTGGAAATGATACTTCAGAAGATCACCTACCTCTTATTTCGCTAGCACATGGAACTCCTTTCCATAGAAGACCTCCTATCCTCAATTCTTAGCCTCAAGAGACCTCTATCCTCACTGATCACCTCCACAGCAACTCATAAACCTGTACTAAACATAGTTAGTCAATCTAGCACAAGTTTTCCTCACTCTGTAAGATCTGTCCCAAGCTCAACTCATAAAGCTTGAACAAATCAATCTCTGCTGCACACAAGCCTTCTCAAAGACTTTCAAAACTATCCTTAGGTTCTTCTCAAAGAACCACTTCAACTCTGTCCTCAAGTCCTCTGCTAGGACCTATCCAAATCAGCTCACAAGTCCTCCCTAGAACTTGTCCAAATCAGCTCACAAGTCCTCACTAGAACCTGTCCAAATCAGTTCACAAGTCCTCACTAGAACCTGTCCAAATCAGCTCACAAGTCCTCACTAGAACCTATCCAAATCAGCTCACAAGTCTTCACTAGAACCTGTCCAATTTAGCTCACAAGTCCTCACTAGAACCTGTCCAATTCAGCTCACAAGTCTTCACTAGAACCTGTCCAAATCAGCTCACAAGTCTTCACTAGAACCTGTCCAAGTCAGCTCACAAGTTCATCAAGAAAAACTTGCTTAGCATGAACCCACAAAGAGAATTGTTAGAGACCCAATGTGATTCATCAACCTCATAGAAGCATAAAGAGAATTGTTAGAGACTCAATATATTCTATACTTAACTCCCAATCTCAATCTCAAATCTCATAGAAACATAAAGAGAATTGTTAGAGACTCAATATGTTCTATACTTAACTCCCAATCTCAATCTCAACTCAATATCAATATCAAAAGAATAATATATATGTAGTATGCTTTTCTCAATAACATGAAACACAACCCAACAATTGCCAACCATGCAATATCTCATATAACAATGATACTCATGTTCATTCCACAACCAATATCTTTTCTCAACCAATTAGGGCTTTAACAACAATGCTTATAGACAAGGTTTAACCAACATCATTCAACTCAACATTAACATTGAAGCATTCAACCAATCACTACATGAAAAGGAAACTAGTAGACATCCTTTTCCCTCCAAATATATTTGAACAAAATAGCCACCAACATAAATCACCAATGCAAAGAATAACTTGCTCAAATCAATCTCAATGGAGTAAGCCCAAATCATATATCAAGTAAAGCATTAACTTGATCAAAACAACCTCTATGGAAGCAACTCAACCATTAATCTCAAAAAAACCAACTAAGGGTTTCACCATCTCAATGCAAGCAGCAAGACTTACTAACATAAACCCTAGTGCAAAATGCTTCCTCTTCCTCAACCAGAATTATGCATTCACCCAAAAAATCATCAATGATTTTAATGCATAAACAATCTTCAATATCCAAAAAATAGGATTTACACCAACAAGAATACCTAGTAGACAACCTTTTCACTCCAAACTCAATTTCAGAAAATACATCATCAACAATATACATGGAAGAAGTTGCCCATACCTTTGAGGAAGAAGAGAATAGTTCTCCAACCTGTTACCAACACCACCCTCAACTCTACCACCAAGTTAGGGTTAGATCATAAAAGTAACCACAAAAATATTTATTCCATAAAACACCTTATGAATCCAATCCTTAGAAGTCAACTACCAAAAAATATAAAGCATTCAAACAATATATCCTTTTACACCTTATTTCTTCAAATTAATTAAACCATGCTCAAGGAATAATAGCTTCTAAGGAAATCTCACTCAACAATCAAGCCAAAAATCTCAACCACACACTATCAACCTTATATCTCCAAAGAAGCATTTAACCTTAAAAATAATTTTAAATAAATCTACCCAACCACTTCTTCTTTAACAAAATGCAGATTTTATTTAAAAAACCTTACCAAAAAAAATGCTTTCAAAAATCGTGGGTCAACAGTGCCTTTGAAAAAATCGGAGCACAAAAACTCTTCTCACACTCCATGACGGGAGTCGAACGCTTGACCTCCCTTCAAGTGCCTTCGTAGAATAGTCATTGCCACTAGGCCAACGACTCTAGCTTGAAGGCTAGCAAGAGTCTCCTTCTCCTTAACCCTTTGGCGGTGGATAAACATGGCAAAAAAATGATAGCCGTAGCTTTTACTTCCCAACTTTTGTGCAATTCGAATTTCTTTCACACCTTTGCTTTGGACTATAGGTTATGGATTATATAGCCAAACTTCCATGCTATGCACGACGTCGACGGGAGGATAATTTGAATTTTTTGAATTAATATTACTTTGGCGCCTTTGAAACAACTTTAGGGTTTATGAAACCCTTTTGATTATTTAAAAAATAATCAAAGGTATTTTAGACCTTAGACCTGGGGTGGAGAACCCATTAAATTATTAAAATAATTTAATCACTAAATCAAGTAAATAATTAATTAAAAAACCTTAAAAATGTTTTATTAATTAAGTTATTTAATTAATAAGTGTCTCCAACCTTTGCATTAAGCTGAGAGTGGTTTTGAGAAAAACCCTTAATGCATCCAACAGGTTTTAATAAAAACCCTTAAACTTGCCATGGTTTTGATAAAAACCTTTTCATCTACCACATGGAATCTCTTAGAAATATTCTAGAAAATATTCTTTGGAATCTTCAACCTTTGAAGCCAATAAATCCTCTTGAAATTAATGCCAGTTCCTTTTGACATCAATGACAACTCATAGACAAGAAGCTAGGATCTCAAACCCAAAATTGCCAACAATCTCCCCCTTTGTCATTGATGGCAAACCATGCTTCTCAACAACACTGAAACTCAAAATTGCTATATAGAAATCATCTCCCCCTAACTTGAGGCTCTCCCCCTTACTCATATATCTCCCCATTTGTCATCAATGGTAAAGGGTCACCTTTGGGGCTTGGGACTAAGAATGAGCCTCTTAGCTTAGTCCCTCCCCCACCTCCTATTGAGGTGATTAATTCTAGGGTGGGAGTAAAACTCCCATTAGGCACTGATCTTCATCAGTGTCTATAGCTGCCTTACCATGTCTTCTCTTGTTCTCCTTGTCCATATTCTTGTTCCTGTTCATGTCATTGTTGTTGTTCTTGTTATCATTCATGTTCTTATCCATGTCTTGATTCTTGTGCCTGTTCATACCCATGTTCCTGTTCCTGTTCCTGTACCTTGGAATTTCAGCTCTACACTATCTATCTATGTGATCTTCATTGTTGTACTTATAAAAACTAACAATGTTATTTCTTTGAGGCATACTTGATCTTTGACTCCATCTGTTCTGACCAACCCTATTCCTGTTATTAGCCTTGCAATAAATAGCCTTGTGCCCAAACTGTTTACAAGAGTAGCAATACCCTTGAAATAAATTACCACCTCTGAATCTGTCATTTACCTTCCTCACTTGAGTCATGCAATGTGAAGCCATGTGACCAAACTTGTGACAAGAAAAACATCTACCATTAAAATTTCCTTGATTTGACCTCTTAGGTCCTGTAAACTTTCTCCCCTTTTTCTGATTCTTATTTTTTGATTCTGTGCATCTATCACTCAAGGACTCTTTTTCTGAAGTACTTTCCTCATCAGAACTCTTTTGATTTTGGAATCTCTTACTAGATTCCCTAGCAGAGTTGCCAACCTGTTCCATGTGTTTCTTACCAAAACCAAGACTTGTTTTATCTATTGTCCTTCTTTGATCTTTGATGATTGACTTTACCTTTTTGGTGCTATCTTCAAACCTGTAAAGCTTCTCCTTGTACTCTTTAGTTTCCTCTTTCAAGGAAGCCACTTTTTGTTCCAACTCTCCACACTCAAGAACATTAGACTCTAACTTATCCTTAAGTTTTTGTGTCTTAGCTATAGAGAAGTCAAGACTTTCTATAAGCTCATCTCTCTCAATACAACATTCATCCAATTTATCATTGAGTCTAGCATTATTATTTCTTTCCTTTTTCAAAGCACTAAGAGCACTAACAAGTTCAACTTCAAGATCTACTTCACCATCCTCTATAACTTCCTCTATTTGTTTACCTTTTGAAACATCAATGACTTTTTCAAATTTCTTATCACTAGAGGCGCTACCCTTTTCTAAAGCCATACAAATATCTTCCTTACAATTTTATGAAGCATCCTCATACATAGTATAACTAAAAATCAATCCATCATTTGTGCAATCATCCTCAAGATGTCCAAAATTTCCAAATCTAAAACATTTCATAAGGACAAATATATGTTTCTTTTCTTCTTCTTTTTCTGTTAGGAACAACATCTCCTTTCCAACATCACTTGAAGAACTTTCACTATCACTACTAGAACACTTACTTTCCTTGTCTAGGTAGAAAATTTTCTTGTGTTTGTGAGAGTACCTCTTTCCTTGATTGCTTTGCTCATATTTATTCTTCCTTTGATTCCCGTGCCTTTCAAAATACTTGCTCTTATAATCCTGTTTATCTTCATCACTTTCATCCTTGGTAGCAGTATAGTTAGTAGCATAATGACCAAAATTTCCACAATTGAAACACTTGACATATTTCATACCTTTGTGCTTTCTTGAGAACTTGCCCTTATTGCTATAATATGCCTCTTCATCACTATAAGACTCATCACTATCTTGAAGCTCTTTACCCTTGGATTTATTGGTAGCCTTGAAAGTTGCCTCCTTCTTAATATCAACCTTCACTTGAGTTCTCAACTCAAATACTGCAAGTATACTATGAAGCTCATCCTTTTTCAACTTATCCAAATCCTTAGATTCCTCAATAGCAGAAATATTTTCACTAAATCTATTTGGAAGAGACCTCAAAATCTTATCACAAATATCATTTTCAGCAAGCTCAAGACCTAGTTCCTTCATAGAGTTAACAATCTCATCCATAAAAAGCATATAGTCACTAATAATTTCTTCATAATTCATATTGAGTTGTTCAAACATACCTTTGAAGTGTCTCAACTTGGCCTTTCGGAGATTTGCATCACCTATATGAACCACTTTCAATTGTTTCCACATTTCACTAGCTGTCTTGCAGTGAATCACCTTGGTAAGATCTACCTTCTATAAACCCTTCAGGATTGCATTCATTGCCTTTGAATTGCTATGATTTAGGAGCCTATCTTACTTAGTAGAAGGACCATGCTCAGGAATGGTATACTAATCCTCAATCACTTCCCAAACTTCATTTCCAAAATCCATAAGATGAACCTTCATCCTAGCACTCCAAAGCCCAAAATCTGCCCCATCAAGAATAGGTGCTGCATTACCACTTGTAGATTCCATTGTGTTATTTACAATATTTTCCTTCAATATGTTAAAATTTCTGAAGGAACCCTCTCTAATACCAATTGAATAACACAAGCTTATATTGAGAGGGGGGTGAATAGTATAAGACCTCTTTTTACTTTCTCTATTTAACTTCAACTTCGCAAAGCAATGTACAAATAGCAATATCAAAGCAATACATAAAGCAACACACAATGAGACACCAATTTTAACATGGTTCACCCAACATGGGCTACATCCACAAAAAATTTCTCTAAAAATATTTCTCAAAGTTCTCCGGGAATCCTTCCCAATTACAATGTTTATGAGCCTCAATCCAAAGGAGAAACCTTCCCCTACTCAAGTATTTATGAACCTCTGCCCAAAGGAGAATCCTTCCCCTCCTCATGAATTTATGAGCCTCCTAACCAAAGGAGAATCCTTCCCCTCCTCATGAATTTATGAGCCTCCTACCCAAATGAGAATCCTTCCCCTCCTCATGAATTTATGAGCCTCCTGCCCAAAGGAGAATCCTTCCCCTCAACTCTGGAAATGATACTTCAAAAGATCACTTGCCTCTTATTCCGCTAGCATGTGGAACTCCTTTCCATAGAAGACCTCCTATCCTTAATGCTCAGCCTCAAGAGACCTCTGTCCTCACTGATCACCTCCACAACAACTCATCAACTCTGTACTAAACATAGTCAGTCGGTCTAGCACAAGTCTTCCTCACTCTTTCAGATCTCTCCCAAGCTCAACTCATAAAGATTGAACAAATAAATCTCTGCTGCACACAAGCCTTCTCAAAGACTTGTCAAAACTATCCTCAGGTTCTTCTCAAAGAACCACTTCAAATCTATCCTCAAGTCCTCCCTAAAACTTGTCCAAATCAGCTCGCAAGTCCTCACTAGAACCTGTCCAAATCAGCTCATAAGTCCTCACTAGAACTTGTCCAAATCAGCTCACAAGTCTTCACTAGAACATGTTCAAATTAGCTCACAAGTCCTCACTAGAACCTGTCCAATTCAGCTCACAAGTCCTCACTAGAACCTGTCCAAATTAGCTCACAAGTCTTCACTAGAACCTGTCCAAGTTAGCTCACAAGTTCATCAAGAAAAACATGCTTAGCATGAACCCACAAAGAGAATTGTTAGAGACCCAATGTGATTCATCAACCTCATAGAAGCATAAAGAGAATTGTTAGAGACTCAATATGTTCTATACTTAACTCCCAATCTCAATCTCAAATCTCATAGAAACATAAAGAGAATTTTTAAAGACTCAATATGTTCTATACTTAACTCCCAATCTCAATCTCAACTCAATCTCAATCTCAAAAGAATAAGATAGATGTAGTATGCTTTTCTCAAGAACATGAAACACAACCCAACAATTTCCAACCATGCAATATATCATATAACAATGATACTCATGTTCTTTCCACAACCAATATCTTTTCTCAACCAATTAGGGCTTTAACAACAATGCTTATAGACAAGGTTTAACCAACATCATTCAAATCAACATTAACCTTGAAGAATTCAACCAATCACTACATGAAAAGGAAACTAGTAGAAATCCTTTTCCCTCCAAAGATATTTGAAAAAAACAACGACCAACATAAATCACCAATGCAAAGAATAACTTGCCCAAATCAATCTCAATGGAGTAAGCCCAAATCATGTATCAAGTAAAGCATTAACTTGATCAAAATAACCTCTATGGAAGCAACTCAACCATCAATCTCAAAACAACCAACTAAGGGTTTCACCATCTCAATGCAAGTAGCAAGACTTACTAACATAAACCCTAGTGCAAAATGCTTCCTCTTCCTCAACCAGAATTATGCATTCACCCAAAAAATCATCAATGATTTTAATGCATAAACAATCTTCAATATCCAAAAAATAGGATTTACACCAATAAGAATACCTAGTAGACAACCTTTTCACTCCAAACTCAATTTCAGAAAATACACCATCAACAATATACATGGAAGAAGTTGCCCATACCTTTTTTTGAGGAAGAAGAGAATAGTTCTTCAACCTGTTACCAACGCCACCCTCAACTTTGCCACCAAGTTAGGGTTAGATCATAAAAGTAACTACAAAAATATTTATTCCATAAAACACCTTATGACTCCAATCCTTAGAAGTCAACTACCAAAAAATATAAAGCATACAAACAATATATCCTTTTACACCTTATTTCTCCAAATTAATTAAACCATGCTCAAGGAATAATAGCTTCTAAGAAAATCTCACTCAACAATCAAGCCAAAAATCTCAACCACACACTATCAACCTTATATCTCCAAAGAAGCATTTAACATTAAAAATAATTTTAAATAAATCTGCCCAAGCACTTCTTTAACAAAATGCAGATTTTATTTAAAAAACATTACCAAAAAAATGCTTCCAAAAATCACGGGTGAACAGTGCCTCTGAAAAAATCGGGGCGTAAAAACTCTTCTCACACTCCACGGTGGGAGTCGAACGCCTGACCTCCCTTCAAGCGCCTTCGCAGAACAGTCGTTGCCACTAGGCCAACGGTTCTAGCTTGAAGGCTAGCAAGAGTATCCTTCTACTTAACCCTTTTGCGGTGGATAAACGTGGCAAAAAAATGATAGCCATAGCTTTTACTTCCCAACTTTTGCACAATTCAAATTTCTTTCACACCTTTGCTTTGGACTATAGGTTATGGCTTATATAGCCAAACTTCCATGCTATGCACGACGTCGACGGGAGGATAATTTGAATTTTTTGAATTAATATTACTTTGGCGCCTTTGAAACAACTTTAGGGTTTATGAAACCCTTTTTATTATTTAAAAAATAATCAAAGGTCTTTTAGACCTTAGACCTTAGGTGGAGAACCCATTAAATTATTAAAATAATTTAATCACTAAATCAAATAAATAATTAATTAAAAAACCTTAAAAATGTTTTATTAATTAAGTTATTTAATTAGTAAGTGTCTCTAGCCTTTACATTAAGCTGAGAGTGGTTTTGAGAAAAACCCTTAATGCATCCACCTTGTTTTAATAAAAACCCTTAAACCTGCCATGGTTTTGATAAAAACATTTTCATTTGCAACATGGAATCTCTCCGAAATCTTCTAGAAAATATTCTTTGGAATCTTCAACATTTGAAGCCAATAAATCCTCTTGACATTAATGCCAGTTCCTTTTGACATCAATGACAACTCATAGACAAGAAGCTAGGATCTCAAACCCAAAATTGCCAACAGGACAAATCTGAATTCACCAAAGCTACATCAATGGGTAGCAAATGTGATTTAAAAGCTGAGAAATGCTTTGAAATATCTAAAAAAAAATGAGATTAGTGAAAAATAAAAATATTATTAAAAAATCACTAACAATATTTTGGATCCACTACCACTATACTCTTGCTAAATTAAGTAAGCTTAAATACCACCTCAATGCTGCGTAAGACACAGTTAATCATCCATAGAAGAAGAGAGGGAGGGGCTTCTATGGAGGAGACAAATTCACAGATGATTTTTTATATTGGAGGCCCACCAAACTAAGGTATTATTCACCAAAAAATCCACAGACCTACTATAAGGGCAGCGACGGATGAGGAAGGTCTAGTGAGGCACCTTGAAAGAACTAAACATCCAAATTTCTCAATAAAATTTGAAGATCACAATGCAGTCAAAAGAGAACACTGCTAAAACTTGAGAGAATGCATATGATGTAAATTTCATTTATTTAGATGAATATATAACAAAAATGAATCTCTCCAATGAAGCGTTGAAGGACGATAATTATGGAGAGTCTTTAATGAAACTGAATGTTGGAGAAGATATATTTTCCAAAATTTGAGAAGAGTTTTGAAATTCCTATTAAATGTTAATCGTCGCATGCCAGGAAGATACATTAGCAAATATGCCAAAATGGACTTTGGTTTACCAAATGTTCGCTTGACGATTTTGAGATAAAATTTTGGATGTCAAATTTAAAATACGTAGGCAGAGATACCACAATTTTTAAATAATATTAACAGGCATTACTTTTACCAAATGGCCATCAATATTGATGCCAAAAACAAAGCATTTATTTACTAAAGAGATTTGAAAAAAATATCTAACATCCAGAATGATACCTACGATTTTATTGTCTTAAAAAAAATGAAATGCCTATTTGCTTTGTCTCTGTTATAATTTCATAATAATAGATATGCAAAGTATTACACAAAATATGAAGAGAAGAGTGGAACTGATTGATTTATCTCTAGGATCAACTTTGTATAAATAGTAGAGTTGATCATTGAGAGTCGTTAGATTACAACAACTCATCAAACCTGATGAAGACACAACTTAGAGTTCTCCTGACACATGGAGGAGTGGAAACTCAAGTGTGTATCCTAGTGAACTTAAGAGAATATTCACTTATTCTAACACCCCCCCTTAAGTGATACTAGGGGAGATTCTATAAATGAGTCCCAACAATGAGGCTTGATTAGGTACTCATGTACAACATAGATAGTTGGTGGAAAAAACCCCTGTGGAGAAAAACCAACTATCACCTCTTTGTTTTGAAATGATGGTAAAAACCTAGTGGGAAAAGCCACCAATCAAAAGCAAAGAAGTATGAAAGAGGCTTGTCTTCGGATGGCGAAGATTGTCCTCTTTAACAAGTAAAATATGAGTCCTAACAAGAAGGCCTAATTAGGTACTCATGTACAATATAAAGAGAGGTGGAAGACCTCTTTGTCAATGTAGTTTTAACACTCCAATTTTCTCTCACATTTGAAGGTATCATGGAGAAGGAAATGACTTGGTGAAGATGTCTGCAAGCTGATTCTCTGTTGGAATATATTCCAAAAGTATATCCCCATTCTAAATATGTTGCCTGATGAAGTGCATGTGGATCTCAATGTGTTTGGTGCACTGATGTTCAACTGGATTGCATGCAATATGAATTGTGCTTTGATTGTCACACCATAGAGTTATAGGCACTTCTTGGAAAAAACCAAATTCTTTGAGAATTTGATGAAGCCATAGGGCTTCCTGACTGGTTGTAACTGCTGCTCTGTATTCTACCTCTATAGAAGATAATGCTACTATCTATTATTTCTTGCATAACCAGGCTACTGGTGAAGATCCAAGGCAAAAAACATATCTAGAGGTAGAACATCTGTCATCTACTGATCCTGCCCAATATGAATCTGTATAGCCAATGATATCCATGGAGTCTCCTCTATAGGTGAGCCCAAAGTTTGTAGTACCCTACAAATAACGAAGAATTATTTTAGCTGCTTTCCAATGACTAAAATGAGGGTTATGAGAGAACCTGGATATGAGCCCAACAACATATGAGATATCTGGGCGAGTATGAGTGAGGTATAACAAACCGCCTACAAGTTGATGGTATAGAGTAGCATCACAAGGAGGGGATGAGCAGGAAGTACTGAGATGAATGCCATATTGAAAGGGGGTGGGAGAAGGTTTGCAATCTATCATTTGAAACTTCTTAAGGAGATCTTGAGTGTACTTTTGTTGACATAAGGTGATCCCTGCTTTATTTTGTTTTATTTGAATCCCAAGGAAAAAATGAGCTAGACCTAGATCAACCATTTCAAATTTCTTAGAGAGGGAGTATTTTATATTCTGAATGTGAGTGAGGTTACTACCAGTGAGAAGGAGGTCATCAACATAAATAACAAGAATGGTGATATTTCCTTTACTTCTCCAAATGTAAATTGTATTATCAGACTCACAATGAGAAAATCCTGCTGAAAGAAGGAAGGAGTCCATCTTTTCATACCAAGCTCTAGGGGCTTGTTTGAGGCCATATAGAGATTTTTTAAGTCGAAAAACAAGAGAGGAGTCTTGAGTAAAACCAGCGGGTTATTCCATGAATATTTCTTCTTTTAAATTTCCATGTAAGAAGGCACTTTTTACATCCATTTGGTAGACTGGCCATTTATGGAAAGTGGCCAGAGCAAGAACTAATCTAATAGAATCCATTTTAGCAATAGGAGCAAAGGTTTCTGTATAATCAATACCCTCTATTTGAGAAAAACCTTTGGCTACAAGATGAGCCTTGTGTTTATCTATTTCCCCATTTGGTCCATATTTTGTTTTGAAGATCCACTTACATCTAACTAATTTTCTTCCCTTAGGTAAGGGAACTAAATCCCAAGTATCATTTTTGATCAAGGAAGAAAATTCGTTATCCATGGCATCTTTCCATTATTTTATACCCGATTCTTTTATACTTGAGGCTTCTTTGAAGGATTGAGGATCGAAGGAAATGGATTGACATACAAGACTAGAACCTATGGGGTTGGATGATCTGTTTGAGGGAAGATTTTGAATGTAGGGAGTAGCTTCTTTAACAATTGTGCGGGCCCATTTTGGCATAGAAGATGGAGTTGAAGGAGTTGAAAGACTTTGAGAAGGAGTTACAGGATCTTCATCTTGATTATCAATAATCAAATTAACTTCAAGGGTTGGTTCTTCATAATATTGAGGTTCCACTCTAGGAGAAGGATCAATGGAGGAAGAGTCCTTTGGAGGTTCTTTTTGAGGGAATGTTTCATCAAATTGGACATTACTATGAAATAATACCTCATGAGTTGAGGGATCAAGAAGTATGTATGCTTTCAATTCTTCACAATAATCGACAAAGATGAGTTGTCTACTTTTCTTATCAAGAGCCTTCCTTTTCTTCTTTGGAATGTGAGCCCAAGCTATACATCCAAAAATCTTGAAATTGGAAACATCTAGTTTTAAGCCAGACCATGCTTCTTCAGGGGTTATTTGGTCAAGGGCTTTATGAGGTGTGTAATTTTGAATATAATTTGCATAGTTAATAGCCTCTACCCAAAAATCTTTTGGAAGATCTCTTGAATAGAGCATACAATTAGCCATCTCTTTTAATGTCCGATTTTTCCTTTCTGCAATGCCATTTTGTTGAGGATTATGGGAGACAGAATGTTGATGAATTATACCATTATTAGAAATAAATATGGAGAACTCATTACTGCAGTATTCTCCTCCATTATCAGTTTTAATCTTCTTGATTTTGCAAGAAGCCTGATTTTCAACTAAGGCTTTAAAGATTTTAAAGTGGGATAACACATCACTTTTATATTTGAGAAAGTAGACCCAGGACCTTCTAGAAAAATCATCAATAAAGGTAAGAGCATACTTTACTCCCTTAAAAGAAGTTTCAGGAAAGGTCATTAAGTCACTATGGATTAAATCTAGAGGGGATGAGGATTTTAGAGAGCTACTTGGGTGGAAAGGATCTTGATGCTACTTTCCAAGAGCACATCTAGAGCAAACCCCATCACTGGAAGAGACTTGGGGTAATCCTTTAACCATATTATGGGTGTGTAAATCCTTTAGGTAGTTATAATTAATATGACCAAACCTTTCATGCCAAATTTGACTTTCAATATTACTATGAGCCACAAAATAGGAGGCTCCTTCTAGATTTTGAAAGCTTTTGAAGTAAAAAATATGAGATTTATGATCAATATCCCCTTTTGCTATAAGCGAATGAGGGGGTTGAAAATATCTTATCTCAACTCTTGTTGGGGAGAAGAGAATAGTTTTCTCATTTCCAAAAGTACAAATTTGATAAATGGATAGGAGATTGGTGGCAATGTCTGGAACATAGAGAACATTGTTTATAGAGCCACCATCAATGGTTATATTCCCTTTCCCTTTGATAGGAATGAAGGAAGAGTCTCCTACTTATATGCTATGAGTAGAGCTAGAGGAGATAGAAGAGAAAGACTTATCTAAAGTAGACATGTGATGAGTTGCTCCAGAATATAGGACCCAATAATTAGAGGAAGATTTGGAGGTTTTTCCTTGAACATTAAGGGATTTTCCTATTTACTTATTATTTTCTATCTTTTGATATTTTATGGTTGCAACTAGTTGCTGTAATATTTTATAGCATTTTTTAGAAGAGTGATCATTTTTTTTACAGTGGGTACAGGTAATGGGAGTCTTTTCCTTCTTTTTGAATTTTTCTTTGGAGGATGTAGAGGCTACTAAGGCTTTTGAAGAAGAGTTTTCATATCTAGCAAGTTTGGTCTCTTCCCTATTTAATCTATCACAAAATTATTTTAAAGAGGGCATTTTAAATGTTACACCAAGAGCATATTTAGTAGATATGAATGTGGTTGCTGAAAGCACGAGGATACGGAAACAAAAAGGAAATGCCAAGATGCGATGCAAACGAAACTTAACTTAACGCTAAATCCTACGAACTGAAATGCATGAAAGGAGAGAAACATAAACGCATTGAAACAAGGTATAAAAGCGAATATGGAGTACAACCCTTTTTATTAATATGCTTTAGAACCCGGTTACAATCCGTCTCCTCCCTTTTTAGGGGCTAGGAGCGTTAAATATGTTCTTGTCACATCAACAGATGGTATTCCTTCTTTCGCGTGCCCACATGTAGAATGGGTGGACCAAACGTCACCGTCGCTTGCGTTGATGAGTCTTGACTCCTTGCTGCTCCTCTAATGTTGAGACCCTACGTTCAAGGAAACAGAAAATAATCAGTAGCACCTGTAGATAAAATGAAACATGCAATCCCCAAGCCTACGATTAGTGCATGCAAAAAATGAATAAAATGATAACTAAATAACATCAAAATGATCTAAAAATTTAATAGAGGCATGAGGACATTACCAAGAGGGCACTACAAATGGAACAGTCAAAAAATTCACCATGGATTTCTAATCGCTCCAGGGTGGGACGATTAGACCTACAACAAAATGTCAAAAAGCACTGTCCCAAATGTCACATCCGGGAAGCTCCAAATCACCTACAAAGTTGGGGGTTAGGTAAAATGGGGTATTTTGGGAAGACCCAGAAGGTCAGATTTTTCCAATTCGGCCTCTATCACCGGGAATTTGATGATGCTACCTGCATGTTAGCAAAAGCGAGAAATGACAAAAACATGATCAAAACAGCTCAAAATGATGTGAAATTTGAATGACAACCTATCTAAGCAACATAGAATCAGATGCAAAAATAACAGAAAGGAAATCTACTATAGATTTCTAATCGCTCCGGGGCGGGGCGATTAGGACTGCAGTAGTGTGGGGGCGCCGGGGGCAGGACGCCCACCGTTTGGGGCCCGATTTTGGCACCAATCCACTTGGGATGGGTCCAAAACCTCTTGTGGGGTGTTGTCGAAAAATTTGGTAGGATGTTATGGCCAAATGTCAGGTTTTGGTTTCGGATTTGCGCTTCCAATAATCACCCAATGACCTCCCTTCCAAAAGAGATCAAGGATGTGAAAGGCACAAATCAAAAGGTGTGAGGATGTAAAATGGCAGCACTTCATTGCTCAAAATGCTCCTTCTCTCTATATTTTTGGGGTGAGAAGACTCACCATTTTATAGACCTGATGGTCTCTTTGGATGAGCATGCAGAGGCGCCACTTGGCAATCATGCCTTCCTAGGGGGGAGAAGATTCCTCCCTGATTAGGGGCTCCATGACTGCCCTTGTAACTGCCTCTAGCGCTAAAAAATGCTCACTCACACTCCCATGCAATGAAGGAAGAGTTAAGTGGTGGATCTGAGCTGCCATTTGTCAAGATTTGACTTTTTGCCCGTCAAACCTGCTATTCGCCCCACCCTGGAGCGAATATTGCTAATCGTCCCTGGGTGGAACGAATACCAGTTTGTAATCGTCCCTGGGTGGAACGAGTAGAGAGCAGAGTGCCTGAAAGGTGCCAAATTGACCTTTGACCTTCCAAAACTGTTGTGTGAGTGGTTAGGACCACTGTTTAACCTCTGGGGGCTGCCCTGGGGGCTGTGTGTGTCAATGCGATCAGTGTTTGCAGTCACATAATCGGATTGGTGCTATTTTGGTGTCTATAGATGCCCCTTTTTGGGATGCGCTGTGCGTGGCACAGTGTTGAGCAAAAATAGATAACCAAAGCACTAATGATTAGGGTTTCTCAGTAACCTAACCAACTTTTGATGCCCCAAGTATGGAAAGGGCATGCATTCTTGAATCCTTGCTTCTGACGAGCGAAGGAACTTAATTCAAGTGTTAACCTTTTTCGGTGAGGTGTTACTTGAGCTTGGACATTGATCAGTCATGAATAGGCAAAGGGCACAACCTTTTGTCTGTGGGAACCTTGAGTTCATGATTCACGAATGCCAAGTGTTTGATCAGCTTGTGATTATTGCTTGTTTGTTGCCCCAAGCAGGGGCGTGATTGTCTTTGTCAATGATTCTTTGAATGCATGCCATTTCCTTGATTGGGTGTGTATTTGTTGATTGGTGACTAAGTGTGACTACCCCCTCAAGCGACGAATCGATGAGGGAATGACCTACATGAGAAAAGCGACGAGTCGCTTGACCCAAGATGACTTGTGTAAGGGTGCCTTTCAGTTGTTTATCTTTGAATGTGTGTGCAGTTTCCCAACATTTAGACCTATTTTTGGTGGGTGTTAACCCTTTTGGTGATGCCGTTTGGGGTTGAAATTCTTGACAATCCGTCCTCCCGTGGAGCGGTCCGGCTATGGTAGCCTTCTTAGGGAGTAGGATAGTGAGGATTTGTGACCCCGACATCTATTTTGTATGCCAAGAAGTAGAGGCGCAAAGGCGCCTTGTTCGACAATGTTATTGCTATTTTTGGGTGGGTTTGGACCCTTTTTGGGATGCCGTTTGGGGATGAAATTCTCGATAATCCATCCTCCCATGGAGCGGTCCAGCTATGGTAGCCTTCTTAGGGAGTAGGATAGTGAGGATTTGTGACCCCGACGTCTATTTTGCATGCCCGAAATGTCAAGTGCAAAAGCACTCTTATTGGACAATTTTATTGCTTTTTTTGTGCATTTTGGTGCAATTTTTGCTATTTTTGAAATTTTTACTCTGTAATTGTCCCTGGGTTTATTGTAGCCTACGGGAATTTTTGATGATATATATATATATATAATGACTTTCTTTTGTTTATACACATGTTGTGATTTGATTTTATGCACAATGATTGATGTTTGATGGATGCATGTTAATTTACATTATGTATGGATATGTTGCGATGAATGCTAATGTTTCTAATTTATATGATATGCAAATGGAATGGATGAATTGAATTTGTGATTTTTGGTGGTGGCACCATAGACTGTTTAGAACTTATGGCTTTTTGTCCTAGGCGATTGTTGTGGTAAATGACTTTTTATGTATACATGTTATTTTTTGTATTTTTTGATGGCGATGCAAGGATGAAAGATATCACAGTTGGTTTAGAATGTAGTTAAGGTTTTCTGAGACTCAGATGTTTTAACTAACTAGCCAAGACTGTACTTTTATCTTACAAGACTTTTGAACAAGGTATGAATCCGACTTGTCTTTGACCAAGTTATTTCACATCCCTATGTGTGCAATTGAGTTTATTTATGTGGTATTTGTTAGGATACCGCTAGTGCCAGATAGGCTGTCAACCAAACCTGTATTGAGGATCACCTAATTAGCTCCACTAACTCCTTTGTTGTATTTAGTCAGATTAATCTATGGTGCTATCTAGGATACCATAAGCTAGCTCATCCACATGCAAACATTGATCTGCACACAAGTTAATGTGACAGATATATCGTCATGTGGGAGGTTTGCCACCAGTGACCGATAGGTTATCCACCAAACCGATACTGAGGTTTACCTCATGACCTTCTGAATGTTGAGAGTTCCAGGGATTCAAGTTCGACTCCCTTCTTTTCTTCAATTGTATTGGGATACTTGCTCTTCTATAGTGATAAAAATCACTTGTTTATTTTTGTTTTTTTCTTTTGAGCAAGGGATTTGAATAT
Source organism: Wollemia nobilis (assembly GCA_028583015.1). Taxonomy (NCBI): domain Eukaryota; kingdom Viridiplantae; phylum Streptophyta; class Pinopsida; order Araucariales; family Araucariaceae; genus Wollemia; species Wollemia nobilis. The sequence goes on from JAQPPZ010002458.1 coordinate 4,340,775, forward strand.
TGAGTGATGAGAATCACTATTGTATGTGCTTTTTGATGTATGCACTTTGTGGGATTTGATGTCAAACTTTGGAGTTTTGACTTTTGCAAATTTTTGATGTTTTGCAACTTTTTGAGAACTTGGGATTCTTGGGGAATTGGGTAGGGAAGATGCTTGTCCTTTTGCCAACTCTCAGCATTCTTGGGGTCATTCGCACAGGGGGATGAGCAAGATAACCTTTTCACTAGATGGTATCCTGGATTGCTTTGCAGATTTCATCTTTCATTCACACAACTTGGGAATTTTTATGTGTTTTAACTTGTGTTGGGATGCTACGTAACAAGGTGTGATCCAAGTAGAACTCTACCTTTGTAAAATCTGTCTGACTTTGTACAATATTTGGCTAGAAAGCTAAAGACAACTGAATGACAAAAACTCTAGATACATTAGAAGACAACTGATGCATGATATGGTGAAAACTGTGGATGGCATTTATTTTTGATGGACTATTTATAGAGTGGAGAAATGTGGAAAATGATGGATTTGCCGAGTAATTACAAGTCTATGGTGCCTTTGACCTGTATGACCAACAAATATGCAATGTATGGATGTGATGCTTAATGCAGCTATTATTTTTGTGTTTTCGATTGATTGATTTTTGTGAGTATGAAGATGAGATGCAAAAGAGTTCTTTATTGTTGTGATGATTTTGAGTATGCATGGAAATGAGATGCAAATTTTTGTTATTTTTGATGATTTTATTGTTTTTGAATTTTCTTATTTTTGACCAAGCGATTGTGGGAGCCCTTGGAGCTTTTGGTTTGACCAAAGGGATGATGGGTACCTTTGGGGCATTTGGTTTGACCAAAGGGTTTATGGGCACCTTTGGGGCATTTTTGGGTGACCAAGCGATTATGAGAATCCTTGGAGCTTTTGGTTTGACCAAAGGGATTATGGGTACCTTTGGGGCATTTTGGGGTTGACCAAGTGATTATGAGAATCCTTGGAGCTTTTGGTTGACCAAAGATTGGCCTTTTGTTTGACCAAAGGGATTATGGACACCTTTGGGGATTTTTGGGTTGACCAAGCGATTATGAGAATCCTTGGAGCTTTTGGTTTGACCAAAGGGATTATGGGTACCTTTGGGGCATTTAGGGGTTGACCAAGCGATTATGAGAATCCTTGGAGCTTTTGGGTTGACCAAGTGATTATGGGAATCCTTAGAGATTTTTGGTTTGACCAAAGGGATTATGGATACCTTTGGAGCATTTTTGGGATTGACCAAGCGATTATGGAATCCTTGGAGATTTTGGGTTGACCAAGCGATTATGGGAATCCTTGGAGCTTTTAGTTTGACCAAGAGATTATGGGAATCCTTGGAGCATTTTGGGATTGACCAAGTGATTATGAGAATCCTTGGAGCTTTTGGTTTGACCAAAGGATTATGGATACCTTTGGGGCATTTTTGGATGACCAAGCGATTATGAGAATCCTTGGAGATTTTGGTTTGACCAAGGGATATACCTTTGGTTGGTTACGTATTGGGTTTTGAATTGACCCATATGGCATCCATGAGATTTTAGTTTGATTGGATCGACTAGATTGTGGATGGGGGCGGTTAAGTCAATGGAGATCATGTTGATGAAATGATTTTGGTCTCCATTACCATGGGTGTGGTGACTCGGACATCCTTGATGATTTTTGTGCTTCGGATCGGGCTCTGGAGGTATTGGCATGAATGGATCAGCCCTATGTGTGGGGAGGAGGACAGGGTCTACCCTCGACACTGATATCGCTATAGGGTCTCTGGGTGGATTCAACACTTGGTCCCACTGTGCTGGGTTTAGGTGCCACTCATGCCCTGGCCTTATGTTTAGTTGTTCAAATATGTCATCAATATCCAGGGGGTATTGTTGCTGCATCTGCCGCATGTGATTGAGATATGCCATCTCAGTTTCATCTTCATAATCACTATCGGAGATCCAAAGGCCTTCGTTGGTTCCAACAACTATTTGCGACATTAGAGGCTCATCTTGCTTGAGCAAATTGATCTGGCCCCATCGGGGTTGTTCCACTCTCTGCGGGGGGACCTAATTTTCTTGAGGTGGCACTTGCTCGATTGGAGCATCCAAAGGGAACATTGCCAAGAGGCTTTCTTGATAATCATCCATGGGGGTCACTTGTGAGTGATTGCTATCCGATTCAAAGGGGTCCCATGGTGCTACCTCATATTCTGACTCATCTTCTGAAGATCCTTCTTGACCTTGTCTATACCCCTCTTGTAGGTGAGTTCTCAAACTTTCTCCTCTCTCGATCAAAGGGAAGGGGTTGTTGAGGTCAACAAGGTTGGTTGTCAACAATGGGAGATAATCCCCCAATGTATATGTTGTGTTAGGATTGGCATATGGATCTAATGCCAACCCATCCTTGTTGCCTATCCCTAGGCCTTGCATGTTCTCTACCAAGATGTCCAGGGGTAGGGGGTGGTTGAACCCTACTCCTGACTTGTCGTATGGCATCTGATATCTTGGTTGGCAAAGAACACGCACTCCTTGCTCATATCTGCCTAACCCATATCCATGCCAATTGCATTGGCCAAGATATCTCAAAGCAAAATCTAGGTTGGACAAATAGTTGACGTCTTCAACAAAGGGCTCTTCATCTTCGTCCTCTTGCATGTATGGTTCAATACCATGATCAAGGCCCCCATACACAAAGTTTGTCTGATTCGATGGGTAGCCTAGAGGAACAATAGTACCGATGGGGAGGCGAGGTCTCCCCATGTCCTGCATGGACTCCAGTGCGGGTGTTGCTACAATATTCCACACCAGATACTCCCCCAGGCCCGTATTGGCCATTTCAATGGTGATTGTTGGTGATTGAGGGGGAGGGAACGAAAGTTCTTCCTGAGTCCACTCCATGTCGGGTGAACTAGGAGCCTCGACTTCCATTCTGCTAGGCATCTCCTCAGTAGAGATGGTTGAGACTGATGGCGGTGCCTCTTCCAGGGGTTTCTTCCCTTTGTCCTTCGATGTGGCCACCGTAGGTGGCATCGTTGGTGAAGGACCAGACGATGAAGATGGACCCGGCTGGGGATTTGATGGACTTGTCAATGGGGATGCCTGCGGAATCGGACCCTGTTTAGATGGATTCAACTAAAAATCCAAATGCATTGATGGAAGGGTCGATTGTGGCATTAGCTGCACCGTATTGCAATACTTGAAGGGCTCCAAGTCTATCGGGACTACATGCACTTGCCCTTCAAATGTATACTTTAAGCACTGATGAGCTATCGAAGGGACACACTTCATGTCCCTGATCCATGGCCGACCCAGCAAGATGTTATAGGCCATCTCACCCTCCAAGATGTGGCACAATGTAGGTATAGTCTTTTGTCCCACTTGGATGGGTAGGACAATTGTGCCAACTATCGAGCATATTGCATCATTGAATGCTCGCAGTGTATAGGTGGAGGCCACTATGTGAGATGCGGGCAACTTTAGGTGCTTCAAGGCCACTGTTGTAATGATATTACTGGATGAGCCAGTGTCCACCAATACCCTCTTGTACGGAATCCCGTTGACCCGCGCGATGACGTGCAGGGGTGGATCCACCATGTCACCAGCCACTGATTTCAATTCGTCCTCTCGAAAGGTGATGACTGGCTCAGTGCATCATTTGACATGTCCCATGAAGTTGTTGAAGGAGTTTGCTTCATGGGGCTGCAACTCGATGGCTTTTAGTATCTCCATTAGAGCCTCCCGATGGGGCGATGATTGTTGTATGAGCTCGTAGATGGAGAGCCTAGCCGATGTGGTCCTCAAACTCTGGGTGAGTTTGGTTCGAATTGTGGCCACTGGTCTAGGTGGAGGAGGTTGCGTAAGGTGTTGTTGTGGTTGTGACATTGTTGGCACCTCTCCTGTAGCTATCGCGGGGGCAGCTGTGCTCGGGTACCTCTTGTTCCGAGTCACTATACTGATCATCCCTACATACCCCTACATGGGGCAGTTTTGTGTTACCTCATTGACTTGTAGGGTCTTTTCTTATGCATCATGGGCAGGCAAGGGGTCCTTAAAGACCTCCATTTGTTGGTTGCTTGGTGCCACGAGATTATCCACCGCTAATGTCTTGTTATCTATTAGGTCTTGCACCAAGCCTTTAAACTTCCAACATGCATTAAGGTCATGTCCCTTCCGTCTGTGGAACCTACAGTACAAGTCTTCCCTATAGCCCTTAGGTTTTGGTGCATTGGGGTCTATGGGTTGAATCTCGGGCAGGTTGATCAAGTTTGCCACTGACAAGCGGTCAAACAGGGAGTCTCTGGACTCTGTGTAAGGTGTGAATTGTCACCTAGGGTGATGCTGCTGATTTTGTTCTTGCCTCTGATTTTCTCTGTCATAACTGTTAAGAGGCACCGCCTGATAGTTAGCCTTTTGGGGCTGTGTTGCTTGTGTAGGCTTAGGGACGTTTATAGCAACCTGATTGACCACAACGGGTTTCTGTTGCGTGGTCCCTATTTTGGTGTTCTTAGACCATTCTTTCTTCTTTGGCTTGGCTATCTCACCATCCTGAATCTTGATCTCCTCAATGATTCTGGCTTGTGCCAGAGCTTCCTCTAAAGTGGCATATTGCTGCAGCTACAATAGCATGGAGATCGATCTCAAACAGCTCTTTGAGAACATTTGGGTGAGGTCGGACATAGGAGGGAGGTAGGGCAGCTTTGAAAGCAAAGTCCTCCATCGGTTCCCATAGGCCGCCATGGTTTCTTCCTCATACTGCCTGAGGCTGGCTAGGTCACTTAGTGATGCCTTCTTCTTGGTGTTGAAGGCGAAGCATTCGAGGAACGCATCCACTAGCTGATCTAAGTTACTAATGCTGTGCTTTGGCAATTGAGTGAACCAATCCGAGGTAGGGCCTATGAACGTGGTGATGAATGTTCTTAGTAGCAAAGCATCATTGTCTTGAATTCCAAAGCATTGGCTCAAGAATCTAGTCACATGCTCTTGGGCATCCTCCTCACCTCTAAAGATTGCCAATTGGGGTAGTTTAAAGTGTTCAGGGTAAGGGGGTGCTGGCACTGATGGATGCACAGGGTGACTACGGAGTTGGCGTAAAGTGGGCTTTTGGGGCCCAGAAGTCTTGGTCTCCATAGACTCCAAGCGCTCTAGCAGTGCTTTATATGCATCAAAAGATTTGATCTCTTCCTCCTTGGTTAGTTCCTGCTATGGGTTGTGGGAAACTTGAGGCCTATGGAGGGGTGGCTGGATAGCACCCCCTCTGCCTTGGTAGGGCATTTCAGCCCGCTCTTCTTCTTGCTCATACTCCTCATAGGCTTCTTGAGGAGTTTCTGGGTGAGACCTATAACCATGGGTGGGTCCCCGCGGAGGGTGCCCATCATTGTTCCTGGGAGTGGCCTCCCGCTCAGGTCTAGGGGGTCTCGGAGGCAGCACTTGGTAAGGTCATGGAGACCTATCTCGCACCAAGGGGTTGCGCCTCTCATATGGTTCTGCTCTTTGGGTGCGAGGGGTTGGAACCCTCTCAGGCACAGTGTTATGGAGTAGCTCATCTATTTGGTGCTGAATGCGCTCTTTGCTAAGGCGATATAGATGCTCTAGCTATTGTTGGTCTTGCTCAAGCTGCGTGATCTGTGCTTGGCGGGCGGCATGTCTGGCAACTTCCAGGTCGATTTGTTCTACCATATTGAGTCTAGGAGGCCTAGATGCCTCTCCTACACATTTATCTCGGTCGTGATGATCCGAGATCTCTATAGGTCGCTTCCCTCTATCGAGGTTGGCGGCATTCACTCGAGGCTCTGGCCTCAGTAGGTGATCCTGGTAGATAGCAGGTGTGGAGGTGCATTGCTCCCATGCTATGTATTGCTCTTGAGGAATGTAATGGTCTTCCTCATGCTCCCTTTCATATATGTGAAAGGGGCGGGCAGAGTTGGCTCGCCCTGTTTGAAGAGCCTTGTGCTCTGGATTTGGCTTATTATTCCTAATAGTGATGAGGGGTAAAGGAGGGATGACATAATCATGTGGCCCCTCCTCATGGACCCTATGCTGTTCTAGCGCTTCATCGCATGGTGGCCACTCATACCGAGCTTCTAAGGGAGCCTTCCCATTTATATTGAGTGCCACGTGTAAGGACTCCTCCTGAAAGGGTCTATGTTGGATGGGAGTGCCCCTCGAAGGGGTGCCTCTATAGTCCCATTCTGAAATGGCACGATGTGGACTATCTTGTGGGTCGGGCCACCAAGGTGGTATGACCAAGTCCTTGGGGCTATAGCGGAGGTGACTTGTGCCCCCTTGTACACTCTTCGTAGCTCCTGCCCATGATTGGGCTTGGCTACGGGTGTACACCATGGTGGTGTCTCCCTACAAGATGCATAGATTTTTATTTCTTTTTATGATTTTTATGCTACACTAAACAGAAAATATCACACACACACAAAGCAATGATTATCTCATTTAAATATTAAAGGTGTGCCCTAAACCTGGTTTAGTGTGTTTTGATTTTTGTTTTGATAGTTTTGTAAAGAACGTTTTGTAGCAAATGCAATATGATGGCTCTTATGACTCCCAAAAATGGTCGCCCCTTCGATATACCATTGCCAGGCCGTTATACCAAACCTCTCTATATACCCGCCCTTACGTGAGGGAAACTATTGGTACGTGAGAGAAGAATGGTACATGGAACATAGGCGGTACGGAAGGGGGATCACCCTATTTTTGACACCTACCATAGAAGACTTATCCTCATGCACTGGGAATCACCCCAGCTACACTTGGTCAGATTTCATCAGGATTTACGTCTAGCAACAGTAGCGATCGGGGTTATGGATGCAAAAATTCAAGCCAAGGTGGTGATGAAATCCATCGTTGGTCTTGATCAAGGGTTGGGGTTTTACGACCAGCTCCTTGGTGTTTAAATTGCCATGTGATGTGTGGGGTTCTTTTTATTTTGCATAAAAGAAAGAAAACATGCAGTAAAAAATTTCCCTAAGCAAGCAAATAACCAGAAAATAGAAAATAGAAAGCAAAAAATGACAGAAGGTGTTTAGGACCCCTACCTCTTCTCTGCCCAAATTGGATGGCTCTGAGTTTCTATCCTAAAACTGCACAGAGAGCTATTCATCCCTGGGTGGGATGAATAACAGAACTGTATTCATCATAGGGTGGGATGAATGCCCATTCGTCCCTGGGTAAGACGAATTCCAGCTCTGTATTCATCACAAGCTGGAACGAACAATAGTCCAGCGTTTGAAAACTTGGTACCTGCAAGCAAAAACAAGCAAGTTTTGATCAGATTTCTGATCTCAAAAATAGAGGACAAGGTCCCACCGTGATCGCCACTGAAAGCATGAGGATACGGAAACAAAAAGGAAATGCCAAGATGCGATGCAAATGAAACTAAACTTAATGCTAAATCCTACGAACTGAAATGCATGAAAGGAGAGAAACATAAACACATTGAAACAAGGTATAAAAGTGAATATGGAGTACAACCATTTTTATTAATATGCTTTAGAACCCAGTTACAATCTGTCTCCTCCATTTTTAGGGGCTAGGAGCGTTAAATATGTTCTTGTCACATCAACAGATGGTATTCCTTCTTCCGCGTGCCCACATGTAGAATGGGTGGACCAAACATCGCCACCACTTGCGTTGATGAGTCTTGACTCCTTGTTGCTCCTCTAATGTTGAGACCCTATGTTCAAGGAAATAGAAAATAGTCAGTAGCACCTGTAGATAAAATGAAACATGCAATCCCCAAGCCTACGATTAGTGCATGCAAAAAATGAATAAAATGATAACTAAATAACATCAAAATGATCTAAAAATTTAACAGAGGCATGAGGACATTACCAGGAGGGCACTGCAAATGGAACAGTAAAAAAATAACAAAAATGAAATCTACTACAGATTTCTAATCGCTCCGGGGCGGGGCGATTAGGACTGCGATAGTGTGGGGGCACCCGAGGCGAGGACGCCCACCGTTTGGGGCCCGATTTCAGGCACCAATCCACTTGGGATGGGTCCAAAACCTCTTGTGGGGTGTTTTCGAAAAATTTGGTAGGATGTTATGGCCAAATTTTGGGTTTTGGTTCTAGATTTGCGCTTCCAATAATCACCCAATGACCTCCCTTCCAAAAGAGATCAAGGATGTGAAAGGCACAAATCAAAAGGTGTGAGGATGTAAAATGGTAGCACTTCATTGCTCAAAATGCTCCTTCTCTGTATATTTTTGGGGTGAGAAGACTCACCATTTTATAGACCTGACGGTCTCTTTGGATGAGCATGCAGAGGTGCCACTTGGCAATCATGCCTTCCCAGGGGGGAGAAGATTCCTCCCTGATTAGGGGCTCCATGACTGCCCCTGTAACTACCTCTAGCGCTCAAAAATGCTCACTCACACTCCCATGCAATGAAGGAAGAGTTAAGTGGTGGATCTGAGCTGCCATTTGTCAAGATTTGACTTTTTGCCCATCAAACCTGCTATTCGCCCCACCCTGGAGCGAATACTGCTAATCATCCCTGGGTGGAGCGAATACCAGTTTGTAATCATCCCTGGGTGGAACGAGTAGAGAGCAGAGTGCCTGAAAGGTGCCAAATTGACCTTTGACCTTCCAAAACTATTGTGTGAGTGGTTAGGACCACTGTTTAACCTCTGGGGGCTGCCCTGGGGGCTGTGTGTGTCAATGCGATCAGTGTTTGCAGTCACATAATCGGATTGGTGTTGTTTTGGTGTCTACAGTTGCAAATATTTGAAAAACACCATTTAGTTTTGAAGGGATTAGATAAATACATTCTTCTTTTGAATTAGTCTTCCCACTGCCTTTATATTGAGTGAGGATTTCTTTAAACTTAGTGAGGAAATCAATAATACTACTAAAATATTTAGGAGATAAAAAAGTTAATTCAGCTTCTAGTTGCATTGATCTCATCTGATCTACTTTTCAAAATAGGGTTTTTAATTTCTCCTAAATTTTATGAGGAGTTTTGTAATCTGTAATATGAAACCACAAGATTTCATGAAAATTGGTGCTAATAATACTCATAGTTTCGTGCATTTTCCCTTTATGAACAAATATTTCATATTATTTATCAAATTCTTGTTTATTTTATTCTAATAAATGAGTAAGACATTTTTGAGAGATGAGATTTAGAATTTTAGGTTTCCAAGTGTGAAAATTATGAGGGGTGAGAGGCTCAATTGAATTCATTTTGAGGATTTTAAGATAATTAATATACCCCCTTTAAAATTTCAAAAAAGGAAGATAAAGAGGAAAATGAAGCTTGTTCAAAAATAGGTAACTCAAATATACCTGCCCTTACTAGAGGGAAACTATAAGTATAAAGAGGCCTATGATTGTTTGCTTTAGATTGCCAAATCTTCAATGGATCACAATACCCGCCCTTACTTGAGGGAAACTATAAGTATTGTGAGCATAAGAAGTTTTTTGGTTTGAAATGCATGGGGGGCAAAAAGTTTGAAAGGTGATATCAACAACCCGCCCTTACGAGAGGGAGACTATAAGTTGAGATATTTCCAAAGTAAAATTTTTGATAAGAAAATATTTGTCAGGCCATTATACCAAGTTTTCAAAAAACCCACCCTTATGTGCGGGAGACTATAAGTTTTTAGGATCTTGATACATTGAACGTAGACAAAAAATATTTATGGAAAAAGAAAGGAAGTTTTGAAACTTTTTAATATATTGCTTAAACAAAACTTAAAACAATTATTTAGATATGTAATCTAAAATCAATTAAGTTTTGAATATATCAATATTTAACATATTTGTTTATAAATAAATTTTGGAATAAATACCAAAAATGATAATTTCCTTTGAAAAATAAAACAATTTATATATATGTAATCTGAAAAGGAAATTAACTTTATAACCCAAATGCTGTAAATAAAATTTTATAAATTAATTAAAAGAATTATTAGTTTTCTAATATAATATACTATTGAGTATATTCCTTTTGAAAAATTAAACAATTATTTTAATTTGAAATTGAAATGAACCTAATATCTAATCTAATATACTAGTGGGAGATATTATGCAAAGAAAATATTGGAAAGTAAACACCCCCCTCTGCACATAAGAGTGCAAAAATATGCACTCTAGAGCCCCCCCAAAGGAATATTTTATATATTTAATACAAATTATGTCTATGTCGTAAATGGGTGACCCAAAAATGAGGGCAGCCAAGACAATGAAGACAAAGGAGCTCACGTTAATTGATATCCACCCTAAATAAATGCGAAAAAAAATATACACTCTTTTTCGAAATAGTAAAAGGGGAAATCAATTGAATAGGAGTCCAAAAATTATCTTCGAAAGGCTTTGTAGAGATATTGGCATTGCGGATCTCAGACCTGCAAAAAATGGGCTACAAAGAGAAATCCCTTTACCAGAGAAGCTCACCAGTGATGCTTCCTGAAACTCACTAGCGAAGCTCTCTTTCACGTATACTGCAAAAAATATATATCTAAATGAAAAAAACTTTGTCAAGAGGACATTTTTTAATAATATATTTCCCTACGAAAAATGTTAGATTGTTGCTGCCTAAAACTGACAACATCAAAGATCACCTTTGATATTGAAATAACCTGCAATATTTATAAAATGAAGGAGGCAACAATGAAAAATGATGATCTACAATACTTCCTTATATTTAAATAGAAATATTTAAATATTTTTGAGAAAGCATTCAAAAATAAATGAAACCTACAGAAAGTTGTTAGATATTTGTCTTCTGAGTAAAACTGAGAGAAGCCTCAAAGAGCACTTCGAAAGTAGAAGAACCTGCAAAAATTTGAGCTAAAAACGAGAAGTGAAATATGCATAAAAGTAATATTATCTTAGAAACTTGAAATATGTGTAAAATTTTTGAAAGGATGAAATATATATACCCTTCAATGAAAGAGCACCGTTGAGCAAGACTGGAGTGCACTGGATCTTATTTGAGTGTGAACAAGAGTTAAGAGGATGGTTCCAAGTAGAGGGGCAGCTCCAACGACTAGAAAATATTAGTCTAGATCAAAGGAGGCCAATAATCTATGAGTGAGCATTGAAGCCTAGAGGCCCCAAAAAATGACCAATCTGCAGTTCAATCGGGAGTCCCCATACCATAGATTCTCAATGATTAGAACGACGTCAAGGAGAGGTAGTTCTCTCAATGTATAGAAAAGTGATCATTGAGAGGATATTGAACGTAGAGTAAAAGTGAGATTTAATTAAAAAACTCACTAATAAATATAAACTCTACTAAATCTCTAAATAAACTTGAGTTATTTCGTTTCCTTTAAAAGCATAAAATAATAACTAGAACTTTAGAATACGATTTCCAACAAGAATGCATCGAGAGGAAAAAAATAAAGAAAAAATGCTATTTTCCTTAGATTTGAAGGGCGAGAGAAATGCATACACACAGGGTAAATTGTGTTTAAAGAAAGGAAATAGCTATTTTCCTTAAAAATTTCCTCAAGCATTCAAGAGTATTCAATATAAAAAAAATATGCTGAAAGAGAGAAAAATAATTGCAATGGATAAAAGGAGACTTAAAGCAAATGTTTGAAGTTTAGATAGTCAAAAAAAATATCCAAAGTAAAGAATCAGATCCTAGAATCTTCAAGAGAGAATACTAGCAAAATCTATCCTGCTCTGGTACCATGTTAGAATTTCACAATAATAGATATGCAAAGTATTACACAAAAGATGAAGAGAAGAGTGGAATTGATTGATTTATCTCTAGGATAAACTCTGTATAAATAGTAGAGTTGATCATTAAGAGCCGTTAGATTACAATAATTCATCAAAATTAATGAAGACACAACTTAGAGTTCTCCTGACACATGGAGGAGTGGAAACTCAAGTGTGTATCCTAGTGAACTTAAGAGAATATTAAATTATTCTAATAGTCTCCACTAGTGAATGTATGTCGCGATGGTAATAATGCTGCCAATGCAAGTATGCATTCACTAAAAAATCAAAATATAGTGATGGATGTTGGGCCAATGAGTTACGTCCGAGAAGAGATATGGATATTGAAATAGGCCTTCGAGGAGAACAATAAAAAGTATAGGTAACAAAAAATTTCAAATATCTATATTATTTAAAAAAAAGGTTTGAGAATTTTGCATAATATGGTAAAATACATCAAGTGTAACTATTTAGAGATTACCATAAAACAATATCTCAAATAAAAATTACAGATTTAAAAACATGAGCAATCTAAAAAACCTCTTCTCTTTTAAAAAAAAGCAAAATATAAGAGATGTGAACTAGTTCATGAAACCACTTTCAACAGAGAATACCTAGCAGAATCTATCCTGCTTTGGTACCATGTTAGAATTCCCAAGAGTAGAACTACAAAGCATTACAAGATTTGAAGGAATAAATTAGAATTGATTGATTATTCCATGGATCAACTTTGTATAAACAACAAAGTTGATCATTGAGAGTCGTTGGATTACAACAACTCATCAAATCTGATCTAGACTATAACTGAGACTTCACCTGACTCATGAAGGAGTGGAAACTCAAGTAACTCTATCCTAGTAGAACTTAAGATAATAATTAATTATTCATATAAAACTTCAATTAACAACTATATGAAGGAAAGAAATGTATTTTAAACAAGAGAGATTCACAAATTATTATTATTGATGATATGAAGAAAATTGGATATGATGATTGGATAAAAGATAATATTACTCTTGATGTCCATCAATTGTTGTTAAAAATTATATATTGCAAATGTAGGCATATCTATAAATAAGGAAACAAGATTACAAATAATTTATCTAATTATAGGGTTGATCATTAGTATGATGGAATTCAAAATTTTGAAGGTAATAATCAGAAGAATATTTAATCCCTTGATGGAAATTATGTTAAGGAGTTGATTGTGAAAACCTATCAATTTGAGGAGGATACAAATATCTTTGATATAAAAGTAGATGACAAGTATCTTTGATAAAAAAACTATGTTGGATATAGTCTAATTGACCTAACTCCAATGTAATGATTTATGTTTTTAATGAAAGTGGGTCACTTGTATTATATCATTGTCATGTTATTATGTATAGTATTTTTTATAAAATATTTTTATGGGCTTGCAATGGGCCCCATACGTATTACATCATGGTGCATAGTGGTATTGTATAACATTTTGGTGACTATACATATCTCACTTGGTAATATTTGAACCTTGGCCTTTATCTAAAAATTGAGCATATATAACTAACTAAAAATGTTTAAACCTTTTCTACCTTGAAATTCATCATATTTAATTAGTTAATCTCTTAATATAGGTCAAAGTAAATATAATGGATTTAACCCTATGCATGATCACCATCAAAAGGCCTATATATAAGGTAAACATGAATTGGAAAAGAAAAATACTTATAATCCAATTGAGAATACTTTTGTAAAATTAGATACAAAATAGATAGATGAAGGAGACAAAAAGATGATTATGAGAAGTAGATATATATCTTTTATTAGTGATATTTAAGCTAGCTATGCTGATATTCTAGTACAATCATCACAAAAATTATTTAGAGAAGAGAAAGTACATAAAGTAGTAGGAGAATTTTTCTTCTAAATTAATAGCAAAAGTATTGTAAGAATTATTTAAAGAGAAGAAAATAAAAGTAATAAATCTATCACCAAAATCAGTAACAAAAGATCACCACCATAAGAGGATAAATAATTACATTAAATTTTAAAATTAATTATCATGATTCTTTGCAACTACCCAATAATAAACATGATGACAAAAACCTTCAATTCTATTTTATTCTTGTTTTAATATTATTAAATATGCAAGGCAGAGGTAGTAGACTGACCAATTTCCATTGAGTGTTTGCTAGCTTGAGGTTCCAATACCGAGCCCCTTCTCAGGTTCCCATCACTTGGAGTAAAATTTTATTGAGGTAGGGCAAAGGTATAGTGGTAGTTTTTGGATTTGAAACTCCTTCAATAAGAATAAACGATGAAGATGTTACCGATTTCTCTGTAAAAAAAAAAAAATTACTAAATATGTCTAATTTAAAATATTATCATTTAAGGGATAGGTCCATTGGTAGCAGTGAGTGCTTGCTCGAGTTTACCCTAGTCCTATCCTAATGTTTGAAAATTCGATGAATTTTATCTTTACCAAACAAACTAAGATTTATAAAAAAATTTAAACAACAAAAAATAAAAATAAAAATAAATGTTGTTTAAGTATTGTTTACTAATGCCTTTACGTGAAATGACACTCACAATAACGGTGGAATATAATATAACGTAGAAGAGTGCGAGGCTAACGAACTAGGTGGCTGGTAGCAGATTATAAATTAACATTTATTTATAGGTTTGAAGGTCGTTTAACAATGGGTTTCAACATTTGACTTATAGTTTGACATTTGTCTCATAAGTGAAGGAATTAAATGAAATAAACCACCATGGAATTAATTCTCACGTGATTCTTTAATGCAACGGAAGCTTCGCACAAAACAGGTGGTTCGCTGGATTTTACAACGAGGAGAGAGGTTCGTTAAATTTGTTAGCGAGGAAGCAGCTTCGAAAGTTTGGGAAGCGAAGCAGCTACTTCGCAAGAAATTCTTCCGAAGTGGCTACTTCGGACAATAAAATAGCGAAGTGGAAATTTGATAAAATGAAAGCTTCGCAAGTACTAGGTTGGTGGAGGGTGCTTCGCAATAAGTTCTAGCGAAGTGGCAACTTCGCCCAAGAAAGTTGTGAAGCACAAGTTCAAGGCAGTTTCGGTAGATTCGAGCGAAGTGGGTCCAAACTACCACTTCATGGAAGCAAAAGTCCAAAGTGTAGCTTCAGGAAAAATAGTGCCGAAGTATGAGTTGATTTGTCACTCTGGGGGTAATTCTTCCTTCTATTCGCCTTCGGATAAATAATTTTACTAGGTTGAACAAGAACAAGGCATAGCAAAATAACAAAGCAGAATATATTATTTATTGAAGTAAAAGCTGGGTTACAAAGCTTCTTTTCTGAAGCGGTTACAAACTTCTACAAGTTGCAATTTGCAAGGTAAACACAAGATGGGGTTTCTAGGAGGCTGTTGCTCCCTACTCCGACTATCTGTTGTTCTACTGCTTCTTTCTTTCAACTCCTCTCACTACTCACCGAAATGATAATAGGTCCAGTATTTATAGATGAAGATGAGGACAATGGCAGGAAGAAATTTACCAACCGACTGACAAAAATAAATGTCGAAGAGGGTTTTCAACCAATCGCCGAACAACCCTACCTACTCGCACACTTGAAATTAAGGCCTCGTTTCTCGCTCCTGGACGTTGCTTCGCAAAACTGATGGGCAAAATCTCGGAATGGAATTAATTCACTATGAAGCATTTTCAAGTGGCATGTTTTACTGCTTCATAGCGAAGCATCCTTAGAGGACATGTTTTTTCTACTTCGCAACGAAGCATCCTCAGAGGGCATGTTTTTTCTACTTCACAGTGAAGAACCTTTAGGAGGCATATTTTTATTGCTTTGCGGTGAAGCATTTGCGGACGACATGAAATGTGGTTTAATAATTCCAACACCCTCCTTTAAACCAGATTTCACAAATTCTTTGACGCCCAACATTTCTCGCAACCTGGCGAAGTCCTCCTCCTTCAAAGGTTTTGTGAAGATGTCAGCTACCTGCTCCTTGGACCTACAAAACTACAATTGTACTTTGTCAAATTTCACCATCTCTTTGATGAAATGATACTAGATATCTATGTGCTTCATCCGACCGTGGAAGATAGGGTCCTTTGAGAGGGTGATGGCAGAATTATTGTCACAAAATATTATTGTTGCTGCTTTCGGCGGATGATGTAGTTCACTCAGAACTCTTCTCAGCCAGACTGCCTAGCAAGCGACTAAGGTGGCAGCAACATACTCTGCCTCTATTGTAGATAAAGCAAAAATTGGCTACTTCTTCGAGGACCAAGAGACAACTCCGGATCCAAAATGGAAGGCATATCTAGAAGTGCTCTTTCGGTCATCTATGCTACCAGCCCAATCACTATCAGTGTAGCCAATCAGTTCAAGTTGGTCTTGTATGACATAGTGGAGTCCGTGGTTTCTCGTGCCATTGACATACCGTAGAATTCTCTTGCCTACTTGCCAGTGAGTGTCTTTGGGTGACTCCATAAACCTACTGATTAAACTCATGGTAAACATTAAATCTAGCCTGGTTGCAGTCAAGTACATCAGGCTTCCAACTAACCTTTTATAGAGAGTTGGATCAACACTTCTATTGTTGTCAGTCTTGCTCAACTTCAAGCTAGTGGCAATCGGGGTGATGGCATGTTTGCTGTCCTCCATCTTGAAACGCTTCAGGACATCCTTAGCATACTTGCCCTGAGAAATGAAGATGCCATCTGCTGATTGGTCAACTTCAATGCCAAGAAAGAATTTCATCAGCCCCATGTCTATCATTTCAAACTCGGTCTTCATGGTTGTTCTGAACTCCTCAAATAGGCTATTGCTATTGCCAGTATATATTAGATCATCCACGTACAAGCAGACGATTATCATCTCCCCTGCTTCATTTGTTTTTAGGTATAGGGTGTGCTCATATGGGCATTTATTAAACCCATTCTCCTAAAAATAGCCATCAATTCGGTTGTACCATGCCCAGGGTGCTTGCTTCAACCCATACAGGGCCTTCTTCAGCTTTAGGACCTTGTCTTCTTGCCCTTGTATTTCATATTCGGGTGGCTGGTCTATGTAGACCTCTTCTTCCAACACTCCATTTAGGAAGGCAGACTTGACATCCATCTGATAAACGCTCCATCCTTTTTGAGCTGCCAATGCCAGAATCATTCTAACTGTGTCAAGTCTAGCTACAGGTGCATACACCTCATGATAGTCAATGTCAGACTTCTACTTGTAGCCTTTCACCACTAATATGGCCTTATGTCTGTCAACTTCTCCTTGGGCATTAAACTTTGTTTTATACACCCACTTGACCCCAATGGTCTTCTTTCCTGCTGGAAGATCTGTCAGCTGCCATGTCTCATTCTTTTCAATGGTTGCTATCTCCTCATCCATTGCATTTACCCATTTGCGATTCTAACTTGCTTCTTCAAATGAAACTGGATCACACTCAGTAAATAAAGCAAAGTCAAAATATTCTTCATCTGTCTGATTATGGGTTACCTCATAAATGTCTTGCAAGCTCCGAGTCTTTGCGGGTGTCCTCAAGTTTGGAATTCTGCTTGCAAGTGGAGGTGATCGGGATGAGGAGGTTGTGTTGTTGTTGGCACCACTATTGCTGCTTGAAGGTACATGTGGCTGCACACTATCTTCCTCCAAGTTCATAGGTTCAATAATTGTTGGTTCAGGCTGACCAGTCTTTGACTTCTAGTTCCAGGCTTCATCCTCCAAGAACTTCACATCGTGGCTGATGACAAGTTTCTTTGTCATCGGATTGTACAACTTGTATGCCTTTGCTTGTTCGTTGTACCCTATGAAAATGCATTTTTAGATTTGTCATCCAGCTTCTACCTTTTCTCATCTGGAACATGTGCATATGCAATGCACCCAAAAACTCGCAAATGAGCCACACTTGGCTTCAGATTGCTCCAGGCTTCCTCCAAAATTTTGTCCTTCACACTCTTGGTGGGACATCGGTTCAACAGATAAACTGCACAACTTATAGCTTCTGCCCAGAACTCATGTGGTAGACTTTTTGCCTTCAACATGCTATGTGCCATCTCCATGATGGTCCTATTCTTCCTCTCAGCTATGCCATTCTATTGCGGTGTGTATCTGGCAGTCAACTGCTTACGAATTCCATGATGCTTGCAGAAATTTTGGAATTCATTGGAGATGTATTCACCTCCTCCATCTATCCTAAGAGTTTTCATAGAATACCCACTCTATTTCTCCACTAGAGCCTTGAACTCCTTAAACTTTGCAAATGCTTCTGACTTCAGCTTGATGGGATAAATCCAAGTCTTTCGATTGAAGTCATCAATGAAAGTAAGAAAATATTTGTTAGGCATATGATCTACATGGGACCATAAATGTCTAAGTGCACCAGCTCCAATGGTTGTGATGCTCTCCAAGACTATCCTATAGAGAATGCATCCTTGTGTTGCTTACCGACTAGGAAACCTTCACAAACTTGGTTCGATTGCTCAATAAGGGGTAAACCCTTCACCATTTGCTTCTTGTGCAGCAAATTCAGGCCACTAAAACTCAAGTGACCAAATCTGAGATGCCACAACTAGGTAGCATCCTTCACAACTACACTTAGAGACATTAATGATTCATTCTGAATATGCAGCGAAAACATTTTGTTTTTCATCATGGACACAGTTGCAATTTGCCCATGCACTTTGTCTTTGATGGTACGAACACCATCTTTGAACTACATAGTGTGTCCCTTCTGCACAAGTTGTCCAACACTTAGCAAGTTGTGTTTCAAACTAGGTACATAATACACATCACAAATTTGTTTTCTTTCACCGTGTTGGGTGCGGATGAGGATCTTTCCTTTCCCCATCACGGGAACCTTGTTGTTGTTCCCCATATTGACTTCAGATTGGAATGTTTCATCCAGTTGTGAGAACATCTCCCTGTTTTCAGTCATGTGGTTGCTGCACCCACTGTCAAGATACCAAATATTTTTTTTGCTCTCCTCCTCAATACTGCAAGTCAGCAACACATTTCCTCCTGCCACATTTTTGGCTTCATCCATATAATGGGCTTGCTATTGATTCTCCTTTGCCATCCTCTTTCTGCACTGTGAGATATAATGGTCAAACTTTTTGCAGTAATAGCATTGGACCTTAGATTTATCTTTCTTCTGATGAGAGCCACCTTGCTAATTTTTGCTAGTGCCTCTTCCTCCTTGTTGATGGAAGTTGCAATTGGTCTCTCCCTCGCTAGGGTTTGACCTCCCTCCTTTCTTGTTACCTCTCCCATGCCTGCTTCTGCCTCTTCCACCTTGAGAACTAGAGGCACCATGGTGGGAGTCTTGTCTGTCACTGTCTTGAAATGAGACTTACACCTTGAAGGCTTGCTCCAAAGAAGACTGAGTTGAACGACTCAGCCTCTGCTCATGTGTCTGCAAGGAACCCATGAGCTCATCCATCGAGAGGGTTGTCAAATCCCTTGATTCCTCTATTGCAATTACCACAAAATCAAATTTCACTGGTAGACTTTGTAGAATTTTCTCCACAATCCTTTGATTTTGCATAATTTCACCATTCAACCACATCTGGTTGATGACATCTATCGTTCGGGTGAAAAAATCGCTCATGGTTTCTGACTCACTCATCTGCAGGTTCTCGAACTCCCTCCTGAGCATCTGTAGTTTCACCAACTTCACTTTGTTGGTGCCCTGATAGGAGCTGGCCAGAATCTCCCAGGCCTACTTGGCCTTGGTGGCTGATGCGATCCATAGGAAGATGGTCTCCTCAACCACTTGCATGATATAGAATAGGGCTTTTTGATCTTTCTTTTGGTTCTCCTTTAGAAGGTCTTTGTCAGCTTGGGAGAGGGCGACCAGTGTTGCTGCATCTACTGGTTTTGGGTACCCATTCTCCACCAAGTCCCACAACTCCTGAGACCCAAACAAAATCTTCATTTGTATACTCCAGTAATCATAGTTCTTGTCGTTAAATCACGGGATCTGCAACTGCAGGGAATTGTTTTTGGAAGCCATGCTTCAATCATCGCGTCATGACAACAATAGCTCTGATACCAATTTGAAGGAATTAAATCAAATAAATCACCGTGGAATTAATTCTCACGTGATTCTTTAATGCAGCAGAAGCTTCGCACAAAACGGGAGGTTCATTGGATTTCACAACGAGGAGGGAGGTTCGCTAAATTTGTCAACGAGGAAGCAACTTCGGAAGTTTGGGCAGCGAAGCAGCTGCTTCGCAGGAAATTCTTCTGAAGTGGCTACTTCGGACAATAAAATAGCGAAGTGGAAATTTGATAGAATGAAAGCTTCACAAGTACTAGGTTGGTGGAGGGTGCTTCGCAATAAGTTCTAGCGAAGTGGCAACTTCGCCCAAGAAAGCTGTGAAGCACAAGTTCAAGGCAGTTTCGGCAGATTCGGGCGAAGTGGCTCCAAACTACCACTTCGGGGCAGCAAAAGTCCAAAGTGCAGCTTCGAGAAAAATAGTGCCGAAGTATGAGCTGATTTGTCACTCCGGGGGTAATGCTCCCTTCTATTCGTCTTCGGATAAATAATTTTACCAGGTTGAACAAGAACAAGGCATAGCAAAATAACAAAGCAGAATATATTATTTATTGAAGTAAAAGCCAGGTTACAAAGCTTCTTTTCTGAAGCGGTTACAAACTTCTGCAAGTTGAAATTTGCAGGGTAAACACAAGATGGGGTTTCCAGGAGGCTGCTGCTCCCTACTCCGGCTATCTGTTGTTCTGCTGCTTTGGTGCTGCTTCTTTCTCTCAACTCCTCCCACTACTCACCGAAATGACAACAGGTCCGGTATTTATAGATGAAGATGAGGACAAGGGCGGGAAGAAATTCACCAACCGACTGACAAAACATAAATGCCGAAGAGGGTTTTCAACCAATCGCCAAACAACCCTACCTACTCGCACGCTTGAAATTAAGACCTCGTTTCTCGCGCCTAGACGTTGCTTTGCAAAACTGATGGGCGAAATCCTGGAATGAAATTACTTTGCTGCGAAGCATTTTCAAGTGGCATGTTTTTACTGCTTCGTAGCGAAGCATCCTCGGAGGGCATGTTTTTTCTGCTTCGCAGCGAAGCACCTTCAGGAGGCATATTTTTACTGCTTCGCGGCGAAGCATTTATGAACGGCATGAAAGATGATTTAATAATTCCAACAATAAGAACACTTCCATATATATTGTGGTCACAAATCACAACCATTGTACCATTCTACCTTAATAATATTATTGATAAATTTTCATTCTTTTGAAACTAAATTGAAACTTATCTATTAAAATTCTTTCAAATCAATCCACTTACCATTTAAATTATCCCTTTTAAATACCTTTTAATTTAATCCTTAAACTTCCTAAAAAAAAATTTAGCCCTATATTTGACCAACTACTATATTAGAAGCTATACGCTAGATCGAATCGTCTGTCACAATTTAAGCTTTACGTAGCCTGCTGTTCACTTAACTGCCTTCAAATATTTAACCTCTTCCCACTGACAATAACAATAACGTTTGCATCTATCACCCAGATCAATCTGGGCACAATTTTTACCACCATGTTTCCTCTACATAGCCGTAGAAAGAGGACACCTGTTTTGCATATTACCTCCCATAACCTTTCTTATTTATATATATATATATAAATAAAACCGTGCTTTATAACCTTAGGCCTCGTCTCGTTCTATCGATATAATTTGTTATATATTATCCATAGATAGCTCTTGAGAAAATGACGTTATCCATCGATATGATGGCCAGCACATGCAGATATCTCTCACTCAGAGCACGGGTGGGTATACGATCTCCATAGAGAAAATGGCGTTTTTGTGTTTTAATTACGAGAAGGAAAATATTGAAGGGGAGGGCAATTTAACTTGGGTGCATCTGTTTTGAATTAGGTTCGGGGATTCAGTCAAAGGAGAAGTTTTTGTTTGGAAGTTTTCAGATGCCCATCAAGCTAGTGATGGGAGATTCGGCGGGCACAGCTAATGTTTTTTCTGTGAGGACCGTTTCATGATTTGAATATCTTCCATGACATATCCTTTTCCTTTGTGTAACAGAATTTATATTGCTGGTCATAGTGCAGTTTCATTCCGGAGGCGAGAAACACGACGAGATAGATTTGGAGATTCATTATTATTTGTTTGCAATTGTACCTCTCAGTCGTACACTTGTACGATCACTTCACAATACTACAAGTTATTGTACGATTATTCCAACCCTAATTATATGGTTTCTCTTTTGCACAAGTAGATTCTTTCACATTCCAAATCATCTCTGCCCTTCTCTATGATCCATTCGTGGGTTGACTTCGTATACTCCTCAACCAATAAATCCAAATAGCTTTCATTCAATCTTGGGCAAATCTTACGATTGAATCCAAATAGCCTTCATTCAATCTTTGGGCAAATCTTATGATTCGAGCAATCCTTCAACCTAAAGTTTTGAATTGTTCAATTGTATATGGATTCCTTGATTGAGATAGCATACTATACACTTCCCTCATCCAAACCCTAGCAATGTTTTCTTCCTCCGTAGTACTGTCTGCATAATCTCCTTTCCTATCTAGCTCCCAAAGTGAACAACAACTCTTCTTTGCATATTGAAATCTCATGCACTGCTATTTGGAAAACAAATTCGTAGTTCATTCATTTACTTTGGTAATTCAAACGAAGTTTTTACTCATGGACTATCTTTCAATGGCCTTACTATCTTTTGTCACTGGTGTTAATCGTCACTATGTTCCATCCTCATTTCGCTTGGAGTGCTCCTTAGATTCTCAGGTCTTCACCATGGTTCTTCCTTGTTTAACTGAAATGCATCAAACAATTTGCTAGAACATGCACAATGGAAAATAACAAAGCACACACACTATTCCAAGTATACAATTTACAATCACAAGCCTCACATGAGTTAATGGAGAAAAATGGTTTTATTTATTTGCTGGAATTAAGTCGAGTTCGGACCTCTCATTCCTCTCTTTGCCAGCCATCCATCCCCCTCCCTCTTGAAAACTATTCAAATTTATAGGTCTTTTGAGAATCGTTACTCTTCAGTTCCACTAGGCGGTTCATATTCTTGATGGTTGGACTTCTCATGTCCATACCACTTGTTGAATCTCCACAAGGATGCTCCTACATCACTATGACAATGATTTAGGTTTGAAGCAACCCTCCATGAAAGGGCAATGTTTGATCTTATGAGACATTGACTAAAACCACCAATTATGTGAATTAGGTTTTACTAAACTAGATATCAATTATTTCCTTTAGGTTTGAAGCAATCCTCCATGAAAAGGCAATATTTGATCTTGTGAGACATTGACTAAAACCACCAATTATGTGAATTAGGTTTTATCAAACTAGATATCAATTATTTTATTAAGGTCCTTCTCCAAATCAACTTTGATATAAATTTATCTTTTAGATGAGGCACGATAGATTTTTTTTATTCATGGCATACAAAATAATGTAAGGGGGTAACTAGCGAGTCTAAAAAGGGTCACAAGGACATGGAAATAACTAAAAACTTGACCTACATAGAGATTATGAAGGAGTTATACTTTGAGACCACAAGGTGGCTAGACCATATCCCATTTTCTAGGATACTAGAAACATGTTGTGGGTTAGTAAACTTAAATTGAAATAAGTTTTTTATGAGGATTTTAACACTCTTAAGCTTTAGGCCATGGGTTTGCTGTTAAATTAGACCTAGGATTTGAGCATCAAGTCATTGGACAATAAACAAAAACAAAAAACATAGAAAACACTCACACATAAAAACACGAAATAACACAAACAAAGAGAAACCCAAGAACAAGAACGAAAAAAACACAAGAACAATAACAAAAAACATAAAAAAAAAAAAAACAACAAAAACACATGAACAACAAAAAACAACACAAAGAACACAAAAACAAAACAAAACAAAAGAACCCACCCACCTTAAAAAACTAAACAAAAAAGAAAAAGAAAAAAGAAAAAAAATTGAACATAACAATGACCTATCTAGACCAGAAGACTATTAAGGCAAGAATCAACGGAGGAAACAAAATAAAGAATAGAATGAGCTAGGGAACTAAAAAAAACTGAATGAACCAAAGAGAAGCAAAAAAAAAAAAGCAAGAAGAAACTAGGTACCTTCGAACTGGAGCCATCCAAAGAAATGATAGAAAGAAGAGCTTCCCTAATTTGAGAAGCCCACCATATAGGAGGGTGGCCATAACAAGTAAGATCACCTTTGTCCAAAGCCCAATTAGCTAAAGCATCAACACTCTTGTTTTGATCTCCGACCACATGATTGTAATCAACTTTCAAA
Source organism: Wollemia nobilis (assembly GCA_028583015.1). NCBI lineage: Eukaryota > Viridiplantae > Streptophyta > Pinopsida > Araucariales > Araucariaceae > Wollemia > Wollemia nobilis. Next base: position 4,364,767 of record JAQPPZ010002458.1, read on the forward strand.
AATCCCATCTGGATTAATTGAATCTTCTCAATAATTCTTTTTATTCTCCAATCCACCTTATGATTCTTAGAAGGAGTCTTCAAGAGATTAATCATAAGTTGAGAGTCAGACTCAACTAACACCTTTTCCCATCCAACCTTAGTAGCCTCCTGAAGGCCTCTGGGGATACCATACCCCTCAGCAAGGTTATTGGAAAGAATACCCAAATTCTCAGCAAAAGTAAAAAACGAGGGAGCCATCCGAAAGTCTACCAATTCCTCCCACACTGGCTTTTCCAGGGTTCCCTCTAGAGGCTCCATCGGTATTGACTTTTCCAAAATCCTTAGGAGGAGGTTGCCAATTTCTAGTCCTATCCATCTTACTAATACTCACATTCCCTTTAAGTTGGTTGCCCTTAGAAGATTTAATCTTCAATCTTTGCATCACTTGATCCCATCTTTGGTGGGAGTTTTGGGGGTGATTAAGGAGTTGATGGACTGATTCAACTAAGTTGGCTATGGTCTTTTGCCAAATATAGTGAATATCCTTCCTATCTTGATTAAAAATTTGGTTGTTCCTTTCATTCCAAATATTCCAAAGAAGAATGGTAGAACCCATCCAAACTAACTGCCTAATAAAATGATCAACACCCTCTTGATTAGGCCAATCCCTCCAAAGTTGTTCAAAAGTAAAAAAATTGGACCATTGTAAGCCAAGTAAAGTGGCCATTCTCCTCCATAGCTCAGAGGCTAAAGTACACTCAATAAAAATATGGTTGAGATTTTCTACATTCTCTTCACACATTTCACATCTAAAAGGGCCATGAAAACCATGCTTCATAAGTTGCTCACCGGTAAGCACCCTACGATGCAATAAAAGCCAATTAAAGAACCTCACCTTAGGCCAGAGCTTTTGAGCCCACAATCGAGAAAATATGTCGGAAGAATGGTTGGGATTATTATGGCATAAGGTCAAATAACCTTGAGCAAGCTGAATACTCACCCTTAGTAGTGTTGTTCCATCCAAAACAATCTTTTTCATGGGACCAAGAGAGGGATCTCATATGAAGGATGCCTTGGATATCTTGTCTTTGCCTTTCTAGGATTTGAATAGGCCAGTCCTCAATAGGGATCCAATATCTACCAACCTTTGAATTACCAGTATGGTACCGATAGTAATTAGCCACCTTTATCCAATTAGCTCGGTGAAGCTCCTCCATCCAAGGCCTCCAATCGGGAAACTGAGTTATCAAAGGCTTGTGACCATCCCAAGAATCTGTCCAAAAATTTGCCTGTTGACCATTATGAATGATCCAAAATAATTTTTTCTTTATCAAATCCTCACCAGTCTTAAGAACTGCTAAAATGGGAGAACCTTTGGTAGGAAGTTGATAGCGAACAAGGTCTTCAGGACTTTTGTTCTCAGCATATTTAGCATGGAGATTATTGGCCCAAAGAGCATTGGGGTTATGCAACATCCTCCAATATAATTTAGCAGCTAAAGCTTTGTTGTTATTAATAGAAGACCGGAATCCTAACCCCCTTCACTCTTAGGAAGACATAAAGTATCCCATTTCACCAAGGCCCATTTTATTTTCTCCTTAGTACCACTCCAAAGGAAACGATGACTGATTTGATCCAATTCTCGAAGAACAGACTTTGGGATATTCAAAATGGAAGAAACATAAATAGGAATAGCTTGAAGGACTGATTTTACCAAGGTGATTCTACCCCCAGAAGAAAGCCACTTGTTGGTCCACTTTCCAATTTTCTTCTTGACTTTGTCCAACAACCAATTCCAATATTTATTTTTCTGCCTTTGAATATTTATGGGAATACCTAAATAAGTGATTGGAAGAGAGGTCTTCTTATATCTTAATTTATCCAAGACCATGGATTCCTGTCTAGCAGAGCGAGTGAAAGAAAATAACTTTAGATTTGTCTTCATTGATCAAGCGCCCAATAGCCTTAGAAAAATAGCTAATGATTTGCTTAATATTAGAAGCTTCCTTAACTGTAGCTTTACCTAAAAGAGTAGAGTCATCCACAAATTGAAGATGAGAGATAGGTCTAGCTCCATGAGCAATGGTAACTCCCTCAAGGGTTTTGTTTTCCCTCTTTTTGGTTATAGTCCTACCCAAGCATTCAACAAGAATGATGAATAAATAAGGGGATAGCGGGTCACCTTGCCTAATACCTCTGGAAGCTGGGAATGACTGAGAAGGCCTGCCATTGATAAGAACTAAGTAGGAAACTGAAGAGATACATCCCATAATCCAATCCATCCAATCCTTAGAGAAACCAAATTGCCTCAAAACTTTGATAAGGAAGTGCCAATCCACTCTGTCATAAGCTTTGGATAAGTCTAACCGAATGAACATGGAAGGAGAATTTTGCATATCCATGGAATGGATGGCTTCCTGAGCAAGAACTATCTCATCTACTATTTGACGTCCTTCCACATAACCCCCTTGCTCGGGGAAATAATCTTATGCAAAAGAGGCTTCAACCTTTCTCGCCATGATTTTAGTAATGATTTTGAGAAGAACATTACATAAAGCAATAGGTCTAAAAGCTGAGATATGATCAACCTCTTGAGCTTTTGGAACAAGAGTAATATAAGTTTTATTGATAACCTTCAAAATTTCTTTGGCTTTCCTGGCTTCTTCCACCACCTCTAATAAATCAACATGAAGGATATCCCAGAACTCTTGGTAGAACTCAATGGGAAAACCATCAGGACCCGGGGTTTTCCCTTTTTGCATTTTAAAAACTACTTGTTGAAGCTCATTGATAGTAATAGGAGCAGTCAAAATAGAGTTCTCCTCAGAAGTGATAAGAGAAGGGATTGCTTGAAGAACATTTTGTTGTGAAGCTGAGTCAAGAGGAGTAGCAACAAAAATATTGGAAAAGTAATCAACAACAATAGAGTTCATGCCATCCCAAGTATAAACAACATCTCCAGAATCTGATTTTAAGGAAGAAATAAAGTTGTGAGATCTTCGAGCTAGAAGATATTTGTGGAAGAAATTTGTGTTTCGATCTCCTTCTTTGAGCCATTGAATTCTAGATTTTTGCTTCCATAAGATTTCTTCTCTTTTTTCCCATTCCTCTAAGCTGAGTTGTGAGTTTAATTTCATCTGCACTTCTCTTCTCTGTGAGGCCATCTAAACGGATTTTCTTATTCAAATTTTCAAGATGAGCAATAACTTCATGTTTTTTTATGAACATCCCCAAACTCTTTCCAGTTCCAAGTCTTGATTTTGGATTTAATGTATTGCAGTATTTTGGCAAAATAGAACATCTTAGTCCCATGCCTAGGTTTACCTTCCTTCCACCATTGTTGCACACGAGGTCTGAAGGAAATGTCTCTAAGCCACATTAATTGAAAACGAAAAGGAGAGAAACTCACATTGGTTTTCCACATTTCCACCATGAGTGGCCAATGATCCGAACCAACATTATTAAGAGTCTTCACTTTAGGAATGTGACCATGGATTAAGAAATTTTTAGAGAGAAAAAACCTATCCAATCTCTCCATTATACAAGCTAAGCCTTGCCTTCTGTTAGACCAAGTCATAAGGCCATTATCTGGTTGGATATCCACAAGATGGAGGTTTGCAATATATTCGCTCATGAGGTCAGTGCTTTTGTCCAAATTTCTATTTCCCCCCCTTTTCTCATCCAGGAGAGAGGATGGTATTGAAATCTCCTCCGATCAAGATCCAAGATTTAGGAAAATGAGAGATAATATGAGTAATATCCTTCCATTGTCTTCTTTTTTCCTCCAAAGAAGTTGGAGCATAAATAGTAATGTAGAGCATAATCTGGTTGGAATGTCTACTTTGAATAGCTATAGCCAACAAACCCCAACTGCCAACCATATGGTGAATAACTACCTCTTTTGGGTCCCAAAGACAAGCAATGCCACCCGAAGTCCCTTGGGAACCGAGGGAAACCACTTTTTCAAGCTGGCCAAATTTTACTGGCAATTGAGTCCATATCCTCCATTGACATCTTTGTTTCTTGAAGGAAAACAAGATGTGGATGATTTATCTGAATCATTCTTCTAATTTCATTTTGTTTTGAAAGACTCCCTTTGAGTCCTCTAATATTCCAAGTGATGATCTTCATTAATACCGGGGCTAAAAAAGTTGGGAAGGGCATTAATCTTACCTTCCTCTACAAGCTTTTCACCTTCTTTTACCATATGATATTGATTGGTCTTGCGACCTACTTTTTGATTAGAATCCATCTTCAATTTTTTTTTCCTATTTCTTGACTTATTCCAATTGAATCCGAGATGGCTTCTAACCTTGAAGAATGCTCGTACATAGCCAAAATTTTACTAGATGGTTCAACGGAGTCTATATTGGGACCTGCATTATTTGAAGTTTTGACATTTGAAAGATTGTTTTTCTTGTGTAAATTTTCTCCTTTTTTTTCTGTTGAAAACCTTTGATTTGTTGGTTTGTCTTCGAGTTCTTCCCTTCATATTTAAATTGTGTTTCTAAGATTTCAGTTTCCATTATTTCCTCTTCCTCACTTGGGACATCATTTGTGGAAAGGATTTCAAACATATTAGCAGATGACTTTGATTGATCCTTCATAACTGGTTTTTTCGAGTGTTCTTCTTCTTAGGTATTTGGAAACCTGTTGAGTTTATATCTTCTTTCTTTTGATCAAGAATTTTATTTGGGCAAGCACCGGCCAAATGACCATATTCATGGCAAATTCTACAATGAAAAGGAATGTTCTCATAGTCCACTACTTGCTCCCAAGTGTCTTCCCCAAATTGTAATGTGATATTTTTAGGTAGGGGTTTGTCAAAATCCATTAAAACACAAATCCGAGCATAAATAATATGTTCAAAATTTTGAGTACAATCGATAGTCATCATAAAAGTTCCTAAAGAGTTTCCAATTGAAGAAAAAATAGTAGGATTCCAAAATTCAATAGGGAGGCCAAAGAGTCTAACCCACACGGGAGCTATAGAAGGCATCTCTTCTTCGGATTTAAATTTAGTATGCCAGGGCTTCATGAAAAGCCCTGCCCTTCCAAAAAACCAAGGACCCCCTTGAAAAGTTTTCTCTCTATCTTCATTATTAGCAAATAAAACAAGAAAATAACCATTTGGATAAATAGAGATTTGTAACTCACCTTTAGTTTTCTAGCTTTTTGCAGCCCAGACTTTGAAAGCGAGATAGACTCGGATGAAAACCCGTGAACCGACAAATTAGTCCTCTTTTTTCCAAATCTTCAATGCCGGTCTGAATGTTACCCATATCAAGCTTAACAATAGGAGTTCCATCAGCTGCTTTAAGACATCCTGACTCCATTTTCCTGGGATCAATCTTAGGCATTCTTAGAGGTTTATGGGAAGCCCTAATATTGATATTAGCATTGGGCTGAGGCTGTCCACCACGAAGGGCATCCCTAAAATTCATTTTTGGGACTGAGTCTTCAAAATTCTTACCCTTGATAGGGGTTTTCAGAGTAGAATTATTTTGTGGGTGCACCTTAGCACCAGATTCACTTGAGATATGAGCCATTTTTTGATCAACTACTTGAAACTTGTTTCGTGATCTCTTTAATCCTTGCCCTAGACGCCGTGGAAAGGTATGGTTTTCACTTTTCTTTTGTGCAGCAAATTGGAAGCCGTTGTCACTCAAGTTCATAGTATGATCTATTGAAAGATAAATTTCTAACCCATATTGGATCCCCTGCAACATTTCCTGCTAAAATATTGAGCATAAACCACAAAAATATTGGCCGCTAGGGCCCGAAGGCCCTAAAAACCAACCTCTGGAGCTGCTTGCACTCAACCCAGATGAAACCCTCGCATAGCCGCTTGCCAAATATCTCATTCACACATAGGGATGCGCTAGGATCTGTGTTGCTCCAAATGATATGAAAATTGGTGGAGACGTTCTAGGGTTTTTCAGGCATCTACCCTCAAAATTTTAGCTCAATCCGAGTCCGGATGAGTGATATTTTAGGACCCACAAAATGATAAGTTGGTAGATACTAAATAATATAGTTTTTCATTTTAATAAAGTTTTATGTTATATTTTTAATTATTAAATAAATTATATCCAATACCAACAAAAATACCCTCTTTATAAGCATTTTAAAAAAAGTAACTAATGTCAAAATAAAACAATAATAAGGCAATAAAAGTAATTTTGTTTAGTTTCTAATAACTTTGGTTTGTAAAGAGCTAGGGAAACAACATATATATTAAGAAACTTATATATCTACATATTTAAAATTTCATAATAGCAAACATAACATGGTTAAAATCATCAAATAACATGATATCAAGTGGTTAAAAATATATACTTTCAAGATGGAGGTCTCAGTTCAAATATTTTTAAATATCCCCAAATATAATGATGACATGGTCATGTTGTAATAAAGATAAGGTCCATTTTAATTCTATGAAATAAACTTAAATAAAAAATGTTATGATAAATTAAAAAAATATATATTTACACAATATTATTATAAATAATATAAGGTATTATGGAAAGTGACTATGTGAGGGTTTTGACCGTGGCTCAAGCACAAGCGATGGCAAAGGCTGTATTTCAGGACCTATGAGCCTTAGTAGTAAATTTATTTTGTTGTTTTTGACCAAGATATGTTGTAGGAGACCCATGATGATTTATGAATCTATCAATCAACAAATCATCATGCTACAAACTTGATTGAAAACTACTTCCAATTTTTTGCTCAAGGAAAAAGTAAAAATCATACTTTTCCTCGACATCCAAGGCATGGATTAAAGAGACCCAAAAGCAAGTTTCAAGTTGTAGAAAAAATAAGAGAAACCACTTTAGGAAAAGAAAATATGGCTAAGAACTCAAGCAATCCTAATGCTAAGGAACACCCCCAAAATAGATCCACTATGGAAACCCCTTTAAGGGTAAGAATTATGGAAATTTGATCCCAAAATGAATTCCAGGGATACCCTTTGTGGTGGACAATCTTAGAATAATGCTAACAATAATATTATGGATTTTCATAAACCTCTAATAATACCTAAGATTGATCCCAAGAAAACTAAGTCAGGATGTCTAAGAGCAACTGATGGAACCCCAATAGTTAAGCTTAAAATCGATGGCATTCATGATGGCATAGAAGATATGGAGAGAAGAGGATTGATTTGTTTTTTCTTAGATTTCAAAGTATGGGCTACAAAATACTAGAAAATAAAAGGTGAGACACAAATATTTGTTTATCCCAATGGTTATTTTCTTGTTATTTTTTCTAATGATGAAGATAGAGAGAAAATATTTCAAGGGGTATCCTTGTTGTTTGGAAGGGTAAGGCTTTTCATGAAGACTTGGCACACTAAATTTAAAGCTAAATAAGATATGACTTCTACAATATATGTGTGGGTTAGAATATTTTACAAGATCTTTGTGGGTTAGACTCTTTGGTATCCTAGTTGAAATCTAGAATTTGGTTGTAGAGACAAATTTGAACACATTATTTATGCTCAAATTTATGTCTTACTGGATTTTGACAAACCCCTTCTAGAAAATATCTAATTACAATTTGGGGAGGATACTTGGGAATAGGTGGTGTACTATGATAACATTCCTTTCCATTCTGTAATATACCATGAATATGGTCATTTGTGTAGTGTCTGTCAAAATAAGATTCTAGATCAAAAGAAAATAGACACAAACTTAGCAAGTTTCCAAATGACTAAAAATAAAAACAATAAAACAAATTAGTTATGAATGATAAAGTGATGTTGTCAACTAATATGTTTTGAATTCCTTCCACAAATAACCTCCTAGGTGAGGAAGAGGACATAATGGAGACAAAAATCTTAGAAACATAGTTTAAAGTTGCAAGGAAGGACTTAGAGATAAACTAGGAAATTAAATATTTTCAACAATGAAATAAGGAAGAAAACATAGATAAGAAGAACAATATTTTACATGTTAGAGCTTAAAATAATTAAGACCCTGAGATAAACTTTGTTGAACCTTTCAATAAAGCTTTGGTTTTGCAAAATTCAAAAAGTTATACAAAAGGTTATTGAACAATCCACATGCTAATTCAGAGGAGATAGAATATTTCTATCTCCAATATGGGTTTTTGTACAAAGAAAATAAGCTCTACATACCAGAAAGAGGAGGAGTACTTATTATAGAAGCCCACACTTCTAAGTTTATAGGACATTTTTATGTAGCAAAAACTCTAGAAAATCTCTAAAGTTATATCTACTAGCTTAGAATGAAAAAGTAAGTAGTTAGTTACATCATATGGTGTGTACTCTATAGCACCAACAAGCCAAACAATAAGAAGTTGTGAGTGTACATGCCTTTACAAGTACTTGATTGGTTATGGGAGAGTATCCATAAATTTTATAGGAGTTTTATTATGAATGAAGTGAGCCCATGACTACTTGTTTGTAGTTGTGGATAGGTTTAGTAATATATGCATACTTATTTCATGCAAGAAGAGTATCATAAGGTGACAATCAACAAAATTATTTTTCTCTAATGTATGAGTATATTTTGGATTGCTGAATTTTATAGTTTCTGATTGAGACTTAGATTCTTGGCCAAGTTTTGGACCACATTATGGGAGAATATGAACATAAAGTTGAAGAGAAGCACAACTTTCCATCCTTAAATAGATGGGTAAACTGAAGTAGTCAATTTTACTTTAGTGCAAATCTTGAGGGGACACCATAGGAAGTTCCCTAAGTCATGGGATGAGCATATAATCTACATACAACATACGTACAATATAGTTGTCAATTTATCCACTCAAAAATCTTACTTTGAGACTTGTTTTAGATACATACCTCTTTCACAAATATGTATAATATTTGAGAAATAAGAGAAGATGAAGCAAACAAAGAAATGATACGAGGATAAAGCATTGAAGTTCATTTAATGAGTGAGATATATTTACCTAAGAGTGTAGACATAGTTGAAGACTAGTGAGATAAAATACAAGTTGATGCATGATGAATATTGTGTTGACCATACGTTTAATATGGGAGATAGAGTCTAGTTATCTTAGGAAGGAAATATTATAGGGAAATACCAAGAATTTGAAATCACCTAGGTATGAACCATTTGAGATCATCAAGCAAGACAGAGAGAATTTTTTTTAGTTAAGTTTACCTTCATGCATGCATATATATTCAATAGTCAATATGGATAATATTGTGTTGCTTTAACAATCAATAATTGATAGGGAGAAGAACAAGATTGTTCTACCATAATTTGATAATTTTGATCCAAGTTCACTAGAGGAAATGAAGATTATTTACTACAGAAGTAGGTTCATACCACTGATAGCAAAAAGCAAGAATATTAGAAAGTTGCTCGAAGGGGATAGCTACCATCAAAAGCAACATGGTGTGATAGAAGAAACATTGAGGAGCTATTTCCACATCTTCTATCTAATCTATAGCTTTTTAGGACCAAACACATTTAAATATAGAAGGTGTGATAAAAATTTAAAAATAAGAAAGTAGTTCTATAGATAGAAAGGTAGTTTGAAAATAGAAGAGTGCATATGAATTGCACAATGTAAAAAATCCATAATTATAAATGAAATTTTCAAAGTGGAAAATTAAGAAAGAAAAGAAAAGAGAACCAAATATAGAAAATTCGTGTTATTTTTGGCTTGTATTCTTTGCCAAGTTTTGGACCACATTATGGGATAATATGAACATAAAGTTGAAGATAAGCACAACTTTCCATCCTTAAATAGATGGGTAAACTTAAGTAGTCAATTTTACTTTAGTGCAAATATTGAGGGGACACCATAGGAAGTTCCCTAAGTCATGGGATGAACATATCATCTACATACAACATACGTACAATATAGTTGTCAGTTTATCCACTCAAAAATCTTACTTTGAGACTTGTTTTAGATACATACCTCTTTCACCACTATGTATAATATTTGAGAAATAAGAGAAGATGAAGAAAAAAAAGAAATGAGATGAGGATAAAGCAGTGAAGTTCATTGAATGAGTGAGAGATATTTACCCAAGAGTGTAGACATAGTTGAAGACTAGTGAGATAAAATACGAGTTGATGCATGATGAATATTGTGTTGACAATATGTTTAATATGGGAGATAGAATCTAGTTATATCTTAGCAAGGAAATATTATAGGGAAATACCAATAATTTGAAATCACTTAGGTATGAACCATTTGAGATCATCAAGCAAGTTAGAGAGAATGCTTTTTAGTTAAGTTTACCTTCATGCATGCATATATATTCAATAGTCAATATGGATAATATTTTGTTGCTTTAACAATCAATAATTGATGGGGAGAAGAACAAGATTGTTCTACCATCATTTGATAATTTTGATCCAAGTTCACTAGAGGAAATGAATATTATTTACTATAGAAGTAGGTTCATACCACTGATAGCAAAAAGCAAGAATATTAGAAAGTTGCTCAAAGGGGATAGCTACCATCAAAAGCAACATGGTGTGATAGAAGAAACATTGAGGAGCTATTTCCTCATCTTCTATCTAATCTATAGATTTTTAGGACAAAACACATTTAAATATAGAAGGTGTGATAAAAAAAAAAAAAAAAAGAAATTAGTTCTATAGATAGAAAGGTAGTTTGAAAATAGAAGAGTGCATATGAATTGCACAATGTAAAAAATCCATAATTATAAATGGGTGAATGCTAAAATAAAATTTTCAAAGTGGAAAATTAAGAAAGAAAAGAAAAGAGAACCAAATATAGAAAATTCATGTTATTTTTGGCTTGTATTCTTTGCCAAGTTTTGGACCACATTATGGGAGAATATGAACATAAATTTGAAGAGAAGCACAACTTTCCATCCTTAAATAGATGGGTAAACTGAAGTAGTCAATTTTACTTTAGTGCAAATCTTGAGGGGACACCATAGGAAGTTCCCTAAGTCATGGGATGAGCATATCATCTACATACAACATACGTACAATTTAGTTGTCAATTTATCCACTCAAAAATCTTACTTTGAGACTTGTTTTAGATACATACCTCTTTCACCACTATGTATAATATTTGAGAAATAAGAGAATATGAAGCAAAAAAAAGAAATGAGACGAGGATAAAATATTGAAGTTCATTGAATGAGTGAGAGATATTTATCTAAGAGTGTAGACATAGTTGAAGACTAGTGAGATAAAATACAAGTTGATACATGATGAATATTGCGTTGACCATACGTTTAGTATGGGAGATATAGTCTAGTTATATCTTAGCAAGGAAATATTATAGGGAAATACCAAGAATTTGAAATCACTTAGGTATGAACCATTTGAGATCATCAAGCAAGTCAGAGAGAATGCTTTTTAGTTAAGTTTACCTTCATGCATGCATATATATTCAATAGTCAATATGGATAATATTTTGTTGCTTTAACAATCAATAATTGATGGGGAGAAGAACAAGATTGTTCTACCATAATTTGATAATTTTGATCCATGTTCACTAGAGGAAATGGAGATTATTTACTATAGAAGTAGGTTCATACCACTGATAGAAAAAGGTAAGAATATTAGAAAGTTTCTTGAAGGGGATAGCTACCATCAAAAACAACATGGTGTGATAGAAGAAACATTGAGGAGCTATTTCCTCATCTTCTATCTAATCTATAGCTTTTTAGGACCAAACACATTTAAATATAGAAGGTGTGATAAAAATTTAAAAATAAGAAAGTAGTTCTATAGATAGAAAGGTAGTTTGAAAATAGAAGAGTGCATATGAATTGCTCAATGTAAAAAATCCATAATTATAATTGGGTGAATGCTAAAATAAAATTTTCAAAGTGGAAAATTAAGAAAGAAAAAAAAAGAGAACCAAATATAGAAATTTCATGTTATTTTTGGCTTGTAATATGTCTATATATCGAGTGTGAGGCACCTATTGTAAAAGGGAAAAAGGAAAGAAGAGAATTCCAAGAGAAAATTCATAGGGGGAATCAAGATTTAGAAACCAAAATTGAGCAAAGAGACTTAAAAGATCAAATTTAGAAGCAAAAGAGTAGAAACACAATGAGAGAAAGATTGTAGCAACAAAAGTGCATTCTCTTAGCATAGATCTAAGAAGCAAATTTCTTCTAGGCTATTATAAATATTCCTAGCTGTAAAACTAAAATAATGAGATTTACATTTGAGAATCCAAAACAACATTGTTGATGGATGATTACAAATCAATTATTGCCTCTCTTACAAAATATTTATAGACATAATGCTCATTCATGATAAGTCTCAAGTGAGGAAAAAGTGTTATTATCCTTTTGGTTATAGGATTTGAATATACATGAAAGGATCATCTATGACAGTGAAGTTAACACAAAGGATTCACATTGATCTATGGTAAAATGGAAATGCCTAGAAGTTGAAATCATCAAATTTAATTTGACAATACTTCCAAAGAAATTTGTGTAAAGTTAGCAGAGATATTTTTCATAATAATGAATGAAAATTTGAGTAACTTACATGGAATCATATGAAAATTCAATTAAAAATTATATGAAGGATGGAAATGTATTTCAAACAAGAGAGTATCACAAATTATTATTATTGATGATATCAAGAAAAATGGATATGATGATTGGATAAAAGATAATATTACTATTGATGACCATCAATTGTTGTTGAAAATTACGTCTTGAAAATTACATCTTGGAAATGTAGGTATATCTATAAAGAAGAAAACAAGATTACAAATAATTTCTCTAATTATAGGGTTGATCATAATTATGATGGAATTCAAAAATTTGAAGGTAATAATCTGAAGAAGATTTAGTCTCTTGATGGAAATGGTGTCAAGGATTTTACTGTGAAAACATAGCAATTTGAGGACGATAAAAATATCTTTGATATAAAAGTACATGAAAAATATCATTGATAAAAAGATAAGTTGGATATAGTCTAATTGATCTAACATCAATGTAATGTTTTATGTTTTTAAAGAGAGTGGATCACTTGTATTATATCAGTCATGTTATTATGTTTAGCATTTTTTATAAAATATTTTTATGGGAATGGGCCCCATCTAGATGACATCATGGTCACATAGTGGTATTGTATAACATTTTGGTGACTATGCATATATCACTTGGTAATATTTGAACCTTGACCTCTATCTAAATATTGAACATATCTAACTAATTGAAAATATTTAAACCTTGACCTCTACCTTGAAATTCACCATATTTAACTAGTTAAGCTTTTAAGATAAGCTAAAGTAAATATAATGAATTTAACCCTATGCATGATCACCATCAAAAGATAAACATGAATTGGAAAACAAAAATGCATATAATCCAATTGAGGATCAACTTTTGTAAACTTAAATACAAAATAGATAGATGAAAGAGACCAAAAGAAGATTATGAGAAATAGATATATTTTTTATTAGTGATATTTAAGCTAGGTATGCTGATATTCTAGTACAATCATCACAAAAATTATCTAGAGAAGAGAAAGTACATAAAGTAGTAGGATAATTTATCTTCTAAATCAATAGCAAAATTATTGTAAGAATTGTTTGAAGAGAAGAAAATAAAAGTAGGAAAATCTATCACCAAAATAGTAACAAAATATCACCATCATAAAAGAAAAATAATTATATTAAATTTTAAAATTAATTATCATGATTCTTTGCAACTACCCAATAATAAACCTTGATGACAAAAACCTTCAATTCTATTTTATTCTTGTTTTAGTATTATCAAATATGTAAAGCAAAGATAGTAGATTGACCAGTTTCCATTTCCATTGAGTGTTTCCCAGCTTGAGGTCAATGGTTCCATTATGGAACCCCTCCGGGGTTCCCCTCACTTGGAGTAAAAGTTTACTAAGGTGGGACAGGAGTATAGCGGTAGTTTTTTTTTTTTGGATTTGAAACTAAATTAATAAAAATAAACAAACAAAAAAATACTAAATATTCCTAATTTAGTATATTATCATTTAAGGGATAAATCCATTGATAGCACTGAGTGCTTGCTGGTGGGCTGCCCCAATTCACCTTATTTCGATCTTAACGTTTACAAATCCTATTAACTTTATCTTTACCAAAAAAAAAAAAAAAACTAAGTAAGCAATAAAAAAAATTCTGTTTAAGGATTGTTTACTAAGGCCTTTACACTCGCAATAACGGTGGACGATTATATAACGTAGAAGACTGCAAGGCTAAAAAACTAGGTGGCTGGTAGTAGAAAATAAATTAAAATTTATTTATAGGTCCCAAGGTCGTTTAACAACGGGTTTCAACATTTGACTTACACTTTCACATTCGTCTCATAAGAACAATAAATTGTGGTCACAACTCACAACCATTCCACAATTTTTTAACCGATATTATTGGATGTTGTTTTTAAAAATGTTAATTTTTTTAATATTAAATTAAGAATTATAAATTGTGATCACAACTCACAACTATTGTATCTATCTTACAATTTTTTTAAGGATAACAAAATTAATAATATTATTAAATATTGTTTTTATAAATGTTAGTTTCTTTAAAGTTAAATTAAGACTTATCAGAGTAACAAATTGAAAGAAGAAATTAAAATTAAGACTTATATTTGATCTATGACTTTGTTTCGTCAGTATGGGTAAGTCCAAATCTTGTAAATCATAAGTCTGCCTTTCTCAAGTCGAGGATTGAATCAATTCCTCTTTCTGCTAATGAGGAGGTAATCAGTATTCTTAAGAATGGGGTTTGTTGGAGTGTATCAAGAAATTTCATGGTCATAACCCTGTTCTTTCGAATTGGATGGCAGCCTCTTGGAAGGATGGTTGTGTGAGTGGGCTCTTGGACTTTTAAAGTTTTGGTTGATATGGTGGGTCATCGGGTCTTCAGGTCGATACATAAGGAGAGGCATTCCTTGGTACAGAAGATAAGGTTATTTTTGGACAAAGATGAGTTTTGGTACAGGAGATAAGGTTATTTTTAGACAAAGATGAGTTTTTATCATGTGGTCAGAATGGTTTTAGTGCTAAGGCCCTTCCCATGCCTTGGAATCATGTGGTTAAAGTCATTATGGATTTTTTTACTGTGGACTCTATGTATGAGGTGGTACGAAGCTTTCATGCAATGTTTTTGAATCACCTGTGTAGACAACGATGGATGAATATTCCAAACTTCTTGTTCAATTTGCTTAGTAGATCAATGTTGGCCACTCAAGAAGGTAAGGGCAAGGTTCCATTTCATCAACGAACTGGCGCTTATCCTTTTTGAGCATGTTGCAATGGAGAAAGGTATTGCTGCTGATGAAATTATTTGTTCTTTGAATTCTATTCCTTTTCAAGTCAGTAATGTTTTGATGGTGATAGATGATGATGTCGGCTATGAGGAAGAGTTTAGGCCTCCCCCTTCATGGGATTCTGGGTTGGAGAAGTCGGTTAAAGGTTTTGAGTCTGTGTTGGGTGTTTGGGGTTCCTGGTTGAGCGGATTTCAGATGAGGGTGACGAGATTGAGATAGTTTCTTCAGCCCCCTTTTAAGGTAGAGGATGATGTTCCCTTGGATAGTTTGAGGATTCATAGGTCCACTCGTATTAGTGATAAGAAATGTATTTCTGGGCATTCTTCCCCAAGCTCCAAGTCATAGGCATTTAATGAGGGGACTGAGGTCCTTCCTAGGACTGTGTCGAAAGACAAATTGTTGTGTGAAATGTATGTTCCAGGTAATTCTGCGGCTAAAAAGAGCAATATTCTTCATAAGCTTCAGTTATTGGAGATTAAACAACGAGCGGTCTGGAGCTCCATTAGGATGGCGTTGGACTTTGAGGAGGAGACGACTCAAATGTCTAGTGGGATTATTTCTGAGGTGGATGCTCTACTCTAGAACCATCTCTTAGTTTCTCTGGATGTTTCAGCTCTCCTAGTTGGTGGTGTCTTCATTTTGTTGTTTGCCTTGCTTTTGGCTTTCTAAGTGCTTGTGAACACTGGTCTCTTTTCTGTAAAAGGTTTAAGGACCCTTTCAAAACTCTTTTTCTTAATATTATAAATAAATAAATAATTAAAAGAAGAAAATCAATCCAAAGAAAAGAATCAACCCATTCAAACTATCCCTTTTAAATACTCAATTTAAACCTTAAACTTCCTAAAATCAAAACCCTAATTCACTATGTTATAAGTTGATACTAGATCGAATCATCTGTCAAAATTTAACCAAAAAAAACGGATGTAAGCTTTACGTAGCCTCCTCTTCACTCAACAACCTTCAAATATGGATGTAAGCTTTACTCAACTGCCTTCAAATATTTTAACCTCTTCCCACTGGCAATAACAATTACGTTTGCATCATCGCCCAGATCAATCTGGGTACAACTTTTACCACCGTGTTTCCTCTGCATAGCCGTAGAAAGAGGACACCTGTTTTGCATATTACCTTCCATAACCTTTTTATTTTTATTTAAATTTATATTTTTATATTTATCTTTATTTAAATTTAAATTTATATTTATATATAAAAGCGTGCTTTATACCTGCTTCGACGCATTCTGAAAACCTTAGGCCTCGTCTCGTTCCATCAATATAATTTGTCAGATATTATCCATAGATAGCTCCTGAGAAAATGGCATTATCCATGCAGATATCTCTCACTCAGAGCACGGGTGGGTATACGATCTCCATAGATAAAATGGCGTTTGTGTGTTTTAATTACAAGAAGGAAAATATTGAAGAGGAGGGCAATTTAACTTGGGTGCATCTGTTTTGAATTAGGTTCGGGGATTCAGTCAAAAGAAATTTTTTTGTTTGGAAGCTTTCAAATGCCCATCAAGCTAGTGCCGGGAGATTCGGCGGGCACAGTTACTACTTTTTATGTGAGGACCGTTTCATGATTTGAATATCTTCCATTCCATGATATATCCTTTTCCTTTGTGTAACAGAATTTGTATTGCTGGTCATAGTGCAGTTTCATTCTGGAGGCGAGAAACACGATGAGATAGATTTGGAGATTCATTATTATTTGTTTGCAATTGTACCTCCCATCGTACACTTGTACGATCACTTCACAATGCTGCAGTTTATTTATTGTACGATTATTCCAACCCCTAATTATATGGTTTCTCTTTTGCACAAGTAGATTCTTTCACATTCCAAATCATCTCTGCCCTCCTCTATGATCCATTCGTGGGTTGACTTCGCATTCTCCTCAACCAATGAATCCAATTCTACAATTAGAGCAACCGTTCAACCTAAAGTTTTGAATTGTTCAATTGTATATGGATTCTTTGATTGAGGTAGCACAATATACACTATCCCATCCAAACCTTAGCAATGTGCTCCTCCATTGTCAGCTACATATCTCTTCTTTCCTGTCTAGCTTTCAAAGTGAACAACAAATCCTCTTTGCATATTGAAATCTCATGCACTGCTATTTGGAAAACAAATTCGCAGTTCATTCATTTACTTTTGTAATTCAAACGAAGTTTTTACTCATGGGCTATCTTTCGATGGCCTTACTATCCTTTGTCACTGGTGTTTATCTTCACTATGTTCCATCCTCCTTTTGCTTGGAGGGCTCCTTAAATTCTCAGGTCTTCACCATAGTTCTTCCTTGCTTAACTTAAATGCATCAAACGATATGCTGGAACCTGCACAATGAGAAATAACAGAGCACACACCATTCCAAGTAAGCAATTTACAACCACAAGCCTCACACGAGTTAATGGATACAAATGGTTTTATTTATTTGCTGGAATTACAAAGTCCAGTTGGGACCTCTCATTCCTCTCTTTGCCTGTCATCCATCCCCCTCCCTCTTGAACACTATTCAAATTTATATGTCTTTTGAGAACTGTTACTCTTCAGTTCCACCAGGCGGTTCATATTCTTGATGGTTGGACTTGTCATGTCCATACCACTTGTTGAATCTCCACATGGATGCTCCTGCATCACAATGACAATGATTTAGTTTTGAAGCAACCCTCCATAAAAGGGCAATATTTGATCATGTGAGACATTGATTAAAACCACCAAGTGAATTAGATTTTACTAAACTAGATATCAATTATTTCCTTTAGGTTTGAAGCAACCCTCCATGAAAGGGAAATATTTGATATTGTGAGATATTGACTAAAACCACCAATTATGTGAATTAGGTTTTACCAAACTAGATATCAATTATTTCCTTAAGGTCCTTCTCTAAATCAACTTTGATATAAATTTATCTTTTAGATGAGGCACGATAATTTTTTTTTTATTCATGGCATACAAAATAATGTAAGGTGGTAACTAGCGAGTCTAAAAAGGGTCACAAGGGCATGGAAAGAACTAAAAACTTTATCTACATAGAGATTATGAAGGATTTATACTTTAAGATCACAAGGTGGCTAGACCATATCCCATTTTCTAGGATACTAGAAACATGTTGTGGGTTAGTAAAATTAAATTGAAAAAAGTTTTTTATGAGGATTTTGACACTCAATATTTAGGCCATGGGTTTGCTATTAACTTAGACCTAGGATTTGAGCATCAAGTCATTTGAGATATGTTCCATAAAATACCCAACATAAAAATATCTAGTCAATGACATTTACTTTTAAGCTTAGGAACATTTACAATAACACTTAGGTCAATAACCTTACCTTATGGAAGACTTTTAGGATAAACTTTGTAGGGTGTTTTCTTAATACCATCTTCCTCTCCAACAATATTTAGTGTTTTTGTGGAGGGGATCACCATTTTTAACAAGAAGGAAGAGTAAATCCTTCTCCAAAAGGAGGAAAAAATTTAAATATATGAAGTAGAGTGATTAGAACTCCCTCCAACCTAAAATTATCCAAGTTTGGAATTGTTGACACCAATGGTTTTGGAATACTTTAAACATTCAAATGATTATTTTAAAATGATAAATTAATTTATAAGTTGGTAGATACTAAAATTAATATTTCAAATATATAGGTTTTTCAAGTCCTATGTTATATTTTTACTTTATATCCAATACCAATAAATAGGCCCTCTTTATAAGTATTTTTAAAAAAGTAACTAATTTCAAAATAAAACAATAATAAGGTAATAAAAATATTTTTTTTTAGTTTCTAATAACATTGGTTTGTCAAGAGCTAGGAAAACAACATATCTATTAAGAAACTTATATATCTACATATTTAAAATTTTATAATAGCAAATATAACATTGTTGAAATCATCAAATAACATGATATCAAGTGGTTAAAAATATGTACTTTCAAGATGGAGGCCTCAATTCAAATATTTTTAGGTAATATATGAATCATTCCCAAAATATCCCATAATATAATGATGACATGGTCATGATGTAATAAAGATAGGGCCTATTTCAATTCCATGAAATCAATTTAAATAAAAAATATTATGCTAAAATTAAAAATATATATTTACACAATATTATTATAAATAATATAATGTATTATGGAAGGTGATTATGTGAGGGTTTTTACTGTGGCTCAAGCACAAGCGATAGCAAAGGTTATATTTAAGGGCCTATGGACCTTAGCAGCCAATTTGTTTTGTTGTTTTTACCCAAGATAAACACAAGATATGTTGCACGAGATTCATGATGGGTTAGAAATCTATAATTCAATAAATATTCATGCTAAAAACTTGATTGAAAACTACTTCCAATTTGCTACCCAAGGAAAAAGCAAAAATCACACCTTTCCTCAATGTCCAAGGCATGGATTAAAGAGACCCAAAAATAAGTTTCAAGTTGTAGACCAAATAAGAGAAACCACTTTAGGAAAAGAAAATATGGCTAAGACCTCAAGCAATGCTAATTCTAAGGAACACCCCCAAAATAGATCCACTATGGAAACCCCTTTCAAGGGTAAGGATTTTGGGGATTTTATCCCAAAAATGAATTTTAGGGATGCCCTTTGTGGTGGACAGTCCTAGAATAATGCTAACATTAATATTAAGGCTTCTCATAGACCTCTAAGAATACCTAATATTGATCGCAAGAAAAATGAGTCGGGATGTCTAAGAGCAACTGATGAAACCCCAATAGTTAAGCTAAAAATGGGTGAAATTCATGATGGCATAGAAGATTTGGAGAGAAGAGGATTGATTTTTTGTTTCTTAGGTTTCAAAGTGTGGGCTACAAAATACTAGAAAACAAAAGGTGAGACACAAATGTTTGTTTATCCCAATGGCTATTTTCTTGTTAATTTTTCTAATGATGAAGATAGAGAGAAAATATTTTAAGGGGTATTCTAATTATTTGGAAGGGCAAGGCTTTTCATGAAGCCTTGGCATACTAAATTTAAATTTAAAGAAGATATGACTTATACAAGATATGTGTGAGTTAGACTATTTTACAAGATATGTGTGGGTTAGACTCTTTGGTCTCCTAGTTGAATTCTAGAATATGGTTGTAGACACAAATTTGATTACATTATTTATTCTCAAATTTATGTCTTAATGGATTTTGGCAAACCCGTTCTAGAAAAGATCTCATTATAATTTGGGGATGACACTTGGTAATAGGTGGTGGACTATGAGAACATTCCTTTCCATTCTGTAATATACCATGAATATAGTCATTTGTCTAGTGTCTATCAAAAGAAGATTCTAGATCAAAATAAAGCAGAAACAAACTTAGAAAGTTTCCAAATGGAAAAAAAGAAAAAAACTAAAACAAATTAGTTATGAAGGAACAAGCGATGTTTTCAACTAATATGTTTGGAATTATTTCTACAAATAACCTCATAGGTGATGAAGAGAACATAATGGAGACAAAAATCTTAGAAATATTGTTTAAAGTTGCAAGGAAGGACTTAGAGATAAACTAGGAAATTAAAGATTTTCAACACATAAATAAGGAAGAAAACATAGTATAGAAGAATAATATTTTAAATGTTAGAGCTTCAAACAATTCAGACCCTAAGATAAAAAATTTTGAACCTTACAATAAAGCTTTGGTTTCACATATGCATACTTTAGGGTTAGAAGCTATTCCAGATTCACTTGGGGTAAGACAAGAAATAGGCAAAAAAAAATGAAGATGGACACTAACCAAAAGGTAGGCTGCAAGACTAAACAACATCATATTGTAAAAGAAAGTAAATATCTTGTAGAGTAAGGTAAGATTAATGCCCTTACCAACATCTTTAGCGCCATTATTAATGAGTATCATTAGTTGGAATATTAGAGGACTCAAAGAGAGTCTGTCAAAATAGGATTAGTAATGCTTTAGCTAATTGTGCATTGGGTGAATTTGATCTTACTTGGTATGACCACTCTCTCAAATTGTGGGCTTCACAAATAGGGATGCTCTTCTTCCTATCCTTTCTCTGAAGGGCTCCAATACTAGAGGTACCTAATTCCTTTTTTCTTTGTATTAGCTTCTCTATGGTTTAGTTGGGGTATTTTAGTTCCCCAACTCAGAAATATCATTCTTATGTTTCCTTTGTTGAATCTTGGCTAAAAGGCCTTTTGGAATGGTTTGGTTGAATATGTAATATGTTTTTCCTTCATTTATTTTTTTGGTGTGTGTGTGTTTTTTTGTTATTTTTGTATTTGTTGGGTTGTTTTTTTTGTTATTTTATTGGGATTTTTGTTGTTGTTATGTTGATTTTGTGTGTTTTCTTTATGTTTTGTTGTTGTTTGTTTTTTTTTTTTTTAGGTATGCTCTTTCAGTGTGCCAAATGGTGAAGGCTAGGTGTGAGCCTTGGGTATATTTTGGCAAAATAGATACCCCTACCTCCTTGGGTATTACCCAAAAGTGGTACTTTGAAAGGGGTGTTTTCCACAAACAAAAAAATAAAATAATATAAGGTATGATCTTAGTATTAAATGTTTATGATATCGAGATGTGAATCATAATAAAGAGATAAATAATTTATAAATTGGCATATTTAGTACATATAAAAGTATGCTTTAAAAATATTATTTATTGTTTGTGATATATATAGAGTCAAACCATAGTGAAAAGATATAATTATTGCCATTGCTATGTAGTCCTCTTCATGTATGCTAGACTAAAAATGGTTTTGACTATTGATAAAATAAAGTGGTTTCATGTAGTCTATAATTTATATCTATAGTTGATTCTAATAGAAAGTATGATATTTGTATAACTTTTGATATAAATGTAGAAATAGATACTCCTTTATCTATGTTTTGTGTATGTCTTGCTCAATAAAGCATATTGTTTATTCAATTCAAATATGATATTCATTACTTTAATTACTAGTATTAGTGGAAATGTATATGGTATTGGTGTTAGTTGCAAATAATGATCCCTCTAGTTATAATAGTTTTATATAATAAATAGGTGCATATTTATTTGGGCATTCAAATTCAAGGCCTCACCCCTAAAGCCATGATATAGAAATTTAATTTGGTCTTTGACCAAAGAAATTGTTTGCATACATAATTCTAAGTAGAAGGACACATTATAATATCTTATGGTGGAATATCAAACACCATCTACCATCAATCCCAAAAGTTTCATACTATCCTAGTATGTGTGTAGTAATGCATTTAAATGTGTATTTTTGGTATGAATGATACCTTGTTGGTATTGGGGCTTTAAAATAATATGATATCCCCAATAATTATTGATACTTTCAGTTAATCTTAAGAAGTGTCATCCATCCATTCATTTATTTTTCACCCTTTCCATCTAAAAACCTATCAAATTCATTTTTTACAATATTAAGTCTATACATATGGACTACAATATGTCATCAACTAATTCTAAGTTTTATCTATGCATTGTGGAACATTTAGAAAACTATAATTATGCTTATGTTAATATGATTTTTAATTGATCTATTTAAATAATATATAATATCCTTTGATGTAGGGCATTTTTCAATTATTTGTGTTAAGAAAAGGGTGTTGGTCTAGTTTGATAAAGAGATATTTTCTTTAAATTTAATTGAAATGGTTTTTTTAGTCTCTTAACTAGTATATTGATGCTTTACTTTACTTATCATATTACCAAAGTATCAATAAACTTGAAAACTAAAATTATTATTTTTAAACAAATGAAAATAATAAGAAGATAAAAATTAAATGGCATATATTAATATCTAAATTCAAATCAAGAGAAGGAATATTGTATGATATAACACTACTAGAAGGATATTCATATGGAAATAATATTTACAAACTTGAGTGTGGAAAGACTAACAAAATTAAGCATATGTTTATCTAAAACACATGTTTTATTCATAAAGTGTATGACTTTTATAATGCACATGGTTATTTTAGATCAAATGAACCTATAGTGTGAAGGAAGGTTGGAAAATTTAAAAACCCATTTTATTTGAAAATATAATGTGTTTTAGTTTTTCTTTTTCCTGTTTAGTCAATACTTTGGACCTCCATATTCCTAAACCTTCCCTAGTACTAAGAAGCCTTTTATGCATTCATGTATCATTATCTACAATAAAATGATTAAATTGAATTTATATATGTTGACATGTACAACCATCAATTTATCTTTATGTTATAGAAACATCTTATAGCATTCATGTTTCTTGAAGTAAAAGAAGCATGAAACATATCTTGTAGCATTGGTATTCATTAAACATAATATACTTGGAAAATATCACCAATAATTTAAATGATAAGGGAAATAGATAAGATTAATTGAAATATCCTATAACTTATGTCCATAAGATGCAATAGAATACATTATCTTGAGGTTATTTGTTAGATAAATTTTGGATACCACTCAAAGAAAAAGCATAAAACAAAAAACCATGAAGAATATGAAAAGAGTAAAATTATCTTCAATCTAAGAGATATAAGAGACATAGAAACAAAGAGAATAAGATCCATCACTGAATCCATGGGAGGAAAATAAAATTAATAACAATAAATCATATTGGAAGAGGTATTTTGAACCATTATAAAACAATGCATGAAAGAGTGAATCATGAGCATATGGAAACAAAAATATTCACTTACCATCGAAGATATGTAAGAGATGAATATAAAAGTTATATTTTTAGTATGGATATCAAATCTTAACTCATCAAATTAAGAAATTAAAATAAGGTTATGCCAAATGTGCTACCTCAAAACTAATGTTTAGAGTGGAAGAAGCAAGCACTTAAAGTTGAACAAAGAGATAAAAGAAAACCAAATGATAATGTAGGAGCATCTAGGACATTTGAGAAATCCCTAATAAAAAATAAAACCATGTGCTACATTTTAGGACCAAAAAACATAGTAAAGTTTTTATTTTTGAGAAAAAAATTTAGATTTGCAAGCACCTAGGTGGAGATTAGGCTTTTGCATGTTAAATTGATTTTTCTAGGTTGTTTTAGTACCAAAAGGTAGGGCATTAGAGGGTGGTTTTTATTTTTTTATAAATTTACCAATTTATAAGCAAGAGGAACATAAATAAAGAAAAGATAACAAATTGGATGGCAACCAAGATTGATTAATGTAATTACATAAGCCTAAGAGAGAAAGAGGAGATTGAGAATTCTAGCATAGTTTGTTGTGTTTCTAGTGCTGAACAGAGGATTCTAGGACACGATCAACAATTGTAGTAGGTTATTTCAAATTTGTTTAGGAGTGTTTATGCATGTAAATAAATCCTGTGTGTGAAAATAATAAGAAGATTAATTTGAATTATTATTCTTGTGTCCTAATTTGGTTTGATAGCTACTTGGTTGGTCATCCTTAACAAGATCAACCAATTTAGACTACATCAGAAGGGTATCAGAGTTGGTTGGAGAATAAATAGTAGGTAGAGGCTATATAGTTAGAAGTTCATGAACATGTATAGTTGGAAGGTCATGGGCACCTAGCAATGATAATATGTTGGATGATCATGGGCACCTAGCAATACTAATACAGTTGAGATGTTGAGAGATATTATAGTTAGATTGGATGCAATAGATGCAACATAAATAAGGGGAGCATCTTCTTGCAATACAAGGACGATCAAAGTTCTTTATATATCGATAAATGATGAAAAATTTAAAGGTGAATCAAGTTGTTAGGAGGGAAAATAAATCATCAATAAAGATGTTGATATGAAATAAATTGTAAAAGTGAACATAATAATTATTGTTGAAGAAACTAGTATTGAATTAGTTAAGGGGTATTTATCTCTCGTTAAAGAAAAGAAAACACTAATGGTAAAATTGAAGATATGAATATGACTTTAGAAAAGAAAATAAATATAACTATTGAAGAAGCAAGGGGATCTAGAACAAAGGAAGAAGACACGGAAGCTCAAATCATACTTATTTTCAAACTTGAGGAAGTTGTAGTCACAACTATAGTGAAAGTGAAGATGAAGATGTTGGTTACATAATGGAAATAAGGGTAGAAGTTGAAGAACTCAAACCGTGATGGATACAAATAATTTTCAATATTGGGAATAAACCCATGCTGACTTAGATATTGTTACTATACCATGGTGTTTGGTCATCTAGAGCAAAGAGATGCTCCTTTGGTAATGCATCCTTAGTTATTGTGTTATCTTGAGAGGTTAATATGGACAAAAAATTTGCAACTACGTTATCTCTCCCCATTTTATCTACAATGGTTACATCAAATTCTTGTAGGAGTAAAATCTATTAAACAACCCTATCACTTATCATTGGCTTGTTCATCAGATATCTGATGGTTGTATGATCTATATGCACAAATATTTTGTAGCCCATGATAATATGGTAGAATTTATTAATAGCATGTACAACTACAAGGAATTCCTTCTCATGGTGTAGTTTAATGCATTGCCTATGAGGTTTTTAATGATATAATAAATTACATATGCCTCATTTTATTCCTTCTATACCAATGTTTCCCCTATAACATTGTTTGATGCATCTATTTAGATATAGAATGGGAGGTCCCAATTTGGGTCTCTAAGCATGGGAGTAGTTGTTAGTTTTTATTTTAATATTTGAAACACTTGTTCACATTCATCCATCCAAAAGAACTCAACTTATTTGGTCAATAACACGTGCAATAGTTTGGTAATATTACTAATTTTTTTAATAAATTATTGGTAGTATCTAGCGAAGCCCATGAAAATTTGGATATCTCTCTTTTTGGGGGTGTAGGTAGTTCTCTAATGACTTCAAATTTTCTTCCAACTACCTTTATCCCTTTAGCGTACATGTGGTGTCCTAGAACTATCCCTTCGATCATTAGAATAAAACATTTTTCATGTCTCAAGGATAGGTTAGTTTCCTAGCACCATTGGAGTACTTTCTTCAGAACTATTGTAGATTCTTCTAAACTTTCACCACAAATGTTAAAAATTTCCATGTAAACTTGTATAGTCTCTCCTACCATGTCTAAAAAAATACTGAGCATTACCCGTTGGAAATTTGCAGGTGTGTTACATAACCAAACCAAAAAGGAAAAATGTGGTAGGAAAAGGTCTCCCAAGGATAGGTAAATATGGTCTTTTCCTGATCCTCTTCACCTATTTGAATCTAATTGTATCCACTAAATCCATTGAGTAATGAAAATTATTTCCATCCAGTTAGGGTATCTAGGACTTGATCTACAAAAGGTAGGGGAAATTGGTATTTTTTATTGCCTTATTTAGCATCCTATAATATACGTAGATCCTCCATTTGCCATTTTTCTTGGGTACTACCACCAAAGGTGACACCCATTGACTATTTGAAATGGGATAGATGAACCTAGCATTTAACATTTTTTGTAATTCAGTTTTTACTATCTCCTTAATGGTTAGGTTCATTCGCCTTTGGGGTTGCCTTACTAGTTTTGCATTATCTTCTAGGTAGATTTTGTGAGTGCATATTTTGGGTGCAATACCCCTCATGTCTCTATAATCCTAGGTAAAAGCATTTTTATGGTTGTTTAATGATTCAATTTTTCTTCTTGAGTAGCCATCAATGTGCTATTAATATTCAATATCTTACTAGGTTCTATCTCAATTTGCTTGATGTGATGCTCCCTTCTACCAACTAGTGGGGAATCCATGGGAGGATGTGAAGACTCTCCTTATAAAAAAATTGTTATGATTAAGTCCTCATCTACATCGTCCCCCACTTCCTCAAGAACCATCACTTGTTGTAACATAGAAAGGGCACCACCATTTATGACCTCCAAATTAGGTTCTCCTAATTCATTGGTGGATTGTGTAGGTGGGTAAATGACTAGATTTTTTACACTTCTTTCATAAGATATCATCATTTTACCTATCCTGCAACTGATATAGACTTCATTCATAGTGAGCCAAGGATGTCCTA
This sequence comes from Wollemia nobilis, assembly GCA_028583015.1. Classification (NCBI taxonomy): domain Eukaryota; kingdom Viridiplantae; phylum Streptophyta; class Pinopsida; order Araucariales; family Araucariaceae; genus Wollemia; species Wollemia nobilis. Next base: position 4,391,938 of record JAQPPZ010002458.1, read on the forward strand.
GTATGAGTGGGTAGCTATCTAATCTTGACCTGGATTTTAGGACTAGAAATTCTACTAGGTATTCCCATGCATCTACAATTACGATTACATATTTGAAAATTCCCTCTAGGAGCACTATGAAATTGTCTACCAATTATAACATAGTTTTTGTTGATCTCATACTAATTAACTGTAGCATATGCATGGTTTATTTAGGTATGGTATTTATGGCTATACCTAGATCCACCAAAGTATTGAATAGCATTAAGCATACAATTATAACTGTTAATAATAGGCTTCCTGGATCAAAATATTTTAGGTGGTAGGTGTTTCCCAACATCAATTCAGTTAACTATCCTACAAATTGCACTACTTTTAGTTGTTGTATTTATCTCGATATTTTGAGACATAGTTCTCTAATGGTTTTTGTATAAATGATAACATATCTAATATATTTATATAGGATAATTGTGATAGTAAGGTTTTTCAACTCCTCCATTATGTCAAATTTTGGTTACACTTTCTTCCTAGTTTCTAACAATCTCTTAGGGTAAGATGGAATCCTTTCATTTTTTAATTGTTCAACAATATGGTTTTGTTATTCTTCTACTTCATCCACCACCAAAGGTGTTTGATCTACTCATATCTCCACATCCTCTATTATTGGAAGAATTTGATCTACTTCTATTTATTTTACCTGATATAAGCTATATTGGGCTACAATCTATATTTTCTACACTAATATGGTACATTGGGTACATCCCCATGTCTACCTGATAAGTTGTTTGATTTGGTTTATTATTGTTGGGATTTGGGGTTGGTTGTGCCGATAGCTATTATGGCCTAGAAGTAGGGGGTGCCGATAAATTGGGATGTAGTGGGGGTTGTGTTGTTGTTTGTGGAGGTGAAATCCATGTATTAAATTTTCTCCACTACATTCTAGATTGTTGGTATGGCATCCATGGGTATGGTATATAAGGAGAAGGATCTTGGGTAGTGTTCATAAAAGGTGCTTGACCCCACAAATTCATATTGGGTGTTTGGGCCTACCCTTGGTTCATGAAATTAGACCCACCATATGGTGGTGTTACCCTTGGCATTCTGCCTCCCATAGGGGGCTATTGCCAATTCCTTCTATTACCCATGAAATATGTTTCAACTACTTTTGGTTCCTCTTTCAAGGTTGCTAATTTTGGGCACAACTTCATTTTATGGTCCATTTGACAAATCCCACATACTCGAACCTTGTATTTTGGACACTCATTTTTTACATGTTTCCTCCTACACCTTGGGCATAAAAAGGCCAATGCTGCTTTTATCTCTTGATTTTTATTTTGTAATTGGAATGTATCTAGTTGTAATGCAAGAGATGATAAGATATCACTCTTCATGTCTTCCAATAGTGTGCCTATTTTAGCTTTAGTTATTGAGGCTATTATTTTTGTTCCTCATGTGGCTGGTTTACCCTTTCTCCTAGAATAGTTTTGACATAATTATTGGATATCTAACATTTGAGCTTGGTAAATGTCACCTCCTGCTAGTAAATTCAAGGCTTCTAATGATTCATTTATAATACCCCTTAAGAATATACTTCTCAATGATATTTCTCCTAGTTTTGTATGGGGTGAGCATTGGAGATTAAAATTGAACCTACCCCAATAATCCTCTAGTGATTCTTCTTCCCTTTGTGACATATATAGGACTTCTTCTCATGCATCCCTTACCCTTCTAAAGTCCTGGTATTGGTCTAGGAATATTTTATTCATATTTTCCTAGGTATTTATTTGTCTATTCCCTAAATCAATGAACAAGCATAATGCTGAATCATCTAATATGGAGGGAAATTTTTTTAATTTTTGGACATCTATTTTGTAATCAAATGATTTGTAGAGAACATAAAATTTAAAAATAAATAGATAAGGATCCTCTGTTGGTAGTCCTCTAAAAGTAGGGAGGTGTGCAGGAGAAATATTTTTTATTTTGGCTTCTCCTGTGGATTCTTCAATTAGAAATTAAAAACTAGTGGAGGCTTCATCATTTCTAGCCATTTTTTTGGTTATAGGTGATGCAGGTTCTAAATTAGCTACTTTTAAAGCAACCAATAGAGCATCACACTCATTTTTTTTATCCTCCAATAATATTCCTAAATAAGAGTTTGAGATAGTCCCTTCTTCAAGTGATTTCCACCTATGGGTATTCAATAAATCCTCAAATTGGATATGGTTTTTGTTTGATCTTCTATCTACACCGTATGTTGAGTTAATTTTCTAGTGTGAATTAGGTGGAGATGGTTATATTTATTCAAGAAATATTTTAGACTCTTCTAAAGGTATTTTTGGAGTATCTTGTACTGTTGATTCTAAGGTAATCTTTATTCTTCTAATGAAACATCCATCAGGTCCTCTTGGTCTTGGTGGACTCATGCATTCTTAGGTAAGGGATATATGGGTAAGGTAGTCTAAATGTGCACTTTCAAGCTAACTAACCTATGGATCCTAAACACTACAGTGTTGGCACTCCCTAATAATGATGCAAAAATAACAAGCATAAATAGTGTTCTAAAAATTGATCAAGTATTACTTATTTATGTCAATCCGAAGGATTGTAAAATTGTGAGTACCTATGCAAAATATATGCCTGTAGTTTGGAGGATGAGTCCCTCTATTCCTAATGGTTTCGTGGGAGTTTAATTTGTTTATGTATTTTTAGTTCAATCCAAACCCAATGAAACTAAATATTTAAACAAAGTAAATAAAACTAATATAGAGAATAAAAATAAAATTGCATGGAAAATAAATGCTATAACAAACACACTTGGAGAATTAAAATTACAAAAATAAAAACTGAATTAAAACTATGAGAAATTAACAAATCTGCACACACTAAAGTAAAACTACATGGAATAAATAAATCACACATACACATTAAAAACTAAAAATAATAGGAATAAAAATGAGGATTAATACCTAGAGTGGGCTCGAGATTCCATAGATGATCCACCCAGCTAAATCTAAATAATCAATCTCTTACTTCATTGACACTCTAGAGATTTTAATTGATGGAAAATAATTATAGTGCTTTCATAAAATTACATTCAATGCCTAAAAATCATGAGAAAAATATGAAAGAGCAATTTCTAGGGTTGCCCTACATTTTTATACAAAGCATAGGCAACCCCTATTACAATAAAAATTCTAAATTAATTATGTTGTTGATCATGTTACAATCAACTGCGAGTGCAACTACATCATCTACTAAGAATAGTTATAGTTATTCTACATGATTGAATATTCATGATTGAGAATGACACTCTTCTAGAATGTGAAATGATTTCTATTATTTACTTTGAAATCATGCGGTCAAGCAGTCAACATTCTACTAATTAGGACAGGTATTTTCTTCTAGAGAGTAGGTGTGACATTTTTATTAAGGAAAGGTGCCACATCAACGAGATGCAGGAACCATACCTTCAGGTTGGGTGTGCACACGTGCCAAAATCCAATGGATATAGGTGCTATATTCTTGGTTGAGTGTAGATGCCTTCCTCAGTAAATGAGATGTAGGTGCTTTCCAAACTCGAGATATAGGTGCCTCTCCCTAATTTAGAATATAGGTGCCTTACTTGAGTTTGGGGCATAGGTGCCTTCCTATGCTTAGGATATAGGCACCTCTCCCTTGTGGAAAATAGGCACCCTACATTGGGCAGGATGTAGACACCTTCTATATTCATAGAAATTGCCTTTATAATGTCTTAATTCTTCAAAAATAATATTTCATTCATGTAATGCTAGGTCCATGTAAGATTTCTATTTGAAAGTGCAAAAGAATGATAAGTCACATGCAAAGATAAGTTCTTATTTTCTCTTCTACCAGCCTTGACCAAGTTAGTGTACAAGCTCAATACATAGAAAAATATGGGAGAAAATGGAAAGAAGCATATTCCTCTAAGTAGCAAATATTTCATAGGGACAAAAGAAAGGCAAGGATACAACTTCAATGTAGAACATTGTGACCACTATAATTTATCTAGGCATATAAAAGAAAATTATTGTAAAATTCATTTGGAATTACAACCCAAGAATAGGAATAAGGAAAAAGAAAAGAAGAATGAATCAATTTATATTGAGGAAAAGAAGTTGAACATAGATCAAATGTTTATGAGAAACTTGTTTGTTTCATAGTAAAAAATACTGTAGGTGTAGCTAGCTCAATTAATACTCTTGAGAAAGAGAGAACTAAAATTTTTCAAGTGAAAATTCAGACTAAGAAAACCAAAATCGATGCCTTGTTTGATTCAAGATCTCAAGAAATTTTGATCGCAAAAGACTTAGTGACAAAACATGGATTGGAAACATATACTCATCCTCATATATATCCACTTGGTTGGGTGCACAAATATATATAATTAAATGTTACTAAACAATGTAAATTCAATTTTGCTATGAATTTTGACTACATTGATGAGGTGGAATTAGTTGTAGTACCTTTGAATATATGTGGAGTTGTGTTGGGAAGCTCATATATGTATGATAAGAGGGCTATATTCTTTAAATAAGAGAACATGTATAGGCTAATTAAATGAAGAGAATCATACATCATCCATGCTTATAAGGAAAAAATACCAATATCTATAGTAATTGCCAACTAAGCAAAGAGGTTGATCAATCCCAATGAAAAGTTTATGTCACTAATTTTGAAACCAAAAAAGGATGAACCAACAAAATCCAAATCTATTTTTGAATGAAGTATATGGAATAAAAATGAGGAGTATCCATAGGATCCAAAATTCAAAGAGGTATAAACAAGGTTGTTGAACAGTCCATGTGCTGATTCAGAGGAGATAGTAGATTATCATCTCCAAGATGGGTTGTTGTACAAAGTAAATAAGCTCTGCATACCAAAAGGAGAAGTGCTTATCAGAGAAGCCCACACTTCTCATATTGTAGGATATTTTAATGTGGATAAAACTCTAGAAAATATCCAAAGGTATGTCTACTAGCTTAGAATACAATAGCAAGCAACTAGTTACATTAGAGGGTGTGTGCCCTATAGCACCTGCAAATCCAAACAATAAGAAGTTGGGAGTGTACATGCCTTTACCAGTACCCAATAGGTTATGGGAGAATGTGTCCATGTATTTTGTGGGAGGTTTATTGTGAACCAAGTGAGGTCATGACTACTTGTTTATAGTTGTGGATAGGTTTAGCAAGATATGCATACTTATTCCATGGAAGAATACTGTCATAAGGTGACAAGCAACAAAATTAATTTTCTGTAATGTATGATTTCATTTTAGATTACTAAATTCTATAGTTTTTTACTGAGATGTAGATTCTTGGCCATGTTTTGGACCATATTATAGGAAAATATGGACATAAAGTTGAAGAGAAACATAATTTCCCATCCTTAAATAGATTGGTAAACTAATAGTCAATTGTAGTCTAGTGCAAATCTTGAGGGGATACCATAGGAATTATCTTAAGTCAAGGAATGAGAATATCATCTACATACAACATGCCTACAATAGAGTTGTCCATTTATCCACTCAAAAATATACATTTGAGACTTGTTTTAGATATGTATCTCTTTGACCACTAGGTATGACGTTTGACCAACAAGAGAAGAAGAAGAAAATAAAGCAATGAGAGGAGGATAAAGAATTGAATTTCATTGAATGAGTGAGAGGGATCCACCTAAGAGTGTAGACATAGTTGAAGACTAGTAAAAAAAATACAAGTTGGTGCATGATCAACATTGTCTTGACCATAAGTTTAATATGGGAGATAGAGTCTAGTTACATCTTAGCAAGAAAATATTATAGCAAAATTCCAAGAATTGAAAACCACTTAGGTATGAACCATTTGAGATCATCAAGAAAGTTAGTGAGAATGATTTTTAGTTGAGTTTACCTTCATACATGCATATATATTCAATAGTCAATATGGAGAATATTTGGTTCCTTTAAGAATCAATGATTGATGAGGATAATAACAAGATTTTTCTACCATCATTTGATAATTTTGAGCGAAGTTCACTAGAGGAAACGAGGACCCTAGATAACAAAAGTAGGTTCACACCACTCCTAGAAAAAATCAAGAATATTAGAAAGCTGCTCAAAGGGGATAGCTACCATCAAAAGCAACATGATGTGATAGAAGAAAAATTGAGGAGCTATTTCCTCATCTTCTATCTAATCTATAGCTTTTGGAGATCAAGTACCTTTAAATATAGAAGGTGTGATAAAAATTTAAAAAAATAATAAAAGTAGTTCTATATATAGAAAGGTATTTTAAAAATAGAAAAATGCATATGAATTGCATAATGTAAAAAAATCCATAATTATAAATGGGTGAATGCTAAAATAGAATTTAAAAATGGGAAATAAAAAAAAAAATACAACACCAAATATAGAAAACTCATGTTATTTTTGTCTTGTAATATGTCTATAGATTGGGTGTAAAGCACCTATTGTAAGGGGGGGAAAATGTCAAATTTGGCAACCAAAATTGAGCAAAGAGACTTAAAAGTTCAAATTTAGAACCAAAGGAGTAGAAGAAAAATGAGAGAAAGACTGGAGCAACAAAAGTGTATTCTCTTAGCATAGATCTAAGAAGAAAATTGCTTCTAGGCTTTCATAAATCTTTCTAGCTATATAAAACTAAAATAATGAGATTTGTATTTGAGGATCCCAAACAACATAGTTGATGGATGATTACAGATCAATTATTGCCTCTCTTACAAAATGTTTATAGACATAATGCTCATTCATGAGAAGTCTCAAGGAAGGAAAATTTTTTGTTATATTTTTGGTTATAGGATTTGAATATACATGAAAGGGTCATCTATGATAGTGAAGTTAACACAAAGGATTCATGTTGATCTATGGTAAAGTGAAAATGCTTAGAAGTTTAAATCATCAAATTTAATTTAACTCATGAAGCTCTGCACTCTGCTCATAAGACTAACAGGTTTGTTTTTAGCCTCAAGCTTGATATGAACAAAGCATTTGACAGGCTAAATTGGGACTTTATGATTGTTGTCCTCCTTAAGTTTGGTTTTCACCACCAATGGGTTAATTTGATCAAAGAATACATTTATAAAGCATGGGTATCGATTATGGTTAATGGAACAACTGCTGGTTACTTTCAAAGTCACAGAGGAATTCGGTAGGGGGACCCTATTAGCCCCATGTTATTCATCATTATGGTAGAATATTTAGGTAGAACCATAAAAAATACTTGCATTTCAAGGCTAATATCAGGAATCAAGGAAACATCTCTCACTAGGGTTGTTTCTCACTAACAATTCATCGATGATACACTTATATTGACTAAAATAATTAAATACATCCTGTATTTCTACGAGGACACTGCTAGTCAGAAATTTAATTTCAGTAAAAGCAAGTTATATTTCTTGAACACCCCCATTCAGAGGCAAGGAAGGATTGCAAAAATTTTAGGGTGTGATATAGTAAACCTCCCAACTTTGTATCTTTGTCTCCATCTTTTAATTGGTTCTTCTAGAGAGTCAATGTGGGATAGGGTTATTGAAATAATTCCAAAAAAACTTGTTGGATGAAAATGTCATATTCTATCTCAAGCAGGAAAGCTAACCCTCACTAAGGTCTCTCTTCAGAGCATTCCAGTCTATTTCCTCTCCATTTTCAAAGCCCTTGTGAAGGTTTTCTAGAAAATTGAGAAACTCTAAAAAGAATTTTTATGGACTGGATCAGAGGAGAAAAAAAGGATACACCTTGTAGGATGGACCAAAGTGTGCAGACCTAGGGAAAATGGGGGCTTATATCTGAGGAGAATTACTTATATAAATTTAGATTTACTAGCTAAGCAGGCATGGTGCCTCATTTCTAGTGAAGAAAATGAATGGATAGCTATCATCAAACGAAATTATCTTCAAAATATGGAATTTCTAAGTGACTCAGTTCCAATCAGAGGTTTTGCTTTTTGGAAAGCGATTCTCAATTATAAGGAAATCATCAAAAAAGGTTTAAGATGGGTTTTAGGCAATTGTGAGAGGATAAATTGCTGGAATGACAGGTGGGCTAAGGACGAACCACTGACACAATATTCTAACTTAGCCCAAATTATAAATATCATGAAAGAACTCATTGGTAGAAAATTCTCTGATTATATGGTTGAGGACAGAGGCAGAATGAAGTGGAAACAAATAAGGATTCAAGGATTTCAAGCAGAATCAAATGATCTTTGTAACATTCTCGAGCAACAGTTTATCCCCATGAGACCCAAGGAATATCAAGTGACCTGGGCTCCTACGAAAAATGGGTAGTTCACTATTAAATCAGCTTACAAGCTTATGCTTGATGACGAGGATTTTTTCCTCCAAAAGGACTTATTTTGGATAAAAAATTTAATTCCAAAAATTGTAGTCTTTTCATGGCTGGTTATCCAAGGAAGAATTCTAACCATTGATAATATGATGCATAAAGGTATTTGTATCACTAATAACTGTTATCTATGTAGGGCTAATTGGGAGACCATTTATCACATTTTCCTTGAGTGCCCTTTTTCATTGACTATCCTAAGTGGGTTTTTTAGACCTTCAATATTTCTTGAGTTAAACCAACCACCGTACTTGATTTGTTTGTCTAGTGGCCTTGCCCCTTTTCAAGCCAAAGACTTAGATACATGTGGAAAATTTGTCTCAATCACTATCTTTGGCATGTGTGGTTAGAAAGGAACCATAGAATCTTTAATGAGTCAATACATGATCATCAAACTATCATTGCCAGGATCCTATCCTTTTCCAATGAGAATGTGAACCTTATCCCTTTTTATTGTTGTAAACCTCATCTGCAAGAGACCACGATTGCTCAATATTTAAGCTTAACCTTGTTATATGAGTCTAGGGTAGTCAACCATAGAGCCAATGTTAAGTGGTCCCAACCTCCTATGCATTGGTTTAAGTTTAATTTTTATGGAGTGACTAAGGAAAATCCTGGCAGAGCAGGCACTGGCGACATTGTGCGAGATCATAATGGGAATATGATACTTGCATTTTCTAAATATTTGGGAAAAAGAACGAACAACAAAGCTGAAGCTAGAGCTAAATGGAGAGGTCTTCAAATGATTCAAGAATTAGAAGGCAATTTGATCGTAGAAGGAGACTCTATGCATGTTATAAATCTCCTCAATAATTGGAAAACACCTCCTTGGAGGATTAAAATAATTGTTGAAGAGCCTAGGATCCTTTTCCAAAGAAGACATGAAAGAAAAGCCCAACATGTATTTCGGGAAGCTAACAAAGTTGCTGATAAGTTGGCCAATTTGGGTGTCTATGGTGACGGACTTTTCAAATGAGAACACGGTGTCCTGAGAAAATTAGAGGAGCTTATTAAAAAATAATGCCAAGAATGATAGTCAAATTTACCAACCAGGAAGGTACTGTAAGTTCAAAGGCTATGAGTATTCTCGTCTCTTTTTTGAAATGGACTCACAATAAAAATTATCCAAGCTATCAGTCTTGGTGGATGCTGCTTGGAAATACCATAAAGACTAATGGGGATAGTCACATGTCAGATAACATGGCTCCTAGTCATCTTAGTAATTTGAGGTTGGTTGATAATCACAAGGCAGCAAAGAAAAAATAATATAATACTTTGAACCAGAGCCACATGGACCACCATATAGCCACCACCATAAATCTAGCTAGCAGGTTCACTTCTCCAAGGCTAATTGGCCAAGACGGGATGTGGTCCCAAAGCATGTCATATATGGAAGAAAGCAATTACCAAAGAATTATTAAGAGTAACTATCAATACAGATATTGTGGGAGTTTTTTTTAGTACTATGCTATGGGTGTCTGCAGCTTTTTGTTTCTCCACTATTTAAAGGAAGGGATCTGTGTCTATTTTTTTTTGTAATTATGATGCAGGTGTGATTTCTCAGGGTATACCCAAAATTTTGTATGGGAAATTTCTTTTTGATAATAGGATATGTTCCTTATAGGATGTAATGGCTTTGGCGGTATGTAGATTTTATATATATAGGATCCTTAGTAAGGACATGTTCATCAACAGCCCTAGGCTGATTTTTGTAAAATATTTTAGGTCAACCTGTAAAACCCGGTATTAATGCTATAGTATCTTATCTACCCCCAAAAAAAAAAAAATCCAAATTTTTTTTGGAAAAGTTAGCAGAGATATTTTTCATAATAATTGTGGTTTGAGAGAAATTAGGAGCGAAAAATAGGAAATTATATTGTATTCAAACTTAGGAATAATAGGTTACATTGGTATTTATACTCGTAAAAATAAACAAATTTAGGGAATACAGGGAAGTTAGGTAAATAGAAGAAATAGAGAGGAAAAGAGAAAGGGAAAATGAGTTGGTTCACCTTGCCACCCTTGCCGTCCAATCTTGCCCAGTCATCTGTCGTCCAAGGAGGTAAAAGGGGTAAGATCCAAAGCTTACCGTTGAAACAAATTTTTTACCTTTTTTACTCCTTTTACTAGCTTTATTTCCAACATTCTCCCCCTTAGACTTGAGAGGACTGACTATACATTCTATAAGATTTATATATTGAGCTTTAGCTATACCTTTGGTGAAGATGTCAACAATATTATCCAAAGTGTTACAATATTGAAGCTCAACTATTTGTTGTTCCACCATATCTCGAATGAAGTGATACTTCATATCAAAATGCTTTGATCTACTATGGTGGATTGGATTGTATGCCAACTGAATGGCACTTATGTTATCACAATACAGTCAAGTTGGACCACTCTGACTTTCTCCAATCTCTTCAAGAACTTTTATTAACCATAGGGCCTGAGTACTAGCATGAGTGATGGCTATATACTCAGCCTCAGTTGATGTTAATGCTACAACAATTTGTTTCTTGGAACTCCATGTAATTAGTCATGATCCTAGACTAAAATAATTCCTTGATGTAGATTTCCTATCATCTATGTTGTTGCCCCAATCACTATCACTAAAGCCAACTAATTTTACAAAATTACATTTTTGGTAATGGGTTCCAAAATCCAATGTACCTTTTACATATATTAAAATTATTGTATTTGCTTGTAAATGCATCTCAGATGGACTAGCCATAAACCTTGAAACTAGAGAAACAACATATTGAATATCAGGCCTTGTGTTGGTGAGAAACATCAGACTCCCAACCATGCTTTTGTAAGTGGTCATGTCAACCTTTGATGCTCCATCATCCTTGCTCAATTGGATCCCATGTCTAGTAGGAGTTGCAACTGATTTGCATTGCTCCATGGGAAATTTCTTGATCATGTCTCGAGCATACTTGTGTTGACATATGAAGATTCCTTTATTTTATTGATGCACTTCCATCCCTAGAAAGTATCGCATTAAACCAAGATCTTTCATCTCAAACTATTTCATCATGGAGTTTTTTAACTCCATATTCATTTTATTGTTACTACCCATAAATATTAGATCATCCACATACAAACAAACTATGGGAATGTCTACTCCATGCTTTAGGTAGTACAAATTTTGTTCACTTTTGCTTCTTGTGAATCCATATTCGCTGAAATAGCCATCAATGTGCGAGTACGAAGCTCTTGGTGCTTGCTTGAGGCCATAAAGTGTTTTCTTCAATTTGTAAACAAGGTTCTCTTTTCCATGTTCTTGGAAACCTTGAGGTTGTTGAACATAAACCTCTTCTATCAAGTATCTATTCATAAAAGCACTCTTTACATCCATGTGTTGAACATTCCATCCTTTATGGGCTGCTAAGGAAATAACTGATCTGATTGTCTCTTGTCTTGCAATAGGAGCAAAAGTTTCCTCATAGTCAATGCCATATTTTTGAGTAAAACCTTTTGCTACTAGTCTCACCTTATGCCTCTCAATGCTTCCATCAACATTGTACTTGGTCTTGTAGACCCATTTACATCCAACACATTTTTTACCTTTGGGTAGCTTTACTAGCTCCCATGTATCATTATTTTTTATAGAGGTTATTTCCTCTTTCATGGATTCTTGCCATACATTTTGTGTACATGCCTTCTGATAGCTAGCTGGTTCTAGTTGTGCACTAGCCAATAAAACATAATTGACTACATCTCCTCTAGGTTCTTGGGATTTATCATCCCCATACAATTGCAAATTCTCAAGTTGTTGCAATATTGAATTCATTTCACTAGCTTGGCTTCTAGTGAATCTTCTTTGGAACTTTTGATCCAGCATTTGAAAGGAAGGATGATGTTGTAAAGTCATTCTACCTCTTGATATAGAGTCAATGTCCATCGGTGAATAATTTATTGATCTCTATGGAGCAATACTTGGACTGGTGGATGATGTACTTGATGTAGTATTCCTTCTTGGCCTTGGAGGGGGTGGTGTACATTTCTTGGGAGACACCTGTTGTACCTACTATATTTGTGAAGAATTTACATCTTGGGACTCATCATAAACAAAGATTCTTTGATGACCCCATTCTCCCACTTCATCAAAAATTACATCCCTGGAGAGTATAACTTTATGAGTCTTGGGATTGTAGAGTATATATGCCTTTGTAGACTCACAATATCCTACAAATATAAAAGCTTGACTTTTTGGATCAAGCTTCTTCCTTTTCTAATAAGGAATGTGTGCATATGCTAAAGAACCAAACACTTTGAAGTACTTTACATTAGGTTTCTTTCCATACCACGCCTCATAAGGAGTGACACCATCTAAACTAGAAGTACGACTTCTATTTAGAATATATACGCCGGTTCTTACAACATCCACCCAGTACATATGAGTTAGATGTTTTGTCTATAGCATCGATCTTACCATCTCAACTATGGTGTGGTTTTTCGCTCTGCCACACTATTTTGTTGTGGGGTATAGGCAGTGGTAAATTGCATTTTGATCCCACTTGCTTTACAATATTTCAAGAATGCTTTTGAGGAGTATTCACCTCCTTGATCTATCCTAATACATTTTACATAATTCCCACTTTGATTCTCTACATTGTTTCTAAAATATATGATACAATAAAAAGCTTCATATTTATGTTTCAAAAAATAAATCTAGCACATTCTAGAGAAGTCATCTATGAAGTGAGAAAATAAGAATAGTTTTCGTGACTCTGTGCTTGAATTGGTCCACAGATATCTAAATGTACTAAATGAAGTGGATAGCTAGCTCTCCACACTTGTTCTTTTAGAAACTCCGACCTTGAGTGCTTTCCCAAAGCACATCCTTCAAATATCTTCTTTTGTTCATTGATTTTGGGAAGTCTTGTCACCATAGCTTGAGAAGTTAGAAGTTTCAAGCTAGAAAAATTAAGGTGACCATATCGCAAGTGCCAAAGCACACTTGGATTTTTTATAGCTACATTTGCAATTTGAGCTCCTCCTAGCTCATCAAATTTGAGAGGGAATAACCTGTGTGATGACACAATTACAATTATTTTTATCAAAAATGATACATTGTCCTTCATCAAATACAATCTTGTAATTGTTCTCCATCATTTGCCCAATGCTAAGTAGATTGTGTTGGAGAATTGGAGTGTAATAGATGTCATGCACTTTTTTTAGTCCTTCTTTGATTGGAACCTCCATGGCTCCAATACCCTCTACTTGCAATTTCTTATCATACCCTAATTTGATTTGGGATTTATAAGTGGAATCTAGAGTAGTAAATAAATATTATTTGCCACTCATATGGTTTGAACAACTAGTATCCAAAATCCATGTGTCATTTAGATTCTATTTTGATTGTCCATATGACAGAAAAATATTAGAGGTATCATCTTCTTCTCCATAATTACCATATTGACTACTGCTGCCTTGTGAAGATTTTGACCAGCAGTCGCGAGCGAAGTGACTTGGCTTGCCACAGTTGAAACAAGCTGATTTGGACTTGTCACTTCCTCACCCTTGATTTCCACTTTGTCTTGGATTTCCTCCTCAATTTTGATTTCCACCTCTTTGTTGATTGCCTCCTCTATATGAGTTGCCTCCTCTGTTGGAATTGCCTCCTCTATTTTGATTGCCTCCGTTGTAGTTGCTTCTACCTCTACCTCTTTTCTTACCTCTACCTTGACCTCTTCCCCATCCTCTTCCATTGTTTTCATTGGAAGTGAAGGCCTTATCATCGTCTTTGTAGCTAGTTGAAGGAGTTTCAGGAAACCTCTCTTCATGTGACATTAACGATCCGATTAATGCATCAAATTTTAAAGGGAAAGATATTTGGATTCTTCTATAATTATGGTAATATGGTTCCATTTCTGTGTAAGTTTTTGCAACACTTCTGTTACAATTGTCTGAGGCTTGATTACTTCGCCTAGTGTAACCATTTTATCTACTATGTCTTTTACTCTAACACAATAATCATCGACATTTCCTTCATCTTTCATTCGGAGATTTTCAAAATCTCTCTTCAGTTTTTGAAGCATTACTTGCTTCACTTGATTACTACCTTAGGATACATCACTCAATGCTTTTCATTCATCTTTAGAAGTCGTACAAGTAGCAATTATAGGAAATATGTTTTTCTCCAATGCAGCTTGGATATGAGAAAGAGCATATGAGTTACTCTTTTTCTTTTCTTTTTGAGTTTTATTGTCTACTGCATTAAGTGTGGTCCAGTTTGTGGGTTCTATATAGCCTTCCTCTATGATGTCCCACAAACCTCTTCCTATGAGCAGGGTCTTCATATTTATAGAACAATACTCATAGTCATAACCGTTAAATTATGGGATAAGTAAGCTATTGTGTGAGGCCATAGTTACCAAAAAACTCTCTTTATTTCATGGTTACAAAATTACTTTGCTGAATGAAAGAAAGAAGAAGAAGGAAGAAGGAAGAGATTACAAATTTAATTCAAATCTGACTTGTTATACTCTATCATTGACTTCTTGCTCCTCTTGATGTAGGGATGCAATCTCTTGATTTGCAAAGTTATCTGCCACTTCTTCGTCGTCACTTATTGGTATGATTTTTGGTGATGATGGTTCTAGGATTTCCACTGAAATGTTGTAGTGTGTGTAGTTTAGATTCTTGTGGTGCAACTTGGATGGATTCTAATTGTTCAAATTGACTTCTAAATGAATTATCTTCAAAATCCGCTTCGTACCCTGAGTCAGGATGCCTTTGATGTGTGATTACTACATTTTGAAGTTGACTAAACACAATGTTGAGTCCATAACCTCTTACCTTTTCATCAAACCTTTCTGCACCTTCTCTTGCTAGAATTGCACATAAGGCATGATAACATCCATTAGGTCTGATCATCAAATGCCTTTCACAAAATACTAAGCCTCTTAGGCTTATTACACACTCTTTCCTCTAAGGAAAGTTATCAATTTCTCTTTCAATATCTGAGTATTTCACAAAAAAGTGAAATGTACAATCTCTTTGTAGATGACAATATTAAGCCTTCAAGGCTTTTACAACAAAATTTTAAAATTTAAACTTATTAAAAAACATTAAATATTCATATTTAATAAAAAAATAATTTTATAATAACTAAAACCTAAGTTTTAAAATAATTATAAATTAATTTTTATTAAATTAATATTTAATAATTTTAAATTTCTAAAGTTTAAATAATAAAAAAAATTTAAACAAAAAATTTATCTCTAGCCCATTCGAACCCGTGACCTCTTGATAGTCACAAAACCTTAGACCAATGCACCACGGAGTTTAATTTAAAACTCAAAGGATCCACAATCCTTTTCAACTATGCTTTCCATCATATTTCAAAAAAAAAAGCAAAATAGTGCCCAACGGGATTCGAACTCGTGACACCCAGATCACAAGCGATGCGCCTTAGCCTATCAAGCTACGCCCATAGCTGAGTATGGAGAAGGAGGGTTTTTTATTTAACAAACTCTTGTCACCGATTACAAAGAAAAAAAAACAATAATCCCACATTCAGTAGGATGGAGGTAATGTAAGGGTTTATAACCTTGGGCGTGTGCCTTTTGAAATGGTTGCCTTCGGGAAATTAGTGATCACCCCTTTTGCCTTCGATTAGCAAACTATTCCTCACCAAGTTGCTCCCTTCGCTACCACATTGTCTATCTGCGTCAGCTTCTGAGTCATCCAGTCAGCATCTTGTTCTCCTCTCACCACATACCGCTCTCTTATTGGTTCTCCTGCGTCACTCTTGTCTTCGTGTGCTTGTTGTTCTGGCCTGCTCTAGATTTCACCTCGACCCACATGCTTCGAGCTTCTCTCACCTTGAGCTATGTGCTGTGGGCCCCACCTCGACCTCACTACGGGATGTGTGCTGTAAGATTCTCTCCTCGATCCTTGGGCTTCTCTCACCTCGATCCTCGTGCCATCTCAGTTTCAGCTCTGATACCAGATGTGGTTTGAGAGAAATTAGGAGTGAAAAATAGGAAATTAATATTGTATTCAACCTTAGTAATAATAGGTTACATTTGTATTTATACTCGTAAAAATAAACGAACTTAGGGAATATAGGGAAGTTAGAGAAATAGAAGAAATAGGGAGGAAAAGAGAAAGGAAAATTGAGTTGGTTCACCTTGTCGCCCTTGCCATCCAATCCTGCCCAGTCAGCTGTCGTCCAAGGAGGTAAAAGGGGTCATATCCAAAGCTTATCGTTGAAACAAATTTTTACCCTTTTTACTCCTTTTACTAGCTTTATTTCCAACAATAATGAATGAAACATTTGACTAATTTACATGCAATCATATGAAAATTCAATTAACAACTATATGAAGGATGAAAATGCAATTCAAACAAGAGAAATTCACAAATTATTATGATTAACGATATCAAGAAAAATGGATATGATGATAAGATAAAAGATAATATTACTCTTGATGTCCATCAATTTTTGTTGAAAACTATGTCTTGAAAAGTATTCATATCTATAAAGAAGAAAATAAGATTACAAATAATTTATCTCATTATAAGGTTGATCGTCACCATGATTAAATTCAAAATTTTGAAGGTAATAAGAAGAAGATTTAGTCTCTTGATGGAAATGGTGTCAAGGAGTTTATTGTGAAAAAATAACAATTTGAGGAGGATTAAGATATATTTGATATAAAAATAGATGAAAAACATCTTTGATAAAAAGGTAAGCTATATATAGTCTAATTGACCTAACACCAATGTAATGCTATATGTTTTTAATGAGATTGGGTCACTTGTATTATATCATTCTCATGTTGTTATGTATAGCATTTTTTATAAAATATTTTTATGGGATTGCAATGGGCCCCATTTGTATTACATCATGGTCACATAATGGTATTGTATAACTTTTTGGCAACTATGCATATATCACTTCATAATATTTGAATCTTGGCATCTATCTAAAAATTGAACATATATAACTAATTGAAAATATTTGAACCTTGGCCTCTACTTTGAAATTCATCATATTTAACTAGTTAAGCTCTTGAGATAGGCCAAAGTAAATATAATTAATTTAACCCTAAGCATGATCACCATCAAAATGCCTATATAAAAATAACATGAGTTGGAAAACAAAAATGCTTATAGTTCAATTGACTAGCTTTTGTAAACTTAGATACAAAATAGATAGATGAAAGAGACCAAAAGAGGACTATGAGAAAAGTATATATATATATTACTAGTGATATTTAAACAAGCTATGCAAATAATTTAGTACATAAATCACAAAAATTATCTAGAGAGGAGAAGATACATAAAGTAGTAGGAGAATTTATCTTCTAAATCAATAAATTAATTATCACGATTCTTTGCAACTACCCAATAATAAACCTGATGACAAAAACCTTCAATTCTATTTTATTCTTGTTTTAATATTATTAAATATACAAGGCGAATGTAGTAGACCGACCATAGTTTCCATTGAGTGTTTGCTAGTTTGAGGTCGATGGTTCAATGCCATGGCCCTCCAAGGTCCCCCTCACTTGGAGTAAATGTTGAAAGTTTAGAGAGTTCATATTCTCAGCCTTGCCAAAAGAAACCATCGAAAACATGGCCTTCTTGGTTCTTAGCTCTTATTAAGAGTTAACTTTTGTGGTTGGTGCCATGAGGTCAAGGGCAACAGTGAACAGGGATGTCGTAAATGGAAACTTGAAACCATGGAATATGTAGGACTATAGAAGATTTGAGATCATAACTCTATGT
Source organism: Wollemia nobilis (assembly GCA_028583015.1). Classification (NCBI taxonomy): domain Eukaryota; kingdom Viridiplantae; phylum Streptophyta; class Pinopsida; order Araucariales; family Araucariaceae; genus Wollemia; species Wollemia nobilis. The sequence continues at coordinate 4,410,020 of JAQPPZ010002458.1, forward strand.
AGGAATTTAACTCATATGAGACACGTAGAGCTTAAGATTATGAGGAAAAATATCTGTATTCAAATTCTTATCTCATTATATCATGCATATTTATATATTATATCATTTCAAAATATCTAAAATATTGATATCTATTCAAACTTATATATATATGTATATATATATATTTAAAAAAGTTGTAATTTTATATTAAGTAATTATGAAATCACTTTCACACCTGGGGGTGTAGCGCAACGGTTTGGGCTTTGGCTCTTCTTTGGGAGGTCCAAGGTTCAAACTGTGGTGTGGGTGAGTGTGTGTCTCACTGGTGGAGTTGTAATAGGTTGGGGGATTCTTGGTCAAAACCCCCATTACTTAATATTATCAATATATATATATATATATATATATATTATATATATATATATATATATATATATATATATATATATATGAAATCACATTCTTCATATGCTTCTTTGGTATTTCTTCAAAATTTTAATAGTGACCTAAAATCAGGTCATTTATACATCATGACTAGCTATCTTTACCATGCTAAGTTTTATCATTAGGAATCTTCTCAATTTATCAAATAGTATCCTTTAAATCACTAACTTATGATTTTATTGATAAAGTTGTTTTATTTGTTCATGCTCTAACTAGAGTGTATTAATCCCCCAGATAGAGATTTGGACCAATTACAATGCATTTCCCTCATTGAATTCTTGTATTAAGCACATACCTCAATCAATCTAAAGTGCCTCCTTTGAGAGTTCATTTGCTTCACTTTTTAGTTATCTATAAATATGACAAAAATGTAAAAGCTTTACTTCAATCTACAAATTTTATTTGAGAGAAGATGAGTTGTAGAATCATGTTTTTCATCCTAAAAACACCAAGCATCCAGTTTATTACCACTTGCGAGTCTCCATAAATTTGAATTTTTTGTATTCCTTTTGATTCTACCAATTGAACCAATAATTTGAGGGTCATAATTTTAGTGTAATTATTGGAAACTTATCTCAATCCAACCTTGAATTTAAAATAATGAGAGTAAAAATTATATAGTAATCCTATTGCTCCATAAACTCTAAGGACCCCTTGTCTAGCCCCATCAAAAAATTCCCAGGTCCATGATTTATCAATATTTGAAGGAATGATTTGTCTATTTACTTTTGTTGTTGCTAAAACCTTATAGTTTTTGAAATTCCAATGAATTGGGAGGAGACCTATTAAGTAGGCTTATCTTCATCCTAAAAAATTAAGGCATTCCTAGTTAACCATACTCCCCAAGATACAAACAATGGGAGAGTTATAAAACCTTTGTAATACCTATTTAAAAAATAATAATTTAAGCACTCTCCTAAGGAATATTCTTTCCATTCTATAGGAATATTTAATTGTGCTATAACCTCCCTCCAAACCTATCTACTAAAGGAGCAAGCAACTAGTATATGATCAATTGTTTCATTGTTTGACTTACATAAATGATACCTTCCTGGACAATTCCAATTTTTCTTATGTAAAACCTCCCATGTTAGAACCTTATTTTTCATGGCAAGCCACAAGAACAATATTTTATTCAATGGGGATTTCTACTTCCAAAGTGTCTTCCAACACCATGCTATATTGTCATTACTATCTTCCAATAGAGTCTTATACCTCAAATTTAGAGTGTACTCCCCTGTAGCTTCATTCTTTGTCTAGAAAAATTGATCATTTTCCTCTTGCAACTTAATATGTCTAGATTTAAGTCTCCCCACATATTCTTCCCACTGGTGTTCCTCTTAGCCCTAAAGTCGTAACACTGTTACTTACTTCTATCCCTGACTCTAGTTTATAAAATATTTTGGGTTAGCTGCTTGGACAAGATTTCCAATCCCTTGTGCTCTTAGGGTATGAATTATATTATTTGGAAATTTGTGCATATCACCACAACCAATCCAAGGGTCTAATCCTATTCTTATCCTTTGAACCATCCCCTATTTTCCAGGTAAGCCAATCACCAACAATATAAAAGGCCTGAATTAGTGTCTTCCAAAGTATTGAAACATTACATGTTTTCTTAATTGGAGCCCTTATCCACTCCTCAACTATGAGTGGCTCTAAATAATTTTCATGTATAATATTATTCCATAAGCCTTCCTTTTATATTATCTTCCAAACACACTTTGCCTAAGGATTGTCATTTAACCAAGGGAATACCTTCCCTTTTTTTTCTACATCCATAAGAATCTATACCTTAACTGTCTAATTTTTCCAAAAATCCTTTTGGTATATGAGCCAAATATTAGCAATATACTGGTATTACCTCCAACATAGACCTAACAAAAGTCAATCTCCTCCCCAAAGAGAGTCATTTGTTGCGCCAAATATTAATTCTTCCTTCCACCTTCTTTATCAACCAATTCCAGTCTTGTTTAGTGTAGTCATTGGGTTTCAAAAAGAACCCTAGATATTTAAACCTCTCTTGAAGATCAAATTTATTAAAGGGAAAAAGTTAGCCTATTATTATGGTTTGATTCTGATTCACATAGTTAAAAGAAATGCTTGAATTTTATGCATTAATTTGCATACCTATTGCTAGGTAAAAAATATCTAAAGACTATTTTAACTTCTCTACAAATCTTACCATTTCATCTGTGAAAAGGAGAACATCATTTGCAAAAAGTAGATGGGTGACTCCAACTATTCTACCTATTTTAATTTCATTTATTGCTCCTTCCCTCTTGGCTTCTATAATATACATACTTAATCCCCCAGCTACCAAAAGAAATGATAGTGGTAAAAATGAGTAACCTTTTCTAATACCCTAAGAAGCTTTGAAGAACTAAGAGGCTGACCCATTAACCAAAACTACAAAAGAAATAAAATAAATATATCCCATAATCCAATTCATCATTTGTACATAGAACCCAATATAAGTAAGTATCATTCTTAAATATAGCCAATTTACTCTATCAAAATTTTTGGAGAGATCCAACTTCATCACCATTGATGGTAGTTTCTTTGATTTTATGGTATGAATATTTTCTTGAGTAGCACCAATTGCTTCTTGAATTTTTCTACCCTGCAAGAAACTAAATTGCCCAATAGATATAGAAATAGAGAAAAAACTTTTAATTATTGAAGCAATTATTTTTGCTAAAATTTTATACACACAATTATACAAATAAGTAGGCCTAAAATCATCAAAGGAAGAAGGATTGTACTTTTTAAAAATAAAAGCAATTAAAGTAGAGTTAAAAATTTCATTTACCCTTCCTTTTAGCCTAGATTCCTCCACAACCTTGAGTAGGTCAGACTCCAAAATTTCATAGATCCCGAGAAAGAATTCCATAGTCCACCCATCAGGTTTTAGACTCTTATATTTTTGGAAGGAGGTTAAAAAAACTTTGGGTTCCTCCTTTGAGACTTCCTTAATCAAATCATCATTAGATTCATCATATATAAATATAGGAAAGAGAGAAGCTATTTTAACTATTTCAACTATATTAACTTGACTAGGATCCTTGTACAATTGATAAAAATATCTTACACCCATGTCTATTATTCCTTTAAAGGAGAAGACTTTACTTCCATATTGTCCCTATAACTCCCAAATTGTATTTAGTTATTTTTTGTGGTTTACAAATCTATTAAAAAATTAGTGTTCTCATCCCCATTTGCAATCCATAGTGTTCTACTTTTGAGCCTCCATTGTGCTTCTCTCTCTACCAACAATCTACTCTTTCCTTGTTTATACTTAAGCCTTATTTCCTCATCCATTTCCTTTTCAAATTCATCTACTAGAAACATTGTAATCTCCTCCTCAATCTCCCTCAATTTTTCTCATCCATAAGTTTTTTTATGGGCCCACTTAGCCACTATTGCCTTAACCCTTTTAAAAATTACTGCAAATTTTATACTAAAATATTCTCTAAGACTAAAATCAAACATGACCTATTTTTATTTGACTAGAGTTACAAAGTTATTCTCTTTTAGCTAATCGCAATTAAATTTAAAAGAATAATGTGGTATTTTCTCCTCTTTTATTAAAATAACTATGATAGGGGAGTGATCAGAGTCACCTCCAAATTCAATCCAAGACTTCAATCTATAAGTACTACTTACCAAAATTTTTGCTACTAAGAATCTATCAAGTCTCTTAGAAATTCTATCAACTCCAGCATTCATGTTTCTCCAAGTTGGAATAGATTTTATAAACACCAATTCTACCAGCCCTTTGGATTCAAAATTTTGTATGGAGTAATTAGCCAATGTATCAGTTCTAGCAGCAAAACCCCACACTTAATTCCTCGAGAGAGTTAAGTTTAAATCACCTTCTAAAATAAATTATTAGCTCCTAAAAAAATTTGATCCATAAGCTTATCCCAATACTGCATCTTGTCTTAATAGGTTCCATAAATGCTCATCATTACCTCTATTTCCCCAAAGCTCCATTGAAAATAATTTGGTTCCTACTCTTGAGTCAAGCAATGTAAATTTGGCTAGCCTAAATTGATTTACCTTCCACCTTCTAGCCACTCCTTCCAAGGCTCCTACAACATCAAGGGCCAAACAATCCCATCCTTTTAACAATTTATAAAGATTTTCCATCAATTTCATAGCTAACCCTTTTTTCTCTTGAATTATCAAAATATTTGGATTATGAATTTCTACCTACTTGCATTAAGCATATTTGTTTTCATAGTTTCCCATACCTCAAATATTAAAGGAAATTATTTTCATTGATTAACTATGTCTGGGATCATCCATGCTCTAAGGATCCCTTTTAAGGATGGTTGCTTATGTTGTTGAACTTCACATAACCTTTTATTCTTAGCAAATTTAGTAAAAACTCTTTTGCCCCTCCTACCCATAAGAATTCTATCCCCCACATATTTACTAGGGCCTCCCCAAAATCTCTTAGTCCTATTCTATATTTTAGGGATTGTAGGGGATACCTATGAGTTTTTGGAAATATAGAACCTTCCTAACCATAAGAAAATTGAAGAGGGGAAGTAATTTTAAAGAGATTTACTTATGAGGCATTATTAAAAAAATTACTAGAGTCTAATCCAAGGTCTATATCTACTTCCTTCAAGGAAGAGGAATTTAAGGGTCCTCTTTGCCCCTCAATTGTACCCTTACCTTATTCTAGTGGATACTTTGTATGATATTTGATAGTAGTTTTGCTTTGAAAGCTTATATATAGGTCCAAGAGCATGACATCCAAATTTTGCTCTAAGAATCCTAACTTTACTTTAATATGAGTTGATTCTAAATCCATTGCTTAATCTGCCACAAAAATATTTATCTCCACTTTCTCTGCATTTTCTATTTTTTCCTTAATTTCTCTAGCTTGTGTTCCTTATGCAATGATTAAATAATATAATTATACTGTAAGTTATGTGCTTGAAGGAGAAATTGCATTTCATTCTCACCCTTAAATATCCATCTATCTTCCTTATGATACCAAACCTTCCTTAAAAATTAAGAGAAAAATCCCTGTAATATGCCCATAATTATGACAATATGCACACCTAAGAGGCACACCAATATAGTCTAGGGTTTGAACACATGTCTCTTTCTTATACTTCAACACAATTTCCCCCACCAATCTATATCAACTAGAATTCTAGCCACTATCTTAATGCATGAGGACTAATACCTCTTGTCCACCTCCAAGAAAGAACCAATGTAGTTACCTATGGCTTGGAAAAAATTTCTAAACCAAAATTCTAATAGTAACCCTATTAAATTTAACCATATAGGATGAGAAGGTATTTGAGTAGTCCTTGGGTCAAAAAAAGGGTCCCATAGTTTGAAAATTAACAAAGCTAACCCCCAAAACTATTTCTATGGCATAATATTTATCACATCTTCCTTAGTATTGAACTAAAATGACAACCATCCTCTTACTAGAAACAAAAAAGTAGGCACACACCCTAGAACTTCCATCCATTCCTTGGCCATCCAATCTGCCAAGAATTTTTCAATAATTTCATGCCTATAGAACCTCCCAATAAGCATTTTCTTGGAGAGTTCAATGAGTTACTCAATTTTTATATCTTCTTCTAGAACTAATTTTGCTATTTTTTCTCTTCCTTCGAATGCACTTGGATACCTTTTTACATGCTTCCAATGGTTCTTCTTTGGATTTCCAACTTTCAATTTCTTATGTTATCCCTCATAGCCCTAATTAGGGAGTTGTAGCCTATTTTGAACTTGCTCTAAAGAATACATATTCCAATCATCACTCTTGTCCAGAAGTTATGTATCTTCTTGTAAAATCATCATTGGCTTAGGCTCATTATTTAATGCTTTTAAATGAGACTTCCTTCTTTTGAACTTCCTTTCAAAATAAAATATGGAGATATCCTCATAAGGATTCGTCAACTGCTTCATGACCTTTTTCTATAAAATCCCTAAATCTTCCTTCCTTTTCAAAATAATACATTATTCTTATAGCATCAAGGTTTGGGGACTATCCATTAGTATTTTCATTAGTAAAAATAGCCTTGATAGATAATATCCCATTGTATTTATCACCCTTAAATTCACTCACTATGTTGGCAATCTTGTTAGAAAAACTCTGAAAATTTGTTCTCTTAGCCCATGTCTTTACAACATTAGGGTTAAGATACATGTCATGTGATGATGACTCCATACTTAGTGGCCATGGACCTAATTTATTCTTCTCATATTTTCTCTATTAAACCATTGCTCTATTTTACACTAAACTTACCAAAAAAAATCCCCTAGAAATACCTCAAAACCCTCTAAAGAGTTGATACATCTTGTTGGTGATACATCTTGAAACTAAGGGTTGTGTGATGAATCTGAAAATTGCAATTTATTTGTACTAGTGACCCATATTTATAGTGTCCTCTTTGTGTCCCCTTGATCCCTTCTTCAATCCCAAAGTTGAGATCTTAAATATATCTAACATCCATCTACACCTTAGTGCAACATCTCGTACTATTTTCATCAATAAAAGTACAACAATTTTAAGATATTTAAACATGTTGGATTCACCTTCAAACTATTGAAGATCCTCTTCTAGAACAAATTGTTCTTCTATTGTCCATTTATGAGAAAGCCTTGGGTTGTGCTTTAAGACCTATGAAATCCCACTATTATTCTCTGTATGAATTTCAACTAAGTTATAACTTGCACAAAATGTCGGCTATCCAAATGATAAGTATTGTGAAGTTTTAACAAATTGAAAATTTATACTTTTAGGGCTACCTAAACCTTTGTGTTTGAAAAAAATCATAGACACAACTCCAAAACAAATTTTACTTTTATCTAGAAAAGTAAATAGTAGAGAAAAATACTTGTTAAGACATGTACTAGGGTTTGAAATCCACCACTTGCTTCAAAGAATTGCTATGATTTTTTCCTCCTTTTTTCATGCTAGGGTTTGATCTCCATTGTTTGCTCTAAAAAATCCTCGCTTGCTCCAAAAAATTATTGCTTGTTTAAAAAAATGCTTGCTCCAAAAAATCTGATGTCGCTACTTGCTCAAAAAAAATTTAGTTTTCTTCAAAAAATTGCTTGCTCCAAAAAAATCATCACTGTCGCTTGCTCCAAAAAACTCATCATTACCGCTTGCTCCAAAAAATTACTTACATGCCAATTTATAAATGATTGATCATATTTTATTCAAACAATATCTTATACCATTAGTGTTTGCATTATTTCTTTTTTACCTATCATTTTAAACCTTATATTTCTTTTTTACCTATCATTTTAAACCTTATATTTCTTATCTACTTATCTAAAATATCCATACCCTATTAAATTACAATTTTTACAACAATTTTATTATTATTGTTATTGTCTTGTATACATATATAAGAAATTTATTTACAATAAACTATTTGTAACTTATATTATTAAGAATTGTGTGTTGAACATTATGTAATTTATATCTAGATATAGTTCTAATATAGAATATATTGTTTTTAACATAATTTTATGATAATATATATAACATATTAATTGGCCTCAACCCTTTGTTAGCCTAAAAATTAAGTACCTATGGAAAATCTTTGGCATCATTTTATCTGGCAGATTTGGCTAGAAAGGAACCATAGAGCCTTTAAAGATACCATTCACAACCCAAAAACCATCCTCAACAAGATTATTGTCTTTGCAAAAGAAAACCTTAGCACCTTAGTGGATGAGAACCACCCAATTTCTCCCCAAGAAAAACAATTAGCTCGGGCCTTAGGTATTCAGGATAAACCTTCCATTCCTTTGCCCAATCCCAGAAATGGTATTTCTTGGGAGCCACCCCCCAAGGTTGGTTTAAACTAAATTTTTATGGTGCAGCCAAGGAGAACTTGGGAAGAGCTAGAGCTAGAGGAATAATTATGGATCATCAAGGAAATATTGTCAAGGCCTTCACTGAACCATTGGGAATCAAAACTAATAACGAAGTAGAAGCTAGAACCCTTTGGAGAGGGTTGCAAGTAGCCCAAGCAACTCAAGGTAACTTCATGATTGAAGGTGATTCGATGAACATCATCAACCTGTTAACCAATGGCAAAAAACCTCCATGGAGAAACGAGGGAGTCATCCATGAAGTGAGGATCTTTTTTGTGGCAAGACAGAACATGAGGGGTCATCACGTGTACCGTGAGGCCAACAGGTCAGCTGACAAATTAGCCAACATAGGTGTTGATGTTGGTAGTTTGGTGACATGGACACAAGGTGTGCCACGTGAAGTGGAAAACATTATTAGTCATGAAAAGAAACCTACCTATTAAGGAGAAATATGAATGGGTGTTCTTTCCCCATGGAGCTGGTAATAACTATGGGGTTTCCCTATAAATCATACCAAATTGGAAATGAAGGTAACTGGGTGTAAGCCTTGGAGGATTCCGATAGAGAATAGGAAATGGGCAAGCAACGGGTTTCACAAGTGCAAAGTTCCAAACTTCAATTTCCTGTCAATGTAAGTAATGTTTACAGTTATGTTTAGGTATAGTTGTGCCTTGTTAGTAAGGTGTTGTAGGGGATTCAACACAAGTTGTGGTAAGAAAGTTTCAAGAATGACTAGGACCTACAATCTCAGCAGAAGGCTGGATATTGTAATAGGTTTTGGGTTAACGTACAAAAACCAGTAATTAATGAAGACTTTTATTTACCAAAAAAAATATTTATAACATATTAATTAATTTTGTATCAAAAAATTATATTTTAAAATATTTTAATCTAAGTTCTTATTAATTATCATCATAAATCTATGAAATGACATTAATTTCATTAATTTTTTTTTTACTTTTAAAGAGTAAAGTTGTTAAAATATTTGAGTCCTTTTTAGAATATGGAAATTTGAAATGACCTAAGACCATAAAGGACGAAGCTATATAATTTAATACTAGTTAATAGAAGTACTTGCTTTCTAATAATATATTTTAAAATAAACTAGTCAATAATTATTTTTATTAAAAATATAATATACTAGGGACTATGGAGAGCTTTCAAAGCTACGACTATGGAGATATTTCAAAGCTGCAATTATGGAGATTTTTCAAAGCTACGACTGTGGAGAATTTTCAGAGCTAGGATTTTTGGAGTTGTGACTATGGAGAGCTATTATGGAGGTTTATTATAGCTAGGATTTTTGGTGCTATAACTGTGGATAGTTTTTAGAGCTACGACTATGGAGAGCTACTATGGAGGTTTTTAGGAGCTAGGATTTTTTAGATCTAAGGTTTTTAAAGTTATGACTATGGAGAGATTTCAAAGCTATGACTATGGAGGGTTTTTTAGAGCTAGGGTCATGAAGTTGCAACTATGGAAAGTTAATTTTTTCAAAGCTAAAACTATAAAGCGGAAGAGTTGTGAGGTAAGCACATCTATGTTGATAAGAAATCGATGCCATTGGAAAATTTATGAGACTAGTACATCTACACCATTGAGATATCTGTTGAGCAAAGTGCAGCAAACAATATTGTCATTGTTGTCAACATAGTCAAATAGATTTATTGATGCAATAGACAAGAGTTTATTGAACAACAAGGTGCAGCCAAAGTACAATGGATAGGATTTCAGTGTTGAGCAAGGTGTTGCAGGAGGATTGTCATTGTTGTCAATATAGTCAGTTAGATCTAATGATGCAATGGATAGGCAGTTCAGAAGTCACTCAGATGTAGAGGATAAAGTTCAAAAGTTAGTCAGATCATGAGTCCTTAAATGATAGATGCACGAAACAGAAAACATAATTCAGAATGAGAAGAAGAAGTCTTCGAACCTGAGATGTCAAGAAGCAAAAAGGTTTTTTTTTGAAAACCAAAGCAGTCAGAATAAAAAGTTTTATTTAAAACCATGGATAACAGATTTGAAATGGGTTTTTCTTAAAACCCAAGTTGGCTCTTCGTTTCTTTGAAAAAGATGCCCCGGTGATAAAGATATTTAATTTTAAATATTTAGTTTAAATTTTAAAGGGTTTTTTGTGAAAACCAAGGCAGTCAAAATAAAAAGTTTTATTTAAAACCATGGATAACAGATTTGAAATGGGTTTTTCTTAAAACCCAAGTTGTCTCTTCGTTTCGTTGAAAAAGATGCCCCGGTGATAAAGATATTTAATTTTAAATATTTAGTTTAAATTTTAAAGGTTTTTTGTGAAAACCAAGGCAGTCAAAATAAAAAGTTTTATTTAAAACCATGGATAACAGATTTGAAATGGGTTTTTCTTAAAACCCAAGTTGGCTCTTCGTTTCATTGAAAAAGATGCCCGGTGATGAAGATATTTAATTTTAAATATTTATTTTAAATTTTATTTTATTTAAAATTTAAATTAAAATATTAAATTAAATTAAAAGGGCTGACATGTTACTATTTCGCGACAATAAGCTACGGGAAAGTGACGAAGGTGGAAGAAGTGTTTGAGGCCGACAAAGTTAAATGCGGGCCGACGGATTTTAGGGTTTGGTAGCTGACAAATTCTAGGGTTTCTCAACAGATGTTCTTTTAGGGTTTGTTCCTAAAACTTCTTCTATAAAAGCAAGGGTACTTCGAGTTTGAACAAAGGGGGTGAAAATATAAAGTGTGAATGCGAGCATAGTGTTTGTGAAAGTGAAGTTCATGTTGAGCAGAGAGCAGAATGTGAAACGACACAGTGTGCGAAGCGTGTGTGCAAAGAAAGCAGAGTGTGCAGAGAAGCGCGAAGGGCAAAGTTGATTGCAAAGTCCGGTCTGTCAGCGATGTAGCAAAGCGTGTGAAGTGATTGTGCAAGAGACAGTAGAGTGCACAAATATTGCAAAGGTGATGTAAACCAGTTAGAGTCTTGCAATAATAAAGGTATATGTCAAACATTTTTTATTCAATATTGAAGTCCAGTTGGTGCTAGCAAATTAAGGGGTTGGTGCCTCTTTCCAGTTGGTCTTTGGTAAACAATTTGTCCAGTTGGTGCTCCTTCCAGTTGGTGCTGGTAAAGGATTATGTAAAGTTATAGCTTTGCATTGACTGGATTTGGATGGTAGTCCAAGCAGTCTTTTTGAGGAGTAGCCACATTGGTGAACCTTGTTAAAATGTTGTGTTATGTGTGATGCTTTCTTGATGCATTTAGTATCTCTTTTATCTGCTTTAAACTGCTTACGGTTTTATAATCTAATTGTTTTAGAAGTTTTTAAAGAACACACTGATTCACCCCCCATCTCAGTGTCATTGTGATTACAACAATTGGTATCAGAGCCAGGTTCCCAATTTTGGCTAAATCAATCAGGGTTGATCTTGGATTAGTACACAATGGCTAAGAATAATAGATCCTCATCCAAAAATGCATCCCAGTCAGTTTCGGTTCCTGTAGAAGAGAAATTTGAACCAGAAAAGGTAGAAAAAGTGAATCCTGAAGTTTGTGATGAAAATCTTGAGGCTGAAGTAGATTTTGAAGGAGAGTTGATATATGCTCTTGAAGAGTGGAGAATAGAAAAGAAAAAGAACAAAATACTGTTCAAAAAATTAGAAGAAAATGAGGATGATATTGAAGATCTCTTCCTACAAGTTCAAAAGGCCAAGAAATCAGAAGAAGTCGTGAAGACACAGCTGGATAATAAGAATAATGTATACAGCACAAGTGAAGAGGAATATAAGCAGGTTATTGTTGATCTAAAGCTGCAAGTAGAACAGAACAAAAGGATTGAAGATATTCTTAGGTCTCAGATCAATGAGAAAGAGACTGTATGTTGCCAAAAAGAAGAAGAGATTGTTTCATTGAAGAAACAACTAAAAGAGGCCAATATAAATCTCAAATTTTAGAAGAGCAAAAAGTTGCTAGATACAATGATAAATCAACAAAGAAGCTCCACAGCTAAGTTTGGTCTTGGATATGAAGCTGAACAACTTTCATCCTCCAAATATACAGAGAAGAAGAAGTCCTCGGTTGAAGGATTGAAACAAGAAAAATCTGAACCTGAATCCTCAAAAGGAAGAAAATATCAAAGAAGATCTACAACAAAGCAACCATAGCAAAAGAGGTTCTCTCACTCTCACTCTTTTAATAATAATGCTTTTTATGGCTATTGTTCTAAATGCAACCACTTTGGTCACAAGGCAATTTATTGTGGACTGAACAATAGATCAAAGAGTTATGTTGATAAAAATACTTCTATTTTTTTGAGTGAACACCCTGTGCAATGTTTTAAATGTAATGGCCATGGGCACATAGCAAGGTTTTGTTCAAGCACTTTTGTATCCAATCTAAGGCAATACCATAGATTTCATCATACACATAGAATGCAATATAGACAGGGAATAAAACATGTGCAATGTTTTAAATGCAACGGTCAAGGGCACATAGCAAGGTTACGTCCAAGCACTTCTATATCTAATCTAAGGCAAAACCCTAGATTTCATCAGACACAAAGAGGACAACACCGACAAGGAACATATCATGTGCATAAAAGAAAAGAAAATAATCATCCATCAAGAATGCACAAGAGACAACCCCACAAGAGAAATGTTCAAGTTCACGAACAGGAGCAAAATAGGGATGTTGTTGAAAAACCCAAGCCCAAGTTCAAGAAAGTCCGGAGAAAGACGGGAAGAAAGGAAATTGTGTCTCCTTGGACTGAAGGAGGCTACTCTGCCATTGCTCTAAGAAACTCCAGGTGGCACATCCTCAGGAGGAGCAATATTAAAGTTTTATTTTAATGCTCCTATGTATTTGTCTAGGTTTCTGAGGATGAAAGGTAAGCGATCAGGTTAATGTTGTATAGTTGTTAAAGTGTGTTTTTCAGTTTATATAGTGGTTTGTGGAAATGTCATGAAGTGTGGTGTTTAATTTGAGAGTTGTCACCATTGGTAGTTTTGAGATATGTTACTATTGTACTGTTGATGATTCTTAATACCACTATTCAAAATTATGAATCATAATAGTCCAGATAATTTGCTCAACGAAAGAATGCTTGCCATAGCTGTGTATTTGTGTTTCGAGCAGCATGTATTTGTTTTTACTCTTTGATGTGAAGATTGCCAGATCTTTCATGACACCTTGGTGAATATATTTAATTCACAGACAGTTTTGTTTTAACTATTTATTTAATGCCAGTACAAGGATAAGAAGCTTGAGGTTGAGTAAGGTGCACTACGGTTGGCCATAAAGTGTTTGACAAAATGTCTTCTTTCGACATGCATAGTTGAAAGTAAGAGTTGGCAGCAAAATTGCAGTTCTGGACAAAAATTGGTACAGATGTGAGCCACTTGTCAATTCTGTTGACAAAAGTGAAATCAGCATGTTGAATGGGAAGATTGAAAAAAAAAAGTTTTTTTAATGAGCAGCCAAATGATTTCCATCCTGGTGATGAATAGTTGAGTTGCTTTCATAGTGGTTGTTTTGATCAAGTTAATGCTTTTCTTGATACATGATTTGGGCTTACTCCATTGAGTTTGATTTGAGCAAGTTATTCTTTGCCTTGGTGATTTATGTTGGTGGTTGTCTTGTTCAAATACCTTTGGAAGGAAAAGGATGTCTACTAGTTTCCTTTTCATGTAGTGATTGGTTGAATGCTTCAAGGTTAATCTTGAGTTGAATGATGTTGGTTAAACCTTGTCTATAATCATTGTTGCTAAAGCCCTAATTGGTTGAGAAAAGATGTTGGTTGTGTTGTGGTACAGTGTTTGGTACTTGCATAGAGTTGAAAGTGGATTGAGGTAGCCTATTGGATTCTCACTGCAGAGAGAGACAAACAGTTGTCATTGGGTTCAAGCTTGTTGAGAATATATCCAAGATGCATGGTGAAGTTGTATGCGAGATGTTGCTGACATTGCAGAACAAAAATTTGGCTATATAATATTATTGTATGCCTTCACTAACAATGGACAAGTTTGAGTTTGCAAGGCAACAGAGGGTAGTTGCACAGAAGACGGTGGTTCAGTCATGTTCTTACACATGTTATATTGGTGAAGTTGACGGTGATGGTGTCATTCACTGGTTATTGTTGCTATTCACATTATTGATTTTATTGATGCCTATTATGCTTATCATGATGTTGTCAATCAGTGAAATGAAGTGGTCTTGGACTCAGGGGGAGCATTTGTGTATTTGTTTTTCTTCTTGTTCATGCTTGGAATATTTGCTAATTGTAATAATTTGTGTCTAAGAATGTTGTGCATAGACTTAGGGGGAGTCTGCAGCAGCCCTTTGGTATTATTGTCAAATGGGGAGAAGATTTACAAGAAAATTGCACATGTGTTGCCAACAATTCCAAAGGGGGAGATTGTTGAGCAAAGTGCAGCAAACAGTATTGTCATTGTTGTCAACACAGTCAGACAGATTTATTGATGCAATGGACAAGAGTTTATTGAACAGCAAGGTGTAGCCAAAGTATAATGGATAGGATTTCAGTGTTGAGCAAGGTGTTGCAGGAGGATTGTCATTGTTGTCAATACGGTCAGTTAGATCTAATGATGCAATGGACGAGGCGGTTCAGAAGTCACTCAGATGCAGAGGATAAAGTTCAAAAGTTAGTCAGATCATGAGTCCTTAAATGATAGATGCACAGAAACATAAAACATAATTCAGAATGAGAAGAAGAAGTCTTTAGAACCTGAGATGTCAAGAAGCAGAAAGGTTTTTTTTTTTAAACCAAGGCAGTCAGAATAAAAATTTTTATTTAAAACCATGGATAACAAATTTGAAATGGGTTTTTCTTAAAACCCAAGTTGGCTCTTCGTTTCCTTGAAAAATATGCCCCGGTGATAAAGATATTTAATTTTAAATATTTAGTTTAAATTTTAAAGGTTTTTTTGTGAAAACCAAGGCAGTCAAAATAAAAAGTTTTATTTAAAACCATGGATAACAGATTTGAAATGGGTTTTTCTTAAAACCCAATTTGGCTCTTCGTTTCGTTGAAAAAGATGCCCGGTGATGAAGATATTTAATTTTAAATATTTAGTTTAAATTTTATTTTATTTAAAATTTAAATTAAAATATTAAATTAAATTAAAAGGGCGAACATGTTACTATTTCGCGATAATAAGCTACGGGAAAGTGACGAAGGTGGAAGAAGTGTTTGAGGCCGACAAAGTTAAATGCGGGCCGACGGATTTTAGGGTTTGGCAGCTGACAAATTCTAGGGTTTCTCAACAGACGTTCTTTTAGGGTTTGTTCCTAAAACTTCTTCTATAAAAGCAAGGGTACTTCAAGTTTGAACAAAGGGGGTGAAAAGATAAAGTGCGAATGCGAGCATAGTGTTTGTGAAAGTGAATTTCATGTTGAGCAGAGAGCAGAATGTGAAACGACACAGAGTGTGCGAAGCGTGTGTGCAGAGAAAGCAGAGTGTGCAGAGAATCGCGAAGGGCAAAGTTGATTGCAAAGTCTGGCTATAGTAGTGCAGCAAACTGTGTGAAGTGATTGTGCAAGAGAGAGCAGAGTGCACAGATATTGTAAAGGTGATGTAAACCAATTAGAGTCTTGCAATAACAAAGGTATATGTCAAACATTTTTTATTCAATATTGAAGTCCAGTTGGTGCTGGCAAATTAAGGGGTTGGTGCCTCTTTCTAGTTGGTGCTGGTAAACAATTTGTCCGATTGGTGCTTGGAAAATTAAGGGGTTGGTGCCTCTTTCCAGTAGGTGCTGGTAAAATAGGAGTTGGTGCTCCATTCTATTGAAGAAGATAAAGTTAAGGGGTTGGTGCTCCTTCCGGTTGGTCTTGGTAAAGGATTATGTAAAGTTGTAGCTTTGCATTGACTGGATTTGGATGGTAGTCCAAGCGGTATTTTTGAGGAGTAGCCACATTGGTGAACCTCGTTAAAATGTTTTGTTATGTGTGATGCTTTCTTGATGCATTTAGTATCTCTTTTATCTGCTTTAAACTGCTGCTGGTTTTATAATCTAATTGTTTTAGAAGTTTTTAAAGAACACACTGATTCACCCCCCCTCTCAGTGTCATTGTGATTACAACAAGATATACTATGTTGGAAAATGTATGCCATTGAGAGAGCTCTAAGGCAAGTACATCTAATTTTATGGAAGGTCTACATCACTAGGATATTTGTGAGGCTGGTACATTTGTGTCACTAGGAAAATAGCAATTTTAGGAGATCTGGTCCTAATAGTTGTAAAGGAGATGTCATCAATTTTGAATAGATTTTGCGTGAGTGAATAGGGTGCAGGTACCTAGGGCAGGGGTAATGTGGAAGATGTGCAAAGTGAGGCGAACATTGATAGCAAGGGTGACATGGTAGGTGGGCCCTTGGGAATCTATTTAGGTTTTGATTTATTTGAATTAGGCATTAGGGGGGTCCAAAATATTTGATGTCTTCTACTCCATCTATGGTAAATTTAAACCATTCATGGTCTCGAGTGTTATTGGGAGCTGACCCTATTTTTAAGACTCACTTTGATATGATTCTAGAGCTAGAGGTTGATATTACTTCTTTGTAAATTCCTCAACCTATTCTTCATATAAAAATAGTGAAAAAATAAAACTCCTTGGTTAGGAAGTTTATTGGGGTTCGACCAGATTTAGACTCTATCAAAAAATAGACTGCTAAAAAATGAAGGTCAAAGGGGTATTTATAAATGGTGGAATTGCCCAAATACTTTATGCTCTTTAATTTTAAGACCTCATAAGGCATGCAGATTTTCGTTATGAAGGGATCATGGTTCGTTGGTCAAAAAAGGCATTTTTTGACCAATTGGTCCCCGAACTTCAATTAATCTATTGAGAATATCAGTAGGGCACTCCTTTGGATGCATCTTCCTAGGTTACCTATGGTATTATAGGATTATGACATCCTTAAGGGTATTTATAAATCAATGGGTAGCTTTATTATATTGGATCCAACCAGTCGGCCAAAAAGAAATGATGGTTTTGGCCAAGTTGTGCATTAACACTGATCTCTCTAAGTCTCTTCCTTTTATTAAGTTGGTTTTATATTTTGGAGTTTATATATAGGATATATAATATGAAACCACTATTCCCATTTGCATTAACTATAAAAGGGTTGGTCATTTATAGAATAAGTGTGCTAAGAAGAAACCTCTTCAAAAATAAGAGGCCCAAATATAGAGAAAAAAAGAATATTGCTCTAAAGTTGATTTCAGATTCTAGAGTCTAGATCTAGGATATAGAATATGAAACATCTATGCTCATTTTCATTGACTATAAAATGGTTTGTCATTTATGGACTAAGTGAACTAAGAAGAAACCTCCTTTAAAATAAGATGTCTAGATATAAATAAAGAAAAAAGAAGACTACTTTAAAGTTGTTGGGGTTTTTCTAGAAGTTGGTATGCATTCCAAGCATGCATAGGTGAATCCAAATAAATTAGTTGTATTAGGATAGTTGCTACCTTCTGGTCTTTAGGTTGGGTTGGATTCTATTTTGGATAAGGGCGTTGAGATCCTAGATCATCAAGGGTATTACCTACCTTATGGTCTGGTTCCTTTGTCCCACCTTCAAGAGGCTCATATTGAAGTGCTTTTAGGATCAGTTACCCCTAATTTGTATAATGAGAGGGTTGTTGTACTTTTTTATAAGTAAAAATATGAAGCTATCATGGAGTCTCTTTGGGATGTAGAAGTGGGAGAGATTTCTAGAAATATATTTGATAAGGAATCAGAGGTATAGTCTTCCTCGAAGGAAGATGACTTTCAATAATTTCTAAATAGGTGAAAGATGAAACTAAATAAGATAGCTTAGTAAGAGTAGATCCTTCCTTAATCAGTAGAACCAATAAATAAGGGAATGTTTGGGTCTATGCGGCCCATCAGAAACACCCAAAAAATAATAAATCTAAGTAGTGGGAAGGGGCCAAGAAGACCAAAAAAATTTGAGGTGATCTTAAAAAAATGACTCAAGATGTAGCTAATGTCTCCCAGCATACATTAAATTTGACTAAATATTAGACTTTGCAATCCTTTAATTAATGAAGATTATCTCATGGAATATTTGGGGTTCGCATATCTTGACTAAACAAACAATGCTAAAATATTTCATAAAAGGATTCAATCATGATATTATTTTCTTACAAGAAACTAAGATGGGTGATGAGGATTTTGATATATTACAAAGGTTTGTTTGTAAGGGTTAAAGTTGTGAGTAGGGTTGGACATGGTTCTTTCAAAGGGTTGTAGATGCTTTGGAATCTTGATTCTATGGAGGGTAAGCTCATTCATAAGTTTGATAGGTTCTCTTCTTTTTTATTCTATTGTAAAAAGACTATTTTTTTTATGGGTTTCTACCAATGTGTATGCTTCCAATGTTGTTGTAGATAGAAGGAAACTCTAGGTTGACTTAAAATCCCTTGTTTCTTCGTTTGACCTTCCATGGTTTCTTACTAGTGATTTTAATTTCATTCTACCCCATTTTAAGAAACTTTGAGGCTTGACTATTTTTTCGGATAGCAGGGAGGATTTTTGTAAGTTCTTGACCTCCATGAGACTAGTCAATATCGATTTTCAAGGCTCTAAATTCATTTGGTCTAATAGAATAAGGGGAGGATGGTTGATTCAATCTAGTATTGATAGGGCCCTTGCTTTGGTGAGTTGGCTCACAATGGTTTAGGATTGCTCTTTGAGGACTTTACCAAGAATTTATTTTGACCATAACCTATTACTTGTTAGAATTCATTGAGGAGAAATGTTTGAAAGGTTATCCTTTTATGTTTGAGGTAATGTGGCTTTCTCATCCAGATCTTTAAGGCTTGATTAAGGCTTAGGAATTTATATTTCTATGACACTAAGATGTTATAAGTGGACAAGAAGCTAAAAATAATCAAAGCTAACTTGAAGAGGTGGAACCAAGAGGTTTTTGGGAACCTCTTCCAAAGGAAGAAAAAAATATTTCAAGAATCATAGGAAATTGAGGAAAAAGGCCAAAGTGAAGGTTGTTCGGAGGAGTTGGAAAACAAAGAGCAAATACTCTTGCAGAATTTCATAATATTCTTTCTAGCGAGGAGTCTTTTTGGAAGCAAAAATATCAATCTATGTGGCTTAAGGAGAGGAATATGAATACCAAGTTTTTCCACCTATCAACCTTGAAATATAGGAGTGCTAATACAATAAGATAAATTATATTGGATTCTAGTGAATACCTTTTGATAAGGAAGAAATTGCTATTGCCACGATATCCTTATTTTAGGAATAATTTTTTAGAGACAAGGAGGAATATGGGGATGCCTCAAAGGAACTTCTTAGGAATATTCTCCAAGTTCTGAAGACTAAGATAAATAATTCTTTGAATGCCCCCTTTTCTAATGATGAGATTAGCATCAACCTATTTAATATGAATAAGGACAAAGCACCTAGGTCAGATGGGTTCCTTGTTAGTTTTTTTCAAAGGTTTTAGTACCTTCTTGGTTTAAATATTTTGAAAGCCTTGAGAGAATTCTAATCTTATTCCTCTTTGCTACAAGCATGGAATACTACCTTTATTTTTTTGGTTGTAAAGAAACATGGTGCCTCTTATCTAAGGATATCAAACCTATCAACTTATGCAATACCCTATATAAGTTGCTTACTAAGATACTTGCTAATAGGCTGAAAAGTCTTCCCCATATTGATTTCTACTCTTCAAGATGATTATGTTCATGGTAGGAAGATTATGGATGGGATCATTATCATTTATGAGACTTCACATTTTATTTCCAAAAGCGGGTTGTCTGGAATGCTTCTTAAATTTGATATGCAAAATGCGTATGATAGTGTCTCTTGGGAGTTCTTTGAAAAGGTGTTGTAGAAATTTGGCTTTGGGGATCTATAGAGGAAGTGGATTAGAGTTTGTATTTCCTTTGCTAAATTTTATATCATCATAAATGGGATTTTAAGTGGTTTTTTTGGGGTAAAAGAGGTATTAGGCAAGGTGATACATTGTCTACATATAATTTTATTTTGTTGGGTAAAGATTTAGGAAGATTGATTCGTGTTGTTACCTTATCCTCTAAGATTAAGGGTATTGTGAAGATAATTTCTTGTCAACAGTTTGTAGATGATATTGTACTTCTTAGTGAGGCTACTATGAGAGAGGCTAAGAAATTTATGAATATTTTACAATTGTATGAGAAAGTTTCCAGCAAGAAAATTAAATTTCATAAAAGTCAAATCTTTTTTATGAATACTAGGGGTAACTTTAGCATAGAATTGTAGGTATTTTTGGTTGTGGCATTGCTAAACTTCCTTCTTTATATCTAGGTATGCCATTGTTCACTAGTAGGATGAAGGAGAATTTATGGTTTCTTATGTTGGATAGGATTCAATGTAAGTTTACTATGTGGAAAGGTAATCTATTGATCTAAGCAGGTAAGTTGCAATTGCTTCAAGCTACCCTCCAAAGCATTATCGTCTATTATATGTTTATTTTTACAATGTATTTCAAATATAGGAAGATGATTGATCAAATATTTAGGATATTCTATGGAATAGTGTGGAGGATAAATTGAGTGTGTTCTATGTTTCTTGGGATAGGGTCTGCTCTTTTATGAAATAAGGTAGTATTGAGATTAGAAATTTACGATTGTTCAATAAGGCATTGATTGAAAAGACAACTTGGATATTATGTGTTGAGGAGGATCAAATGTGGAAATATATTTTGAGAGGTAAGTATCTAGAAAATAACATTCTATTTTTTAGAATTGTTGCTCCTCCTAGGGGTTTTGTGATTTGGAATGGTTTATTGGGGATCAAAAGTTTAGGTATGGAGGGGATGCCATGGCAGATTGGGAATGACAAGGATGTGTTCTTCTAGGAGGATACTTGGATTCTATTTGAACCATTCTTTCTTAGTCCTAAGTTTTATGATATGAAGGCTCATTTATCACTAAAATATGGAGAAAAAGTAATTGATTATATAATCATCACCAATGGCAAGAGAATTTGAAAGCATATGATTTTACATACAACTAATCTTTGGATCCTTTAAAGTTTGTAAAATTTGAACATATTGCTAAACAGTACTTGATTATATAATCATTACTAATAGAAAGAGAATTTAAAAGCATCTAAATTTACATATAGTTGATCTTTGGATCCTTCAAATTTTGGTAAATTTGAACATGTTGCTGCAACAATACTTTCTTCCTCAATAGAATGATAGGGACTTCCTTCTATGGACTCATTCTCCTAAAGGCCATTTTTCTATCAAGATTGCATATGATGCATAAACATTGTCTAGGGGAGTATATTTTCTAGTGTAAAGGGTTTGTATCCTCATTTGATACCCAAATTTACATTTTTTTTTGTTGTGTTTGTAAAATATAATTTTGACTATTGATAATTTATGTAAGAAAGGCTTCCATATTCCCAATATTTGTCTCTTGTGTTCTAAGGATGTTGAATCTATGGATCATATTTTCATTTATTTTGATTTCTCAAATATGGTGTTCAATGCTTTATTGGATTCCTTTTATGTCAAGTGGATATTACCTCAAACTTTCAAGGAACTTTTAATTTAGTGGAAATCCCCCTTCATAAGTCACAACCTCACTAGGGTGTGGGACCTAGTTCTTAATTTTTATGGAGTATCTAGTGGGAGAGGAATAAAATAACTTTCAAATATATTTCTAGGGATGAATCCCTTATCTCTAGAAGGATTAAAGTTGCTATTGAGAATAATATGGTTGTCTTTACTGTTGGAAATGGTAGGGATAAAGATATAGATAAAGGGGCTATTGTTAGTAATAACCATAATCACTATTTATTGTGGTAATTAATCACCTACATGCAAGAAAGTAGCTATTTTAAAAACTACTTAACAGTTACTATAAATCTACCTACAGAAAGACAAAAAACTAGAAGGGTCTTCTGCTTTTGTATCCACTGTTCAAAAATATTGTTTACTAGATGGAATAAATTGACTAAAGGGTGGGTCATTCTAAATTTTGATGGGTCTTCCAAAGGTAACCTTGGGAGGGTTGGTGGAGGGGGTGTGTTTAGAAATGAGGTCATTTGGGATTACACCAAATATTATGGTATTTAGACCAACAACCTAGTTGAAGCTAAGGTACTTTTCTTGGGTGTCCATCATGTTTTTGAGAGGGGATTCAGAAGAGTTCCCATACAAGGTTTCTCCATGAACATCATTCAAGATTTGTAGGCTAGAAATATTGACAATTGTATCATCCTAAATATTATTAAGGAGCCCTCAAAATTTTTGGAAGGTATGTTAGAAGTTAAAATTGAGCATATTTACAGAGAAGATAACTAGATTGTTGATGTTATGGCCAATTTGGGGATGGATAGTGGCCAATTCAAAATTTAGGAAGATAATTTTCCTCCATGGTTAATGATAATTGTTGCTTTGGAAGCATTGGGTCTACCTATCTAGTAGACCTTTTTAGTATTTTTCTACTTTGATGACATATCCTTTGTGTTTTAGTGATTTTATCTTTGGGGGTATTTTTTGGAGAGCTGGTCCTTTTGCTCCCTAGTGATTTTAATTCTTAGGGAATATGCTTACTACATTGTCCTTACCCTTGCTCTCTAGGATTGGGGTTTTGTTATCTGCATCTTGATGTATTTTCTACCTTTCTAGTGTTATGCAAAAATGGAGCAAGATATCTAGTGCCTATAAAAGAAATTTGACATAAAAAATCTCCTTTATGCCCTCCTAGGTAGTGGGATGGTCTATGTTGTATCATGGTGTTATCTTTCTCTTTTTTTCTTTTGGGTGTCTATTGGGTTTAGTTTCTTTTCTTTTGGCCTTAGAGGTTGGCTTGTGCTTAATTGACCTTTTCTTTCTCTACCTCCTCTAACGTAAAAGGTTTTGGGACCTTTTAAAACCCTCTTTTTTCACCATTAATAAAAAAATACAATGTACTTAAATATTCATTTAATATTATTTAATATAAAAGTAAAAATTAACATTTGCATGGTCCCATATCTTCATGTGCATGTGTAACATCTTCAATTAAAAAATAACTCTTAAAAATTCACAAAACAATTTCACATCAAATTATTCTATACTTTTGAGTTCATTATGCATATATTTGGGATATACTTACTTATCATACTATCATCCATAAGGAAGATATATCCTATCCCATAGAACATATATATCCTATTTTCTTTTAGATTTATATCTTAGAATTCTTATTTGAAATACCTAGACCTCACTATCAAGCCAACCATTTACTCTCTATAAACTATAAACTTTGAAATAATAATAAGTCAAGTATAATTAATATATATAGACACAAAATAGAGGCTATTTATCTATAATATATAATAATATATTTTTCTTCATTATTAAAAAAATATAATTTATATAAACTTCTCAATTATATTGTGTGTTGCATGCATAATTACTGATTTATTATAATATCACTATGTTTCTACAATGTAATATGGGTGGGACCATATCAATCATATATTTACTATTTAAAAATATTAATGTATATTTAAGGTCATGGTAAAGGTACTAAGCCTTAAGAAAAAATACTATTATCCTTTGGTTGATCTCTTCATGCACATGTGTAACATCATCAATTTAAAATATAACTTTTTAAAAATCCATAAGCATTTTACATATCAACTTATTCTATACTTATGAGTTTATTGTGTATATATTGGGATTCACTTATGTGTTGTAGATATATTTTACTAATAGGACATATATATCCTATTGTTTTTGCATTGGTACCTTTGGATTCTTATTTTGAATATCCAGACCTCAAAATCAAGTCATCCACTCTCTATAAACTATAAAAAATGAAGGAATAATTATTGAATTATGATATATATATATATATATATATATATATATATATATATATATATATATATATAGACATAAAATATAGGCTATTTATCTATAATCTATAATAAAATATTTTTCAAATGATGGTCAATAATTTATATTATTGTGCTATTTGTTGTTCAAAATATAAATTTTGACTCAATGTACCAAACAAGCATGGAATATATAGAATGTAAGTTTTTTATTAAATAAGAATACAATTTATATAAAATTATTAATAATATATTTTATGTTGCATGTATGAAAGAGGATGGGAGGCTTACCTTCTATTATTGTATCAATATTTGAATTGTTGCTAACAATGTTGCAAACACTTTGGCTTGTGAGTTTGGATTGAAGTTTGCTATTGAGCAGTAGATAAGATACCTCCACATTTATGGGGACTCTACCTTTATTATAAATGCTCTCTTCATGGATAGTTGGTTAGCTCCATTCAACTTCAAATCATTTTGGTTAAAATGAAAGAGCTAATTAAAAATTTTACTCAAGTGCACTATTTCCACATTCATCAAGAATTTAACAAGATTTTAGATGTAATTGCCAACACCAAGAAAAAAAACCAATCTCAAAATTACTAGGAATAGATCTCAACAAAGATGAGTTGGATGATGCACACTAGCTTCATTCATTGGTATACAATAAAAGGTTTTTTTTGCTTTTATGTTATTAATTATATTTTATAATTTTATTCTTGAATGCTAACACCTTAGTTTTCTAGTACTTTCTAATTTTCAATGACATTTTTAGTGTCGTTTGTATGCCAACATCATATGTTTTCGGGCACCTTTTATTTTTTTATTTTTTTTCTTTAATTTAATTCAAATTTTCCTTTTAAAAGAAAACTACCCAAGTTATTAAAAATACCATTATGTGTGTCTAAAGTAATGTAGGCGAGACAATTTCAATCACATATAATCAATTATATATATATATATATATATATATATATATATTATACCATTTCAAAATGATAATGTATATTAAAAGTAATAGTAATGGTATAACTAAGTTTTAAAAATAAATTACTATTATTTTGGTTGATCTCTTCATGTGCATGTGTAACATATTTAATTTTAAAATAATTTATGAAATTCCACATCTTCAATTAAAAAGTAATTTTTGAATATCGACAAGCATTCATCATATCAAATTATTCTATAACCTTGAGTTCATTATGCATATATTTAGGAGACACTTATGTGTTGTGTTATTGTATATATATCCTATTTTCTTTTGGATTAATACCTTGGATTTCTTTTTTAGAATATCCAAAACTCACTATCAAGCCATTTACCCTCTATAAACTACAAAATATGAAAGAATAACTATTCACCTATAATTAATATATATAGACATGAAATAGAGGCTATTTATCTATAATCTATAATAATATTTTTTAATTAACATTATCATCCTATTGTATTTCAAAGTATGTATGTATTTTGATTCAATGTACAAAAAAAGCATAGAATGTATAAAATGAAACTGCATTATTAATAAAAATAAACTATATATAAACTTCTTAAAAATAATATTCTGAGAATTGCATGCATAATTACATGATACGAATATGTGTCTCTGTGATGATGTAATATAGATGGGATCATTTCAATCCCATACAATCAACTAAAATTATATATTTTATACCATTTCAAAATGTTAATATATATTTATGGTTGTGTTAAAGCTATAGCTAAGTTTTAAGGAAAAACTACTATTATCTTGGCTAAATAATTTTGCATGTAGAGGGATTAAAAATATATAAGAGAGTCAAATTTCAAACTTTAATGACCAACAATGAAAATAAATTATGAACATGTCTCTTCTTGTGGATTGCTTCAAGAGGGAAGGGATTTTTTACCTAAAATATTATGATTTGTTATGCAAATTCTTACCTTATAAATGTTCTTTTCGGATAGAATATGTAAGATTTATACATTAGTGTCACGTAGTAATACTTTCATGTAAGTATATCTTATTCTTAAGGGGGTTTCAAAAGGTGGTTCACACTAACATACTTTGGATAAATAGACATTTAAAAGAAATAAATTTATTTGATAACTAAGGAGATTTTTTGCATCGATTATGTTAGTTTCTAGTGTTATGAGTTGTTAACAATTTTATTTTAGTAGAAAATAATATATTAATATTTAAATGGATTAGTTACAATAAAAGAATAGGTGAATACAATCACAATCCAAAGGATATTCTAGTAAAATATGTTAAGAATACAAAAAAAAAATCATTTTTATGGTAAATTATAAGTTCCTAAGGATAATTAAGTCTAAATTTAATAAAGATTATAAATAATTTATCTAATAGAATAAATAAATAATTTTTGACAAGAGACAAGGAATAGGTGGGTCAAAAGGATTCCACCCTTGTTTAAGCTCTTTTTACCCATAAAAATTTCAAGTGGTTGAAGGGGGAAAACCACCATAATTATATTTTTCAAGGTACATGTCATGGGCATAAATGTTAACTACCTTGAATGATTTCTCAACAATATCAAAGAGAAAGCAAATTGCATGATTTGATGGGTCGATCCCCCATACAAGTTTGAACTACATATATTATAAGTACCACTACACCAACACAATAGAGCTCATAAGTAAAAGCATTCATTGATAGGAAAAATAAATTACCTATTGATGATATTAACTTTTTACAAGTAAACGAGATCGAAAGATCTAAAATTCTTAACAAATTAATGTAAATCTACTAGACTAGATACTTTTAGATTGGATCTATCAATTGTATTACATTCCATGATAAATATTTATGATGACTAGATGAGGTGCTTGACAACTTCATCCAAATGGTCTTGATGCCACTTTTTATTGGTGTATTATCATTGTCATGTATAAATCCTAGAGAGAGTATGAGAACAATATACTTCCTCTACCTTGTCGGATTTTATAGTTATTGGTACAAAAAAGCTAAGAAGGATCTTCAAATTATTGGATATAATATAGGTAGGAGTCATCATGAAGGGAACATTCGCTTGAGTACTCTAAGATATTGGATTCTAACGATGGAATGGTGGTGATTTCTAGGGGTTAGAGGACCTCATATATATTATGAGCTCACCCTTTGGCAATTTTTGTCTAAAATTCATCAAATATATTAGTCTATAGATCCATTATATGAGTAGGCTATGAAAATGACTTAGGTTTGAAGCAAGCCTCCATGAAAAGGTAATATTTAATCTTGTGAGACATTGGATAAAAACCACCAATTATATGAATTAGGTTTTATCAAACTAGATATCAATTATCTCCTTAAGGTCCTTCTCCAAATTAAATTTTATATAAATGTGTCTTTTAGGTCAAGCATCATAGAAGTTTTGTTGTTCATGGTATACAAAATGACGTAAGGGATAACTAGTGAGTCTAAAAAGAGTCACAAGGGTATGGAAAGAACTAGAAACTCGACCTACATAGAGAATTTGAAGGATTTATACTTTGAGACCACAAGGTGGCTAGACCGTAGCTCATATTTTAGGATACTAGAAACATGTTGTGGGTTAGTAAACTTAAATTGAAATAATATTTTATGAGGATTTTGACACTCTCAAGCTTTAGGCCATGGGTTTTCTATCACTTAGACCTAGGATTTGAGCATCAATTCATTTTATATATGTTCCATAAAATATCCAACTAGCATAAATATATCTAGCCAATGACATTTACTTTTAAGATTATGAACATTCATAATAACATCTAGGTCAATAACCTTACCTTATGGAATATTTTTAGGACAAACTTCATGCGATACTTTCTTAATACCATCTTCATCTCCAATAATAGTTAGTTTTGTTGTGGAGTAGGTCACCATTTTTCACAAGAAGGAAGAGTAAATCATTCTCCAAAAGGAGGACACAATCTAAATACATGAAGCAAAGTGATCATAACTCCCTCCAATATAAAATTATCCAACTTCCAAATGTTGACACCCATGGTTTTGGAATACTTTAAACATTCAAATGATTATTTTAAAATGATAAATTAATTTATAAGTTGATAGATACTAAAATAAATATTTCAAGTATATAGTTTTTTTCATTTTAATAAAATTGTATGTTATATTTTTACTTATTCAATAAATTATATCCAAAACAATAAATAGGTCCTCTTTATAAGTATTTTAAAAAATTAACCAATGTCAAAAGAAAACTGAAATCACTTGGGATACGGAAGCAATGGCATACCGGGTGTGATGCAAACAAAAGCATATGTAACGCTAGCTCCTACGAATGAAGAAAAGGACTAAAGTGCATGAAAAGGGAAAACAAACGAACTGAAATGAGATATAAAGCAAATGTAAAGTGCAGCCCTTTTATTTTATTAATTTTTCTTTGAGATCAGGTTACAATACGTCTCCTTCCTTTTTAGGGGCTAGGAGCGTTAGATATAGTTTTGTTACACCACGGATGGTACGCTTCCCTTCGGGATCTTCCGCGTGCCCACATTTGAAATGGGCGGGCCAAACGTCACTGTCGCTTGCGTGAATGCATCTGTAGTTCCTTGCTACCCCTCCGGTGTCGAGATCCTACATTCAAAGAAACAACAAATGATTAATAGCACCTACGGATGGAGGGAAACATGCAATCCCCAAGGCCTCCAGTTAATGCATGCATGAAATAATTAAAACGGTAATCAAAACATGTCAGAATAAGATGAAATTTGGAAAGAAGCATGCAAACACCATCATGAACACACTGCAAAAGGAACAGTCGAGAAATCTATTGTAGATTTCTAATCGCTCCGGGGTGGGACGATTAGGACTGTCATAAAATGTCAAAAAGCAACCTCCTAAATGTCCCATCCGAGAGGCCTCCAAAACACCTACAAAGTTGGGGTTAGGCAAAATAGGGCATTTTGAGATGACCCAGAAGGTCGGATTTTGCAGATTCGGCCCCGATCACCCTGTATCCGAAGATGCTCCCTGTATGTTAGTGAAAGCGAAAAACAATGAAAACACAGTCAAAACTCATCAGAATGGCATGAAATTTGAATGGCAGCATATATGAATGACATAAAATAAGATGCAAAAGAAATAGTGAAGAAATATGCTACAGATTTCTAATCGCTCCGGGGTGGGGCGATTAGGACTGCAGTAGTGCGGGGGCGCCCGGGGCAGGACGCCCACCGTTTGGGGCTTGGTTTCGACACCAATCCACTTGGGATGGGTCCAAAACCTCCTAGGGGGTTGTGTCAAAAAATTGGGTGGGGTATTGTGGCCAAATGTTTGGGTTTTGGGTCCGGATTGCGCTTCCAATGTTCACCCAATAACCTCCCTTCCAAAAGAGAGATCAAGGATGTAAGAAGCACAAGTGAGGGGTGAGGATGTAATTCGGCAGCACTCCGTTGCTCCAAATGCTCCTGCTCTATCCTATTTTTGGGGTGAGAAGACTCACCATTTTATAGACCTGAAGGTCTACTTTGAATGTGCATGTAGGGGCGCCACTTGGCCATCATGCCTTCCCAGGGGAGAGAAGATTCCTCCCTGATTAAGGGCTCCATGACTGCCTCTATGACTGCCTCTTTGAGCTCAAAAATGCTCACTCGCACTCCCATGCATTGAAGGTGGAGTTGAGTGGTGGATCTGAGCTGCCATTTGTCAAGGTTTGACCTTTTTCCCATCAAACCTGCTATTCGCCCCACCCTGGAGCGATTGCTGCTAATCGTCCCGGGGTGGGGCGAATAGCATTCTAATCGCCCCAGGGTGGAACGAGTAAGGAGCAGGGTGCTTGAAAGGTGCCAAATTGACCTCTGACCTTCCAAAACTACTTTGGGAGTGGTTAGGACCACTTTTTAACCTCTAGGGGCTGCCCTAGGGGCTATGTATGCCAATTCGGTCAGTGCTTGTATCCACATGATCAGATTGGTGTTGTTTTGGTGTCTACAGATGCCCCTTTTTGGGATGCGCTGTGCGTGGCGCAGTGCTGAGAAAAAATAGATAACCAAAGCACTTAATGATTAGGGTTTCTTGGTAACCTAACCAAATTTTGATGCCCCAAGTATGGAAAGGGCACGCATTCTTGAATCCTTGCTTCTGACGAGCTAAGGAGCTTAATTCAAGTGTTAACCTTTTTCGGTGAGGTGTTACTTGATCTTGGACATTGTTCAGTCATGAATAGGCAAAGGGCGCAACCTTTTGTCTATGGGAACCTTGAGTTCATGATTCTAGAATGCCAAGTGTTTGATCAGCTTGTGATTATTGCTTGTTTGCTGCCCCAAGCGGGAGCGTGATTGTCTTTGTCAATGATTCTTTGAATGCATGCCATTTCCTTGATTGGGTGTGTATTTGTTGATTGGTGACTAAGTGTGACTACCCCCTCAAGCGACGAATCGATGAGGGAATGACCGACATGAGAAAAGTGATGAGTCGCTTGACCCAAGATGACTTTTGTAAGGGTGCCTTCAGTTGTTTTCCATTGAATGCTTATGCAGTTTCCCAACAATCTGACCTATTTTTGGTGGGTTTTAACCCTTTTTGGGATGCCTTTTGGGGATGAAATTGTCAAAAATTCATCCTCCCGTGGAGCGGTCCGGCTATGGTAGCCTTCTTAGGGAGTAGGATATTGATAATTTGTGGCCCCAACATCGGTTTTGTATGCCAATAATGTCAGGCACAAAGGCGCCTTTGTTCGGCAATTTTATTGCTATTTTTGGGTGGGTTTGGACCCTTTTTGTGATGCCTTTTGGGGATGAAATTCTCAAAAATCCTTCCTCCCGTGGAGTGGTCCGACTATGGTAGCCTTATTAGGGAGTAGGATAGTGAGGATTTGTGACCCCAACATCAGTTTTGGATGCCTTGAATCGCAAGCACAAAGGTGCCTTTGTTCGACAATTTTATTGCTATTTTTGGTGCATTTTGGATGCAATTTTGGTTGTTTTTTATTTTCTTGCTTTGTAATCATCCCAGGGTGGGATGAATACCAGTTTTGTAATAATCCTAGGGTGGAACGATTAAAGGCCTAAGAGCCTATATAAGGGCCAAAACTAGGTTTTGGGCTCATTTGCAATTGTTTTTTCTGGCGATTTGGAGCTGTGAGGAGGAGTTCGAGTCTGCATAGCGGAGCACTATCAAGATTTCATGGATACCATGAGTGCATGGACCAGATCTTCGAGTGGCAGAGCCGAGGCAAGACCGGTAGGTGCTCCTTCTCTTTATTTTGTTTGTTTTTATTTTACAGTTCAAAATCGTAATTAATTTATTTTGTATTTCATTTTTCTTTTTAATTGTTTTGTATTTGTATTTTGTGTGGCATTGTTTAAACTAAGATCAAAACCCTAGTTTTAAAAAAAAATTGTTTTTATTTTGTTTTTTGTATTAAGTTTAAACTATGATTAAAAACCCTAGGTTTAAAAAATTTGTTTTATTTTTTTTTTGTTTTTTAGTTTAAACTAGAGTTAAAAACCCTAGGTTAAAAATTTGTTTTTATTTTGTTTTTTTTTAAACTAAGGTTAAAACCCTAGTTATTTTATTTTTTTTTTGTTTAAACTAGGTTAAAAACCTAGTTAATTTTTTTTTTGTTTTTTAGTTTAAACTAAGGTTAAAAACCCTAGGTTAAAAATTTTGTTTTTATTTTGTTTTTTGTTTTTTAGTTTAAACTAAAGTTAAAAACCCTAGGTTAAAAATTTTTATTTTATTTTGCATTGTTTATTGATTTTTTTGAATGTTTGTACTGTACATTTTGTTAATGTTGTTGTACAGTTTATTAAATGTTTTTGTTGTACAGTTTGTATACATTGTTGTATATTTGTTTTAGTGTTGTACAATTTTTTTTGTTGTCATGTTTTAATGTTTTTGTGTTGTTTTGTTTTGCAGGTGGTGAAGAGTCGGTACCGTCAGCCGACGGTATTCTCTGACGCATGGGATGCATTGACTATGGCGGACTGGGATTGGCTTGATGCCCTTGGGCTCAAGCAGGTGACTCGATTAGAGCCTGTGGTGGGGGATCGGGCATATCTGACTACCCTGATCAATTTGTGGGATCCCCGCACCAACACCTTTCATCTCCCAACAAGGGAGATGACAGTGACTCTAGAGGACGTTTATCAGATTCTACGGATTTCGATAGATGGGCTGCCCATTCGGATGACTCCTCGAGATCAGTGGACGGTGGTGCTGACATGGTGCTTTGGGCATGCGATGAAGATGGAGGTGGAGAGGGTAGAGGGGGACTGCTTGATTGGTGGGATTATGGTGTGGTGGTGGTTTGAGAAGGGCATGTTGGGGGTGAGGCATACATTGCTTATGACCCTCATCTCCAACATGTTGCTTCCTGACTCCTCAGGTGTGAGGTTCCCTTGGAACTTGCTTGAGGTAGTGTTCAGACTGGTGGAGTGTCCGACGGTAGCACCACTGATTATGAGGTGGGGTCAGACGCTACTGGCATAGTTATATGATGAGTTGTACGAGGTCCGCTACCGAAGGTGAAAGGGGATTGGGTGTAGCTACCTATTGTAGTGTTGGGGATGGCAGCACATAGCTATGGAGCGGCCATAGGGGTTGCCTTGGACCACTCGGGGAGAGATGGTGGATAGGGAGATTGGCTATGCTGCCCTATGGTGGAGGTCCGAGGAGCAGGGGCAGAGTCGATGGTGGGCAGGTGTCGTGGGGCACTATGTTGATGCCTTCTCACGTCTTGCTCTAGGAGAGGTGTTCTAGTGGCCATACTGAGACTATCTAGCCTGGCCTGAGGCTGGGGAGTGGCTCCGATGGGCGTGCAAGGGGAGGTGGCTGATCGAATGACATGGGACCGAGCAAGAGTACTTCTCGTATATTCGGGTGACTCGATAGTTTGGGGTGTGCTAGGGATTTCCTAGTGAGCCCTTGATCTATCGACATCGGGGCGACGAGAGGACTTTAGCCTGGTCGATCATTGAGCCATTGGGTGAGGAGTCGGATGTAGTGATTGATGTCCCCGACGTGGACAATGTCGGGGTGACTATCGAGTATGACCAGTGGTGGACGATGCGGTGATGGTGGGGTGAGGGGCCTCTAGGAGGTGCGGATGTGGTAGCAGTAGGTGGTGAGGATGTAGAGGCATCAGGGGAGGGTTGGGGAGCTCCGCTCGATGATGCAGATATGGTGGAGGTTGATGACTTGACTGGGGATGACCTAGGGGTTTCGGAGCAGCCGGATACATAGGACGTTCCGGAGTAGTGGGTGCCGGAGTAGCATGCCATCCCGAAGATGCCCATGCCTCAGGAAGTCCTGGGGGATATGGAGGCTAGGTATCATGCTGAGATAGCACGATTGGAGGAGCTACTATGAAGATGGGATGAGGAGCACAACATCGAGAGGGATCACCTGTGGGCTCAGTTGGCATAGTGGGATGAAGCATTGGCTGCATACCACCGATGGGATGTGGAGTGGGGTCGGTTTTGGGTGGAGTTGGAGGCCGAGATTATCCGCCTTGGTGGATAGTTACCTGAGCTCACTGGAGGTGGATCTTCATATCGAACGAGAGACAGTGAGACTGAGCAGTCTACTTCCTCTCATCGTAGGTGGGTGGGTGAGGGTAGCGCTAGTGGGCATGATGTGGGGGTTGGAAGTAGCCACCCTGAGAGGTCCCATAGGACCCACACCACTGGGGGTAGTTCCAGTCGCACCGATCCTACGTGATCATGGTGGCCGACTCCCTAGGCTTGGGGTTTTTGATTTTTTGATTTTGTTGTGAGGTCAGAGGACCGACTTATTGTAGCCTACGGGCATTTTTGGTGATATATATACATGACTTTATTTTTTATTATACACTTGTCATGATTTATTGTTACTTTTATGCACATTTATTTACGTTGATGTATGCATAGGTTATTATGAATGCGATGTTTCTAATTATATGATGTATGCATATGGAATGGATGAAATGATTTGTTGATAACTTGGTGGTGGCACCATAGACTGTACAGGATTTACTGGCTTTTTGTACTATGTGATTGCTTTGTGGAATGACTTTGCATGTGTGAATTTTTTTTTGTTTTGTATTTTTTGATGGTGATGTAAGTAATGGAATGTACCACAGGTGTTCTAGAATGTAGTTAAGGTTTTTCCGAGACTCAAATGTTTTAACTAACTAGCCAAGACTGTACATTTATCTTACAAGACTTTTGAACAAGGTACGAATCAGACTTGAGTTTGACCAAGTTATTTCACATCCCTGTGTGTGCGATTGAGTTCGTTTATGTGGTATTTGTCAGGATACCACCAGTGCCAGGTAGGCTGTCCACCAAACCTGTACTGAGGATCACCTAATTAGCTCCACTAACTCCTTTGTTGTATTTAGTAAGATTAATCCACAGGGCAATCTAAGGTACCATAAGCTAGCTCATCCACATGCAAACATTGGTCTACTCACACGCAAAGCTAATGTGATAGACATATCATCATGCGTTTAGGATACCGCCATTTCTAGGTAGGCTATCCACCAAACCCATAATGAGGATCACCTAAATGGTTTTTCAAATGCTGAGAATTCCAGGGATTCAAGCTCAGGCATCTTTCGATTGCTCAACTTGTTGGGATACTTGCTCTCATACATAGTGATGAAAATCACTATTTATTTTTCTCTTTTGTTTTTCTTTTTGAGCAAGGGGTTTGAGTAGTGGTGATAACCATTGTTATTTTATTTTGCATTTTGGATTTCAAAGTTGAGCTCGTAGGTTTTTGGCTTGTGAATGGCATTGATCCCTTTTGGCTTTGGGGATGACTACCCATCCTGTTCAGGGACGTGTAGTATGAATCCTTACGACTTTGGGGACCAAAGGTGATTGGGGATCTTATTATGGAATGGCATTGATATTTTAGGCCTTGGGGATGACTACCCATCCTTGTCAAGGGCATGTAGTATGAATCCTTACGACTTTGGGGATCAAAGGTGTTTGGGATTTTTGATAGTGGACTTTTTTTTTTGCTTGTGAATGGCATTGATCCTTTTAGGCCTTGGGGATGACTACCCATCCTTGTCAGGGGCATGTAGTACGAATCCTTATGACTTTGGGGATCAAAGGTGTTTGGGTTTTGTGATAGTGGTGATAACCACTATTTAT
Organism: Wollemia nobilis; assembly: GCA_028583015.1. Lineage (NCBI taxonomy): Eukaryota > Viridiplantae > Streptophyta > Pinopsida > Araucariales > Araucariaceae > Wollemia > Wollemia nobilis. The sequence continues at coordinate 4,445,259 of JAQPPZ010002458.1, forward strand.
TATGGGGAATTGGATGGGGAAGAGCTTGTCCTTTTGTCAATTCTCAGCATTCTTGAACCATTCGCACAGGGGGATGAGCAGGATAACCTTTCACCTATGGTACCCTAGACTGCTTTGTAGGTTTCTCTTGCATTCACACAACTTGGGAATTTTTTATGTGTTTTAACTTGTGTTGGGATGCGACGTAACAAGGTGTGATCCAAGTAAAACTCTACCTTTGTAAAAATATGTCTGACTTTGTACAGTTTTTGACTAGAAATCTAAAGACAGTTGAATGATGAAAACCCTAAAGACATTAGCAGACAACTGATTATGATATGGCAAAAATGTGGATGGTGTTATTTTGGATGGATGTGTTTACAAAATGGACTGAATGTGGAAAATGATGGAATTGCCTAGCAATTACAGTCTATGGTGCTTATGACATGTATGACCAACAAATATGCAATGTATGGATGCGATGCCTAATGCAACTTTTTATTTTTTTGTGTTTTGATTTTTAAGAGTATGCATGGAAGTGAGATGCAATTTTTTTGTTATTTTTTATTATCTTTTATTTTTGTTTGTTTTTGAATATTTGTTTTTGACCAAGCGATTGTGGGAACCCTTGGAGCTTTTGGTTTGACCAAAGGGTTTATGGATACCTTTGGGGCATTTTAGGTTGACCAAGTGATTGTGGGAATCCTTGGAGCTTTTGGTTTGACCAAAGGGTTTATAGATACCTTTGGGGCATTTTAGGTTGACCAAGCGATTATGAGAATCCTTGGAGCTTTTGGTTTGACCAAAGATTATAGGTACCTTTGGGGCATTTTTGGGGTTGACCAACTTAGAATCCTTGGAGCTTTTGGTTTGACCAAAGGGATTATAGATACCTTTGGGGCATTTTTGGGTTGACCAAGCGATTGGAAATCCTTGGAGCTTTTGGTGACAGATGTAGAACCCTGGAGCTTTTGGTTTGACCAAAGGGATTATAGATACCTTTGGGGCATTTTTGGGTTGACCAAGTGATAGCTAGAATCCTTGGAGATTTTTGGGTGACCAAGCGATTGTGGGAATCCTTGGAGCTTTTGGGGTGGGCCATGGCTCTTTTAAATGTGGAATGGCCTCAAATGACTGATGTTCAAGGGTTCTAGTTCCTTGATTCCTTCAAGAGAGGCGAGTCGGTATGTTCCAGGTCCTATTTTACTATCAATTACATAAGGACCTAACCAATTTGCCATGAACTTGTCCCTTAGATGGGGCGGCAAGTTAGAATTTTGTTGGTTCTCTTTTAAGACCAAGTCACCAACCTGAAAGTCCCTCAGGTGAACTTTCATGTTGTATGCTTTCTTAAGTCGCTCTTGATAGATACGTAAATGCTCGAGAGCATTGATGCATCATTCATCGAGCAATGTAAGCTGGTCTAACTAGGCCTGCCATGCAGTGTCATCATCGATGAACTCTTGCATTGATATGCGTAGGGAAGGTATTTCCAACTCGAGAGGCATGACTGCCTCGGAGCCATACACCAACGAAAATGGAGTTGCCCTAGTGGGCATCCGAATGCTAGTGCGATAAGCCCATAGAGCAAGTGGGATTTGAATGTGCCAATCCTTATGACTATCTATGACCATATTTTTAAGGATGGCAACTAGCATTTTGTTTGATGCCTCTACTTGCCCATTTGCCTACGGATAATAAGGTGTTGAAAAACTATGCTGAATTTTGTACTTTGTTGTTAAAGCACGCACATCTTTGTTCTTAAATGACGTCCCATTATCCGAGATGATCTTGGATGGAATACCAAAATGACATATGATGTTATGTAAAATAAACTCTGCAATGTGGGTCCCAGTCATAGAGGTAAGCGGAATTGCTTCCACCCACTTGGTGAAGTACTCTGTGGCCATTATGATAAACGTGTGATGACCTGACGACGTAGGGGAGATCTTTTCGATTAGATCTAAGCCCCACTATGAAAATGGCCAAGCCGATTGGATCGGCTGCAAGGCTTGAGAAGGTACATGTGTCAAATTAGCATGGTGTTGACATTTCATGCACTTCCTTACATACGTGCAACAATCTCACTCTAAATATGGCCAATAATAGCCCATGCGAAGGATGCACTTTGCGATGGCCATACCACTGAAGTGGCCACCGCATGTACCATCGTGTGCTTGGGTGATCGCCCAAGTGGACTCCTGCTAGTCCAAGCAATGGAGGAGGATCCCTTCATAGCTTCGACGGTACAAAATGTCTCCTAGCAAGACATGTTTTGCCACTTTCTGTTTGAATGATCTTTTTATGGCATGCATCAATCCAAGTGGGAGGTTACCTAGCTTGAGGTAGTCTCTTATGGGTGTGTACCAATCCTACTGATCAGAAACCTCGATGGTATGAACTGCCAATCCCTCTTGAAGTTCATCCCTAGCAAAAGTTGAGCGGGAAAGAACTTGTAAAAATAGTATTGTGTTGCTATCAAGGGGAATAGGGGAGAACAAGGACCCCCAGTTGGCATGATTCAAGCTATCATGGATTCGAGAGAACCTATCCTGAGATGGTTCAATCTGGATCAGGTGGATTCCTGGCATTATGTCAGAGCTTGCACGCTCCATCATGGATTGTGATAATGTTTTGACTTGAATGGTTGTCATCTCACCAGAAGGGTCTTGCGGGATTAGTGACCCCAAGGAGGCCATAGTGTCCGCAAAATGATTCGATGATCGAGGGAGTGCCTCGATGTCGTACCATTCAAGATTTTCCAAGAATTTATCCACAAGGGCTTTGTAGGCCTGCAGAACTGGGCATTTACATTGGAATACCCCTTTCACTTGGTTGATGATTAACAATGAATCACCAAAGATGTTCAAGCATTTGATGTTCATGGTGATTGTTATCTGAAGACCTATGAGCAAGGCTTCGTATTCGGCATTGTTGTTGGTGCATGAGAAATCAAGTTTAAATGATAGAGGCATTGGAGCCCCTTGTGGTGTGAAGAATATGATTCCCATGCCACCCCCTTGCTCACATTTAGAACCATCGAAGAATAAGGTTATGTCGGCTTGTGACTCAGGCTCATCAAAATCTGGAGATTTTGAGACATGGAAGACCCCATCATCGGGTAGCTCTATGGTCAGAGGTTGATCATCTTTGAGAGGAGCCTCTGCTAGTTGATCGATGATGACTTGACCTTTGATGGACTTCTGTCCAATGAATTCGATGTCAAACTCCATCAACAACATGATCCATTTCATCGTGTGGCTACTATGATAAGTATGACTCATCATGTACCGCAATGGATTCTCCTTAGACACAACATACATCGTATTGCTCAGCATGTAGTGGCATAGCTTTTTGGTGGCAAATACCACTGCTAAGCATAGCTTCTCGACGTATGCATAGTTAAGTTCATAATTGACCAGGGTGCGGCTAAGATAATAAGTAGCCTGTTCTTTATGTAGTTCATTTTTCTGGGCTAGCATGGCACCCGAGTGCCACCTCGATGAGCTGAGATGTATAAATAGAATGACACTCCTGGTCTAGGTGGTGCCAATACTGGTGGTGAAGCCAAGTATTGTTTAATGTCATCGAAGGCTGACTGGCACTCGTCATCCAAGTGAAATGCTACCCCCTTGTGTAATAATTTATTCATGGGTCGGCACTTGTCAGATAATTGTGCTATGAAGCGCTTGATTGACGTGACCTTTCCCTGCAAGATTTTGAGTTGCTTGATGGTGGTTGGGGGAAGCATTTCAAGGATTGCCTTGAATTTATTTGGATCTACCTCGATGCCTCATTTTGAGACTATGAAACCCAAGAGTTTTCTAGATGTGACACCAAATACGCACTTCTTGGGGTTTAGTCTGACTTTGTGTTCGATGAGGTGATCGAGGATCTTGCTTAAGTCATCGAGATGATCTAGGCGCAAAAGAGATTTGGCCAACAAATCATCCATATAATCTTCCAAAGTTTTATGCATGTGATCATGGAAGATGTATGTCATAGCACGTTGGTAGGTGGCACCGGCATTTTTAAGGCCAAAGGGCATGACCTTATAACAAAATGTCCCCCAAGGCATTGTGAATGCCATTTTGAGTTGATCATCGAGATTGATACGAATCTGATTGTATCTCGAGAAACCATCCATGAGGGAAAGCATTTCATGGCCTATTGTAGCATCTACCAATGCATCGATGCTAGGCAAGGGGAAATCATCCTTGGGACTCGCTTTGTTTAGATCTCAAAAATTGATGCATATGTGAATCCTCCCATCAGGCTTCTTGATGGGTACCATGTTGGACAACCATGGTGGGTAATCCATGCAGATGACAAACTATGCATCCAACAACTTTTGTAGCTCATCTTTTACCATTAAGGCTACTGTTGGGTGCATCTTACATAGTTTTTGCTTGACTGGCTTGACTGTCGGATCAAGCGTTAGATTATGCATGACTAGCTATGGGTCTAGCCCCGACATGTCTTTGTAGGACCATGCAAAAACCTCCTTCTTCTCTTTGAGAAGGGCAATGTAATCGGCTTGCTCTTCGAGGGATAGACTTACCCCTAGCTTGATGATTTGTGGATTCATTGGATCAGAGCCGATGTCTACGTCAGTCATCTCTTCGACTGACATGTGGGACCCATCCTCCAACTGGTGTGGAGTTGGGATTAGGTGGATATCATTTGCTGAATTTAGATCTATGTTTGGAACGTCGGGTTCCTCTTCAGCATGGAAGATATCCTGAGTTGGTCTTAGGGTGAAATGAAGCATCTCACCACAAGGCCAGTACTCTGATGGGGATGGTGGTGAGTTAGCATGATCCCAATCTATGGCATCTAGGTTTAGATACAATGGTCATGCTGGATCGGTTGGATTGTGGATGGGGGTGGTTAAGTCAATGGAGATCATGTTGATGAAGTGAATTTGGTCTCCATTACCATGTGGGTGGTGACTCGGACATCCTTGGTGATCTTTGTGCTCTGGATCTGGCTCTATGGGTATTGGCACAAATGGATCGGCCCTATGTGTGGATAAAAGGATAGGGTCTACCCTTGGCACTGATGGCTCTATAGGGTGGTGCTCTCTGTATGTCTGAAGTGGTGGGTGTAGCACTTGGTCTAACTATGCTTGGTTCAGATGCCACCTATGCCTTGGCCCCATGTTTAGCTGTTCAAACATGTCATCAATGTCCATGGGGTATTCTCATTGTTGCTACCACATATGGTTGAGATATGCCATCTCAGTCTCATCTTCATAATCACTATCAGAGATCCATAGGCCTTCATTGGCTTTGACAATTATTTGTGGCATGTGAGGCTCATTCTGCTTGAGCAAGTTAATTTGGTCCCATCGGGGTTGTTCCGCTCTCTATGGGAGGACCTGATTCTCTTGAGGTGGCATTTGCTCGATTGGAGCATTCAAGGGGAACATTGTCATGAAGTTCTCCTGATAGTCATCTATGGGCGTCACTTGCGAGTGATTGCTATCAGACTCGAAAGGGTCCCAAGGTGCTACCTCATACTCTGACTCATCTTCTGAAGATCCTTCTTGGCCTTGTCTATATCCCTTTTGGAGGCAAGTTCTTGAACTTTCCCCTTTCTCGATCAAAGGGGAGGAATTGTTGAGGCCCACAAGGTTGGTTGTTAACAATGGGAGATAATCCCCCAATGTGTATGTTGTGTTAGGATTGGCATATGGATCTTGTGCCAACCCATCCTTGTTGCCTAGCCCTAGGCCTTGCATGTTCTCTACCAAGATGTCAAGGGGCAGAGGGTGGTTGAACCCTACTCCTGATTTGTCATACGACATCTGATATCTTGGTTGACAAAGAATATGCACCCCTTGTTCATATCTGCCTAACCCATATCCATGCCAATTACATTGGCCAAGGTATTTCAAAGTGAAGTTCGGGTTGGACAGATAGTTGACATTCTCAGCAAAGGGCTCTTCATCCTCTTCCTCTTGTAGGTAAGGTTCAATGTCATTGTCGAGGCCCCCATATACAAAATTTGTCTGATTTGGTGGGTAGCCCAAAGGGACAATAGTGTCGATGGGGAGGCGAGGTCTCCCCATGTCCTGCATGGACTCAAGCATGGGTGTTGCTACAATGTTCCGCACTAGATACTCCCCCAGGCCCGTATTGGCCATCTCAATGGTGATCATTGGTGGTTGAGGGGGAGGGAATGGGAGTTCTTCCTGAGTCCACTCCATGTCGGGTGAACTAGGCATCTCGACTTCCATTCGGCTAGGCACCTCTTCGATAGAGATGGTTGAGACTAATGGTGGTGCCTCTTCCAGGGGTTTCTTCCCATTGTCCTTCGGTGTGGCCACCGTAGGTGGCATCATTGGTGAAGGACCAGACGATGAAGATGGACCCGATTAGGGATTTGAGGGACTTAACAGTGGGGATGTATGCGGAATCAGACCCTATTTGGATGGATTCAACTGAAAGTCCAAATGTGTCGATGGAAGGGTCGATTGTGGCATCAACTGCACCACATTGCAATACTTGAAGGGCTCTAAGTCTATTGAGACTACATGCACTTGCCCTTCGTATGTGTACTTTAGGCATTGATGGGCTATCGAAGGGACACACTTCATGTCCCTGATCCAAGGCCGGCCCAACAAAATATTGTAGGCCATCTCACCTTCCAGGATGTGGCACAACGTAGGAATAGTCTTTTGTCCCACTTGGATGGGCAGGACAATTGTGCCAACCATCGAGCATATCACGTCATTGAATGCTCGAAGAGTATAGGTGGAGGCCACAATGTGAGATGCTAGCAACTTGAGGTGTTTCAATGTCGCTATTGTGATTATATTGTTGGATGAGCCAGTGTCCACCAACACCCTCTTAAATGGAATCCCGTTGACCCATGCAATGATGTGCAGGGGTGGATCCGCCATATCACCAATCACCGATTTTAGTTCATCTTCTCTAAAGGTGATGACTGGTTTTGTACATCATTTTACATGTCCCACAAAGTTGTTGAAAGAGTTTGCTTCGTGGGGCTGTAGCTCGATGGCTTTGAGTATCTCCATTAGAGCCTCCCGATGGGGCGGTGATTGTTGGATGAGCTCATAGATGGAGAGCCTAGCCGACATGGTCCTTAAAATTTGGGTAAGTTTAGTCTGAATCGTGGCCACTAGTCTAGGTGGAGGAGGTTGCGTAGGGTGTTGTTGAGGTTGTGACATTGATGGAACCTCTCCTGTAGCTGCAGCGGGGGTAGCTGTGCTTGGATACCTCTTGTTCCATGTCACTATGCTTATCATCCCTACATACCCCTACATGGGGCAGTTTTGTGTCACCTCATTGACTTGAAGAGTCTTTGCCTATGCATCATGGGCAGGTAGGGGGTCTTTGAAGACCTCCATCTATTGGTTGTTTGGTGCTACGAGATTATCCACCGCTAGCATTTTGTTGTCTATTAGGTCTTGCACTAAGCTTTTGAACTTCCAACATGCGTAAAGGTCATGTCCTTTCTACCGATGAAATCTACAGTACAAGTCTTCCCTATAGCCCTTGGGTTTTGGCACGTTGGGGTCTACGGGTCGACTTTCTGGTAGGTTTATCAAGTTTGCCATGGACAAATGGTCAAACAAGGAGTCTTTAGATTCTGTGAAGGGTGTGAATTGTCGCCTAGGGCGATGTTGATTTTGCTCTTGCCTATGATTTTCCTTCTCATAGTTGTCAAGAGGAACTACCTGATAATTAGCCTTTGGGGGCTGTGTCGTCTATGCAGGCTTTGGTATGTTTATGGCAACCTGATTGACCGCAACGGGTTTTGGTTGCGTGGACCCAGTTTTGGCATTTTTGGGCCACTCTTTCTTGCGTGGCTTGGCAATCTCGCCATCCTGTATCTTGATCTCCTCAATGATTTTGGCTTGCACCAGAGCTTCCTCGAGAGTGGCATATTTTTGTAGCTACAATAGCATGGAGATCGATCTTAGGCAACTTTTTGAGAACATTTGGGTCAGATCGGCCATGGGAGGGAGGTAAGGAAGCTTTGAAAGCAACGTTCTCCACCGATTTCCATAGGCCGCCATGGTCTCTTCCTCATACTATCTGAGGCTAGCTAGGTCACTTAATGATGCCTTCTTCTTGGTGTTGAAAGCAAAATGTTCAAGGAATGCATCCACTAGCTAGTCCAGGTTGCTGATGCTATGCTTCGACAACTGGGTAAACCAATCCGAGGTAGGGCCTACGAACATGGTTATAAATGTTCTTAGAAGCAAAGCATCATTGTCCTGAATGCCAAAGCATTGGCTCAAGAATCTTGTCACGTGCTCTTGGGCATCCTCATCCCCTCTAAAGATTGCCAATTGAGGCATTTTGAAGTGTTCAGGGTATGGGGGTGCCGGTACTGAAGGATGCATGGGGTGACTACGGAGCTGGCATAAAGTGGGCTTTTGGGGCCCAGAAGTCTTGGTCTCCATAGACTCTAAGTGCTCTAGCAGCGCTTTGTATGCATCGAAATATTTGATCTCTTCCTCCTTGGTTTGTTCCCATTGTGAATTGCGAGGAACTTGAGGCCTATGGAGGGGCAACCGGGTAGCGCCCCCTGCCTTGGTAGGGCATTTCAGCCCACTCTTCTTCTTGCTCAAATTCCTCATAGGCTTCTTGAGGAGTTCCTAGGCGTGACCTATAAACATGGGTGGAGGGTGCCCATCATTGGCTCTAGGGGTGGTCTCCCGCTCAGGTCTAGGAGGTCTTGGAGGCAACACTTGATAAGGTCATGGAGACCTATCTCGCACCAAGGGGTTGTGCCTCTCATACAACTCTGTCCTATGCATGTGAGGGGTTGGGACCCTCTCAGGCACAGTGTTCTGGAGCAACTCATCTATCTGACGTCGAATGCGCTCTTTGCTAAGGTGATACAGGTGCTCTAACTATTGTTGGTCTTGCTCAAGCTACATGATTTGCGCTTGGCGGGTGGCATGTTTGGAAAATGCCAAGTCGATTTGTTCCATCGTCTTGAGTCTAGGAGGCCTAGATGCCTCCCCTACACATCTATCTCAGTCATGGTGATCCGAGATCTCTATAGGTCACTTCCCTCTATCGAGGTTAGCGGCATTCACTCGAGGCTCTGGCCTCAGTAGGTGATCCTGATAAATAGTAGGTGTGGAAGTGCATTGTTCCCATATTGTGTATTGCTCTTGAGGAATGTAGTGGTTTTCCTCATGCTCCCTTTCGTATATGTGAAAGGGGCGGGCAGAGTTGGCTCACCCTATCTGAAGAGCCTTGCGCTCTGGATTTGGCCTATTGTTTTTGACAGTAATAAGGGGTAGAGGAGGGATGATGTAATCATGTGGCCCCTCCTTATGGACCCTATGTTGTTCTAGCACTTCATCGTATGGTGGCCACTCATAACGAGTGTCTAAGGGAGCCCTCCCATCTATGTTGAGTGCCACGTGTATGGACTCCTCCTGAAAGGGTCTATGTTGCATGGGCGTGCCCCTCGAAGGGGTGCCTCTATAGTCCCATTCCATCATGGTATGATGTGGACTATTTTGTGGGTCAAGCCACCAAGGTGGTATGACCAAGTCCTTGGGGCTATAGCGGAGGCGACTTGTGCCCCCTTGTACACTTTTCGTAGCTTCTGCCCATGATTGGGCTTGGCTACGGGTGTACACCATGGTGGTGTCTCTCTACAAGATATGTAGGTTTTTATCTTCTTTACAATTTTTTATGCTACACTAAACAAAAGGGGACCACACAATCAAAGCAATGATTATCTCATTTATAGATTAAAGGTGTGCCCTAGATCTGGTTTAGTGTGTTTTGATTTTGTGGTGAAAACCTTGTAAAGAAAATTTTGTTGTATATGCAATATGAGGGCTCTTATATCTCCCAAAATGGTCGCCCCTTCAATATACCACTACCAGGCCATTATACCGAACCTCTCAATATACCCGCCCTTACGTGAGGGAAACTATTGGTACGCGAGAGTAGAACAGTACATGGAACATAGGTGGTACGGAAGGGGAATCACTCTATTTTTGACACCTACCATAGAAGACTTATCCTCATGCACTGGGAATCACCCTAGCTACACTTGGTCAGCTTTCGTCAGGATTTACGTCTAGCAACAGTAGCGATCGGGGTTATGTATGCAAAAATTCAAGCCAAGGTGGTGATGAAATCCACCGTTGGTCTTGATCAAGTGTTGGGGTTTTACGACCAACTCCTTGATGTTTATATTATCACGTGGTGTGTGTGGTTATTTTTACTTGCACAAAGAAAGGAAACATGCAGTAAAATTTTCCATGCAAGCAAAGAAAATAGAAAAATCATAGAAACAGAGACAAAAAATTACAGAGGATGTTCAAAAAACCTACCTCTTCTCTGCCCAAACCGGATGCCTCTGAGTTTCTGCTCAAAAAATGCACAGAGAGCTAATCGTCCCAGGGTGGGATGAATAGCAGATCTGTATTCATCATAGGGTGGCACGAATTCCAGTCTGTATTCATCATAGGGTGGCACGAGCAACAGTCCAACGCTTGAAGGATTAACACCTGCAAGCAAAAACACAAAATTTTGATCAAAAATTTGATCCCAAAATCAGGGGATAGGGTCCCACCATGATCGCCACTAAAATCACGAGGATATGGAAGCAATGGCGTACCGGGTGCGATGCAAACAAAAGCAAATGTAACGCTAGCTCCTACGAATGAAGAAAGGACTAAAGTGCATGAAAAGGGAAAACAAACGAACTGAAATGAGATATAAAGAAAATGTAAAGTGCAGCCCCTTTTTTTATTAATTTTTCTTTGATATCAGGTTACAATACGTCTCCTTCCTTTTTAGGGGCTAGGAGCATTAGATATAGTTTTGTTACACCACGGATGGTACGCTTCCCTTCGGGATCTTCCGCGTGCCCACATTTGAAATGGGTGGGCCAAATGTCGTCGCCACTTGCATGAATGCATATATAGTTCCTTTCTACCCCTCCGGTGTTGAGATCCTACATTCAAAGAAATAGCAAATGATTAATAGCACCTACGGATGGAGGGAAACATGCAATCCCCAAGGCCTCCGGTTAATGCATGCATGAAATAATTAAAATGGTAATCAAAACATGTTAGAATAAGATGAAATTTGGATAGAAGCATGCAAACACCATCATGAACACACTACAAAAGGAACAGTCGAGAAATATACTATAGATTTCTAATCGCTCCGGGGTGGGACGATTAGGACTGTCATAAAATGTCAGAAAGCAACCTCCTAAATGTCCCATCCAGAGGCCTCCAAAACACATACAAAGTTAGGGTTAGGAAAAATAGGGCATTTTGAGATGACCCAGAAGGTCGGATTTTGCATATTCGGCCCCGATCACCCTGTATCTGAAGATGCTCCCTGTATGTTAGTGAAAGCGAAAAACAATGAAAACACAGTCAAAACTCATCAGAATGGCATGAAATTTGAATGGCAGCATATATGAATGACATAAAATAAGATGCAAAAGAAATAGTGAAGAAATATACTACAAATTTCTAATCACTCTAGGGTGGGGCGATTAGGACTACAACAGTGCAGGGGGCACCCGGGGGCAGGACGCCCATCATTTGGGGCTTGGTTTCGACACCAATCCACTTGGGATGGGTCCAAAACCTCCTAGGGGGTTGTGTCAAAAAATTGGGTGGGGTATTGTGGCCAAATGTTTGGGTTTTGGGTCCGGATTGCGCTTCCAATGTTCACCCAATAACCTCCCTTCCAAAAGAGAGATCAAGGATGTAAGAAGCACAAGTGAGGGGTGAGGATGTAATTCGGCAGCACTCCATTGCTCCAAATGCTCCTACTCTATCCTCTTTTTGGGGTGAGAAGACTCACCATTTTATAGACCTGAAGGTCTGCTTTGAATGTGCATGCAGGGGCACCACTTGGCCATCATGCCTTCCCGGGGAGAGAAGATTCCTCCCTGATTAAGGGCTCCATGACTGCCTCTATGACTGCCTCTTTGAGCTCAAAAATGCTCACTCACACTCCCATGCATTGAAGGTGGAGTTGAGTGGTGGATCTGAGCTGCCATTTGTCAAGGTTTGACCTTTTGCTCATCAAACCTGCTATTCGCCCCACCTTGGAGCGATTGTTGCTAATCATCCCAGGGTGGGGCGAATAGCATTCTATTCACCCCAGGGTGGAATGAGTAAGGAGCAGGGTGCTTGAAAGGTGCCAAATTGACCTTTGACCTTCCAAAACTGCTTTGGGAGTGGTTAGGACCACTGTTTAACCTCTGGGGGCTGCCCTAGGGGCTATGTATGCCAATTCGGTCAGTGCTTGTATCCACATGATCAGATTGGTGCTGTTTTGGTGTCTACAAAAACAATAAAAGTAGATTTCTTCTAGTTTCTAATAACTTTGGTTTATCCAGAGCTAAGGAAACAACATATCTATTAAGAAACTTAAATACCTACATATTTAAAATTTCATAATAGTAAATATAACATGCTTAAAATCATCAAATGACATGATATCAAGTGGTTAAAATATATACTTTAAATATGGAGGCTTCAATTTAAATCTTGTTAGGTAATATATGAATCATTCCCAAAATATCCCAAAATATAATGATGATATGATCATGATGTACTAAACATAGGGCCCATCTCAATTCCATGAAATCAACTTAAATAAAAAATATTATGCTAAAATTAAATGTTATATATTTACACAATATTATTATAATAATCTAAGATATGATGGAAGGTGACTATGTGATGGTTTAGGATGTAGATTTAGCACAAGTGATGACAAATGATATATTTTAGGGCCTACGGGCCTTAGTGGCCAATTTTTTATTGTTTTTGCCTAAAATAAATGCATGATATTTTGTAGGAGACCCATGATGGGTTAGCAATCTGTCATTCAGCAAATTTTCATGTTATAGACTTGATTGAAAATTACTTCCAATTTGCTGCCCAAGGAAAAAGTGAAAATTGCACCTTTCCTCGGTGTCCAAGGCATGGATTAAAGAGACTAGAAACAAGTTTCAAGTTGTAGATAAAATAAGAGAATCCTCTTTAGGAAAAGAAAAAATAGCTCAAGACTCAAGCAATCCTAATTCTAAGGATCACCCCCAAAACAAATACACTATGGAAACCCCTTTCAAGGGAAGGTATTTTGGGTATTTGGCCCCAAAAATAAACTTAAGGGATGTCCTCTATGGTGGATATTCCTAGACTAATGCTAACATTAATCTTATGGCTTATCATAGACCTCTAATAATTTCTAATATTTCTCCTAAGAAAATTGAGTTGAGATGTCTAAGAGTAGCTTATGAACTCGAATAGTTAAGCTAAAAATGGGTGACATTTAGGATGGAATAGGAGATGTGGAAATAAGAGGATTGATTTTTTGTTTCTTGGGTTTCAAAGTGTAGGCTACAAAATATTGGAAAACAAAAGGTGGGACTTTAATATTTGTTTATCCCAATGGTTATTTTATTGTTATTTTTCCTAATGATGACTATAGAGAGAAAATATTTTAATGGGTGCCCTAATTCTTTGGTAGAGTACGACTTTCCATGAAGCCTTGGTACAATAAATTTAAATCCAAAGAAGAGATACCTTCTATAGGACCTGTTTGGATTAGAATCTCTGGCCCCCTAGTTGAATTCTAGAATTCAACTATAGACACAAATTTGAATACATTATTTATGCTTGAATTTGTGTCTTAATGGATTGTGACAAATCCCTTCCAAAAAATATCTCATTACAATTTGGGGAGGATACTTTGGAATAGGTGGTGGAATATGAGAACATTCCTTTCCATTGTAGAATATGCCATGAATATTGTCATTTGAATAGTGTTTGTCCTAATAATATTCTAGATCAAAAGAAAGAGGACACAAAGTTACCAGGTTTCCAAATGCCTAAAAAGAAAAATACTAAAAAACTAGTTATGAAGGATGAAACAATGTTGTCAACTAATATGTTTGGAATTATTTCCACATATAACCTCCTAGTTGAGTAAGAGGACCTAATGGAGATAAATATCTTAGAAACATAGTTTAAAGTTGCAAGGAAGGACTCAGAGATAAACTAGGAAATCAAATGTTTTCAACAAAGAAATAAAGAAGAAAACATAGACAAAAAGAACAATTTTTTAAATGCTAGAGTTTCAAATAATTCAGACCCCAAGATAGATTTTGTTGAATCTTCCAATAACGCTTTGATTTTTTATATGAATACTTTAGGGTTAGAATTTATCCTAGATTCACTTGGGGTTAGACAAGAAACAGGAAAAAAAAATGAAGATGGACACTAACTAAAAGGTAGGCCGTAAGAGTAATCAACATCATATGGTAAAAGAAGGTAAAAATATTGTAGAGGAAGGTAAGATTAATGCCCTTACCAACACCTTTAGCCTTGTTATTAATGAATATCATCACTTGGAATATTAGAGGACTCAAAGGGAGTCTGTTAGAATAGGATTGTTGATGCTTTAGCTAATTGGGCATTGGACTAAGTTGATCTTACTTGCTATGGCCACCCTCCTAGATTCTGGGCTTTGCAAATCAGGTATTTTGTTCCTTATATCCTTTCTTTAGATAGATCTAGTACTAGAGGTACCAAGTTACTTTCTTTTTAATAGCTTCTCTTTTGTTAAATCAGGCTATTTTAGCTCTCCAACTCGGAAAGATATTTCTTATGTTTTCTCTATTGAATATTTGGCTAAAATGCTAGTTTGAATGATTTGGTTGAAGATGTACTATATTTTTTTCCTTCATTTATTTTTTCAATGTGTGTTTTTGTGTTATTTTTGTTGTGTTTTGTTTTTGTGTTGTTGTTTTTGTTTTTTTTTTGTTTTTTGGGTGATTTTATGTTTTTTGATGTTTTTGTTTATTTGTGTGTTGTTTTTTGTGTTTTATTGTTGTTTTTATTTTTTGTGTTTTTTTTGTTTGTTTTAGGTATGTTCTTTGAGTGTGCCAAATGGGGTAGGCTAGGTGCAATGCCTAGGTATATTTTGGTGGAATAGATGCCCCTAACTCCTTTGGTCTTACCTGAATGGGGTGTTTTCCACAAATAAAAACAAAAAACCTAAGGTGTGATCTTAGTATGAAATGTTTATGATATAGAGAGGTAATCATAGTAAATAGATAAATAATTTATAAATGGGCATATTTAGTACATCTAAAAGTATGATTTCGATTCATGGCAGCTACCGATTCCACCATGTAAAGAAAAAAAAAGTATGCTTCAAAACATTATTAATTCTTTGCGATATATAGAGAGTCGAACCATAGTGAATATATATAATTATTTTCATTGCTATGTAGACCTCTTCATGTATGCTAGACTTATAAGGATTTGACTATAAATTAAATAAAATGGTTTTATGTAGTGCATAACTTATAACTATATTTGATTCTAATAGAAAGTATGATATTTCTATAACTATCCATATAAATGTAGAAATAAATACCCCATTTATCTATGTTTTGTGTATGTGTTGCTCAATAAAGCATAAAGTTCATTCAATTCTATGTAAAGCTTCTAACTTGATGTGCATAGGTGCATAGAGTAAATATGATCTTCATTACTTTAATTATTATTGTTAGTGGAAGTCTCTATGGTATTGGTGTTAGTTGCAAATAATGATTGTACTAGTTATAATAGTTTTATTTAATAAATAGGTGTAACTTTATTTGGACATTCAAATTGAAGGCCTCATCCCTAAAGCCATGATATAGCAATTTCATTTGGTATTTCACCAAACAAACTATCTACATACATAATTCTAAGGAAATAGAAGGATACATTATAATATCCGATGGTGGGATATCAAACACTATCTACCATCAATCCCAAAAGTTTCATACTATCTTAGTATGTGTGTAGCAATACATGTAAATATGTATCTTTGCTATGAATGATACATTGTTGGTATTGGGTTTTAAAGAAATACGATATCCCCAATAATTATTGATAATTTCAATTACTCATAAGAAATACCATCCATCCATTCATTTCTTTTTCATCCTTTTCATCTAAAAAACTATCAAATTCATTTTTTACAATATTAATTCTATACAAATGGACTACAATATGTCATCAATTAATTCTAAGTGTTATCTATGCATTGTGGAACATTTAGAAAATGATAATTATGCTTATGTTAATATGCTTGATAAAAAATATATTTAAATAATATTTAATATCCTTTGATGTAGGGTCTTTTTTAATTATTTGGATTAAGAGGAGGATGCTGGTTTAGTTTGATAAAGAGAAATTTTCTTTCTCTTTCATGGAGGTATTTTGTTTAGTTTCTTAACTAGTATATTGGTGCTTTACTTTATGTATCATATTACCAAAGTGTCAATAAACTTAAAATATAAAATTATTATTATTATTAAACAAATAAAAATAATAAGAAGATAAAAATTATATAACATATATTAATATCTAAATGCAAATCAAGAGAGGCAATATGGTATGATATAACAATACTAAAATGATCTTCATATGGAAATCACATTTACAAACTTGAGTATGGAAGGACTAACAAAATTAAGCATATATTTTTCTAAAATACATATTTTATTCATAAAGTGTATGAATTTTATAATGCACATGGTTATTTTGGATCAAAGGAACCTATAGTGTGAAGGAAGGTTGGACAATTTAAAACCCATTTTATTTAAAAATGTAATGTGTTTTATTTTTGTTTTTTCCTCTTTATTCAACCCTTTGGACCTCCACCTTCCCTATTACTAAGAAATATTTTATGCATTCATGTATCATTGAATTTATATGTGTTGACATGTACAACCATAAATTTATATTTATGTTATAGAAACATCTTATAGCATTCATGCCACTTCGAGCAAAAGAAGCATGAAAATCATCTTGTAGAATTGGTCTTCATTAAACATCATATACATGGAAAACATCATCAATAATTGAAAATATAAAGAAAATAGATAATGTTAATTGAAACGTCCTATAACTTATATCCATGAGATGCAATAAAATCCATCATCTTGAGATTATAGGTTAGATATATATTTGATACCACACAAAGAAAAAGCATAAGAACAAAAAAACATGAAGAATATGGAAAGAGTAAATTTATGTTCAATCTAAAATATATAACAGATCTAGAAACAAAGAATAAGATCCATCACTGAATCCATGGGATGTAAACAAAATAAATAACAATAAATAATATTGGAAGAGGTATATTGAACCATTATAAAATAATGCATAAAAGAGTAAATCATGAACATATGGAAATAAAAATATTCACTTACCATATATGATATGTAAGAGATGAATATAATAGTTAGATTTTTAGTATGTATATAAAATCTTAACTCATCAAATTAAGAAATGAAAATAAGGTTATTCTAAGTGCGCTACCTCAAAACTAATGTTTAGAGTGAAATAAGCATGCACATAAAGTTGATAAAAAAGACAAAAGGAAGCCAAATGATAATGTAGGAGCATCTAGGGCATTCAAGAAATTCCTCATAAAAAAAAGAAAAAAATAAGTGTTGCATTTTAGGACAAAAAAGTAGTAACTATTTTATTTTTGAGACAAAAATCTAGATTAGTGAGCACCTAGGTGGAGATAATATTTTTGCATGTTAAATTGATTTTTCTTAGTTGTTTTACTACCATAAGGTAGGGCATTAGAGGGTGGTTTTTATTTTTTTTATAAATTTACCTATTTATAGGC
This sequence comes from Wollemia nobilis, assembly GCA_028583015.1. Classification (NCBI taxonomy): domain Eukaryota; kingdom Viridiplantae; phylum Streptophyta; class Pinopsida; order Araucariales; family Araucariaceae; genus Wollemia; species Wollemia nobilis. Next base: position 4,462,922 of record JAQPPZ010002458.1, read on the forward strand.
AAGAAGAACATAAATAAGGAAAAGACAACAAATTGGATGCAACTAGGCTTAATTAATAGAATTGCATCATCCTAAGAGAGAAAGAGGAGATCGAGAATTCTAGCATAGTTTATTGTGTTTCTAGTGTTCAATAGAGGATTATAGCACAAGACCAACAACTACATTAGGTTGTTTCAAATTTATACATGTAAATAAATCATGTATGTGAACATAATAAATCATGTGTGTGAACATAATTTGAATTGTCAGTGTAGCCAACTATGTAAAAGGTTTACCTGATGTAATTGGGGGTTATAGTGGTGACAAGGAGTGAGATTCGAACCCATGAAGAGGCATACAAAATTATAATGAGTTACTGATTCCTCTAATATAGTAAAAAATTATTTAATTTAATTATTATTCTTGTGTCCTAATTTGGTTTGGTAGCTACTTGGTTGGTCATCCTTAACAAGATCAACCAACCTAGACTACATCAAAGTTGTATTAGAGTTGGTTGGAGAACATATGGCATGTAGAGGCTATATAGTTGGAAGGACATGAATATGTTTAGTTGGAAGGTCATGGGCACCTAGCAATGATAATATATTGGAAGGTCATGGAGACCTAGAAATGATAATATGTTGGAAGGTCATGGGCACCTAGCAATACAAATATATTTGAGATGTTGAGAGATATTATAGCCATATTGGATGTGATAAAGGAAACATATAAAATGGGAGCATATTCATGCAATACAAGGAAAATAAAATTTATTGATATACTGACAAATGATGAAAAAATAAAGTTAAATCAAGTTGTTAGGAGAGAAAATAAATCATCAATGAAGATGTTTATATGAAAGAAATTGTAAAAGTGAACACAATAATTGTTATTGAAGAAACTACTATTAAATTAGTTAAGGTGGATTTATCTCTCAATAATGAAAAGAAATCACTAGTGGTAAAATTGAGGATATGATAATGAATTTAGAAAAGAAAATAAATATAACTATTGAAGAAGCAAGGGGATATGGAACAAAGAAAGAAGACATAGAAGCTCAAATCATACCCATTGTCAAACTTGAGGAAGTTGTAGTTACAACTAGAGTGAAATTAAGGATGAATGTGTTGGTCACAAAACAAAAATAAGGGAAGAAGAAGTTCAAGAACTAAAACCACAATGAATAAAAATAATTTTCAAGATTGGGAATAAACCCATATTAGATACCTTGAATTTAATTGGAAATTTCAATTTAAAGGAGTTAATAAACTGGATAATGGATATGGATAAGTTATTTTATTATGAATCCATGGTTGATATAAAGTGGGTCAAATTTGTGTGCACATGGTTAAAAGAGCATGTAGTTCTTTGGAAAGAGCATGTGTAAAGGGAAAGAAAACAAAAGGTCAAGGAGAAAATACAAACTTGGGATAGATTTGTTGTCGATAAAATATATGTTTTTACCTATTTATTATCATCTTGATTTGTTTAGGAAACTATAAAATCTCAAGCAAAAGGAATTGGGGTGAAGTAGTATAACACAAAAATTGTAAAATTTGTCCAAAAATAGCTGGTGATGATGAAGTAAAAGTCAAAAGGTATGTTTTTTGAAAAATTTGAAAAAACTTGTATTAAAAAAAAGATCAATTACAATATGGGAAGAGACTCTTCCCAGCCGAATTCAGAGAGAACACAAGCTTACAATAGTAGAAGAAGATTTGCAATGGAGCCAAATCTCCTAAACCATTAACTAGCTAGCAGGGGGGTCGGCATGGACAGATGATGCAACTTGTCATGAAATCGCGACACTATTCTTCTCCTTAGGCTACAAACAAGCAACATGTCACGATATCGCGACACTTCCCCTATGGCCGCAAAAAAGCAACATGTCACGATATCGTGACATTTTCCTCCTTTGGCCTCGAAAATTCAACAAGTCATGAAATCATGACACTTTTCTCCTTTGGGTACGAAAGTGCAACATGTCACGATATCATGACACTTTTTCTCTCTCGTCCGTGATGAAGCAACATGTCGCAATATCGTGACACCTTTTCTCCTTTGGCCATGAAAATGTAGCATGTCGCGATATCGTGACACCATTTCTCCTTTGGTTGCAAAAATGCAACATGTCACGAAATCGCGACACCTTTTCTCCTTTGGCCGTGAAAAAGCAACATGTCGTGATATCGCGACACCTTTTCTCTCTTGGCCACAAAAATGCAACATGTCGTGATATCGCGACACCTTTTCTCCATTGGCCACAAAAAAGCAACATGTCGCAATATCGCGACACCTTTTCTCCCTTGGTCGTGAAAAAGCAACATGTCACAAAATCGTGACACCTTTTCTCCATTAGCCGTGAAAAAGTAACATGTCATGATATCGCGACACCTTTCCTCCCTAGGCCACGACGAAGCAACATGTCACGATATCGTGACACCTTTCCTCCCTTGGTCGTGACGAAGCGACATGTTGCGATATCATGACAACTTTTCTCCCAAGACCATGACGACGCAACATGTCACGATATCGTGACAAATTTCCTCTAGCGACTGCGATAGCGCAACATGTCACAATATCATGAAAAATTTCCACCAGCGACCGGGACGGCGCAACATGTCGCGATATCGTGACAACTTTCCTCCAGCAACCGCACCGGTGCAACATGTCACGATATCACGACAACTATCCTCCAGCGACCGCGACAGCGCAACATGTCACGATATCATGACAACTTTCCACCAGCGACCATGATGGTGCAACATGTCACGATATCGTGACAACATTCCTATAGTGACCGCGATGGTGCAACATGTCGCGATATCGTGATAGCTTTCCTCCAGCGGCCGCGACGGTGCAACATGTCACGATATCATGATAACTTTCCTCTAGCAACCACGACGACGCAATAGGTCATGATATTGCGACAACTTTCCTCCAGTGACCACGACGGTGCAACAGGTCGTGATATCATGACAACTTTCCTCCATCGAATGCGACAGCGCAACATGTCGTGATATCATGACAACTTTCCTCCAGCAACCGTGACGGCGCAACATATCGTGATATCACGACAAATTTCCTCCCTTAGCTTTTTCTTTGATCATTGGCTTAAGGAAATTTCCAGACACTGTCTAATCACCTCATCCTCAATATCCATGTCACTGTGCAACTAAACTCCAACCTCATTTTCCGCACCCATCTTAGCCAGAAAGTCAGCCGCTTTGTTCAAATATCTACTCGCATAAATTGGGATCATGTCCTCCAATTCCTTCCATAATTATTTAATTTGGGTAACAAGAGCCCTCAACCTCCAAGCTTTCAGATCAAATTTCCGCATGCAGTTTAGAGCTCCAACCATTATTTGTGAGTCTGATTCAAGAATAATCCTATGGTGGCCATGTTTCACTGCCCAAACAGAAGCAGACTTGATGGCAATGGCTTTGGCTTCATTTCTAGTGGATCTTCCCAGGCCTTGCAATTCCCAATAGAGCATAGTCCCAGCATGGTTTTGGAACACCACTCCAATTCTGGCTCTACTCGGATTGCCTTTTGCAGCTCCATCAGTATTGATTTAATCCAACCTTCATGGGGAGGTTTCCAACAATTTTTGTCCTATCCCTCTTGTAGTTCGGGGCATTCTTCTAAAGCTCCAATGCCAATTTGAGCTTCCTCCTCAACATGAATAGCCATAGTTTCAATAACCTTGCACCAAATGGTCTGCCAAACCCCGTCTAGAGCAGTAAAAGTTTCTCTAAAAATTTTGGCATTTCTTTCCAGCCATACTTGCCACCAGATAAATCTTAAATTGAGCTCCTAGCCAAATTGAAGAGCTTTAGATTTGAATCTACCTTTCTACCATTTTTCCCAGATATTCATCTGGTTCAGGTCACCACTTACTTGAATTTTAAAGTAAGCAAACCAATGCAGCCAAATCTGTCGGGTGAAAGGGCAACCAAACAACAAATGGTCAAAAATTTCCTTGCTCTTGTAGCATAGTACACATTGAGAATGTCCGATGATACCTTTTGATCTAAGATTATCAAAAGTGAGTATTCCATTGTGCATGCACTGCTAGGCAAAAAAGTTAACTTTCAGCCAGCCTTTAGAGTGCCAGATTTTCCTCCAGTCCTCAACCTAAAAAGTGTGAATGGGGGGCTCTAGGATAATGCTGTCATATTCGCCCTTTACTGTATATATGCCAAGACTCCCAAAGCCGCAGGCTAATTCATCCTCCATGTATCCCACTGTAAGGAATCTTTTTGTCAAAATTTTAGTCATGATAGGCGACAAATCTGGAGTGATTGAAATGGGCCACTCATCCAAATTCTTGAACTACTTAAACTTACACTCCCCTAGCTGAGTATTTGTGAAATAACTTTCAATACGGATCCATCCCTTGGCTTCAATGGCTGCTTTTATTGGCAGTAATTCTAGAAATTCAGCAATGATGGGAGGGAACTAATCCCAAAAATCTATCCAAAAATGAGCCTTCTCCCCTCTTCCTTCTTTCCAAAATAAGCGATATTTAACAACTTGAGACCCTAACTTGAGATCCTGCCAAAGTAGGGACCCAGTACCATCCAAGGGGATGCGAGCTACATCGATTGGGTTGGCCTATCCTAGGTATTTTCTAGTTAGGATTCTACTGAAAAGGGAGGTGGGTTGGGAGATCCATCTCTAGTACAGCTTTCCAGCCAAAGCTTTATTATTCAGCTTAGATTTTCTCAAACCCAGACCTCCTTTAACCTTGGTCTGGGTAAATTTTTCCCAGTCCACTAAGGCCCACTTTCTCTCTCCCTTTGCTCCTTCCCACAAAAAAATTCTAGCCATCTTGTCCAACTCTTTCCATATTGTAAACGGGGCAGCCAAGATAGAGAATTTGTAAATTGGCATGGCTTGAATGACTGACTGTAAGAACGTTAATCTGCCACCATAACTTAACCACTTATGAGACCAGTGATTAATTTTTTCCTTGATACACTCCATAAGATTCCTTCATGTGTCTAATTTTAGCTTCTTAAAGTGCAAGGGGACCCCCAAGTAAACCACTGGGAGAGAAGTCCTAGTGAATCCTAGGATTTCTAAAATTTTGTTTTGAAGCCTTTGCTCTAGATTAAAAAAACCACTTTGGATTTCTTGTCATTAATGACCTGTTGAGTAGCCCTGAGATAGACATTAAGAGTATCCCTAATCATTCTTGCTTCCCTGAAGCTGGCCACTCCCACCAAACCAGTGTCATCCACAAACTGTAGGTGCGTTAAAACTTCGTCACCCACACTGATACCCAATAATCTACCTTGTTGTCTTCTCCTTAAGAAAAGTCTACCAAGACCTTTAGCCAAAATGCAAAAAAGATAAGGAGAACATGGATCCCCTTGGCACAGACCTCGAGTAGCTCCAAATGGTTGCGAAGGAAGGCCCTTGATTAGCACAGAGTAAGTCGGGGTAGAGACATAGCTCATGACCCACTCTATCCAGTCCTGAGAGAAACCAAAGGCTGCCATCATTTTAGCTAGGAAACTCCATTCAACCCTGTCATAAGCCTTTGACATGTCCAGTTTTATGAACATCCCTTTATTACCAGAAGTGTGCATTGAATGGATTGCTTCCTGGGCCACAACCACCCCATCCAAAATATGTTGTCCCTCAACAAAACCCCCTTGCTCAGAGGAGACAATGTTGTGAAGAAGAGGTTTTAGGCGCTCAGCCATTACCTTTGTAATTATTTTGTACAACACATTACATAAAGCAATAGGCCTATAATCTGAAATATGAACCCCCTCCTCCCCTTTTGGAATTAAGGTAATGAAAGTGTGGTTTATAGCTTTAAGCATTCTCTTATTTTCTCTGGACTCTTCTTCAACAACCCTTACATCTTCCTCTAAGTAGTCCCAGAAAGCCTAAAAAAACTCAATTGGGAAGACATCTGGACCTGGAGTTTTACCAGTGCTCATTCCAAAGACCATAGTTTTCAATTCATCTCTATCAATGGGTTTGAGGAGGGCCTAATTTTCATCCTCAGAAATAAAAGTAGGTATGACAGAGATAACATCATTTTGGGCCTCTACATCTTGTACCACACTTTCCTTAAAAATCTTAGAAAAATAATCCATAGCATGGGAATGTATACCTAGAAGTGTATCAAAGGAATGACCGTTCTCATCTTGAAGGGCCTCCATATTATTCATATGTCTTTGAGCACAAGCAGTCTGATGAATTTTTTTTGTATTTATATCCCCTTCTAATAACCAGGTGGTTCTTGCTCTCTGCTTCCAATAGGTCTCCTCCTGGTTGTCAATGTCCTCAACCATTGTACGCAAGGCATCATCCTCAGCTTTGAGTTGGTCTGTAATTACTCCTTCTCTGAACTGTTTTTGGACCTCATCTCATCTGGCCACCAATGGAGCTCTTTGGGCCTGGAAGTTAGTTTTATTAGCACGCCTCCAAAACTTCAACTGGGCTTTGACATATTGTAGTTGTTTGTGAATTCTAAACATTGCTATCCCATAAGTTGGGCGGCCTTCTTCCCACCACTGTGGAATTTTCTCCCAAAGTTCTTCTTTCTTAAGCCAAAAATTCTCAAATATGAAAGGTTTGTGATGCTGCCCCATCCTAGTCCCGCCTTCCAACAGAATGGGACAGTGATAAAAAACTGGGCCTTCTAAAATCTGAAAATTTATATTCCATTTTACAAACACCTCCTCTGAAACTAGAAAATGATCTAGCTTAACCTTCCTGCTATGTGGCTCTTGCCTTTTATTAGTCCAAGTGTAGTTAATGCTAGGACATTTAATGTCCACTAAGTGCAAAGCCTGGACTTGGGCAATCATGAAATAGTCCCATGGGTCCAAAAATGGTGTTCCCCCTTCCTGGTCTCTAGAATATAATTTAGCATTAAAGTCCCCCGCTATAATCTAGTCTAAATCTTCCCTTGAGGTTCGCATGTTATGCACAACCTTCCACTGTCGCCTCTGACCATCTAGTTTTTGAGACCCATAAAAGTTTGTGATTAGAATGTGTTCTACAATGAAATTATTCCTAAAAAGAGAAGTGAGAACCCCCCTCCAGGAAAGATGTTCTATTGCAGACCATTCAAGAGAGTTCCACAGAGTAACAATCCCCCCTGAGGCACCTTGGGCAGCCACATCCATATGACCAGCACCCCTCCAAATTCTGTTGTTAATAGCCTAAGATTCACCATACAAGATGAAATAGACATGTTATAAATAAAATTTGTTCAATATGGGAGAAATGAACCTCTTGCAAGTAACAAAGAAATACCAGAGGGATATGGAATCCATGCCATGGAAGAAATAAACCCATCAATGATAGAGGACAACAAGCTCATGGTGGATATGAAAGCTCTACAAGAGAGCAATTTTAGATAAAGTATCTATGGAAGAGATGAATCATCAAGATATGAAGGTTTTGGTAGAGGAAGAGGTAGAGGTTTCATTGAAAATTATTACCAATGTGGAAGAGCCAAACATAAAGCCTTTGAAATACCTCAAGTATAGTAGACCAACAACTGAGGAAAGGAGCATCGAAACCACATTGCTTATGAAAATAAAGTGTTCCATATCTAGGGATAATTGAAGAACAAAAATAGGAAAAATAATTGCTCATGAAAATAGTGCTTGTAAAACTAGCCATTGAAGATAAAGATCCAATTCAAAGAAGTTTATTTTTGGACTGTATGCATGTTTGTTGGTAAGTATTGCATGGTTATAGTTGATAGTAGAAGCATATACAATCTAGTGTTCATGAACATGGTTGACAAACTAGGTTTACAATGTAGGGAGCATCCAAATCCTTACAAAGTATCTTGGTTAAAAAAAGAGAATAACATCTTTGTGGGTGAGCAATGTGTTGTTGATTTCCAAATTGGTTCATACAAGGATTTGTTATTGTGTGACATTATGCCTATCGTTGTATATCATGTATTGCTTGGTAGACCATAGAAGTTCAATTGAAAGGTCATTCATGATGGAATATTGAATAACACAAGAATAATAAATGATGGTAAAAAGCATACACTCATTCTTTGAGGGAGAAAAAAGATGTTGATAATTGTCCTAGAGTATGCATTGTTATAGGTAAAAACATTTTGAGAGATACAATGAGAGGAGAATGTTATGTATGCATAACCAATAAAATAGAAGTTAGGACAACAAAGTTGTAATATGAACACCATTAGAAGTGAGTTAAATAATTGCTAATTTTGAAGAGATTTTGTCAATAGAGTTACCAAAAGGATTACCACCAATGTGGAGCATATGCCATCATATAAATTTTATTTTAGGATTTAGTTTTCCAAATAAGATAGTCTATCGCATGAAACTAATGGAGAAAGAAGTGTGGAAAAATTCCAAGAACTCTTAGGCAATAGGCATATGGATCTAATAGGATGCGGATCATGGATTTTAATTATGATAGGAATACAAATGGTATTGATGTAGATATTCAAAGCATAATGCCACAAAGATGTAAAACAAAATTTTCTTATAAGTTATTGTTCAACTACACAAACAATATATTTGAATACAAAGCATTATGCACTCACTTATGGAAGATTGAAAATATTGGAACCAAAATTATCAAAATATTTAGTGACTCTAAGCTAGTCATAAATCATGTTGTTTCATAGTGTGCCACAATAAATAGGCACCTAAAATTTCATAAGAAAAGGGTTTGGAATTTTCTAGAAAGCCTTAACATCTAATAAATCAAGGTAATCCTATGAGATTTGAATATAAATCTAAATGAATTAGCATTTATGGTAGCTAGGTTTGATCATACTTTTAAAATTTAGGAATAAATAAAAGTAATTATAAGTATTTTTTAGGCCAATTTTTTTTATAATTATTATCATTAAAATGTTTTCAATAATGAAAACAAAATTATTAAATTCCTCATCAAAAAAACATAGCATTTTGAAAACAAAAATTAATATGGAGATGATATAAAAGAGAAGGTACTCTAATTAAAAACTAATTAACTTACAAGTAGATTGATAATGCTATAGTGTTTATTAAATATAGACAAAAATTCTAGGAAATCAAATATTATAGTGAAGACATATTCCCACTATATTATTAAAATTGCCAAAGAGATTTTTTTTGTTGTTGGGAAAAGTATACACCAAAGAAGAGATTTTTATTTTCATAGGGGCTCCATGGAATATATGGAGATATCATTGCATGGTGTTATCAATATCTAAAAGTATATAATAGAATCATAATATAATATAGTATCAAACTGGATCCCAATGTAAATTCCTTCAAGCTTAAATAGAGGCTCCTAAAACCTAAAATTGACACAAAAATAAAAATAAATTTTAAAAATTTTATAGGCCTAAATTATATTTCCAATCAAGCTTCACAAATTGATATAAGATAAAAACTTTAGAAAAATGAAATTTGTTTCAAGTAATTAAATATTTATAGAAAAGTATTGACTGGTTCAAAGTTAATTTTTTTTTGTTGGTCGTTGGAATAATTTTTTTTTATTGAAACCTTTACAAAAGAGGCTTATTTATTTTTAATAGGTGTTGTTTATGTGAAGTTGCTTGAGAGAATACTAATCATTTGTTTCTTGAGTGTCCTTTTCCTTAAAATTTGTCTATATTTTCTCATCAAATTTAATGTTAACTACGTCATACCTAATAACATTATGGACCTATGGACCTGTGTTTGCAGTAGCCTTCCATAATCTTCTACTTAGAAATTGCTGGTATTTTTTTTGCCTCATTTTCTTTGGGGTATTTCAAATGAAAGAAACAATAAAGCCTTCAAGAATGTTAAAAAGGATCCTTTGCATATGGATGCTAAAATTTTCAATTGCTTGAAAGAAAATGTTTCCATAATCCCTATCAAAGATGATAAATGGTCCCATAGCAAAGGTAAGATTGCTAGCCAACTGGTTATCCTGAATGTGGAAGGTATTTGCAGTCTGCCCACCCCCAATCCTAGAGATCTTATCAAATGGTAGCCCCTTTTTAGAGTTGGATAAAATTGAACTTATATGGGGTGGATAAGGGAAACTCAGGCATTGCAAGGGATGGAGGAATCATCAAGAATGACAAAGGGGATATTATTATGGCCTTTGCTGACTTCTTAGGTGTTCAATACAATTTTTTTGCTGAAGTTTAGATGCTTTATCAAGGGGTCATGCTCCTTCTAAAAAAGCTGAATGCAAAGAAGGTGGTGATCGAAGGTGAATCTCTTTCTATCATTTATATTGCTAAAGGATATCATTACCCCAATGGTCCATTTTAGATTTAATAGAAAATATTTACAGTTGCACTAAGAATTTGGAAGGTGTTGAATTCAGGCACACCTTTAGAGAAGGAAATAAGGAAGTTGACATGTTGGCCAACCAAGGGGTCAATCAGAATGCTCTTCAAATCTAGATGAAGGATTTTCCTACCTTTTTAACTTAGTGTGTTCTGGTTTCGAATTCTGGTCTCTTTTAGTTCCTAATTGATAAGGTGCTCCTCTTGCTTTTCTGTTGAAGGCATTTTCTTCCTTATACCTATTTATGTCTTTTTTATTGTACCCCTGTACCTTAAGGTTCCTCTCCACTTGATTCACTTATTGTTTTTATTTCTATTTATTAGGTTGTGGAGTCTTCTTTTAGCTAAATATGGATGGATAAAACATATCTATGTTCCTTAAGTAGTCTACAGATGACCAATCCTAAACTAGAGGTGGAAAAAGGAAAAAGAAAAGTTAATTTTAGGATTGGCTAAAATTAAGTTTTTTCTAATTGTATAAAAAAAAAGAAAAGTTAATTTTAGGATTGGCTAAAATTAAGATTTTTCTAATTGTAAAAGGAAAAAGGAAAAATTAATTTTAGGATTGGCTAAAATTAAGCTTTTTCTAATTGTAAACTTTCTAAGTTTGAATTAGGTCTTAACTCAAGATTGGGTTAATTATAGAATACTTGTTTTAGCATGCATGTAACTGGGTTTCCCTATTTATGTAACACCTTCGGTAGAGAGGATTGTATCTTGTTTATGGGAAGTGCATAGGATTGTGTATCTTTAGTAGAGAGAATAGGAAGCTTGGTGTAGAGCTTGATGCAAGGATGTTTGCATGTTGAATTACTATTAGAGTAATTATGTGGAGATTCTAGTGTTTTGAAGAGGAATTTACAGCTGGTTGTGTTGTAAGATTACTTCCTTCAGAGATTGTATTGGTCCTAATACAAAGGACTAGTGTTTTTTTGTGGGTGTAACCTACACTGGATGAAATACGTTATATGTTGTGTTTTATCTTGTCTTGGATGTTTATGTTCTTATCTAATGGTTAATAGTTCATGTTGTTACTGATTAGCTAAATTGCTTCAATACTCCCTTTTGTTTATATACTAAATCCTAACAATTAGTATTAGAGCGAGGTTGGAATTCAGGATTGAGTGAGAGCTTGAATTGAGTGGAAGATATGGCAGAAGAAGGGAAGTTTAGAGTGGAAAAATTCAATGGTTAGAACTATCAACTGTGGAAGATGCAGATGAAGGATTATCTATATCAAAAAGATATGTATCTACCTATGGAAGGTAAAGTGAAGAAGTCATCAAGAAAGTTAGATGAGGAGTGGGCTCTTTTAGAAAGTAAGGCATTAGGTACTATTCGTTTGTGCCTTGCATATTCAGTGGCATTCAATATTTCAGAGGAGAAGACTATGAAGGATCTTATGGACACATTAAAAATGTTGTATGAAAATCCCTTACATTCAAATAAAGTTTTTCTAATGAAGCATCTTTACAATTTGAAAATGTCAGAAGGTGGATCTGTAGCTAGTCATTTAAATGATTTCAATATGGTTGTTAGTTAGTTAGCCTCGATTAATATTAAAATTGAGGAAGATATGAAAGCCATTCTATTCTTGTGCTCATTACCAGAAATTTGGGAGAGCTTGGTTATGGTAATTAACAATTCTATTTCTGGTACTCTTGCTTTTGAAAATGTGGTTGGTGTAGTACTTAGTGATGAGATGCGATGGAAGAGCATGGGTGAATCATTATCTGGTGCAACTTTGACTATCAAAGGAAAATAGAGGATGAGAGGAATGAGTTTGAGGAACCGTGAAGAGCAAAGTGGATCCAAGTCCAAGGGAAATATGAAGTGCTGACATTGCGGCAAGAAGGGGCATCTGAAGAAAGATTGTTGGTCTTGGAATGGAGATGGAGGAGGAAGATCAAAAGTAAACATAGCAGGTGATGTGTTACAAGAGGCTTTGATACTTGCTTCTGAATATTGTATTGATCTTGACTGCAAAAGACCAAAGATTGGCCAAGCAGTGGGAGCTATGAGTAAGAGGCATGTCCAAGGGGATGGACATGGCACCGATCTTGATGCATGATTGTGAGATAGATCACATGATGTGGTTGTGGCAAGTCACATTATGTGTGAGCATGCTATGGGGGTAGACATGGTATGTGGATCTTGTCACGATGGTGATGGTTGTATCATCATGATGCATGGACGATCGTGGAGATGTTGAAATATCACGGATTTGTGGTAGGTAAGATTGTGTGTTGCTTGTTGATCATAGGAAAAGTGTGTGGATGACACATGTGATGGTTCAAAGCATGGTTACAACAATATGGAGGAGTTGACATTCCTTGTTTGGCTTGAAGATGTTCTTTGGCGGATGCAACAACAGTAGAGTTGTTGTGGATCAGTCTCCAAGTGGGAGATTGTTAGATTGTGGAGTTTGATTTCAGTTAAATATGGATAAAATAGTTCTATGTTCCTTAACTGGATTGTAGATGACCAATCCCGAACTAGAGGTGGAAAAAGGAAAAAGAAAAGTAAATATTGGCTAAAATTAAGCTTTTTCTAATTGTATAAAGAAAAATAAAAGTTAATTTTAGGATTGGCTAAAATTAAGCTTTTTTTACTAATTGTAAAAGGAAAAAGAAAAAGTTAATTTTAGGATTGGCTAAAATTAATCTTTTTTCTAATTGTAAATTTTCTAAGTTTGAATTAGGCCTTAAGTGGGGATTGGGTTAATTATAGGATGTTTGTTTTAGCATGCATGTAACTTGGGTTTCTCTATTTATGTAATACCTCCGGTAGAGAGTATTGTAGGATTGTAATTTTTTTATGGGAAGTGCATAGGATTGTGTATCTCCTATAGAGAGCAGTAAGCTTAGTGTAGAGCTTGATGCAAGGGTGTTTGCATGTTGAATTACTGTTAGAGTAATTGTGTAGAGATGTTGGTGTTTTGAAGAGGAATTTGCAGCTGGTTGTGTTGCAATATTACTCATTTTAAAGATTGTATTGGTCCTAATACAAAGGACTAGTGTTTCTTGGTGGATGTAAACCACACTGGATGAACCACATTATATGCTATGTTTTATTTTGTCTTAGATGTTTATGTTCTTCTTATCTGATGGCTAATAGTTTCAGTTGATATCGTTTCAAGAATTTCTTTGTTTATATACTGAATCTTAACACTATTATGTCTTTCATTGTAAAAAGTTAAAAAATCCTTTCAAAATCCAATATTTTCCTACCTAATAAAAAAAAATTCTTATGCTCACATTTTTTTAAGTTTTAGTCGACCATTTGGAAAGGAGATCAGTGGGTGGGCGACTCAAAAAGGGACCGGCAAGGTCCACTGGTCCAACGCATCGTTTGTGACTTCTTACCGAAATTTGAATATACAAGTGTGTCCATGTATAGCGGACAGGAACGGCAGCGTTGCCCGTTCATAAAAAATTGAGCAACGTCCAACAGATACAGTTGAAATGGATTCTCGACAACCATCTCATCTACGACCACTGCAAAGATCTGCCCAGATCCAACCATCACCTTCCTCCTGAATGCTCCTTCCAATACTAGCATTAAACTAAGTCAATTCCTTTGGAATGGATTCCTTTCCCCCTTATTTTGATATTACATACACATACAGGAACCTGAAATCAATGAAACAAAAAACACTAGATTGAACATTTAGTTTACACCAGATTGGATTTTCAGTTTGGCATAATATTTGTTTCTGCAAAACATGTTGAGTTCCAACTAGGCGCTTCGTGTATACCCCTCCAACTCCATGTCGATGTCCACCTTCTATGTGGAATGCATCTGATGGGCTGAGCTCATGATACTCGCACGGGAAGAGTAAATAGTGCATTTTTCCTCTGTGATTATATTCGTTGAAATAATTATGTGCTCAGCTAATATGTTGTGGTCAATGATTAAAGCTCCCATCGTTTTCGTTTTTTCAATATGATATTACTGGTATTTGCGCGAAAAAAAATTATACAAATTTTAACTAATTAGTAGATTAATTTTTTTAATTAAATATATAATATAAAATATTTAATTAATTATATAAATTTAAATGAGAATTGTTTATAGTGCATGGTCTAAGTTGAACTATTATATTATGGAGAGTAAACAAAGTTGAAAGAATTGAAATTCAAACATTCAAACTAGTTTGTGTAGATATATAAAAGATATGGCATTGTTTCAAGTTCATACATTAGCAAAAGAACAATTTAAAAAAGTTGCAATAATATATATAATAAATGATTTAAACCACCTTTAAATATTAAAAAATAATAAATTATATATATATATATATATATATATATATATATATATATATATATATATATATATATATATTTTAAAGTTGCAATAACATATGTAATAAATGATTTAAACCATCTTTAAATGTTATAAAATAATAAATAATATTAAAAATAAAAAATAAAAATATTTAAATGTAAAATTCCATCTTATAACTATATGATTTAAACCATCTTTAAATATTATAAAATAAAATAAATAATATTTTAATAAATAAATAAAAATTTTAAATGTAAAATTTCATCTTATAATTATATAAAGTCTAACTACATAGAATAGTTTTAAATAATTTAATAATAAGTGATTTTCTCTAGATAAGTATTAATTATAATAATATAATTTAAAAAAATTAAAAGATAAGGAGGATCATAATTGATTTAAATCATTTTTAAATATTATAAAATTACAAATATGATAATATAAAAAACTTTTATATTACATCCAAAAAGTATAATCTCATGCTATCCCTATATAAAGTTTATTTGCTTATAATAGTCTAAAATAACTTAATAAGTGACATTATTTTCCAAGCAAAAGTTATAGGAATGTAATTAAATTTTTAAAATATAAAAATAATATCTGATTATTTATTTTTATTTTTTTTATATATAGAAGCAATGGTTACAATCATGATTTTTAGTAACTACTAGCACACAGCTGGTAGGGTTCAAACTATCTACGAAGGCTTCCAGGACATCCACCGTCCTGGTAGATGGTAACCCGGCATGAGATGGGGACCATCGGACGCACAGGGTTGCACCGTCGTCATCAATCTGGCACATCACTTAGAGGAATCGGATCTGGGCTACTGTCTGTGCATGAGCAAGCCCGTGGGATTGGAACCTAGGTCTCCTCTTGGTAAGTGCCCCAATTTACCAATCCACCTAGACCCACTGACAAATAATATCTGATTATTAAAAACATTTAATCTGGTGAAATATAAAATATCTTTCAAAACAATTTTTTCATATCAAAATAAAGTTGTATATTATGATAAATATCATATTCTCAGCATATATACCTCTTATAAGATTCAAAATGAGAACATTATAAAAAAACCATATCCATGAATTAATGAGTATAGACCAACAATTTAAGTGGACCTATGCCACATTAGACCAATCAACTCAAGAATCTTATTCAATTACAAGCATTTAAGAATAAATAATAAGGAAAAATTCACAAAGGTTTTAATATAGTGATTTCATTTGAAAATTTATATATAAATAGGAATAAATTTGATGCTTGAGAGCCTTTTTCTTGGTATAAATAGTTGTATAACCTTAGTTTTAATGGATATAGGAAAATTATACTCCTTTAAGAAAAATTGATGTCTAAATGCTTCACACGATGTTAATTTAGAGCATCTGAGGCATTTTGAAACCATATCCTACATTTTAGGGGATAATTTCCTCTATTTTTTGGCACTTTTTCTTAAATGAGGATTTAATTAATATTTTATTAATTAAATATTTCTCAAATATTGGGCAGCCATATTTTAGGAGGATTTATTCATTGTTTAACTCCAAAAATTGCTCCTTTGATCACTTATAAAATTTAGAAACCTTTTTAGTTGACTAGTAATGCATATGTTTTTTTTTCAAGTAAATAATATTATAAAGGTGGATTTTTTTGATAAGGTCCCCAAAACATGTTTACATAAATGATATTTCAACCATCATTACAAAACCTCAACAATACCAAAGTAGACTAAGATATTAAAAATGTAGTAGAGTGTTACAAATCATTAACTACTTATTTTTGGAAAATTTTGATCAATCTTCCATTGATATTCAATCCTGTTGCTTCAGCATCTAGATAAATGGAAAAGATAAAGACCACTAATAATGCATATGTTGCTATCAATAGTTATCCTAAATTATCCTATGCACATGAACATGCTTTAATTTAAGAATAAATAAAAAAATGCATGCACATGTTTTATTTTTTGTTTTATTATTTTAGCATATCCAATACATCTTGCATGATGCTCGTAACTAGTTGATAATTTTAGTATATTCCAATATTTTCCGTGCATTGGAATTTTGGATTATTTATACCTTTTTTTATTAGTTTATGAAGGGTTTTTGAAAGGGTCCCAATCAAGACCAACACAAAGGGACATACTCAAATTACTTTACAAAATAAAACATGCAACCCTTCAAAGGATACAACTTAAACAATGACTATAAGCAAGTTAGATAATCAATCACAAGTTCATAAAAAGAGAACAAAAAACTAGGAGTCATATTGATAAAGAAGAAACATGACCTATGTCCATCCTCTTCACTCTCTCTAATGCCTCTTTGGATCTCAGCATAATGATTATCTTTTTATAGTATTTATTATCTTGATATCGTTGATTAAGCCAAGTTGACTAGACCAACATGAGTTCTAACAAAGTTGTATATGTTATTGGTAGATCTATGAGGATGATTTCCACATCACCCAAGGCAATTTTATCATTATTTAAGGGTGATAAATTGTAGAGGATCTAATACTAGTATTGAATAATTGTTATTGAGAATCATAATAACAAGCCTGGAGTGACTACCAACTTGGGACCCTATATGTTTGAATCCTTATTTTTTAAAATTAAACATTACCTTCTGCATTTTCTAATTATTGTTTCCCTTTATTCACCATCTCCAATAGTTCACTTGGGAATTCTTTTTCCAAGATTTTGAGATCCTCCAAATTCACTCCCAAGTTAGCCATGATATTTATTGCTTGGTTCTCTTCCCTAAATACATGGATGACTTGAGAATTGTAAAGACTCTAGGTACTATCTCAAGCTATAATAATTAATTTGATACTCTATATTGCCACCTATGATCTGTTAGCATAACTAATAATATTGAGTGAGTCTCCTTCAATTATCACTCTTTTGACATTCAACCTATCTAGTAAGAGGACCCCTTGGAACAAGGCCCTAGCCTCTAAAAAATGACTAGTTTGAGTTCCCAACCCCTTCGCATAAGCAAGGAGAATCTCACCTTCATGATATCTAATAACACCCTCTACACCATCCCACCCTAGTTTACCCTTTGCAACCCCATTAAATTTTAGCTTGTCCCAATCTAGTGGAGGGGATTTCCAATTTGTTTGAGTGTAGATCAAAGGGTTATATTGGGTAGGGGTAAGAAGCCCCATCTAAGCCCTATTTAGAAGTAATATTTTCTTCTTCATTACTCTCCCAATAGTCCTTGAAGTTTATACTTTGCACATTTTCTACTATAGTTGCACTAATTCTTGCTTCAATGGACTTGTAGTCCTTTTTTAGATCCTTAAAGGCTCAACTATTTATTTCTTTCTAAATATCCCAAAGAAGGTGGAGAAGACTAAGATTCCATGAGGTTTTCAATATTTTCCTTTGGAATGGAGTCTCCCATTAAAGACATAGATCAACTAGATTGCACAGGGAGACCTAGGAGATATTGAACTTACCTAGAATTATATTGAGTACTTCCTTCAAATATAGGCAGCCCATAAACTAATACTTCACACTCTCCTAATTTTATCCATAAAGATAACAATGATTGAGAATTACAATCCTCCTTTTATGAATATTATCAATGGTGAGAACATTATTTTGAACAATTAACCATTAGAAGAAATTGATCTTGAGGGTCAAGTGCTTGAGCTATATTTTTGCAACCAAAATTCACCCCTCTCCTTCATCTTCCATGAGGTAATAAGTGATTTCATAGTATAGAGCCCTCCTTTGTGCATATTATAGAATAGGGGGTCCTATTCGCTTTCTAGGTTTAGGATCGTAAATCTAAAAAAATTATTGAGCTCTTTGAGAGCTTGTCCTCTTTGTTGGTCTAAGGCATTGAGATTAATGGATTTCCATATCCTTCCACCTTCTTCTTTCAAAATGTAATAAAAAACCAGATTACCAAATTACTGAGATAGGAAGGGATTAAGGGGAGCCAAATTTGGGTCTTCAATTAGTGGTGTTTGTTGGAGCCAACAATCCTTCCAAAAATGAATCTTCCTTCCATTCCCAATATTTTATCTAGCTTCTTTCAACAAAAGAGATTTTTTTGTGGAGATGGTTCCAAAGGTAGGATCCCTTGGGTGGGTTATGCTCCTCCACAAGATTTCTTCCATTTCTAAGATATTTTACTTTAAGGATTTGGATCCACCCTACCTTATTTTCTAGTAATAGTATCCAACCTATCTTAGCCATGACCACTTTATTCATCCTATACAACTTCCTAAACCCAAGGCCTCCCACATATTTCCTAGAGCATACCTGGTCCTAGGCCACCAGGGCTAGCCTCCTTCTCTATTTTGTACTAGACCATAGAAAGTATTTTTGAATTGTCCTATTTGTTCATAAATCTTGGTAGGCATTTTAAGAAAAGGCCTAAAATAGACCAGGATGTTTTGAAGCATTGATTTTACCAATTGGGATTTCTTGGCTTGACTAAGGAGAGAACCCTTCCATCTTGCCAATTTCTTCCTTATTCGCTCAATCATTGGGTTCCATAAATTAACCTTCATTCTCCCTTTAAAGAGAGGCATTCCCAAGTAATAAGTAGGTAATTCTCCTATTTCACACCCAAAAATTCTCCCTATTATACCCTGTCTCCTTAGGGGAGTGTTGAGAAATAACACTTTACTTTTTGTGTAGTTTATTTTTTCCTAAATATATTTTCATAATAGCACAACAAAGACTTTATCTCCTTAGCTTGAGGGACCAAAGAGGAAGTGGTTAATATGGTATCATCAACGAATTGTTGATGAGATACTAGGACAAGTGTGGTAGTAGGTTGAATACCATCAATAGAACCATCTAAGGTAGTAGTTGTAATCATCCTTCCCAAAGCCTCTACCATAATTATGAATAGGTAGGGGGATAGAGGGTCCCCTTGGAATAAACCTCTATGGCCCTTAAAATACCCAGCAACCATCCCATTCACTAGGACCAAAAATATATTTGAAGTGATGCATTCATTAGTTAGGTTGATCCAATATTGATGAAACCCAAATTTGGTCATGACCTTGAGTAAAAACTCCTAGGAAACCTTATCGTAAGCCTTATTCATGTCTAATTTCAGCAATAAGCTACCTTTACCACTTTTTTCAATGGAATGTATTACTTCATGGATTGTGATGATCTCATCTAGGATTTGCCTCCCCATAATAAAGCCTCCCTAATTGGGATCAATGATGAATGGAAGAATAACTTTAATTTTGTTAGCCATTACCTTGGTAAGAATTTTTTATAGTGTATTACAAAGGCTAATGGACCTAAAATATTTATATTACTTAGACCAACCACTTTAGAAATTAGTGCTAGGAAAATAGAATTGATGTATCATGGAATATGGTGGATCCTTTGAACCTCATAAACTACTACAAACATATTAGCACCCACTATATAGAATAAAATTTGAAAGAATATTGTTAGGAAGCCATTAGATCCTAGATATATCTCCCCAACCATTGCAAACACAACACTTTTGACCTCATATTCCTTAAAGGGGTTGACCAAATATGAGTTATGTTCTTTAGTAACTAGAGGAGGGATGTAATATAGAAGACTATTCACAATATTTTCTTCCACCCTCTCTAAAGTTCCAATGAGATTCATGAAAAACTTTACCACTTCCTCTCTAATATCAATAATATCATCAATACTTGAACCATCCTCCCTTAGAATTTATTTTATTCTATTGTGACTTTGATGTCTAAGGGTAGTAACATGGAAAAACTTGGTGTTACAATCTCCTTATTTAAGATATAGGGCCCTCGATTTTTGTATCCATAAACTTTTCTCAAAGGCCACTGTGTTATGATAAGTAGAAAGGAGATGAATTTATTTATCTCTAACTTCCTATGATAAGTGCCCCTTATTTTCCATGGTTTTGATGTCCATTAGTTGTTGTTTCAACTCTGATTTCCTCTAGAATAGGTGCCCAAAAATATTCTTGTTCCAATCTTTGAGTTTGTGTTTGATAAATCTAAGCTTTTTGGCAATTTGGACCATCAAAGATCCAATGAATTTGTTCCCCCACCATTCCTCAATGTAATGTTCAAGGCTTTCATTTCTAAGCCACATCACCTCAAACCTAAAAGATTTATAAAACCTCCTCCTATCAGTCTAGGCATCTAACACCAAAGGGTTATGGTCATATCCTACTTTGGAGAGTGTGGTTAGAGTGGCATCTCCAAAATTAATTAACCTTTCTTGAGAGATTAAGAACCTATCAAGTCTTATTTTAATTTGTTGACTCCCAAGTATTTTATTGTTCCAATTATACTTAACCCCTATAAGGTCAACATCCATAATTCCATTCTCTATGACAAAATACTCAAAATCTCTTCATTAGTGTAATAAATATTTCATAATAGAAGTGAAGAGCAAAAATACTATCATATTTTTGCCATATTTTCCATATAGTTGGTGTATTTGAGCTCTTTTATAATTTTAGTTTTTACATTACAATTGTAATATTTTACATTATAATTGCAATTTATGATCAACCATTAGATGGTTAAGATTTCTCTACCATTTGTGGTTTATTATCTTTTTACTTTGCAGGTCCAATAATATTATAGATTTAGCTATTGATTGTTGATCTTTTAGTCCTTGTTATTACTACAATAAATAAAATATTTCAGCTATCTTATTTTGTATTCAATTGCAATATAGTAGAGATTCCTTTGTCTCTTCTAAATAGCATTAAAATCTTCATTTGGTATTAGAGCAATATTTCTATTGGGTTAGATATTTTTCATGATCATGGAAAAAAATATGTCTAGTATTGTTCCCCTTCATATTCCCATGCTTTAGGGTGAAAATTTTGAATATTGGAGTATTAGCATGATAATATTTTCTATTTCATAATATTTGTGGAGTTTTCTCTTGCAGGGATACTCTGAACCAAAAAATTAATCATATTTCAATGCTCTTACATTTGATGAAATGAAGGAGTTGATGGATAATAGGAAGAAGGATGCAAAATCTCTTTTTTCAATTCAAAGTGTGATGCAGGAGCATCACATTCATATTGTAATAACCATATTATAACAACCATATTGTAATGGTCATATTGTAATGACCATATTGTAATGGTCATATTGTAATGACCATATTGTAACGATCATGTTGTAACGACCATATTGTAATGGTCATATTGTAATAACCATGTTGTAATAGTCATATTGTAATGGTCATGTTGTAGCGGTCATGTTGTAATGGTCATGTTGTAATGGCCATATTGTAATGATCGAATTTATCAGAGCCTATAAATGCTCAATTCGATCAATAGTTAGGGGGTGGGTTGTGAGCTTCGTACCATCGCTTGGTATCTTGGAGGTTGTTATTTCATTTATTTGTGTGATTATTAGTTTTGTGGTATTCAAACATGAATTTATTTGTAATTTCAAAGCTATAAATGTGAATTTTATTTAGTTTAAAAGTTGTGATCTAATAAAAAATTTGTATGTTTATTATATGTGTTGCATCTACATATA
Organism: Wollemia nobilis; assembly: GCA_028583015.1. Classification (NCBI taxonomy): domain Eukaryota; kingdom Viridiplantae; phylum Streptophyta; class Pinopsida; order Araucariales; family Araucariaceae; genus Wollemia; species Wollemia nobilis. The sequence continues at coordinate 4,485,003 of JAQPPZ010002458.1, forward strand.
TTGGTTGGATTATGTTGTGGTGCTACTAACATCATTTTGGTATCAAAGCTCAAAATATTTCCTATGGGGTTGTATGTGCCTTTGTCTATTGATCAAGTGTGTTGCACATGTGAAATAGAATGTTACATGGATTATAGTAATTGTGAAACAAAACTTGCCTAAGGATCTACGTGAGTGGTGAAACAAACACTCATCTTTTCATGGATTACTGCAATCATACTGCACATGTGAAACAAAACATGTACATGGATTGCAACAAGTGTGAAATAGGATTTGTCTAAGGATCTACACAAGTGATGAAATAAACACTTGATATTTTGTGGATTACTGCAAGTGTAAAACAAAACTTACTTAAGAATATTCTTGAATGGTGAAAAGATGTTCAAAATTTTATGCATGATAACAATGGCATACACACACCCTATTGGTCAAGGTAGAGGTGGCAGACGCATAAATAAAGATTCAAAATAATTGAATAGCTCATGAGTAGGATCTCATAAAAATTTAAAGCATGGGAGTATGATGTAGAGCATGGCATTCACATTGTAATGACCATATTGTAACAATCACATTGTAATGACCATGTGAAATGGTCGTATTGTAACGACCATATTGTAACGATCATGTTGTAACAACCATATTATAACGATCATATTGTAACGGTCATGTTGTAATGACCATATTGTAATGATCATATTATAACGACCATGTTGTAACCATCATGTTGTAATGGTCATGTTGTAATGACCATATTGTAATGATCAAATTTATCAAAGCCTATAAATGCTTGATTTGATTAGTAGTTAGGGGGTTGACTGTGAGCTCCATAATGATACTTGGTGGCTTAGATGTTTTTACTTCATATTTTTGTGTGATTGTCAGTCTTGTGGTGTTTAAACATGAATCAGTTTGTAATTTCAAAGCTATAAATGTGAATGTTTTTAGTTTTAATGTTATTATCTAATAAAAAAGTGTATTTTTATTATCTATGTTGTGTTTCCATATGTTGGTTGGATTTTTTTGTGGCACTATTGACATTTGAAAGCACGAGGATACGGAAACAAAAAAGGAAAAGCTCCAAGTACGATGCAAAAATGGAACTAAACTTAACGCTAAGTCCTACGAATTGAAAATGCATGAAATAGGAAAAGCATAAACGAATTGAAACCCAAATGAAAAGCCAATGCGGAAAACAACCCTTTCTTTTATTGATATGTTTCGAGATTCGGTTACAATTCGCCTCCTCCCTTTTTAGGGGCGAGGAGCATTAAATTTGTTTCTTTGTTACATCCATGGATAGCCATCCTTCTTCCGCATGCCCACATGTAAGATGGGTGGACCAAAACGTCATCGCCGCTTGTGTATACGAATGTTGACTCCCTGTTGCTCCTCCAATGTCTAGATCCTGCGTTCAAGGAAACAGAAAGACAATTAATAGCACCTGTAGAGGAGATGAAACATGCAATCCCAAAACCCAAAGCTAATGCATGCAAAGAAATAAGTAAAATGATAGTTAAAACAGATCCAAATCAGCTAAAAACTTCACAGAGGCATGGGAACATCACCGGGAAGGCATTGCAAAAAGAACAGTCTGCAAATTCGCCATGGATTCGTATTCGTTTCGGGGCGGGACGAATATACCTGCAACAAAATGCCGGATAGCACCGCCCAAAATGTCACATATGGACAGCTCCAAATCTCCTGCAAAAGTGGGGGTTAGCTAATTGGGGGTATTTTGGGATGACCCAAATGGTCAGATTTCCCCGATTTGGCCTCTAACGCCCAGATTTTGATGATGCCCTCTGCAAGTTAGTAAAGGCGAAAAAATGATGAAACATGATAAGATTTGCTCAAAACGTTATGAAATTGAAATTGCAAACTATCTAAGCAGCATAAGATGAAATGCAAAAGAAAATGACAGAAGGAAAATCTGCCATAGATTCCTAATCATTCCTAAAGGGGACGATTAGATCTGCAACAGTGCGGGGGCGCCGGGGCAGGCCGCCCACCGTTTGGGGCTCGATTTTGGCACCAATCCACTTGGGATGGGTCCAAAATCTCTTGTAAGGTGTTGTCGGCAAATTGGGTGGTATGTTGTGGCAAAATGTCGGGTTTTGGGCTCAAGATTTGACCTTCCAATGGTCACCCAATGACCTCCTCTCTAAAAGAGATCACGGATGTGAAAGGCACAAATCAAACAAGGGCGTATGGGGAAGTAAAATGGCAGCACTTCGTTGCTCAAAAATGCTCCTTCTCTGTATATTTTGGGGTGAGAAAACTCACCAATTTATAGACCTAGAGGTCTCTTTGGATGAGCATGCAGGGGCGCCACTTGGCAGCCATGCCCTTCCAGGGGAGGGAAGATTCCTCCCTGATTAGGGGCTTCATGACTGCCCCTGTAACTGCCTCTAATGCTCGAAAACGCTCACCCACACTCCCATGAAATGAAGGAAGCGTTAAGTGGTGAATCCGAGCTACCATTTGTCGAGATTTGACTTTTTGCCCGTCAAACCCGCTATTCGCCCCACCCCGGAGCGAATACTGCTATTCGTCCCTGGGCGGGGCGAATACCATACCGTAATCGTTCCTGGGTGAAACGAGTATGGAGCAAAGTACCTGAGGGTGCCAAATTGGCCTCTGACCTCCAAAAACTGTTGTGAGAGTGGTTAGGACCACTTTTTAACCTCTAGGGGCTGCCCTGGGGTTGTGTGTGTCAATGCGATCAGTGTTTGCGATCACATAATCGGATTGGTGCTATTTTGGTGTCTACAGATGCCCCTTTTTGGGAAGCGTTGTGCATGGCGCAGTGCTGAGCAAAAATAGATAACCAAAGCACTAATGATTAGGGTTTCTCAGTAACCTAACCAACTTTGGATGCCCCAAGTATGGAAAGGGCATGCATTCTTGAATCCTTGCTTCTGACGAGCGAAGGAACTCAATTCAAGTGTTAACCTTTTTCGGTGAGGTGTTACTTGAGCTTGGACATTGATCAGTCATGAATAGGCAAAGGGCGCAACCTTTTGTCTGTGGGAACCTTGAGTTCATGATTCATGAATGCCAAGTGTTTGATCAGCTTGTGATTATTGCTTGTTTGCTGCCCCAAGCAGGAGCGTAGTTGTCTTTGTCAATGATTCTTTGAATGCATGTTGTTTCCATGATTGGGTGTGTATTTGTTGATTGGTGACTAAGTGTGACTACCCCCTCAAGCGACGAATCGATGAGGGAATGACCTGCATGAGAAAAGCGACGAGTCGCTTGACCCAAGATGACTTAGGTAAGGGTGCCTTCAGATGTTTGATCTTTGAATGTGTGTGCAGTTTTCCCGACATTTAGACCTATTTTTGGTGGGTGTTAACCCTTTTGGTGACGCCGTTTTAGGGATGAAATTCTCGGCAATCCGTTCTCCCGTGGAGCGGTCCGGCTATGGTAGCCTTCTTAGGGAGTAGGAGAGCGAGGATTTGCAATCCCGACGTCTATTTTGCATGCCCGAAATATCAAGTGCAAAAGCACTCTTATTGGGCAAGTTTATTGCTTTGTTTTTGGTCATTTTTTTTCTTTTTTTTTTTGCTTTTCTTGTTTTTTTGTTTTTCTTGCTTTGTAATCGTTCCTGGGTGAGGCGAATACCAGGCTGGTAATCGTCCCAGGGCGGGACGAGTGCTAACCAGAGCGCTCGTCCCAGGGTGGAACGTTTACAGGCAAAAAATCCTATTTAAGGGCCAAAATTAGGATTTGGGGTCATTATCATTTGATTTTTCTGGTGATTTTGGAGCTCTGAGGAGGAGGAGGTCAATTCTGCGAAGCGAAGCGCTGCCGAATTTTTCTGCCACCATGAGTTCACGGATCGGATCCAGCGGCGGAGCCGAAGCGAGACCAGTAAGTGATCCTCCTCATTATTGTTTGTTTGTTACAGTGTAAAAAACCGTAATTTGCTTTGTTTTTGTCTTTTGTCTTTTTTATTTGATTTTTTAAATTAAAATGAAACCCTAGACTAACAAAATTGTCACTGAGCAAAAAACTTAGTTAAAACCCTAGGTTATTTTTGTGGCTATGTTTACGTGTTTGCAATTTAATCAGCTAACCTGTAGGGTTAAAAACCGGGGTCTACCAAATTATTTGTTTGATTATGTGTTGGTTTTATCGTTTATCAGGTTAGAGTTAAAAACCCTAGAATTGACAAACCATTTTGTTGATTTTTTTGGTGTTTTTGTTTAATTTAATTTATCAGTTAACAGTTAAAAACCTAGAACTGACAAACCATTTTGTTGATTTTTTTTTGTTTTTGTTTAATTTAATTTATCAGTTAACAGTTAAAAACCTAGAACTGACAAACCATTTTGTTGATTGTTTTTGTTTAATTTATGTATATCCATGTTTTTGTTGTACATTTTTTTTAATGTTTTTGTGTGTTTTCTTTTGCAGGTTGTGAAGAGTCGGTATCGTGTGCCTACGGTGTTTACTAAAGCACGGGAGGCACTGAATTTGATGGACTGGGAGTGGCTTGATGCCCTTGGGCTCAAGCAAGTGACTCGGCTGGAGCCGGTAGTCGGGGATCGGGCCTACCTGATGACCCTGATCAACTTGTGGGATCCTCGGACTAATACCTTCCATCTCCCAATAGGGGAGATGATAGTTACGTTAGAGGATGTCTATCAGATTTTGTGGATTTCGATAGACGGATTGTCGATCAGGACGACGCCACGAGACCAGCGGACAACAGTGTTGACATGCTGCTTCGGGCATGGGGCGGAGGTGGGTGTGGATAGTCCAGTGGAGAGGGCAGAGGTTGACTGCCATATTGGTGGTATTCTGGTACGATGGTGGCTTGAGAAGGGGGTGTTGGGAGTGAGGCACGCATTGTTGATGGGCCTCATTTCCAACATGCTGCTACCCGACTCTTCGGGCGTGAGGTTCCCATGGAACCTGCTGGAGGTGGTGTTTCGGTTGGTGGAGTGCCCGACGGAGGCACCAATGATCATGAGATGGGGACAGACATTGCTGGCATAGCTCTATGATGAGTTGTACGAGGTCCGCTGTCGGAGGTGGAAGGGTATTGGATGCAGCTTCTTGTTGCAGTGTTGGGCATGGCAGCACATAGCGATGGAGAGGCCAGTGGGGTTACCATGGATGACCCGGTGGAGATGGTGGATAGGGATATAGGGTATGGGGCTCTGTGGCGGCGGTCTGAGGAGCAGGGATAGAGTCAGCGGTGGGCAGGTGTCGTAGGGCACTATGCGGATGCCTTTGCTCGGTTGACTCTAGGGGAGGTGTTCTGGCACCCCTACCGGGACTGTCCAGCCTAGCCTGAGGCTGGAGAGTGGCTTCGATGGGTACGGAGGGGGCGGTGGCTGATTGGGCACCACGGGACTGAGCAGGAGTTCTTCCCATATGGCTAGGTCACACGACAGTTTGGGGTGCACCAGGGGTTTCTGGTGAGCCCATGATCTATCGACATCAGGGGGCCGAGAAGACTCTAGCCTGGCCAGTCATTGCACCACTAGGTGAGGATTCGGATACGATGATTGATGTCCCGGACGTGGATGACATCGAGACTACCATGGAGTATGATCAGTGGTGGACTCTACGATGATGGCGGGGAGAGGGACCACTGGGAGGCGCAGAGGCAGCAACAGTAGGGGATGAGGGTGCAGAGGCACCGGGTGAGGGTTGGGGAGCTCCGCTAGAGGATGCAGACATGGTGGAGGTAGATGATGTGGGTGCAGATTATGGTGTTCCAGATCAGCCGGAGATGCAGGATGCCCCAGAGCAGTGGGAGCCAGAGCAGGTTGCAGTCCCAGATTCGCCTATGCACTAGGCAGTGGTGGAGGACACGGAGGCAGGGGTGCATGTTGAGAATGCATGATTGGTGGGGCTACTATGGAGGCGAGATGAGGAGTTGGGGGAGGCTCTGCAAGAGAGGGATCTCTTACGGGCTCAGCTAGCGGAGTGGGAGAATGCATGGGCTATGCACCATCGACAGGAGGGGGATACCGATGCTGCATGGGAGAGGGATCTCCTACGGACATAGCTGGTGTAGCGTGATGATGTAGTAGCGATGTACCATCGATGGGAGGTGGAGTGGTGTCGACACCGGATGGATTTGGAGGGAGAGATCATCCACCTCGGGGGGGGTACCTGAGCCCTCTAGAGGTGGCTCTTCACGCTGGACGAGGGGCAGTGATACTGAGCAGTCAGCATCATCTCATCGCAGGTGATTGGATGAGGGAGGGGGTAGTAGGCATGATGCGGGGGCTAGCAACAGCCGCCCTGAGGGGTCCCATAGGACCCACACCACGGGGGGTAGTTCCCATTGCACCTTAGGCTTTGGGGATTTTTGAGCTTTTAGATTTTGTTGTCATGAGTTTTGATGATATATACAGATGACTTTATTTTATTTATGCACATGTCATGATTTGATGTTATGCACGATGATTGATGAATATGGATGTATGCATGTTAATTTATATTGATGGATGCATATGTTTTGATGAATGCAAATGTTTCTAATTTATATGATATGCAAATGGAATGGATGAATTGAATTTGTGATTTTTGGTGGTCGCACCATAGACTGTTTAGAACTTATGGCTTTTTGATTGTTGGGTGACATGACTTTCTTTATGTATACGGGCTATTTTTTTTGTATTTTTCGATGGCAATGTGAGGATGAAAGATAGCAAGTTGGTTTAGAATGTAGGTAGGGTTTTTTGAGACTCAAATGTTTTAACTATCTAGCCAAGACTGTACTTTTATCTTACGAGACTTTTTAACAAGGTATGAATCGGACTTGTCTTTGACCAAGTTATTTCACATCCCTGTGTGTGCAATTGAGTTCATTTATGTGGTGTTTGTCAGGATACCGCCAATGCCAGATAGGCTATCAACCAAACCTGTACTGAGGATCACCTGATTAGCTCCACTAACTCCTTTGTTGTATTTAGTCGGATTAATCTACGGTGCTATCGTAGGATACCATAAGCTAGCTCATCCACATGCAAACATTGATCTGCACACAAGTTAATGTGACAGATATATCATCATGCGGGAGGTTTACCACCAGTGACCGATAGGCTATCCACCAAACCGATACTGAGGTTTGCTTCATGACCTGTCTGAATGTTGAGAGTTCCAGGGATTCAAGTTCGACTCCCTTCTTTTCTTCAATTGTATTGGGATACTTGCTCTTTTGTAGTGATAAAAATCATTATTTATTTTTTTGTTTATTTCTTTTGAGCAAGGGATTTTGAATAGTGAGTGATGAGAATCACTATTGTATGTGCTTTTTGATGTATGCACTTTGGTTGTGATGTCAAAATTTTTGGAGTTTTGACTTTTGCAAATTTTTTGATGTTTTGCAACTTTTTGAGAACTTGGGATTCTTGGGGAATTGGGTAGGGAAGATGCTTGTCCTTTTGCCAACTCTCAGACATTCTTGGGGTCATTCGCATAGGGGGATGAGCAAGATAACCGTTTCACTTATGGTGACCTGGATTGCTTTGCAGGGTTCATCTTTCGTTCACACAACTTGGGAATTTTTTATGTGTTTTAACTTGTGTTGGGATGCTACGTAACAAGGTGTGATCCAAGTAGAACTCTACCTTTGTAAAATCTATCTGACTTTGTACAGTACGTGGCTAGAAAGCTAATGATGACTGAATGACGAAAACTCTTGATACATTAGAAGACAACCGACTATGATGTGGGAAAATAACGTGAATGGCGGTTATTTGCGATGAATTATTGATAAAGTGGAAAAATGTGGAAAATGATGGTTTTGCCAAGTAATTACAGTCTATGGTGCCTTGACCTTTATGACCACAAATATGTAATGTATGGATGTGATGCTTAATGCAACTATATATTTTTGTGTTTTTGATGGATTGATTTTTGTGAATATGAAGATGAGATGCAAAAAGAGCTCTTTATTGTTGTGATGATTTTGAGTATGCATGGAAATGAGATGCAAATTTTTGTTATTTTTGATGATTTTATTGTTTTTGAATTTTCTTATTTTTGACCAAGCGATTGTGGGAACCCTTGGAGCTTTTGGTTTGACCAAAGGGGTAATGGGCACCTTTGGGGCATTTTTGGGTTTGACCAAGCGATTATGGGAATCCTTGGGGCTTTTTGGGTTGACCAAGCGATTATGGGAATCCTTGGAGCTTTTTGGGTTGACCAAGCGATTATGGGAATCCTTGGAGCTTTTTGGGTTGACCAAGCGATTATGGGAATCCTTGGGGCTTTTGGGTTGACCAAGCGATTATGGGAATCCTTGGGGATTTTTGGGTTGACCAAGCGATTTTGGGTTGGGCTATGGCTCTTTTAAATATGGAATGGCCTCAAATGACTGATGTTCAAGGGTTCTAGTTCCTTGATTCCGTCAAGAGAGGCTAGCCGGTATGTTCCAGGTCCTATTTTACTATCAATGACATAAGGACCTAACCAGTTTTCTGTGAACTTGTCCCTTAGATGGGGCGGCAAGTTAGAGTTCTGTTGGTTCTCTTTCAAGACCAAGTCACCAACCTGAAAGTCCCTCAGGTGAACTTTCATGTTGTATGCTTTCTTAAGTCGCTCTTGATAGATACGTAAATGCTCGAGAGCATTAACGCGTCGTTCGTCAAGCAACGTAAGCTGGTCTAACCGGGCCTACCATGCAGTGTCATCATCGATGAACTCTTGCATTGATATGCGTAGGGAAGGAATTTCCAACTCGAGAGGCATGACTGCCTCGGAGCCATACACCAGCGAAAATGGAGTTGCCCCAGTGGGTGTCCGAATGCTAGTGCGATAAGCCCACAGGGCAAGTGGGATCTGAATGTGCCAATCCTTATGACTATCTATGACTATATTTTTGAGGATGGTGACTAGCATTTTGTTTGACGCCTCTGCTTGCCCATTTGCCTACGGATAATAGGGTGTCAAAAAACTATGCTGAATTTTGTACTTTGTGGTCAAAGCACGCACATATTTGTTCTTGAATGACGTCCCATTATCCGAGATTATCTTGGATGGAATACCAAAATGACATATGATGTTATGTAAAATGAACTCCACAATGCGGGGTCCAGTCGTAGAGGTTAGCGAAACCGCTTCCACCCACTTGGTGAAGTACTCTGTGGCCGTTATGATAAACGTGTGATGGCCTGACGATGCAGGGGAGATCTTTTCGATTAGATCTAAGCCCCACTACAAAAATGGCCAAGCCGATTGGATCGGCTGCAAGGCCTAAGAAGGTACGTGTGTCAAATTGGCATGATGTTGACACTTCACGCACTTCCTCACATATGCGCAACAATCTCGCTCTAAAGATGGCCAATAATAGCCCATGCGAAGAATGCGCTTTGCGATGGCCATACCGTTGAAGTGGCCACCGCATGTACCATCGTGCGCTTGGGTGATTGCCCAAGCGGACTCTTGTTGGTCCAAGCAATGGAGGAGAATCCCTTCATAGCTTCGACGGTACAAAATGTCTCCTAACAAGACATGTTTTGCCGCTTTCTGTTTGAATGATCATTTTGCGGCATGCGTCAATCCAAGTGGGAGGTTACCTAACTTGAGGTAGTCCCTTATGGGTGTATACCAATCCTGCCGATCGAAAACCTCGACAGTCTGAACGGCCAATCCCTCTTGAAGTTTATCCCTAGCAAAAGCTGAGCGGGAAAGAACTTGTAAGAATAGCGTTGTGTTGCTATTAAGGGGAGTAGGGGAGAACAAGGACCCCCAGTTGGCGTGATTCAGACGATCGTGGATTCGAGAGAACTTGTCCATGGATGGTTCAATCTGGATCAAGTGGATTCCTGGCATTAAATCAGAGCTTGCTCGCTCCATCGCGGATTGCGATAGTGTTTTGACTTGAATGGTTGTCATATCACCAGAAATGTCTTACGGGATTAGTGACCCCAAGGAGGCCATAGTGTCCGCAAAATGATTCGATGACCGAGGGAGTGCCTCGATGTCGTACCATTCAAGCTTTGCCAAGAATTTGTCCACAAGGGCTTTGTAGGCCTGTAGAACTGGGCATTTGCATTGGAATACCCCTTTGACTTGGTTGACGATTAACAACGAATCACCAAAGATGTTCAATCATTTAATGTTCATGGTGATTGTTGTCTGAAGACCTATGAGCAAGGCTTCATACTCTGCATTGTTGTTGGTGCATGGGAAATTTAATTTAAATGACAGAGGCATTGGAGCACCTTGCGGTGTGAAGAATACTATTCCCGTGCCACCACCTTGCTCACATTTAGAACCATCAAAAAATAGGGTTATGTCGGCCTGTGACTCAGGCTCATTCGAACTTGGCGATTCTGAGACATGGAAGACCCCATCATCGGGTAGTTCTATGGTCAGAGGCTGATCATCTTCGAGAGGAGCCTCTGCTAGTTGATCGGCTATGACCTGACCTTTTATGGATTTCTATCCAATAAACTCTATGTCAAATTCCGTCAACAACATGATCCATTTTGCCGTGCGGCTACTATGATAAGTACGACTCATCATGTACCGCAATGGATTCTCCTTAGACACAACATACGTCTTGTTGCTCAGCATGTAATGGCGCAGCTTTTTGGTAGCAAACACCACTGCCAAGCAGAGTTTCTCAACGTATGCATAGTTAAGTTCATAACTAACCAGGGTGCGGCTAAGATAGTAAGTAGCCTATTCTTTGTGAAGTTCATTCTTCTGGGCTAACATGGCGCCCAGTGCCACCTCAGTAGCTGAGATGTATAAGTAGAATGACACTCCTGGTCTGGGTGGTGCCAATACTGGCGACGAAGCCAAGTATTGTTTAATGTCATCGAAGGCTGACTGGCACTCGTCATCCCAGTGAAATGCTACCCCCTTGTGCAATAATTTGTTCATGGGTCGGCACTTGTCAGATAGTTGCGCTATGAAGCGCTTGATCGACGTGACCTTTCCCCGTAGGCTTCTGAGCTGCTTGATGGTAGTTGGGGGAAGCATTTCAAGGATTGCCTTGACTTTGTTTGGGTCCACCTCGATGCCTCGTTTTGAGACTATGAAACCCAAGAGTTTTCCAGATGTGATGCCAAATACGCACTTCTTGGGATTCGATCCGACTTTATGTTCCATGAGGCGATCGAGGATCTTGCTTAAGTCATCGAGATGATCCGGGCGCAAAAGAGATTTGGCCAACAAATCATCCATGTAATCTTCCAAAGTCTTGTGCATGTAATCATGGAAGATGTATGTCATGGCACGTTGGTAGGTGGCGCCAATGTTTTTAAGGCCAAAGGGCATGACCTTATAACAAAATGTCCCCCAAGGCATTGTGAACGCCATTTTTAGTTGGTCCTCGGGATTGATACAAATCTGATTGTATCCCGAGAAACCATCCATGAGGGAAAGCATTTCATGGCCCGTTGTAGCGTCTACCAATGCGTCGATGCTCGGCAAGGGGAAATCATCCTTAGGACTCGCTTTGTTTAGATCTCAAAAATTAGTGCATATGCGAATCCTCCCGTCAGGCTTCTTGACGGGCACCATGTTGGACAACCATGGTGGGTAATCCACGCAGATGACAAACTGTGCATCCAACAACTTTTGCAATTCATCTTTGACCATTAAGGCCACTGTTGGGTGCATCTTACATAGTTTTTGCTTAACTGGCTTGACTATCGGATCAAGCGTTAGATTATGCGTGACTAGCTATGGATCTAGTCCCGACATGTCTTTGTATGACCATGCAAAAACCTCCTTCTTCTCTTTGAGAAGGGCAATGTAGTCGGCTTGCTCTTCGGGGGATAGACTTACCCCTAGCTTGATGATCTGTGGATTCATTGGATCCGAGCCGATGTCTACGTTAGTCGTCTCCTCGATCGACATGTGGGATCCGTCCTCCAACTGGTGTGGAGTTGGGATCAAATGGATATCATTTGCTGAGTTTAAATCATCGTTAGGAACCTCGGGTCCCTCTTCAGCATGGAAGATATCCTGAGTTGGCCCAGGGGTAAAATGAAGCATTTCACCGAAAGGCCAGTACTCGGATGGGGATGGTGGTGAATTGACGTGATCCCAGTCTATGGCATCTATGTCTAGATACAATGACTATGTTGGATCGATCGGATTGTGGATGGGGGTGGTTAAGTCAATGGAGATCATGTTGATGAAATGATTTTGGTCTCCATTACCATGGGTGTGGTTACTCGGACATTCTGGATGTTCTCTGTGCTTCGGATCTGGCTCTAGAGGTATTGGCATGAATGGATCGGCCCTATGTGTGGATAGGAGGATAGGGTCTGCCCTCGGCACTGATATCACTCTAGGGTCTCTGGGTGGAAGGTACTCTCCGTATATCTGAAGTGGCAGATTCAACACTTGGTCCCATTGCGCTGGGTTTACGTGCCACTCATGCCCTGGCCTTATGTTTAGTTGTTCAAACACATCGTCAATATCCAAGGGGTATTGTTGCTGCATCTGCCGCATGTGATTGAGATATGCCATCTCAGTCTCATCTTCATAATCACTATCAGAGATCCAAAGGCCTTCGTTGGCTTCGACAACTGCTTGCGGCATTAAAGGCTCGTCTTGCTCGAGCAAATTGATGTGGCCCCATCGGGGTTGTTCTACTCTCTACGGGGGGACTTGATTTCCTTGGAGTGGCACTTGCTCGATTGGAGCATCCAAAGGGAACATTGTCAAGAGGTTTTCTTGATAATCATCCATGGGGATCACCTGTGAGTGATCGCTATTTGATTCGAAGGGGTCATACTCTGACTCATCCTTTGAGGACCCTTCTTGACATTGTCTAGACCCTCCTTGAAAATGAGCTCTCGAGCTTTCTCCTCTCTCGAGCGAAGGGAAGGGATTGCGAGGGTCAACAAGGTTGATTGCCATTAATGGGAGATAATCCCTCAATGTATATGTCGTGTTAGGGTTGGCATATGGATCTAATGCCAATCCCCCCTTGTTGCCTATCCCTAGGCCTTGCATGTTCTCCACCAAGATGTCCAAGGGCAGGGGGTGGTTGAACCCTACTCCTGACTTGTCATATGGCATTTGGTATCTTGGTTGGCAAAGAACACGTACCCCTTGCTCATATCTCGCCTAACCCATATCCATGCCAATTGCATTGGCCAAGGTATCTCAAAGCAAAGTTTGGGTTAGACAAATAGTTGACATTTTTAGAAAAAGGCTCTTCATCTTCGTCCTCTTGCATGCATGGTGCAACGCCATGATCAAGGCCCCCATACACAAAGTTTTTCTGGTTCGACGGGTAGCCTAGGGGAACAATAGTGTCGATGGGGAGGCGAGGTCTCCCCATGTCCTACATGGACTCTAGTGTGGGTGTTGCTACAATATTCCACACTAGATACTCCACCAGGCCCGTATTGGCCATTTCAACGGTGATCGTTGGTGGTTGAGGGGGAGGGAATGGAAGTTCTCCCTGAGTCCACTCCATGTCGGGTGAACTAGGAGCCTCGACTTCCATTCGGCTAGGCATCTCCTCAGTAGAGATAGTTGATACCGATGGCAGTGTCTCTTCCAGAGGTTGCGCCTCTTCCAGGGGTTTCTTCCCTTTGTCCTTCTATTTGGCCCCCATAGGTGGTATCGTTGGTGGAGGACCAGACGATGAAGATGGACCTGGCTGGGGTTTTGAAGAACTTGCTAACGGGGATGCCTATGGAATTGGACCCTGTTTAGATGGATTCAATTGGAAATCCAAATGCGTTGATGGAAGGGTCGATTGCGGCATCAGCTGCACCGCATTACAATACTTGAAGGGTTCTAAGTCCGTCGGGACTACATGCACCTCCCCTTCAAATGTATACTTTAAGCATTGGTGAGCTATCGAAGGGACACACTTCATGTCCCCGATCCATGGCCGACCCAACAAGATGTTGTAGGCCATCTCACCTTCCAATATGTGGCACAATGTAGGTATGGTCTTTTGTCCCACTTGGATGGGTAGGACTATTGTGCCAACTATCGAGCATATTGCATCATTGAATGCTCGCAGAGTGTAGGTGGAAGCTGTGATGTGAGATGTAGGCAACTTCAGATGTTTTAGGGCCATAGTTGTGATGATATTACTAGACGAGCCAGTGTCTATCAACACCCTCTTATATGGGATCCCGTTGACCCGCACGATAACGTGCAGGGGTGGATCCACCATGTCATCAGTCACTGATCTCAATTCATCTTCCCAAAATGTGATGATTGGCTCAGTGCATCGTTTGACATGTCCCATGAAGTTGTTGAAAGAATTTGTCTCGTGGGGCTGCAACTCGATGGATTTCAATATCTCTTGAAAGCACGAGGATACGGAAGCAAAAAGGAAAGCGAGTATGCGATGCAAACAGAACCGGACTTAGCGCTAAATCCTAGAAACTTGAAAGTGCAATGAGAAGAGGGAAAAACATGCGCGAATCGAAATGAAACAAATGTGAATAAAGAAGACAACCCTTTTTATTGATATGTTTCACAACTCGGTTACAATGCGCATCCTCCCCTTCCAAGGGCTAGGAGCGTTTAGGCATGCGTTCTCGTTACATCCATGGGTGCATTTCCTTCTTCCGCGTGCCCACATGTAAAATGGGCGGACCAAGCATCGCCACCACTTGCGTTGATGAGTCTTGACTCCTCGCTGCTCCTCCGATGTCCAAACCCTACGTTCAAAGGAACAAGAAATGGTCAGTAGCACCTACGGATAAAACAAAGCATGCAATCCCCAAGCCTACGATAAATGAATGAGAAAATGAATTAAACTATGACTAAAATAGATCCAAATGCTCTAAAAATTGGATAGGGGCATCAAGACACCACCAGGAAGGCCCTACAAAAAGAACAGTCAAGAAATTCCTCACCGATTTGAATTCGCTCCGGGGTGGGACGAATTCACCTACAACAAAATGCCGAAAAGGTACTATCCCAATGTCCTACCTAGGAAGCTCCAAAAGACCTACAAACTTGGGGTTAGCTAATTGGGGGCATTTTGGGAAGACCCAGATGATCATATTTTCCCAATTTGGCCTCCATTAGTAGGAATTTGATGATGCTACCTGCAAGTTAGTAGAAGCGAGCAAAGATAGAAATATGGTCAAAATTGTTCAAAACGAGACGAAATTCAAATGACAACCTATCTAAGCATCATAGAACTGAATGCAAAAATGAAAGAAAACAAGTCTACCATGGAATTCCCATCATTCCGAAAGGGGCGATTAAGATTGTGGCAGTGTGGGAGGGGGCGCCCATGGGGCAGGCCGCCCACCGTTTGGGGCCTGATTTCGGCACCAATCCACTTGGGATGGGTCCAAAACCTCTTATGGGGTATTGTCAAAAAATTTGGTGGGATATTGTGGCCAAATGTCGGGTTTTGGGCTCGAGATTCATCCTCTCAATAGTCACCCAATGACCTCCCCTCTAAAGGAGATCAAGGATGTGAAAGGTGCAAATCCAAAAGGTGTGAGGTGTGTAAATAAAATGGTAGCACTTCGTTGCTCTAAAATGCTCCTTCTCTATATATTTTGGGGTGAGGAAACTCACCAATTTATAGACCTGGAGGTCTCTTGAAATGGGCATGCAGAGGCGCCACATGGCAGCCATGCCCTCCCAGGGGGAAGGAGATTCCTCCCTGAATTGGGACTTCATGACTGACCTTGCAAATGCCTCTAACGCTCAAAAATGCTCACCCATACTCCCATGCGATGAAGGAAGCATTGAGTGGCGGATCTGAGCTGCCATTTGTCAAGATTTGAATTTTTGCCCATCAAACCTGCAATTCGCCCCACCCTAGAGCGAATTCAGAATTCATCCTTGGGTGGGGCGAATCCCAGTTTGAATTCGTTCCAGGGTGGAACGGATATTGAGCAAAGTGCCTGAAGGTGCCAAATTGATCTTTGGCCTTCCAAAACTATTGTGAGAGTGGTTAGGACCACTGTTTAACCTCTGGGGGCTGCCCTTGGGGCTGTGTGTGTCAAAGCGATCAGTGTTTGCAGTCACATAATCGGATTGGTGTTGTTTTGGTGTCTACAGATGCCCCTTTTTGGGATGCGTTGTGCATGGCACAGCACCAAGCAAAAATAGATAACCAAAGCACTAATGATTAGGGTTTCTTAGTAACCTAACCAAATTTTGATGCCCCAAGCATGAAAAGGGCATGCATTCTTGAATCCTTGCTTCTGACGAGCGAAGGAACTCAGTTCAAGTGTTAACCTTTTTCGGTGAGGTGTTACTTGAGCTTGGACATTGATCAGTCATGAATAGGCAAAGGGCGCAACCTTTTGTCTGTGGGAACCTTGAGTTCATGATTCATGAATGCCAAGTGATTGATCAGCTTGTGATTATTGCTTGTTTACTGCCCCAAGCAGGGGCGTGATTATCTTTGTCAATGATTCTTTGAATGCATGCTATTTCCATGATTGGGTGTGTATTTGTTGATTGGTGACTAAGTGTGACTACCCCCTCAAGCGACGAATCGATGAGGGAATGACCTGCATGAGAAAAGCGACGAGTCGCTTGACCCAAGATGACTTAGGTAAGGGTGCCTTCAGAGATTTATCTTTGAATGTGTGTGCAGTTTTCTGACATTTAGACCTATTTTTGGTGGGTGTTAACCCTTTTGGCGACGCCGTTTGGAGCTGAAATTGTCAAAAATTCGTCTTCCCGTGGAGTGGTCCAGCCATGGTGGCCTTCTTAGGGAGTAGGATGGTGATGATTTATAACCCCATTTTTTGACGCGAAGGCGCCTTCGTTCGGCAACTCTATTGCTATTTTTGGGTGGGTTTTGACCCTTTTGGCGATGTCATTTGGGGATGAAATTCTCGAAGATCCGTCTTCCCATGGAGTGGTCCGGCTATGGTAGCCTTCTTAGGGAGTAGGATAGTGAGGATTTGTGACCCCGACATCTATTTTGCATGCTCAAAATGTCAAGTGCAAAAGCACTCTCATTGGACAGGTTTATTGCTGCTTTTGGTGCATTTTTGTGCATTTTTTTTTTTTGAAATTTGTGTGCTGAATTCATTCCAGGGTGGGATGAATTCCTATGTAGTATTCATTCCAGGGTGGAACGAGTGCTAACCAAGATGCTCATTCCTAGGGAGGAATGATTACAAGCTCAAAAAGCCTATTTAAAGGCCAAAACTAGGTTTTGGGCTCATTTGCACTTGTTTTTTTGGCGATTTGGAGCTCTGCGGAGGAGGAGGTCAATTCTGCAAAGTGAAGCGCTACCAAATTTCTCCCGACATTATGAGTGCACAAACCGGTTCGAGCGGCAGAGCCGAAGCGAGACCAGTAAGTGCTTCTTAGCATTATTGCTTTTGTTATATGTTTTAAAATTGCAAGTGATTTGTTTAATTTTCTTTGTTATGTTGCTTTTCAAAATTAAAATTGAAACCCTAAAATTGAGCTGAACACAAACCAAGACTTAGCTTAAAACTAAGCGGAAAACGTAGTTAAAACCTAGGTGAATTTTTTTTTTTTAATGTTTTTGTGTTGTTTGCTTTTGCAGGTTGTGAAGAGCCGGTATCGTGTACCTACTACTTTTTGAAGTGCGGGGGGCGCTGACTGTGGCTGACTGGGAGTGGCTTGATGCCCTTGGGCTCAAGCAGGTGGCTCGACTGGAGCCTATGGTCAGGGATCGGGCCTATCTGATGGCCTTGATCAACCTATGGGATCCCTGGACCAACACCTTCCATCTCCCAACAAGGGAGATGACAGTGACCTTGGAGGATGTTTATCGGCTTCTACGGATTTCGATAGATGGACTACCGATCAGGACGATGCCATGGGATCAGTGGACAGTGGTGCTGATACGATGCTTCGGGCATGGGGAGGAGTTGGGGGTGGATGGTCCAGTGGAGATGGCAGAGGTTGACTGCCAGATGGGCGGGATTCTGGTTCGATGGTGGTTTGAGAGGGGGGTGTTGGGAGTGAGGCACGCATTGCTTATGGGCCTCATTTCCAACATGCTACTACCTGACTCATCAGGTGAGGTTCCCATGGAACCTACTGGATGTGGTCTACCAGCTGGTGGAGTGTTCGACGTAGGAACCTTTGATCATGAGATGGGGACAGACGCTGGCGTAGCTCTATGGGGAGCTATATGAGGTCCACTGTCGGAGGTGAAAGGGGATCAACTGTAGCTATCTACTGCAGAGCTAGGGATGGCAACACATAGTGGTGGAGAGACCAGGGGGGTTACCATGGATGACGCGGAGGAAGATGGTAGATAAGGATATAGGGTATGCGGCTCTATGGTGGTCTGAGGAGCAGGGATAGAGTCGGCGATGGGCAGGTGTCGTAGGGCACTATGTCGATGCCTTCATTGGGCTTACTCCAGGGGAGGTGTCTTGGTGCCCTTATCGAGACTATCCAGCCTGGCCAGAGGCTAGAGAGTGGCTCTGATGGGTACGTAGGGAGCGATGGCTGATTGGGTGGCATGGGACCGAGCATGAGTTCTTCCCTTACAGCCAGGTGACACGATAGTTTGGGGTGCCAGGGGTTTCTAGTGAGCCCATGGTCTATCGGGGGGATGAGAGGACTCTAGATCGACCGGTCATCATGCCACTAGGCGAGGATTCAGATGTAGTGATCGACGTCCCAGACGTGGATGACGTCGAGACTACCGTAGAGTATGACCAGTGGTGGGTACTATGACGATGGTGGGGAGAGGGGCCACTAGGAGGTGCGGAGGTAGCAACCATGGGTGGGGAGGGTGTCGAGGCACCAGGAGATGCTTGGGGAGCTCCTCGAGAGGATGCAGATATGGTGGAGGTGGAGGATGAGGATGTGGGGGTTCCAGATCAGCCGGAGATGTAGGACATCACGGAGCAGTGGGAGCCAGACCAGGCTACTATTCTAGATATGCCGATGCCTCAGGCGGAAGTGGAGGACACGGAGTCCGAGCTACGTGCAGAGATTGCATGGTTGGTGGAGCTACTGTAGAGGTGAGATGAGGAGTTGGGGGAAGCTTTGCAAGAGAGGGATCTCCTATAGGCTCAGTTGGTAGAGTGGGAGAGCGCATTCATTGCACACCATCGGGGGGATGGGGACACCAACGCTGCACAAGAGAGGGATCTCCTATCGATCATAGTAGCAGTGATGATGTAGTAGCTTACTATCATCGATGGGAGGTAGAATGGTTACGACAGGAGGTAGATTGGTCTCGACATCGGATGGATATGGAGGGAGAGATTATCCACCTCGATGGGCGGTTACCTGAGCCCTCGAGAGGTGGGTCTTCACGTCGGATGAGGGGAGTGATACTGAGCAATCAACATCATCTCATCGTAGGCGATTGGATGAGGGAGGCGATAGTAGGCATGATGCGGGGGCTAGCAATAGCCACCCTGAGGGGTCCCATAGGACCCACACCATGGGGGGTAGTTCCCGTCGCACCGATCCTGCGTGATCATGGTGGCCGATGCCTTAGGCTTGGGGTTTTGAGATTTTGGATTTTGTTGCGGGGTCAGAGGACCAGCTCTTTGTAGCCTACGGGCATTTTTGATGATATATATATACAGACTTTATTTTGTTTATGCGCATGTGATGATTTGATTTTATGCATGATGATTGATGAATATGGATGTATGCATGTTAAGTTATAGTGATGAATGCATATGTTGTTGATGAATGCGGATGTTTCTAATTTATATGATATGCAAATGGAATGGATGGATTGAATTTGTGATGTTTGGTAGTCGCACCATAGACTGTGCAGAACTTTATGGCTTTTTGTCCTAGGCGATTGCTGCGGTGAATAGCTTTGTAGGCATACATGTTTTTTTTTTTTTTGGTATGGTGAGACTAAAATATAGCAAGTTGGTTTCAAATGTAGTTAAGGTTTTCTGAGACTCAGATGTTTTAACTAACTAGCCATGATTGTACTTTATCTCACAAGACTTTTGAACAAGGTATGAATCGGACTTGTTTTGGACCAAGTTATTTCACATCCCTGTGTGTGCAATTGAGTTCATTTATGTGGTGTTGGTCAGGATACCGCCAGTGCCAGATAGGCTATCAACCAAACCTGTACTGAGGATCACCTGATTAGCTCCACTAACTCCTTTGTTGTATTTAGTCAGATTAATCTACGGTGCTATCATAGGATACCATAAGCTAGCTCATCCACATGCAAACATTGATCTGCACACAAGTTAATGTGGCAGATATATCATCATGTGGGAGGTTTACCACCAGTGACCAATAGGCTATCAACCAAACCGGTACTGAGGTTTGCCTCATGACCTGTCGGAATGCTGAGAGTTCCAGGGATTCAAGTTTGACTCCCTTCTTTTCTTCAATTGTGTTGGGATACTTGCTCTTTTGTAGTGATAAAAATCACTATTTATTTTTGTATTAATTTTTCTTTTGAGCAAGGGATTAGGATATGGAGTGACGAGAATCACTATTGTTTGTGCCTTTTGATGTGTGCACTTTGGGATATCAAATTTTGGAGTTTTGACTTTTGCAAATTGTTCTGATGTTTTGCAACTTTTTGAGAACTTGGGATTCTTGGGGAATTGGGTAGGGAGGATGCTTGTCCTTTTGCCAACTCTCAGCATTCTTTGGGGTCATTCGCACAGGGGGATGAGCAAGATAGCCATTTCACTTATGGTGACCTGGATTGCTTTGCAGGTTTCATCTTTCGTTCACACAACTTGGGAATGTTTTATGTGTTTTAACTTGTGTTGGGATGCTACGTAACAAGGTGTGATCCAAGTAGAATTCTACCTTCGTAAAATCTGTCTGACTTGGTACAGTATGTGGCTAGAAAGCTAATGACGACTGAATGACGAAAACTCTCGATACATTAGAAACAACTGACTATGATGTGGGAGAATAATGTGAATGGCGGTTATAGGCGATGAGCTATTGATAAAGCAAAAAAATGTAGAAGATGATGGTTTTTGCCAAGTAATGACAGTCTATGGTGCTTTGACCTGTATGACCACAAATATGCAATGTATGCAGCTATATATTTTTGTATTTTTGAGGGATTGATGTTTGTGAGTATGCAGATGAGATGCAAAAGAGCTCTGTACTATTATGATGATTTTGCGTATGCATGGAAATGAGATGCAAATTTTTGTTATTTGTGATGATTTTATTGTTTTTGAATTTTTCTTGTTTTTGACCAAGCGATTATGGGAATCCTTGGAGCCTTTTGGGTTGACCAAGCGATTATGGAAATCCTTGGAGCTTTTTGGGTTGACCAAGCGATTATGGGAATCCTTGGAGCATTTTGGGTTGACCAAGCGATTATGGGAATCCTTGGAGCCTTTTTGGGTTGACCAAGCGATTATGGGAATCCTTGGAGCATTTTGGGTTGACCAAGCGATTATGGGAATCCTTGGAGCCTTTTGGGTTGACCAAGCGATTATGGGAATCCTTGGAGCCTTTTGGGTGGGCTATGGCTCCTTTAAATATGGAATGGCCGCAAGTGACTGATGTTCAAGGGTTCTAATTCCTTGATTCCATCAAGAGAGGCTAGCCGGTATGTTCCAGGTCCTATTTTGCTATCAATTACATAGGGACCTAACCAATTTGCCATGAACTTGTCCCTTAGATGGGATGACAAACTAGAGTTCTATTGGTTTTCTTTTAAGACCAAGTCACCAATCCGAAAGTCCCTCAGGTGAACTTTCATGTTGTATGCTTTCTTAAGTCGCTCTTGATAGATACGTAAATGCTCGAGAGCATTAACGCGTCGTTCATCAAGCAACGTAAGCTGGTCTAACCGGGCCTACCATGCAGTGTCATCATCGATGAACTCTTGCATTGATATGCGCAGGGAGGGAATCTCCAACTCGAGAGGCATGACTGCCTCGGAGCCATACACGAGCGAAAATGGAGTTGCCCTAGTGGGCGTCCGAATGCTAGTGCGATAAGCCCATAGGGCAAGTGGGATCTGAATGTGCCAATCCTTATGATTGTCTACGACTATCTTTTTAAGGATAGCAACTAGCATTTTGTTTGATGCCTTTGCTTGCCCATTTGCCTATGGATAATAGGGTGTCAAAAAACTATGCTGAATTTTGTACTTTGTGGTCAAAGCACGCACATCTTTGTTCTTGAATGATGTCCCATTATCCGAGATTATCTTGGATGGAATACCAAAATGACATATGATGTTATGCAAAATGAACTCCATAATGCGGGGTCCAGTCGTAGAGGTTAGCGGAACCGCTTCCACCCACTTGGTGAAGTACTCTGTGGCCGTTATGATAAACGTGTGATGACCGAACGACGTAGGGGAGATCTTTTCGATGAGATCTAAGCCCCACTACAAAAATGGCCAAGCCGATTGGATCAGCTGCAAGGCCTAGGAAGGTACGTGTGTCAAATTGGCATGATGTTGACACTTCATGCACTTTCGCACATATGCGCAACAATCTCGCTCTAAAGATGGCCAATAATAGCCCATGCGAAGAATGCGCTTTGCGATGGCCATACCACTGAAGTGGCCACCGCATGTACCATCGTGCGCTTGGGCGATCGCCCAAGTGGACTCTTGCTGGTCCAAGCACCGAAGGAGGATCCCTTCATAGCTACGATGGTACAAAATGTCTCCTAACAAGACATACTTTGCCGCTTTCTGCTTGAGTGCTCATTTTGTGGCATGCGTCAATCCAAGCGGGAGATTACCTAACTTGAGGTAGTCCCTGACGGGGGAATACCAATCCTGCTGATCAGAAGCCTCGATGGTATGAACAACCAGTCCCTCTTGAAGTTCATCCCTAGCAAAAGCTGAGCGGGAGAGAACTTGCAAGAATAACGTTGTATTGCTATTAAGGGGAGTAGGGGAGAACAAGGACCCCCAGTTGGCATGTTTCAGATGATCATGGATTCGAGAGAACCGGTCCATGGATGGCTCAATCTGGATCAAGTGGATTCCTAGCATTAAATCAGAGCTTGCTCGCTCCATCGCTGATTGTGATAGTGTTTTGACTTGAATGGTTGTCATATCACCAGAAAGGTCTTGCGGGATTAACGACCCCAAAGAGGCCATAGTGTCCGCAAAATGATTCGATGATCGAGGGAGTGCCTCGATGTCGTACCATTCAAGATTTGCCAAGAATTTGTCCACGAGGGCTTTGTAGGCATGTAGAACTGGGCATTTGCATTGGAATACCCCTTTGACTTGATTGACGATTAACAATGAATCACCAAAGATGTTCAATCATTTAATGTTCATGGTGATTGTTGTCTGAAGACCTATGAGCAAGGCTTCATACTCTGCATTATTGTTGGTGCATGGGAAATTTAATTTAAATGATAGGGGCATAGGAGCGCCCTACGGTGTGAAGAATACTATTCCCATGCCACCACCTTGCTCACATTTAGAACCATCAAAAAATAGGGTTATGTCGGCCTGTGACTCAGGCTCGTCAAAATCTGGTGATTCTGAGACATGGAAGACCCCATCATCGGGTAGTTCTATAGTCAGAGGTTGGTCATCTTCGAGAGGAGCCTCTGCTAGTTGATCGGCTATGACCTGACCTTTTATGGATTTTTGTCCAATAAACTCTATGTCAAATTTCATCAACAACATGATCCATTTCATCGTGCGACTACTATGATAAGTATGACTCATCATGTATCGCAATGGATTCTCCTTAGACACAACATACGTCTTGTTGCTCAACATGTAATGGCACAGCTTTTTGGTAGCAAACACCACTGCCAGGCGAGTTTCTCAACGTATGCATAGTTAAGTTCATAGCTGACCAGGGTGCGGCTAAGATAGTAAGTAGCCTATTCTCTATGAAGTTCATTCTTCCGGGCTAACATGGCTCCCAGTGCCACCTCAGTAGCTGAGATGTATAAGTAGAATGACACTCCTGGTCTAGGTGGTGCCAATATTGGTGAAGCCAAGTATTGTTTGATGTCGTCAAAGGCTGACTGGCACTCGTCATCCCAGTGAAATGCTACCCCCTTGTGCAACAACTTGTTCATTGGTCGGCACTTGTCAGATAGCTGTGCTATGAAGCGCTTGATCGACGTGACCTTTCCTTGTAGGCTTCTGAGCTGCTTGATGGTAGTTGGGGGAACCATTTCAAGGATTGCCTTGACTTTGTTTGGGTCCACCTCGATGCCTCATTTTGAGACTATAAAACCCAAGAGCTTTCCAGATGTGATGCCAAAAATGCACTTCTTGGGATTCAAGTCGACTTTATGCTCCATGAGGCGATCGAGGATCTTGCTTAAGTCACCGAGATGATCCGGGCGCAAAAGAGATTTGGCCAACAAATCATCCATGTAATCTTCCAAAGTCTTGTGCATGTAATCATGGAAGATGTATGTCATGGCACGTTGGTAGGTGGCGCCAGCATTTTTAAGGCCAAAAGGCATGACCTTATAACAAAATGTTCCCCAAGGCATTGTGAACGCCATTTTTAGTTGGTCCTCGAGATTGATACAAATTTGATTGTATCCCGAGAAACCATCCATGAGGGAAAGCATTTCATGACCCGTTGTAGCGTCTACCAATGCGTCGATGCTCGGCAAGGGGAAATCATCTTTAGGACTCGCTTTGTTTAGATCTCAAAAATTAGTGCATATGCGAATCCTCCCATCAAGCTTCTTGACGGGCACCATGTTGGACAGCCATGGTGGATAATCCATGCAGATGACAAACTATGCATCCAACAACTTTTGCAATTCATCTTTGACCATTAAGGCCACTGTTGGGTGCATCTTGCATAGTTTCTGCTTAACTGGCTTGACTGTCGGATCAAGCGTTAGATTATGCGTGACTAGCTATGGATCTAGCCCCGACATATCTCTGTATGACCATGCAAAAACCTCCTTCTTCTCTTTGAGAAGGGCAATGTAGTCGGCTTGCTCTTCGGGGGATAAACTTACCCCCAGCTTGATGATCTATGGATTCATTGGATCTGAGCCGATGTCTACGTCAGTCGTCTCCTCGACCGACATGTGGGATCCGTCTTCCAACTGATGTGGAGTTGGGATCAAGTGGATATCATTTGCTGAGTTTAGATCATCGTTAGGAACCTCGGGTCCCTCTTTAGCATGGAAGATATCCTGAGTTGGCCTAGGGGTAAAATGAAGCATTTCACCGAAAGGCCAGTACTCGGATGGGGATGGAGGGGAATCGACGTGATCCCAGTCTATGGCATCTATGTCTAGATACAATGACTATGTCGGATCGGTCGGATTGTGGATGGGGGTGGTTAAGTCAATGGAGATCATGTTGATGAAATGATTTTGGTCTCCATTACCATGGGTGTGGTTACTCGGACATCCTGGATGCTCTTTATGCTCTGGATCTGGCTCTAGAGGGACGGGCACGAATGGATCGGCCCTATGTGTGGATAGGAAGATAGGGTCTACCCTCGGCACTGATGTCACTATAGGGTCTCTGGGTGGAAGGTGCTCTTCGTATGCCCAGAGTAGCGGATCCAACACTTGGTCCCACCGTGCTGGGTCTACGTACCACTCATGCCCTGGCACTATGTTTAATTGTTCAAATATGTCATTAATCTCCAAGGGGCACCGATGCTGCATCTGTCGCATGTGATTAAGATATGCCATCTCTATTTCATCTTCATAATCACTATCGGAGATCCAAAGGCCTTCGTTGGCTCCGACTGCTTGCGGCATTAAAGGCTCGCCTTGCTCAAGCAAATTGATGTGGTCCCACCTAGGTTGTTTCGCTCTCCATGGGGGGACTTGATTTCCTTGGAGCGGCGCTTGCTCGATGGGAGCATCCAGGGGGAACATTGTCAAGAGGCTTTCTTGATATTCATCCATGGGGATCACCTGTGAGTGATCGCTATCTGATTCGAAGGGGTCATACGATGCTGGTTCATATTTCGACTCATCCTTCGAGGACCCTTCTTGACATTGTCTAGACCTTCCTTGAAAATGAGCTCTCGAGCTTTCTCCTCTCTCGAGCGAAGGGAAGGGATTACTAGAGCCAACAAGGTTGATTGCCGTTAATGGGAGATAATCCCTCAATGTATATGTGGTGTTAGGGTTGGCATATGGATCTGATGCCAATCCCCCCTTGTTGCCTATCCCTAGGCCTTGCATGTTCTCCACCAAGATGTCCAAGGGGAGGGGGTGGTTGAACCCTACTCCTGACTTGTCATATGGCATTTGGTATCTTGGTTGGCAAAGAACACGTATCCCTTGCTCATATCGGCCTAACCCATACCCGTGCCAATTGCATTGGCCAAGGTATCTCAGAGCAAAGTCTGGGTTAGACAAATAGTTGACATTTTTAGCAAAAGGCTCTTCGTCTTCGTCCTCTTGCGTGCATGGTGCAATGCCATGATCAAGGCCCCCATACACAAAATTTGTCTGGTTCGGCGGGTAGCCTAGGGGAACAATAGTGCCAATGGGAAGGTGAGGTCTCCCCATGTCCTGCATGGACTCTAGTGTGGGTGTTGCTACAATATTCCACACCAGATACTCCCCCAGGCCCGTATTGGCCATTTCAACGGTGATCGTTGGTGGTTGAGGGGGAGGGAATGGAAGTTCTCCTTGAGTCCACTCCATGTCGGGTGGGCTAGAAGCCTCGACTTCCATCCGGCTAGGCATCTCCTCAGTAGAGATAGTTGATACTGATGGCAATGTCTCTTCCAAAGGTTTTGCCTCTTCCAGGGGTTCCTTCCCTTTGTCCTTCTGTTTGGCCCCCATAGATGATGTCGTTGGTGGAGGACCAGACGATGAAGATGAACCCGACTGGGATTTTGAAGAACTTGTTAACGGGGATGCCTACGGAATCGGACCCTGTTTAGATGGATTTAACTAAAAATCCAAATGCGTTGATGGCAGGGTCGATTGCGGCATCAGCTGCACCGCATTACAATACTTGAAGGGTTCTAAGTCCGTCGGGACTACATGCACCTCCCCTTCAAATGTATACTTTAAACATTGGTGAGCTATCGAAGGGACACACTTCATGTCCCTGATCCATGGCCGGCCCAACAAGATGTTGTAGGCCATCTCACCCTCCAATACGTGGCACAATGTGGGTATGGTCTTTTGTCCTACTTGGATTGGTAGGACTATTGTGCCGACTGTCGAGCAGATTGCGTCATTGAATGCTCGCAGAGTGTAGGTGGAAGCTGTGATGTGAGATGCGGGCAACTTCAGATGCTTGAGAGCCATAGTTGTGATGATGTTGCTGGACGAGCCAGTGTCTATCAACACCCTCTTGTATGGGATCCCGTTGACCCGCGCGATAACGTGCAGGGGTGGATCCGCCATGTCATCAGTCACTGATCTCAATTCATCTTCTCGAAATGTGATGACCGGCTCAGTGCATCATTTTACATGCCCCACAAAGTTGTTGAAAGAATTTGTCTCATGGGGCTGCAACTCGATGGCTTTCAAAATCTCCATTAGAGCTTCTCGATGGGGCGTAGATTGTTGTATAAGCTCGTATATGGAGAGCCTAGCCGAGGTGGTCCTCAAACTCTGAGTTAGTTTGGTCCGAAGTGTGGCCACCGGCTTAGGTGGAGGAGGTTGTGCAAGGTGTTGTTGTGGTTGCGATGTTGTTGGCACCTCTCCTGTCGCTATCGTAGGAGCATTCATGCTCGGATACCTCCTGTTTCGAGTCACTATACTTATCATCCCTACATACCCCTGCATGGGGCAGTTCTGTGTGACCTCGTTAACTTGTAGGGTCTTTGCCTGCGGAGCATGAGCAGGCAAGGGGTCTTTGAAGACCTCCATTTGTTGATTGCTTGGTGCGACAGGATTATCCACCGCTAGGGTCTTGTTATCAATCAGGTCCTGCACCAAGCCCTTAAATTTCCAATAGGCATTTAGGTCATGTCCCTGCCGCCTATGGAACCTATAGTACAAGTCCTCTCTATACCCCTTAGGCTTGGGCACATTGGGATCTATAGTCTGAATCTCTGGTAGGTTGATCAGGTTTGCCGCTAACAAGCGGTCAAACAAGGAGTCCCTGGACTCTGTGTAGGGTGTGAATTGTCGCCTAGGGCGATGCTGCTGACCCTATTCTTGCCTCTAATTTTCTCTATCATAGTTGTTGGGAGGCACTGCCTGATAATTAGCCTTTTGAGGCTGAGTTGCTTGCACAGGCTTAGGGACATTGATAGCAACTTGGTTAACCACAGCGGGTTTTTGTTGCGTAGTCCCAACTTTAGTGTTTTTAGTCCACTCTTTTTTCTTAGGCTTGGCTATCTCGCCATCCTATATTTTGATCTCTTCAATAATCTTGGCTTGTGCCAGAGCTTCTTCTAGGGTGGCATATTGTTGCAGCTGCAATAGCACAGAGATCGATCTCAAACAACTTTTGGAGAACATCTGAGTGAGGTCGAACATAGGAGGGAGGTAGGGCAGCTTTGAGAGCAATGTCCTCCATCGATTCCCATAGGCCGCCATGGTCTCCTCCTCATACTGCCTGAGGCTGGCTAAGTCACTTAGTGATGCCTTCTTCTTGGTATTGAAGGTGAAGCGTTCGAGGAACGCATCCACTAACTGATCTAAATTGTTAATGTTGTGCTTTGGTAACTGAGTAAACCAATCCGAGGTAGGGCCTACGAATGTGGTTATAAATGTTCTCAATAACAAAGCATCATTGTCTTGAATGCCGAAGCATTGGCTCAGGAACCTTGTCACATGCTCTTGAGCATCTTCCTCACCTCTAAAGGTTGCCAACTGAGGCAGCTTAAAGTGTTCAGGGTAAGGAGGTGCTGGCACTGACGGATGCACAGGATGACTATGGAGCTAGCATAAAGTGGGCTTTTGAGGCCCAGAAGTTTTGGTCTCCATAGACTCCAAACGCTCTAGTAGCGCTTTATATGCATCAGAAGATTTAATCTCTTCCTCTTTAGTTTGCTCCCATTGTGGGTTGTGGGAGACTTGAGGCCTCTGAAGGGGTGGCCGGATGGCAACTCCTCCGCCTAGGTAGGGCATTTTAGCCCGCTCTTCTTCTTGCTCGTACTCCTCGTAAGCTTCCTGAGGAGTCTCTAGATGAGACCTATGACCTTGGGTGGGTCCCCGTGGAGGGTACCCATCATTGTTCCGGGGAGTGGCCTCCCGCTCAGGTCTAGGAGGTCTCGAAGGTAGCACTTGGTAAGGTCACGGAGACCTATCTCGCACCAAGGGATTATGCCTCTCATATGGTTCCACCCTTTGGGTGCATGGGGTTGGAACCCTCTCAGGCACCGGGTTATGGAGCAGCTCATCTATTTGGTGCCTAATGCGCTCTTTGCTAAGGTGATATAAATGCTCTAGCTACTACTGGTCTTGCTCAAGCCGCATGATCTGCGCTTGGTGGGCGGCATGTCTAGTGACTGCCAGGTCGATTTGTTCTGCCATATTGAGCCTAGGAGGCCTAGATGCCTCTCCTATGCATTTACCTCGATCATGATGATCCGAGATCTCAATAGGTCACTTCCCTCTATCGAGGTTGGTGGCATTTACCCGAGGCTCTGGCCTCAGTGGGTGATCATGGTATCTAGCTGGTGTGGAGGCGCATGGCCCCCATGTTGTATATTGCTCTTGAGGAATGTAATCATCTTCCTCGTGCTCCCTTTCATATGTGTGAAAGGGGTGGGCAGAGTTAGCTCACCCGGTTTGAAGAGCCTTGCGCTCTGGATTTTGTCTATTGGTTCTAACAGTGATGGGGGGCAAATGGGGGAGGCCATCATCATGTGGCCTCTCCTCATGGAAACTATGCCGCTCTAGCGCTTCATCATGCGGTGGCCACTCATATCGAGCTTCTAAGGGAGCTTTCTTGTCTATGTTGAGTGCCACGTGTAAGGACTCCTCCTGAAAGGGGCTATGATGAACGGGCGTGTCCCTCAAAGGGGTGTCCCTATAGTTCCATCTTGACATGGACTGATGCGGACTCTCTTGCGGGTCGGGCCGCCAAGGCGGTATGACCAAGTCCTTGGTGCTGTAGCGGAGGTGACTTGTGCCCCCTTGTACACTTTTCATAGCTTTCGCCCTTGATTGGGCTTGGCTACGTGTGTACACCATGGTGGTGCTTTCCTACAAGCTATGTAGGTTTTTATCTCTTTTATGATTTTTTATGCTACACTAAACAGAAATGAGCACACACACACACAAGTAGTGATTATCTCATTTAAATATTGAGAGTGTGTCCTAAACCTGGTTTAGTGTGTTTTTGATTTTTTTTTTTGTTTTTTTGAAGGTTTTTAAAGAACGTTTAAATGCAAAATGAGGGCTCTTATGACTCCCAAAATTGGTCGCCCCTTCGATATACCATTGCCAGGCCGATATACCAACCTCTCTATATACCCGCCCTTACGTGAGGGAAACTATAGGTACGTGAGAGCAGATGGTACGTGGAACATAGGCGGTACGGAAGGGGAATCACCCTGTTTATGACACCTACCATAGAAGACTTATCCTCGTGTGTGGGAATCACCCCAGCTACACTCGGTCAGCTTTCATCAGGATTTACGTCTAGCAACAGTTGCGATCGGGGTAATGGATGCAAAATTCAAGCCAAGGTGGTGATGAAATCCATCGTTGGTCTTGATCAAGGGCTGGGGTTTTACGACCAGCGCCTTGGTTTTTAAGTTGCCATATGGTGTGTGGGGTTATTTTTATTTTGCAAAATGGAAACAAGCAAACAACAAAAAGAAAAACTTTCCCTAAGCAAACAAATAATCCAGAAATAGAAACACTGAACAGAAAATGACAGAGAACATGCAGAATCCTTACCTCTTCTCTGCCCGCATCTGTCGGTCCTGAGTTTCTGCCCGAAACTTCATAGACTAGAATTCATCCCGGGGTGGAATGAATTACAGGACTGTATTCATCCTAGGGTGGGGCGCATTCCAATTCATCCCTGGGTGAGACGAATTACAGTTCTGTGTTCACCATAGACTGGAACGAACAACAGTCCCACGTTCCAAAAAAAAGATACCTGCAAGCAAGGTAAATTTTGATCAAATTTCTGATCCAAAAAGGTAGAGGACAGAGTCCCACCATGATCGCCACTGAAAGCATGAGGATACGAAAGCAAAAAGGAAAGCGAATATGAGATGCAAAAGAACCGAACTTAACGCTAAATCCTAGAAACTTGAAAGTGCATGAAAAGAGGGAAAAGCATGAATGAATCAAAATGAAACAAATGTGAATAAAGAAGACAGCCCTTTTTATTGATATGTTTCACAACTCGGTTACAATGCGCATCCTCCCCTTCCAAGGGCTAGGAGCATTTAGGCATGCGTTCTCGTTACATCCATGGGTGCATTTCCTTCTTTCACATGCCCACATGTAAAATGGGTGGACCAAGCATCACCGCCACTTGTGTTGATGAGTCTTGACTCCTCGCTACTCCTTCGATGTCCAAACCCTACGTTCAAAGGAACAAGAAATGGTCAGTAGCACCTACGGATAAAACAAAGCATGCAATCCCCAAGCCTACGATAAATGAATGAGAAAATGAATTAAACTATGACTAAAATAGATCCAAATGCTCTAAAAATTGGATAGGGGCATCAAGACACCACCAGGAAGGCCCTGCAAAAAGAATAGTCAAGAAATTCCTCACCGATTTGAATTCGCTCCGGGGTGGGACGAATTCACCTACAACAAAATGCCGAAAAGGTACTGTCCCAATGTCCTACCTAGGAAGCTCCAAAAGACCTACAAACTTGGGGTTAGCTAATTGGGGGCATTTTGGGAAGACCCAGATGATCATATTTTCCCAATTTGGCCTCCATTAGCAGGAATTTGATGATGCTACCTGCAAGTTAGTAGAAGCGAGCAAAGATAGAAATATGGTCAAAATTGTTCAAAACGAGACGAAATTCAAATGACAACCTATCTAAGCATCATAGAACTGAATGCAAAAATGAAAGAAAACAAGTCTACCATGGAATTCCCATCATTCCGAAAGGGGGCGATTAAGATTGTGGCAGTGTGGGAGGGGGCGCCCATGGGGCAGGCCGCCCACCGTTTGGGGCCTGATTTCGGCACCAATCCACTTGGGATGGGTCCAAAACCTCTTGTGGGGTATTGTCAGAAAATTTGGTGGGATATTGTGGCCAAATTTCGGGTGTTGGGCTCGAGATTCGTCCTCCCAATAGTCACCCAATGACCTCCCCTCTAAAGGAGATCAAGGATGTGAAAGGTGCAAATCCAAAAGGTGTGAGGTGTGTAAATAAAATGGCAGCACTTCGTTGCTCTAAAATGCTCCTTCTCTGTATATTTTGGGGTGAGGAAACTCACCAATTTATAGACCTGGAGGTCTCTTGAAATGGGCATGCAGAGGCGCCACATGGCAGCCATGCCCTCCCAGGGGGAAGGAGATTCCTCCCTGAATTGGGACTTCATGACTGACCTTGCAAATGCCTCTAACGCTCGAAAATGCTCACCCATACTCCCATGCGATGAAGGAAGCGTTGAGTGGCGGATCTGAGCTGCCATTTGTCAAGATTTGACTTTTTCCCGTCAAACCTGCAATTCGCCCCACCCGGAGCGAATTCAGAATTCGTCCCTGGGTGGGGCGAATCCCAGTTTGAATTCATTCCAGGGTGGAACGGATATTGAGCAAAGTGCCTGAAGGTGCCAAATTGATCTCTGGCCTTCCAAAACTACTGTGAGAGTGGTTAGGACCACTGTTTAACCTCTGGGGGCTGCCCTTGGGGCTGTGTGTGTCAAAGCGATCAGTGTTTGCAGTCACATAATCGGATTGGTGTTGTTTTGGTGTCTACATATCCATTAGAGCCTCTCGATGGGGCATTGATTGTTGTATGAGCTCGTATATGGAGAGCCTAGCCGAGGTGGTCCTCAAAATCTGAGTGAGTTTGGTCCGAAGTGTGGCCATTGGTCTAGGTGGAGGAGGTTGTGCAAGGTGCTGTTATGGTTGTGACGTTGTTGGAACCTCTCCTGTAGCTGCCATAGGAGCATTTATGCTCGGGTACCTCCTATTCCGAGTCACTATACTGATCATCCCTACATACCCCTGCATGGGGAAGTTCTGTGTGACCTTATTAACTTGTAGGGTCTTTGCCTACATAGCATGAGCAGGAAAGGGGTCTTTAAAGACCTCCATTTGTTGATTTCTTGGTGCCACGAGATTATCCACTGCTAGTGTCTTGTTATCAATTAAGTCTTGCACCAAGCCCTTAAACTTCCAGCAGGCATTTAGGTCATGTCCCTACCGTCTGTGGAACCTACAGTACAAGTCCTGCCTGTACCCCTTAGGCTTGGGAGCGTTGGGGTCTATGGTTTGAATCTCTGGCAGGTTGATCAAATTTATCGCTAATAAGCGGTCAAACAAGGAGTCCCTGGACTCTATGTAGGGTGTGTATTATCACCTAGGGTGACACTGCTGACTCTGTTCTTGCCTCTGATTTTCTCTGTCATAGTTGTTAGGAGGCACCACCTGATAGTTAGCCTTTTGGGGTTGTGTTTCTTGTGTAGTCTTAGGGACATTGATAGCAACTTTATTGACCGTAGCGGGTTTCTGTTGCATGGTCCCTATTTTAGTGTTCTTAGTCCACTATTTTTTTTAGGTTTGGCTATCTCGCCATCCTGTATCTTGATCTCTTCAATGATCTTGGCTTGCACCAGAGCTTCTTCTAAGGTGGCATATTGTTGCAGCTGCAATAGCACAGAGATTGATCTCAAACAGCTCTTTGAGAACATTTGAGTGAGGTCAGACATATGAGGAAGGTAGGGTAGCTTAGAAAGCAGAGTCCTCCACCGATTCCCATAGGCCACCATGGTTTCTTCCTCATATTTCCTGATGCTGGCTAAGTCACTTAGTGACGCCTTCTTCTTGGTGTTGAAGGTGAAGCGTTCGAGGAACGCATCCACTAACTAATCTAGGTTGTTAATGTTGTGCTTTGGGAATTGAGTAAACCAATCCGAGGTAGGGCCTACGAATGTGGTTATAAATGTTCTTAATAACAAAGCATCATTGTCCTGAATGCCGAAGCATTGGCTCAAGAATCTCTTCACATGCTCCTGAGCATCTTCCCCACCTCTAAAGGTTGCCAACTGAGGTAGCTTAAAGTGTTCAGGGTAAAGGGGTGTTGGCACTGACAGATGCACAGGATGACTACAGATCTGGCATAAAGTGGGCTTTTGGGGCCCAGAAGTTTTGGTTTCCATAGACTCCAGATGCTCTAGCAGCACTTTATATGCATCTGAAGATTTAATCTCTTCCTCTTTAGTTTGCTCCTGTTGTGGGTTGTGGGAGACTTGAGGCCTATAGAGGGGTGGTCGGATAGCAACCCCTCCGCCTTGGTAGGGTGTTTTGGCCTGCTCTTCTTCTTGCTCATACTCCTCGTAAGCTTCCTGAGGAGTCTCTAGATGAGACCTATGACCCTGGGTGGGTCCCCACGGAGGGTACCCATCGTTGTTTCAAGGTGTGGCCTCCCGCTCATAGGAGGTATTAGGGGCAGCACTTGGTAAGGTCGCGAAGACATATCTCACACCAAGGGGTTGCACCTCTCATACGGTTTTGTTCTTTGGGTGCGAGGGGTTGGAACCCTCTCAGGCACCCGGTTATGGAGTAGCTCATCTGTTTTGCGCCGAATGCACTCTTTGCTAAGGCAATATAGATGCTCTAGTTGTTGTTGGTCTTGCTCAAGCCGCATGATCTACGCTTGGCGGGCGACATTTATGGTGACTGCTAGGTCAATTTGTCCTAGGAGGCCTGGATGCCTCTCCTATGCACTTACCTTGATAGTGATGATATGAGATCTCAATAGGTCGGTTCCCTCTATTGATGTTTGCGACATTTACCCAAGGCTCTAGCCTCAATAGGTGATCATGGTATATAGTAGGTGCAGAAGTGCATGGCTCCTACGCTGTATATTGCTCTTGAGGAATGTAATGGTCTTCCTCATGCTCCCATTCATATGTGTGAAAGGGGCAGGCAAATTTGGCTCGCCATGCTTGAAGAGCCTTGTGCTATGGATTTGGCATTTTGTTCCTAACAGTGATGGGGGGTAAAGGAGGAATGCCATAATCATGTGGCCTCTCCTCATGGACCCTATGCTGCTCTAGCGCTTCATCACACGGTGGCCACTCATATCAAGCTTCTAAGGGAGCCTTCTTGTCTATGTTGAGCGCCACGTGTAAGGAATCCTCCTAAAAGGGGCTATGACGAATGGGCGTGTCCCTCAAATGGGTACCTCTACAGTCCCATTCTGAAATGGAACGATGTGGACTCTCTTATGGGTTAGGCCACCAAGGCGGTATGACCAAGTCCTTGGGGCTATAGCGGAGACGGCTTGTGCCCCCTTGTACACTCTCTACAGCTTTCGCCCTTGATTGGGCTTGGCTACAAGTGTACACCATGGTGGTGTTTTTCTACAAGCTATGTAGGTTTTTATCTCTTTTTATGATTTTTATGCTACACTAAACAGAAAAGAGCACACACACACAAAGCAATGATTATCTCATTTAAATATTAAAAGTGTGTCCTAGACCTGGTTTAGTGTGTTTTGGTTTTTTTTTTTTGTTTTGAAGGTTTTTGTAAAGAACGTTTAAATGCAATATGATGGCTCTTATGACTCCCAAAAATGGTTGCCCCTTTGATATACCATTGCCAGGCCGATATACCAACCTCTCTATATACCCGCCCTTATGTGAGGGAAACTATAGGTACGTGAGAGCAGATGGTACATGGAACGTAGGCGGTACGGAAGGGGAATCACCTTGTTTATAACACCTACCATAGAAGACTTATCATCATGTGTTGGGAATCACCCCAACTACACTCGGTCAACTTTCGTCAGGATTTACATCTAGAAACAGTAGCGATCGAGGTAATGGATGCAAAAATTCAAGCCAAGGTGGTGATGAAATCCACCGTTGGTATTGATCAAGGGCTGGGGTTTTACGACCAGCTCCTTGGTGTTTAATTCACCACATGATGTGTGGGGTTATTTTTTTTTTACAAAAAGGAAACAAGCAAGCAGTAAAAGAAAACTTTCCCTAAGCAAGCAAGTAACCTAAAAATAGAAAAACTGAAGACAAAAAATGACAGGAAAAGTTCAGAATCCCTACCTCTTCTCTGCCCAAATCTGCTGGCTCTAAGTTTTTGCCCTAAAACTACACAGAGAGCTATTTGTCCCTGGATGGGATGAATAACAAAACTGAATTCATCACAGGGTGGGGCACATTCCCATTCGTCCTTGGATAAGACGAATTCCAGCTCTGTATTCGCCACAGACTAGAATGAATAGCAGTCCCACATTCGAAAAAAAATGATACTTGCAAGCAAAAAGCAAGGATTTATCAGGTTTTTGATCTAAAAAAAAATAGACAGAGTCCCACCGTGATCGCCACTGAAAGCACGAGGATACGGAAACAAAAAATGAAAAGCTCCAAGTATGATGCAAAACAGAACTAAACTTAATGCTATGTCCTATGAATTGAAAATGCATGAAATAGGAAAAGCATAAATGAATTGAAACCCAAATTAAAAGCCAATGCGGAGAACAACCCTTTATTTTATTGATATGTTTTGGGATTCGGCTACAATTCACCTCCTCCCTTTTTAGGGGCAAGGAGCGTTAAATTTGTTTCTTTGTTACATCCATGGATAGCCATTCTTCCATGTGCCCACATGTAAGATGGGCGGACCAAAACGTCGCCGCCGCTTGTATATATGAATGTTGACTCCCTGTTGCTCCTCCAATGTCTAGGTCCTGCATTCAAGGAAATAGAAAGACAATTAATAGCACCTGTACAGGAGACAAAACACGCAATCCTAAAACCAAAGCTAATGCATGCAAAGAATAAGTAAAACGATAGTTAAAACAAATCCAAATCAGTTGAAAACTTCACAGGGGTGTGGGAACATCACTGGGAAGGCATTGCAAAAATAACAGTCTGCAAACTTGCCATGGATTCGTATTCACTTCGAGGCGGGACGAATATACCTGCAACAAAATTCTAGATAGCACTGCTCAAAATGTCACATCTAGACAGCTCCAGATCTCTTGCAAAAGTAGGGGTTAGCTAATTGGGGGTATTTTGGGACGACCCAGATGGTCAGATTTCCCTGATTTGGCCTCTAATGCCTAGATTTTGATGATGTCCTCTGCAAGTTAGTAAAGACAGAAAAATGATGAAACATGATAAGATTTGCTCAAAACGTTATGAAATTGAAATTGCAAACTATCTAAGCAGCATAAGATGAAATGCAATAAAATGACAGGAGCAAAATCTGCCATAGATTCCTAATCATTCCTAAAGGGGAAGATTAGATCTATAGCAGTGCAGGGGGGGCGCCCAAGGCAGGCCGCCCATCGTTTGGGGCTCGATTTTGGCACCAATCCACTTGGGATGGGTCCAAAATCTCTTGTGAAGTGTTGTCGGAAAATTGGGTGGTATGATATGGCAAAATGTCAAGTTTTGGGCTCGATATTTGACCTTCCAGTGGTCACCCAATGACCTCCTCTTTAAAATAGATCACGAATATGAAAGGCACAAATCAAACAAGGGTGTATGGGGAAGTAAAATGGCAGCACTTCATTGCTCAAAAATTCTCCTTCTCTGTATATTTTGGGGTGAGAAGAATCACCATTTTATATACCTGGAGGTCTCTTTGAATGAGCATGCAGGGGCACCACTTGGCATCCATGCCTTTCCAGGGGAGGGAAGATTCCTCCCTGATTAAGGGTTTCATGACTGCCCCTGTAACTGCCTCTAATGATCGAAAACGCTCACCCACACTCCCATGAAATGAAGGAAGCGTTAAGTGGCGAATTTGAGCTACCATTTGTTGAGGTTTGACTTTTTTCCCGTAAAACCCTCTATTCGTCCCACCTCGGAGCGAATACTGCTATTCATCCCTGGGTAGGGTGAATACCATACAGTAATCGTTCCTAGGTGAAACGAGTATGGAGCAGAGTACCTAAGGGTGCCAAATTGGCCTCTGACCTCCAAAAACTACTGTGTGAGTGGTTAGGACCACTGTTTAACCTCTGGGGGCTGCCCTGGGGGCTATACGTGTCAATGCGATTAGTGTTTGCAGTCACATAATTAGATTGGTGATGTTTTGGTGTCTACAACATCAAAGTGGGATAGATGTGATGGCTTTTTAAGCTTTATACTACCACAAAATATGATAGGTTATATCACATAGATCCCAAATATAAAATAGCCACAATATAATAATGTCAAGGTCAATATGAAAATAAATTGAGTAGAATAATATAAGAAAATTAATATGTATATCAATTCTTATAATAAATCAAATAACATTCAATAATATGCTGAAATATGAATGTAAATAGCCTGAATCATACATGTACTATGCATGTAGAACAACTTACAATATTAATTGCTCAAAATGTATACAAGCTTTATTAATCCTATTTCTCTTACAATATGACAATAAGATATATAAATTATATGTTCTCTATATATATCTATGGAGTATTATCTCCATAATATAGTCATAGTGATAGGACTCTTCAAGTGCTAGACTATTGCTCTCTATATACCAAGTCTCATGACTCTTGGCTTATCTACTTGCCACTTGCAACTTGATGCAAATTTGAATCTACAACATATGCACACCTATACTTGACTCTTACACCTCTCCTTTCAATCTTTATTCTCAGAAACTTGTGCTAATATTTATATTACATATTTTGATTCTTACATATAATATACTTGTGCACATTTACACAACCTACACTTGGAATCTAACTCACATGAAACTTGTGCATTTTTTACATATTACAACTTGACATGACACTTGTGCATTTCCTACACATTCACACTAACTTAAAGAGGAAAATTTAAATCACACTCTAAACTATGGCTCAATCCTAATTTACTATTTATATATGTACCATGAAGGTACCATGATCTTACATTAGCATGTACCAAATAATATAATATACTCCAACACCCTTGTGTATTACATTATTTTATTATTGAATACTTTATTCTTAAATCATGGTCTTTATCTTCTATATATCTTTCTTAGACCAATATATGAATTTGTAGTATATGGTTCTTCTTTGGTTCTAGATTCATGTCTTCTATTATGCTTCCTTTTATGCTTACCTCTATTCCTCTTTCTTCCTCTTATCTTCTACATATTTATCCAAGATATACCTAATGAAGTACCTTCTAAACATTGAGTTATAAATTCATCACAATTATATAATCTTGATTTTAATCACTAGTTATTGAAACTAACATATGCTTCATTCAAGTTGTATGCACTATCTTTATTTTCTAGTCTTTTTTCTTGAAAAATCTCAAAACTAAGTGTATTTTAAAGAAAGTATAATGGTGTTTTGTTAATTCTACCATGTTCTAAAAAGTTTCTCATGAAGATAGCTTATAAGCATTGTGAATATTGTCTCTTTTGCATCTTTTAGAAATATCAAAAATTTCTCTTTTAGAACATCTATCAATCTTTCTTTCCATCACAATCATCTATTATGTTTTGAGAATAAAACTTAAGTTTTTATACCATTTATTCACTATCTTTACTAAATGTATTTTTAATAATTTATTCCAAAATATGCAATTCAATGTTATAATCTATTTCCTTTGAAGTATAAAATATTATAACTCCTAGGTTTAAATAATTTAAATTCACTAATTTAATTCCTATGGAGTAGTAAACCTTATGACTCCCTAGTTTAGAAAAATAATATAAAATTTGTAAATTTTTATTTTTCATGAGACTTGTTGTGTTTAAACCAAATATTGTAATGAAAATATTCTTGTCATAGGCAGTAAGTGTGTGTACTATTGAACCTAAAAGAAGGAATGAAACCTTATGTTATGTTGTTTTTATTAAAAGTTGTAATTGTATTTGGTAGAGCTTCATATGCTCTTTGTGTAGTCAAATGAAACACATGCTCGAATTGAAACTCTATATTTATATTTAATTAAAAAAGTTATTGCTTTTCAAATTCATCTTTTGTATGTTGCAATATTAGAATCACTTGTGTGTGATAGATATTAAATGAAGTTAAAATAAGTCATGATGCATCATGGGTTAACTGGATAAGTAAGAGAATTATATTTAATTTAATGCTTGAAGTATATAAGCGATAAAACCTTGTCTTGAATGTTGTAATTGATCATTTAATAAATACTTAGAATCTGGAAAGCATGAGGTAACCAAAAATTAACTATAGACAAGGTAAATTGGTGAATATCGTGCTTAAAACGTAAATAGTAAGGAAGTTTGAAATCGTATGAGAAAATAATAACCAACTTACCTTAAAAGGAATAGAGTTATTTAGAGCTAGACTTGTATAAGTAGCTGGTGGTTTTTTTTAGTTCTTTATGAGAACAATAGGCCAATTATTGTTTAGAAAGGGCAACTATGTTCTTGAATGGGTTAAAACTTGATATAGTTTTAAATAGTCTAATAGTAAGAGTTTGTTATGATAAACTTCTATTGTGCATTCAAAAGATGTTGAATTAAGGATAAGGAAGTTGTCATATTTTAGATTAGCTTGATAATATAATAGTTTTAAAATACCCTTAGAAGGATAGGAAATATAGGAAAGCTAAACAACAGAACATCTAGTGTAAACTCAGCTACAAGAGACCAATAAAAAATGAACTCCAATCACATAACACAGATGCAATATAATGGAAGAAACCTGCAAATTGATATTATTATTATTCTTGAATTCACACCCCTTCTCCAAAAGAATACAATCCATCATATAGCAATCGAAAACCAAAGAAACCCTAAAAAACGTCTTTTTTTTCTAAAAACTACTAAAAATAGAAATGATTCGGATTGCATCAAAATTCGGTGCACACATCCCTATTACAATAATGAACCTTACTTTAAAATATTAGGTCTCAACTTAAGGTATAACAAAATATAATAAAATTCTAACATTTAAAAAAACCCAAAAAACCCGGTAACCTATTCTAAAAGCTAATTTTAGGACACTAGATGGAGGAGTTAGGTCCCAAAAGTATGTTTTTTGGAGGTTTAGGTGAATCCGAGATTATATTGATGCATAACATGCACATGTAACCACCTATTAAATTTCAAGGTAAATGGGCATACGATTCACAAGTTATGGCTCCGACAAGGTGCATCATTCACCTCTAGTGAAAAAGAACTTAGCTCCTATGAGTTCAGTTGAATTTAAATCATGTAGCTTCTGGTTATCAATTTTATTTAGCTCTAACTTTAAAAACCAAGTGTTATTCAACTGTGGTAATCCTTCCCACTGAACCAGGTATCTATTGTAGCTCCCATTTCTGGTGGCGATCACCTTCTTATCAAGCACCTGTGCAACTCTTTCCTTTTTATTCTCAGGCATCTGTCATGCCCAATTTATTGTCTCTTATAATTCACCATACTTGAGAGTATCAGGATACTGAAATAAATTAGAAACATTAAAAATGGATGAAAGATCAAATTCATCGGGCATCTCCACTTTATAGGCATTATTATTGATCTTCTTCAAAATATTGCATGGCCCTATTTTCATAAATTTCAGTTTGTTATATGCCCCTATTCAAACACTTTCATCCTTATGTGTGCATTAGTAGACTCTTTGTAGTGGGTATTACTACTCTACAATTTTTCCTTCACTAACTCTTGCACTTTCTGCATATGCTCAACAAATGCTTTTGCATCATAACTAACTTGTTTCCCAATTGGTAACTCAACCAAATCTAATACATCTCTAGTATTTTGACCATAAACAATTTGAAAAGAGGATTTACCTATCGACCTGTTCACTGAGTTTTTATATGCAAATTTAGCTTATGACAAGTCTAAATCCCATTGTTTTGGTTTTTCTTCAACTATGCACCATAAGAGGTTTCCCAAGCTTTTGTTCACTACCTCTGTTTACCCATTAGTCTGTGGGTGGTAAGCACTACTAAACTGCAGCCTAGTATTCAAATTATTCCACAACGTCCTCTAAAAGTGACTCAAGAACTTAGTATCCTGATCAAAAGTAATAGTCATTGGAACACCATGCAACCACATAACCTCATCAAATAATAAGACTGCAATCTTAGTTGCATCATTAGTTTTTTGGAAAGCAATGAAATGCATCATTTTAGAAAATTTGTCTACCACAACAAAAACTAAATCCTTACCCCTTTGTGTCTTGGGCAACCCCAACACGAAATCCATACTCAGATCAATCTATGGTCCTGTAGGAACCGACAGTGGCATATACAACCCTATATTTTGCGTATGGCCCTTAGCCATTTGACATACTCTGTATCTAGAGATAAACCTGATTATGTCCCTCTTAATTTTTGGCCAATAGTACTTCTCCTCTACAAGAGTGGTAGTTTGGCTACTCCAAAATGACCAGCCAAATCCCCACTATGTAATTCCCTTAAGATGTTCTCTCTCATAAAGCCATTGGGAATGCATAATTTATTACCCTTAAACAAGTAACCATTTTGTAAAAAATACTCTTCAAAAATAGTACAGGACTCACCCTCTACCGCACTTTTGCATTGTTGCACAATATTCCCAAAATCTGCATCAGATTCATACAAATATTTAATCCCCTTAAATCCCACCACTTCATTCTCCATAGTAGTCAACAACAAGACTCTCCTACTCAATGCATTAACAACCTTATATTGTTTGCCAGACTTGTGTTTCAAGAAAAATGTATATTGTTGCAAAAATAAAACCCATTTGGCATACCT
Source organism: Wollemia nobilis (assembly GCA_028583015.1). Lineage (NCBI taxonomy): Eukaryota > Viridiplantae > Streptophyta > Pinopsida > Araucariales > Araucariaceae > Wollemia > Wollemia nobilis. The sequence goes on from JAQPPZ010002458.1 coordinate 4,527,588, forward strand.
ACTATTTAACTTTTTCTCAGAATTGACATACCTTAATGCTTCATGATCAGTAAAAAACACAAACTCCTTTGAGAGTAAGTACTGCATCCAATGTTGCAATTCTTGCATAATTGCATAAAATTCCACATCATATGTAGAATAATTCTTCCTTGCATCATTCAACTTCTCACTAAAAATGCTACAAGTCAGTCCTCTTGACTTAAAACACCACCAATTCCAAAAAATGAGGCATCATAATCAACCTCAAATACCTTACTAAAATTTGGTAATACTAGAATAGAGGTTTCTGACACCTTCTTATAGAGTTCAAAACTCTTTGTTGCTACCGTAGTCCATACAAACTCTTTCCCCTTTGTACACTTGTTTATAGGGGCAACTATACTACTGAAGTTCCTGATGAACTTTCTGTAAAAGGTAGCTAGGCCATGAAAGCTCCTTACTTCTATTATAGTTCATGGAAGAGGCCATTCCATAATCACCTTCTCTTTATCGTCATCCATCCTCATGCCATCTCTTGAGATTACAAATCCCAAAAACACTAAACTATCCTGAATAAATCTACATTTCTTTAGGTTGACATACAATTTATCCTCCCTGAGTATGTCTAACACTAATTTCAGGTGTAACAAATGCTCTTTTTCACTTTTACAATAAAACAAAATATCATCAAAATACACAACCACAAACTTACCATTATATTCGCGTAGTACTCTGTTCATCAACCGCATAAATGTACTCGGTGCATGAGAAAGCCCAAATGGCATCACCATTCACTCATACAACCCATATTTTGTTTTAAAAATTTTCTTCCATTCATCCCCTTCTAGAATTCTAATATGGTAGTAGCCACTCCGCAGATCAAATTTACTAAAGTATTTAACTCCAGCCAATCCATCCATCATGCCATCCATTCTCGACATAGGATATCGATACTTTATTGTGATCTTATTTATGGCTCTACTATCCACACACATCCACCATTCACCATATTTATTTGGGTTTAGCAATTTTGGAGTCACACATGGACTCATACTCTCCCTAACTAATCCCTTATTTATCAACTCTGTCACTTGCCTACTCAACTATGCATTCTGTGTCAGGTTCAACGGATAAACTGCCTAATTTTGAAGCGCTGATCGTGGAATCAAATCCATGTGATGTTGGATATCCCTCTTTGGTGGTAGTCCATCTGGTGACTTCTCTAGTGTGACATCTTCATATTCTCTTAGCAACGTAGTTGTTGTTGTAGGCATAACCACTTCCTTTGTTTCTAGCTTCCTAGATTTTAAGGCATAACAGAAGCTAGCATCCTTGATCTCTGTAAGAAAATCCTTCATCATCAACAAGCTCTCACTCAGCCCATCCTCATTCAGAGGTACAAGAACTACCTTTACACCATTCTTCCAAAATGTGTAGGTATTCTTTCTCCCATTATGGTTAGTATCCCTGTCATACTACCAAGGTCTCCCCAATAGAATATGACATGCATCCATCAGGATCACATCACACCACACTTTATCCTTGTAAGTTCTCCCAATTGAAAATTTAATTAAACACCTCTAATCTACTATTACCTCATTCCCCTTATTAACCCATGAGATATGATATGGATAAGGATGCTTTTCACATTTTAGGTTCATTTTATCAACCATGACATTTGACACCATATTATCACAGCTACCATCATCAATGATAATGTTACACACCTTCCCTCCTTATGTACACCTTGTTTGAAAGATGTTTGTTCACAGCCAAGAATCATCACCATCTATGGTCTACCCCTTTGATTTTCTCTACACCTTCTCTTTCTTAGGAGCAATCAACATCCTCCTTATCATAAGTGCTTCCCCCATGTCAATAATAACTTCATCCTCATCCCACTCTTCCTTATCAACCAAATTAACCCTTCCTTGTCCTCCTTGGCCCCTTTCTTGGACATCATATTGGGGATACTCAAATGCTCTGTGCCCCTCCTCACCACATCCATAATAGGTATACGACCTCCTTGGATAATTTCAATTTCGTCCACCATTGTAATCTCTACCTCATTGGTATCCTCTTCCTCTTAGATTCTGCCCATATTCTTCTTGTTTAGTAGGTATCGAGGATTCTCCCTTGAGAAAATTATATCCACTTCGACCCCAACCTAAAGAGGGTTTGGATCCCTTCTTACCTCCTCTATTAAATCTTTTTAGTTTCTCCTCTGCCTTGAGGGCCATTTGGTATGTGTCCTCTACTGTAAGTGTGTGATACATGCTCATATTATCTTGGACAACAAAAATTAGGCCATTTACATACCTGACAACCTTTTGGTCCTTCGTCTCATTGTTCTCCACTCAAATGTATAGCTTGTAGAATTCATTAGTATAGTCCTCAATGCTTTGATCCTTCTGTCGAAGATTCTAAAATCTATGAAATAGGGTTTGGGAGTAGTCTACAAGTATAAATTTTTCTTGTAACTTCTTCTTCATCCTTGTCCAAACCCTGATATTTTTCTTTCCATTCCTCTGTTGTGTAGTCTATAAATGTTCCCACCAAATCAATGCATATCCCTTAAAATTTGTGCATGCGAGCTCAACCTTCTTCTTCTCAGAAAGGTTACTTCATTCAAAATATTTTTCTAGGCTATTGATCCAATCGATCAACTCCTCTAGTTTCAACCCACCAGCATACTCGAGAACCTCGATCTTGATCCCATATCGATTACCCTTAAGCCCCTCTAGAGCTCGTATTAGTCAATTTTCAAAATTGTACCCTTATTACTTTGGGCCCTTTGGTTCTGCTTCTGCATGGACCTCAAATCTACATTCCTCAGGTATATTTTCATCATCTGATCCTTGATCTACATGCGCCCTAGGATGTCTCTCTCCCATGCGATTAATCGCACTAGTTAGTCATGCTATTTTTGCATGTAGATCCTGGATCTACCTATTTATTTGGGCATAAGAACCCACTGCACCTCTAGCTTATCTTCTAGGTGGCATATTCTCTCCACTAGCGAGATCACACCCACTCTAATACCAAATGGTGTAAACTCAGCTACAATAGATCAATAAAAATGGACTCTAATCATATAATATAGATGCAATATAATAGAAGAAACCTACAAATCTATATTCTTCTCATTCCTAAAATCACACCTATTTTCCAAAAGAATATAATCCATCATATAGAAACCAAAAACCAAAGAAACCCTAAAGAAACCTTAAAAAACGTCTTTTTTCTAAAAACTGCTAAAAATAGAAATGAGTTGGATTGCACCCAAATTCGGTGCACACATCCCTCTTACAATAATGAACCTTAATTTAAAATATTAGGTCTCAACTTAAGATATAACAAAAGATAATAAAATTCTAACATTAAAAAAAACCCAAAAACCCGAGGAACCTATTCTAAAAGCTAATTTTGGGACACTAGATGGAGGAGTTAGGTCCTGAAAGTATGTTTTTTGGAGGTTCAAGTGAATCAGAGATTATCCTGATGCAAAACACGCACGTAGAACCACCTGTTAAATTTCAAGGCAAACGGGCATACGATTCACAAGTTATGGCTCCGATAAGGTGCATCAACATCCAACTATGTTGAGGTGCGAGAATGCACACAACGGGCTTTGAGATAACCTAGTTCTGATGAAATTGTTCAAAAATATTTGGTTAGAATGGGATTGAAAAAGGTGGTATGAGATATCGCTTTTCGGGTTGGTATCAAATAACACAGTGCTCATTATATACTCATTGAACTTAGCTAGAATAGTTGCAGGGTTTGGTATGGGATAAACCGTTGCGAGTTACAGTGAGTATAAGTGATGAGATCCAAGATTAGGATATTGGCATGGCACTAACTATCTTTAAAATTATAGGAGTCATCAGCTAGTCACGGAGACATAAATATGCTGACCTCTTTCGTGCCAAGTAAAAACAAGTTGACTAGATTATCGAAGGTTTTGTATGAAGAGGAAATGGAAGAAAGCATATCCTCTCTAGGTGTTATGGGCCCTAGAGGATAACCCTAGTTGTGGTTCAAACCTCATACTAAAAAATATGGACGACAAATGAGGACGATCGAATTCACAAAATATATATTCAACAAGATAAGGTCAATATCGTCCACTTGGGTGACTAGTTGCAGTAGTCTTGAACTCAAACATGGTGGTTATATTTGTGTTATGTATGATTAAAATTTGCTTGGATGATTCAAAAAAAAATTAGTCAAGTTTAATTCCTCAACTCTTAGGTGTGCTTAGAAAGTTTAACTATTTTAAAAAAGTACTTTCTATTCCTACCCTTTTTTTCTTTGGATAACCAGATTTGATGGTGGTTCTGGGTTGTTACAGTATTATTTGTGGGTCATTATATCTCATCTCATTTACTCTTGATACTTGATGCAATTCACTTCCTCCAATAATTGCTCAAATTCAAATTGGTAGAGTGGCACCCATTTTAGATATGATACCCATATCGACGATCTGATTTCCAAAACCCCTTTATGGGGGGCTTAGGTGGCAATCTAAGCTGATGTATGGCCCACATCTAGGAGGGTGAATTTGTTGACTATCTTGATCACTGTGGGAGGATTACTTTCTCTAATTCAAGCAAATATTCCTATGTTGATTTCCTAGTTTTTTACACTGTGAGTATGGGGTGAGGTGGTTCCTCCATGTGATTCATAAGGTTGTAGAGGTTGAGGAACCTTCCTGCTATAGATTTTGTGCCTTTTTTCTCAATTTCCAACAATTAGGACTTTCGAGAAGGCTTAGAAACTCAATATGGTGGAAATTAAATGATAGTTCATTCTAGGTTCGATGAAGATTATTGTGGATTATTTTTAGAAGGTGAACCATCTGGTGGGTGAGATTCTGCATGATACGGAGATGGGTAACAATTCCCAAAACTAGCTTGGTTCTAAAATTACCATTGTTTCCTTGTCTCTTTGGTCTATGTTTCAACCTTCCTGTTGATGATGATGTTAGTAATATTTTGTCTTGTTTTTGTTCATTTTTTGGGACCCCTTTTTTGGGATCCGTTGGCATTGTATAGTTGTATTTTATGGTTTTCCTCTACTGATGGAGCTGTTGTAAAAGGTTGAGGGATGTTTTTCAAAACCGTTCTTTTGTAATATTAACCCTAAAAAAAAAAGTTACTAAAATAGAAAAAATTATTAAAAAATGATAAATGCAAAGGATGAAAGCTTCAAATATGGGAAAAACACATAACCTAATAGAATGTGAATTAGCTTGAATTTCTAAAAGCTTTGATGAATTTATTTACATGATGAAAGCTGGATAAATTGAGGAGAGAGGATCACCATTCAAAAAAAACTTTTTGCTTAAAATATACTAAATATGAAAGTCAGAGAGAATCACCATTCAAAGAAAACTTCTTGCTTAGAACTATTTCTATACTAAATATAAAAGCTTGAGAGAATCACCATTCAAAAAAAACTTCCTGCTTAGAAGATTTCTATACTAAATATGAAATCTTGCTAAATTGAAGAGAGAGAACCACCATTCAAAGAAAACTTCTTGCTTAGAATAATTTCTATATCAAATTTTCCAAGGCTTCACTACATTAGAAGGTCATTCACCAATTTGACAAGGAGTCATCGTTTTATAACGTGATAAATTTGACTTTCCCGAGGGCTGGCTTTATAGGAATCGACAGCACCCTCGGAGGATGCTCTGGACAATATATTAGGATGATCTACAGATTAAATTATTATATTCCTTGACATATTCTTGTAATCACAACCTTCAACAAACGGCAACCAAAACCCCGTGAAAGGGTGTGTCCCACACTCGTAGCGTTAGCTTGTATGTCTATACATAGACACATCATTGCCTTGTATCCTTCCTAATTCAATTCATAAACACAAACACTTCGGAAATGGAAACTTCCCGCCCTATACTGATCATATGTATAGCTATAGCAATAGTTTCTTGGGCTCCAAGAGTTTACGGCAACTTCTATGACGACGTAGAAGTCATTTTTGGTGCTACTAATGTCCGCATATTCAACCATAGCCAGGACTTGCAGCTTTCTCTCACTAATTACTCTGGTGAGTATATATTCCTTTTACGATCTTAATGAAGACAGTGAGGTTTTCTAGTGCAATTTGGATTAAACTATTGAATTAATTAGGTTCTGGAGTCCAATCTAAGGAGAAGTTTTTGTTCGGAAGCTTCGACGTACTTATGAAGCTAATGGCAGGAAATTCTGCGGGCACCGTCTCTACATTCTATGTGAGTTAAGAAAGTGACCACTGTTTTCATAATATATATATATATATATATATATATATATATATATATATATATATATATATATATGTGGATAGTTCATTTTATTTATTTTATTATTTCTGTAATAAATATTCATACATACTGTATCAACACTTGATTTACCTGGTTTATATTCCAACTTTTCGGGCAAATGCAGTTGCATTCTGGAGGCGAAGTGCACGATGAAGTAGATTTTGAATTTCTTGGAAATATTAAGGGTGAGCCCTACATCCTGCACACCAACATCTTCATTCAGGGCAAAGGTGGGAGGGAGCAGCAGTTTAACTTATGGTTTGATCCCACCGTGGACTTTCACAGTTACTCGATTCTCTGGAACCCTGCACAAATTATGTAAGTTTAATTTAAGTAGATTTAATAACAGAATTTAAAATTTTCAAACAAAAAAATTTGAACTCTACATAATATTATAACTAAAATCTAGTAAAATTAAAATGTTTTAAAACCTTACAAATATCAAAATCAAATTTTCTTATACTTGAATTCATCCCTCTTCCACAAACAACTTAGAACTAAACATAACAGAACCGAATTGGGTTTGATTCAGGTTTTCGGTAGATGGGATTCCCATCCGAGTATTTGGCAACCACGAGGGCAAAGGCGTGGCTTATCCAAATAAGAAGGCGGTGAGAATGCAGTCGACCATATGGAACGGAGATCAATGGGCGACTAAAAATGGGGCCGTCAAAATCGACTGGTCCAATGCACCGTTTGTGGTTTCCTACCGGAATTTGAATATACAAGCATGTCCATGTATAGCGGACAGCAACGGCAACACGAGTCCCCTCAGCGTTGCCCGTTGTTCATCGACCACTGACCCACATTACTGGTGGAATCAAGCACCTCATCAAAAGTTGAGCAACGTCCAACAGGGACAGTTGAAATGGGTTCGCGACAACCATCTCATCTACGACTACTGCAAAGATCTGCCCAGATTCAAGCATCTCCTTCCTCCTGAATGCTCCTTCCAATACTAACATATATATTTCTTTCTTTATTTATTATTAATTTTGTTTTTTATTTCAGGGAACGTGGTCCTGAGGTAGATTTCTGGTGGCTTAGGGTTGGTGCGGTCGTCGTCAAACTGGTGCGCACACAATCTTAGCTTAGGATTTTTTCTATTTATTCAAGTTCTCATTGTTTTCCTTTTTCTAATTTGATATTACTATTTGCTCAAAAAATTATACAAATTTTATTTAATTAGGTAGATTAAATTGCTTATAATAGTCTAAAATAACTTACTACTCAGTGACACTCTTTTCCAATCAAAAGTATACGAACGTAATTAAAAGATTAGAACATACAAATAATATCTGCCTATTAAAACAATTTATCTTGTGAAACATAGAATATCTCTTAAAACAAATATCATATGTTTTATATATATGTCTCTTGTACAAGATTTAAAATAAGATCAATCTCAAAAGAGAGCTTATACATGAACTAATGAGTATAGACCAACAATTTAAGTGGACCTATATCACCTAACATCAATCAACTTAAGAATATTATTCAACTATAAGTATTTAGGAACAAATTTGTGCTCTTCCAATGGAATATTAAAAATAAAATATAAAGAAATTATTCTTCTTCTATGGAATATTTCTCATGTCTTAAAATTTTATGTGCACCTCTCCTTTTCACGTTGTAATTCAAATAAAGGAAGGACAATATTATATTTTTTAGATTTTGAAAAACATATGCATGTGTCCAATTCTCTTTTTCCACATGTTAATATTTATGTGGTCCTTGAGAACTAAAACACAACATTATTTTTCTTAACAAGATACTAATTTTCTTGCAATTTGAGACATCAATTGAATCACAACTGTAGGATTATATATACTTATTGAAAAACACTTTTCAAGGCTAATTTAGTGATAGAAAAATGCTCATTTTATGAAGATTTACTATGGTTGTTGGAGCACCAAATTTTCTATTGCCTAATTTCCAACTATTAAGGGAGAATAACTATGGTACCAAGAAAACCAAATTCAAACTATAGTTTGAGTTTGAATGAGTATGGCAAGTTGTAGATGGAAGTATTACATTTCCTACTATAGAAGGTGAAGATCAGAAAAAGTTCAACAAGGTAGACAAAAATATAAGGATAATAATCATGTTTGGAGTAGTAGATGAAGCACAATCATACATTCAAGATTTAATCATAGCCAAATATGCATGGGAGAAGTTACAAATAATTTTTAAGCAAAGAATCAAAATCAAATTTTAATTCTCCAAATCCAACTCCATTTCTTTATTATGAAGAACAAAGAAGATATCAAACCTTTCATTAGAATTATTGAACTATGAAAATAACTACAAGGTTTAGGATAAAAAAAATCTAATGAAAATTTTGTTCCAATTATTTTTAGATCTCTTTCATCTCAATAGAATATATTTGTGACTATATTAAATATCACTGAACAAACATCAAACTTTGAAAAGTTGGTGAACCTACTATAAAAAGTAGAGGCATTAAATTCAAGACAAGAAGAAGAACAAATATTTATTACGAATAAAAAATAGAAGCAACCATTTGAAAGAGGCATAAGACCTCCACAACACTTCCAACAAGGAAATAATTCTCAAGGCTATCAAAGTCAAAGAAAGAATTTTTGAAAGAAAAATTTCTCACACAAAAGGTGTGTGAATTTTGTGGTAGAATTGGCCATATAGTGAAGGAATAATCCATTTATGAATGGATATCCTTCATGAGATATGAACCAGTAGCAAGATAGGTCATCATTAGAGAAGCATAATTAAACTTAAAGGAAGGTACAACAAAATAATATTGTGGCTAAAAGAGAACCAAAAAGAATAAAAATATCACAAACAAAATTGGATTCATCCAAATTATCTAAATTGTATAGAAAAACAATCCCTACAATATAATGCAACAACAGATAGAAGAACCTAGTTGATTACTCCAAGCCGTAGGAGAACAAAAATAATCAAATTTTATAGCTTCAAATACAGTATATTCAAGCACATAAGATTGAATATATACATTCTAAATGTGATTCTTCTCCATTCATATAAGAAATTTAAATAAAAGAAAGCAAAGAGAATGAGGAATCAATGGACAAAATTTGATCTTTGATAACACACCAAAGAAACTATGAATACATCACTTTCCACAAATTTTGGCTTCTTCAAATGAATAATGCTAGGTCAAAGAATAAGTAAAATATGATTGATCTCACTACATGAAGTGATGATCAAAACATAAAATGAAGATATGTTAGCATATAATATATGGTAACACGTGATAAATATTGATAACCAGTTAATTCAATAATTGACATAGTATGTATGGTAGCACATCCTCCATATGAAGACATTAGAGGAGGCACATATTTCATACATTAAAATAAGTATTAAAATTGAATATGTATTGAATAAAGTGTATGTTATAAATTTATTATTGGAGTGCATGATCAGTGTAACCTAATACTCCTAATTATCATAGTAGAAAGAATACATTAAGAGGGGGGAAATTCTCTATCAAATCTATAGATTCTAGCATCACCCTAAAAAAATCCATCATAAGCTAGAGATAGATCTATGAATGTGATATAATAATGGGGATCTATTTGGAGTTATTAGATCATACCCCATATGAAATAAAATGTGGTATAACCACCCATCATAAGGACTATACATACACTATAGGATAAGGATAGTTGCAAGTTTGGTTAGTAGATTGTTATGCCAAAATTGGGCATTCTATATATTTTAAATATCTCCATTTCATAATGAAAATATTTGAAGTAGTTTCTTACAAGAATAAGTATGTTGATTGTATTTCATATCGGTGGCCACTAGAAAAGACATGACCATGGATTTAACATCCTCATTCTCTTTAAGATAAAGTAAATATTATTTTTAACTTTTTGCTTGTATCACATCAAGTATAGGAAATAAAATTTTCTCAACCAAATAAAAATGGAATAGAGCAAGTGGGCACTCAATCAAATCTTTTATTATATGTTAAATCAATGATAGTATTGCTAAATCCTTTATCAATGGCTCAACTTAGATTTCATGTTTTTTGTCTCAATTTTACTTATAGATAATTAGGATAGTTCATATATGTCCTTACATATATAATAGATTGGTATAACTCACTTCCTCAAGGGTTATAAGAAAATGATTGATACATTTGCATAAATGCATGTGTGAGCATAGGAATATATGTGTGTGTGTGTGTGGGATAGTTCATATATGTCCTTACATATATAATAGATTGGTATAACTCACTTCCTCAAGGGTTATAAGCAAATGATTGATACATTTACATAAATGCATGTGTGAGCATAGGAATATATATATATATATATATATATATATATATATATATATATATATATATATATTTGGAATATGTTGTCATGTAGTTTTCTTTGTGCATATGAAATTATTTATGATAATACACATAACCAAAATATTTGTAATTAATATGCATGTGGTAAAGTATTTGTAATAATGTAAAGTAATGATGTATTTTTAATGCTTTATATAAATAGGTACTTCAAAGGTAGTTGGAGAGTTTCCAATCGACTATGGTTACTATAATATTTATAAGAATGCATCTATATGCGATATGTGGGGTGCCTATGCTTGTTCATCAAAATATGATGCATTACACAAATTTCAAGAGGGTATATGTGTAGACACCAAAACAAAACCAATCCGATTATGTGACTGCAAACATTGATCACATTGACACACACAGCCCCAAGGGCAGCTCCTAGAGGTTAAACAGTGGTCCTAACGACTCACACAGTAGTTTTGGAAGGTCAGAGATCAATTTGGCACCTTCAGGCACTTTTCTCAATACTCGTTCCACCCAGGGACGATTTCAAATTGGGATTCGCCCCACCCAGGGATGAATAGCAGTATTCGCTCCAAGGTGGGGCGAATAGCAGGTTTAGCGGGCAAAAAGTCAAATATTGACAAATGGCAGCTCAGATCAGCAACTTAACGCTTCCTTCATTACATGGGAGTGTGGGTGAGCATTTTTGAGCATTAGGGGTAGTTACAAGGGCAGTCATAAAGTCCCTAATCAAGGAGGAATCTCCTTCCCCTTGGGAGGGCATGATTGCCAAGTGGCGCCTCTGCATGCCCAATTCAAGAGACCTCCAGGTCTATAAATTGGTGAGTTTCCTCACCCCAAAATATATAGAGAAGGAGAATTTTGAGCAATGAAGTGCTGTCATTTTATTTTCACACCCACACCCTTTTGAGTTGTGTCTTTCACATCCTTGATCTCTTTTGGAAAGGAGGTCATAGGGTGGTTATTGGAAGCGCAAATCCGAAACCAAAACCCGACATTTGGCCACAATATCCCACCAAATTTTTTTAAAATACCCCACAAGATGTTTGGACCCATCCCAAGTGGATTGGTGCCAAAATTGAAGCCCAAACGGTGGGCAGCCTATCCCCGGGCACCCCCCCCACACTGCTACAGTCCTAATCGCCCCGCCTCAGAGTGATTGGAAATCTATGGTAGATTTGCTTTCTGTTATTCTTGAATTTAATTCTATGCTTCTTAGATAGGTTGCCATTTAAATTGCACCTTGTTTTGAACAATTTTGATCATGTTTCTATCTTCGTTCGCCTTTACTAACTTACAAGTAACCCCCATAAAATTCCCATTAATAGAGGCCTGATTGGGGAAATATAACCATCTAGGTCTTCCCAAAACCCCCAATTAGCTAATCCCAAATTTGCAGATGATTTGGGGCTCCCCAGATGTGAAATTTGGGACCGTGCCTTTCAAAATTTTTGTTGCAGGTCTATTCGTCCCATCCCAAAACGAATTCAAATATGTGAGTAATTTCTTGACTGTTCCATTTGCATTTATTCCTTTGTGAGATCTTGATGCCCCTGTTAAATTTTTATATCATTTGGATATATGTTAGTTATCATTTTATTTATATCTTGCATGCACTAATCGAAGGCATGGGGATTACATGTTTTATTTCATCCACAGGTGCTACTGACTATTTCTTATTTCTTTGAATGTAGGATATGGACATTAGAGGAGCAACAAGGAGTCAATACTCATCAACACAAGTGGTAGCAATGTTTGGTCCGCCCATTTTACATGTGGGCACGTGGAAGAAGGAATGACATCCATGGATGTAACAAGAACGTATATTTAACGCTCCTAGCCCTTGGAAGGGGAGGAGGTGCATTGTAACCGAGTTCTAAAACATATCAATAAAAATGGCTATCTTCCTTATTGGCTTTTGTTTCATTTTGATTCATTCATGCTTTCCCTCTTTTCATGCACTTTCAATTCATAGGATTTAGCATTAAGTTTAGTTCATTTTGCATCGCACTTGGAGTTTCCTTTTTGCTTTCGTATCCTCGTACTTTCAGTGGTGATCATAGTGGGACCCTCATCCTCTATTTTTACGATTAGCTATCTGATCAAAACTTGGTTTTTTTGCTTACAGGTACCGAGTTTTCAAACACTGGACTGATGTTCGTTCCAGCCTGAGGTGGATACAGAGTTGTAATTCGTCTTACCTAGGGATGAATGGGAATTTGCCCCACCCTGTGATGAATACAATCCTATAATTCATTCCTCCCTAAGATGAATATCTGTCTGTGTAGTTTTAGGATAGAAACTCAGAACCAGCAGATTTGGGCAAAGAAAAGGTAAGGGTGCTGAACTCTTTTTGTCATTTTATGTTGTTCTTTTTCCATTTTTTTGGTTATTTACGTGTTTAAAGAAAGTTGTACTGTATGTTTATTTTATTTCATGCAAAGTAAAAATAACCCCACACATCACATGGCAACATAAACACCAAGGAGCTGGTCATAAAACCCCAGCCCTTGATCAAGACCAACGATGGATTTCATCACCACCTTGGCTTGAATTTTGCATTCATAAACCCCGATTGCTACTGTTGCTAGACATAAATCCTGATGAAAGCTAACCGAGTGTAGCTGGGGTGATTCCCAATGCATGAGGATAAGTCTTCTATGGTAGGTGTCAAAAATAGGGTGATCCTCCTTCCGTACCGCCTATGTTCCACGTACAATATGCTCCCACGTACCAACAGTTTCCCTCACGTAAGGGCGGGTATATAGAGAGGTTGGTATATTGGCCTGGCAATGGTATATCGAAGGTGTGACCATTTTTGGGAGTCATCAGAGCCATCATATTGCATTTAAACGTCCTTTACAAAAGCTTTCAAAACAAAATCAAAACACACTAAACCAAGTTTTAAGGCACACCTTTAATATTTAAATGAGATAATCATTGCTTTGTGTGTGTGATCTTTTCTGTTTAGTGTAGCATAAAAATCATAAAAATAAATAAAAATCTATGCATCTGGTAGCAAAAACACCACCATGGTGTACACCCATAGCCAAGCCCAATCAAGGGTGGAAGCTACGAAGAGTGTACAAGGGGGTACAAGTCACCTCTGCTATAGCCCCAAGGACTTGGTCATACCACCTTGGCAGCCTGACCCATAAGAGAGTCCACATCATTCCATTTTAGAATATAACTATAGAGGCACCCCTTTGAGGGACATGCCCGTTCATCATAGCCCCTTTTAGGAGGAGTCCTTACACGTGGTGCTCAACATAGATAAGAAGGCTCCCTTAGAAGCTCGATATGAGTGGCCACCATGCGATGAAGCACTAGAGTAGCATAGGGTCCATGAGGAGAGGCCACACAAGTATGTCATGATGCGTAGTCGTTATACCATCATTAATTCTCAATGAATCTGTCAATCCAGGGCAGTGTACAAGGCTATCTACGGGAGAAGAAGTGAAACAGCTATAACTTAGGTCAATCTAGGGCAACAAGTCTTATTGGTGGAACTGATTATGTGGGGGGTTTTGGAAAATTCCTATCTCTAAATTGCATAAATTAAATCTGAATTTAAGTTGCAGAATTGGAAACTAATCATTAACTGCAGAAATGAAGTCCTAATTACAATTGCAGAATGAGACCTAATTATATTGCAGAATTAACAGCTCAAAATTGAAAGTCTGATCCTAATTGTAGAAAGGAAATCTAATTACTTTTGTAGTAATGAAAGTTTAGATCTAATGTGGAAATAAAAACTATCAAAGTTCTGTAATAGAAGGTTGTCAATCTTCTGTTCAGATTTTGACAGCAAAACATAAAATGTAGAAAATTGCTGAAAAATAGTAAATTCTGGAAATAACAATCTGAAAATAAAGTGGAAACTTTGCTGAAAGTAAGATTGCAACTAAAAATTTAAGCACAAGATTAATATAAGCATAAATAAACTAATACTGCAAATATTGTCAACTATTTACAAGCAATTGACATAACAAGTTCTACAACTCATTCTGCTACAAGAAAATCAGAATAAAAACCTACTTTGTTAGTCCTCCTCCTAAGTCTGGAAGTGGTCAGCCTCTTTGTCCAGAATAAGGTGTAAGTCTCTCTCTTTTTCTAAATCTTAATCACATTCATTTACAAGTAATTTGAAATAGAACTGGTGCACTTTATTGATCAAAAGACATGATTACAAGAATTACGCTAAAAATCATTACAGGATCGTAATGAATCAATTTCTAGTTATACTCTGTATTTTTTGCTAGCTTCTTTACTCTATTTTCTACCTCTTTTTCTATCTACCTCGCTCAACCTAAACGGAAGCAATATTTATAGCTATCCTATGATCTGATTACAAACAAATAATATCAAAAAGATCTAATCCTACAATGCTGCAACAAATTCTGGTTTTATCCTAGAAGAGGACTAAAACTTGATCTTTTCCTTAATGATGGCTTTGGTCGGCAATGACGGCAAAGACAGATGGAAGATATTTCTCTTTACTTTTTCCAACCTTTATTTCCCTTTTTTCGGCTTCAAAAATAGGTCAAAAGGTCAAAAACACATTCTGTTCTTCATTCCGAAGATAAGTGGCTTCATTTCAAAGACAATGCAGTTTTCATTCCAAAGATCGCTCATTCCGAAAATACTACATTCTCATTCCAAATATCGCTCATTCCAAAGATATTGCATGCTTCATTCTGAAGATCCGCTCATTTTGAAGACGCTGCATTCTTCATTCCGAAGATCCGCTCATTTCGAAGATGTTGTGTTCCTTCATTCCGAAGATATCTGTTCATTTCGAAGATATCTTGGTATGAACAAATATATGCTTTTCCATTGATTTCTTCTACATCTCTCAGGTGGGTTATCTCCTAAGATCAAATTCTAATGGTCTTCATCCCTTTCCTCATGTGAATTCCATGCCTTGCTATTTATGGATAGCTGGCTGGAATTTATATGGGAAAGACCAGTTTTTGTTGCACAAAGAACAGCTTGCTTGCACTTGTTGCGATTTAGGTGAAGTAAATGCTTGAGACAAATCAAAATATGATTAGTGAAATGCTGCTATTATTCTAAGCATATCTCATTGTAGCAAATCATAGCAAAAAGAACACAAAACTATGCAAAAAGTTGTAAAATCAACATATAATATTTCAAATACATTGATCATGCAAAATGGTTAATATACAACATATTAAATCAACTTAACTAACATATCAGATAAAACATAAGAGTTTATAGGCATTTTTAGTGTACAAAACATGTTATTATTGAGGCATTTCCAGGCCTCATCATTTTCCCCCAACTTATATTAATGCATGCCCTCATGCATTCTGTTGGGCTATGGAATCGCATATGTCCATGTTTAGATTCCATGACCTGTAGAATAACTTCTTGCCTATGTAATACCCCCTGTTTTCTTGAATTTTTTGAGCCAATATTCAAATTGTTCATCAGGTCGGGCATCTTCCTCAAAGTAGAATGGAACTGGAGTAATGATGGTTGGAGGCCTGAACTTGAGACCTATCCAATTATGTTGCATGATCTGGATCAGTTGGACTACACCTTCTGCTCTTCTTCTGGACCATTCTAGATTGATGGGGGAGATAGGTTCTCTTTTTCTCAAAGACATGGAAAGTTCATTCCATCTGTCTCTGCATATTGACAATGCTAGGAAGAAATTGTGATCACAGAAATTGTTAAATCTGGCCACACAGTCCCTCAAATTGTTCAAGTACATTCTCTTAATATCATCCCTGTTCATCATTGAGAAGTGCTACTGAGTGATATTTAGGTGATTTGGCTGGATTGCTCTGACTAACAACTCAGCCCTTGTTTCAATCACTTTATTCTACCTTTTCTCGTGATCCCAATAAAGCTGATTTTGCAAAGTAGACATAAATGCTCTCAACTGAACATCTCCAATGTAGATTTGAGGATGAGAGTCAACTTCCTCTGGAATGAAGAAACTGTGTAAAAACAGTTCACACAGGAGATTTTTTTGCTCAAAAGGACTGTTAAAATATGCTTTCAAAAAATCTTCAATAGTGTCCAATTTATAGGGAATATTTGAAGTAATCCTCATGACCTGCCATCTGAGGTACTTTTCCTTCAAAATAAGGTTGTAAAACCTGGCTGGTCGTCTAAATTGGACTAAAAATTTAGCAATTTGACATAAGTCAGACACATTTTCTTTCAATGCCTGAATTTTTGTGTCCTTGGCTTCTAGCTATTTTGCTTCCAATTTGAATTTTTTAGTTTTATTGGCAAGCTATTCATATCTAAGCATCCAGCTAGCTATGTCTGCATTGTACTGCTCTAGAGACACAGTATTAGGTGGTCTTACTATAGGGGGGATCCTAGGAAATAGATTTGTCTGAACTCATTTTTTTGCCACTTTCACTAGCTGTTCATCTATCAATAACTCTACTTGCACCCCCTTATTTGCTATTTCTATGGGGTTGTCATCAGATAGTATTTCTACTTGTACCCCCTTATCTGCTATTTCTACTGGAAGTGTAGCAAGTTGAAATGCAAGGACCTCAGTAGGAGTACTTACTTGAACATTTTCTTGCTGTTGGGACTGTTTCTGTGTTGATGGCTCATTTTCAACATCCTCTACAATATTCCTCACCATTTCTGAAGTATCTTCTGAACAAGAAGGCAATGCTTCATAATAAGATGGTGTTGCTTCAGAATGAACAGGAACTTCTTCAGAATGAAAGAGTGCTATTTCAGGATGGACTCTCATGTCTACTTCATCATAATCATCTGCTCTTGATAAACCCAAAAGCAATTGAGCCAAATTATCTTCATCATGGGATATAGCTGGCTGTTTTTTAGATTATGACAACAACAATTTTTTTAGTTCTGCCACTTCCTGCTAAAGTTCTGCAATTTTTCTTTCTTGCATCTCAATGATGCTTTCTTTCTTTGTGATCCATTTGGTCTATGTTTTGACAACACTTCTTGTTGCCCTCAGCTGCTAAGTGATGTCTTCCACTTTTGTTTCTGCTTCAGAAGCTGATACAAAAAAATCAATTGCAGTTGGCTGCTCAACCAATATCTCTTCTTCTGCAACAGGTTGTTCTTGTTTAGGAGGCTCTGTGAGACTGTCTATAAGGATATCTACCATATCTGTAGCTTGTTGAACTGTAGCCTCTTCCAAACCAACTTGCTCAGTTTTTGCCTCAGCTATTTGTTTAGGGAATTCTGGAAAGTTGTCAGATGCTGGTTGTATCTCTGTGACATCCGGGCTACTTGGTCTATCTTCTTCCTCCATGACCCGTTCTACAGTTTCTTTCAAATGGATTCTTGTAGACCTCCTAGTTCCAGATGCAAAATTCTTCTTTTTGCTCTATTTTTTGGTGATAGCAGGGGTCATGGGGTCAGTTTTAGATGCCTCTGTTTCCCTTGTTTCACTTCTCTATTCTGACAAATCAGTTGCAGTTTCAGCAAACCAAACTTTCTTTTGTTTTTTTGCTCTACTGCTAGTTCCAGATCCTCTTCTCTTTTGTCTCTTAACTTGTGAAGTTGAGGGTTCAGGAGCAAGGTTTTCTGCTGCTGTTGTGGGGTGTAGTTCTGTAATAGCTTCAGGGGCACCTTCTATAGCTTCTTCTACAGCATCCTCTGCAACATTTTTTGCAGCAACTTCTGCAATACTTTCTACAGCAGTTGTTTCCTCTTCTGTAGCAACATCAGCAGTATTTGATTCTTCTTCTTCCTCACTTTCATCCCCAAAAATGACATCATTTAGGTTAGAGTAAAATCTGTCAAAACTCCTAGGGTTTCCTCTAAAATGGTGTTGGCAAACTAATTTGATGAGGCCATGATGGCGAAGGCTTCCTTTACCCTCCTGATATCTTTTTGCCATGTTCTTTAACTCTTGATACAGATACAGGGGAAGATTTACCCTAACTTCTGGTTGTTGTCTACCATGTCTGAGATGGTTTAAAATTCATAGATGATGCCCTGACAACAACACATACTGCCCTTCACAGGTCAAAAACTTAATCACACAGGTGGCTACTTCATCCCAGGGTTCCTATAGGCTGGCCCTTTTTAACCCTTTGCATGTGTTGTTATGGGTTAAGTATTCAGGTTCTCTATCATTTTCTTCTACAAACTGATTAACTACATTTTCCAATGTGTTCTTGTCAGATCTAGTAATTGAAATCCCTTCTAATGGTAGCTCTATAATCTGACTTAAAATTTTAGGGCTTACCTCAATAGACATGTCGTTGACATGTGCTCGGTTGTTTCTGAACGTATGGGTGAACATGCCAGCTAAATCTTCAAAAGACCCATTGAATTTATCCAGAAATGTCATAAACCCTCCATCTTCAAAAATCTGCACAACTGCCAAATTTTCTCGGAGGTAATTGGTATCTGCAGGCTCTGTTCTGATCTTTCGCCCCATTTTTCTCTGTTTAAAAATTGTACACTACGGCTGCTGTTCTACTACAGGATTTTTGGCTGTTTTTTGTTGCAAATTTGCAGAGTTTTAAGTTAAAACCCTCGTTGCCCTGTTTCTTGTCTTCTTCTTTGAAATGAATCGTATCCTATGCACTGTACCTTGCAACACGTCTTCGAAAAGAAATATGGCACACATTTCTACTTTTGCACTGTACACCTGTTTGTTGATAATTGCATGGATGTCCTTGCCGTCAGATCCACCTCATTAGTTTTGCAGATTCTCATGTGCATGTTAATTGACATTAAAAACTCATGGCATATGGTTGGTCATGTTCTTCGTATTTCCAATGAGTGCAAAAACAAACCATGTGTTGATTGACACATGTCCCTTCCTCGCATGCAACTAAGAAAAAATCTTGATTTTGTCATATCTTACCTTCTTGGATGCCATGTGGAAATGCTCTTTCCGAAGATTATAACTTATTGCACAAACAAAATTTCATTTCGAAGATTATGACCTCATTCCGAAGACAGGTCTTCATTCCGAAGACAAATCCTCATTCCGAAGATTATGACCTCATTCCGAAGACAGGTCTTCATTCCGAAGACAAATCTTCTTTGCAAAATTTTCATTCCGAAGATCAATCCTCATTCCGAAGATTAATCCTCATTCCGAAGATCAGGCTGTATTGTGAAAGTAAATCGTCATTCCGAAGACAGACCCCCATTCCGAAGACAGATCTTCATTTCGAAGACATATCTTCATTCCGAAGATGATGCAGCAAGTCGTCATTCTGAAGACCAAGTTTCATTCTGAAGACAAATTGTCATTCTGAAGACAAAGTTTCTTTCTGAAGACAAAGTGCAACATTCATTTTGCTGTCATTCTGAAGACAATTTCATTTCGAAGATAATACAACAGGTATTGTTTTTGGCATTCTTGTTCCGAAGATTAGGCAGAAATCAATATTTTCATTCTCAAAACATGTTTTTAAGTATGCCAACTCTTATGAATACCTTTTATACTAATGGTTAATTGTCACATACTATATACCAATCATTTTACAATGAAGAAATGTAAGAAATATATACCTGATAAAAACAGTTAATGCCAGTTTTTGAAGAATGACTATTTTTGTTGATATTCTACTGAGATTTTCTGCAACATTTCAAAACAGGTGCACTAGGTGAATTTGTACAATGATGGTTCAGAAATTTCTCAAGGTTATGCATGCCAGAAAACTGGTTTTCATGCACACCAACTCAGTAGTGCCTTAAGAAGAGGTTTTCACTGCTGGGTTATTTATTTTTCTCTTTCTTTATTATTATTTTTTTTTTCTTTATTTTTTTTAATTTTTACCTCTCCTTTTATCTCTTTTTTTTTTCTCTCTTTTTTTTTCTTGATCCTGACTATGCCCATGAAGGAATTTCATGATTTCCCTTGAAACCATGCCCATGAAGGAATTCATACTCAGAATTTATTCATCTTTTTGTTTTCTATTTTTTTGATTTTTTTTTATTTTCTATTTTTTCTTGAAATCCACTGATCATGTTGATTGTTTTGAAGTGGAAGAAGGAATCTCTTCCACCTGCTATGTATCCAAACTATCAAGTTGCTGCAAAAATTCTTCTTTAGTTAGAGGTGTATGGTATAACCTGAGGCGATGTCCATTCACTACCAACTTTCTTTGTGACCCATCAATGGGGGATAAACGAGCTGCTCCGTTGTTAAATACCTCTTCAATCCAGTAAGGTCCCAACCATCTAGTTTTAAATTTTCCAGGGAAGTCTTCATATTGAGAATCGAATAGTAAAGCCCAATCTCCTTGTTGAAGTTTCCTCTGTTGAATGTGATTGTCATGCCACAACTTCCTCTGCTCCTGAATTACCTCAGTTTGGTGCAGAGCATCCAATCTAAGTTCATCCAATGCATTTAGCTACAGAATCCTGTCTGTCTGTGCCTTGGACAATTCAATTCCAATTTCCAATGCTGTGTGCAATGTTAGTAGCTCAAATTCAATAGGTAAGAGAGGCTTTTTACCAAAGACTAGTTCATAAGGTGTGAATCCAGTAGTGGACTTCCAAGTAGTATTGTAGGCCCAAACTGCTTCAGGTAATTTGTCTAGCCAATTTTTCCTATGAAAAGCTACTGTTTTTGTCAAGATGCGTTCTAGTTCCCTATTTGTTACTTCAACCTGGCCATTTTCTTGTGGGTGGTAAGGTGATGATTTCCTATGTTTGATTTCATACAATTCTGTAAATGCTTTTATGACTTTGGATGTAAATTGGGGTCCTTGGTCTGTGGTGATAGACCGTGGAGCTCCAAATCTCTCGAAAAATCCGAGTATACAAGAAATCAGTGACCTTCTCTTCATGAGCATGTTTGAAAGCATGCACCTCTACCCACTTTGTCAGGTAATCAATGCATACTAGAATATGCACCTTTCCTTGAGAAGGTGGATCAATAGGTCCTACAAAATCAAGCCCCCACCTCTCAAATGGTTCTAAAACCATTTGAGGCTGCAGTGGCATCTCATTTGTATGAGTGGGTTTCCCCATTCTTTGGCATGCATCACAATGCCTGATGTACTTTTTCACATCCTTGTGAAGAGATGGCCAATAATATCATATCCCCAAGATTTTTCTAACTGTGCTTTTTACGGAATAGTGTCCACCTGAGGGTTCATCATGACAAGCTCTAAGGATATCATACACTTCATCCTTTCGGATGCACCTACGTAACACATGGTCGAGATCGCACTTAAAAAGCATACCCTTAATCCATTCAAAAGAAGAACTATGTTTTATCAATTGTTTTTTCTATTTTGAAGTAAAATGTGGAGGAACTTTCCCTGTGACCAAATAATTGGCTATATCTGCAAACCAAGGTGATTGAACTGATATAGCAAATAGTTTTTCATCAGGAAAAGTGTCATCAACTAATTCCCCTTCATCCGTGTTCTCGCAACCTAGACAAGAAATCTGCCACAACATTAGCTTTTCTTGGTTGTTGATTATGGTGATATCAAATTCTTGTAGCAACAGCAACCAACGAATAATTCTTGCACTTACCATAGGTTTATTCATCAAATACTTAATGGCTGTATGATCTATGTGAATAAATATTTGATAACCTGTGATATAATGCCTCGAATTTGTTGATGGCATAAATTATCGCTAAGAATTCTTTCTCGCTTGTTGTATAATTTTTCTTTGCTCCTCGTCAAGTTCTTGCTAATGTTGTATATGGTATAATGTTCACCATTATCAATTTTTCCTAATGCTCGCTCCAATTGCTCGTATTGGAGGCATCGATCCGAATGTGAAATGGTAATGTCCAATTAGGTCCTCTGAGCACAGGTGGAGTTATCAATTTCTCTTTCAAAGCTTCAAATGCTTCCTGACATTTTGTAGTCTAGGAGAATTCAGAATCTTTAGTCAATAAGGCAAACATAGGACTGTCTATTTTACTAAAGTTGGGAATAAACCTACGGTAAAAACCAATGTGTCCTAGGAAGCTTCTGACATTAGTCTAAGTTTTAGGAGGAAGGAGATTCTTGATAATTTCAACTTTCTTTGGATCAACTTGGATCCCTTCAGGAGAGATGTGATGACCAAGAACTATCCCTTCCTTCATCATCATGAAGCATTTATCTGGATTTAAGGATAAGTGGTATGTTTCACAATGAGTTAAGACTTTATCAAGATTTTCCAATGTAAAATCAAAAGTTTTTCCACATACTGTGAAATCATCCATGTAAATTTCAACACTTTTGGTGGTCAGATCAGCAAAAATTGCTAGGACTACTCGCTGAAAAGTTGTTGGGGCATTACACAAACCAAAAGGTAAAACCCTATAGGCAAATGTTCCCCATGGACATGTAAAAGTTGTCTTTTCTTGATCTTCAAGTGCAATCTGAATTTGATTATATCCACTAAATCCATCAAGAAAACAAAAGTATATTTTTCCAGCAAGAGTATCTAACACTTGATCTATGAAAGGTAATGGAAAATGGTCTTTGTATGTCACCTTATTCAATTCTCTATAGTCTACACATACTCTCATTTTTCCATTTTTCTTAGGAACTATTACCAATGGAGAAACCCATTGGCTATCAGAAATTGGGTAAATGAATCCTACTTCCAGGAGTTTTTCAATTTCTTCTTTCACAATATCTCTTAAGGCAGGATTCAATCTTCTTTGAGGTTGTTTGACTGACTTGACTTCTTCAATATAGATCCTATGGGTACATATATCAGGATGAACTCCTGACATATCTTTGTAGTTCCAAGCAAAAGCATGAACATGCTTCTGCAAAACAACTATCAATTTTTCTTCCTTTTCCCTAGTAAGCTGGTTGTGGATGTTCAAAAATTTGCCTGGCTGGACTTCTATTTGTTTTGTATTTATAAGGACTGAATTCACTCCTTCATATTTGGTGTTTAAGGGATTAAGAGGACATTGCTGAGATGGGAGAAATGAAGCAGTTTCTATTTCATTGCTGCTTGAGGGAAGCATATCTTGTATGGAACAGTGAGAAGGAAAAATCAGATGATGGTGCCATCCATGTGGTAGTGAAACAGAGTTTCCCTGTGATCGCATAGATGATTCATCTTCAGATTTTTGATTCTCGTCATTACTTATCAATTGTTGGATATTTGTTGCTTCCCCTTCTAAACCTTGTTCATGCGGAACATTCATCGAGATTGTTTCATTTTCTAAGTTTTCTGTGTCACTGAGGTCTTCTATGTGTTCTCTTACTACTAAGGTAGCTAGTGTAGAAATGACCTCTTCTGGTTCTTCATCTGAGTCAAAAAACCATAACTGACCTAAAAATTTGCTAGATGGTTTTGCAAGAGGATATAAAGAAATTTGTTTCAGCTCAATACCATTTGAAATAGTCATATTTCCAGATCTGCAGATCTATGAAGGCTGCTGAGTTGCAAGCCAAGGTCTTCCCAAAATAATGGGATATCCATGTGCTGAATTTCTTGGTCAGTAAAACCGAGAAAATCTACAGAGAATTCCCAAGAAGAAACTTCTATAGGGACATCTTCAATGATTCCTTCAGGTTTTGCAACTGACCTATCAGCCATTTCTAAAACTGTAAATGTGGGGCTGAGATGTTTGAGCTATAATTGTTCCATTGTATCTTTAGTCATGACATTTATTGTAGCTCCTAGATCCACTAAAACATTTGATATTGGTACTAAACCTATGGTGATTGTGATAACTGGGCTTCCTGGATCACTATACTTTGGAGGTAGTAGTTTTCCAGATAAGAGATCAACTATCTTCCCTTCAACCTGCACAGTCTTGGGAATGCTTTCTTCTTTCTTCCTACTCTTTTAATGCACAAATTTTGGATAGTACTGTTAATTTCTGGTATTTCCTTAATGGCTTGCAATAAGGGTAATGAGATAGTCAACTTTTTGAGTTCTTTGACCAATTCTGACTCAGAAATTTTTGGTATTTCATTAAGTCTTTCAGGATATGGAACTATCCTTGGTAATTGTTCTGCTTGTGTCTCTTTTTCTATTGTTGGATCCAATTTTTTTGTTTCTATTTTTGGTTGGATTCTATCTGGTTCTGATGATTCTTGCTTTTCATTATCTTTGATTTCCATTAAAACTGGTTCAGGTACAACTTTCCCTGAACGAAGTTGGATATCGCTACAATCAAGAACATTAATTTCAATATTTTCTTCAGCTTCAGCCACATAGACAGGAGGTGTCTGTCTTACACTATTTGGATTAGTGACTGGCTAAGCTGGAAATTGAGGTTGTTTCACTTGTTGTGTTTGCTATTGTTTTTCTTGAAAATTCTGATTAGGTGCAGGCAACAAATGCTGAGTTTGACCTTGATTCCTTTGCTGCCTTGGATAGGACTGGTATTGCTAATTCCACTGTGGTTGGTTTTGCACCCAATGTGGATTAGTCTGATTCTGATTCCAAGATGGATTGTTTTGATTCCATGAGGGGTTGTTTTTATTCTTATTCCAGGCTGGGTTACTCCAATTTGATTGTGGCCATTCTTGGGAATTTGTCCATTGAGGATAATTCCAAGGACATTGGGGTGGTTCTGATTGTCCCCAAGGCATAGTACCAGGATTATGCCCCCAATTTGTAGGAAAACGAGGGGGATTTTGATATTGAGAGAAATTCCCCCCTTGTTTTGGTCCAATATAGTTGATTTCCTCAATCTGGTTTTCTAACACGTTTTGAGTTGTGGTAGCAGGTGGCATTGATCGCTTGAACGCCTTTTTGAACGGATACTACAAATGGTCGAGATAGATGTTTTATTCAAAGGACATTCTCGCAAAGCATGTTTACTTCTACATCTTGGGTAATAAATTGCCAAAGGTTCTGTGTTTTTAGATTTTGGCGGAGATTTCCCCTAATGTAGTTTTTAGATGCACTAGTATATCGGTTTTGAAATTTGCAAGTTCCTCTATCGGGTCCTTTACATCGATGCCATTTGTGCGGCTTTTTCTTCTTCTCTCGCTTAGTGCGAGAGTAATTCTTGCAGAGATCCATAATTTCCTCATTACTGAGAGTGGTTACATCCCCTTTTCCCATTAAATCCAAAACTTCTCTGGATTCATCTTGCAATCCTCTCAAAAAGATAGTTTTACACAATTCTAGTTCTACTAGTCCACATCTCCTTTGAACAAAGGAGAACCTATCAAGATAATCTTCCAAGGTCTCATCATCTTCCTGCTTGATTCTAAATAACTCATCTTTTCTATTCCTTACATGGCAGTATTCTTGATATTTGTCTAAAAAGATAGTCTCCATTTGATCCCATGTTCTTATGGAATTTGGCTCTAAGCTCATGAACCAGCGTAATGCTGAATCCTTGAGAGTTGAGGGAAAAACCTTAAGTTTTTTATTGTCATTTATATAATCATAGGTCTGACACACTACCTTGAATTCAAACAAAAACTGATCAGGATCTTCAAATACAACACCTCGGAAGGTTGGAAGTACCGAAGGTGAAATGGTCTTCATGGGAGAGTTTTGTGTTGGATTCAGATGAATAGGATATTCAAATGTTCTAGATGGTTGGAGTATATCTTGATCATCCCATTCATAATGAACATAGCCATGCTGGCCATCTACATTGCCTCCTTCTGCCATAGTTTCTTGTTTCCTAGGAGAAGTTAAAGCTTTCCAAATTATTCTCTCAAGAGGTCCAAGCTTCTCTATTGATGAGTCTGATGAATTATCTTCCTTAAAATATTCTGTTGATAAAATTGGTGATTTTCCTTTCTCAAAATGTTCTACTGATGGTGAGACTGGTGATTTTTCTATCAATATTTTAGGTAGTTCAAACACAGGTGATTCACCCCTTAGGCATGAAGATCTCCTTAATGGGACAAGCCAGGGATCCTTTGGAGTATCCCTAGACTTACTCATTCATGTTTACTCCTAAATGACATAAATTAAGTCAATAGTTGTTATCTTACTCTGTTGTTAAATTCAGATTTTAACCTGAATGTTCACAGTTTAGTCTGATTACAGCTATTGGACTATTTGTTTTCTTCTGACAACACTATTCCTCGACAACGCCACCAAAATGATGCATAGTCATTATATCATCATTAATTCTCAATGAATCTATCAATCCAGGGCAGTGTACAAGGCTATCTGTGGGAGAAGAAGTGAAACAGCTATAACTTAGGTCAATCTAGGGCAACAAGTCTTATTGGTGGAACTGATTGTGTGGGGGGTTTTGGAACATTCCTATCTCTAAATTGCATAAATTAAATCTGAATCTAAGTTGCAGAATTGGAAACTAATCATTAACTGCAGAAATGAAGTCCTAATTACAATTGCAGAATGAGACCTAATTATATTACGTAATTAACAGTTGTAGAATTGAAAGTCCGATCCTAATTGCGGAAAGGAAATCTAATTACTTTTGCAAGTAATGAAAGTTTAGATATAATGTGGAAATAAAAACTATCAAAGTTCGCAATGTGAAGGTTGTCAATCTTCTGTTCAGATTTTGATAGCAAAACATAAAATGCAGAAAATTACTGAAAAACAGTAAATTTTGGAAATAACAATCTGAAAATAAAGTGGAAACTTTGCTAAAAGTAAGATTGCAACTAAAAATTTAAGCACAAGATTAATATAAGCATAAATAAACTAATACTACAAATATTTTCAACTATTTACAAGCAATTGACATAACAAGTTCTACAACTCATTCTATCTGCAGCAAAATCAGAATAAAAACCTGCTTTGTTAGTCCTCCTCCTAGGTTTGGAAGTGGCCGGCCTCTTTGTCCAGAAGAAGGTGTAAGTCTCTCTCTTTTTCTAAATCTTAATCACATTCATTTACAAGTAATTTGAAATAGAACTGGTGCACTTTATTGATCAAAAGACATGATTACAAGAATTCTGCTAAAAAATTGTTACAGGACTGTAACAGTCAATTTCTAGTTATACTCTGTATTTTCTGCTAGGTTCCTTACTCTATTTTCTACCTCTTTTTCTATCTACCTCACTCAACCTGAATGGGAGCAATATTTATAGCTATCCTATGATCTGATTACAAAAAAAGAATATCAAAAATATCTAATCCTACAATGCTGCAACAAATTCTGGTTTTATCCTAGAAGAGGACTAAAACTTGATCTTTTCCTTAATGATGGCTTTGGTCGGAAATGACAGCAAAGACAGATGGAATATATTTCTCTTTACTTTTTCCAACCTTTATTTCCCTTTTTCGGCTTTAGAAATCGATCAAAAGGTCAAAAACACATTATGTTCTTCATTCCGAAGATAAGTGGCTTCATTCTGAAGACAATGCAGTTTTCATTCCGAAGATCGCTCATTCCGAAGATACTGCATTCTCATTCTGAATATCGCTCATTCTGAAGATATTGCATGCTTCATTCCGAAGATCCGCTCATTTTGAAGATGCTGCATTCTTCATTCCGAAGATCCGCTCATTCTAAAGATGCTGTGTTCCTTCATTCCGAAGATATCTGTTCATTCCGAAGATATCTTGGTATGAACAAATATATGCTTTTCCATTGATTTCTTCTGCATCTCTCATGTGGGTTATCTTCTAAGATCAAAATCTAATGGTCTTCATCCCTTTCCTCATGTGAATTCCATGCCTTGTTATTTATGGACAGCTGGCTGGAATTTACATGGGAAAGACCAGTTTTTGGTACACAGCAATAGTTTGCTTGCAATGTTGCCAGATTTAGGTGAAGTAAATGCTTGAGACAAATCAAAATATGATTAGGGAAATGCTACTATTATTCTAAGCATATCCCATTGTAGCAAATCATAGAAAAAAGAACACAAAACTATGCAAAAAGCTGTAAAATCAACATATAATATTTCAAATACATTGATCATGCAAAATGGTTAATATACAGCATATTAAATCAACTTAACTAACATATCAGATAAAACATAAGAGTTTATAGGCATTTTTAGTGTACAAAACATGTTATTATTGAGGCATTTCTAGGCCTCATCATGTCATACCTCCTTTACCCCTCATCACTGTTAGGAACAA
Source organism: Wollemia nobilis (assembly GCA_028583015.1). Lineage (NCBI taxonomy): Eukaryota > Viridiplantae > Streptophyta > Pinopsida > Araucariales > Araucariaceae > Wollemia > Wollemia nobilis. The sequence continues at coordinate 4,556,180 of JAQPPZ010002458.1, forward strand.
AAGTCCAAATCCAGAGCACAAGGCTCTTCAAGTAGGGCGAGCCAACTCTGCCCGCCCCTTTCACATATACGAAAGGAAGCACAAGGAATACCATTACATTCCTCAATAGCAATACACAGCATGGGAGCAATGCACCTCCGCACCTGCTATCTATGAAAACCACCTTTTGAAGCCAGAGCCTCGAGTGAATACCACCAATCTCGATAGAAGGAAGTGACCTATAGAGATATAGGATCACTGTGACCGAGATAAATGCATAGGAGAGGCATATAGACCTCCTAGACTCAATATTGTAGAACATATCGACTTGGCAGTTGCAAAACATGCCGCCCACCAAGCACAAATTACGTAGCTTGAGCAAGACCAACAACAGCTAGAGCATCTATACAACCTTAGAAAAGAGCGTATTCGGTGCCAAACAAATAAGCTGCTCCATAACACAGTGCCTGAGAGGGTTCGAACCCCTCGTACCCAAAGGGCAAAACCATATGAGAGGTGCAACCCCTTGGTACGAGACAGGTCCCCATGACCTTACCAAGTGCTACCTCCAAGACCTCCTAGACTTGAGCGGGAGACCACTCCCAAGAACAACGACGGGCTCCCTCTATAGGGACCCACCCATGGTCATAGGTCTCACCCAAAAACTCCTTAAGAAGCCTATGAGGAGTATGAACAAGAAGAAGAGTGGGCCGAAACACCCTATCAAGGCAGAGGGGCTACTATCCGACCACCCCTCCATAGGCCTCAAGTTTCCCACAACCCACAATGGGAGCAAACTAAAGAGGAAGAGATTAAATCTTTTTATGCCTATAAAGCGCTACTATAGCATTTGTAGTCTGTGGAAACCAAGACTTTTGGGCCCCAAAATCCCATGTTACGCCAACTCCATAGTCATCTGGTGCATCCATTAGTGCCTGCACCCCCTTACCCTGAACACTTTAAGCTGCCTCAGTTGGAAATATTTAGGGGTGAGGAGGATGCCTAAGAGCATGTGACTAGATTCCTGAGCCAATGCTTTGGCATTCAGGATAATGATGCTTTGTTGTTAAGAACGTTCATCACCACGTTCATGGGCCTTGCCTTAGATTGGTTTACTCAATTTCCCAAGCATAGCATTAGCAACTTAGATCAGCTAGTGGATGCATTCCTCGAACGCTTCACCTTCAACACCAAGAAGAAGGCATCACTGAGCGACTTAGCCAGCCTCAGGTAGTATGAGGAAGAAACCATGGTGGCCTATGGTAATCGGTGGAGGACTCTGCTTTCTAAGCTACCCTACCTCCCTCCTATGTTTGACCTCACACAAATGTTCTCAAAAAGCTGTTTGAGATTGATCTCTATGCTATTGTAGCTGCAGTAATATGCCACCTTAGAAGAAGCTCTGGCACAAGCCAGAATCATTGAAGAGATCAAGATTTAGGATGGCAAGATAGCCAATTTGAAAAGGAAATAATGGTCTAAGAACACCAAAATAGGGACCACACAACAGAAACCCACTGCGGTCTATCAGGTTGCTATCAACATCCCTAAGCCTGCACAAGCAACACAGCCCTAAAATGCTAACTATCAGGCGATGCCTCTTAACAACTATGACCAAGAAAATTAGAGGCAAGATAAAAATCAATCGCATCACCCTAGGCAACAATTCACACCTTACACAGAGTCCAGAGACTTCCTGTTTGATCGCTTGTCAGCGAAAAACTTGATCAACCTGCCCGAGATCCAACCCATAGATCCCAACATGCCAAAACCTAAGGGCTATAGGGAGGATTTGTACTGTAGGTTCCATAGGTGGAAGGGACATGAAATTAATGCATGTTGGAAGTTTAAGGTTTTGGTGCAAGACCTAAATGATAATAATACATTAGCGGTGGATAATCCCATGGCACCAAGCAACCAACAAATGGATGTCTTTAAGGACCCCTTGCCTACCCATGATGCACATGAAAAAACCCTACAAGTCAATGAGGTCACACAGAACTACCCCATGCAGGGGTATGTAGGGATGATCAGTATAGTGACTTAGAATAGGAGGTATCCAAGTGTAGCTGCCCCCGTAGTGACTACAAGTGAGGTGCCAACAATGTCACAACCACAACATCATCTTACACAACCTCCTCCACCTAGACCCATGGCCACAATTCGGACCAAACTCACTCAAAGCTTGAGGACCACGTCGGATAGGCTCTCCATATACGAGCTCATACAACAATCAATGCCCCATCGGGAGGCTCTAATGGAGATATTGAAAGCCATCGAGTTGTAGCCCCACAAAGAAAATTCCTTCAACAACTTTGTAGGGCATGTCAAACGATGCACGAAGCCAGTCATCTCCTTTTGAGAAGATGAAGTGAAATCGGTGGCTGATGACATGGTGGATCCACCCTTGCACATTATCACGCGAGTCAACAAGATTCCATATAAGAGGTTGTTGGTAGACACTGGCTCGTCCAGCAATATTATCACAACAACGACATTGAAAAATATGAAGTTGCCAGCATCTCACATCATGGCTTCCACCTACACTCTGTGAGCATTCAATGATGTGATATGCTCAATAGTTGGCACAATCGTCCTACCCATCCAGGTAGGACAAAAGACTATACCTACATTGTGCCATATTTTGGAAGGTGAGATGGCCTATAACATCTTGCTAGGTCAGCCATGGATCAAGGACATGAAGTGTGTCCCTTCGATAGCCCATCAGTGTTTGAAGTATACATTTGAAGGGGAGGTGCATGTAGTCCCAGTGGACTTAGAACCCTTCAAGTATTGAAATGCGGTGCAACTGATGTCGTAATTAACCCTTCCATAAATGCACTTGGATTTTTAGTTGAATCCATCTAGACAGGGTATGATTCTATAGGCATCCCCGCTGACAAGTCCATCAAAACCGTAGTCGGGTCCATCTTCATCAGATGGTCCTTCACCAAAAATGCCACCTACAATGGCCGCACATAATGACAAAGGGAATAAACCCCTAGAAGAGGCACCGCCATCAGTATCAACTATCTCTACTGAGGAAATGCCTAGCAGAATGGAAGTCGAGGCTCCTATTCCATCCGACATGGAGTGGATTCTGAAAGAACTTCTGTTCCCTCCCCCTCAATCACCAACAATCACTATTGAAATGGCCAATACGGGCCTGGGGGAGTATCTGGTGTGGAATATTGTAGCAACACCTGCACTAGATTCCATGCAAGACATGGGGATACCTTGCCTCCCCATCGGTACCATCGTTCCTCTAGGCTACCCACCGAATCAAACAAAATTTTTGTATGGGGGCCTTGATCATGGTACTGAACCATGCATGCAAGAGGACGAAGATAAAGAGCCCTTTGCAGAAGATGTCAACTATTTGTCTAACCCAGACTTCGCGTTGAGATACCTTGGCCAATGCAATTGGCATGGATATGGGTTAGGCAGATACGAGCAAGGAGTGCCTGTTCTTTGCCAACCAAGGTACCAAATGCCATACGACAAGTTAGGAGTAGGGTTCAACCACCCCCTCCCCTTGGACATCTTGGTAGAGAACATGTAGGGCCTAGGGATAGGCAACAAGGGGGGATTGGCATTAGATCCATATGCCAACCCTAACACAACATATTCACTAGGGGATTACCTCCCATTATTAACAACCAACCTTGTTGACCTCAATAGCCCTGTCCCTTTGTTCGAGAGAGGAGAAATTTTGAGGACCCACATACAAGAGGGGTATAGATAAGAGCAGGAATGATCTTTAGAGGATGAGTCAGAATATGAGGTAGTACCATGGGATCCCTTCGAATCAAATAGCAATCACTCACAAGTGGTCCCCATGGATGATTATCAAGAAAGCCTCTTGGCAATATTCCCTTTGGAGGCTCCCATCGAGCAAGTACCACCACAAGGCAATCAAGCCCCACTACAAAGAGCGAACCAACTCCAATGGGGCTAGATCAGTTTGCTCGAGCAAGACAAGCCTCTAATGTCGCAAATAGTTGTTAGAGCCAACGAAGGCCTTTGGATCTCCGACAGCGATTATGAAGATGAAACTGAGATGGCCTATCTTAATCATATGCAACAACAACAATACCCCTTAGATATTAACCACATATTTGAACAACTAAAAATAGTACCAGGGCATGAGTGGTACGTAGACCCAGTGTGGTGGGAACAAGTGTTGAATCTACCACTTTGGGCATACGAATAATACCTTCCGCCCAGAGACCCTATAGCGATGTCAGTGTCGATGGCAGACCCTATATTCCTATCCACACACAGGGCCAATCCATTCATGCCAATACTTCCAGATCTAGACCCAGATCACAGAGAACATCCAAAATGTTCGAGTCACCACACCCATGGTAATGGAGATCAAAATCATTTCATAAACATGATCTCCATTGAATTAACTGCCCCCATCCATATCCTGGCCGATCTAGCATAGTCGTTGTATCTAGACATAGATGCCATATACTGGGATCATGTCAATTCACCCCCATCCCCATCAGAGTATTGGAATTTTGATAAAATGCTTCATTCTACCCCAAGGCCAACTCAGGATATCTTCCATGCTGAAGAGGAATCTGAGGTCCCCAATGCAGATTTAAACTTAGAAAATGATATCCATTTGATCCCAAATCCACACCAGTTGGAGTATGGATCCCACATGTCGATCGAGGAGATGACTGACGTAGACATCGACTCTGATCCAATGAATCCATAGATTATCAAGCTGGGGTAAGCTTATCCCCTGAAGAGCAAGCCGACTACATTACCCTTCTCAAAGAGAAGAAGGAGGTTTTTGCATGGTCCTATAGAGATATGTCGAGGCTAGATCCAGCTTACATTGCTCAATGAACGATGCGTTAATGCTCTCGAGCATTTACGTATCTATCAAGAGCGACTGAAGAAAGCATACAACATGAAAGTTCACCTGAGGGACTTTTAGGTTGGTGACTTGGTCTTAAAAGAGAACCAACAGAACTCTAGCTTACCACCCCATCTAAGGGATAAGTTCGTAGCAAATTGGTTAGGTCCCTATGTAATTAATAGTAAAATAGGACCTAGAACATACCGGCTAGCCTCTCTTGATGGAATCAAGGAACTAGAACCCTTGAACATCAGTTATTTATGGCCATTCCATATCTAGAAGAGCCACAGCCAAACCAAAAAGCTCCAAGGATTCCCATAATCGCTTGGTCATCCCCAAAATTCCCCAAAGGTGCCCGTTACCCCTTTGGTCAAACCAAAAAGCTCCAAGGATTCCCACAATCGCTTGGTCATCCCCAAAATGCCCCAAAGGTGCCTATTCCCTCTTTGGTCAAACCAAAAAGCTCCAAGGATTCCCACAATCGCTTGGTCATCCCCAAAATGCCCCAAAGGTGCCCATTCCCCATTTGGTCAAACCAAAAAGCTCCAAGGATTCCCATAATCACTTGGTCAAGAATAAGAAAATTCAAAAACAGTGAAATCATCAAAAATAACAAAAATTTGCATCTCATTTCCAGGCATGCTCAACCTCATCACAACAATAAAGAGCTCTTTTGCATCTCATCTTTGTATTCACAAAAAGCATTTCATCAAAAACACAAGAATAATAGATGCATTAAGCATAACATCCATACATTGCAAATTTGTGGTCATACAAGTCAAGGCACCATGGACTGTAATTACTTTGCCAATCCATCTTGTTCCACATTTCTCCATTCTATAAGCAGTCCATCAAAAAGCAATGTCATTTACTTATTTTTACTATATCATAGTCAATGGTCTTTTAAATGTATCTAGAGTTTTTGTCATTCATATGTCATTAGCTTTCTAGCCATATACTTACAAAGTTAGATAGATTTTACAAAGGTAGAGTTCTACTTGGATCACACCTTGTTACGTAACATTCCAACACAAATTAAAACACATAAAAATTCCCAAGTTGTGTGAATGAAATATGAAACCTGCAAAGCAATCTAGGTCACCATAAGTGAAATGGTTATCTTGCTCATCCCCCTGTGCGAATGACCCCAAGAATGCTAAGAGTTGGCAAAAGGACAAGCATCTTCCCTACCCAATTCCCCAAGAATCCCAAGTTCTCAAAAAGTTGCAAACATAATAAAATTTTGCAAAAGTCGAAACTCCAAAAATTTGACATCACACCCAAAGTGCATACATCAAAAGGCACACACAATAGTGATTCTCATCACTCGGAATTCAAATCCCTTGCTCAAAAGAAAATATATATATATATATAAAATAAACAGTGATTTTTATCACTATATAAGAGCAAGTATCCCAATATAATTAAATAAAATAAGGGAGTCGAACTTGAATCCCTGGAACTCTTAGCATTTAGAAGGTCATGAAGTAAACCTCAGTACTGGTTTGGTGGATAACCTATTGGTCACTGATGGGAACCTCCCGCATGATGATATATCTATCACATTAACTCATGTACAGATCAATGTTTGCATGTGGATGAGCTAACTTATGGTATCCTAGATAGAACCATAGATTAATCTGACTAAATACAACAAATGAAGTTGGTGGAGCTAATCAGGTGATCCTCAGTACAGGTTTGGTTGATATCATATCTGGCACTGGTGGTATCCTGACAAATACCACATAAACGAACTCAATTGCACACACAGGGATGTGAAATAACTTGGTCAAAGACAAGTCCGATTCATACCTTGTTCACAAGTCTTGTAAGATAAAGTATAGTCATGGCTAGTTAGTTAAACATCTGAGTCTTAGAAAAACTTAACTACATTCCAAACCAACTGTGCTATCCCTCATCCTCGCATTATCATCAAAAAATACAAAAACAGCATGTGTACAACAAAAGTCATTTCCCATAGCAATCGCCTAGGACAAAAAGCCATAAGTTCTAAACAGTCTACGGTGCCACCGCCAAAAATCACAAAATTCAATTCATCCATTCTATTTGCATATCATATAAATTAGAAATATTTGCATTCATTATAACATATGCATCCATCAATGTAAATTAACATACATACATACACATTCATTAATCACTATGCATAACATCAAATCATGACATATGTATAAATAAAATAAATTCATCTGTATATATATCATCAAAAATGCCCGCAGGCTACAATAAATGATTGTCTAACCCCATAGAAATCCAAAAGCTCAAAAACCCCCAAACCTAGGGCATTGGCTACCATGATCACACAGGATCGGTGCGACAAGAACTACCCCCTATGGCGTGGGTCCTATGAGACCCCTTAGGGCAGCTACTGCTAGCCCCCGCATCATGCCTACTCGAGCCCCCTCATCTAGTCACCTACATCGAGAGGATGCTGACTACTCAGTATCACTCCCTCTCGAGTGGTGCGATGATCCACCTCCACTGAACGTAGGGACCTGCCCATTGAGGTGGCTAATCTCTACCTACAGCTCCAACCGCTACCACACCAAGTCCATCTCCCATTGGCGATACGTAGCCAAGTTATCATCATGTTGTGCCAAAGCCCTATCTCTCTCTGCCATCTATGTCCATAGAAGATCCCTCTCCCATGCAGCATTGGTATCCCCATCCTTTCGATGGTACGCAACCCATGCATTTTCTTGCTTTGCCAGCTGCATGCGCAAGAGATCCCTCTCCCACAACGCATCCCCCAGATCCTCATCGTGCCTTCACAGTAGCCCCTCTAATCATGCATTCTCAGTGCATAACCCAGGCTCCGTGTCCTCTAAAACTACCTGAGGTTTTGGCATCTCTGGAATAGCAGCCTACTCTAGCTCCCATTGCTCCATGACGTCCTGCATCTTCGACTAATCCAAAACCCCAAGATCCTCATCCACATCATCCACCTCCACCATGTCCGCATCCTCCAGCAGAGCTCCCCAATCATCTCCTGGTGCCTCGGCACCCTCCCCACCTGCTACTACTACCTCTGCACCTCCTAGTGGCCCCTCTCCCTACCATCACCGTAGTATCCACCACTGGTCATACTCTACGGTAGTCCAGACGTCGTCCATGTCTGGGATGTCAATCACCGCATCTAAATCCTCGTCAAGTGGCACGATGACTGGCCTGTCCAGATTCCTCTCGTCCCCTCGATGTCAATAGACCACGGGCTCACTAGGCAACCCCTGGCGCACCCCAAACTATCATGTCACCTAGATGTAAGGGAAGAACTCCTGCTCGATCCCATGCCACCCAATCAGCCATCACCCCCTACGTACCCATCGGAGCCACTCTCCAGCCTTAGTCCAGGGTAGACAGTCTCTATAGGGGTGCTAGAACACCTCCCCTAGAGCAAGCCAAGCGAAGGCATCAGCATAGTGCCCTACAGCACCTGCCCACCGTCGACTTTGTCCCTGCTCCTCAGACCGCTGCCATAGAGCTGCGTAACCTATATCCTTATCCACCATCTCTACCCAAGTTATCCACGGTAACCCCATTGGCCTCTCCATCGCTATGTGCTTCCAAGCCTAGCTCTGCAACAAATAGTTGTAGCTAATCCCCTTCTACCTCTGAAAGCGGACCTTGTACAACTCACCATAGAGCTATGCTAGCAGTATCTGTCCCCACCTCATGATCAAAGGCTCATGCGTCGAACACTCCACCAGTCGATAGACCACATCCATCAGGTTCCATGGGAATCTTGTGCCTGACGAGTCAGGTAGTAGCATGTTGGAGATGAGGCCCATAAGTACTACGTGCCTCACTCCCAACACACCATTCTCCAACCACCATCAAACTAGAATCCTGCCAATCTAGCAGTCACCCTCTGTCCTCTCCACTAGGCTGTCCACACCCACCTTCGCCCTGTGCCCAAAGCAGCGTGTCAGCACTGCTATCCGCTGATCGCACGGTGTCATCCTGATCGATAATCCATCTATCAAAATCTATAGAATCCGATAGACATCCTCCAAGGTCACTGTCATCTCCCCTATTGGGAGATGGAAGGTGTTGTTCTAAGGATCCCACAAGTTGATCAGGGCCATCAAATAGGCCCAATCCCCAACCACAGGCTCCAGCTGAGTCACCTGCTTTAGTCCAAGGGCATCAAGCCACTCCCAATCAGCCATAGCTAGCGCCTCCTGTGCTTCAGTGAAAATAGTCGGCACACGGTATCGACTCTTCACAACCTGCAAAAGAAAACAACACAAAAACATTAAAATCATGAAAAATTGCATAAACAGTAACATGAATATACAACACTACATCAAACAATGTACAGCTCAAAAACAACAAAATTCACAAAAATTCAAAACAAAAATAGTTTGTCAGTCTTAGGGTTTCTGTATTCTAAGTTTAAAACTGACAGACAACATAAAAAACCAAAAAACAAATTTTCAAATACAGTTTGTCAGTCTTAGGGTCTTTGTACTTTAAGTTTAAAACTGAGACACAATAAAAAAACAAACATAACAAAATTAACATGACAGTTTTTACCTAGGGTTTTCAATCAAGTTTTTTAAAAATAAAAATGATGAATCTAGCCGAAAAAACTAGGGTTCACGGTCAGTTTATCCTAAGGTTTTCATGTAACAAAAACAACACAAAATACAAAAATTTTCTTTTACTTAAGGTTTACCTTACTGTCAAAAGGAAACAAATTTCAGACTGTTATCACGTCTTTTCAACATACATGTAAACTAGGGTTTCATTTTTATGAAGCCAACTAAAAAGAAAAACAAATTTTTAAATTAAGTCATAAGACAACAAGTCACGCATAATGATATACAGTTAATCAGGGTTTTCATTTTTCAAATCAACAACAAACTACAAAAGAAGCAATAAATTGCGGTATTAAAAACTATAAACAACAAAATGCAAGCAATAACGAGGAGGATCACTTACTGGTCTCACTTCGGCTACGTCGCTCGATCCGGTTCATGCACTCATGATGTCGGGAGAAAATCGGCAATGCTTCGCTTCACAGAATTAACCTCCTCCTCCTCAGAGCTCCAATTCGTCAGGAAAATCAAAGGCAAATGAGCCCAAAACTCAGTTTTATGCTTCTTATCTATGGATAATATAGTGATTATTTATGGTGCCTATAAGTTTAAATTGTCTTTCTCTATTTTACCCGTATTCTTTATATATAAGAATTAAGTGAATGGAATGCTTCAATTTGTTTCAAAAATATGTGTGAATTCTAAATGGTGTTAGAGTGGATATGGAGTAGCATCACCTTGGTCATTCAAAAGTTTAACCTAGAGCCTTTGATCCTTCATCCAAATTCTAGGACAAATTTCTCTTCAAAAACTCATAAGGGTGCTTGGCATAAGAAACAAAGAAGAAAAGCTTCCTTCATGTTTCTTCTTTCACTCTTCCATATATTTTTGAGAATGCTTACTTTTTTATTACCTTCTTTGACCAAGAAGGTAATTAACAACAACAACAACAACAAAATCAAAAATAGGAATATCAAAGATGAAACAATGTCCAAGAAGTACAAGAAATAGAAAATATTGATGAGGAAGAACATGAAACAACTCTTAGAGATATCATGGTAAAAATAACTATAGATCTATCCATATTTTATATTGTTAATTAAGGAAATGAATGCCTTGATGGTACAAAAAGTATGGACCAGATTTATAGATAGTGTGTTGATTTGAAGTCTTCCATTTATAATAAATATAATAATGATATAAGTCACTCATAAATTATCAAATATGGTCCAAGAGGTATTAACTGTGACTTATTTTATTCAATATATGACAATAATGATCTTAAATAATAAGCAAGAGAAGTTAAACAAGCTAATGAGAATGATTTTATAATATGGATTTGTAATATTAGTGGATTAGGTAAGATTAACAAGAAGACAAAAGTTATTAAAAGTGAAACAAGAAAATTTTATAAAATACATGGATAAAAATATAAACATCGGATGCTCCAGATTTGTAAAATTTGTACAAAGAACAATCAGTCTCAAAAACCTTGTCAAGAAGAAAATAAAATTAAAGTACACTACAAATGAATAAATAGAACATAATGAAATAAAATTATGGAAATGTTAAAGTGTTTCTACGAAAAATAAAATAATCTTGATAAGCATAGATTCATACTTGAATTGTTCAAAATAAAAATAATATGCAAGAATAAAATACAAGTAATAATGAGAAGTACATATTCAGTGGCCAAACCTGAGTTTCAAGGAACACAAGAAACAAAGTCAGAGAAAAATACCTAGACCAAAATGAAAGACTGAAATCAAATGAACACATTGGATCCTATACCAAATAATGTAATGTAGGGATGTGTTGTAAGTATTACATTATTTGGTATATTGAAAGTTCCTTGTTAATATTTTATAAATATGTGAGTCTACTTTGTGACCAGTTTGTGGTATGAAAAGAGTCTTGTAAGTATGTGTCATTTAGTAATTATTAGAGGTTTGTCATAATTTCTCTTATGAGAATATGTTGAGTCATATCTCCCATGAGTTTGATGAAACGAAGAGTTAGTGAAAGTCAAGGTTATGCATAAGGGGTAGGACAAAAAATGTACTTGTAAAAAAATGGTGAATATTAATCTAAATCAAGGCGAATCCTAAGAAAATCAAATCAATCATCTTCACACCAAAATTTGGGGGTATTTGAAGCTCTAAAAAGTAAGGTCATATTTGGGGAAAATTTTGACCTATTAAATCACCTTATAACTTCATAAAAATACCACCATTATATTAGGATCAAAAATAGCTTTCCAAAAAGTACACATATGCTTATGTTTGGATATATAATGGTAAACTAACCCTAAGAATGGGTCGACATCGAGGGTCCTCATATTCACCAATTTCTATTTTTGGAAATCCTAATATTTACCCAATTTTTTAATATTCACCACTATGAATAACCCTGGTGAAAGTAGAAAGATCAAGAGTCTTGTGGATATGAAGAGTCATATATCCAAGTAGTGTATATTGAGGACATAGCATTCTAATGGTGATTTAATGATTCTTGCAATACATTGTATTTACAATGCTTAAGTAGATATATTTCTTAATAATATTTTTAGTGAGTTATTATTCATTTTTATTATTATGGATTGAATATATGTCATTGTGTGAGTATTTAAGCTTCATATCCCATGAGAAAAATATGTATATGATTTAGAGTTATATACCCAATATAGCCTAGTAGCTTGTATAGCATTTACTCAAAGGATTACGAAAATCACCAATATGAATAGAACTTTATTATATTCTTGTTCTCTAAGATTTAATATATTATTAACTAGACAAAAAATGTTAATGAGTTTGATTAAAGTTTTTATAATTTTAGTCTTGATTAAGGTTTGTCTTAGACAAGGAAAATCTTAGGATATATTGTCATATTCATGTTCGGTTTTCTAAAATATAAGAGGGATAAAGGGTTCTATTTGTATAAGTAGAGAGATGTAGCTCCCTGATAAATATTATATCCCTATTAAAAAAGGTAAAGAAAGAAAAGATATAGACTAAAATGACAAATATTTGTTGAGAGACAAAAGTACTATAAATGAACTGATAAAAATAATAAAACTTCTAGCAAAGGATGCCACTTTTATTGACTATGGAAATCTATTGATCTAGAAGTTATAGTCTCTAATATGGCAAAAATAGGGCTTAGTAGCACCATTGAGACTATATAGTCTTGGGATGCTTCTACCTATAGACAGAGCATAATGGGTTTTAGATGTAACAATAATTAATGGAAAATGCTGACCAAAATGGACAAGGGCCTTGATAAAACAAGTTACTAAAATAAAAAAAATGATTACAAAATGACAAATGTAAAGAATAAAAGCTTCAAATATGGGAAAAGTGCACAACCCAATAGGATTTGAATTAGGTTGAATTCCAAAAATATTTTATGAATGCCTTTGCATCATAAAATCTTGCTAAATTGAGGAGATAGGATCACCATTCAAGAAAAATTCTTGCTTAGAATGACATATTCTTGTAATAACAACCATAAAAAAATGGGAACCAAAATCTTATGAAAGGGTGTGTCCCAAACTCTTAGTGTTAGCTTGTAGATATATAAACATACACACATCCTTGCCCATCATCCTTCCATTGGACCATATTGATGCTATTGAAGCAATGGAAAAATTTGAAGATTCAAAAAAAGAAAAGATAGATGTAATACCTATATTCTCTACTTTTGAGGTTGTTATATCTATTGGTGTAGTTGTGGAGGAACTAGATCCAGTTGTAGTTTCTTTTGCCACAGATCTTGTTACGATTCTTGATGACATTACATTTTTATCTAATGTATATCTAAAAGAAGATCCAATATGTTTTCCCTTTATAGTTAATGTTGTTATTGATGATGTTGAAGTTATTCTACCTATGGTATATCTTGTTACCTCCTTGGCCACCACAACTACCCTCATTGGTTAGCAGTTGTAGGTGTTTGAATAGTTAAACTTATAGAAGCTACATTCCTTTCAACCAGAGGAGAATGATGTTATAAAACACATTTAATTTTTTCCATGAGCATTAAATTATTTAGGTGTTTAATTTTTTCCATAGCCATTTAATGTTTTCCAGACGCATTAAAATATTTAGGTGTTTAATTTTTTCCATAAGCATTTAATGTTTTTTCCTGGTAGTTGTGGAAATGGTTTGAATTTGGGTGTAAGCATAGATTTAAGTTGGAAAAACTACTCGTTTCACTCTTATGTATTTCCATAGTATTGTAAGAGCATTGTAAGCGTTGCGATTACTATTAATGAAGAATATCATTGTATTTTTGAATGGTTATTGAAGATCTGTATTTGTATTTATATCAAACATCGAGAGAAGTTTCCTCATCATAAGTTTAGATTTTAGAAACCAGTGGAGTTAGTGCATGTTGATCTATGTGGACCTATGCAAACCTTGAGTTTATGTAAAAGCAAATATTTTTTCTTGTTTATTGATGATCATATTATAATGTTTTGGGTTTATTTCTTGCACGAGAAATCATAAAATTTTGACTGTTTTAAGAATTTTAAGCCTTGATAAATAATTAGGTTCTTATATTTAGACTTTAAGGATAGACTGTGGGGATGAATTCACCTCAAATGAGTTCTTAGAGTATTGCAGCAACCTTAGGATCAACAGGGAGTTGACTACTATTTACACTCCTCAACAAAATGGAGTGGAAAAATAAAAAATAGGACCATTGTGGAGATGGCCCGTTACATGTTGAAATAGGAGTCACCAAATTTTTTTTTGAATAAAGCTATCTATACATCTATTTACATTCTCAATAGATGTCCTATAAATTTGGTACAAGATATTACTCCCTATGAGCTTTGGCATGGTAAGAAGCCAAGCATTGGTTATTAGAGAATATTTTGTTCTACATATTATGTGCATATTAATGAAAAAAATAAAATGGAGCTTGATGAAAAAACTATCAAATGCATTTTTGTGGGCTACGCTATTCAATCTAAAGCTTTTACATGTTTTAATCCTATTACTAACACCATGTATGTTAGTAGAGATGTGGTTTTTAATGAAGGGGATGGATATGAGACACACAAAGATGATGGTTTTTCCCCTCATATTGATGACTTAGCTCCTCATGTTCATGATGAAGCCTTGCTACCTAAAAATGAAGAAAAAACCAGCACTCAATTAAAAGGGAACATTGGTACAAAAAGGCTTTCTAAGTATCATTCACTTAGTCAAATGTTGGATGATGACAATACAAGAAGCATGACTCGATTGCAATCAAATAAAAGTGAGAATGTAATTATAATGCTTTTTTATCTTCTTATTTTATTGAGCCCTCTTATTTCAAAGAAGCATGTGCCAATGAATATTGGGCAAAGGCTATGAAAACTGAAATTAAAACAAATAGAAAAAAATCATACTTGGAACCTAGTTTGTCCTCTAAAAGATAATACCATTGTAGGTGTGAAATGGGTTTACAAGTTAAATTATAATATTGATGAAATTATAGCTAAAAATAAGGTAAGGTTGGTTTCCAAAGGCTATGTTCAACAATAAGGTATTGACTATGAATAAAATTTTACACTGGTTGTAAGACTGGAAATGGTAAGGTCTCTACTTGTACTAGCTTCACATCTTGGTATTGTTGTGTATAAAATGTATGTTAAATAAATATTTTTGAATGTATACTTGCAGGAAGAAGTGTATATGACTCAACCATAGGGATTTATAGTTTTTTCTTATGAATAAAAGGGGTACAAATCAAATAAATCTCTTTATGGGCTTAAGCAAGCACCTAGAGCTTGGTACTCTAGAATTGATAATTAATTGCATGAGAATGGTTATGAATGATGTTGAACTCAAAGTACACTTCATAAAAAGGTAAATGGAATAGATTTTATTATCATTTATTTATATGTTGATGATATAATCTTCTTGAGTAGCTCCACCAATTTGTTAAAACAATTTAAAAGGGCCATGATGAATGAGTTTGAGATGAGTGATTTGGAAACTATGCATTACTTTCTTGGTATGCAAAGCATGCAAATAACTAAAGGTATTTTTATTACTCAATCCAAATATGTTGATGATATTTTAATAATATTTTTTATGAGTGGTTACAAGCCAATGAGCACTCTAGTAGTTGTGGTATGCAAGTTGATGAAGGAGGATTCTACCCCTCTTGTGGATGCAATACTATATAGATCACTAGTTGGTAGCTTGATGTAACTTATCACTACTACACTGGATATCATGTTTTTAATTAGCTTGGTAACAAGGTATATGCAATATCCTCATGAGTATCATTTCGAGCTAGCAAGATTAATAACATTTATATTTGGCATCACTTCATTTGTGACTTGGTCCTATATGGGATCATTTTTTTTATTTTTTGTAAATCAAAATATTAACTTATAAATATTTTTACTAATACATTGGAAAACAATTATTTTTTAGAATTTGAGGACATTGATTTTTGTTGGAACCATTGACATCAAGAGGGAGAATGAATAAAATTTTATGTCTAAATGCTTCACACCATGTTTGTTTGGAGCATTCCAAGCATTGTGGAGCCATCTCCTACATTTTAGGGGATAATTTCCTCTATTTTTTTGGCACCTTTTCTTAAATGAGGATTTTTTTTTTTTTTTTGTAAAAGAGTGTAAAAATTTATTAACT
This sequence comes from Wollemia nobilis, assembly GCA_028583015.1. Classification (NCBI taxonomy): domain Eukaryota; kingdom Viridiplantae; phylum Streptophyta; class Pinopsida; order Araucariales; family Araucariaceae; genus Wollemia; species Wollemia nobilis. The sequence goes on from JAQPPZ010002458.1 coordinate 4,572,256, forward strand.
CAGCAAAACATTCATGATACAAAGAAAAAGCAGAAGCTATTCAGACATATCAGCTCTCAATAAAGAAGAGAGAGATTGAGAGCAATCAGAAGAAATTTGAGACCAATTTTGAACATCCCAACCATCTTGAAACTTAGAAGCCCATTTAGCTAACAAATCCGCTACCCTATTCCACTCCCGAGGAATATGCACAAAAGAAATGAAGTCCAAGTGAGCAGAGATATTAAGAATTTTCTGAGCAACCCAACTCAACCGCCAACAACCATGAAGACTATCTCCGTAATTTAACAAATTTATAACAATCTGAGAATCAGATTCACAAACAATCCGACGCCAACCCAAAGCATACCCTTGCTCCAAAGCATATAAAATTGTGAGTGCTTCCATGAAGTTATTAGAATGATGTCCCTTAAAGCAAGAGAAAAAAAATTGGATAGTACCACTACTATCCCGCCCCACACCACCAATACCAGCATTACCCGGATTACCCCAAGAAGATCCATCCGTATTAATTTTCAGCACTCCCGGAGGAGGCGGATTCCATTTGCCAGCCCTCCGCACCCAATTATTCTGACCCATCCGTCTGCAAGAGACATTAGGACCAGGACCATTAACCATCAAGCCTAATATTTCCATGATCTGACGTTTCGCATGGTCCACAGGAGAAATAATCTGACATTTTGCAGACACAGTTTCCTGGATCATTCGCAAAATCCTCTGCCAGACCTGGGAAGTAGTTAACTCCTTACCTTGTAAAATCCGATGGTTCCGTTCAAGCCAAATCTGCTAAAAAATGCATGAAGGACCAATACTCCATCCAACTTGTAAAAAGAAAGCCGTCGCAGAGGCCGCCCCATACTCCTCCAAAAATCAACTATTGATGAAGCATGCGAACAAGGGTGATTCCATACTCCCCACCAATAATGCCGGACTTGTCGAGCAAAGTCACATTGGAGAAGTAAATGCCCAATGATTCTTCAAACATTCCCACAATTATAGCATAAAGAGGGGCCAACAAACCCACGCTTTTGAAAATTATCCCAAGTGAGACAACGATTATGAGTAGCCTGCCACCCATAAAAACTACACTTCGGCCAAATAAACTTATTCCAAACTTGCTTCCACCACGGAACCTCCTCCTCACCAAACCACTCCCGATCCAAAACACAATAACCAGCAGCAACCGAAAATATCCCTCTATTATCTCTTCCTCATGCTAGCACATCATTCCCAGGTAGAGAAGAGCGGGGACGGCTAGCGAGAATACGGGCCAGCTCTATTAAAAGCATGAGATAATTGTTAGGCACAAGAATGTTACATGATATAATTCTTAGAGGAATAACCAACCTTTTTAAACTTGAAATAGTTTTCCTTGATGTAGAAATCTAATAGGAAATTTTTCTAGGAATGTAGGAAAGCTTCATTAACTAAAATAATTTTTTTTCACTAATAATAAGTTTGGTGGATCTATATTCTATAGAATTGGTGACTTTAAAATCTTACAAAGGATAAAACTACTGACTAATTCATTCTATGGAAATGTTGACATGGAATTTGGTTTCTCCCTAGAAGTTATCTCCACTTATATTAATATATTCAATATTATCATATCTACATTGTTTGCTAACTACACTTGAGTTTAGTTTTTGCATATTAATAAAAAATAACTTGATGCAATATAAAGGGTATATGGTAGGACTTTTATATGTAAAGAGACTTGAAACATCAATATCAAAGTATGCAGCAACAATAATATAGTAAAAATAAAAATAAAATATTGTTTTCTTATATGTATAGTATAGCAGAAACTATTACATAATACCAAAGTGACCACAATTACCACAAATTTCTCAATTTCTCTTCACATAATATCATAAATTTGACTCCACCTATAGACTTTTATAGTCTTTCACAATGTTCTTCCACCCTAAAAGCACTCCATAGAGTGCTAAACTCTTTATTCTTTTTCTTATTCCTTCACTTCCTATGTACCTATTTATAGATGTAAAAGGAACATAAAATAAAAGGCATTAAAATCACCTACCAAAGGCCATGTTCTCAAAGCATGTACAAAAAACACTAATTTCTAAGACCATGTGTAAGACCCACAATTTCAAAAACCATGTACAAAATACATGGTTTGAAAACCATATCCCCAAACCCTTATTTGTATTATATATATATAGATATATCAACTTACGATGTAGGAGCATTTGAATGGTTGATAATATATACATACATACATATATGTATGTATGTATGTATTATTGACCATTCAAATGCTCCTAAATCATAATTTTTGCAATGAATAAGTCCAACACTTATAACTATTAAAGATATATTATCTATGTAGGATTGATAACTTGAAGCTTATTATAACCAAGGCCTAACACCCTCAATTGAAGTTACAAGGTATAAAGGAACATGATATTGATATAGATATATCAACTTACGATATAGGAGCATTTGAATGGTCGATAATATATACATACATACATATATGTATGTATGTATGTATATATGTATGTATGTATATATTATCGACCATTCAAATGCTCCTAAATCATAAGTTGATATATCTATATCAATATCTTGTTCCTTTATACCTTGTAACTTCAATTGAGGGTGTTAGGCCTTGGTTATAATAAGCTTCAAGTTATCAATCCTACATAGATAACATATCTTTAATAGTTATAAGTGTTGGACTTATTCATTGCAAAATTGGTGGAAGAATGCCCTCTAACCTCCCAAGCATTTTTAAAAGTGAATTTAAAACTTCTAAAAGTGCTTGGGATAAATTATTCACAATATTAAATGAAAAATTAAGTTACTGTTTAACACTTGCAATCACAATTGTATTCACTAAAATTTCATGATGTTGAAAATATAGAATATTTTTTTACAAAGATAGAAAAATAAAAATCTAAGGTACAAACTATGGGAGAGAAAATGGAAGAAAAATTAAATACTAAAATCAAATGAAGATATTGGATCCTATATAAAATAATATAATACAAGGAGGTGTTGAAAGTATTGAATTATTTGGTACCTTGAAAGAATGTTGCAAGTACATTGTAAATATTTGAGTCTAGTTTGTAACTAGTTTATGATATGAAAATATTCTTGTAGGTATGTTTTATTTAGTAATCATTAGAGGTTTGTAATTATTAGAAGTCATTAAAATATGTTTATCCTATGAGAAATATTAAGAGTCATATCTCCAATGAGTTTGAGGAGATGAGGAGTTAATGGAAGTAGAAAGGTCAATATTTTTGTGGATATGAAAAGTCATATATCCAAGTTTTGTATATTGAAGATAGAGAATTATAATGATGATCAAATTATCCTTGCAATGTATTATATCTACAATGCTTAAATGTATATTTCTCAACAATATTTTTAGTGAGTTATTATTCATTGTTATTATCATGGATTGAATGTATGTCATTGTGTGAGGATTTTAACTGAACATTCTATGAGAAAATTATTTATATGCTTAAAACATATACCCAATAGCATAGTATCTTGTATAGCAATTACTCAAAGGATTGTGAAAATTACCAATTCAAATAGAACTTTATTATAATCTTGTAAGGGGTTTAGTTTGAAAACACCTATATTTTTGGTAGGAATTTCCTTAATTGTTTAACTTTAATTCAAAACTATAATGGATACTAATGCAATAATCACAATGTAATAGACATACCCTATTAATAATGTGATTGTATTTTGATGCTAGATTAAAAAATAAAGTTTATTTTAAGATCAAGGGTGTGAGAGGGTAATGCAATCAAATAGTTCTAAGCTTCCATAGGAGATTTTTATTTGATAACAACGTAATCCTATAGATGGTCCTCTAATGATACCAAGGACAATGGCTTATTCCTTATTAAAAATTTTAACACAAAGGAATACATATACGGATACAAAATAGATAGATAATGAGATAGACCTAGGATAATTAGAATGCCAAAATGTAACCCTGAACATAGATTTGCTAGTAGGAAAATAACATTAATGTAGAGACAGCACTCATGCTTTTAATTTCTAGTGGTACTTTTTCTTGTTATCCTTGCTTCCTTAGAAACTTGCATAAAAGATAAAATTAGATGAAATTAAGAGTAGAGGGATCTTCCTATATGATTAAAGAGAAGTAACTTTCCTGATCAATATTAGACCCCTATTAAGGAAGGCAAAGTAAAGAAAATATATAGATTAAAATAGCGGATGTTTGTTGAAAGACAAAAGTGCCACAAATTAAGTGATAACACTAATAGCACTTCTAACAAAGGATACCACTTTCATTGACTATAGAAAACTACTGATAGATAAGTCACAAAAATAGAGCATAATAACACCACTAAGACTATATAGTCCTGCAACACTTCTACATATAAACATAGCAGAATGGATTTTTAGATGTAATACTCCTGCAACACTTCTACTTATTAACATAGAAAAATAGGTATTTAGATATAATAATGACTAATAGAAAACTGTAACCAAAAGGGACAATAGCCTTGATAAAACAAGTTACTAAAATTAAAAATTATATATATTACAAATGAAAAATGCAAAGGATAAAAGCTTCAAAATTAAGTGGGTCAGGAGTAAAGCATCCATAACTAGATTTACATAAGAATTAAAGCTAATATCAACAAAAATACTATAGCTATATGTTACTGCAATATGCCAAATATTAGTATTCATCTATCTCCAAAGCTTCATTACATTAGAAGATAATTCACCAATTTGAGGACTCATCCTTTTAATACATGACAACTTTCTTGAGGGTTGGATTTATAGTAATCGACGGAACCCTAAGAGGATGTTGTGGAAAATATATTAGAATTATTTACATATTAAATTATTATTTTCCATGACATATTCTTGTAATAACAACCATCAACAAATGGGAACGAAAACCCCGTGAAAGGGTGTGTCCCAAACTTGTATTGTTAGCTTGTAGTTATATATACATACACACATCCTTGCCCTCCATCCTTCTTAATACAATCCAAAAACATAAGCACTTCGAAAATGGAAGCTTCCCACCCTTCCTTTCATATACTTGTCATATGTATAGCTATATTTCTTCTGGTTAGTTTTTTGGAATAACATTCTAGACATTGAGAATTTACTTAAAAGAGGTATACAAATTATTAACAAGTGTTATTTGTGTGAAGCAAAATGAGAATCTTATTATCATTTTCTACTTGGTTGTCCTTTTTTTGCGATGCTTTTTTCCTCATTCTAAATAATTTGGGGGTGTAGTGGGTGTTTCCAAACTCCTTGGAAAGTTGGTTTTTAATAGACCTCCTCTTTTAGAGTCCCTCAACTTAGGTGGCTATGGTGCTTCCTTCTACCACACTTATTTTGGGATATATGGAAGGAGAGAAATACTAGAGCATTTAAAAATTGCAAGAGAGATGCTTTCAGAGTTGGTCATAGAATTTTGTGGAGTTCGATTGGGAACTTTTCCAACATATTTTGAGACTTGGGGAAGAATTCTCAAAGGAGTACTCCCGCAAAAGTTCTTTTTGAAGCAAATTTGGGTTTCCCACAGATTGATCCTAGACCTACTATTCCTAATCCAAGGTGTAGCATGAGGTGGTGCCACTCTCTCAATAAGTGGCTCAAATTAAAACTTCTTACTACATGAAGACCAGAGTCGCCTTCCAAGGCATAAAACTCCTGGTTGATGTGGGACCATTGAATGCTGAAATTAAATGGAATTCGATGAATGTGATTAATATTCTTAATTCCTCTATCGCCCCAAGTTGTATTATTGCTAAGATGATGTGGAAGTCAAGAAGGTACCTTTAGGGTCTAAATCAATTCAGGATGGTACACATTCTAAGAGAGGGTAATTTTCTAGCATATTGTTTAGCCAATCTAGGCACCAACCAACTAAGCCATATAGTGTGGAGAAATAACTTCCCAATGGATCTACTAAACCTTATTAATGCAAAATCCACTTAATTTATGTCATAGATATATTCAATGGTAATTCAAGATGTTACATCATCCTTATCCCATAAGTATTATTTCTCATTTAAATTTGAATTTCCAGAATGACTCACAGTGTGAGTGCAACTCCCAATTCATCCGTTGGTGGCCTAAGTATTGTTTGTGGGTCATTATATCTCATCGTATTGACTCTTGATAGTTGATGCAATTCACTTGCTCCAATAATTTCTCAATTTAAAATTCAAATTGGTAGAGTGGCACCCATTTTAGATGTGATACCCATTTTGACGATCTGATTTCCAAAACCCATTTTTAGAGGGGCTTAGGTATAAATTTGAGTTGACGTATGGCCCACATCTAGGAGGGTGAAGTTGTTGACTATATCAATCATTGTGGGAGGATTACTTTATCTAATTCAAGTGACCCTTCCTACGTTGATTTCTTGGTTTTTTACACTATGAGTATGAGGGTGATATGGTTCTTCCTTGTGATTCACAAGGTTGTAGAGGTTGAGGAACCTTCCTACTATAGATTTTGTGTCTTCGTTCTCAATTTCCAACAATTAGGAATTTTAAGAAGGCTTAGAAACTCAAGATGGTGGAAATTAAATGGCAGTTCATTTTGGGTTTGATGAGGATTGTTGTAGATTATTCTGAGAAGATGAATCATCTTGTGGATGAGATTTTGCATGATACAAATATGGGTAAGAATTCCTAAAACTAGCTCAGTTCTAAAATTACCATTGTTTTCATGTCTCTTTGGTCTGTGTTTCCACCTTCCTATTTATGGTGGTGTTAATCATATTTGTCTTGTTTTTGTTCTCTTTTTAGGACCCCTTTTTTGGGGTCGACTAGCAGTCTTGTATAGTTGTGTTTTATGGATTTTCATCATTGATTGAGTTGTTGTAAAATCTTGATGGATGTCTTTCAAAACCCTCCTTTCGTAATATTAACCCCACTAAAAAAATAACTAAAATAGAAAAAATGATTACAAAATGATAAATGCAAAGGATAAAAGCTTCAAAGATGAGGAAAGTGCATAACCTAATAAGATGTAAATTAGCTTGAATTCCTAAAAACTTTGATGAATGCCTTTGTGTGATGAAAGCTTGCTAAATTGAAGAGAGAAAATCATCATTCAAATAAAACTTCTTGTTTAAAATGATTTCTAAATATGAAAGCTTGAGAGGATCACCATTCAAAGAAAACTTCTTGTGAAAGCTTGCTAAATTAAGAAGAGACCATTCAAAGAAAATTTCTTCCTTAGAATAATTTATATACTAAATTTTCCAAGGCTTCACTACATTAGAAGGTCATTCATCAATTTGACAAAGGGTCATTATTTTATAACATGATAAATTGGACTTTTCGGAGGGCTGGCTTTATAGGAATGGATGACAGGATGCTTTGGACAATATATTAGGATGATTAAATTATTATATTCCATGACATATTCTTGTAATCACAACCATCAACAAACGGGAACCAAAACCCCGTGAAAGGGTGTATCCTGTTAGAAAAATTAACCTAGATTTCATGCCTCCGCCAGACTGCGCTCAGAATTTGGGCGAAGTTAGACTGCGCACGTGCAGTTGGGGATCCCAGCAAAAAGGACTAACATGACGCTGCACCTACCCTCTGACAAATGTGACGTCTGAAAGCTTCGATCACCCAAAAGTTAATGCCAGTTCGGCAATTTAATGCTAGTGCGGTGATTGGTCAAAAACCCTAGTTGAGGGCCTATCAAAACCTTTCAGAGGATAACCCTAATCCTCCTCTTCTCGTGGCTATATAAGGCATCTCGGGTATTTCAGACATAGAAAGAAGCAGAGTGAAAGAAGCAGAAGGCAGAGAGCAGATAGGAGTCAGGAGAAGAAGAGTATCTCAGTGAGCAGTGTGGCTCAACTGATTAATGTTCAAGCAACCGACTTGACATTTTGTCTATTTAGCTTATCCTACAGCGTATACTACAGATGTTATTTCCTCGATTGAGGAATTTTTGTAACCCTAGTTTTTCATATGAATAAAGTTTGTTGTAGTTTGTGGCATCTTTAGGGTTTACAGTTTTAATGTGCTAAAGATTATTGTTCTCTGTTCCGGCATTTATCTTCTCTCATACGGGCCTTGCCAAGCCAGGCAAACCCAGCGGTGCCGCGCAAGACGAAGAAGTCAAGAAAAGACTCCAAGGCCGAAGTTGGGCAAGTCTCAGAGAAGCCTTTCCAACTTCGTTGCCGAAGTGCAAACTTTGCCCAGTTTCGGGTGAAGTCCATCAGCAGGCCCGAAGTGCAAACTTCGCCCAGTTTCGGGCGAAGTCCGTCGACACCCGCGAAGTATGAACTTCACCCAGTTTCGGGCGAAGTCCGTCAGCGCCCGCGAAGTTCGAACTTCGCCTAGTTTTGGGCGAAGTCCGTCGACGCCCGCGAAGTTCGAACTTCACCCAATTTCGGGCGAAGTCCGTCGGCATGCGTGAAGTTTGAACTTCACCCAATTTTGGGTGAAGTCCGTCGATGCCCCAACGTTCGCACTTCGCCCCAGTTTTGGGTGAAGTTTATCGGAGCCCCCGACAACCACACTGTGTCGCAACTCGAGCGCAGTTTGGGATGTCTAACTTCAGTGGCAAGAAGAAAAAAGAAATAAAATTCTTCAAATTGGTATCAGAGCTAATTGAGCCGTGACACAAAGATAGAAGATGGATTCTAGAAATAATTCCCTACAGTTGCAGATCCCATGATTTAATGGCAAGAACTATGATTACTGGAGCATCTAGATGAAGATCTTTTTTGGATCTCAGGAGCTATGGGAGTTAGTTGAGAATGGATACCCAGAACCGATAGATGTAGTAGCACTGGCCACCCTCTCTCAAGAAAAAAATAATCTGTTGAAAGAGCACAAGAATAAGGACTAGAAGGCCCTCTTCTATATCATGCAAGCAGTTGAGGAGACCATCTTCCTGAAGATTGCATCAGCCACCAAGGCCAAGCAGGCCTAGGAAACCCTGGCAAGTTCATATCAGGGCACCGACAAAGTGAAGTTGGTGAAAATGCAGATGCTCAAGAGAGAGTTTGAGAACCTTTAGATGAGCGAGTCCGAGTTGATGAGCGACTTCTTCACCCGGAAAACTAACATTATCAACCAGATGCGGTTGAACGGAGAAAATGTGTAGAGCTAGAGAATCGTGGAGAAGATTCTCAGAAGTCTGCCTGCCAAGTTTGACTCAATTGTGATAGCAATCGAAGAGTTGAGGGATCTGACAACCCTCTCGACAGATGAGCTCATGGGTTCATTGTAGATGCATGAACAAAGGCTGAGCCACTCAACTCATTCTTCTTTGGAGCAAGCCTTCAAAGCACAAGTCTCAGTTCAAGACAGCGACAGACAAGACTCCCACCATAGTGCTTCTAGTTCTCAAGGAGGAAGAGGCAGAAGCAAGTGTGGTAGAAGTAACAAGCAAGGAGGGAGATCAAACCCTCATGACGCTAAGCCAAGTTGCAACTTTCATTAGCAAGGAGGAAGAGGCACTGGAAAAAATTAGCAAGGAAGCTCTCAGCAGAAGAAGGACATGTCAAAGGTCCAATGCTACTACTGCAGCAAGTTTGACCATTATGTCTCACAGTGCAGGAAGAAGATGGCGAACAAGAATCAGCAGCAAGCCATTATACATAGGAACCTAGAAATGCGGCAGGAGGAAATGTACTGCTGACTTGTAGTATTGAAGAGGAGAGCAAGAAAAACATCTGGTATCTTGACAGTGGTTGCAGCAACCACATGACTGGGAATAGAGAGATGTTCTCACAACTGGATGAAACAGTCCAGTCCGAAGTCAAGATGGGGAACAACAACAAAGTTCTTGTGATGGAGAAAGGAAAGATCCTCATCCACACCTGGCACGATGAAAGTAAAACAATTCAAGATGTTTTTTATGTGCCTGGGTTGAAGCATAATCTGCTAAGTGTTGGACAACTTGTGTAGAAGGGGCACACTGTACTGTTCAAAGATGGTGTCTGTTCCATTAGAGACAAAGTCCATGGACAAATTACAACTGTGTCCATGACGAAAAACAAAATGTTTCCACTACAGATTCAGAATGAATCTTTGATGTCTCTAAGTGCAGTTGAGAAGGATGCTACCTGGTTGTGGCATCTCAGATTCGATCACCTAAGCTTTAGTGGCCTGAATCAACTGCATAGGATGCGAATGGTGAAGGGTTTACCCCTGATAGAGCAACCGAACCAAGTGTGTGAAGGTTTCCTAGTTGACAAGCAACACAGGGATGCATTCCTTGTAGGACAGTCTTGGAGAGAATCATGACCATTGGAGTTGGTGCACTCAGACATTTGCAGTCCGATGTAGACCACCACATTTGCCAACAACAAGTTCTTCCTAACCTTCATTGATGACTTCAGTTGAAAGACTTGGATTTATCCAATCAATTTGAAGTCAGAGGCGTTTGCCAGATTTAAGGAGTTCAAGGCTCTGGTGGAGAAACAGAGCATATATCAGATCAAGACTCTTAGGATAGATGGCGGAGGTGAATACATCTCCAACAAATTCCATAACTACTACAAGCAGTACATAATTCGAAGGCAGTTCACTGCCAGATACACGCCACAGCAGAATGGCATAACTGAGAGGAAGAACCAAACCATCATGGAGATGGAACGAAGAATGATGAAGGCGAAGGGATTATTCCATTAATTTTGGGTAAAGGCTGTAACATGTGCAGTCTACCTGCTGAACAGATGTCCCACCAAAAGCATGAAGGACAAAATCCCTCAGGAGGCCTGGAGCGGAGTGAAGCCAAGTGTGGCTCACTTGCGTGTTTTCGGGTGCATTGCATATGCACATGTTCCAGAAGAGAAGTGACAGAAGTTGGATGATCGAGCTGAGAAGTGCATTTTCATAGGGTATAGTGAGCAGGCAAAGGCATATAGGTTGTACAACCCTGTGACGAAGAAGCTCATCATCAGTCGTGATGTGAAATTTCTTGAAGATAAAGCCTAGAACGGGAAGTCAGAGACTGGCCAGTCAGAGCCAGTAGTAGTACAGTCTATTGACTTGGAAGACGTAAGTGTGCAGCCACTTACAACTTCCAGCAGCAACAGCGGTGCCAGCAGTAGCACAGCCACTCCATCTCGGTCACCTCCACTCGCAAGTAGAATCTAGAACCTGGTGACGCCAGCGAAGATAAAGAGCTTGCGAGAAATCTACGAGGCAACCCAAACCCAAATAGATGAAGAGTACTCTGAATTTGCATTATTTACTGAAGTTGATCCAGTAGATTTCGAAGACGCAAGTCAGAATTAGAAGTGGGTACATGCAATGGATTAGGAGATAGCAGCCATTGAAAAGAATGAAACATGGCAGCTGACTGATCTTCCAGTAGGGAAGAAGACCATTGGGGTCAAGTGGGTGTATAAGACAAAGTTCAACGCCCAAGGAGAAATTGATAAGCACAAATCCGGATTGGTGGCGAAGGGTTACAAGCAAAAGTCAGGCATCGATTACCATGAGGTGTATGCGCCTGTAGCCCTACTTGACACAGTCAGGATGATCCTGGCATTAGCAGCCCAACAAGGTTGGAAGATGTACCAGATGGATGTCAAGTCAGCCTTCCTCAACAGAGTGTTGGAGGAAGAGGTATACATAGACCAGCCACCAGGTTACAAAATTGAAGGCCAGGAGGGGAAAGTCCTAAAGCTGAAGAAGGCCCTGTACGGTTTGAAGCAGGCACCCGAGCATGGTACAGCCGGATTGATAGCTATTTTCAAGAAAATGGGTTTGTCAAATGCCCATATGAGCACACCCTGTACATGAAGACAAATGGAGTAGGTGAGCTCATAATCGTCTGCCTGTATGTGGACGATCTGATTTATACTGGCAACAGCAATGTCCTATTCGACCAGTTCAGAATAGCCATGAAGAAGGATTTTGAGATGATGGACTTAGGGCTAATGAAGTATTTTCTTGGCATTGAAGTTGACCAATCGACAGATGGCATATTCATTTCTCAGGGCAAGTATGCGAAGGATGTCCTGAAGCGATTCAAGATGGAGGATAGTAAACCTGCCATCACACCTGTAGCCACAGGTTTGAAGCTGAGCAAATTGGATTCAAGGAGGAATGTCAACCCAACCCTATTCAAGAGGCTAGTTGGCAGTCTAATGTATTTGAATACAACTCGGCCAGATCTGATGTTTAGAGTCAGTCTAATCAGTCGTTTTATGGAGACTCCGAAGGACACGCACTAGAAAGCAGGCAAGAGGATCTTGCGCTATGTCAATGGGACGCGAAACCATGGCCTATTTTATGCTAGACGAGACCAGTTGGAACTAGTCGGCTTCATAGACAGTGACTGGGCTGGTAGTACCGATGATCGAAAGAGCACCTCCGGGTATGCTTTCCATCTTGGATCAGGGGTAGTCTCATGGGCATCCAAGAAGCAACCCATTGTTGTGTTGTCCATAGCCGAAGCAGAATATGTCGTCGCCACGTCAGCCGCATGCCAAGTAGTTTGGCTGCGAAGAGTTTTGAGTGAACTGAACTTTCCTCCGGAAGGCATGACAACAACTTTCTATGATAACAATTTGGCCATCACACTGTCAAAGGATCCCATATTCCATGGTCAGATGAAGCACATAGACATCTAGTATCATTTCATCAGAGAGCTGGTGAAATTCGGCGAAGTACTACAGTTTTGCAGGTCCAAGGAGCAGCTGGCTGACATCTTCACGAAGCCTTTCAAGGAGGAAGACTTCAGCAGATTGCGAGAGTAGCTTGGAGTCAAAGTGCTCATGAAATCAGGCTTAAAAGAGGGTGTTAGAAAAATTAACCCAGATTTCACGCCTCTGCCAGACTGCCCTCAGAATTTGGGTGAAGCCGAACTGCGCTTGCGTAGTCGGGGATCCTGAAAAAAAGGACTGACATGACGCCGCACCTACCCTCTGACATATGTGACGTCTGACAGCTCCGATCACCCCAGAAGTTAATGCCAGTTCGGCAATTTAATGCTAGTGTGGTGATTGGTCAAAAACCCTAGTTGAGGGCCTGTCAGAACCTATCAGAGGATAACCCTAATCCTCCTCTTCTCGCGGCTATATAAGGCATCTCGGGTATTTTAGACATAGAGAGAAGCAGAGTGCAAGAAGCAGAAGGCAGAGAGCAGAGAGGAGTCAGGAGAAGAAGAGTATCTCAGTGAGCAGTGTGGCTCAGCTGATTAATGTTCGAGCAGCCGACTCGACATTTTGTCTGTTTAGCTTATCCTGCAGCGTAGACTGCAGATGTTGTTATTTCCTCGGTTGAGGAATTTTTGTAACCCTAGTTTTTCATATGAATAAAGTTTGTTGTAGTTTGTGGCATCTTTAGGGTTTACAGTTTTAATGTGCTAAAGATTATTGTTCTCTGTTTCGGCATTTATCTTCTCTCATATGGGCCTTGCCAAGCCAGGCAAACCCAGCGGCGCTGTGCAAGACGAAGAAGTCAAGAAAAGACTCCAAGGCCGAAGTTGGGCAAGTCTTAGAGAAGCCTTTCCATCTTCACTACCGAAGTGCAAACTTCGCCCAGTTTTGGGCCAAGTCCGTCAACAGGCCCGAAGTGCAAACTTCGCCCAGTTTCGGGCAAAGTCCGTCGGCGCCCGTGAAGTTCGAACTTCACCCAGTTTCGAGCGAAGTCCGTCGGTGCCCGCGAAGTTCGAACTTTGCCCAATTTTGAGCGAAGTCCGTCGATGCACGTGAAGTTCGAACTTCACCCAATTTCGAGCGAAGTCCGTCGGCGCCCCGACGTTCGCACTTCGCCCAGTTTTGGGTGAAGTCCGTCGGAGCCCCCGACAACCGCACTGCGCCGCAACTCGAGCGTAGTTCGGGACGTCCGACTTCGGCGGCGAGAAGAAAAAAGAAATAAAATTCTTCATGTCCCACACTCGTAGCATGAGCTTGTATGTGTCTATATACATAAACACATCCTTGCCTTGTATCATTCCTAATTCAATTCATAAACACAAACACTTCGAAAATGGAAGCTTCCCGCCCTATACTCCCTATACTGATCATATGTATAGCTATAGCAATAGTTTCTTGGGCTCCAGGATTTTACGGCAACTTCTATGACGACGTAGAAGTCATTTTTTGGTGCTACTAATGTCCGCATATTCAACCATAGCCAGGACTTGCAGCTTTCTCTCACTAAGGATTTGGGTGAGTATATATTCTTTTTACGATCTCAATGAAGACAGTGAGGTTTCCTTGTGCAATTTGGATTAAACTATTGAATTAATTAGGTTCTGGAGTCCAATCTAAGGAGAAGTTTTTGTTCGGAAGCTTCGACGTATTTATGAAGCTAGTGGCAGGAAATTCTGCGGGCACTGTCTCTACATTCTATATGAGTTAAGAAAGTGACCACTGTTTGTAGAAAGGAGAGTGAGCCCAATATTCAACCAAGAATCATTAACTTTGCATTAAGAATTATCATGTTTAAATACAACATTAGGAGGCTTAAGATAAGCGCTAGGAATATTTAGAAAATATCCCCAAGCGTAAATTAGGAGTCTTCCCCTAAGTTAGTTAACAGCTAACTAAGTTACGTAGTCAACATGACTACTGTAACTTACTAAGATAGAATAGAAATAAACCTAGTTACCTAGTAACCTCGTGGTAAAAACAAGAAATAACTTTCTACCACATGGTAAATAAAATCTACCTTGGTGAATTGTTAAGAATTACCCAAGTAAGATAATATTACTCTGTTTTCATAATTTATTTATATAAATAAATAAATAAAGGATAGTTAATACTATCAGTTCGCTTTATTGATTTTATTATTTCTGTAATAAATATTCATACATATTGTATCAACACTTGATTTACCTGGTGTATATTCCACCTTTTCGGGCAAATGCAGATAGAGGCGAGGACTTTTCGGGCAAATGCAGTTTTTTAACTTATGGTTTGATCCCACCGTGGACTTTCACAGTTACTTGATTCTCTGGAACACTGCACAAATTATGTAAGTATAATTTAAGTAGATTTAATAGCAGAATTTTAAATTTTCAAATCAAAAAGTTTGGACTCTACATAATATTTTAACTAAAATCTAGTAAAATTAATATGTGTTAAATTTATAAATTTTTAAAATAAATTATATCTTATAACCTGAAACCCTATGGTGTCACAAATCAAAATAAGTTGTGGAATTTTTTATGGTCATTCTGCACGCTATCCGCTCAAGAAGCAGCCACACAAATTTATTTTTGTACAGTCCGCCTTTATAACCATCATACTACCATTATTTTAAATTTTTTAGACTGCTTAAAAAAACCTTATAAATATTAAAATCATATTTTTTTTTTACTTTAATTCATCCCTCTTTCACAAACAACTTAGAACTAAACATAAACAAACAACTTAGACCTAAACATAAACGAACCGAATTGGGTTTGATTCAGGCTTTCTGTAGATGGGATTCCCATCCGAGTATTTGGCAACCACATAAGAAGGCGTGCCTTATCCAAATAAGAAGGCGGTGAGAATACAGTCGACCATATGGAACGGAGATCAATGGGCGACTCAAAAAGGGGCCGTCAAAATCCACTGGTCCAACGCACCGTTTGTGGTTTCCTACCAGAATTTGAATATACAAGCCTATCCATGTATAGCGGACAGCAACGGCAACACGAGTACCCTCAGCGTTGCCACGTAACATCAATCAATTTAAGAATCTTATTACAAGCATTTAGTAACAAATTATAAGGAAAAATTCACAAAGGTTTTAGTGTATTGATTTCATTTCAGAAATTATATATAAACGGAAATAGAATTGATCAATTTTGATAGTTTTTTTCTCGATATAAATAGTTTTACAAGGCTAGTTTCAATGGATATAGAAAATTTGTGCTCCTTAGAATTCTTCTTCTTGAATACAAAGAATTTAAGGAAATGTATACCCAATAAGGTTAATCAACTCAAGAATCTTATTTGGATGGTGATTTAGGGTAACAATTTTACACGGGAAAGGTCTAAAAAATTTAATGATTTGGTCTCAATTGAGGATTAAACATATATGAGATTGTGTTTGAAGGAATATTACGAATAGCAGTATTTATCCTCAAATGATTGAAGTATATATATCTTGATGGCAACAAATTCTCGAAAAAAGCTCCTAAAAAAATTGAAAGGACTTAGGGATAAACATGTTACATGATATAATCCTTGGAGGAATAACCAATATTTTAAAGCTTGAAATTCAATAGGACTGTATCTACATTATGCTCTGACTACACTTACCTTTAGCTTTTGTATTTTAATATAAAAAACTTGACATGGTCTAAAGAGTCTATGGTAAAAAATTTATTTTTTTCAAGACCTTAAAATATAAGATCAAAGTATGCAACAAAAATAACAAAGTAAAACAAAAACAAAGTGTTATTTTCTTATATGTGTAGGGAGAATGCAGTTTTGAGTTGTTATAACGTTTAACTGTCCCTTAAGCGTTAATTACTTGACAAACTCCCCCTTAATGCTTAATGGAATAACATCCAATTTTGTCCTAATCCTCTCAAAACTGTCTTTGGGCAGCACCTTGGTGAACACTTCTGCTACTTGCTCTTTAGATGGACAAAACTTCATGGCTATATGACCTTCTTCCACAAGCTCTCGAATAAAATGATACTTGATATCAATATGCTTTGCACGACTATGAAAAAATGGATTCTTGGACAAAGCAATTGCAAAAGTATTATCACAAAAAATTGTTGTAGGATGATATTTCCAGAAGTACTCTTGCGATCATCAAGGCAACTTGCCCAATCATTGTTTGTGTATCCAACCAAACCAAAATCATAAAAAATGTTATACCAAATGTCAAAATTACTCGTTCCTTGAACATACCTCAATATTCTCTTTGCTTCCTTGAAGTGTACTTCAGTTGGATCTTGCATATATCTAGAAACCACACTTACAACATACATCAAATCTGGCCTAGTAGTTGTAAGATACATTAAACTGCCTACTAGTTTTCTATAAACTGTAGGATTCACCTTGCCATTTCCATAAACCTTAATAAGCTTTTCACCAAAGCTTAAAGCAATACTAACAGATTTGCACTTTGACATTTGAGAATTTTTGGATCCATTGCTTATGCACATGTTCCAAATAAACAAAGAAAAAATTTGGATGCTAAGAGTACAAAATGTATTTTTGTGGGATATTCAGAAGAAACCAAAGCATACAGGTTATGGAATCCTACATTGCAAAAATTGATCATTTCTCGTGATGTGCTATTTGATAAAGGGGGAATTTGGAAATAAAATGAGAAATCATAAAAGCCAGCAGTCATTGATGAAGAGTTTACTCACCCCACCATTTGTTCAAGCAGTAATTCAAGTGAAACTTCTCCTCCAAGTTCTCCAAGAAGAAATACAAGCAACAGTTCAAGTGCAGCTTCTACTCCAAGCCCTCCAAGAAAATTTAAGAGTCTTGAAGAGATATATGAGAAGACTGAAGAAGTAATTTCAAATCTGAATTTAGCATTATTTTCAGATATTAAATTTGAACCAACAAGTTATGAAGATGTAGTGAAAGAAAAGGTATGGAGTGATGTCATGAAGGACGAATTGAAGATGATCAAGAAAAATGACACATGGGAGTTGGTACACCTTCCAAAAGGAAAGGAATCCAGTGGAGTCAAATGGGTCTATAAAACTAAGTATAAAGCAGATAGAACAGTGGAAAAGCATAAAGCAAGATTGGTTGTAAAAGGTTATTCTCAACAACCAGGTATTGATTATTTTGAAACTTATGCTCTTGTTGCTATATTAGACACCATAAGAACTATTTTAGCACTTGTAGCACAAAATAAATGAAATATTTTTCAAATGGATGTCAAATATACTTTTTTAAATGGTGTTTTGGCTGAAGAAGTCTATGTTGAATAGCCTCCAGGTTATGAGGTGACAGGGCAACAACATAAGGTATAAAAATTAAAGAAAGCACTCTATAGATTCAAACAAGCACCAAGAGTGTGGTATAGCAGGATTGATGCATATTTCCATAACCAAGGCTTTACATGATGTGTAAGTGAACCCACTCTCTATATAAAATATGGCAATGATCGTGAGCTTTTGCTTGTTTGTTTATATGTGGATGACTTGATTTTTACGGGAAATAGCATGAAGATGATGAATGAATTTTTAAATGCAATGAAAGATGAATTTGAAATGACAGATTTGGGTTTGATGCACTATTTTATTGGAATTGAAGTGAGACGGGTAGATGATGTTATTTTTATATCACAAGATAAATATGCTTCTGAATTACTTGAAAATTTCAAAATATCAAAGTGTAAATATGTTAGTACTCCTTTAAGATTTGGTGAAAAGCTTATTAAGGTTGATGGAAGTGGTAAGGCAAATCCTACAATTTACAGAAAACTAGTAGGCATTTTAATGTATCTTACAGCTACTAGGCCAGATTTGATGTATGTTGTAAGTGTGGTTTGTAGATATATGCAAGATCCAATTGAAGTACACTTCAAGGCAGCAAAGAGAATATTGAGGTATGTTCAAGGAACAAGTAATTTTGGCATTTGGTATAGTAATTCTGATGATTTTAGTTTGGTTGGATACATAGACAATGATTGGGTAGGTTGTCTTGATGATCGCAAGAGTACTTCTAGAAATATTTTTAGCATGGGAACTGGTGCAATTTCCTGGTCATCCAAAAAGCAAGCCATTGTTTCTTTGTGTATAGCATAATCTGAAAATATAGCAAAAATAGCAACATCATGTCAAGCCATATGGTTGAAAAGAATTTTGAAGGATTTGAAGCACGAGAAAAATTATCCTAAAATAATTTTTTGTGATAATACTTCTACAATTGCTTTGTCCAAGAATCCAATTTTTCATAGTCGTACAAAGCATATTGATATCAGGTATCATTTTATTCGATATCCTGCGGAAGAAGGTCATATAGCCATGAATTTTTGTCCATCTAAATAGCAAGTAGTAGATGTGTTCACCAAGGTGCTGACCAAAGATAGTTTTGAGAGGATTAGGACAAAATTGGGTGTTATTCCATTAAGCATTAAGGGGGAGTTTGTCAAGTAATTAATGCTTAAGGGACAGTTAAACGTTATAACAACTCAAAACTGCATTCTCTGTTACAACTGTCCTAACCAATTTTGTTTTGTTATATAATAAACTTTTATCAATGTATGAAGTTGCTTTTCCCTCGAATGTAATTCATTAAGTACTATTTTCTTCTTCATTTCTGTGTATGTTTTTCTCTCTGTAAACTATTATGCAGAAAGGTTCTTGCCTATAATATGTTTTGTATTTGCTTTGTCTTAGATATAAACAATACTGCATCTATTTTGTGCTCTGTTTGAGAGTGCTGCAGTTTGGGTTCTGCTTTCTTTTTGGAACTGTGTTTTGCAGGTTGCAGGCCTAGATTTTCAACATTTGGTATCAAAGCTAGCATTATTTGTAGTTTGCTAAGCATGAAGAGGTGCAACGAGAGCAACATACGATAACGGTGACCCTGAAATTCTCATAAAATTAAATGGACTATCCAATTGAGCGCACTCGACAAACATTGACGCCCAAACCCCGACAACCACAAATCCTTCCTTGGAGGAGACATGTGCCCTAGAGGCACTATTTACAAGAGTGTGTACATTAATAGTTATGGCTCATGCCTTGGAGGTGCCTATGTACCGGAGTGGTTCATATCCACTACTCCTGGCCTGACAAGAGGTGAATCGGTCACCATAGAACCTACAACAAATGATTTTTTAGTAGCGGCTAGGGCAGAGAGACTTGTGATTCCTCAAGATATAGCCACAAGAGATTGCTCCCATGAATACAGATACTCGAAATCCAGAAATCCTGCACCACAAAATCCCAAAACCCTCAAAAATATGGAGTAAAACAATGCACGAGGTAAACCATTACTGTTTGATTTTTTTATTAATAAGGAGATATATGGGTTTTTCATTTTTGTTGAACTTTATAAAAAAAACAAAAACAATTAGTTTAGGGAGATATAAGAGGTATAAGTTTTCTTTGAAATTGTTCAAAGTTGTGAAAGAATAAGAATAAGGTTGTTTATTTTATAAAGGAGGTTGTAAAGTTTTTTTTAAATTTATTTTCTTTAAAGTTTGGAGATAAAAGGTTTTCTTCCAAATATTCTCCACTTAAAGAAAAAAAAAAATTAGTTTTTTTTTTTAATTGTTTTAATTTTTGGGAGGTAAAAGGTTTTCTACCTCAAAGGAAAAATTAAACCAAAGGGGGGAAAGAAAGAAAAAAAAAATGACAAAAGGCAAGAAACACAATTTTCTAAAAGTATTTATTCAAGAATCTATAGAAAAAGAAAAATATGTGTCAGACAAAGTATGGAAAGATTTACGTTCCATTGTTAAAGAAGCCCAAAAAGGAGAATATTTGGTCTTGCAACAATGCATTCAAGGAATCCTTCATGATGCTAATGATGTTAAAGAAAATTTTGTCACTATACCTACTGATTTATGGCAAGTCATATATAAGGGGATAATTACTCTTAATGTTTCCACAATCAAAGCACAAGAAAAAAGGTCATTGATGAAAGATGTTGTTTGTGATACTGGTGATTTGAAGTCCATAATGGTGGACAAATGTTGTAACAGTAATGATTTGAAACCTATGATGATGGATAAATGTTGTGATACTAATGATCTTTGTGAGCCAGAAAAAGTTGCAGGTTGTGATGAAAGTGACTTGACCATAGTTCGTGATTGTTCAGAGAGAGCCTATGCTACTGAAATTGATGAGGACATAGACTCCAATGATGATAGACTTAGTGATGCTCAAATTTGTGTTGAGCAATGTGATGATGGTTTTGGCCATTTTGAGAAGCACACTAAGGGAATTGGCTCAAAATTGTTACATAAAATGGGCTACAAACAAAAAGGCTTGGGAAAACATGACCAAGGTATGAAAGAACCATTTGTACCCATAGTACGACCCAAATATGAAGGTCTTGGGTACACAAGACAAGTGAGTCCACATGATTCAAGAATAAGCACATAATTTGTAACAGGTAAGAGTGATGGCAAGTTGGTGCAAGAAAATAGATGTGACCATTGTGGTAAATATGGTCATAGAATAGAGAAATGTTGGAATCTCTATTCTTGTCAATTTTGTGGAGGACATAACCATTCACATATGTTTTGTTTACAAAAAGAAAGAAAAAATGTACATTAAAAATGAATTGTGGATGGATTGATATGAATGCTTGGGATAAGCTAAAATGCATGTTGTATGGTTTCTTCAGAAGGAAACCAAGTGTGATCAAAAGTTGTTTCCATTGAAGATAATTTTGATGAAGAGGAAAAA
This sequence comes from Wollemia nobilis, assembly GCA_028583015.1. Classification (NCBI taxonomy): domain Eukaryota; kingdom Viridiplantae; phylum Streptophyta; class Pinopsida; order Araucariales; family Araucariaceae; genus Wollemia; species Wollemia nobilis. The sequence goes on from JAQPPZ010002458.1 coordinate 4,593,583, forward strand.
TATGGAAGGAAAAGAGCAGCAGGAGTATACCCCAAGGAAAAAGGGGGAGTGAAAAAATGCTTTCATGTTCATGTTGTTAAAACTGGTTGTGGATTTTTTAATGTTCTCTTTTTGTAGTGAGACCATGTTCAAAGTCTCGTATTCATTCTAAGTGAGTGAATTTGTTAGAAATTGCATATTGATGTTGTTTCTAATTTGGTGAATGAATTTGTTGAAATTCATTTTGGGGTGTCAACCAGCAAAGACACCATTTCCTTGTGTGATACACTTGGAAATTTTGAGGACACATCATGACCAGAAAAATAGAATGGATGTTACAGTTTGAAAGCATGGAGAAAGTTTGTTGGAGAAATTACCCTTAAGCATTAAGGGGGAGTTTGTTGGAGAATTTAATTATTTGTAATGCTTAAGGATTTGATAAGCAATAGTTAGGTGCTCAACGATATGCAATCAGTTTGGTTTCGTTATAGAAACCGCATCTAACTGTTTTGTACTCCTATAAAGTGTATCAATATTCTTGAATGTATAATCATCAAATGATCAATATCATCAATATTATTGTGATCATCATCAATATGATTCTTCCTCCTTAGCATCAATCTATAAACTATTACAAAATACCAAAGTGGCCACAATTGCCATAGACTTCTCAACTTATCTTCATGGAATACCACAAATCTAGCTCTAGCTATAGACTTTTGTAACCTTTCATAATGTTCTTCCCACTTACAACCACTCCACAAAGTGCTAAAATATGACTTCTTTGTCTCCCTACACTCACTTCCTACATACCTATTTATATATGTAAAAGGAATATAAAACAAAAGGTAAAAAACCACATGCCAAAGGCCATGTTCTCAAACCATGTACAAAGACCATGGTCTAAAACCATGTGTAAGACCCATGGTTTTGAAAACCATGTACAACACCCATGTTTTTTGAAAACCATGTACAACACCCATGGTTTAAAAACCATGGTTTCAAAACCTTATTCGTATTATTATATACATATTTTTTATTGTCCATTCAAGTGGTCCTAAATTGTAACTTTATAAGAATGCTTCATATATAATTAAGGGTCTTAAACCTTGGTTATAATAAATATTAAAGGTATATTTCCTCAATGGATAACATATATTGAATACTTATAAGTGTCTGAATTATTCATTATAAAATTGATGGAAGAATGCCTTCTAACCTCAAAAGTCTTTAGAGATTTATCCATAATTGTTTTGACACACCTTTTGAAGATGCGACCATCAAGGATAAATTCAATACGTATATATTTTATTATGTGATGGTAGCCAATATAATACTTTATTTGTCAAATAATAAGCTTATAGAGAAATTCTAAAGAGCATAGAGATTCTAAATTGCATGTGATTGCTTAATATATCCATATATAGTTTTTCAAGACAAAAGAGTATATTCCTATTCTATATATCATTTACAAAGTTTCCACTTTACACATTCCTCTAATTCTCAACAAAATTAGCATTTATGCCTTGGTTAAGTTGAGCATATTGTTTTTATTAAGAAACTAATGCCATAAAATAGGCTATGGTTGTGTCAAAATACCATTCTTTTACAAATTTCCATCCATAAGATCTAATCATTTGCTTATTTTTTTTGTTAATTTAAACTATAGAGAATGAAAACACAATATTGTTATTAAGAATTTATATTTCAACAATATTATTGATAATTTATAGTTATGTGATGTTAAAATTTTGATATGTATTTATATATGGTAAGAATACAAAAACTATTAGTTTAACATATTTGTATGTTAGAATAGTAATAATGATAATAGAAATATCTATGTAGCGCCCAAAGGAAAATTACATAAATTGATTAACTAAAGTTATTAAAAAGCATTAAGACATCAAATAAAGAACAATATTGAGAAAAGAACTATAGATTCTAAAAGGAAATTAGAGATATATCATTCCAACTTATTTCAACCTGATCTAGTAGTGAACAAAAGGGTATATTATAACTTTAGTGTTGTGAATTGGAGTTAGAGGGTTATATTTATCAATAAAAGAAAATATAATTAAGCATCCCATGAATCCACCTAATTTGTTAATATCCACTATTATAACTACACCATGGTTATAAGACATCGTTTCTAGCTATCAATATTCATATTTATGATCACAAAACTAGATATTTCAAGAATAAAATTAGTATATTTAAAAAATGGATGAAGTTAATATTTAAAAGGAAGAAGAGTGTTGTGTATCATGAAAAACTTAGAGGTGGAGCTTTTAAACTCTATTGAGATCATCTATGATATGGGATTGTGGATCCAACCAATAGAATATGAGAACAAGCCAATGTTGTATCAACTTTGTGGAAACCGGAGCCACTCTAGAGATCACTGTCCTTCTCAATAAAATTTGGCGATACCAAAATCAATAAGGAGAAAAAAGAAAATGTGGGTTCCAAAAAACACCGCATCTAATAGCTTAGTTTGGAAAAGTAGACGATATCCCAAGTAATCGTCCCTTGACTCCAAGTGAGGAGAACACCTCCCTTGTCCCAAGTGGGGAGTTGAATTCCCTAGCTCCAAGTATGGTGAACTCTTCCCTTTCTTTCATTGTTCATTCTTTATATGTTGTTGCCTAAAATGTTAGAGAGATTCCTTTCCTACTCTTGAGATTTATTTCTATTGAGCTAGCGGGAAGCTCTAAGGATGACCAGAATGGGTCTATTCTAGAGTTGAAGCAAAAGGAGGTCTCAAGAACCCCAGATCTAAAAATAAACTACTACCCTAGCCCTTCTGTAGAAGAGGTAAACCCTAAAGACTAGTACTCTAATTATTTTTGAGATCTATATTTGAAGATCTAGTGATTCAATAAATTATGGGTTCTGAGTTAAAGAAAAATCCTCCTTCCAAGCCCCTCGTGGAGAATAGTACTTTTGGACCCAAAACTAGGAGTCACTATAAGGGGTGAGTTCATGTGGGAGTTGAAGGAAGAGTGGGTAAACCTTCGAATAAGTTTTTGAGGAATAAGAAAGCCAAATTTAAAATATCTAATGACTCTCAAACACTATTGAATTTGGATACTAGTAATGAAATTGGTGGTAACCAATTAAAATTAAAAGCCTTCAAATTCTCTTTCTAGCCATGGGTGGGAGAAAAGAAACCAAACCCCAAATTCCATAAATGAAGTTCATCTATTGGAATATTTGAGGATTGAATGGTTCCTCAAAAAAGTGGTTAATTTCCTCTTTAAAGAAATATTATCCTCTACAAATTTTTTTTCCAAAAATCCAAAATTGAGATTGATAACATTGAAATAGTTAGAAATTCTATATGAAATAATGTTGGTTTTGTTGCAAGCCCTGCTAATTAATCTTCTGCAGGATTATTCTATTTTTTAGATCTCTCAAAATTAGATGGTTTTATTATTTCCTACTCAGACAAAGTCATCAACTTATTATTTTTTTATAAAACTACTAATCAAAGGTGGGTTATGACAAATATCTATGCTCCAGAATTTATACCTATTAGAAAATATTTTTGGTCCTCCCTGTTGTAGATGAGAAAGAAGTTCAAGAAGGAATCTTAGGTGTTAGCTGGTTATTTCAACACATCACTATACCCATTAGATAAAAAATGAGGAAACCACCCTTGTGAAAGGAGTATAGAGGACTTGGCTAATTTTATTAGGCATGGGGAATTGATGGACTTGGATTTGAAAGGTTCAAGTTATACCGAGAGCAATAGAAATATTGGGGATTAGCTTATTCTGAGTAGGTTGGATAAAGGTTTTATATTTAAACATAGTATTTCTCTTTTTTGTGATGTCTCTTTATTGTTATGCCAAAAGTGGGATCCGATCATAACCCATTATGGCTAGAAATTCCTAGGTAAGGAAAATTCTTTCATAGACCATTATGCTTTAGGGCTACGTGGTGCTCTCATATAGACTTAGAAACTAAGATCAAGGAATGGTGGGTGGACCAGGTTTTGGAGAGAGGGTTGTTGAAAATAGCAAATAGGCTTAAGTTTCTAAAAGGTAGCCTAAAACTCTAGAGTAAAGAGGTCTTTGGAGATATTTTAAAAATAAGGATGAGCTAAAAAGGTAGCTCCTAGACCTGGATGCTGAGGTGGAAGGTAAAAATCTATCAAGCGACACTAAAATTACTGAGAAGATCCTTTTATCAGAGCTCCACAATAGTTTAGCTAAGGAGGAAACCAGTTGGAAGTAGAAATTCATAGTCCTCTGGATAAAAGAAGGTGATAGAAATACTAAGTACTTTCATGCTTCAACCTTGAGGTATAGAAGCTCCAATAGAATTCAAGAAATCATTATGGAGTATGAATCCAAAGCAATGGAAAATCAAGATATTAGGGATGAGGCATATCCTTCTATGGCTCATTGTTGGGCTCAAGAGAAGAAATAGATCATGAGTGTAATGATTCCTTGCTCAAAGCTATTCCCAATATGGTTTTGAGAGACATGAATCTTAACCTAGAAACATCATTTTAGGATGAAGATATTAGAGTGGCTATGAAAATCACCGGGATTGGATGGCTTCCTTCATTAATTATTTAATAAATTTTGGCACATAGTGAGAAAGGAGGTCTACAATGTAGTAAGAGATTTCCAAAGAACTAATCTAATATTGTCTGAAATGAATTCCATATTTCTTATGCTTATTCTAAAACTGATGAAAGCAATTTAGTGAGTTTTAGCCAGTTAACCTCTACAACACCATTTACAAGATTATTTCCAAAATATTGGCTAATAGACTAAAATTGCTTATGCCCTTATTGATTGACAAAGCTTAAAGCGGATTTGTGGAGGAGAGACAAATCCTAGATGGAGTCTTGGTGGTCCATGAAATTCTTCACTCGACTTAGAATAGTGGTAAATCAGGGTTATTCCTTAATCTGGATATGACTAAAGCCTACGATAGAGTATCCTGGGACTTTCTTTTTGAGGTTCTAGGCAAATTTAGTTTTAGCCAAAAATGGGTCAATTTGATTAAGGTTTGTGTTAACCATGAAAATTTCTCGGTGATAATAACTTTGTCTCCCGTTGTTTTTTTTCAAACTCCTAGGGGTATCCACCAAGGAGACACATTATCATCGTATCTATTCATCCTCATGGCTGAGGCTTTGGGGAGGACTATTTATTTGGATCCAGTTATTAAAGGCTTAATGCCAATGCTCTCTTCTAGCTCCTTTCATCACCAATTTTTTGATGACACACTCCTACTAGTCCTAACCTCAGTCATGCAAGCTAGAGTAGTGAAGAAATTTCTTATTGCCTTTGAGAATGTTGTTGGCTATAATATTAATTATTTAAAAAGTTTATTGTTTTTATTGAACACTCAAGCTAGGCAAAAGAAAATAGTGGATATCTTTGAATGCTAAATTTTATAATTTCTTGCTACTCATTTGGGTTTGTCATTATTTGTGGATAATGAGATAGACCTATGATAATTAGAATACCAAAATGCAACCCCGAAATTATATTTTCTAATATGATAACAACATTAATGTAGAGAAATTGATCATGATTTTAATTTCTAGTGGTACTTTTGTTTGTTATCCTTGCTTCCTTATAAACTTGCATAAAAGATAAAATTAGATGAAATTAGGAGTATAGGGATCTGCCTATATGAGTAAAGAGGTACAACTCCTCTGACCAACATTAGACCCCTATTAAGGAAGGTAAAGTAAAGAAAATATATAGATTAAAATAGTGGATATTTGTTGAAAGAAAAAAGTGCCACAAATGAAGGGATAACACTAATAGCACTTCTAACAAAGGATACCACTTTCATTGGCTATATAAAACTATTGATCGATAAGTCACAAAAATAGAGCATAATAACACCACTAAGACTATATAGTCTTGCAAAACTTCTACTTATAAATATAGCATAATGGGTTTTATATGTAATAGTCCTGCAACACTTCTACTTATTAACATAGCAGAATGGGTATTTAGATGTAATAATGACTAATGTAAAACCCTAAAAAAAAGGAACAATGACCTTGATAGAACAAGTTACTAAAATTAAAAAATATATATATTACAAATGAAAAATACAGAGGATAAAAGCTTCAAAATGAAGTGGATCAGAAGTAAAGCATCCATAACTGGATATACATAATAATAAAAGCTAATATCAAGAAAAATACTATAGCTATATGTTACCACAATATACCAAATATTAGCATTCATCTATCTCCAAATATTTGTTACATTAGAAGGTCATTCACCAATTTGAGAAGGACTCATCATTTTAAAACGTGACAACTTTCTCGAGAACTGGCTTTATAGGAATCGACAACACCCTCGAAGGATGTTGTGAACAATATATTAGGATGATCTACATATTAAATTACTATTTTCCATGAAATATTCTTGTAATAACAACCATCAACAAACGAGAACCAAAACCCCGTGAAAGAGTGTGTCCCACACTCGTAGCGTTAGCTTGTAGGTATATATACATACACACATCCTTGCCCTCCATCCTTCCTAATACAACCCATAAAAATAAGTACTTCGAAAATGGAAGCTTCCTGCCCTTCCTTTTAGATACTTGTCATATGTATAGCTATATTTTCTTTTGGTTAGCTATCTACAATAAGATTCTATCCGTTGAGAATTTACTTAAAAGAGGTATGCAAATTATTAACAAGTGTTATTTGTGTGAAGTAGAATGAGAATATTCTTATCATTTTCCACTTGGTTATCCTTTTTTTGCGATGCTTTTTTCCTCATTCTAGACAAGTTGGGGATGTAGTGGGTGTTTCCAAACTCCTTGGAAAGTTTTATTTTCAACATATCTCCTCTTTTAGAGCCTCTTAGATTAGGTGCCTATGGTGCTTCCTACTACCACAATTATTTTAGGATATATGGAAGGAGATAAATGCTAGAGTATTTAAAAACTACAAGAGATATGCTTTCATAGTCGGTCATAGAATTTTGTGGAGTTCGATTGAGAACATTTTCAATGTATTTTCAGACTTGGGGAAGAATTCTCAAAGGAGTACTCCCGCAAAAGTTCTTTTTGAAGCAAATATGGATTTCACATGGATTTATCCTAGGCCTCTTATTCCTAATCCAAGGTGTAGCATGAGGTGGTTCCACCCTTCCAATAGGTGGCTCAAATTGAAACTTCTTACTACACGGAGACCAGAGCCACCTTCCAAGGCATAAAACTCCTGGTTGATGTGGGAGAATTGAATGCTGAAATTGAAGGGGATTAGATGAATGTGATCAATATTCTTAATTCCCTTTATCACCCCAAGTTGGATTACTGCTAAGATGATGTGGAAGTCAAGAAGGTACATTTAGGGTCTAAATCAATTTAGGGTGCTACACATTCTAAGAGAGGGTAATTTTCTAGCATATTTTTTGGCCAATATAGGCACCAACCAACTGAGCCATATAGTGTGGAGAAATAACTTCCCAACAGATCTACTAAATCTTCTTAATGCAAAATCTACTTAATTGAATTCATAGATCTATTCAATGAAAATTCAAGATGTTACATCATATTTATCCCATAAGTGTTATTTCTTATTTAAATTTAAATTACTAGAATGACTCATAATGTAGGTGTGACTCCAAATTCATCCGTTGGTGTCCTAAGTATTGTTTGTGGGTCATTATATCTTATCTCATTTACTCTCGATAGTTGATACAATTCACTTCCTCAAATGATTTCTCAATTTCAAATTCAAATTTGCAGAGTGGCACTCATTTCTGATTTCCAAAACCCATTTGTTGGGGGCTTAGGTGGAAATCTGAGTTGATGTAGGTCCGAAGGTAAGCTCACAAAATTATAAATTGAACATTCGCTTAGGCAATAGTTTGCCTAAATTATTTATAACAATAATAATCAACTAATCTAACATCTATCTCTATTTTGGAATATGATAGACATCAAAGCTTCTGGGCCCCAAAATCCCACGTTACGCCAACTCCACAGTCATCCTATGCATCCGTCAGTGCCTGCACCCCCTTACCCCGAACACTTTAAGCTGCCTCAGTTGGCAATATTTAAGGGTGAGGAGGATGCCCAAGAGCATGTGACCAGATTCCTGAGCCAATGTTTTGGCATTCAGGACAATGATGCATTGTTGCTAAGGACATTTATAACCACATTCGTGGGCCCTGCCTCGGATTGGTTCACTCAATTGTCGAAGCACAACATCAATAACTTGGATCAGTTAGTGGATGCATTCCTCGAATGCTTCACCTTTAACACCAAGAAGAAGGCATCACTAAGTGACCCGGCCAGCCTCGAGGAAGTATGAGGAAGAGACCATGGCGGCCTATGGGAATCGGTGGAGGACTCTGCTTTCCAAGCTACCCTACCTCCCTCCTATGTCCGACCTTACACAAATGTTCTCATGAAGTTGTTTGAGATTGATCTCTATGCTATTGTAGCTGCAACAATATGCCACCTTAGAGGAAGCTCTAGTGCAAGCCAGAATCATCGAAGAGATCAAGATACAGGATGGCGAGATTGCCAAACCTAAGAAGAAAGAATGGAACAAGAACACAAAAATAGGGACTACGCAACAGAAACCCACTGTGGTCAATCAAGTTGCTATAAATGTCCCTAAGCCTACACAAGAAATACAGCCTCAAAAGGCTAACTATCAGGTAGTGCCTCCTAATAATTATGAAAGAGAAAACCATAAGCAGGAGCAAAATCAGCAGCGTCACCCTAGGCGACAGTACACACCTTATACGGAGTCTAGGGACTCCCTATTTGACCGCTTGTCAGCGACAAACTTGATCAACCTTCCAGAGATTCAAACCATAGATCCCAACGCTCCCAAGCCTAAGGGATACCGGGAGGACTTGTATTGTAGGTTCCACAGGTGGAGGGGACATGACCTGAATGCATGTTGGAAGTTCAAAGGATTGATACAAGACCTGATTGACAATAAGACGTTGGCAATGGACAACCCCGTAGTGCCAAACAACCAGCAGATGGGAGTTTTCAAAGACCCCTTGCCTGCCCATGAGGCACAAGCAAAACCCCTTCAAGTCAATGAGGTGCAACAGAATTGCCCCATGCAAGGGTATGTAGGAATGATAAGCATAGTGACTAGGAACAAGAGATACCCAAGAGTTGCCCCCGAGGCAGCCACAAGAGAGGTTCCATCGACGTCACAACCTCAACAACACCCTATGCAACCACCTCCGCCTAGACCCGTGGCCACGATTCGGACCAAACTCACGTAGAGTTTGAGGACCACATCGGCTAGGCTCTCCATATACGAGCTTATACAACAATCAACACCCCATCGGGAGGCTCTAATGGAGATATTGAAAGCCATCGAGTTGCAGCCCCACGAAGCGAATTCCTTCAACAACTTCGTGGGACATGTCAAACGATGCATGGAGCCAGTCATCACCTTTCGAGAGGATGAAGTTAAATCAATGTCTGATGACATGGCAGATCCACCCCTGCACGTTATCGCATGGGTCAACGGGATCCCGTATAAGAGGGTGTTGGTAGACACTGGCTCATCCAATAACATCATTACCACAGCAGCATTGAAACATCTAAAGTTTCCAGCCTCTCACATCACGGCTTCCACCTATACACTGCGAGCATTCAATGATGCGATATGCTCGATAGTTGGCACAATTGTCCTACCCATTCAAGTAGGACAAAAGACGATACCTACATTGTGCCATATTTTGGAAGGTGAGATGGCTTATAACATCTTGCTAGGGCGGCCATGGATCAGGGACATGAAGTGTGTCCCTTCGATAGCTCATCAATGTTTGAAGTATACATTTGAAGGGGAAGTACATGTAGTCCCGACGGACTTAGAACCCTTCAAATATTGCAATGCGGTGCAGCTGATGCCGCAATCGACCCTTCCATCGATGCACTTGGATTTTTAGTTAAATCCATCTAGACAGGGTCCGATTCTGCAAGCATCCCTGGTGATAAATCCATCAAAACCCCAGCCAGGTACATCTTCATCATTTGGTCCTTCACCAACAATGCCACCTATCATGGCTAAATAGAAGGACAAAGGGAAGCAAACCCTGGAAGAGGCTCAACCCCTAGAAGAGGCGCTGCCAATAGTATCAACCATCTCTACCGAAGAGATGCCTAGCACAATGGAAGTTGAGGCTCCTAGTTCACCCAACATGGAGTGGACTCAGGAAGAGCTTCCGTTCCCTCCCTCTCAATCGCCAACAATCACTGTTGAAATGGCCAATACGGGCTTGGGGGAGTATCTAGTGCGGAATGTTGTAGCAACGACTGCGCTAGAGTCCATGCAAGACATGGGGAGACCTCGCCTCCCCATCGGTACAATTGTTCCTTTAGGCTACCCGCCAAACCAGACAAACTTTGTGTATGGGGGCCTTGATCATGGTACCGAGCCATGCATGCAAGAGGACGAAGATGAAGAGCCTTTTGCAGAAGATGTCAACTATCTGTCTAACCCGGACTTCGCTCTGAGATATCTTGGCCAATGCAATTGGCATGGATACGGGCTAGGCAGGTATGAGCAAGGAGTGCGTGTCCTTTGCCAGCCAAGATACCAAATGCCTTATGACAAGTCGGGAGTGGGGTTCAACCACCCCCTGCCCTTGGACATCTTGGTGGAAAACATGCAAGGCCTAGGGATAGGCAACAAGGGTGGATTGGCATCAGATCCTTATGCCAACCCAAACACAATGTATACATTGGGAGATTACCTCCCATGGTCAACAACCACCCTTGTTAACCTCAATAACCCTTCTCCTTTGCTAGAGAGAGGCGAAAGTTTGGGGACTCACTTTCAAGGAAGGTATAAATAGTGTCAAGAGGGATCTTCGGAGGATGAATCAGAATATGAACCAGCATCATATGATCCCTTCGAATCCGATAGTGATCACTCACAAGTGATCCCCATGAATGACTATCAAGAGAGCCTCTTGACAATGTTCCCTCTAGAGGCTCCAATCGAGCCGATGTCAGCGTCAAGAGAATCAGGTCCCCCCACGGAGAGTGGAACAACCACAATGGGGCCAGATTAATTTGCTCGAGCAGGATGAGCCTGTAATGCCTCAAATAGTTGTCGGAGCCAACAAGGGCTTTTGGATCTCCGATAGTGATTACGAAGATGAAACAGAAATGACATATCTTAATCACATGCGACAGATGCCGCAACCATACCCCTTGGAGATTAACGACATATTTGAATAGATGGGCATAGTGCCAGGGCACGAGTGGTACGTAGACCCAGCGGGGTGGGACCAAGTGTTGGATCCGCCACTCCAGGTATACGAAGAGCACCTTCCACCTCGAGACCCTAGGGTGATATCAGTGCCGAGGGTAGACCCTATCCTCCTATCAGCACATAGGGCCGATCCATTCATGCCAATACCTCTAGAGCCAGATCCGGAGCACAGAGAACATCCAGAGTGTTCGAGTCATCACACCCATGGTAATGGAGACCAAAATCATTTCATCAACATGATCTCCATTGACTTAACCGCCCCCATCCGCAATCTGGCCGACCCAACATGGTCATTGCATCTAGACATAGATGCCATTGACTGGGATCACGTCAATTCACCTCCATCCCCATCAGAGTATTGGCCTTTCGGTAAAATGCTTCATTTTACCCCAGGGACAACTCAGGATATCTTTCATGCCGAAGAGGAACCCGAGGTTCCCAACGCAGATTTAAACTCAGCAAATGATATCCATTTGATCCCAACTCCACATCAGTTGGAGGACGGATCCCACATGTCGATCGAGGAGACGACTGACGTAGACATCGGCTTGGATCCAATGAATCCACAGATCATCAAGCTGGGGGTAAGCTTATCCCCTGAAGAGCAAGCCGACTACATTGCCCTTCTCAAAGAGAAGAAGGAGGTTTTTGCATGGTCATACAGAGACATGCCGGGGCTAGATCCGTAGCTAGTCATGCATAATCTAACGCTTGATCCGACAGTCAAGCCAGTTAAGCAAAAACTACGTAAGATGCACCCAACAGTGGCCTTGATGGTCAAAGATGAATTGCAAAAGTTGTTGGATGCATAGTTTGTCATCTGCGTGGATTATCCACCATGGCTGTCCAACATGGTGCCCATCAAAAATCTCGACGAGAGGATTCGCATATGCACTAATTTTTGAGATCTAAACAAAGCGAGTCCTAAGGATGATTTCCCCTTGCCAAGCATCGACGCATTGGTAGATGCTACAATGGGTCACGAAATGCTATCCCTCATGGATGGTTTCTCGGGATACAATCAGATTCGTATCAATCCCGAAGACCAACTAAAAATGGCGTTCACAATGCCTTGGGGGACATTTTGTTATAAGGTCATGCCCTTTGGCCTTAAAAATGTTGGCGCCACCTACCAACGTGCCATGACGTACATCTTCCATGATTACATGCATAAAACTTTGGAAGATTACATGGATGATTTGTTGGCCAAGTCTCTTTTGCGCCCAGATCATCTCGATGACTTAAGCAAGATCCTCGATCGCCTCATGGAACATAAAGTCAGACTGAATCCCAAGAAGTGCGTATTTGGCGTCACATCTAGAAAACTCTTGGGTTTCATAGTCTCAAAGCGAGGCATCGAGGTGGACCCAAACAAAGTCAAGGCAATCCTTGAAATGGTTCCCCCAACTACCATTAAGCAGCTCAGAAGTCTGTAGGGAAAGGTCACGTCAATCAAGCGCTTCATAGCGTAGCTATCTGACAAGTGCCGACCCATGAACAAATTATTGCACAAGGGGGTAGCATTTCACTGGGATGACGAGTGCCAGTCAGCCTTTGACGACATCAAACGATACTTGGCTTCGCCGCCAGTATTGGCACCACCTAGACCAGGAGTGTCATTCTACTTATACATCTCAGCTACCGAGGTGGCACTGGGCGCCATGCTAGCCCGGAAGAATGAACTTCACAAAGAACAGGCTACTTACTATCTTAGCCGCACCCTGGTCAGTTATGAACTTAACTATGCATACGTCGAGAAACTTTGCTTGGCAGTGGTGTTTGCTACCAAAAAGCTATGCCACTACATGCTGAGCAACACTACGTATGTTGTGTCTAAGGAGAATCCATTGTGGTACATGATGAGTCGTACTTATCATAGTAGTCGCACGACGAAATGGATCATGTTGTTGACGGAATTTGACATAGAGTTTATTGGACAGAAATCCATCAAAGGACAGGTCATAGCCGATCAACTAGCAGAGGCTCCTCTCGAAGACGATCAGCCTCTGGTCATAGAACTACCCGATGATGGGGTCTTCCATGTCTCAGAATCACTAGATTCTGATGAGCCTGAGTCACAGGCCGACATAACCCTATTTTTTGATGGTTCTAAATGTGAGCAAGGTGGTGGCATGGGAATTGTATTCTTCACACCGCAAGGGGCTCCAATGCCCCTGTCCTTTAAATTAGACTTCCCATGCACCAACAATAATGCAGAGTATGAAGCCTTGCTCATAGGTCTTCAGACAACAATCACCATGAACATCAAATGACTGAACATCTTTGGTGATTCATTGTTAATTGTCAACCAAGTCAAAGGGGTATTCCAATGCAAATGCCCAGTTCTGCAGGCCTACAAAGCCCTTGTGGACAAATTCCTGGCGAAGCTTGAGTGGTACGACATCGAGGCACTCCCTCGGTCATCGAATCATTTTGTGGACACTATGGCCTCCTTGGGGTCACTAATCCCGCAAGACCTTTCTGGTGATATGACAACCATTCAAGTCAAAACACTATCACAATCCATGATGGAGCGTGCAAGCTCTGACTTGACGCCAGGAATCCACATGATCCAGATTGAACCATCCTCGGATAAGTTCTCTCGAATCCACGATCATCTGAAACATGCCAACTGGGGGTCCTTGTTCTCCCCTACTCCCATTAATAGCAACACAATGCTATTCTTACAAGTTCTCTCCCACTCAGCGTTTTCTAGGGATGAACTTCAAGAGGGATTGGTTGTTCATACCATCGAGGCTTTCGATCAGCAGGATTGGTATTCACCCATAAGGGACTACCTCAAGTTAGGTAATCTCCCACTTGGATTGACGCATGCCGCAAAATGAGCATTCAAGCAGAAAGTGGCTAAGTATGTCTTGTTAGGAGACATTTTGTACCATCATAGCTATGAAGGAATCCTCCTTCGTTGCTTGGACCAGCAAGAGTCCACTTGGGCGATCGCCCAAGCGCACGATGGTACGTGTGGTGGCCACTTCAGTGGTATGGCCATCGCAAAGCGCATTCTTTGCATGGGCTATTATTGGCCATCTTTAGAGCGAGATTGTTGCGCATATGTAAGGAAGTGCGTGAAGTGTCAACACCATGCTAATTTGACACATGTACCTTCCTAGGCCTTGCAGCCGATCCAGTCGGCTTGGCCATTTTCGTAGTGGGGCTTAGATCTAATCGAAAAGATCTCCCTCGCATCGTCAAGTCATCACATGTTTATCATAACGGCCACAGAGTATTTCACCAAGTGGGTGGAAGCAGTTCCGCTTACCTCTACGATAGGACCCCGCATTGTGGAGTTCATTTTACATAACATCATATGTCATTTTGGTATTCCATCCAAAATAATCTCGGATAATGGGACGTCATTCAAGAACAAAGACGTGCATGCTTTGACCACAAAGTACAAAATTCAGCATAGTTTTTTGACACCCTATTATCCGTAGGCAAATGGGCAAGCAGAGGCGTCAAACAAAATGCTAGTTGCCATCCTCAAAAAGATAGTCGCAGACAGTCATAAGGATTGGCACATCCAAATCCCACTTGCCCTATGGGCTTATCGCACTAGCATTCGGATGCCCACTGGGGCAACTCCATTTTTGCTCGTGTATGGCTCCGAGGCAGTCATGCCTCTCGAGTTGGAAATTCCTTCCCTGCGCATATCAATGCAAGAGTTCATCGATGATGACACTGCATGGCAGGCCCGGTTAGACCAGCTTACATTGCTTGATGAATGATGCGTTAATGCTCTCGAGCATTTACGTATCTATCAAGAGTGACTTAAGAAAGCATACAACATGAAAGTTCACCTGAGGGATTTTCAGGTTGGTGACTTGGTCTTAAAAGAGAACCAACAGAACTCTAGTTTGCCATCCCATCTAAGGGACAAGTTCACGGCAAATTGGTTAGGTCCATATGTAATTGATAGTAAAATAGGACCTGGGACATACCGGCTAGCCTCTCTTGATGGAATCAAGGAACTAGAACCCTTGAACATCAGTCATTTGTGGCCATTCCATATCTAAGAGAGCCATATCCCAAACAAAATGCTCCAAGGATTCCTACAATCGCTTGGTCAATCCCAAAATGCTCCAAGGATTCCTACAATCGCTTGGTCAATCCCAAAATGCTCCAAGGATTCCTACAATCGCTTGGTCAATCCCAAAATGCTCCAAGGATTCCCACATCTTGGTCATACCAAAAAATTCCCCAAGGTACCCATTACCAAAAAGCTCCAAGGATTCCCACAATCGCTTGGTCAAAAATAAGAAAATTCAAAAACAGTAAAATCATCAAAAATAACAAAAATTTGCATCTCATTTCTAGGCATACTCCAACTCATCACAACAATAAAGAGCTCTTTTCACATCTCATCTTCATATTCACAAAAAATCAATCCATCAAAAACACAAAAATATGTAGCTGCATTAAGCATCACATCCATACATTGCATATTTGTGGTCATACAAGTCAAAGGCACCATAGACTGTAATTACTCCGCCAATCCATCTTGTTCCACATTTCTCCATTCTATAAGCAGTCCATCAAAAATAAATGCCATTCACTTCTTTTTACCATACCAGAGTCAGTGGTCTTCTAATGTATCAAGAGTTTTCATCCTTCAGTCATCATTTAGCTTTCTAGCCACGTACTGTACCAAGTCAGACAGATTTTACGAAGGTAGAGTTCTACTTGGATCACACCTTGTTACGTAGCATCCCAACACAAATTAAAACACATAAAAATTCCCAAGTTGTGTGAATGAAAGATGAAACCTGCACAGCAATCCAGGTCACCATAAGCGAAATGGTTATCTTGCTCATCCCCCTATGCGAATGACCCCAAGAATGCTGAGAGTTGGCAAAAGGACAAGCATCTTCCCTACCCAATTCCCCAAGAATCCCAAGTTCTCAAAAAGTTGCAAACATCATAAAATCTTGCAAAAAGTCAAAACTCCAAAAATTTGACATCACCACCAAAGTGCATACATCAAAAGGCACATACAATAGTGATTCTCATCACTCGAAATTCAAATCCCTTGCTCAAAAGAAAAATATATAAAAATAAACAGTGATTTTTATCACTACAAAAGAGCAAGTATCCCAATACAATTGAAGAAAAGAAGGGAGTCGAACTTGAATCCCTGGAACTCTCAGCATTCCGACAGGTCATGAGGCAAACCTCAATATCGGTTTGGTGGATAGCCTATCGGTCACTGGTGGTAAACCTCCCGCATGACGATATATCTATCACATTAACTCATGTACAGATCAATGTTTGCATGTGGATGAGCTAGCTTATGGTATCCTAGATAGCACCGTAGATTAATCTGACTAAATACAACAAAGGAGTTAGTGGAGCTAATTAGGTGATCCTCAGTATAGGTTTGGTTGATAGCCTATCTGGCACTAGCGGTATCCTGACAAATACCACATAAACGAACTCAATTGCACACACAGGGATGTGAAATAACTTGGTCAAAGACAAGTCCGATTCATACCTTGTCCAAAAGTCTTGTAAGATAAAGTACAGTCATGGCTAGTTAGTTAAAACCATCTGAGTCTCAGAAAACCTTAGCTACATTTCTAAACCAACTACGCTATCTTTCATCCTCGCATTGCCATCAACAATCACCAAAACCACAAAGTTCTAAACAGTCTATGGTGCCCTCGCCAAACAACACAAATTCAATTCATCCATTACATTTGCATATCCTAAAATTTAGAAACATTTGCATTCATCATAACATATGCATCCATCAAAATAAATTAACATGCATACATCCATACTCATCACTCATCATGCATAAAATCAAATCATCACACACGCATAAATAAGCAAAAATTGCACAAAAATGCACCAAAACAGCTAATAAACTTGCCCGATGAGAGTGCTTTTGCACTTGACATTCCGGGCATGCAAAATAGACGTCGGGGTCACAAATCCTCACTATCCTACTCCCTAAGAAGGCTACCATAGCCGGACCGCTCCACGGGAAGACGGATCTTCGAGAATTTCATCCCCAAACACGCAAAAGGGTCAAAACCCACCCAAAAATAGTAATAACATTGCCGAACGAAGGCGCCTTCGCGCCTGACATTCTTGGCATCCAAAATAGACGTTGGGGTTACAAATTGTCACTATCCTACTCCCTAAGAAGGCTACCATAGCCGGACCGCTCCACGGGAGGACGGATTTTTGCCAATTTTAGCTCCAAAAAGCGTCACAAAAAGGGTTAACACCCACCAAAAATAGGTCTAAATGTCGGAAAACTGCACACGCTTAATGCTAAAACATCTAAAGGCACCCTCACACAAGTCATCTTGGGTCAAGCGACTCGTCACTTTTCTCATGAAGGTCATTCCCTCATCGATTCGTCGCTTGAGGGGGTAGTCACACTTAGTCACCAATCAACAAATACACACCCAATTAAGGAAAACGACATGCATTCAAAGAATCATTGACAAAGACAATTACGCTCCTGCTTGGGGTAGTAAACAAGCAATAATCACAACCTGATCAAATCACTTGGCATTTCGTGAATCATGAACTCAAGGTTCTCACAGACAAAAGGTTGCGCCCTTTGCCTATTCATGACCGATCAATGTCCAAGATCAAGTAACACCTCACCGAAAAAGGTTAACACTTGAATTGAGTTCCTTCGCTCGTTAGAAGCAAGGATTCAAGAATGCATGCCCTTTCCATACTT
This sequence comes from Wollemia nobilis, assembly GCA_028583015.1. Lineage (NCBI taxonomy): Eukaryota > Viridiplantae > Streptophyta > Pinopsida > Araucariales > Araucariaceae > Wollemia > Wollemia nobilis. Next base: position 4,611,540 of record JAQPPZ010002458.1, read on the forward strand.
GGGGCATCAAAATTTGGTTAGGTTACTGAGAAACCCTAATCATTAGTGCTTTGGTTATCTATTTTTGCTCGATGCTGTGCCATGCACAGCGCATCCCAAAAAGGGGCATCTGTAGACACCAAAACAGCACCAATCCAATTATGTGACTGCAAACACTGATCGCATTGACACACACAGCCCCAAGGGCAGCCCCCAGAGGTTAAACAGTGGTCCTAACCACTCTCACAATAGTTTTGGAAGGTCAGAGATCAATTTGGCACCTTCAAGCACTTTGCTCAATATCCGTTCCACCCTGGAACGAATTCAAACTGGGATTCGCCCCACCCAGGGACGAATTCTGGATTCGCTCCAGGGTGGGGCGAATTGCAGGTTTGACGGGAAAAAAGTCAAATCTTGACAAATGGTAGCTCAGATCCGCCACTCAACGCTTCCTTCATCGCATGGGAGTATGGGTGAGCATTTTCGAGCGTTAGAGGCAATTACAAGGGCAGTCATGAAGTCCCTATTCAGGGAGGAATCTCCTTCCCCCTGGGAAGGCATGATTGCCAAGTGGCGCCTCTGCATGCCCATTTCAAGAGACCTCTAGGTCTATAAATTGGTGAGTTTCCTCACCCCAAAATATAGAGAGAAGGAGCATTTTAGAGCAACGAAGTGCTGTCATTTTATTTTCATACCTCACACCTTTTGGATTTGCGCCTTTCACATCCTTGATCTCCTTTAGAGGGGAGGTCATTGGGTGACTATTGGGAGGATGAATCTTGAGCCCAAAACCTGACATTTGGCCACAATATCCCACCAAATTTTCCGACAATACCACACAAGAGGTTTTGGACCCATCCCAAGTGGATTGGTGCCGAAATCAGGCCTCAAACGGTGGGCGGCCTGCCCCATGGGCGCCCCCTCCCACATTGCCACAATCCTAATCGCCCCCTTCGGAGCGATGGGAATTCCATGGTAGACTTGCTTTCTTTCATTTTTGCATTCAATTCTATGATGCTTAGATAGGTTGTCATTTAAATTTCGTCTCGTTTTGAACAATTTTGATCATATTTCTATCTTTGCTCGCTTCTACTAATCTACAGGTAGCATCATCAAATTCCCATTGATGGAGGCCAAATTGGGAAAATCTGACCATCTGGGTCTTCCCAAAATGCCCCCAATTAGCTAACCCCAAGTTTGCAGGTCTTTTGGAGCTTCCTAGGTAGGACATTTGGGACAGTACCTTTTCGGCGTTTTGTTGTAGGTGAATTCGTCCCACCCCGGAGCGAATTCAAATCGGTGAGGAATTTCCTGACTGTTATTTTTGCAGGGCCTTCCTGGTGGTGTCTTGATGCCCCTATCAAATTTTTAGAGCATTTGGATTCATTTTAGTCATAGTTTAATTCATTTTTCTCATTCACTTATCGTAGGCTTGGGGATTGCATGCTTTGTTTTATCCGCAGGTGCTACTGACCATTTCTTGTTCCTTTGAACGTAGGGTCTGGACATCGGAGGAGCAGCGAGGAGTCAAGACTCATCAACGCAAGTGGCGGTGATATTTGGTCCGCCCATTTTACATGTGGGCACGCGGAAGAAGGAAAGGCACCCATGGATGTAACAAGAACGCATACTTAAACGCTCCTAGCCCTTGGAAGGGGAGGATGCGCATTGTAACCGAGTTGTGAAACATATCAATAAAAAGGGCTGTCTTCTTTATTCACATTTGTTTCATTTTGATTCGCTCATGCTTTTCCCTCTTTTCATGCACTTTCAAATTCCTAGGATTTAGCGCTAAGTTCGGTTCTGTTTGCATCGCATATTCGCTTTCCTTTTTGCTTTCGTATCCTCGTGCTTTCACTACCTCGATGCCTCATTTTGAGACTATGAAACCCAAGAGTTTTCCAGATGTGACACCAAATATGCACTTCTTGGGGTTTAGTCTGACTTTGTGTTCGATGAGGCGATCGAGGATCTTGCTTAAGTCATCGAGATGATCTGGGCGCAAAAGATATTTGGCCAACAAATCATCCATATAATCTTCCAAAGTTTTATGCATGTGATCATGGAAGATGTATGTCATAGTGCGTTGGTAGGTGGTGCCAACATTTTTAAGGCCAAAGGGCATGACCTTATAACAAAATGTCCCCCAAGGCATTGTGAACACCATTTTGAGTTGATCGTTGGGATTGATACGAATCTAGTTGTATCCCAAGAAACCATCCATGAGGGAAAGCATTTCGTGGCCTACTATAGAGTCTACCAATGCGTTGATGCTAGGTAAGGGGAAATCATCCTTGGGACTCACTTTGTTTAGATCTCAAAAATTGGTGCATATGTGAATCCTCCCATCGGGCTTCTTGATGGGTACCATGTTGGACAGCCATGGTGGGTAATCCACGCAGATGACAAACTGTGCATCCAAAAGATTTTGTAGCTCATCTTTGACCATTAAGGCTACTTTTGGGTGCATCTTACGTAGTTTTTTCTTGACTGGATTGATTGTCGGATCAAGCGTTAGATTATGCGTGACTAGCTGCGGGTCTAGCCCCGACATGTCTTTGTAGGACCATGCAAAAACCTCCTTCTTCTCTTTGAGAAGGGTAATGTAATCGGCTTGCTCTTCGGGGGATAGACTTACCCCTAGCTTAATGATTTGCGGATTCATTGGATCAGAGCCGATGTCTACTTTAGTCGTCTCTTTGACTGACATGTGGGACCCATCCTCCAACTGGTGTGGAATTGGGATCAGGTGGATATCAGTTGCTGAATTTAGATCTACGTTTGGAATGTTGGGTTCCTCTTCAGCATGGAAGATATCCTGAGTTGGTCTTGGGGTGAAATGAAGCATCTCATCGCAAGGCCAGTACTTTGATGGAGATGGTGGCGAGTTAGCACGATCCCAGTCTATGGCATCTAGGTTTAGATACAATGGTCATGTTGGATCGGTTGGATTGTGGATGGGGGCGGTTAAGTCAATGGAGATCATGTTGATGAAGTGAATTTGGTCTCCATTACCACGCGGGTGGTGACTCGGACATCCTTGGTGATCTTTGTGCTCCGGATCTGGCTCTATGGGTATTGGCACAAATGGATCGGCCCTATGTGTAGATAAAAGGATAGGGTCTACCCTTGGCACTGATGGCTCTATAGGGTCTCTGGGTGGAGGGTGCTCTCTGTATGCCTGAAGTGGCAGATGCAACACTTGGTCTAGTTGTACTTGGTTTAGGTGTCACCTATGCCTTGGCCCCATGTTTAGCTGTTCAAACATGTCATCAATGTCCATGGGGTATTTTTGTTGCCACATATGATTGAGATATGCCATCTCAGTCTCGTCTTCATAATCGCTATCAGATATCCATAGGCCTTCATTGGCTCTGATAGCTTTTTACGAAATATGAGGCTCGTTCTGCTCGAGCAAGTTAATTTGGTCCCATCGGGGTTGCTCCGCTCTCTACGGGAGGACTTGATTCTCTTGAGGTGGCATTTTATTGATTGGAGCATTCAAGGGGAACATCGCCACGAAGTCCTCCTGATAATCATCTATGGGCGTCACTTGCGAGTGATTGCTATCAGACTCGAAAGGGTCCCAAGGCGCTACCTCATACTCTGACTCATCTTCTGAAGATCCTTCTTGACCTTGTCTATATCCCTCTTGTAGGTGAGTCCTCAAACTTTCTCCTTTCTCGATCGAAGGGAAAGGGTTGTTGAGGTCAACAAGGTTGGTTGTTAACAATGGGAGATAATCCCCCAATGTGTACGTTGTGTTAGGATTGGCATATGGGTCTTGTGCCAACCCATCCTTGTTGCCTATCCCTAGGCCTTGCATGTTCTCTACCAAGATGTCAAGGGGCAAAGGGTGGTTGAACCCTACTCCTGATTTGTCGTACGACATCTGATATCTTGGTTGACAAAGAACGCGCACCCCTTGTTCATATCTACCTAACCCATATCCCTACCAATTACATTGGCCAAGGTATTTCAAAGTGAATTCCAAGTTGGACAGATAGTTGACATTCTCGGCAAAGGGCTCTTCATCCTCTTTCTCTTGCAGGTAAGGTTCAATGTCGTTGTCGAGGCCCCCATATACAAAATTTTTCTGGTTTGGTGGGTAGCCCATAGGGACAATAGTGCCGATGGGGAGGCGAGGTCTCCCCATGTCCTGCATGGACTCAAGCGTGGGTGTTGCTACAATGTTCCACACTAGATACTCCCCCGGGCCCGTATTAGCCATCTCAATGGTGATCATTGGTGGTTGAGGGGGAGGGAATGGGAGTTCTTCCTGAGTCCACTCCATGTTGGGTGAACTAGGCGCCTCGACTTCCATTTGACTAGGCACCTCTTCGGTAGATATGGTTGAGACTGATGGTGGTGCCTCTTCCAGGGGTTTCTTCCCATTGTCCTTCGATGTGGCCACCGTAGGTGGCATCGTTGGTGAAGGACCAGACGATGAAGATGGACCTGACTGGGGATTTGAGGTACTTAACAGTGGGGATGTATGCGAAATTGGACCCTGTTTGGATGGATTCAACTGAAAGTCCAAATGTGTCGATGGAAGGGTCGATTGTGGCATCAGCTGCACCGCATTGCAATACTTGAAGGGCTCTAAGTCTGCCGAGACCACATGCACTTGCCCTTCGTATGTGTACTTTAGGCATTGATGGGCTATCGAAGGGACACACTTCATGTCCTTGATCCAAGGCTAGCCCAGTAAAATATTGTAGGCCATCTCACCTTCCAGAATGTGGCACAATGTAGGAATAGTCTTTTGTCCCACTTGGATGGGCAGGACAATTGTGCCAACCGTCGAGCATATCGCATCATTGAATGCTCGAAGGGTATAGGTGGAGGCCACAATGTGAGATGCTGGCAACTTGAGGTGTTTCAATGCCGTTGTTGTGATTATATTACTGGACGAGCCAGTGTCCACTAACACCCTCTTAAATGGAATCCCGTTGACCCGTGCAATGACGTGCAGGGGTGGATCCACCATATCACCAGTCATCGATTTCAGTTCGTCTTCTCTAAAGGTGATGACTGGTTCTGTACATCATTTTACATGTCCCACAAAGTTGTTGAAAGAGTTTGCTTCATGGGGCTGCAGCTCGATGGCTTTTAATATCTCCATTAGAGCCTCCCGATGGGGCGATGATTGTTGGATGAGCTCGTAGATGGAGAGCCTAGCCGACATGGTCCTTAAAATTTGGGTAAGTTTAGTCCGAATCATGGCCACTGGTCTAGGCGGGGGAGGTTGTGTAGGGTGTTGTTGAGGTTGTGACGTTGATGGAACCTCTCCTGTAGCCACCGTGGGGGCAGTTGTGCTTGGGTACCTCTTGTTCCTAGTCACTATGCTTATCATCCCTACATACCCCTGCATGGGGCAGTTCTGTGTCACCTCATTGACTTGAAGGGTCTTTTCCTGCGCATCATGGGCAGGTAGGGGGTCTTTGAAGACCTCCATCTATTGGTTGTTTGGCACCATGGGATTATCCACCGCTAGCATCTTGTTGTCTATTAGGTCTTGCACTAAGCTTTTGAACTTCCAACATGCGTAAAGGTCATGTCCTTTCTGTCGATGAAATCTACAGTACAAGTCTTCCCTATAGCCCTTGGGTTTTGGCGCGTTGGGGTCTACGGGTCGACTTTCTGGCAGGTTTATCAGGTTTGCCGTGGACAAGCGGTCAAACAAGGAGTCTTTAGACTCTGTGAAGGGTGTGAATTGTCGCCTAGGGTGACGCTGCTGATTTTTCTCTTGCCTATGATTTTCCTTTTCATAGGTGTCAAGAGGAACTACCTAGTAATTAGCCTTTGGGGGTTGTGTTGCTTGTGCAGGCTTAGGTATGTTTATAGCAACCTGATTGACCATGGTGGGTTTCGGTTGTGTTGACCCAATTTTGGCATTTTTGGGCCACTCTTTCTTGCGTGGCTTGGCAATCTCACCATCCTGTATCTTGATCTCCTCTATGATTCTGGCTTGCGCCAGGGCTTCCTCGAGAGTGGCATATTGTTGCAGCTACAATAGCATGGAGATCGACCTCAAACAACTCTTCAAGAACATTTGGGTCAGGTCGGCCATGGGAGGGAGGTAAGGTAGCTTTGAAAGCAACGTCCTCCATTGATTTCCATAGGCCGCCATGGTCTCCTCCTCATACTTCCTGAGGCTAGCTAGGTCACTTAATGATGCCTTCTTCTTGGTATTGAAGGTGAAACATTCGAGGAACGCGTCCACTAGTTGGTCCAGGTTGCTGATGCTATGCTTCGGCAACTGGGTAAACCAATCCGAGGTAGGGCCTATGAACGTGGTTATAAATGTTCTTAGAAGCAAAGCATCATTGTCCTGAATGCCAAAGCATTGGCTCAGGAATCTTGTCACGTGCTCTTGGGCATCCTCATCCCCTCTAAAGATTGCCAATTGAGGCATTTTAAAGTGTTCAGGGTATGGGGGTGCAGGCACTGAAGGATGCACAGGGTGACTGTGGAGCTGGCGTAAAGTGGGATTTTGGGGCCCATAAGTCTTGGTCTCCATAGACTCTAAGCGCTCTAGTAGTGCTTTGTATGCATCGAAAGATTTGATCTCTTCCTCCTTGGTTTGTTCCCATTGTGAATTACGGGGAACTTGAGGCCTATGGAGGGGTAGTCGGGTAGCACCCCCTGCCTTGGTAGGGCATTTCAGCCCACTCTTCTTCTTGCTTGAATTACTCATAGGCTTCTTGAGGAGTTCCTGGGCGTGACCTATAAACATGGGTGGGTGCCCACGGAGGGTGCCCATCATTGGCTCTAGGGGTGGTCTCCCACTCAGGTCTAGGAGGTCTTGGAGGCAACATTTGATAAGGTCGTGGAGACCTGTCTCACACCAAGGGGTTGTGCCTCTCATACAACTCTGTCCTATGCGTGCGAGGGGTTGGGACCCTCTCAGGCACAGTGTTCTAGAGAAACTCATCTGTTTGACGCCGAATGCGCTCTTTGCTAAGGCGATACAGGTGCTCTAACTATTGTTGATCTTGCTCAAGCTACGTGATTTGTGCTCGATGGGTGACATGTTTGGCAAATGCCAAGTCGATTTGTTTCACCGTCTTGAGTCTAGGAGGCCTAGATGCCTCCCCTACACATCTATCTCGATCGTGGTGATCCGAGATCTCTATAGGTCGCTTCCCTCTATCGAGGTTAGCGGCATTCACCCGAGGCTCTGGCCTCAGTAGGTGATCTTGATAAATAGAAGGTGCGGAAGTGCATTGTTCCCATGTTGTGTATTGCTCTTGAGGAATGTAGTGGTCTTCCTCGTGCTCCCTTTCGTATATGTGAAAGGGGCGGGCAGAGTTGGCTCACCCTGTCTGAAGAGCCTTGTGCTCTGGATTTGGCCTATTGTTTCTGATAGTAATAAGGGGTAGAGGAGGGATGATGTAATCATGTGGCCCCTCCTTATGGACCCTATGTTGTTCTAGCACTTCATCGTGCGGTGGCCACTCATAACGAGTGTCTAAGGGAGCCTTCCCGTCTATGTTGAGTGCCACATGTAAGGACTCCTCTTGAAAGGGTCTATGTTGAATGGGAGTGCCCCTCGAAGGGGTGCCTCTATAGTCCCATTCTGTCATGGTATGATGTGGACTATTTTGTGGGTCAGGCCACCAAGGTGGTATGACCAAGTCCTTGGGGCTATAGCGGAGGTGACTTGTGCCCCCTTGTACACTTTCCGTAGCTTTTGCCCGTGATTGGGCTTGGCTACGGGTGTACACCATGGTGGTGTCTCTCTACAAGATATGTCGTTTTTATCTTCTTTACAATTTTTTATGCTACACTAAACAAATAGGAGCCACACAAAAAAAGAAGTGATTATCTCGTTTATAGATTAGAGGTGTGCCCTAGATCTGGTTTAGTGTGTTTTGATTTTTGTTTTGAAAGCTTTGTAAAGAAAATTTTGTTGTATATGCAATATGAGGGCTCTTATGTCTCCCAAAATGGTCGCCCCTTCAATATACCACTGCCAGGCCATTATACCGAACCTCTCAATATACCCGCCCTTACGTGAGGGAAACTATTGGTATGCGAGAGCAGAACAGTACGTGGAACATAGGCGGTACGAAAGGGGAATCACTCTATTTTTGACACCTACCATAGAAGACTTATCCTCATGCGCTGGGAATCACCCCAGCTACACTTGGTCAGATTTCATCAGGATTTACGTCTAGCAATAGTAGCGATCAGGGTTATGTATGCAAAATTCAAGCCAAGGTGGTGATGAAATCCACCGTTGGTCTTGATCAAGTGTTGGGGTTTTACGACCAACGCCTTGATGTTTAGATTATCTCGTGGTGTGTGTGGTTATTTTTACTTGCGCAAAGAAAGGAAACATGCAGTAAAATTTCCTATGCAAGCAAAGAAATAGAAAAATCACAGAAACAGAGACATAAAATTACAGAGAGTGTTCAGACAACCTACCTCTTCTCTGCCCACACCAGATGCCCCTGAGTTTCTGCTCAAAAACTGCACAGAGAGCTAATCGTCCCGGGGTGGGATGAATAGTAGATCTATATTCATCACAGGGTGGGATGAATGCCTTATTCATCCCAGGGTGGCACAAATTCCAGTCTGTATTCGTCACAGGGTGGCACGAGCAGCAGTCCAGCGCTTGAAGGATTAACACCTGAAAGCAAAAACACACAATTTTGATCAAAAATTTGATCCCAAAATCAAGGGACAGGGTCCCACCATGATCGCCACTGAAATCACGAGGATACGGAAGCCCATAGGCATACCGGGTGCGGTGCAAACAAAAGCATACGAAATGCTAAGTCCTACAAATGAACAAAGGACTAAAGTGCATGAAAAAGGGAAAACAAACGAACTGAAATGAGATATAAAGCAAATGTAAAGTGCAACCCTTATTTTTATTAATTTTGCTTTGATACCAGGTTACAATATGTCTCCTTCCTTTTTAGGAGCTAGGAGCGTTAGATATAGCTTTGTTACACCACGGATGGTACGCTTCCCTTCGGGATCTTCCGCGTGCCCACATTTGAAATGGGCGGGCCAAACTTCACCACCGCTTGCGTGAATGCATCTGTAGTTCCTTTATGCCCCTTCGGTGTCGAGATCCTACATTCAAAGAAACAACAAATGATTAGTAGCACCTACGGATGGAGGGAAATATGCAATCCCCAAGGCCTCCGGTTAATGCATGCATGAAATAATTAAAACGGTAATCAAAACATGTCAGAATAAGATGAAATTTGGATAGAAGCATGCAAAAACTATCAGGAACACACTACAAAAGGAACAGTCGAGAAATCTGCTATAGATTTCTAATCGCTCCGGGGTGGGACGATTAGGATTGTCATAAAATGTCAAAAGGCAACCTCCTAAATGTCCCATCTAGAGGCCTCCAAAACACCTGCAAAGTTGGGGTTAGACAAAATGGGGCATTTTGAGATGACCCAGAAGGTCGGATTTTGCATATTCAGCCTCGATCGCCCTGTATATGAAAATGCTCCCTGTATGTTAGTGAAAGCGAAAAGCAATGAAAACATAGTCAAAACTCATCAGAATGGCATGAAATTTGAATGGCAGCATATATGAAAGACATAAAATAAAATGCAAAATAAACAATAAGGAAATATACTACATATTTCTAATCACTCCGGGGTGGGGCGATTAGGACTGCGATAGTGCGGGGGGCGCTCGAGGGTAGGACGCCCATCGTTTGGGGCTTGGTTTTGGCACCAATCCACTTGGGATGGGTCCAAAACCTCCTAGGGGGTTGTGTCGACAAATTGGGTGGGGTATTGTGGCCAAATGTTCAGGTTCTAGGTTCGGATTACGCTTCCAATGTTCACCCAATAACCTCCCTTCCAAAAGAGAGATCAAGGATGTAAGAAGCACAAGTGAGGGGTGAGGATGTAATTCGATAGCACTCCATTGCTCCAAATGCTCCTGCTCTATCCTTTTTTGGGGTGAGAAGACTCACCATTTTATAGACCTGAGGGTCTCTTGTGAATGAGCATGCAGAGGCGCCACTTGGCCATCATGCCTTGTCGAGGGAGAGAAGATTCCTCCCTGATTAAGGGCTCCATGACTGCCTCTATGACTGCCTCTTTGAGCTCAAAAATGCTCACTCGCACTCCCATGCATTGAAGGTGGAGTTGAGTGGCGGATCTAAGCTGCCATTTGTCAAGGTTTGACCTTTTTCCCGTCAAACCTGCTATTCGCCCCACCTTGGAGCGAATGCTGCTAATCATCTCGGGGTGGGATGAATACCAGTTTGTAATCATCCTAGGGTGGAACGAGTAGGGAGAAGAGTGCCTGAAAGGTGCCAAATTGACCTCTGACCTTCCAAAACTATTGTGGGAGTGGTTAGGACCATTGTTTAACCTCTGGGGGCTGCCCTAGGGGCTATGTATGTCAATTCGATCAGTGATTGTCGTCACATAATCGGATTGGTGCTATTTTGGTGTCTATAGTGACTTAGCCATATCGCTTCACACACAGTTCCATGTGCAGTGCGATATTTTTCCTCAGTTGAAGATAAAACAACCACCTGTTGCTTTTTACTATGCCATGAGATAGGACCAAATCAAAGATGAAAAACATAGCCTGAGGTTGATTTTTTGTCATCTATGGATCCATCATAATCATAGTCAGTGTAACTATGTAAGAAGAATGAGTTATTCTTCTTATACTCTAGACCATAATCGACATTACCCTGAATGTAGTGTAAGACTCTATTAGCTACTTTCCAATGGGAGACCTTTGGTTCTTGCATGAACCATGAGATATAGTTTACAGCATAAGTAATATCTAGTCTAGTATTAGTCAGATAGATGAGGCTTCCAATCATCCATCTATAAAGTGTTCCATCTACCTATGGTGATTCTTCATATCGTGATAACTATAGACCTGATTCCATCGGTGTTGCTTTGGTTTTACGATCAGTCATACGATATTTTTCTACTAAAGTCTTGGCATAATTTGTCTGAGTCACCCTTAGATGATTCTTTTTCTGTTCAATATCAAGGCCAAGATAGGAGTGAAGTCCTAGATCTGTCATATCAAATGACTCTTTCAAGTCATCTTTCATAGTGTTAATCAAGTTCTCTGAATTGCCAGTGATGATCAAATCATCTACATTTAACACAAGAATCACTATCTCAGAACCCGTGTTCTTGATATAGAGATTTATGTCAGATGGAATTCTCTTAAATCCATGCTGCACTAGGTGACTATCCATTTTTATATACCATGCTCTTGGGGCTTGTTTTGGCCCATATAATGATTTGACCAATTTGCAAACATGTTGCTCATGGCCTACCTCTACAAATCCAGGAGGTTGAGTCATGTATACTTCTTATTTTAAGTCACCATTAAGAAAGGTGTTTTTTACATCCATTTGATGTAATTTCCATCCGAACTGTGTTGCCATAGCACAAAGTACTTGAATGGTGGTCATCCTTGTTGTAGGATCAAAGGTTTCCTCATAGTCAAGTCCTTCATTTTGAGCATAGCCCTTTGCCACAATATAGGCTTTATTCTTATCTATAGTGCCATCTACCTTATATTTTATTTTGTAAACCCATTTGCAACCTATGGGTTTGTTTCCTTTAGGCAAATCCACTAGCTTCCATGTTTTATTCTTTATGAGGGATTTATATTCTGCATCCATAGCTGCCTTCCACTGAGTCAGTCTAAGTGCTTCATCAACTATAGAAGGTTCATTCTGATCACATGCTGATAATTAAACCCTCCTCCTCATCTATTTCCATCTCATCTTCCCTTGGTAAATCTCTATCAACAAAAATATCTTGAAAATATGCACAAATATCATCAATTGAAGTGGATGCTTCAATATTTTCTTTCTGTGTCATGCTTCTTGTCTTTGGACGATTGAGAGTAAGATCAAGTGGGGAAGTGAGTTTAGAGTCTTTCACTGTGCTTGTATACCATTTGGGTGGATTTTTCTATTGTGAAGAAGGAAGTTGATGTTCCTCCTCATCATCTAGGTATACTGATGTAGTGTTTGATGTGAAAGCTTCATCAAACACTACATCTCTACTTACATGTATTTTCTTGGTAAATGGGTCTATCAACCGATAACCTTTTGAAAATTCATCATATCCAAGAAATATACAAGGTAGGGACTTCTCATCTAATTTCTTTCTTTTCTCCTTAGGTATATGCAGAAATGCCTTACACCCAAATACCCTTAGATGAGTTATGGAGGGTTTCCTACCACTCCATGATTCTTGAGGAGTCATACCTTCAAGAGCCCTTGTGGGAGCCCTATTCAAAAGATATACTGCAGTTTGAATAGATTCATCCCAATAAGTTTGCTCAATATTAGCCCTCTTAAGCATACATCGAACCATTTCCATTATGGACCGATTTATTCTCTCAGAAACCCCATTGGATTGAGGAGTGTAGGTTGTTGTTAATTTTCTCTTTATCCCATGTGTCTGTAATAATGAGGAAAATTATTTTGATGTGTATTCCCCCCTCGATCTGAATGGAGGGTCTTAATAAAGCATCCTGATTCCTTCTCAACAAGAGTTTTGAACTGTTGAAAATAAGAAAATGCTTCATACTTCAATTGCAAGAAGAAGACCCACATTTTCCATGAGTGATCGTCGACAAACAATTGAAAATACCATTTTCCTCCACAACTTGTAGACATGGGACCACACAAATCTGTGTGAACCAACTCCAAAGGTACCTTAGCTTGAAAAGAGCTAGGTTCAAAAGGTACTCTATGTTGCTTTATTGACAAGAAATCAAAGCACACTGGCAAAGTAGATGAAAGAGTAGGCAGTCCTTTCACCATTTGATATTTACTCAACTCTAGTAAATATCCTAAACTCAAATGCCCAAATATCTTATGCCAAATAGAAGTAGCCTCCTTTGTGGTTACTATCATTGTAGTATGGGTAGAGGTAATGGCATCTAAGACAAACAAACCATGTTTGTATGAACCTGTTGCTATCTGTTTTCCATTTTTAGTGATAAAGCAACATTTTTTTCTTTTGTCCACTGTAAAATTGACATTCATATTATTGTCCAAGATTTGTGGAACTAACAAGATATTATTTTTCAATCCTGGTACATAAAGAACATTTTGAATATTACATTCTCCATCTGGAAGGGAGACATAAACACTTCCTTCTCCTTGAACTCGATAGGTCTGATCATCAGCAATGGTGACCGGTCTACCTTCTCAAGCCTCAAATGTTGCAAACCAAGATTTATTGCTAGTCATATGTTTACTAGCACTTGAATCTATGTACCACATAGAGTCCTTATGGGAGGAATTTGTATGTGTCATGAGCACTTTGTGTGCTCTCTCAAAATCTGAACTAGAATCTTCAGTTGCAATGTGTCCCTTTTTCTATTTGTTATTGTTCTTAGGTTTGCCTTGGCCATTTTTGTTTCCTTGTTCATTGGGTGATTTTTTCTTAAACCAACATCTTTTAGTTTCATGAGTGTCTTTGTCGCAAATATTACAATACTGCTTCTTCTTCGAAATCTCTTTGGCTTTACCTTTTTCTTGATTAGAACCTTTTTGTTGATTCCACTTTTTCTTACCACCTTATCTTTTTGATAAAAGAGCATTGTTGGATGCCTCATCTATTTGGATTTTATTAGCTTCTTCTGTTTGAAGCATGTTTACCAACTTGATAAAAGTTACTGTCCTGCCAAAAACTTGTAGTGAGGTGATTAACGTTCGGTACGAGTCAGGAAGAGCTCTCAAAATGATTCAGTTCAAGACTTGGTCTTCCACTTTCTCTCCTAAGGATTGTAGTTTTGTTTTCAATTCTATGAATCTATAGAGGAATAGCTCTATTGTTTCTCTTGATTTCGTATGTAGAGTATGAAGCTATGTTTTAAGGTTAAGAATCGTTGATTGATTATTTCCCTAAAATATGACATTTAAGGCATCCCATGCTGCCTTACCAGTCATAGCTTCATTGATATGAGGTTGGATATCATCAGTAATAGCAAGCAAGATCATTAAGGATAGTTTTTTATCCTTTTTATCAAAGTCTCTTTGATCTGCTCCAGGTGATTGAGGTCTAGTGACACTTCCATCCACTATTTATCACAATTCCTCTACATTTAAGATAGCTTTCATCTTAGTCTTCCAAGATGAATAATTTGAACCGTTGAGCAGTTTGCTCTCATTGAGATACTTGTGTATCATGGCCATGGTTTAGGTTTCAAATTTGATAGGACTAAGATGGTGATATCTTGCACTATACCCTCAAAATAGTATATGGAAGTTGTTTTCAATTGCCTCTATAATGATTTTAATGGCACCTGCCTTAACACCCTTAACAAGGGATGAAAAATTGGAGGATTTTTAAGCCAAACAAAATAGAGCAAATGAAACAGGGGAAGGTTTGTGTAAAACTTTTGATTTTGCTCTCTAGGATATTTAATGGCACCTACTTTAACACCCTTGAAGAAGGATGAAAAAATTGAGGTTATTAAGCCAAACAAAGAGAGTGAATCAAGGTGATTTGAATTTTTGACCTTTTGATGGGGAGTAAAAAAAATGACTTGTTTTAACCTAGGCAAAGTTTAGCATGGTTTTTGAGTGAAATTTGGGTTTTGTGAAATGCTTCTTTTAATTTTGTATTTGACTTTTTAATTGCACATAAAAACATGAGTGTTAGTGCAATAATCAAAACATGAGAGCAAACCAAATTTGTATCACTCTAGGTGTTGGATGCAATCGAAAATGCACCTAGTACAAGTAATTTTTAAGATAAGGTGTCGAGTAAAATCGAGAATGCACCTTTCTTACTCTGAAATATCCCCCTTTTTCGTTACAATTTTTCAAACTATAGGATAAAAAAAAATGAATTCTATCCTCCCTTAATGTTTACAAAATGAAGAATATAGATCTCATTTCAATACAAGTCGACACACGACCCGCGTTTGAAAGGCTTCCAGAACTAGTCGACACACAACTTAGTTTTTATGGACCCAAGGTTACAAAGTTTTCTCAATTTTGCAGAAAAAAAATAGATGTGTAATATATGTATTATATCTCCTTGGAGAAAACAAATGCACTCTTTGAAATTTTGATCTTTACAAAAAAATTTAGGAACCTTGTTGTCTAATTTGCAAAAAAAATTGTGCTCTTGCTATGTCTCATATCTCCATTTTGTGAGAAAACACTAGCACCTTTAAATTTCAAAGTTGCAAAAAAAATATTTCTTTAATTTTAATTTGCAATAGTTAAGAAAAGTTTAATAAATCATTTTAATTAATAATAAAAAACTAAAAAATATATGTTTTAAAGAAATCAACTTAAATATTTAAATAGAAATTGATTTAAAATAAAACAGTATTTTCAAGTTTAAATTATTAAAAAAAATAATAAAAAAAACTTTAAGTAAAATGCAATAAAAAAAATTAAAAAAAATTAATGTACCTTGGAAGCGTTGAAGGCTAAAAAAATTGCCTTCTGTTCCTGGTGGGAGTCGAACCTTGGACTCCCTGCCTAAGGCCTTAGCTCGACCCGATCAACCAGTCAGGCTAAAGTACCCGATGGGAACTAAGGCACATAACGTGCCTTTTAATCTCTGCAGACGGCGGGATTTTTTTTTTAAATTGCAAGATTTTTATCCCACATGCATCCCGCAGTGGGATGCATTGTGGTTGATAAGGCGAAGGGCTCCCCTTGTTTGTCGATTGCCTTTGGGCAATCGACCAGAGTCGCCTACCATTTTGGACATCACCACGTGGCGCTAGGGATAGGCATGTCAGTCTAAGTCGATCCTATGGCGATGTGCCACGTGTCGAGTCATGTCCAGTCAATGTCTAGTGGTTGTCTACCACTTGTCTAGTCCTAGTCCAGTCTATGTCATCCAATGGTTGTTCGCCATGTGTTTGACAGTGGTTAACCGCCACGTGTTTGGTCTTGGTCTAGTCTAGTCAGCACCTCGGGGTGCATGCTAGGGTCCAGTCTGCATCGATCCAATCCACATGTCCCTCGGGGTGTGTTCCAGGGTCAAGTTTACATCGGTCCAGTCCACGTGTTGTTCAGGTATTGGAGGGTGACTTGCCCTCTCAGATCCTAAAGTCTAGGTTTGTGTCCATGGGGAGGGGAGGGTGCTCCTGCCCTTGTTGCTCTCCTGTGATTGGGCCATGTGGCCTGCTTGGCCTACATGGCTCTGGGGGCCCTGGGCCAGTGCAGGAGACGAGTATGAATGGCCTCAGGATGTCGATCGTGTCCGATGTAAGGGATCACGGGCCCTTGGCCTGTGTCGACTACGTCGGCCAGGTCTACGGGCCAACACGTGGGCTGTTGGCCTGCATCGAATATGGTGGCCAATATGTGGGCCAACATACAGGCCCTCTGGCTGCGTTGATAGCATCGAACAGGGTTGGCGAATGATACCAATGTAGGTCCAAAGGTAAGTTCACAAAATTATCAATTGAACATTAGCTTAGGCAATAGTTTGCCTAAAGTATTTATAACAATAATAATCAACTAATATAACGTCTATCTCGCTAACCAACATGGTAGGAGAGACGTGTAGCTAACTACTAACCTAGGTAGAGAGTTCTAACCATAACACTAACCTAAATATCTTAACATAGGATATTTAGGTACTTACCTAGTTTAACCATGAGGAAAATATCTCATGGTAATTACATAATTACATAGAAATGTAAATGTAATAACCCCACATAGTGTAATGCAATACACTACCTTATTTTATCCTAACAGTTGACGTATGACCCACATCTAAGAGGGTGAAGTTGTTAACTATATCGATCACTGTGGGAGGATTACTTTCTCTAATTCAAGTGACCCTTCCTACGTTGATTTTCTAGATTTTTAAACTATGAGTATGGGGTGAGATGGTTCTTCCTTATGATTCACAAGGTTTTAGATGTTGAGGAACCTTCCTGCTATAGATTTTACGACTTTGTTCTCAATTTCCAATAATTAGGACTTTCGAGAAGGCTTAGAAACTCAATACGATGGAAATTAAATGGCAGATTATTTTGGGTTTGATGAATATTGTTGTGGATTATTCTGAGAAGGTGAACCATCTTGTGGGTGAGATTTTGCATGATAGGAATATGGGTAATAATTCCCAAAACTAGCTCGGTTCTAAACTTACCATTCTTTCCATGTATCTTTGGTCTGTGTTTCCACCATCCTATTGATGGTGATGTTATTAATATTTTATCTTGTTTTTGTTTCCTTTTTAGGGTCCCTTTTTTTGGGTTGACTAGCAGTCTTGTATAGTTATGTTTTATAATTTTTCTCCATTCATTGAGTTGTTCTAAAATATTTAGGGATGACTTTCAAAACCCTCCTTTCGTAATATCAACCCCAAAAAAACAAGTTACTAAAATAGAAAAAATGATTAAAAATGATAAATGCAAAGGATAAAAGCCTCAAATATGGGAAAAGTCAATAACCTAATAGGATGTGAATTACCTTGAATTCCTAAAAAAAATTGATGAATGCCTTTGCATGATGAAAGCTTGCTAAATTGAAGAGAGAGAATCATCATTCAAATAAAACTTCATGCTTAGAATGATTTCTATACTAAATATGAAAGCTTGAGAGGATCACCATTCAAATAAAATTTCTTGCTTACTAAATATGAAAGCTTGTTAAATTAAGGAGAGGCCATTCAAAGAAAACTTCTTACTTAGAATAATTTCTATAATAAATTTTCCAAAGCTTCACTACATTAGAAGGTCATTCATCAATTTGACAAGGAGTCATCATTTTATAATATGATAAATTAGACTTTCTCAAGAGTTGGCTTTATAGAAATCAATGACCTTAAGAAGATGCTCTGGACAATATATTAGGATGATTAAATTATTATATTCCATGATATATTCTTGTAATCACAACCATCAACAAACGAGAACCAAAAACCCGTGAAAGGGTGTGTCCCACACGCTTGATAATTAAAATCAACTTATTAAGCCTTCTTGTTATGTCAGCTTACATTAAAATTATTTGCGTAATTATGGTCTTAGTATTGGTATAAATACCCCCATCACTCCTTCCATTGTATCAAAGTATTATGCTTCTTATCTATGGATAATATAGTGATTATTTATGGTGCCTAAAAGTTTACATTATGCCTTTCTCTATTTTACCCTTATGCTTTCTATATAATATTTAAGTGAATGGAATGCTTCTATTTATTTCAAGAAATAGGTGTAAATTCCAATATGGTATTAGAGAGGATATGGAGTAGCATCACCTTGGTCATGCAAAAGTTTATCCCAGAGCCTTTGATACTTCATTTAGATTCTACGATAGTTTTTATTCAAAAACTCGCAAGTGTGCTTGGTATAAGAAATAAATAAGAAATATTCTTTCATGTTTCTTCTTTCACTCTTCCATATATTTTGGAGAATGCTTGTTTTTTATTACCTTATTTGTCCAAGAAGGTAATGACAACAACATCCAAAATAGGATTATTAAATACGAAACAATGTATAAGAAGTACAAGAAATAGAAAATAATGATGAGTAAGAACATGAAACAACTCTTAGATATATCATGGTAAAAATACCCATAGATCTATTCATCTTTGAAATTGCTAGTTCAGGAAATGAATGCCTTGATAGTACAAAAAGTATGGACCATATTGATAGATAGTGTGTTGATTTGAAGTCTTTCATTTATGACAAAAATAATAATGATATACGTCACTCATAAATTATCAAAGGTGGTCTAAGAGGTATTAACTATGACTTATTTTATTCAAGATATGAAAATAATTTAAAGAATAAGCAAGAGAATTTAAACAAGTTAATGAGAATGATTTTATAATAGGGATTTGTAATATTAGTGGATTATATAATATTGACAACAAGACAAAAAATATTAAAAATGAAACAAGGAAAATTTATAAAAGACATGGACAAAAATAGAAACATCGGATGCTCCAACATTGTAAAATTTGTACAGTGAATAATCAGTCTCAAAATCCTTGTCAAGAAGAAGAAAATAAAATTGAAGTACACTACAAATGGATAAATAAAACATAATTAAATAAAATTATTGAAATGTTAAAGTGTTTCTACAAAAAATAAAATAAACCTGACAATCATAGATTCATACTTGAATTGTGCAAAAGAAAAAGAATATGCAGGAACAAAATACAAGTAATAATGAGAAGTACATATTCAGTGGCCAAACCTGAGTTTCAAGGAACACAAGAACTAGAGTCAGAGAAACAATACCTAGACCAAAATGAAAGACTGAAATCAAATGGACACATTGGATCCTATATCAAATAATGTAATATAGGGAGGTGTTTGAAGTATTATATTATTTGGTATCTTGCAAGTACCTTGTAAATATTTGAGTCTACTTTGTGACCAGTTTGTGGTATGAAAAGAGTCTTGTAAGCATGTGTTATTTAGTAATTATTAGAGGGTTGTCATCATTTCTCATATGAGAAATATGTTGAGTCATATCTCCCATGAGTTTGAGGAAATGAAGAGTTAATGAAAGTAGAAAGGTCAAGAGTCTTGTGGATATGAATAGTCATATATCCAAGTTGTGTATATTGAGGACATATCATTGTAATGGTGATCGAATGTTCCTTGCAATACATTGTATTTGCATTGCTTAAGTAGATATATTTCTCAATAATATTTTTAGTGAGTTATTATTCATTTTTATTATCATGGATTGAATGTATGTCATTATGTGAGTATTTAAACTTCATATCCCATGAGAAAAATATGTATATGCTTAGAGTTATATACCCAATATAGACTAGTAGCTTGTATAGAATTTACTCAAAGGATGTGAAAATCCCCAATATAAATAGAACTTTATTATATTCTTGTTCTCTAAGATTTAATATGTTCTTAACTAGACAAAAATAGTTAATGAGTCTGATTAAAGTTTTTATAATTTTATTATTGATTAAGGTTTGTCTTAGACAATAAAAATATTGGAATCTATTGTGGTAATTATGTTGGGTTTTCTAAAATATGAGATAGGGAAAATTATATAGTGTCTCTAATGTAGCCTTCAATACTAGGTGTATCGAATCCCTTCCATATAGGATATATTGGATTCATAGTCTCACCTCAAGGGAAAGGGTAGATGTGTGCCTAGTCTAATGCTTTAATGAATTTAGTTTGAAAACACCTAAATTTTCCATAGGAATTTCCTTAATTGTTTAACTTTAACTCAAAACTATACTGGATACTAACGCAATAATAATAGTGTAATAGACATACCCTATTAACAATGTGATTGCCTTTTGAAGGTAGATTAAAAAAATAAAGTTTTATTTTAAGATCAAGGGTGTGAGAGGGTAATGAAATAAAATAGTTCCAAGATTATATAGGATATTTTTCTTTGATAACAATGTAATCCTATAGATGGTCCTCTAATGACACCAAGGATAATGACTTATTCCTTATTCTTAAAATTTTTTTTGTAATGAATAAAAGAATAAAAACAATATAATACAGATATGGATACAAACTAGATAGATAATGAGATAGACCTATGATAACTAGAATGCCAAAAGGTAGCCCTTAACCTAGATTTACTAATAGGATAGCAATGTTAACTGAGTTGCTCTTGCTCGTGCTTTTAATGTCTAGTGGCACTTTTGCTTGTTGTCCTTGGTTTCTTAGAAACTTGTATAAAAGATAAAATTAGATGAAGTTAGGAGTAGAGGGGTCTACCTGTAATAGTATAAATATAGCTTCCTGGATCAACATTAGATCCCTATTAAAAAAGGCAAAGAAAAGAAAAGATATAGACTGAAATGAAAAATGTTTGTTGAGAGAAAAAAGATCTACAAATGAAGTGATCAAAGTAATAAAAATTTTAGCAAAGGATGCCACTTTTATTGACTATGAAAATCTATTGATCTATAAGTTATAGTCTCTAATATGGCAAAAATAAGGCTTAGTAGCACAACTGAGACTATATAGTCTTGGGACGTTTCTACCTATAGACAGAGCAGAATGGATTTTTAGGTGTAACAGTGATTAATGGAAAACGCTGACCAAAAGGGACAAGGACCTTGATAAAACAAGTAAAAAAAATGATTACAAAATAACATATGCAAAGAATAAAAACTTCAAAGATGGGAAAAGCACATAAGCCAATAGGATGCGAATTAGCTTGAATTCCTAAAAGCTTTGATGAATGCCTTTGTGATGAAAGCTTTCTAAATTGAGGAGAGAGGATCACCATTCAAAGAAAACTTCTTGCTTAGAATGACATATTCTTGTAATAACAACCATCAACAAACGGGAACCAAAACCCTGTGAAAGGGTGTGTCCCACACTCGTAGCGTTAGCTTGTATGTGTCTATATACATAGACACATCCTTGCCTTGTATCCTTCCTAATTCAATCCATAAACACAAACACTTCGGAAATGGAAACTTCCCGCCCTATACTGATCATATGTATAGCTATAGCAATAGTTTCTTGGGCTCCAAGAGTTTACGGCAACTTCTATGACGACGTAGAAGTCATCTTTGGTGCTGCTAATGTCCGCATATTCAACCATAGCCAGGACTTGCACCTTTCTCTCACTAATGCTTCTGGTGAGTATATATTCTTTTACGATCTCAACGAAGACACTGAGGTTTTCTTGTGCAATTTTGATTAAACTATTGAATTAATTAGGTTCTGGAGTCCAATCTAAGGAGAAGTTTTTGTTCGGAAGCTTCGACGTACTTATGAAGCTAATGGCAGGAAATTCTGCGGGCACTGTCTCTGTGAGCTAAGAAAGTGACCACTGTTTTCATAATTTATATATATGGATAGTTTTTTTTTTTTTTTTTTGTTATTCGTGGAAAACATCTCAAAAGGGAGGCCACTTTCGGGTAAGACCCAAGGAGGCAGGGGTATCCATTCCCCAAAAACGCCCAGGACACGATAGTTCATTTTACTAATTTTATTATTTCTGTAATAAATATTCATACATACTGTATCAACACTTGATTTACCTGGTTTATATTCCAACTTTTCGGGCAAATGCAGTTGCATTCTGGAGGCGAGGTGCACGATGAAGTAGATTTTGAATTTCTTGGAAATATTAAGGGTGAGCCCTACATCCTGCACACCAACATCTTCATTCAGGGCAAAGGTGGGAGGGAGCAGCAGTTTAACTTATGGTTTGATCCAACCGTGGAATTTCACAGTTACTCGATTATCTGGAACCCTGCACAAATTGTGTAAGTAAAAATGGGGCCGTCAAAATCGACTGGTCCAACGCACCGTTTGTGGTTTCCTACCGGAATTTGAATATACAAGCCTGTCCATGTATAGCGGACAGCAACGGCAACACGAGTCCCCTCAGCGTTGCCCGTTGTTCATTGACCACTGACCCACATTACTGGTGGAATCAAGCACCTCATCAAAAGTTGAGCAACGTCCAACGGGGACAGTTGAAATGGGTTCGCGACAACCATCTCATCTACGACTACTGCAAAGATCTGCCCAGATTCAACCATCTCCTTCCTCCTGAATGCTCCTTCCAATACTAACATATATATTTCTTTCTTTATTTATTATTAATTTTGTTTTTTATTTCAGGGAACGTGGCCTGGAGTGAGTGAGGTAGATTTTTGGTGGCTTAGGGTTGGTGCGGTCGTCATCAAACTGGTGCGCATTCAATCCGTAGCTTAAGGTTTTTTCTATTTATTCAAGTTCTCATTGTTTTCCTTTTTTTAATTTGATATTACTAATATTTGCTCAAAAAATTATACAAATTTTATTTAATTAGGTAGATTAAATTGCTTATAATAGTCTAAAATAACTTACTACTCAGTGACACTCTTTTCCAATCAAAAGTATAAGAACATAATTAAAAGATTAGAACATACAAATAATATCTGCCTATTAAAAAAAAATTATATTGTGAAACATAGAATATCTCTTAAAACAAATATCATATATTTTATATATATGTCTCTTGTACAAGATTTAAAATAAGATCAATCTCAAAAGAACGCTTATACATGAACTAACGAGTATAGACCAACAATTTAAGTGGACCTATATCAGCTAACATCAATCAACTTAAGAATATTATTCAACTATAAGTATTTAGGAACAAATTTGTTCTCTTCTAATGGAATATTAAAAATAAAATATAAAAAAATTATTCTTCTTCTATGGAATATTTCTCATATCTTAAAATTTTATGTGCACCTCTCCTTTTCACCTTGTAATTCAAATAAAGGAAGGACAACATTATATTTGTTATATTTTGAAAAACATATGCATGTGTCCAATTCTCTTTGTCCACATGTTAATATTTATGTGGTCCTTGAGAATTAAAACACAACATTATTTTTCTCAAAAGATACTAATTTTCTTGCAATTTGAGACATCAATTGAATCACAACTGTAGGATTATATATACTTATTGAAAAACACTTTTCAAGGCTAATTTAGTGATAGAAAAATGCTCAAATTTTATGAATATTTACTATGGTTGTTGGAGCACCAAATTTTCTATTGCCTAATTTCCAACTATTAAGGGGGAATAACTATGGTACCAAGAAAACCAAATTCAGACTATATTTTGAGTTTGAATGAGTATGGCAAGTTGTAGATGGAACTATTACATGTCCTACTATAGAAGGTGAAGATCAGAAAAAGTTCAACAAGGTAGACAAAAATATAAGGATAATAATCATGTTTGGAGTAGTAGATGAAGCACAATCATACATTCAAGATTTAATCATAGCCAAATATGCATGGGAGAAGTTACAAACAATTTTGAAGCAAAGAATCATAATCAAATTTTAATTCTCCAAATCTAACTCATAAAGCAATAAAAATCACTACATGGTTTAAAATTTTAATCCTCCAAATCCAAATAAATACATGTGTGAGCATAGGAATATATTATACATATGTTTGTATTTTTAAGTATTATCAATATGAATTTTTTTATATAATATTGAAACTTTAATCTAATTCATGGTCAAGGTTGGCATTGTATGATATAATCTTGGATACGCCTAAGATAAATTATTGTATAGTGTTTTTAATTAATTATAATATTATTTTATGTAAGTTCTATGAGTTGCAATTAACATTGTTATGGTTAAAATCATTTGTTATGGTTAAAATCACTTTATAATAAACTTTAAGCCTTATTTTTATGTTAGCTTACATTAAACATATTTATGTAATTAGGGTCTTAGTATTGGTATAAATACCCCATCACTCCTTCCATTGTATCAAAGTGTTATGCTTCTTATATATGTATAATATAATGATTATTTATGGTGCCTATAAGTTTAAATTATATCTTTCTCTATTTTACCCGTATTCTTTATATATAAGAATTAAGTGAATGGAATGCTTCAATTTGTTTCAAAAATAGGTGTGAATTCTAATATGGTGTTAGAGTGGATATGGAGTAGCATCACCTTGGTCATTCAAAAGTTTAATCCAGAGCCTTTGATACTTCATCCAAATTCTAGGACAAATTTCTTTTCAAAAACTCATAAGTGTGCTTGGCATAAGAAACAAATAAGAAAAACTTCCTTCATGTTTCTTATTTCACTCTTGCATATATTTTTTAGAATGCTTACTTTTTTATTACCTTCTTTGACCAAGAAGGTAATGAACAACAACAACAACAACAAAAATAAAAAATAGGAATATCAAAGATGAAACATGGTCCAAGAAGTACAAGAAATAGAGAACAATGATGAGGAAGAACATGAAACAACTCTTAGAGATCTCATGGGAAAAATAACTATAGATCTATCCATATTTGATATTGTTAATTAAGGAAATAAATGCCTTGATAGTAAAGAAAGTATGGACCAGATTTATAGATAGTGTGTTGATTTGAAGTCTTCCATTTATAATAAATATAATAATGATATAAGTCACTCATAAATTATCAAAGGTGGTCCAAGAGGTATTAACTATGACTTATTTTATTCAAGATATGACAATAATGATCTTAAATAATAAGCAAGAGAAGTTAAACAAGCTAATGAGAATGATTTTATAATATGGATTTGTAATATTAGTGGATTAGGTAATATTAACAAGAAGATAAAAGTTATTAAAAGTGAAACAAGAAAATTTTATAAAATACATGGATAAAAATATAAACATCATATGCTCCAAATTTGTAAAATTTGTACAAAGAACAATTAGTCTCAAAAACCTTGTCAAGAAGAAAATAAAATTAAAGTACACTACAGATGAATAAATAGAACATAATGAAATAAAATTATGGAAATGTTAAAGTGTTTCTACGAAAAATAAAATAAGCTTGATAAGCATAGATTCATGCTTGAATTGTGCAAAATAAAAATAATATGCAAGAATAAAATACAAGTAATAATGAGAAGTACATATTCAGTGGCCAAACATGAGTTTCAAGGAACTCAAGAAACAAAGCCAGAGAAAAAATACCTAGACCAAAATGAAAGATTGAAATCAAATGAACACATTGGATCCTATACCAAATAATGTAATGTAGGGATGTGTTGTAAGTATTACATTATTTGGTATATTGAAAGTATCTTGTTAATATTTTGTAAATATTTGAGTTTACTTTGTGACCAGTTTGTGGTATGAAAAGGGTCTTGTAATTATGTGTCATTTAGTAATTATTAGAGGTTTGTCATCATTTCTCGTATAAGAATATGTTGAGTCATATCTCCCATGAGTTTGAGGAAATGAAGAGTTAGTGAAAGTCAAGGTTATGCATAAGGGGTTGGACCAAAAATGTACTTGTAAAAAAATGGTGAATATTAATCTAAATCAAGGCGAATCCTAAGAAAATCAAATCAATCATCTTCACACCAAAATTTGGGGGTATTTGAAGATCTAAAAAGTAAGATCATCTTTGGGAAAAATTTTGACCTATTAAATCACCTTGTAACTTCATAAAAAATACCACCATTAGATCAGGATCAGAAATAGCTTTCCAACAAGTACACATATGCTTATGTTTGGATATATAATGGTAAACTAACCCTAAGAATGGGTCGACATCGAGGGTCCTCATATTCACCAATTTCTATTTTTGAAAATCCTAATATTTGCCCAATTTTTTAATATTCACCACTATGAATAACCTTGGTGAAAGTAGAAATATCAAGAGTGTTGTGGATATGAAGAGTCATATATCCATGTAGTGTATATTGAGGACATAGCATTCTAATGGTAATTGAATGATTCTTGCAATACATTGGTTTTTACAATGCTTAAGTAGATATATTTCTTAATAATATTTTCAGTGAGTTATTATTAATTTTTATTATCATGGATTGAATATATGTCATTGTGTGAGTATTTAAGCTTCATATCCCATGATAAAAATATGTATATGCTTTAGAGTTATATACCCAATATAGCCTAGTAGCTTGTATAGCATTTACTCAAAGGATTATGAAAATCCCCAATATGAATAGAACTTTATTATATTATTGTTCTCTAAGATTTAATATATTCTTAACTAGACAAAAAACGTTAATGAGTTTGATTAAAGTTTTTATAATTTTAGTCTTGATTAAGGTTTGTCTTAGACAAGGAAAACCTTAGGATATATTGTCATATTCATGTCGGGTTTTCTAAAATATAAGAGGGAGAGAGGGTTCTATTTGTATAAGTAGAGAGATGTAGATCCCTAATAAATATTATATCCCTATTAAAAAAGGCAAAGAAAGAAAATATATAGACTAAAATGACAAATATTTGTTGAGAGACAAAAGTACTATAAATGAACTGATAAAAATAATAAAACTTCTAGAAAATGATGCCACTTTTATTGACTATGGAAATCTATTGATCTAGAAGTTATAGTCTCTAATATGGCAAAAATAGGGCTTAGTAGCACCACTGAGACTATATAGTCTTGGGATGCTTCTACCTATAGACAGAGAAGAATGGGTTTTAGATGTAACAATGATTAATGGAAAATGCTGACCAAAAGGGACAAGGGCCTTGATAAAACAAGTTACTAAAATAGAAAAAATTATTACAAAATGACAAATGCAAAGAATAAAAGCTTCAAATATGGGAAAAGCGCACAACCCAATAGGATGTGAATTAGGTTGAGTTCCAAAAATATTTGATGAATGCCTTTGCGTCGTGAAAGCTTTCTAAATTGAGGAGATAGGATCACCATTCAAAGAAAAATTCTTGCTTAGAATGACATATTCTTGTAATAACAACCATCAAAAAATGGGAACCGGAATTTTGTGAAAGGGTGTGTCCCACACTCTTAGTGTTAGCTTGTGGATATATAAACATACACACATCCTTGCCCATCATCCTTCCCTTGGACCATATTGATGCTATTGAAGCAATGGAAAAATTTGAAGATTCAAAAAAATAAAAGATATATGTAATACCCGTATTCTCTACTTTTGAGGTTGTTATATCTATTGGTGATATTGTTGTTGTAGTTGTGAAGGAACTAGATCTAGTTGTAGTTTATTTTGCCACAGATCTTGTTACGATTCTTGATGACATTACATTTTTACCTAATGTATATCTAAAATAAGATCCAATATGTTTTCCCTTTATAGTTAATGTTGTTATTGATGATGTTGAAGTTATTTTGCCTATGGTAGATCTTGTTACCTCCTTGGCCACCACCACTACCCTCGTTGGTTAGCAGTTGTAGGTGTTTGAATAGTTAAGCTTATAGAAGCTACATTCCTTTCAAACAGAGGAGAATGATGTTATAAAACACATTTAATTTTTTCCATGAGCATTAAATTATTTAGGTGTTTAATGTTTTCCATAGGCATTTAATGTTTTCCACACGCATTAAAATATTTAGGTGTTTAATTTTTTCCGCAAGAATTTAATGTTTTTGCCTGGTAATTGTGGAAATGGTTTGAATTTAGGTGTAAGCATAGATTTAAGTTGGAAAAACTACTTGTTTCATTCTTATGTATTTCCATAGTATTGTAAGAGCATTGTAAGGGTTGTGATTACTATTAATGAAGAATATAATTGTTTTTTTTTATGGTTATTGAAGATCTATATTTGTATTTATATCAAACATCGAGAGAATTTTCCTCATCATAAGTTTAGATTTTAGAAACGAGTGGAGTTAGTGCATGTTGATCTATGTGGACCTATGCAAACCTTGAGTTTATGTGAAAGCAAATATTTTTTCTTGTTTATTGATGATCATATAAGAATGTGTTGGGTTTATTTATTGCACGAGAAATCATAAAATTCTGACTATTTTAAGAATTTTAAGTCTTGATAATTAATTAAGTTTTTATATTTAGACTTTAAGGATAGACTGTGGGGATTAATTCACCTCAAATGAGTTCTTAGAGTATTGCAGCAACCTTGGGATCAAGAGGAAGTTGACTGCTATTTACACTCCTCAACAAAATGGAGTGGAAAAATAAAAAATAGGACCATTGTGGAGATGGCCCGTTACATGTTGAAATAGGAGTCACCAATTTTTTTTTTGGATAAAGCTATCTATACATATATTTATATTCTCAATAGATGTCCTATAAATTTGGTACAAGAAATTACTCCCTATGAGCTTTGGCATGGTAAGAAGCCAAGCATTGGTTATTAGAGAATATTTTGTTCTACATATTATGTGCATAGTATTGAGAAAAATAAAATGGAGCTTGATGAAAAATCTATCAAATGCATTTTTGTGGGCTACGCTATTGAATCTAAAGCTTTTACATGTTTTAATCCTATTACCAACACCATGTATGTTAGTAGAGATGTGGTTTTTAATGAAGATGATGGATATAAGACACACAAAGATGATGGTGCTTCCCCTCATATTTATGACTTAGCTCCTATTCATGATGAAGCCTTGCTACCTAAAAATGAATAAAAAACCATCACTCAATTAAAAGGGAACATTGGTACAAAAAGGCTTTCTAAGTATCATTCACTTAGTCAAATGTTGGATGATGACTATACAAGAAGAGTGACTCAATTGCAATCAAAGAAAAGTGAGAATGTAATTATAAAGCTTTTTTTATCTTCTTATTTTATTGAGCCCTCTTATTTCAAAGAAGCATGTGCCAATGAATATTGGGCAAAGGCTATGAAAACTGAAATTAAAACAAATATAAAAAAATCATACTTGGAACCTAGTTTGTCCTCTAAAAGATAAGACCATTGTCGGTGTGAAATGGGTTTACAAGTTAAATTATAATATTTATGAAAGTATAGCTAAAAATAAGGTAAGGTTGGTTTCCAAAGGCTATGTTCAAAAATAAGGTATTGACTATGAATAAACTTTCACACTGGTTGCAAGACTGGAAATGGTAAGGTCTCTACTTGTACTAGCTTCACATCTTGGTCTTGTTGTGTATAAAATGGATGTTAAATCAATATTTTTGAATGGATACTTGCTGGAAGAAGTGTATATGACTCAACCATAAGGATTTATAGTTTTTTCTTATGAATAAAAAGTGTACAAATTAAAGAAATTTCTTTATGGGCTTAAGCAAGCACCTAGAGCTTGGTACTCTAGAATTGATAATTACTTGCATGAGAATGGTTATGAATGATGTTGAACTCAAAGTACACTTCATATAAAGGTAAATGGAACAGATTTTATTATCATTTATTTATATGTTGATGACATAATCTTCTTGAGTAGCTCCACCAATTTGTTAAGACAATTTAAAAGGGTCATTATGAATGAGTTTGAGATGAGTTATTTAGAAACTATGCATTACTTTCTTGGTATGCAAAGCATACAAACAACTAAAGGTATTTTTATTACTCAATCCAAATATGTTGATGATATTTTAATAATATTTTCTATGAGTGGTTACAAGCCAGTGAGCACTCTAGTAGTTGTGGTATGCAAGTTTATGAAGGAGGATTCTACCCCTCTTGTGGATGCAACACTATATAGATCACTAGTTGGTAGCTTGATGTAACTTATCACTACTACATTGGATATCATGTTTTTAATTAGCTTGGTAACAATGTATATGCAATATCCTCATGAGTATCATTTCAAGCTAGCAATATTAATCACATTTATATTTGGCATCACTTCATTTGTGACTTGGTCCTATATTGGATCATTTTTTTTATTTTTTGTAAATCAAAAGATTAACTTGTAAATATTTTTACTAATGCATTGGAAAACAATTATTTTTTAGAATTTGAGGACATTGACTATTGTTGGAACTATTCACATGAAGAGGGAGAATGAATAAAATTTGATGTCTAAATGCTTCACACCATGTTTTTTTGGAGCATTCCAAGCATTGTGGAGACATATCCTACATTTTAGGGGATAATTTCCTCTATTTTTTTGGCACCTTTTCCTAAATGAGGATTTAATTAATATTTTATTAATTAAATATTTCTCAGGTATTGGGTATCCATATTTTAGGAGGATTTATTCATTTTTTAACTTCAAAAAATTGCTCCTTTGATCACTCCTAAAATTTAGGAGCTTTTTTAGTTGACTAGTCATAGTGGGAGTTGTAATGCATAAGTTGCTCCCAATAATTATCCTATTCACATGAATATGTTTTAATTTAGTAATTTTGGCATGTACATGCACATGTTTTTTTTTGTTTTTTTTTTTTATCATATCCAATAAAGCATCTTGCATGATGCTCATAACTAGTTGATAATTTTAGGATATTCCAAGTTTTTATGTGCATTGGAATTTTGGGTATTTTATACCTTTTATTCTCTTCATTATTGTAATATATATTTCATAATACAAGTGGAGAGAAAAAATACTATCATATTTTTACGATAATATATTTGGTGTGTTGGAACTCTTCTACAATTGTAATTTTATATTATAATTGCATTTTTTACATTACAATTATAGTTTTTTATTTAGCCATTGGATGTACAAAATTTCTCTACCATTTATGGTTTATTATCTTTGTACTTTGCAGGTCTGATCATATTATAGATTCAACCATTGATTTCTGATTTTTTAGTCCATGTTATTGCTACAATAAATCAAAAATTCCAACCATCTTATTTTGTATTCAATCTCATAATATTTTGTGCAAGCTAGTAGAGGTTCCTTTGTCTCTTCTACATAGCATTAAAATATTCACTCCTTATAATATTTTTTCTTGAATAACAATTATTTAACCAAACGTATACCTCTTAACATTGATAAACTTAAGAATCTTATTTAGATGGTGATTTATGGTAACAACTTTATAGGGAAAAATCCTAAATTTTCTAATGAATTGGTCTCACTTGAGAATTAGAAAAATGTGAGAACAGGTTTGAAGGAATACTACCAATAACATTTTTTATCCTTACATAATTGAAGTACCTATATCTTGATGTTAACAAATTCTTGAAAACAATTCAAAAAAAATTAAAAACATGAGATAACTGAGCTATTTGAATCTAGGCACAAGCATGTTACATGATATAATTCTTGGAGGAATAACCAACCTTTTTAAACTTGAAATAGTTTTCCTTGATGTAGAAATCTAATAGGAAATTTTTCTAGGAATGTAGGAAAGCTTCATTAACTAAAATAATTATTTTTCACCAATAATAAGTTCGGTGGATCTATATTCTACAGAATTGGTGACTTTAAAATATTACAAAGGATAAAACTACTAACTAATTCATTCTATGAAAATGTTGACATGGAATTTGGTTTCTCCTTAGAAGTTCTCTCCACTTATATTAATAGATTCAATACTATCATATCTACATTGTTTGCTAATTACACTTGAGTTTAGTTTTTGCATCTTAATAAAAAATAACTTGATGCAATCTAAAGGGTATATGGTAGGACTTTTACATGTAAAGAGACCTTAAACATCAAGATCAAAGTATGCAACAACAATAAGATAGTAAAAATAAAAATAAAATATTGTTTTCTTATATGTATAGTATAGCAGAAACTATTACATAATACCAAAGTGACCACAATTACCACAAATTTCTCAATTTCTCTTCACATAATACCACAAATTTGACTCCACCTATAGACTTTTATAGTCTTTCACAATGTTCTTCCACCCTACAAGCACTCCATAGAGTGCTAAACTCTCTATTATTTTTCTTCTTCCTTCACTTCCTATGTACCTATTTATAGATGTAAAAGGAATATAAAATAAAGGGCACATAAATCACCTACCAAAAGCCATGTTCTCAAAGCATGTACAAAAACCACCAAGTTCTAAGACCATGTGTAAGACCCACAGTTTCAAAAACCATGTACAAAATACATGGTTTGAAAACCATATACCAAAACCCTTATTTGTATTATATATATAGATATATCAACTTACGATGTCGGAGCATTTGAATGGTTGATAATATATACATACATGCATACATATATGTATGTATGTATGTATGTATTATTGACCATTCAAATGCTCCTAAATCATAAGTTGATATATCTATATCAATATCTTGTTCCTTTATACCTTGTAACTTCAATTGAGGGTGTTAAGCCTTGGTTATAATAAGCTTCAAGGTATCAATCCTACATAGATAACATATCTTTAATAGTTATAAGTGTTGCACTTATTCATTACAAAATTGGTGGAAGAATGTTCTCTAACCTCCCAAGAATTTTTAGAAGTGAATATAAAACTTCTAAAAGTACTTGGGATAAATTATTCACAATATTAAATGAAAAATTAAGTTACTATTTAACACTTGCAATCACAATTGTATTCATTAAAATTTCATGATGTTGAAAATATAGAATATTTTTTTACAAAGATAGAAAAATAAAAATCTAAGATACAAACTGTGGGAGAGAAAGTGGAAGAAAAATTAAATACTGAAATAAAATGAAGATATTGGATCCTATATAAAATAATATAATACAAGGAGGTGTTGAAAGTATTGAATTATTTGGTACCTTGCAAGAATATTGCAAGTACATTGTAAATATTTGAGTCTAGTTTGTAACTAGTTTATGATATGAAAATATTCTTGTAGGTATGTGTTATTTAGTAATCATTAGAGGTTTGTCATTATTAGAAGTCATTAAAATATGTTTATCGTATGATAAATATGAAGAGTCATATATCCAATGAGTTTGAGGAGATGAGGAGTTAATGGAAGTAGAAAGGTCAAGATTTTTGTGGATATAAAAAGTCATATATCCAAGTTGTGTATATTGAAGATAGAGAATTGTAATGATGATCAAATTATCCTTGCAATGTATTATATCTACAATGCTTAAATGTATATTTCTCAACAATATTTTTAGTGAGTTATTATACATTGTTATTATCATGGATTGAATGTATGTCATTGTGTGAGGATTTTAACTTAACATTCTATGAGAAAATTATTTATATGCTTAAAACATATACCCAATAGCATAGTATCTTGTATAGCAGTTACTCAAAGGATTGTGAAAATTACCAATACAAATAGAACTTTATTATGTTCTTGTAATGGGTTTAGTTTGGAAACACCTATATTTTTTCTAGGAATTCCCTTAATTGTTTAACTTTAATTCAAAACTATACTAGATACTAATGCAATAATCACAATGTATAGACATAACCTGTTAATAATGTGATTGTCTTTTGATGCTAGATTAAAAAAATAAAGTTTATTTTAAGATAAAGGGTGTGAGAGGGTAATGCAATCAAATAGTTCTAAGCTTCCATAGGATATTTTTATTTGATAACAATGTAATCCTATAGACTGTCCTCTAATGATACCAAGGACACTGGCTTATTCCTTATTAAACTTTTTTTTAATGAATAAAATAATAAACACAAAGCAATACATATACGGATACAAACTAGATAAATAATGAGATAGACCTAGGATAATTAAAATACCAAAATGCAACCCTGAACATAGATTTGCTAATAGGAAAACAACATTAATGTCGAGACAACACTCATGCTTTTACTTTCTAGTGGTACTTTTTCTTGTTATCCTTGCTTCCTTAGAAACTTGCATAAAAGATAAAATTAGATGAAATTAGGAGTAGAGGGATCTTCCTATATGATTAAAGAGGAGCAACTTTCCTAATCAATATTAGACCCCTATTAAGGAAGGCAAAGTAAAGAAAAGATATAGATTAAAATAGTGGATGTTTTTTGAAAGACAAAAGTGCCACAAATTAAGTGATAACACTAATAGCACTTCTAACAAATGAAACCACTTTCATTAACTATAGAAAACTACTGATCGATAAGTCACAAAAATAGAGCATAATAACACCACTAAGACTATATAGTCCTACAACACTTCTACTTATAAACATAGCAGAATGAATTTTTAGATGTAATAGTCTTGCAACACTTCTACTTATTTTATTTTATTTTATTTTATTTTGTATTTACATGGTGGAATCGGTAGCCGCCATGAATCCGGGTAGGTTGTCCAACTTTTTATGGCTGCCACAGTATTCTGCGTTGTCCGCCCCGAAATCCACCACACAGATCTTCGCGCAGTCCGCCCCTATAACCACCATGCCACAATCATTTTAAATCTTTTACGACACTGAAAGCACCAGGAAAGGGACAAGAATTCAGTCCGGCGAGGCCCGAGATTTGAACTTTGGACCTCCGCCCCCATTATGGGGTTTGGATGAACCAATTGGTCTACACCTCGGACCTTACACTTCTACTTATTAACATAGAAAAATAGGTATTTAGATGTAATAATGACTAATATAAAATCATAATCAAAAGGGACAATAGCCTTGATAAAACAAGTTACTAAAATTAAAAAATACATATTACAAATGAAAAATGCAAAGGATAAAAGCTTCAAAATGAAGTGAGTTAGGAGTAAAGCATTCATAACTAGATATACATAAGAATTAAAGCTAATATCAAGAAAAATACTATAGCTATATGTTACTGTAATATACCAAATATTAGCATTCATCTATATCCAAAGCTTCGTTACATTAGAAGGTCATTCACCAATTTGAGAAGGACTCATTGTTTTAAGACATGATAACTTTCCTGAGGGCTGGCATTATAGGAATCGACAGAACCCTGGGAGGATGTTGTGGAAAATATATTAGAATGATCTACATATTAAATTATTATTTTCCATGACATATTCTTGTAATAACAACAATCAACAAACGGGAACCAAAACCCCATGAAAGGGTGTGTCCCACACTTTTAGTGTTAGCTTGTAGGTATATATACATACACACATCCTTACTCTCCATCCTTACTAATACAATCCATAAACATAAGCACTTAGAAATTGGAAGCTTCTCAACCTTCCTTTCAGATACTTGTCATATGTATAGCTATATTTTCTTTTGGTTAGTTTTCTGGAATAACATTCTATCCATTGAGAATTTACTTAAAAGGGGTATGCAAATTATTAACTGGTGTTATTTGTGTGAAGCAAAATGAGAATATTCTTATCATTTGCTACTTGGTTGTCCTTTTTTTGCAATGTTTTTTTTCTCGTTTTGGATAAGTTAAGGGTGTAGTGGGTATTGCCAAACTCCTTGGAAAGATTTATTTTTAATAAATCTCCTCTTTTAGAGCCCCTCAGCTTAGGTGCCTATGGTGCTTCCTTCTACCACACTTATTTTGGGATATATGGAAGGAGAGAAATACTAGAGCATTTTAAAATTGCAAGAGAGATGCTTTCAGATTTGGTCATAGAATTTTGTGGAGTTCGATTGGGAATGTTTCCAACATATTTTGAGACTGGGAGAAGAACTCTCAAAGGAGTACTCCTGCAAAAGTTCTTTTTGAAGCAAATTTGGGTTTCCCACAGATTGATCTTAGACCTGCTATTCTTAATCCAAGGTGTAGCATGAGGTGGTGCCACCCTCTCAATAGGTGGCTCAAATTAAAACTTCTTACTACGCAAAGATCAAAGTTTCCTTCCAAGGCATCAAACTCCTGGTTGCAGTGGGAGCATTGAGTTCTGAAATTAAAGGGAATTCGATGAATGTGATCAATATCCTTAATTCCTCTATCGCCCCAAGTTGGATTATTGCTAAGATGGTGTAAGTCAAGAAGGTACCTTTAGGGTCTAAATAAATTCAAGGTGGTACACATTCTAAGAGAGGATAATTTGCTAGCATATTGTTTAGCCAATCTAGGCACCAACCAACTGAGCCAAATT
Organism: Wollemia nobilis; assembly: GCA_028583015.1. NCBI lineage: Eukaryota > Viridiplantae > Streptophyta > Pinopsida > Araucariales > Araucariaceae > Wollemia > Wollemia nobilis. The sequence goes on from JAQPPZ010002458.1 coordinate 4,647,570, forward strand.
ATCCCATAATTGTTATTTCTCATTTAAATTTGAATTTCCAGAATGACTCACAGTGTGGTTGTGACTCCCAATTCATCCGTTGGTGGCCTAAGTATTGTTTGTGGGTCATTATATCTCATCGCATTTACTCTCGATAGTTGATGCAATTCACTTCCTCCAATAATTTCTCAATTTAAAATTCAAATTGGTAGAGTGGCACCCATTTTAGATGTGATACCCATTTCAACGATCTGATTTCCAAAACCCATTTGTGGCGGGGCTTAGGTAGAAATTTGAGTTGATGTATGGCCCATATCTATGAGGGTGAAGTTGTTAACTATATTAATAATTATGGGAGGATTACTTTATCTAATTCAAGCGACCCTTCCTACATTGATTTCCTGGTTTCTTACACTATGAGTATGGGCGTGAGATGGTTCTTACTTGTGAGTCACAAGGTTGCAGAGGTTGAGGAACCTTCCTGCTATAGATTTTGTACCTTCATTCTCAATTTCAAACAATTACGACTTTCGATAAGGCTTAGACACTCAATATGGTGGAAATTAAATGGTAGTTCATTTTGGGTTTGATGAAGATTATTGTGGATTATTCTGAGAAGCTGAACCATCTTGTGGGTGAGATTTTGCATGATACGAAGATGGGTCAGAATTCCCAAAACTAGCTCGGTTCTAAACTTACCATTGTTTCCATGTCTCTTTGGTATGTGTTTCTACCTTCTTGTTGATGGTGATGTTAGTAATATTTTGTCTTGTTTTTGTGCGCTTTTTAGGGCCCATTTTTTGGGGTGGACTAGCAGTATTGTATAGTTGTGTTTTATGGTTTTTCTCCATTGATGGAGATGTTGTAAAAGGTTGAGAGATGTCTTTCAAAAACCTTCTTTCATAATATTGACCCCAAAAAACAAGTTACTAAAATAGAAAAAATGATTACAAAATGATAAATGCAAAGGATAAAAGCTTCAAATATGGGAAAAATGCGTAATCTAATAGGATGTGAATTAGCTTGAATTTCTAAAAACTTTGATGAATATCTTTGCGTGATGAAAGCTTGCTAGATTGAAGAGAGAGAATCATCATTCAAATAAAACTTCTTGTTTAGAATGATTTCTATACTAAATATGAAAGCTTGAAAGGATCACCATTCAAAGAAAACTTCTTACTTACTAAATATGAAAGCTTGCTAAATTGAGGAGAGACCATTCAAAGAAAATTTCTTGCTTAGAATAATTTCTATACTAAATTTTCCAAGGCTACATTAGAAGGTCATTCATCAATTTAACAAGGAGTCATAGTTTTATAACATGATAAATTGGACTTTCCTGAGGGCTGGCTTTATAAGAATGGATGACACGATGCTCTGGACAATATATTAGGATGATTAAATTATTATATTCCATGACATATTCTTGTAATCACAACCATCAACAAATGGGAACCAAAACCCCGTGAAAGGGTGTGTCCCACACTCGTAGCGTTAGCTTGTATGTGTCTATATACATAGACACATCCTTGCCTTGCATCATTCCTAATTCAATTCATAAACACAAACACTTCGAAAATGGAAGCTTCCCGCCCAATACTGATCATATGTATAGCTATAGCAATAGTTTCTTGGGCTCCAAGAGTTTACGGCAACTTCTATGACGACGTAGAAGTCATTTTTGGTGCTACTAATGTCCGCATATTCAACCATAGCCAGGACTTGCAGCTTTCTCTCACTAATTACTCTGGTGAGTATATATTCCTTTTACGATCTTAATGAAGACAGTGAGGTTTTCTAGTGCAATTTGGATTAAACTATTGAATTAATTAGGTTCTGGAGTCCAATCTAAGGAGAAGTTTTTGTTCGGAAGCTTCGACGTACTTATGAAGCTAGTGGCAGGAAATTCTGCGGGCACCGTCTCTACATTCTATGTGAGTTAACAAAGTGACCACTGTTTTCATAATTTATTTATATAAATAAATAAATAAAGGATAGTTAATACTATCAGATCATTTTATTGATTTTATTATTTCTGTAATAAATATCCATACATACTGTATCAACACATGATTTACCTGGTGTATATTTCAACTTTTCGGGAAAATGCAGTTACATTCTGGAGGCAAGGTGCACGATGAAGTAGATTTGGAATTTCTTGGAAATATTAAGGGTGAGCCCTACATCTTGCACACCAACATCTTCGTTCAGGGCATAGGTGGGAGGGAGCAGCAATTTAACTTATGGTTTGATCCCACCGTGGACTTTCACAGTTACTCGATTATCTGGAACCCTGCACAAATTGTGTAAGTATAAATTAAGTAGAATTATATCTTATAACCTAAAATCAAAATTTATTTTACTTTTAATCCCTCTTTCACAAACAACTTAGAACTAAACATAATCGAACCGAATTGGGTTTGATTCAGGCTTTCGGTAGATGGGATTCCCATCCGAGTATTTGGCAACCACGAGGGAAAAGGCGTGGCTTATCCAAATAAGAAGGCGGTGAGAATGCAGTCGACCATATGGAACGGAGATCAATGGGCGACTCAAAATGGGGCCGTCAAAATCGACTGGTCCAACGCACCGTTTGTGGTTTCTTACCGGAATTTGAATATACAAGCCTGTCCATGTATAGCGGACAGCAACGGCAACACGAGTCCCCTCAGCGTTGCCCGTTGTTCATCGACCACTGACCCACATTACTGGTGGAATCAAGCACCTCATCAAAAGTTGAGCAACGTCCAACAGAGACAGTTGAAATGGGTTCGCGACAACCATCTCATCTACGACTACTGCAAAGATCTGCCCAGATTCAACCATCTCCTTCCTCCTGAATGCTCCTTCCAATACTAACATATATATTTCTTTCTTTATTTATTATTAATTTTGTTTTTTATTTCAGGGAACGTGGTCCTGGAGTGAGTGAGGTAGATTTCTGGTGGCTTAGGGTTGGTGCGGTCGTCGTCAAACTGGTGTGCACTCAATCGTAGCTTAGGGTTTTTTCTATTTATTCAAGTTCTCGTTGTTTCCCTTTTTTAAATTTGATATTACTAGTATTTGCTCAAAAATTATACAAATTTTATTTAATTAGGTAGATTAAATTGCTTATAATAGTCTAAAATAACTTACTACTCAGTGACACTCTTTTCCAATCAAAAGTATAAGAACATAATTAAAAGATTAGAACATACAAATAATATCTGCCTATTAAAAAAAAATTATATTGTGAAACATAGAATATCTCTTAAAACAAATATCATATGTTTTATATATATGTCTTTTGTACAAGATTTAAATTAAGATCAATCTTAAAAAAAATCTTATACATGAACTAATGAGTATAGACCAACAATTTAAGTGGACCTATATCATCTAACATCAATCAACTTGAGAATATTATTCAACTATAAGTATTTAGGAACAAATTTATGCTCTTCCAATGCAATATTAAAAATAAAATATAAAGAAATTATTCTTCTTCTATGGAATATTTCTCATATCTTAAAATTTTATGTGCACCTCTCTTTTTCACCTTGTAATTCAAATAAAGGAAGGACAACATTATATTTGTTAAATTTTGAAAAATATATGCATCTGTCCAATTCTCTTTGTCCACATGTTAATATTTATGTGGTCCTTGAGAATTAAAACACAACATTATTTTTCTCAACAAGATACTAATTTTCTTGCAATTTGAGACATCAATTGAATCACAACTGTAGGATTATATATACTTATTGAAAAACACTTTTCAAGGCTAATTTAGTGATAGAAAAATGCTCAAATTTTATGAAGATTTACTATGGTTGTTGGAGCACCAAATTTTCTATTGTCTAATTTCCAACTATTAAGGGGGAATAACTATGGTACCAAGAAAACTAAATTCAGACTATAGTTTGAGTTTGAATGAGTATGGCAAGTTGTAGATGGAAGTATTACATGTCCTACTATAGAAGGTGAAGGTCAAAAAAATTTCAACAAGGTAGAAAAAAATATAAGGATAATAATCATGTTTGGAGTAGTAGATGAAGCACAATCATACATTCAAGATTTAATCATAGCCAAATATGCATGGGAGAAGTTACAAAAAATTTTGAAGCAAAGAATCAAAATCAAATTTTAATTGTCCAAATCTAACTCATAAAGCAATGAAAATCACTACATGGTTTAAAATTTTAATTCTCCAAATCCAAATAAAGGCATGTGTGAGCATAGGATATATATATATATATATATATATATATATATATATATATATATATATATATATATATATATATATATATATATATTTGGAATAAGTTGTCATGTAGTTTTATTTGTGCATGTGATATTATTTATGATAATACACAGAACCAAAATATTTGTAATTAATATGCATGTGGTAAAGTATTTGTAATAATGTAAAGTAATGATGTATTTTTAATGTTTTATATAAATAGGTACTTAAGAGGTAGTTGGAGAGTTTCCAACTGACTATGGTTACTAAAATATTTATAAGAATTCATCTATGTGAGCTATGTGGGGTGCCTATACTTTTTCATCAAAATATTATGCATTACACAAAGTTCAAGAGGGTATATGTTATCTATATTATACATGTGTTTGTATTTCTAAGTATTATCAATATGAATTTTTTTATATAATATTGAAACTTTAATCTAATTCATGGTCAAGGTTGGCATTGTATGATATAATCTTGGATAGGCCTAAGATAAATTATTGTATAGTGTATTTGATTAATTATAATATTATTTTATGTAAGTTCTATGAGTTACAATTAACGTTGTTATGGTTAAAACCATTTGTTATGGTTAAAATCACCTTATAATAAACTTTAAGCTTTCATTTTATGTTAGCTTACATTAAACGTATTTATGTAATTAGGGTCTTAGTATTGGTATAAATACCCCATCACTCCTTCCATTGTATCAAAGTGTTATGCTTCTTATCTATGGATAATATAGTGATTATGTATGGTGCCTATAAGTTTAAATTATGTCTTTCTCTATTTTACCCGTATTCTTTATATATAAGAATTAAGTGAATGGAATGCTTCAATTTATTTCAAAAATAGGTGTTAATTCTAATATGGTGTTATAGTGGATATGGAGTAGCATCACCTTGGTCATTCAAAAGTTTAACCCAGAGCCTTTGATCCTTCATCCAAATTCTAGGACAAATTTCTCTTCAAAAAATCATAAGCGTGCTTGGCATAAGAAACAAATAAGAAAAGCTTCCTTCATGTTTCTTCTTTCATTCTCCCATATATTTTTGAGAATGTTTAATTTTTTATTACCTTCTTTGACCAAGAAGGTAATGAACAACAACAACGACAACAAAATCAAAAATAGGAATATCAAAGATGAAACAATGTTCAAGAAGTACAAGAAATAGAAAATAAGGATGAGGAAGAACATGAAACAACTCTTAGAGATATCATGGTAAAAATAACTATAGATCTATCCATATTTGATATTTTTAATTAAGAAAATGAATGCCTTGATAGTACAAAAAGTATGGACCAGATTTATAGATAGTGTGTTGATTTGAAGTCTTCCATTTATAATAAATATAATAATGATATAAGTCACTCATAAATTATCAAAGGTGGTCCAAGAGGTATTAATTATGACTTATTTTATTCAATATATGACAATAATGATCTTAAATAATAAGCAAGAGAAGTTAAACAAGCTAATGAAACCTTGTTATATGGATTTGTAATATTAGTGGATTAGGTAATATTAACAAGAAGACAAAAGTTATTAAAAGTGAAACAAGAAAATTTTATAAACTACATGGATAAAAATATAAACATCAGATGCTCAAAATTTGTACAAAGAACAATCAGTCTCAAAAACCTTGTCAAGAAGAAAATAAAATTAAAGTACACTACAAATGAATAAATAGAACATAATGAAATAAAATTATGGAAATGTTAAAGTGTTTCTACGAAAAATAAAATAAGCTTGATAAGCATATATTCATGCTTGAATTGTGCATAATAAAATAATATGCAGGAATAAAATTCAAGTAATAATAAGAAGAACATATTCAGTGGCCAAACCTGAGTTTCAAGGAACTCAAGAAACAAAGTCAGAGAAAAAATACCTAGACCAAAATGAAAGATTGAAATCAAATGAACACATTGGATCCTATACCAAATAATGTAATGTAGGGATGTGTTGTAAGTATTACATTATTTGGTATATTGAAAGTACCTTGTTAATATTTTGTAAATATTTAAGTCTACTTTGTGACCAGTTTGTGGTATGAAAAGAGTCTTGTAAGTATGTGTCATTTAGTAATTATTAGAGGTTTTTCATCATTTCTCTTATGAGAATATGTTGAGTCATATCTCCCATGATTTTGAGGAAATGAAGATTTAGTGAAAGTCAAGGTTATGCATAAGGGGTTGTACCAAAAATTTACTTGTAAAAAAATGGTGAATATTAATCTAAATCAAGGCGAATCCTAAGAAAATCAAATCAATCATCTTCACACCAAAATTTGGGGGTATTTGAAGCTCTAAAAATTATTAAATCACCTTGTAACTTCATAAAAATACCACCATTAGATCAGGATCAGAAATAGCTTTCCAACAAGTACACATATGCTTATGTTTGGATATATAATGGTAAACTAACCCTAAGAATGGGTCAACATCGAGGGTCCTCATATTCACCAATTTCTATTTTTGGAAATCCTAATATTTGCCCAATTTTTGAATATCCGCTACTATGAATAACCCTAGTGAAAGTAGAAATATCAAGAGTGTTGTGGATATGAAGAGTCATATATCCAAGTTGTGTATATTGAGGACATAATATTCTAATGGTGATTGAATTATTCTTGCAGTACATTGTATATAGAATGCTTAAGTAGATATTTTTCTTAATAATATTTTTAGTGAGTTATTATTCATTTTTATTATCATGGATTGAATATATGTCATTGTGTGAGTATTTAAGCTTCATATCCCATGAGATAAATATGTATATGCTTTAGAGTTATATACCCAATATAGCCTACTAGCTTGTATAGAATTTACTCAAAGGATTATGAAAATCCCCAATATGAATAGAACTTTATTATATTCTTGTTCTCTAAGATTTAATATATTCTTAACTAGACAAAAAACGTTAATGAGTTTGATTAAAGTTTTTATAATTTTAGTATTGATTAAGGTTTGTCTTAGTCAAGGAAAATCTTAGGATATATTATCGTATTCATGTTGGGTTTTCTAAAATATAAGAGGGGTAGAGGGTTCTATTTGTATAAGGAGAGAGATGTAGCTCCCTGATAAATATTATATCCCTATTAAAAAAGGCAAAGAAAGAAAATATATAGACTAAAATGACAAATATTTGTTGAGAGACAAAAGTACTATAAATGAACTGATAACAGTAATAAAACTTCTAGCAAAGGATGCCACTTTTATTGACTATGGAAATCTATTGACCTAGAAGTTATAGTCTCTAATATGGAAAAAATAGGGCTTAGTAGCACCACTGAGACTATATAGTCCTGGATGATTCTACCTATAGACAGAGTCGAATGGATTTTAGATGTAACAATGATTAATGGAAAATGCTGACCAAAAGGGACAAGGGCCTTGATAAAACAAGTTACTAAAATAGAAAAAATTATTACAAAATGACAAATACAAAAAATAAAAGCTTCAAATATGGGAAAAGCGCACAACCCAATAGGATGTGAATTAGGTTGAATTCCTAAAATATTTGATGAATGTCTTTGTGTCATGAAAGCTTGCTAAATTGAGGAGATAGGATCACCATTCAAAGAAAATTTCTTGCTTAGAATGACATATTCTTGTAATAAAAACCATCAAAAAATGGGAACCAAAACCTTGTGAAAGAGTGTGTCCCACACTCTTAGCGTTAGCTTGTAGATATATATACATACACACATCCTTGCCCATCATCCTTCCCTTGGACCATATTGGTGCTATTGAAGCAATGGAAAAATTTTAAGATTCAAAAAAAGAAAAGATAGATGTAATACCTATATTCTCTACTTTTGAGGTTGTTATATCTATTGGTGATATTGTTGTTGTAGTTGTGGAGGAACTAGATCCAGTATTAGTTTCTTTTGCCACAGATCTTGTTAAAATTCTTGATGACATTATATTTTTGCCTAATGCATATCTAAAAGAAGATCCAATATGTTTTTCCTTTATAGTTAATGTTGTTATTGATGACGTTGAAGTTATTCTGCCTATGGTAGATCTTGTTACTTCCTTGGCCACCACCACTACCCTCGTTGGTTAGTAGTTGTAGGTGTTTGAACGGTTAAACTTATAGAAGCTACATTCCTTTCAACCATAGGAGAATGATGTAAAAAAACACATTTAATTATTTCCATGAGCATTAAATTGTTTAGGTGTTTAATGTTTTCCATAGGCATTTAATTTTTTCCACGTGCATTAAAATATTTACGTGTTTAATTTTTTCCACAAGCATTTAATGTTTTTGCCTGGTAATTGTGGAAATGGTTTGAATTTGGGTGTAAGCATATATTTAAGTTGGAAAAACTACTCGTTTCACTCTTATGTATTTCCAGAGTATTGTAAGAGCATTGTAAGGGTTGTGATTACTATTAATGAAGAATATCATTGTATTTTTTGATGGTTATTGAAGATCTATATTTGTATTTATATCAAACATCGAGAGAAGTTTTGTCATTATAAGTTTAGATTTTAGAAACCAGTGGAGTTAGTGCATGTTGATCTATGTGGACCTATGCAAACCTTGAGTTTATGTGAAAGCAAATATTTTTTCTTGTTTATTGATGATCATATAAGAATGTGTTGGGTTTATTTCTTGCACGAGAAATTATAAAATTATGATTGTTTTAAGAATTTTAAGTCTTGATAAATAATTAAGTTCTTATATTTAGACTTTAAGGATAGACTGTGGGGATTAATTCACCTCAAATGATTTCTTAGAGTATTGCAGCAACCTTGGAATCAAGAGGGAGTTGACTACTATTTACACTCCTCAACAAAATGGAGTGGAAAAATAAAAAATAGGACCATTGTGGAGATGGCCCGTTACATGTTGAAATAGGAGTCACCAAATTTTTTTTTGGATTAAGCTATCTATACATCTATTTACGTTATCAATAGATGTCCTATAAATTTGGTACAAGATATTACTCCCTATGATATTTGGCATGGTAAGAAGCCAAGCATTGGTTATTACAAAATATTTTGTTCTACATATTATGTGCATATTATTGAGAAAAATAAAAGAGAGCTTGATGAAAAATATATCAAATGCATTTTTGTGGGCTACGCTATTGAATCTAAAGCTTTTACATGTTTTAATCCTATTACTAACACCATGTATGTTAGTAGAGATGTGGATTTTAATGAAGGGGATGGATATGAGACACACAAAGATGATGGTGCTGAGACACACAAATATGATGGTGCTTCCCCTCATATTTATGACTTAGCTCCTATTCATGATGAAGCCTTGCTACCTAAAAATGAAGAAAAAACCAGAACTCAATTAAAAGGTAACATTGGTACAAAAAGGCTTTCTAAGTATCATTCACTTAGTCAAATGTTGGATGATGACTATACAAGAAGAGTGACTCGATTGCAATCAAAGAAAAGTGAGAATGTAATTATAATGCTTTTTTTATCTTCTTATTTTATTGAGCCCTCTTATTTCAAAGAAGCATGTGCCAATGAATATTGGGCAAAGGCCATGAAAACTGAAATTAAAACAAATATAAAAAAATCATACTTGGAACCTAGTTTGTCCTCTAAAATATAAGACCATTGTAGGTGTGAAATGGGTTTACAAGTTAAATTATAATATTTATGAAAGTATAGCTGAAAATAAGGTAAGGTTGGTTTCCAAAGGCTATGTTCAACAATAAGGTATTGACTATGAATAAAATTTTATACTAGTTGCAAGACTGGAAATGGTAAAGTCTCTACTTGTACTAGCTTCACATATTGGTTTTGTTGTGTATAAAATGGATGTTAAATCAATATTTTTGAATGGATACTTGCAGGAAGAAGTGTATGTGAGTCAACCATAGGGATTTATAGTTTTTTCTTATGAATAAAAAGTGTACAAATTAAAGAAAACTCTTTATGGGCTTAAGCAAGCACCTAGAGCTTGGTACTCTAGAATTGATAATTAATTGCATGAGAATGGTTATGAATGATGTTGAACTCAAAGTACACTTAATAAAAAGGTAAATGGAACAGATTTTATTATCATTTATTTATATGTTGATGACATAATCTTCTTCAGTAGCTCCACCAATTTGTTAAGACAATTTAAAAGGGCCATTATGAATGAGTTTGAGATGATTTATTTGGAAACTATGCATTACTTTCTTGGTATGCAAAGCATACAAACAACTAAACGTATTTTTATTACTCAATCCAAATATGTTGATGATATTTTAAAATTATTTTCTATGAGTGGTTACAAGCCAGTGAGCACTCTAGTAGTTGTGGTATGCAAGTTTATGAAGGAGGATTCTACCCTTCTTGTGGATGCAACACTATATAGATCACTAGTTGGTAGCTTGATGTAACTTATCACTACTACACTGGATATCATGTTTTTAATTAGCTTGGTAACAATGTATATGCAATATCCTCATGAGTATCATTTCAAGCTAGCAAGATTAATCACATTTATATTTGGCATCACTTCATTTGTGACTTGGTCCTAGATGGGATCATTTTATTTTTATTTTTTGTAAATCAAAAGATTAACTTGTAAATATTTTTACTAATGCATTGGAAAACAATTATTTTTTAGAATTTGAGGACATTGACTATTGCTGGAACCATTGACATCAAGAGGGAGAATGAATAAAATTTGATGTCTAAATGCTTCACACCATGTTTGTTTGGAGCATTCCAAGCATTGTGGAGCCATCTCCTACATTTTAGGGGATAATTTCCTCTATTTTTTGGCACCTTTTCTTAAATGAGGATTTAATTAATATTTTATTAATTAAATATTTCTAAAATATTGGGTATCCATATTTTAGGAGGATTTATTCATTGTTTAACTCTAAAAAAATGTTCCTTTCATCACTCCTAAAATTTAGGAGATTTTTTAGTTGACTAGGAGTTGTAATGCGTAATTTGCTCCCAATAATTATCCTATTCACATGAATATGTTTTAATTTAGTAATTTTTTCATGTACATGCACATGCTTTTTTTTATTTTTTATTTTTATCATATCCAATAAAGCATCTTGCATGATGCTCATAATTAGTTGATAATTTTAGGATATTCCACATTTTTATTGTGCATTATAATTTTGGGTATTTTATACCTTTTATTCTCTTCATTATTGTAATATTTATTTCTTAATACAAGTGGAGAGAAAAAATACTATCATATTTTTACCATATTTCCCATATAGTTGGTGTGTTGGAGCTCTTCTACAATTGCAATTTTATATTATAATTGCATTTTTTACATTACAATTATAGTTTTTTATTTAGCCATTGGATGTACAAAATTTCTCTACCATTTATGGTTTATTATCTTTGTGCTTTGGTATGATCGTAGTATAGATTCAACCATTGATTTCTGATTTTTTAGTCCATGTTATTGCTACAATAAATCAAAAATTCCAACCATATTATTTTGTATTCAATCTCATAATATTTTGTGCAAGCTAGTAGAGGTTCCTTTGTCTCTTCTACATAGCATTAAAATATTCACTCCTTATAATATTTTTTCTTGAATAACAATTATTTAACCAAACGTATACCTCATAACATTGATCAACTTAAGAATCTTATATAGATGGTGATTTATGGTAACAACTTTACAGGGAAAAATCCTAAATTTTCTAATGAATTGGTCTCACTTGAGAATTAGAAAATTTTGAAAACGGGTTTGAAGGAATACTACCAATAACATTTTTTATCCTTACATAATTGAAGTACCTATATCTTGATGTTAAAAAATTCTTGAAAACAATTCCAAAAAAATTAAAAACATGAGATAACTGAGCTATTTGAACCTAGGCACAAGCATGTTACATGATATAATTATTGGAGGAATAACCAACCTTTTTAAACTTAAAATAGTTTTCCTTGATGTAGAAATCTAATAGGAATTTTTTCTAGGAATGTAGGAAAGCTTCATTAACTAAAATAATTATTTTTCACTAATAATAAGTTCGGTGGATCTATATTCTATAGAATTGGTGACTTTAGAATATTACAAAGGATAAAACTACCAACTAATTCATTCTATGGAAATGTTGACATGGAATTTGGTTTCTCCTTAGAAGTTCTCTCCACTTATATTAAGATTCAATACTATCATATCTACATTGTTTGCTAACTACACTTGAGTTTAGTTTTGCATCTTAATAAAAAATAACTTGATGCAACATAAAGGGTATATGGTAGGACTTTTATATGTAAAGAGACCTTAAACATCAAGATCAAAGTATGCAACAACAATAAGATAGTAAAAATAAAAATAAAATATTGTTTTCTTACATGTATAGTATAGCAGAAACTATTACATAATACCAAAGTGACCACAATTACCACAAATTTCTCAATTTCTCTTCACATAATACCACAAATTTGACTCCACCTATAGACTTTTATAGTCTTTCACAATGTTCTTCCACCCTACAAGCACTCCATAGAGTGCTAAACTCTCTATGATTTTTCTTCTTCCTTCACTTCCTATGTACCTATTTATAGATGTAAAAGGAATATAAAATAAAGGGCACATAAATCACCTACCAAAATCCATGTTCTTAAAGCATGTACAAAAACCACCAAGTTCTAAGACCATGTGTAAGACCCACAGTTTCAAAAACCATGTACAAAATACATGGTTTGAAAACCATCTCCCCAAACCCTTATTTGTATTATATATATAGATATATCAACTTACGATGTTGGAGCATTTGAATGGTCGATAATATATACATACATGCATACGTATATGTATGTATGTATGTATGTATGTATGTATGTATTATTGACCATTCAAATGCTCCTAAATCATAAGTTGATATAACTATATCAATATCTTGTTCCTTTATACCTTGTAACTTCAATTTAGGGTGTTAAGCCTTGGTTATAATAAGCTTCAAGGTATCAATCCTACACAGAACATATCTTTAATAGTTATAAGTGTTGGACTTATTCATTACAAAATTGGTGGAAGAATGTTCTCTAACCTCCCAAGCATTTTTAGAAGTGAAGTTAAAACTTCTAAAAGTTCTTGGGATAAATTATTCACAATATTAAACGAAAAATTAAGTTACTATTTAACACTTGCAATCACAATTGTATTCATTAAAATTTTATGATGTTTAAAATATAGAATATTTTTTTACAAAGATAGAAAAATAAAAATCTAAGCTACAAACTATGGGAGAGAAAGTGGAAGAAAAATTAAATACTGAAATAAAATGAAGATATTGGATCCTATATAAAATAATATAATACAAGGAGGTGTTGAAAGTATTGAATTATTTGGTACCTTGCAAGAATGTTGCAAGTACATTGTAAATATTTGAGTCTAGTTTGTAACTAGTTTATGATATGAAACAATTTTTTTAGGTATGTGTTATTTAGTAATCATTAGAGGTTTGTCATTATTAGAAGTCATTAAAATATGTTTATCGTATGAGAAATATGAAGAGTCATATCTCCAATGAGTTTGAGGAGATGATGAGTTAATGGAAGTAGAAAGGTCAAGATTTTTGTGGATATAAAAAGTCATATATCCAAGTTGTGTATATTGAAGATAGAGAATGGTAATAATGATCAAATTATCCTTGCAATGTATTATATCTACAATGCTTAAATGTATATTTCTCAACAATGTTTTTAGTGAGTTATTATACACTGTTATTATCATGGATTGAATGTATGTCATTGTGTGAGTATTTTTTTTTTTTTTGATGAGGAACCTTTTATATACAACATATCCGCAACATGTGAGGGGAGAGATTTGAACCCTGGGCCTCTCGATAACTGGAGAGTTTTAACTACCCACTTGCTCTCCAACTCCTCTACATGAGCGGATATGTTATTGTGTGAGTATTTTAACTTAACATTTTATGAGAAAATTATTTATATGCTTAAAACATATACCCAATAGCATAGTATCTTGTATAGCAGTTACTCAAAGGATTATGAAAATTACCAATACAAATAGAACTTTATTATGTTCTTCTAATGGGTTTAGTTTGAAAACACCTATATTTTTGCTAGGAATTCCCTTAATTGTTTAACTTTAATTCAAAACTATACTAGATACTAATGCAATAATCACAATTCATAGACATGCCCTATTAATAATGTGATTGTCTTATGATGCTAGATTAAAAAAATTAAGTTTATTTTAAGATAAAGGGTGTGAGAGGGTAACGCAATCAAATAGTTCTAAGCTTCCATAGGATATTTTTATTTGATAAAAATGTAATCCTATAGATTGTCCTCTAATGATACCAAGGACACTGGCTTATTCCTTATTAAAAAAAAAATTAATGAATAAAATAATAAACACAAAGGAATACATATACGGATAAAAACTAGATAAATAATGAGATAGACCTAGGATAATTAAAATACCAAAATGCAACCCTGAACATAGATTTTCTAATAGGAAAACAACATTAATGTCGAGACAACACTCATGCTTTTACTTTCTAGTGGTACTTTTTCTTGTTATTCTTGCTTCCTTAGAAACTTGCATAAAATATAAAATTAGATGAAATTAGGAGTAGAGGGATCTTCCTATATGAGTAAAGAGGAGCAACTTTCCTGATCAATATCAGACCTCTATTAAGGAAGGTAAAGTAAAGAAAAGATATAGATTAAAATAGTGGATGTTTGTTGAAAGACAAAAGTGCCACAAATTAAGTGATAACACTAATAGCACTTCTAACAAAGGAAACCACTTTCATTAACTATAGAAAACTAATGATCGATAAGTCACAAAAATAGAGCATAATAACACCACTAAGACTACATAGTCCTACAACACTTCTACTTATAAACATAGCAAAATGGATTTTTAGATGTAATAGTCCTGCAACACTTCTACTTATTAACATAGCAAAATAGGTATTTAGATGTAGTAATGACTAATAGAAAATCGTAACCAGAAGGGACAATAGCCTTGATAAAACAAGTTACTAAAATTAAAAAATACATATTACAAATGAAAAATGCAAAGGATAAAAGCTTCAAAATGAAGTGAGTCAGGAGTAAAGCATCCATAACTAGATATACATAATAATTAAAGCTAATATCAAGAAAAATACTATAGCTATATGTTACTATAATATACCAAATATTAGCATTCATCTATATCCAAAGCTTCGTTACATTAGAAGGTCATTCACCAATTTGAGAAGGACTCATTGTTTTAAGACATGACAAATTTCCTGAGGGTTGGCTTTATAGGAATCGACGAAACCCTAGGAGGATGTTGTGGAAAATATATTAGAATGATCTACATATTAAATTATTATTTTCCATGACATATTCTTGTAATAACAACCATCAATAAACAGGAACCAAAACCTCATGAAAGGGTGTATCCCACAGTTGTAGTTTTAGCTTGTAGGTATATATACATACACACATCCTTACCCTCCATCCTTACTAATACAATCCATAAACATAAGCACTTCGAAATTGGAAGATTATCACCCTTCATTTCAGATACTTGTCATATGTATAGCTATATTTTCTTCTGGTTAATTTTTTGGAATAACATTCTATCCATTGAGAATTTACTTAAAAGAGGTATGTAAATTATTAACTCGTGTTATTTGTGTGAAGAAAAATGAGAATCTTCTTATCATTTGCTACTTGGTTGTCCTTTTTTTGCAATGCTTTTTTCCACATTTTGGATAAGTTGGGGGTGTAGTGGGTGTTGCCAAACTCCTTGGAAAGTTTTATTTTTTAATGGACCTCCCCTTTTAGAGCCCCTCAGCTTAGGTGCCAATGGTGCTTCCTTCTACCACACTTATTTTGGGATATATGGAAGGAGAGAAATACTAGAGCATTTAAAAATTGCAAGAGAGATGCTTTTAGATTTGGTCATAGAATTTTGTGGAGTTCGATTGGGAACGTTTCCAACATATTTTGAGACTTGGGAAAGAATTATCAAAGGAGTACTCGCACAAAAGTTCTTTTTGAAGCAAATTTGGGTTTCCCACGGATTGATCTTAGACCTGCTATTCCTAATCCAAGGTGTAGCATGAGGTGGTGCCACCCTCTCAATAGGTGGCTCAAATTAAAACTTCTTACTACGTGAAGATCAGAGTTGCCTTCCAAGGCATCAAAATCCTGGTTGATGTGGGAGCATTGAGTGCCGAAATTAAAGGGAATTCGATGAATGTGATCAATATCCTTAATTCATCTATCACCCCAAGTTAAATTATTTCTAAGATGATGTGTAAGTCAAGAAGGTACCTTTAGGGTCTAAATCAATTCAAGGCGGTACACATTCTAAGAGAGGGTAATTTGCTAGCATATTGTTTAGCCAATCTAGGCACCAACCAACTGAGCCATATAGTGTGGAGAAATAACTTCCCGATGGATCTACTAAACCTTATTAATGCAAAATCCACTTAATTTATGACATAGATCTATTTAATGGTAATTCAAAATGTTACATCATTCTTATCCCATAAGTGTTATTTCTCATTTAAATTTGAATTTTTAGAATGACTCACAGTGTGGTTGCGACTCCCAATTCATCCGTTGGTGGCCTAATTATTGTTTGTGGGTCATTATATCTCATCGTATATACTCTCGATAGTTGATGCAAATCACTTCTTCCAATAATTTCTCAATTTAAAATTCAAATTGGTAGAGTGGCACCCATTTTAGATGTGATACCCATTTTGACAATCTGATTTCCAAAACCCATTTGTGGTGGGGCTTAGGTAGAAATTTGAGTTGATGTATGGACCATATCTATGAGGGTGAAGTTGTTGACTATATCAATCATTATGGGAGGATTACTTTATCTAATTCAAGCGACCCTTCCTACATTGATTTCCTATTTTTTTACACTATGAGTATGGGCATGAGATGGTTCTTACTTGTGATTCACAAGGTTGTAGAGGTTGAGGAACCTTCCTACTATAGATTTTGTACCTTCGTTCTCAATTTCAAACAATTACGACTTTCGATAAGGCTTAGACACTCAATATGGTGGAAATTAAATGGTAGTTCATTTTGGGTTTGATGAAGATTATTGTGGATTATTCTGAGAAGCTGAACCATCTTGTGGGTGAGATTTTGCATGATACGAAGATGGGTAAGAATTCCCAAAACTAGCTCGGTTCTAAACTTGCCATTGTTTCCATGTCTCTTTGGTATGTGTTTCTACCTTCTTGTTGATGGTGATGTTAGTAATATTTTGTCTTGTTTTTGTGCGCTTTTTAGGGCCCCTTTTTTGGGGTGGACTAGCAGTATTGTATAGTTGTGTTTTATGGTTTTTCTCCATTGATGGAGATGTTGTAAAAGGTTGAGAGATGTCTTTCAAAAACCTTCTTTCATAATATTGACCCCAAAAAACAAGTTACTAAAATAGAAAAAATGATTACAAAATGATAAATGCAAAGGATAAAAGCTTCAAATATGGGAAAAATGCATAATCTACTAGGATGTGAATTAGCTTGAATTTCTAAAAACTTTGATGAATATCTTTGCGTGATGAAAGCTTGCTAGATTGAAGAGAGAGAATCATCATTCAAATAAAACTTCTTGTTTAGAATGATTTCTATACTAAATATGAAAGGATCACCATTCAAAGAAAACTTCTTGCTTACTAAATATGAAAGCTTGCTAAATTGAGGAGAGACCATTCAAAGAAAATTTCTTGCTTAGAATAATTTCTATACTAAATTTTCCAAGGCTACATTAGAAGGTCATTCATCAATTTAACAAGGAGTCATAGTTTTATAACATGATAAATTGGACTTTCCTGAGGGCTGGCTTTATAGGAATGGATGACACGATGCTCTGGACAATATATTAGGATGATTAAATTATTATATTCCATGACATATTCTTGTAATCACAACCATCAACAAATGGGAACCAAAACCCCGTGAAAGGGTGTGTCCCACACTCGTAGCGTTAGCTTGTATTTGTCTATATACATAGACACATTCTTGCCTTGCATCATTCCTAATTCAATTCATAAACACAAACACTTCGAAAATGGAAGCTTCCCGCCCAATACTGATCATATGTATAGCTATAGCAATAGTTTCTGGGCTCAAAGAGTTTACGGCAACTTCTATGACGACGTAGAAGTCATTTTTGGTGCTACTAATGTCCGCATATTCAACCATAGCCAGGACTTGCAGCTTTCTCTCACTAATTACTCTGGTGGGTATATATTCCTTTTACGATCTTAATGAAGACAGTGAGGTTTTCTAGTGCAATTTGGATTAAACTATTGAATTAATTAGGTTCTGGAGTCCAATCTAAGGAGAAGTTTTTGTTCGGAAGCTTCGACGTACTTATGAAGCTAGTGGCAGGAAATTCTGCGGGCACTGTCTCTACATTCTATGTGAGTTAACAAAGTGACCACTGTTTTCATAATTTATTTATATAAATAAATAAATAAAGGATAGTTAATACTATCAGATCATTTTATTGATTTTATTATTTCTGTAATAAATATCCATACATGCTGTATCAACACATGATTTACCTGGTGTATATTTCAACTTTTCGGGAAAATGTAGTTACATTCTGGAGGCGAGGTGCACGATGAAGTAGATTTTGAATTTCTTGGAAATATTAAGGGTGAGCCCTACATCCTGCACACCAACATCTTCATTCAGGGCAAAGGTGGGAGGGAGCAGCAATTTAACTTATGGTTTGATCCCACCGTGGACTTTCACAGTTACTCGATTCTCTGGAACCCTGCACAAATTGTGTAAGTATAAATTAAGTAGAATTATATCTTATAACCTAAAATCAAAATTTATTTTACTTTTAATCCGTCTTTCACAAACAACTTAGAACTAAACATAATCGAACCGAATTGGGTTTGATTCAGGCTTTCGGTAGATGGGATTCCCATCCGAGTATTTGGCAACCACGAGGGAAAAGGCGTGCCTTACCCAAATAAGAAGGCGGTGAGAATGCAGTCGACCATATGGAACGGAGATCAATGGGCGACTAAAAATGGGGCCGTCAAAATCGACTGGTCTAACGCACCGTTTGTGGTTTCCTACCGGAATTTGAATATACAAGCCCGTCCATGTATAGCGGACAGCAACGGCAACACGAGTCCCCTCAGCATTGCCCGTTGTTCATCGACCACTGACCCACATTACTGGTGGAATCAAGCACCTCATCAAAAGTTGAGCAACGTCCAACAGGGACAGTTGAAATGGGTTCTCGACAACCATCTCATCTACGACTACTGCAAAGATCTGCCCAGATTCAACCATCTCCTTCCTCCTGAATGCTCCTTCCAATACTAACATATATATTTCTTTCTTTATTTATTATTAATTTTGTTTTTTATTTCAGGGAACGGGGAATTGAGGGAGATTTTTGGTGGCTTAGGGTTGGTATGGCCGTGTCAAACTGGTGGGCAGTCGTAGCTTAGGGTTTTTTTATTTATTCAAGTTCTCATCATTTTCTTTTTTTTAATTTGATATTACTAGTATTTTCTCAAAAAATTATACAAATTTTATTTAATTAGGTAGATTAAATTGCTTATAATAGTCTAAAATAACTTACTACTCACTCACACTCTTTTCCAATCAAAAATTATAAGAACATAATTAAAATATTATAACATACAAATAATATCTGCCTATTAAAAACATTTAATCTTGTGAAACATAGAATATATCTTAAAACAAATATCATATGCTTTATATATATGTCTCTTGTACAAGATTTGAAATAAAATCAATCTCAAAAGAAAGCTTATACATGAACTAATGAGTATAGACCAACAATTTAAATGGACTTATGCCTTGTAACATCAATCAACTTAAGAATTTTATTCAACTGCAAGCATTTAAGAAAACATTACAAGAAAAATTTCACAAAGGTTTTAGTGTATTGATTTCATTTCAGAAATTATATATAAAAGGAAATAGCTTTGATCAATCTTGAGAGATTTTTTCTCAATATAAATAGTTTTACAAGGCTAGTTTTAATGGATATAGGAAATTTGTAATCCTTAAAATCTTTATTCTTGAATATAAACAACTTAACCAAATGTATACTCAATAACATTGATCGACTCAAGAATATTATTTCGATGGTGATTTATGGTAACAACTTTGCATTGAAAAGTTCTAAAAAATTTAATGATTTGGTCTCAATTGAGAATTAAACATATGTGAGAATGTGTTTACGCCGACAGGCAGTTGCCCTAGTGGCTAAGATGATGGTTGTTTCTTAAGTGGTCTTGTGTTCAAACCCCTTGAGGATGGTTGTTGATGTAATTTGTAAACATTCTCCTAAAAAAAAAAAATTACCAATAGTACTCTTTATCCTCAAACAATTGAAGTACATATATCTTGATGTTAACAAATTCTTGAAAAAAGCCCCTAAAATTTTTGAAAACATGAGGGAGTTGAGCTATTTGGACTTACGGACAAACATGTTACTTGATATAATTCTTGGAGGAGTAACCAATATTTTAATCTTGAAATCCTTTTCCTTGACATAGAATCTAATGGGAATTATTCTAGGGATGTAGGAAAACTTCATTAGCTAAATTTTTTGTTTTTCAATAACAATAAGTTGGGTGGATTTATATTCCATAGATTATTGGCTTTACAAGCTTACAAAGGCTAAAGCTAATAATTCATTCTATGGAAACATTGGCATGGACTTTCCTTTCTCCCTAGAAGTTCTCTCCATTTATACTAATAGATTCAATAGGATCGTATCTACATTATTTACTCATTAAACTTACCTTTAGATTTTGCATTTTAATAAAATCAACTTGACACAGTCTAAAGAGTCTATGGTAAAAATTTTAATTTTTTTGGACCTTAAACTACAAGATCAAAGTAGGCAAAAAAAATAAAATAGTAAAACAAAAACAAAATATTATTTTCTTATATGTGTAGCGTAACATAAATTGTTACATAATACCAAAGTGGTCACAGTTTCCATAGACTTCTCAAATTCTCTTCATAGAACACCATAAACCTAGTTCTAGCTCTAGACTTTTGTAACCTTTCATAATGTTCTTCTCGCTTACAACCACTCCATAGAGTACTAAATTTTGGCTTTTATGTCTCCCTACACTCACTATGTTCTCAAACCACCTTCCAAAGGCCATGTTCTCAAACCATGTGCAAAGACCATGGTCTAAAACCATGTGTAAGACCCATGGTTTTGAAAATGTTATATTGTAACTTTAGTGTTGTGAATTGGAGTTAGAGGGTTATATTTATCAATAAAATATGATAATCTAATTAAGCATCACATGCATCCACTTAATTTGTTAATATCCACTAGTAGAACTACACCATGGGTATAAGACATCATTTCTAGCTATCAATATTAATATTTAAGATCACAAAACTAGATATTTCAAGAATAAAATTGGTATATTCAAAAATTGGTTGAAGTTATTATTTAATTGGAAGAAGATTATTGTGTATCATGACCAACCTAGAGGTAAATATTTTGAACTCTATTGAGCTTATCTCTGAGCTTGACTTGTGGATCCAACTGATAAAATATGAGAACACACCAGTGTTGTATCAACTTTGTGGAAACTAAGGTCACTCTAGAGATAATTATCCTTATAAAAAAAAATTGGTGACACACAAGCAATAAGGGGGGAAAATAAAATGTGGGTTCCAAAAAAAACACATCTAATAGCTTAGTTTTAGAAAAATGATGGAATATCCCAAGTAATCCTCCCCTAACTCCAAGTAAGGAGAACACCTCCCTCATCCCAAGTGGGGAGATGAATTCCCTAGCTCCAATTATGGTAAACTCTTCCCTTCCTTTTGTTGCTTCTTCATAAGATGTATCTCCCTCAATGGTTAGGGATATTCCTTCCCTTCTTTTGAGATCTATTTCTATTGAGTTAGGGGGAAGATCTAAGGATGGCCTAAATGGGTCTATTCTAGAGTTGATGGAAAAGAATGTCTCAAGGACCCCATATCTAAAAATTAGCTACTGCCCTAGCCCTTTAATAGAGAAGAGGTAAGCCCTAAAGACCTGGTACTCTTTAATTATTTTGAAGGTATACATTTAAAATAGCTAGTGGTTAACCAAATTATGGGTTTTGAGCTGAAGAAAACTCCTCCTTCCAAGCCCCTCATGGAGAATAGCACTTTTTTGACCCAAAACAATCACTATAATGGATGATTTGATGTGGGAGTTAAAATAAGAGTTGGTAAACTTTCAAACAAGTTTTTGAGAAAGAAGAAAGCTAACTTTGAAATAGCTAATGACTCCCATATACTTTTAAAGTTGGATAATAGTAATAAAATTGGTGGCAAGCAATTAAAATTATAAGCCTTCAAACGCTCTTTCCAAGCCCCAGATTTTGTAAATGAATTTCCTCTATTGGAATATTCAAGGATTGGATAGATCCTCCAAAAAATGGTTAATTTCCTCTTTCAAGAAATATTATTCTCTAGATATTATTTTTCTCCAAGAATCTAAAATTGAGATCAATAACATTGAAATAGTTAGAAATTCTATATGGAAGAATGTTGTTTTTGCTACAAGCCCTGCTAATGGATCTTCTACAGGATTATTCTATTTTTGGGATCTTTCAAAGTTGGATGGTTATATTATTTCCTACTCAAAGAGAGTTACCAACTTATTAACTTTTTGTAAAAATACCAATCGAAGGTGGGTTATGACAAATTTCTATGCTCCAAACTCTAGCCCTAGTAGAAAATATTTTTGATCCTCCCTACTGTAGATGAGAGAGAAGGTCAAAGAGGAAGCTTTGGTGTTAGCTGGTTATTTCAACACATTGTTATACCCATTAGATAAAAATGAGGTAAACACCCTTGTGAAAGGAGTATGGAGGAGTTTTCTAATTATATTAGCCATGGGGAGCTGATGGACTTGGATTTGAAAGGTTCAAGGTATACTTGGAGCAATAGAAAGATTCAGGATTACCTTATTCTAACTAGGTTAGACAGAGTTTTAATATCCAGTCATAGTATTCATCTTTTTGGTGATATCTCTTTACATGCTATGCCAAAATTGAGATTCTATTATAACCTATTATGGCTAGAAATTCCTTAACAAAGAAAATTATTTCCTAGACCATTCCACTTTGAGGCTATGTTGTGTTATCATCCAGACTTGGAAACTAAGTTCAAGGAATGGTGGGTGGACCATGTTCTAGGGAGAGAGTTGTTAAAAATAACAAAAAAGCTTAAGTTTTTGAAAGGTAGACTAAAACTCTAGAATAAAGAGGTCTTTGGAGATATTTTTAAAAAGAAGGATGAACTAAAAAGGTAAATCCTATACCTGGATGCTGAGGTGGAAGCTAAAAATCTATCAAGCAGCACCAAAATTAAAAGGAAGATCCTTTTTTAGAGATGCACAGTACTGTAGGTGAGAAGGAAACCCTTTGGAAGTAAAAATTTAGAGCCCTATAGCTAAACGAAGGTGATAAAATACTAAGTACTTTCATGCTTTATCCTTGAGGTATAAGAGCTTCAATCGAATTCAAGAAATGATTAGGGAGGATGGCTCCAAAGTAATGGAAATTCAAGATATCAAGGATGAGGTATATCCTTCTATGGCTCATTGTTGGGCTCAAGAGAAGAAAGATATCATGAGTCTGATGATTCCTTACTCAAAGCTATTCCCAAGATGGTTTCAAGAGACATGAATCTTAACCTAGAGATATCATTTTAGGATGAAGATATTAGAGTGGCTATGTTTGACATGGGAGCACTGAAAGTATCGGTACTGGATGGCTTCCCTCCTTTATTATTTCAAAAAATTTGGCACATAGCTGGAAAGGAGGTCTGCAATGCAATAAGAGATGTCCAAAGAACTAATCTAATTTTGTATGGAGTGAATTCCATATTCCTTATGCTTATTCCAAAATCAGTGAAAGCAAATAAATCTAGTGATTTTTGGTCAATTAGCCTCTACCATACCATTTACAAGATTATTTCTAAATCATTGGCTAATATTCTAAAACTACTTATACCCATTTTGATTGACTAAGATCAAATAAAATTTGTGGTGGGGAGAAAAATTTTGGATGGAGTCTTGGTGGTCCATGAAATTCTTCGCTCGACTCAAAAAAGTGGTAAATCAAGGTTATTCCTTAGGTTGGATATGAATAAAACCTACAATAGGGTTTCTTGGGACTTTTTGTTTGAGATTCTAGGAAAAAACGATTTTAGCCAAAAATGGATTAATTTTATTTTTACCCTAGCAAAGTTCTCGGTGCTAATAACTAGGTCCCCCACTATTTTTTTTTCAAAGTCTTAGGGGCATCCACCAAGGATATATATTATCACCATATCTATTCATCCTCATGGTTGAGGCTTTGGGGATGACTATTTATTTGGATCCAATTATTGAAGGCTTGAAGCTAATGCTCTCTTTTGAATCCTCTCATCACTAATTTATTGATGACACACTCCTATCAGTCCTAACCTCAGTTGTGCAAGCTAGAGCAGTGAAGAAAGTTCTTATTGCCTTTGAGAATGTTTTTTGCTAGAAGATTAATTATTTAAAATGTTTATCATTTTTATTAAACACTCCTGAAGCTAGGTAAAATAAAATAGTGGATATCTTTGGATGCTAAATTGTAGAATTTCTTGCTACTCATTTGGGCCTGTCATTGTTTGTTGGTAGAATGAAGGAGATTTTTTAGGACCTGATGATTGGGAGGATGTAGAGGAGGCTAGCCAGTTGTAAAGAGGCCTTGCTAAGTCAAGCAAGTAAAATTCTCTTTTTCAAATCATTTTTACAGAGTATATTGATTTATTTTATATCCATATTTAAGCTTCCCATTAAATTTTTACCTAAGTTGGAGCGGATTTAGAAATTTTTTTGTGGACTGGTTCTCAAGATCACAAGAAGTTTCATTTACTTTCCTAGAACCAAGTTTGTTTGAGGAAGAAAAATTATGGTTTGGGTGTCTAGAATCTATGTTTAATGAATGAATCTCTGATCCTAAAGAAAGATTGGAAAATCCTGAAGAATCATAAAACTAATTGGGTCAATATTGTCCATACTAAATACTTGAACCAATCTAAAGTATTTCTAGTAGATTATCATTCATTGGAGGGGTCCCCTTTTTGGTAGAATGTATTCAAATTTAGAGTTGAGTTAGGAAAGGATTCTCACTAGATTGTGGGCAATGGAAAGTCCATTAAATTTTGGAATAATATGTGGCTTCTTGATCATATGTTGTTTTAGGAGTTCAACATAGTGTCGATCGAGTCTATTACCCTAAGGTTAGGGTGGTTTAAGGTGGTATATTTTATATAACTTGCAAAGGGTAGAAGGTCATGGAATTCAGTTCTGTTATCCAACTATAGCAAATATGAAGAAGTAGCTTGGAACATCATCTTTAAATTTCTTAAGTTTTAGGTCTTGAGGGTCAACTATTCCAAGGACTCATTAATCTATAAAGGGGAAAGTGATTGCTCTTTTTCAGTCAAGTCTACTTACTTTCTCATCAACTCTAATACTCCCTTGTAGAATCTTCTTGGAAAAGTCTAGCTAAAAATTATAACTCCAAGAGTTAACATTTTTTATTGGCTGGCCATCCAAAACAAATGTCTCACATTGGAAAATCTCTACAAGAGGAGAATGAATCTTCCTAACAAGTGATAAATTTGTGAAGCTTGTGAAGATATCTATTTACACTATTTTTTCACTATCTCTTCTCTACCACAGTGTTGGACCATGCCTTCCTATTTTTTCCAATTCATTGGATCTTTTTTTGGTTAATTTTTTATATTTTTTTGTAGCGGTATTTTCCTTTAAGATCACCTTGCCTGATTAGGTTTTGGATGTTATTACTTTTGCACTTATTCTAGGGTATCTGGTGAGAAAGGAATCAAAGAGCCTTTAAAAACTCTAAATGAGGCCCATAGTTAATCTTCTTGAAGGTGATCGAGAGTACAGTAGAAAATGTATCTACGTTTTTGCCTGACCTAGAGGTAATAAGATCGAATAAGCCTTGGTAGAAATTAGGTTAGGTTTCCCTTTGAAATTTTAGTCAATTGATCCACCAGCACCATCCAGGAGGAGAAGGGTTAAATGGTCCCCACCTCCAATCAAATGAATAAAGCTTAACTTTGATGGTGCTTCAAATGGGATTCTAGGATTGGTTGTGATAGGAGCAATTATCAAAAATGAAAAATAGGAAATGTTAGGGATGTTTCCTAAATTTCTTGCAATTCATAACTCCCACTCTGTATAAGACAGAGGTCTATTTCCAAGGCTTGTGTTGATTGAATCCCTAGATTTTCAAAATGTTATAGTGAAGGGTGACTCTGTAAATATCATTAACTTAATCAATTCCTCAAACACTCTTAACTAGAAGATAGTAAAATTAATTGCTAAAGCTAATAGGATCCTCTATTCAATATTAGAAGTTCAAGTTCAATACATTTTCAAAGAAGGAAACAAGGTGGTGGATTTTATAGTGAATGTCAACCTATCTCAGCAAGATCTCTCAATTTGGACTTCCAATTTTCCCTAGAATATTCAAAATATTATTGACGATGATAAAGGTTGAGTGCTAGTTTTTGGGTACCTGGGGACCGATGAGGAAGTGTCACTCAATGTAATTGTTTTTCAATTTTCTCTAGTAGCCTTATATTTGGGGGGACTCACCCCCTTTGGGATAAGTTGACTTATCTGTATCAAATTTTATTTCCACCTTAGAGTCAGCTGATTGATGTTGATATCTTTTTGTAGATCAGTTGGACAATAGTCTCTTAGAAGTAATCATTTCTCTTTGCTCTTACTAAGTGCATGTTTTTAACTACTTCCTACAATTATGGTGGTGCCTTGCTACATGTCATGCTATAATGAGACCCACTACCAATGGATTTTGTGTCAGCTTTGTGGTTCGTCCTCATTTTCAAACTCTCATGCTCACTCATGGCAATTGTGGGAAGAAGGAAATCATATTCCTACTTTGGTAGTGGGCTTTACTAGCAAACTCAAGGCTTTGTTAGTTTTTTGTAAATCTTCATTTGAGTTTTATCAATAATTTTGTAGGGTAATTCAATCTATTTTTCTATGGTACCGCATTACTCAGTTACTCTTCAACATCTCATTGAGGCTCAAGGACTAGAATTTTGTGATGCACATAAAGAGGCCCAGTGCTTTAAATAAGATATTGTTTAGTTTACAAGTTGGTGAGTGTGTGACCTAGTTATCATTTTTACTTGTGTTGTGGTTTGTAATGGCTTAGAGGTCAGCATATAAGGAAATGAATATTCTAATTAAACCAAGAGTTTTGGAGGTTGATGACAATGTGAAAATAATCTTGCATAAATGTGATCTCTTATATTACCTCCAATCTTTCCATGGACATCATAGGGCCCTTTCAAGAAATCTGACTCACTCTTGGAGGAAGGATTGAGTCCAAGCTATAGGTATTGAATTCATCTTTTTGGTGGTACTCATAGGAAAGGTGATAGGTTTACCTATCGATGGTTTTTTTCACAACCATATAAAGAACTCTCTCAAGTGAGAGTATGGATTTTTCATAGATACATAATAATATCTATCGAATCTTTAGAATGGCTATGGTATCGAAGAATTCGAGGATTCTTGGAATTGGGTACTTTAAGTAACAATAGATTACTTCACCTTAGAATCAAATAGAGAGGTCATTCGTAGCTATCACATGATGTTCCTAAACCAACTCATAAAGAATATTCTGATGAACATACCATTCTTTCTCTTTCACTCTTTGGTAAAATTGTTGTGAGATGTTAGAGGGAAAGGACTTGATCTAATTCATCAAAGGTTTATTTTATTAATGTTCGGTCATGTGGTAAATTCTAAAGGAATTGCAGTGGAAGAGGTATTGGAAAAATTTGAATTTCAAAAAATCCTTCCAACCCTTGATTCTTTGCTAACGACTTTTGAGTCCACTGTTCAATTTTCAAATTCATATAATAGGGAGTTTATGACACATCCTTTCACTTCCAAAGTGAATGCATCATCATTGAATAAAGAAAATAATTCCCAAAATGAATCCAAGGGAGGTCGAGTGCACCGCTCAAAACATCTTTCCTAGAAGGCTTTGAAATTTGAAGATTTGCTTGTTTCTATGGGCTCATTAGATTCAAAGGAAAGCCTCCTATCATAGAAAATTTCTAAAGGGTCATAATATTTTAATGTCATAAAATATATGTCTTCCCTCTCAGTTTTTAATTCTCCTATTGATAAACCTCTCATGTGCATGATTACTAAAAAGCACTAGGTACTGTGTGATTCACTCTAGATAGCAATTGCATTCATCAATGAGATCCATGAAATGGATAATCAATAGAAGGATTTATCAGGCTCTTAGTGTTTGGGGTACCTTATTCTCTTCCCTTGGGTCATGGGCCATTTTGTGGATTTCTTCAAATATTATGTTGGTTTTGTAATGTTGGTTGTCCCCACTTTTGTTGTTTAGTTTGGGGAAGCCTCTTGTAGTTGGTTTTATGCTTAAATGTTGGCTTGTGTCCTTTCTCATGGAAGGTCTAGAATATATTCCTGATATTTCTCTGTTCTATATGTATTAAGGTTTTGGGACCCTCTCAAAACCCCTTCTTTTATCTAATATATATATATATATATATATATATATATATATATATATATATATATATATATTATATTAGATAAGAATTATTAAAATAAAAAAATAATTAAGTCTATTTCTAAGAAATTAACTATATTGAAGATATATTTA
Source organism: Wollemia nobilis (assembly GCA_028583015.1). NCBI lineage: Eukaryota > Viridiplantae > Streptophyta > Pinopsida > Araucariales > Araucariaceae > Wollemia > Wollemia nobilis. Next base: position 4,676,504 of record JAQPPZ010002458.1, read on the forward strand.
AAGAAGAAATTGTTTAGTGAAGATAATTGTTGAGATAAAATATTGAAGAACAATTAAAGTGAAGAATAAAGTTGAATTGAAGAAGAATGTTAAATTGAATATCAGAAAGAGAAAAGAATTATTTGAAGAAAAATATCTTGAGGGGAAATTAATCATTTGAAGGAAAGAAGATTTAAAATATTAAATCTAGGAGTAAAAAGAATTTATCCTACAAAGGTAAAATTGATTATATTGAAGGATAAAAATCAAGAGAAAGAGTTTTTAAAAGAAATTTGTGAGGAAATTCAATTAAGAAATTGTTGAAGAATTATATGTGAAGGAAAATTTACATCATGGAAAATAGAAAGATATTTCTTTCAGAGTCTCAATTACTAAAAGGACCTAACTTAACCTCATGGAAAAATAAGATGAAATTAATACCTTTTTTTTTTAGAAAATTTAGGATGTAGTAACTAAATATAAAACCATTCCATAAGATGTTGTTGGAAAATAGAAATATAAATATGAAGATGCAAAAGATTCAATGGTAATAATATTTGGTATATTAGATGAGATTCAAGAACACATAAGTAAAGATGAAAATTCTAAAAGTTCTTGGGATAAATTATGCATAATATTTAGAGGAAAATATGAAACTACTATTTTGCACTTGCAATCACAATTGTATTGACTAAAACTTTAGGCTCATTGAAAATATATAATATTTTATTCTAATGATAGCAGAACTAAAATCTAAGCTACAAACTATCGGAGGAAAGTGGAAGAAAAATTTATTGTCCACATTACACTTAGAGCACTTCTAGAAACATTTAAAACATTGGTCACATCTCTTCAAGTGCTAAACAGAAATGTGTCATTTGATGAATTGGTCAACATACTTTAGAAATTTGAAATAGAAAATCAAGCGAGATGAAATGAGAAATGATGTTTTCAATTGGACAAAAAAAATATCAAAATAATACAAGAAACTCTACTACATTATAATCGCAGCATCAACTAGAATAGAAAAGAATATATTGTTATATATATAACAAAGAAGGTCATATATCTAGATATTGTAAATATAATTCTCTAAATCAATGGAATCTTAAGATAAGTAAAACACAACATTGCATTGGTACCAAAATATTGTTAAGAAATAATAGCTTTTAATAAAATGCCCTTAAGGTGTAACAAACCAATAATTTGCACATTGGTTATAACGTTCAATCTTATCTAAATATTGGAAAAACTAGGAAGGTAGCTAACAAAGGTAAATTTTATTTTTTGTTTTCAAGGTTTAGTTTTCACCCTTTTGTATCAATATGTAGCATGAAAAACACTTTTGAGAATTTTATCATTGCATATTATCTTCCAAGTGGAAAATATTGGTCAGGTCACGTAGTAGGTGCCATTTAGTTATCCTATTTCTCATCCATTTTTATTGGTGAATCAATAATCATGGTGTGGGTTATCCTCTAGGGCCTATAACACCTAGAAGGGGGATGAATAAATCCTACCCTTACATGTTTATTGATAATCCTAAGTATAGTATAAAATATATAAGAGTTTTAGCGTAAATGTTGTGGTGCTTAACTAAAAGTCATGATTCACCATGGTAAATTAAGGTCGAGTCATTCACCTAACTTTGATCATGGAATCCTTGATGATTTTACAAAAACAATGATATGTCCCATTCCATATCATTGAGGAATCTCATCCAGGAGTTCCATATCTACCACCAAGATTCCTCCTCATCAGATAATATTCTAAAGATATAGTTCTTCTTTAAAAGATCCATAATCCCACACAAGGTCCACCACCGTACTACTTATACAATGACATAGAGAAAATATCCCATACCACCCCTCATTACTTGTTTTGAATTGTTTTGTAAAAAGTGGTCATTCATGACTCACATTGATTGCATACCCGCAATCCAACAATAGATGGTGTCATAGTTTCCTCGTCAATGATTAATATTAAATGTTGATTAATTTTAGGGTTATCTTATCATCCTAATCAATTATTAGAGTTTGACCTAGTTGTTTAGAGTTTTATCCAAATAATCAAAGTTCCCTAATTTCTCTTAAAGGAATAATAATCTATGATCTTGATGATTATATTTCATGCATAAGACCTAAAATATTTTATGAAATTTAAACAAAGCACTCTTTAGATAAATATTTGATAATACATACTGAGAGATTCCTTCATTAATGGAAATATGTCCAATAAAACCATAGAATGTAAATTAATTTACTAACTACATGTTATCTATTTAAATCCAAAATTTTCTTTAATATTTAATCAACATAGAATACGTACAAAGAAAAAGTTCTAATAAGCATATTGTCTTACACAAGCAAAAAGATTAAAATATTTATAATATCACTCATATATTCGAACCAAAGTCTAACAATAACCGTATATATATATATAATATCATTGTCTTTGCTTTTATATCACAAAACATAATTAATTTTATGATTTAAGAAAAAGTTGTTTACCAAATTTATTTATCTCATCAATTACGTAAATCAATGCCAACAATATCTATTTGGCCAATATTTCATGAATTGAACCACTTTCTACCCATCCTATTTTCATAGTTTTCAATATGCCCTTTTGACTTATTTTCATTATTTATTTAATAATAAATAAAACGTATCTTCCTCTAATAATAAAATAAATATTATCCTTAATAGTGAACTAATTTCAACTTAATAAAGTTATTCTAACTCTATTTTAACTCATTTTCATTCATCTCGTAAAATCTTATCCTTTTAGTGAAATAAATTCAATTTATCCAAAGTAATATTTAATAAATTTAATTTAATAAAACTATACCAACTTAATAGTTCATGCTACCAACTACATCAAAAAGTAAACATAACGAGAAGCAGAAATTTTTACCTTCAATGATAAAAAGTAATTATTCTAAAAGAATACTCTAAAGAAGCCTTTTTCTATTAGATACAAATAAAAAAGAAAAGAAGATCAAATATCAACAACCCCCAAAATAAAATAAACCAATTTCATAAAATAGTTGATGCTAAATAAACTTTATAATTTTAAAGGGGCATAAGCTGATTTATTTCTTTCGAATAGAAGAACACTGATATTAATCTTATTATAACATGTCCTCAGCAAGTCGGATGGAAACCTAAATTGTATGTTTGAATATAGTGGGGTATAATTTCTAGAAAATTGAGCTTAGTATATATATATATATATATTAGTTACAATCAACCTATTTAATTTTCTATGTTAGATAAAACCATGATTACTATTGTCTTAGTAATTACACACATATATTTAGACCTAATGCACATATATTATCGGAGAACAATAATAAAATTTTATGAAATCAGGTGATAATGATAAGTTTCAGCGTTTTTCAAGTTTTTCCTATTGAATGTAAAGATGGTAAAGATGGCCTAGATTATGCTGGTCATGTTTGATGATTAAACTATTTCAATTTCTAATTTACACACTCCACCTAACTGAAACATTTATTCCCATATTTACTCACTCACATAAGAGGACTGGTTTCTAAATGTCTCACGCAGCTAACCTCTACTAATGGGCTCAGGCACCGCCTATACACTAAAGTCACCTGTGGTAATTTGAGCGGTCTGGTATTTTGAATCGTCTCTTTAATTTTTTTAGGGATCATAGCGGCTCTAATGCAATGAATGATTTATAAAAATGCAATGTAATCTAACACAACAATCTAATACCCACAAAGACATATTCAGCATGTCCAAAGTGCACATAATAACCAAAATGTATTGTAATTTCAATGATGCGATTCTCAGTATAACCAAGGTGCATAAAAGTAAATTCAATGCAATTCAAGGATGTGATATTTTTCATAGCCAAAGTGCATACAAAAGCAAATGCATTGCAATTTCAATGATGTGATATTCATCATAACCCAAGCGCACACAAAAGCAAATGCATTGCAATTCAATGATGTACTTTTTATTTTCTTATTTAGCACAATAATAAAAAGTATGTTAATTTTTCTTGAGTGAATACACACCATACAAGATACATGTGGTTTCATAACAAATCTTTAAGCATATAAATACAGCGATATAAGCATTTCTTTTTACCTTCGCTTCTTTCCATTTTATTTGATTATTATACCACATAGCATCCTCATTCAAACATAATAATATCATACTTATACAAACGGGATTATAAGTCTAGTTTCATTTATTCAAACATGCTTATAAAGTCTTCCTATGGCACTTAGAGAGGTATACCTACATATGCTCATAACGTACAGTTTAGCATAGTTTGGCCATTTGAAAAAGGAACCCTATTGGAATTTTTACTGAATTAATATTGATAAACTATTTAGACATAACTCAACCATCTGGAGAACATGTCTCATAACAGTCATTTCTCTAATGGAATAATATCAATCTAATATTACCAAAACAAAAAACTAGACAAAAATTATTGAAATAAATGTAAACCTTCAACTGAAGAAATTTTGATAATACTAATTTCATGTACAGTAAATAACAAGAATTTTCTAATTTACATAGCCATTTAGTAGAAAAAATAAAATGCAGTGTCACCATACAAGCTTACATGGAATAAGGGAAAGAGTTGACCTACAATAATCGGATAGAGTCTCCTTATGATTTTTCCAGAAGAACTATGCACTCTCTTCATTTATTTCAAGCAATGCACACCAAAGGAAAACACACCAATCATGCTCGGTCCAACCCAACCAACCAACTTATAGGCAATAAAATTACATGAAGGTGGCCAACGCATCAAGGTTTGGCTTCACCAAGTGGACAAACAATTTTCAACCAAGTCTTATTTGAAATAGAGAAGGATTTCACCACATGAAGCCAGTGCACACATTCATAATAATGTACATTCACTTTTGCATAAAATATAATCTTCTATTTGTTTGCTTTATTAATTACCTTTTATATTATTTGATAACTTATAAATAAAACAAAAACATATTTTTATAATATTTTTTTCAAAATAAAGTTGCAATAATTTTTCTTATTCTTTTATAATAAGGCATAAGGAAATATATAAATATATTATTTCATTGTATCTATACCTCCAATATAATTCCTTCAAGCAGTATGATGATAGCAAAGGTTATCATCTGCCTAGTAGGAATAGATCCCATGCCTATGACATTTTCCTTGTCATTGGAGGTTCGAAGATAAGATTTCAATCAACTAGAGATAAAATAAAGTTTATATCCAAAATATTCAAAGCACGTACTCAACATAACACACATTTATAATGCACCTATATGAATGCAAATGCAAATACAACTACAAATTAGTTTTTATGTAGTCATGATCCGTTGGCAAGTGTATCACTGAAGGTTATTTTTTGTACTTATTAATGTGAATACTTTTTCATTTCTTATGGACTTGTACCTACAAAATAGAGACTATCAGTAGTACCATATCCTAAAAAAAATAAGGTATATTAAAATAGAAATTATAAAAAGAGATTCTCATCAATATAAATAATAATATCATAGTGCATATTTTGGGAGGACTCTTACATTCTCCTCCAAGTTTCAAACACAATCCCATGTTTTTTTATTATAAATCAAATGAAAAGATTAGGAAATTATTCTTCATGGAATCTACATTCTCCCATTTAGTATTCCTTTCTAAAAATTGGTCCCATTGAACCTTAAATTGATTAATATATTTTTTTATTGCTCGGTACGATAGGCTAGAATCTGAACTAGACATATTTCAACTACAATAGGACCGGCCATTGGCAAGTTGAGCACATTCTATACATACCAATAATCAACAACATACTTACAAATTAGGTATATGTGGAAGACATCATGGATCTTCGATAGATTGGATGGAAGGGCAAGTCTAAAAGCCACTAGACTAATCTTTTTATATGGTTCTTAGAATGGGTCAAAAATTTTGGGATAAAATTTGATTTTTAATAGATTATATATCATGTATCACCCTTATGAAGATCCTACATCTCATAGAGAATTCCCTTGGTACCCCTTTCAACGTAGCTCTTTTTGTAGGTTCATGGCTTTAAACCACTAATGAATCATTCTCAATTGTTCCTCCATCTCCCTTATAGTATTTGATTTGATTATTACTCGATCCTTCAGATTATCCTCAGATAGAGGAATTTTGTATTGTATTCCATACACGGTCTTACAAGGAGTCATCCTCAAAAAATTATGACTTTTATTAAAAAAATTAGTTAAGTAAGGATAACCTCCTACTTAATATTATGGTATAACCTCCCATTTAATATTTTGGGATAACCTCTCGCTTAATCTTGTGGGATAACATCTTGTTTATAGGATAACCTCCCTAGTTAAATTTATCATACTTTTTTATTGATTTTCACCCTCACGAAGACTCTGTCTCATCACAGAGAATTCTCTTGGTGATATTTTTAAGTCTTTATAACTACTTCCTGAGTTCTCTACTGAGCTATCATGAGCTATTCCTTCATGCTTTAAACAATATCTACTCTAACCCTACCTGCTCTTCTAGTCTTCCTCATTGCATGATAATAAATAATATTTTGATTCATGTAATACTTATGAAGTATGTCTAGAATTCGGTCAATCCTCTCTTGTTGGATATTTTAGTATCCAAAGCTCTATATGAAATTATGAGTTCAAGGAATCCATATAATCGCATAATCTTTCTAGTAAATTTTTTAGCAGTATCAGGTGCATCCTTAATAATAAAATCCTTACCTTTTTTGGGTCTTGTTGAGTGGTATTTTCACCCGATTGTGAAAACACACTCTCCGATAGGATTTGGGTTCCAAATCCTCTCTTGCAAAGAAATTAAATAAATAATTTCTCCAAGGTCTCCGCTATATTAGCATTTTACATTTGTGTATTAATAATCTCAAATAAAGATATTCAATTTAAATGCTTGGAACACCTTAGTGGTTGCAAGTAACTGAAAACAAGGGGCAATGTTGGTTTATTTTATTGTGAAACTTTAATGATTGTTTATTGAACCCAAATAAAGCAAATGTGATCCGGCCCTTATATGACCACGACGTAACTTCAAAATGGAAATTGATGAAATGCCATAAAACATAAATCCTTCAATGAAATTGGAATTTTCATGAAGGGAATGTCATCATCGGCTCATGAATGAAAAACAAAACTAAAAATGAAATTCTGGCCTTGAAATGGAAATTTTCTATTTTCGGATTTTTAAAGTCTGCAACAAAACAACAAATTTGGTGAAATTTATACAACTCCGAAAATGAAATTTTAAATGCGTATTTGAAATCTGCAGTATAACATACGCAATGATGAAACTATTTTTGGATTTTGGAATTTTTAGTTTTTTTTTTTATTTTAATGCCTGTAAATTAAAATAAAGTGCAAAAAAAATGAAAATAAAATGCGAAAGGAAAATGAAAAGTGCATTCAAGTATGATGCTATCCTATTTTGACAAAACCGAAGCTAATGAGGTTTTCTGGCATACAACCTAACCTATTGAACCTGCAAAACACGCACAATCCAGATAAGTTAAGTGCTGGTCTCTGGGGTTTTAACTGTGATTTTCAGATTTAGACATTCGCATGAAGCAACCAAGAGAACTTGCATTAAACTTCACCTATAAGCCTAGAAATCTGAAAAGGGGAAAGATAAACATTCAATCTTGCATGCAGAAAATAACTCCTTCTTTCTTGTCAATGAGGTGCAACTCTCTGAATTTTTTGTATTAAAAATTGGTCATTTTACAACAACAGAACTTTCTGGTTTCCCAAACCCAGTCTATGGAAGAAAACAACCTCAAAAGCAGGCCCAGAATGGCCCTCTGGCCTTCAGCACTGCAACTCTGCTTACAACAATTTCCTACCTAGTCCAATGTAAAGGAAAATATCCAAAAAAAGTGGAAGAAAAACACTCCAAAAGCAGGCCCAGAATGGCTTATTGCCTTCGGCTCTGCAACTCTGCCCGTAGTGGTTTTCGACCCCTGTACCTATCTTTGGCTCGTGCTTTTAAACTTTCTATTTCGGTTCTCTGTTTTGCTTTGTGATGCTTCGTTTCATTTCCCAGGTCTTTTCGTTTCGTCTTCCCCGTCTCCTCATTGTCTTTGACTTTCTGTTCGGTGTCGAAACGTTTGATCTTCTCTGCTGAATGTAACCATTGGTCATGAAGCGTTACATTATAGCCCTTACACCTCTATGCCACGTGTTCAACGCCTCCCCTGTATACTCTGTAACGGTCCGTCGTGAATCGCAAAAGAAAATAGCATGTCACGATATCACGACATTTTTATGTCGATAGCTTAGCTTTTCTTCTTTCATCACAAAAATAAGACATGTCACGATATCAGCAACATTTTTATATCTGCAGCCTTGTCCTTCCTCTAACATTGCGAAAATGAGACATGTCGCAATATCATGACACTTTATGCCTTTGGTCACAAGGATACAAATATGTCACGATATCGCGACACCTTTTCATTTTAAGTCACCTTGTGATCTGAGCCACGAAAACGACATGTCGATATCCTGACATTCTTTTTTTGCATGATTTCATGACATGTCACGATATCATGACAATTCTATCACCTTGCCTTGTTTGACTGCTTTGACCGCAATTTCATGACATGTCACGATATCGCGACAATTCTCATTTTATTTTCTCTCCTTTGTGAACCACGATTTCATGACATGTCACGATATCGCGACATTTTTCACTTTGTCTTTCTCTCTCCTTTGACCGTGATTTCATGACATGTCGCGATATCGTGACATTTTTCACTTTGCCTTTCTCTCTCCTCTATGAACCGCGATTTCATGACATGTCGCGATATCGCGACATTTTTATCAACTCTTCTTCTTCTCTCTGATTTCTGACAAGTCGCAAAAACATGACATGTCGCGATATCGCGACAATTTTCCATTCTGCTCTACCTCGTGATCTAAAAACATGACATGTCACGATATCGTGACACTTTTCATTCTCCACGATTACATGTCGCGATATCGTGACACTTTTCTTCCACGACATGTCGCGATATCGTGACACTTTCTTTTTTTCAGCCATGACAGAGCAACATGTCGCGATATCGTGACACTTTCATTTTCTTAGCCGCGACGGAGCAACATGTCGCGATATCGTGACACTTTTCATTTTCTTAGCACGAAGCAACATGTCGCGATTTCGTGACTTTCTCTCTTTTTCTTTGATTTTTAGCATCTGGGCCACTGCAGTCTTCTTGGAAAGCATGCAAAAAGGGTGGGTCCCCAATTTTGGGGTGTGTTGTGGAGCAGCCACAACAAATGGTGACTCTGCTGGGAAATGCTCCTGAGCATTTCGGTGAGAACCTAACCTGGAAATATACAAACTCAAAAACAGGCGTTAGCACATGAAAAATATAAACAAATGTCGATAGATCAGAAACACATGAAACATAAGAATCGTTAAGTATCAGCTCGGTGTGTGCAGTGTGTTCCATTTTCTATCGTTTGAAATTGATCCACATTCCATTGTCGGTTTTACATGAATGCATATGTGAGGTTGTGAATGATTTGCGCAAGTATGATGAATATAACAATCTATTTTATAAAAGCTCGAACCTTCTAATATCATACATGAAAAAAAAACTGTCAAACCCTCTTAGGATCAACTACGTATAAAATGAATTTCTTTATTAAATCCCAAAGTTGGTTATGTGTCACCACCATCTTGAACCCATGTGCAAGTGAAAGTGAAATCAGAGTTTTGGGGAATCGGATTCCCAACCTAAGCGATATGGGAATTTAACCCTATCCTTACTACTCTGATCCGGAATTCATTACCTCACTTTGAACAAAATGATTTAACCAGTTATGGATGAAATGGTCAAGCTAGTCTGTCCGTTTGAGCAGTCAGTGGTCTTGTTTTTAGAAAAGACATGCTGCCACGCATGAGCATACTCCACTGCCAGTCGGCGTCTATAGCCCCGGTGGAGATTAACCCCATAATCCATTATTTGGCTTCATTCATTCATTTTTATTATTATTTTTTTTTGTTTCTTGGACCTTTGGGATGACTACCCATCCTTGCGAGGGACATGTAGTACGATCCTTCCAATCCAATATTAAGATGAAATGGGAAAAATTAATTTTACTTTTGGACCTTTGGGATGACTACCCATCCTTGCGAGGGACGTATAGTACGATCCTTCCAATCCAATATTATGATAAAATGGAAAGTATTGATTTTATTTTTATTTCTTGGACCTTGGGGATGACTACCCATCCTTTGCAGAGGACATGTAGTACGATCCTTCCAATCCAATACTTATGATGAAATGGAAAAAAAATGAAGCTTTGGGGAATCGGATTCTCAACCTAAGCGAGATGAGAATTACGCCCTATCCTTACTACTCCATGTAGGTCAAATCAGAGCTTTGGGGAATTGGATCCTCAACCTAAGTTCGATGAGGATTTAACCCTATCCTTACTACTCTGGTTTTAGACTTTAAGCTTAATGGGAGTGGTAAAAACCACTATTTTAAGGATTATGTTGCATGATAGGATAGACACGAAGTACTCCTTTCGCCTCACCTTTTCTTCCAAGTACGGTTTTGATCATTTTGCTCAAGATCTTCTTTAATGTGCATAGAACGTGCTTGGTTCAAGATAGTTCGGGCATCAGTTCCCAACCTTAGGATTTTTTTTTTTTTTATGTTATAGAATAACCCTAAGAGGACTTGACACCTTTCAAATGATTGTATCTGAAATGCATATGCAACTAAGATGGCATGTATATGCGAAGTGGGATGTAATATGAATGCATTGCCCTTTTGAATTGCAGATAAAGTATTGTCATAATTTGTAAAACTGACTACTTCATGCATCACAAGTTTCAAACGATATTATTTAACTGTTTGTGTTACCTGCGGAGCTTTTACAACACAATTCCAATGTTTCATATTTTCCTGATCTTAGGCATGAGTTGACATCTCAAATTTTTATTCATTTTTTTTTTTTTTTAAAACGAACCAAACATGTCCAAAGGACTAACACACAAAACTTAAAACCAAACCCAAAAGTAACTTCAAAAATGAACTTGAAAACACAAACCAAAACCCAAAAACCAAAATCTATATACAAATGTACAATATAATACAAGATGATGCAAAGCTTGGATTATCACTTTCCTGGATCCCAAACATGATTAGAACATTTCAACAAAAATATAACGTGATGTGCATGCCAAATGTTGTAGGAATCCAAAAAAAAACAATATTATACCACACCATGCAACAACTTTTAACTTCCCTTGCTCACCCCACCAATTAGATTTAATTCCATTAGTACTCTCATAGGTGAGCGTTAAAATACTAAAATGATTAGACAATAAATGATATTCAATTTTATCTTGTCTATTCTTGAAAGTATCCATTTCATAATTCGATTCATGATTTAGAACTAGGCTCTCTTTATCCAAAATGAGACTTTGTAAGCAAGAGCCTATTTCTAAAAATTTTAAAGCCAAATCATTTTCCAAATTTGTAGGCCAATCAAATTTGTGTAACGGTTTGCAAGCATCTAGGATATTTACTAAATTAGGATCATTAACAGTTTTTACCCTAGATTCAATTAGTAATTGTTGATGAATTTGATTTAACAATTCAAGTGCATCAACTTCTTTTCCATTCATTAAAACAATGTTATTAAAGGTGTGATTAAAAATTATACCTTGTTTTTCATTCACCTTTAACGACATTTCATCATAAACATAATTCAAATTCAAAATATGGTCATGCACCCAGTTGAAAACATGGCCCTCCTTTTCAACCCTCAAATGTTTTTGGTCAAAGTGTATGTCAAGTAATCTGTTTTGATGATCACTTATTCGAGTTGCTTCCAATTGATCAATCTCTTTGTCATTTGGTTCTAATTCTTTGTTCACTATCCATGGTATCTCTTCATGTGAGGTAGAAGTTTCAATATCTTGTATATCCAGTGCAATATGGGTTTCATCTACAAGGGTGTGAGAAAAGAATGCATCATCATATCTCCCCCAACCATTGTAAAAATCGTCATCCAGATCCATGGAATGAAATTCCATGATGTTTGTGGCCTGATCAATAGAATCATTATACTCTTCCAAAATTTGATGAGATTTGAAACCCTCTTCCAAAGCATCCTCAAATTGTACAGGAGTTGTAATATCTTCCTTCGAGTAGACGATTATGTTGTCCTGTATATCAATTGGCACACAAGTTTCATTAGTAGTTTTGGAGTGAGTGTAGTCTTCCCACTTCTTCCAAGCATCATAATAATCATCTTCCAAAATCAAGTGGTGACGTTCAACTACTTCTTCAACATCTTCCAATTCATCAATGTGCTTCTCATCAAATTCACCTTCACCTTCCTTAGATGGTTCAATTATTTCCAAAAGTGGGTCGTTTCTTGAATTCAAATTTGTAAGGCTATCATCGTCCAAATTAGTAACCCATGATTCAATTTTATCATAATTTGGAGGGTGAAGAATTTCTTGATCGTTAATTTTACACATCTCATCAATAGTATCTTCCAAGAACAAGTGGTGAAACTCTATCATATCTTCAAATTCATTTATTGATTTTCTTCCAATTTCACTTTCAACCACTTCATTCAATTCTATGGTGGGTTTCGTCCTATCACATATTTTAAACATTGTTGAATTTAGAACCCCTTCATCTAGATAATCATGTATCTCTACATAATCCTCACTAGTGGATGTTGTCTTAGCAATTTGCACCTCCTCTTGGACTACATCTAAGGTGGTCGTAAAATTTGGATATTCAAATTCATCCCCTTGATCATTCACCTTAGGTATCATTGGAGTGGAGGGTGCTATGTTTGATGGTTGGTGTAGGTTGGCATCAAAAGAACAATCTCTCATGTGAACATGTTGTGCCTTTTCTTCTTCCAAAACTTGTTCTACATTTTCCAAGATCTCATAGATTGTCTCTAGAGATAAGTCATCCACGTTTTTCTTTAAAGATGTAGCAAGTGTGGGGTGTATGGCTCCCAGGTATACTTGAATAGCTTCCTCTTCAGATGTACCCAAACTTTCCCATATTTGAGAGTACAATTCACGAAATCTTCCATTGAATTGACTCAAGGATTCATTATGCTCATTACGTATGGAGGTAAATTGATTTTGCAACCTATTTAAGTCAACTTGATTACCAAAGTGATAAAGATAGGCTGCTTCTAATTGTGTCCAAGAAGTCCTAACCTCCATGGGTAGTTGGCTGTACCAAAAGAATGGTTTATCATCCAAAATGTATGCAAATAACTTACAAGCTACCTCCTCATAGAAAACCTGGAATTGACATAATGTATTCTTGTAGACATGTAGTTTTTGCAAGTATCCTAGTGGCACCTCTTGATTAAAACATCGTAGAAACTCCAATAACATTTTAGGAATTTGATAGGGTATCACATGTATAGACAAACCCTTATAATGATCCTCCATCATAGATACCATTCTTTCTCTTAGAGACACTATTTCAGCTCTTAGGGATACAATTTGCTCCTCAAATGTTGCCATTAGTGAACTCAGAATATAACTTTAGAACCAAATCTGTTGAATATTCAACCTGTAATGTATAAAAAAAATCATGTTAGCATCGACCAAGAGATGTATCCATTAAAATCAAATGAAAGTAATTGCCTGGAAACAACACTTCGTTAGTCGAGACCAAAATTTTCAAAATTAAATCAAATCACATTATTTCTGTATGAACAATCAAAAAGCGTTAGAACAATATACAACATACCTGAATTACTTAACGTAAATAGAATAAAGTAAACCAATTCAGGCCCTCCTTTTAACAATCTGGAGTGTTAGAGGACTAAAGATAACAATCATATAGGCATGAAATACAATCAAAATTTAAATCCCTCCCCCTCCTTTTAGTGTGTTAAAAATAAATCAATAAACAAAAATTAAAAAATATAATCACTAAAATAAACACATTTGGCCCTCCTTCTAGCGCCAATCTGTTGAGTGGTATTTTCACCCGATTGTGAAAACACACTCTCCGATAGGATTTGGGTTCCAAATCCTCTCTTGCAAAGAAATTAAATAAATAATTTCTCCAAGGTCTCCGCTATATTAGCATTTTACATTTGTGTATTAATAATCTCAAATAAAGATATTCAATTTAAATGCTTGGAACACCTTAGTGGTTGCAAGTAACAGAAAACAAGGGGCAATGTTGGTTTATTTTATTGTGAAACTTTAATGATTGTTTATTGAACCCAAATAAAGCAAATGTGATCTGGCCCTTATATGACCACGACGTAACTTCAAAATGGAAATTGATGAAATGCCATAAAACATAAATCCTTCAATGAAATTGGAATTTTCATGAAGGGAATGTCATCATCGGCTCATGAATGAAAAACAAAACTAAAAATGAAATTTTGGCCTTGAAATGGAAATTTTCTATTTTCGGATTTTTAAAGTCTGCAACAAAACAAGCAATTGCAGGTGAAATTTATACAACTCCGAAAATGAAATTTTAAATGCGTATTTGAAATCATGCAGTATAACATACGCAATGATGAAACTATTTTTGGATTTTGGAATTTTTAGTTTTTTTATTTTTATTTTAATGCCTGTAAATTAAAATAAAGTGCAAAAAAAATGAAAATAAAATGCGAAAGGAAAATGAAAAGTGCATTCAGTATGATGCTATCCTATTTTGACAAAACCGAAGCTAATGAGGTTTTCTGCATACAACCTAACCTATTGAACCTGCAAAACACGCACAATCCAGATAAGTTAAGTGCTGGTCTCTGGGGTTTTAACTATGATTTTCAGATTTAGACATTCGCATGAAGCAACCAAGAGAACTTGCATTAAACTTCACCTATAAGCCTAGAAATCTGAAAAGGGGAAAGATAAACATTCAATCTTGCATGCAGAAAATAACTCCTTCTTTCTTGTCAATGAGGTGCAACTCTCTGAATTTTTTGTATTAAAAATTGGTCATTTTACAACAACAGAACTTTCTGGTTTCCCAAACCCAGTCTATGGAAGAAAACAGCCTCAAAAGCAGGCCCAGAATGGCCCTCTGGCCTTCAGCACTGCAACTCTGCTTACAACAATTTCCTACCTAGTCCAATGTAAAGGAAAATATCCAAAAAAAGTGGAAGAAAAACACTCCAAAAGCAGGCCCAGAATGGCTTATTGCCTTCGGCTCTGCAACTCTGCCCGTAGTGGTTTTCGACCCCTGTACCTATCTTTGGCTCGTGCTTTTAAACTTTCTATTTCGGTTCTCTGTTTCGCTCTGTGACGCTTCGTTTCATTTCCCAGGTCTTTTCATTTCATCTTCCCCGTCTCCTCATTGTCTTTGACTTTCTGTTCGATGTCGAAACGTTTGATCTTCTCTACTGAATGTAACCGTTGGTCATGAAGCATTACATTATAGCCCTTACACCTCTGTGCCACGTGTTCAGCGCCTCCCCTGTATACTCTGTAACGGTCCACCGTGAATCGCAAAAGAAAATAGCATGTCACGATATCATGACATTTTTATGTCGACAGCTTAGCTTTTCTTCTTTCATCGCGAAAATAAGACATGTCACGATATCACGACATTTTTATATCCACAGCCTTGTCCTTCCTCTGACATCGCAAAAATGAGACATGTCGCGATATCGCGACACTTTATGCCTTTGGTCACAAGGATACAAATATGTCGCGATATCGCGACACCTTTTCATTTTAAGTCTATCTCGTGATCTCGAGCCATGAAAACATGTCACGATTACAATTCCCCTTTTTTTTTGTTTCATGACATGTCATGATATCGTGACAATTCTATCAACACTACCCTGTTTGACTGCTTTGACCGCGATTTCATGACATGTCGCGATATCGCGACAATTCTCATTTTATTTTCTCTCTCCTCTATGAACCGCGATTTCATGACATGTCGCGATATCGCGACATTTTTCACTTTGTCTTTCTCTCTCCTCTGTGAACCGCGATTTCATGACATGTCGCGATATCGTGACATTTTTCACTTTGTCTTTCTCTCTCCTCTGTGAACCGTGATTTCATGACATGTCGTGATATCGCGACATTTTTCGATCAACTCTTCTTCTTCTCTGCTTTGACTCCGATTTCGTGACAAGTCGCGAAAACATGACATGTCGCGATATCGCGACAATTTTCCATTCTGCTCTACCTCGTGATCTGAGCCGCGAAAACGTGACATGTCGCGATATCGTGACACTTTTCATTCCTAGCCGTGACCGAGCAACATGTCGCGATATCGCGACACTTTCTTTTTTTCAGCCACGACAGAGCAACATGTCGTGATATCGTGACACCTTCATTTTCTTAGCCGCGATAGAGCAACATGTCATGATATTGCAACACTTTTTCATTCTGATGCACTTTGTTGTTTTGAGCTGCAAAAACGCAACATGTCATGATATTGTGATGCTTTTTTTTTTCTGCCTTTTTCTTTGATTTTTAGCATCTGGGCCGCTGCGGTCTTCTTGGAAAGCATGCAAAAAGGTGGGTCCCCAATTTTGGGGTGTGTTGTGGAGCAGCCACAACAGGTCTCAACTCAACCCATACTCAACATTTATTGTAATAGATATCATCCTGGTGTTGTTTACAAATCTTGTCAAACATATCTACATAGCATTTGGCTATGGTAGTTATGTGCTTTATTCAACTTAAGGTATTAGCTATCATATCCTCTTTCCTTTTAATATGCTCAGTTCTAAATTCATACTCGGCTAGGAATTGTATCCACTGATGTCATCATATATGAAGATGTATTTTAGAATTTTTGATGATCATATATTTAATTAAAAGGATCTCCCTAGTAAATAATATTTCCATAGCTGCTAACTCCAAATAATGAGTATAAATTATTCATGATATTAATAAATGTTGTTAGGGCATTCATTAATACAAAGGGTTAAATTATGAATTCGTAATACTTATATATTGTTCTAAAGGTTGTTCTATGAGTGTCTTCTTCCCTTATCCTCAACTGAGAGTGAACAAATTTTAGATCAATAGAAGCTCATTTTTGTTGATAAAAAAAATTGTTAATTATTGGTGAGTATATTTTTTTAATGGTTACCTTATTGAGCATTTTTTGGTCAATGCCTAGCCTTAGGGATCCATATTTATTTTTTATAAACAACACAAGGGATCCCCAAGGTGACACACTTAGTTTAAATTAGATCCCTTTCCATCAAATATTGAAGTTGTACTTATTCTTATAACTCACTTGGATTCAATCAATAGGGGTACATAGCAATAGGTTTAGCTCCTGATATGACTTTAATGGTGAATTCAAACTCCCATTGTGGAGGAAGACTAGGTAAATCCTTCAATGAATTCTATTCACATTTTCTTGAAAATCAAGAAGGGCTTTGTGAGCTTTTAACCAATCCATTCCAAGTATGATATCAAATGAATGTAAGGAAGCTATATACAGATGTGACATCAAATAGATATTGTTTGATAGAAACGATTTATCCTAATCCACACTTAACCTTCTACTCATTTGCCAAAAATCTTGGTCTTATTGGTACATATCTGGCTAAATTTAAATAAATAAAACTATTTTTTGTACTACTATAAAAAATATTTACATTATCAAGTAGTTTACCTTTCATAGTATAGAAGTGTTTGAAATTGAATTTTTAGTTGTGTTTTGTTCACCTAGATTTGAATTTCTAGTTAGCCCAATTTGTTGGGTTCTTTTTTATGTTTTCCTTTGATCCATTCTTAAAGGGCACTTATCAGCATAGTGTGGCCTAGGGTTATGCATAAGGGGTTGGACTCGAAATGTACTTGTAAAAAATGGTGAATCCTAATAGAAATAAAGGATAATCATGGTGAATCATAAGCAAATGAAATCAATCATCTTCACACCAAAATTTGGGGCATTTGAATCCCTAAAAAGTAAGTTTATATTTGGGGAAACCTTTGACCTATTTATGTGGCAAGTGAGTCTTGGAGCAAAAATGGAAATAAGAAATAGTATTCATTAACCTTACGAAACTTAGAAATTACAATGCTTAAATAGGGTTGATTTAACAACCTTAGGAAATATAGGAGAAGTTAGGAAATGAAGAAAAATATGGAGGAAAGGAGGAAGGGAAATTGATTTCGAATGCCTTGCCACTCATGCCGTCCAATCTACCCAGTCATCTACTGTCCAAGGAGGTAAAAAGGTAAGGTCCAAAGCTTACCATTGTAAATAATTTTTTTACCTTTTTATACTGCTTTAATTTCCAACATTCTTCCCCTTAAAGTTGATAGGACTGACTATACAGTCTCTCAGCTTTATATATTGAGCTTTAGCTATACCTTTGGTGAAGATGTCTACAATATTATCCAAAGTGTTAAAATATTGAATCTCAACTATCTGTTGTTCCACCATATCTTGAATGAAGTGATACTTCATATAGAAATGATTTGATCTGCTATGGTGGACTAGATTGTATGCCAACTGAATGGCACTTATGTTATCACAATACAGTCTAGTTGGACCACTTTGAATTTCTCCAATCTCTTCAATAACTTTTCTCAACCATAGGGATTGAGTACTAGCATGTGTGATGGTTATATACTCAGCCTCAGTCGATGACAATGCTACAATAGTTTGTTTCTTGGAACTCCATGTAATTAGTCCTGATCCTAGACTAAAAAAATTTCCTGATGTAGATTTCCTGTCATCTATATTGTTGCCCCAATAACTGTCACTGAAGCCAACTAATTTCATATAATTATATTTTTGGTAATGGATTCCAAAATCCAATGTACCTTTTACATATCTTAAGATTCTTTTAGTTGCTTGTAGATGCAACTTAGATGTACTAGCCATAAACCTTGAAACTAGAGAAACAACATATTGAATATCAAACCTTGTGTTGGTGAGAAACATAAAACTCTCAACCATGCTTATGTAAGTGGTCATGTCAACCTTTGATGCTCCATAGTCCTTGCTCAATTGGATCCCATGTCCAGTTGGAGTTGCAACTGATTTGTACTGCTCCATGGCAAATTTCTTTATCATGTATTGAGCATACTTGTGTTGGCATATGAAGATCCCTTTATTTGATTGATGCACTTCCATCCCTAGGAAGTATCACATTAAACCAAGATATTTCATCTCGAACTGTTTCATCATGGATTTTTTTAACTCCATATTCATTTTATTGTTACTACCCATAAATATTAGATCATCCACATACAAACAAACTATGAGAATGTCTACTTCATGCTTTAGGTAGTATAGATTTGGTTAAATTTTGCTTATTTTGAATCCATACTCATTGAAATAGCCATCAATGCGTGAGTACAAAGCTTTTGGTGCTTGCTTGAAGGCATAAAGTGCTTTATTCAATTTGTAAACAAGGTTCTCCTTTCCCTATTTTTGAAAACCTTGAGGTTGTTGAACATAAACCTCTTCTGTCAAGTATCCATTCAGAAAAGCACTTTTCACATCCATGTGTTGATCATTCCATCATTTGTGGGTTGCTAAGGAAAGAACTGATCTAATTATTTCTTGTCGTGCAATAGGAGCAAAGGTTTCCTCATAGTCAATGCTAAATTTCTGAGTAAAACCTTTTGCTACTAGTCTTACCTTATGCCTCTCAATGCTTTCATCAGCATTGTACTTGGTCTTGTAGACCCATTTACACCCAACACATTTTTTCCTTTGGGTAGCTTTACTAGATCCCATGTATCATTATTTTTTATAGAGGTTATTTCCTCTTTCATGTCTTCTTGCCATACATTTTGAGTACATGCCTTCTCATAGCTAGTTGGTTCTAGTTGTGTACTATCCAATAAAGCATAATTGACTACATATCCCCTAGGATCATGGGAGTCATCATCTCCATACAATTGCAAATTTTCAAGTTGTTGCAAAACTGTACTCATCTCACTAGCTTGGTTTCTAGTGAATCTTATCTGGAAATTATGTTCCAACATTTGAAAATATGGATGATGTTGCAATGTTCTTTTGCCTCTCGATGGAGAGTCCCTATCAATGTCCATCGGTGAAGAACTTACTGATATCTATGGAGAAGGACTTGGAGTGGTGGTTGAAGTGCTTGATGTAGTACTCTTGTATGGGCTTGGAGGGGTGGTGTACCTTTTCTTTTTGTTGGAGACACCTGTTGTACCTATGAGGAACTTACATCTTAGGACTCATCATAAACAAAAATTCTTTGATGACCCAATTCTCCCCCTTCATAAAAAATTACATCCTTGGAGAGTATAACTTTATGAGTCTTGGGATTGTAGAGTTTATATGCCTTTGTAGACTCACAATACCCTACAAATATACAAGCTTCACTTTTTTGATCAAGCTTCTTTCTTTTCTCATCAGGAATGTGTGCATATGCTAAAGAAAAAAACACTTTGAAGTGCTTTACATTGGGTTTCTTTCCGTACCACCCCTTATAAGGAGTAACACCATCTAAACTAGAAGTAGGACTTCTATTTAGAATATATACACTTCTTATTACAGCCTCTACCTAGTACATATGAATCAGATGCTTAGTTTGAAGCATCAATATCGCCATTTCAACTATGGTGCAATTCTTTCTCTCGGCCACACCGTTCTATTGTGGGGTATAGGCATTGGTGAATTACCTTTTAATACCACTTGCTTTACAATATTTCAAGAATGCTTTTGAGGAGTATTCACCTCCTCGATATGTCCTAAGACATTTTATATAATTCCCACTTTTATTCTCTACATTGTTTCTAAAATCTATGAAGCAATCAAAAGCTTCATCTTTATGTTTCAAAAAATAAATCCAGCACATTCTAGAGAAGTAATCTATGAAAGTGAGAAAATAAGAATAGTTTCTGAGACTCTGTTTTTGCATTGGTCCACAAATATCTGAATGTACTAACTAAAGTGGATAGTTGTCTCTCCACGCTTGTCCTTTTAGAAACTTTGACCTTGAGTGTTTTCCCAAAGCACATCCTTCACAAACCTCCTTTTTTTCATTAATTTTGGGAAGTCCTATCACCATAGATTGAGAAGTTAGAAGTTTCAAGCTAGTGGAATTAATGTGACCATATCGCAAGTGCCAAAGCACACTTGGATTTGTTATAGCTACATTTGCAATTTGAGCTCCTCCTGGCTCATCAAATTTGAGAGAGAATAACTTGTTCTTGGTCATGGGGACTTGTGTGATGACACGATTACAATTATTTTTATCAAAAATGATACATTGTCCTTCATCAAATACAAGCTTGTAATTGGTTTCCATAATTTGTCCAACACTTAGCAGATTGTGTTGGAGATTTGGAGTGTAATATATGTCATGCACTTTCTTTAGTCCTTCTTTGGTTGGAACCTCCATGGCTCCAATACCCTCTACTTGCAATGTCTTATCATCCCCTAATTTGATTTAGGATTTATAAGTGGAATCTAGAGTAGCAAATAAATGTTCTTTGCCACTCATGTGGTTTGAACAACCAGTATCAAAAATTCATGTGTCATTTAGATTCTATTCTAATTTTCCATATGAAAGAAAAATATTAGACGTATCATCTTCTTCTCCATAATTACCATATTGACTACTACTGCCTTGTGAAGATTTTGACTAGCAGCCACAAGCAAAGTGACCTGGATTACCACAGTTGAAACAAGCTAATTTTGACTCATCACTTCCTCGCCCTTGATTTTCACTTTGTCCTTGATTTCATCCTCAATTTTGATTTCCACCTCTTTGTTGATTGCCTCCTCTGTATGAGTTGTCTCCTTTATTGTAATTGCCTCTATTTTGATTGCCCCCTATGTAGTTGCCTTTGCCTCTACCTCTTTGCTTGCCTCTGCCTTGACCTCTTCCCCGTCCTCTTCCATTTTTTTCATTGGAATTGAAGGCCTTATCATCACCTCTGTAGCTGATTGAAGGAGTTTCAGGAAACCTCTATTCATGTGACATTAACAATCTGATTAATGCATCGAATGTAAAAATAGAAAGATCTTTGGATTCTTCTATAATTATGGCTCCATTTCTGTGTAAGTTTTCGCAACAATTTTGTTTTAATTATCTTAGGCTTGATTTCTTCACCTAGTGTAACCATTTTATCCACAATTGCTTTTACTCTAACACAATAATCACCGACTTTTTCATCATATTTCATTAGAAGATTTTCAAAATCTCTCTTTAGTGTTTGAAGCCTTACCTACTTCACTTGATTACTACCCTGGAATCCATCACTCAATGCTTTCCATGCATCTTGTGCAATTTTACAAGCAAAGATTCTAGGGAATATGCTTTTCTCCAATGTAGCTTGGAGATGAGAAAGAGCAGAAGAGTTGCTCTTTTTCTCTTCTTTTCATGTTTTCTTGTCTACGACACTTAGTTTTATCCAGTCTGAGGGTTCTATGTAGCCCTCTTCTATTATGTCCCACAAACCTCTTCCTATGAGCAAGGTCTTCATATTTATAGACCAATAATCATAGTCATAACCATTAAATTCTGGTATAGGTAAGCTATTGTGTGAGGCCATAGTTACCAAAAAACTCTCTTTATTTCATGGTTACAATAAAGTACTTTGTTTTTTGAAAGAAGGAAAGAAGAAGAAGGAAGAAAGAAGATATTACAAATTTAAGTCAAATCTGAATTGTTCTACTCTATCATTCATTGCTTATTCCTCTTGATGTGGGGATGCTATCTCTTGATTCACAAAATTATCTGCTACTTCTTCTTCATCGTCACTTATCAATATTATTTCCGGTGATTTTGGTTCTAATATTTCCACTGAAATACTATAGTGTGTATACTTTGATCTTGTGGTGCAGCTTGTACGGATTCCAATTGTTCAAATTGACTCCTGAATGATTTATCTTCAAATTCTGCCTCATACCATGAGTCAGCATGCCTTTGATGTGCTATCACTACATTTTGAAGTTGGCTAAATACAATTTTGAGCCCATAACCTCTTACTTTTTCATCAAACATCTCCGCACCTTCTCTTGCTAAAATTGTACATAAGGTATGATAACAACCATTTGGTCTTATCATCAATGCCTATTTACAGATTTACAATTTGATCCTTGGTATCTTTTACAAAAAAAAAACTAAGCCTCTTAGGCTTATTACACAAGAGTTCTACAGTTTGTGATTCCTTGAATCAAGTAAAAAAATATGTACCCTTTGATTACAATAATTGTCTCTTAGACAATATTTTCCTTTCTTTTATAATATTAAAAACTATAT
Organism: Wollemia nobilis; assembly: GCA_028583015.1. Taxonomy (NCBI): domain Eukaryota; kingdom Viridiplantae; phylum Streptophyta; class Pinopsida; order Araucariales; family Araucariaceae; genus Wollemia; species Wollemia nobilis. Next base: position 4,699,737 of record JAQPPZ010002458.1, read on the forward strand.
TACTATTTAATAAATTAAAAAATAATTGCCCTAAAAAAAAAATTAAAGAAGCAATTATATTTAATATATTAAATATAATATAAGTAGTTTTAATAATATAAAAAAAATTAAAAGAACTTATATAAAAAAAATTATGGTCTACAGGAATTGAACCCACGACCTCTTGGCATCAAAAAATCGCACTAACCAACTCGGCCACCACTGCCAATGAGAACCAAAGGGAATGAATACAATTTTATGTTGTTTTGGATCCGATTTTTAATAATAAAAAAATTCAAAGCTTTTTCCATCGTTGGGTTTCAAACCTGCGACCTTCAGGAAGGCGGGTGCCTTACGGCTGGCTCCTCAAGCCAGTCAAGCTGCATGGCTCGATAGGAAGGCAAGGGAAGCTTGCCTTCCTTGTTCTTCTCACAACCATGCTAAAAGAAAAAAAAATTGGGACTTTTAGTCCCACATCGACCATGCGAGAGCGTTTGAGGTGTTTAAAACCCTCAACGCTTGCATAGTCACTTGATTGCCTTCGGGTAATCAGTGACCGCAATTTTTCCTTCTTTAGCCTATTTCATGTCACCACGTTGCTTGTTGCATTCTTCTACCATGTAACCCTTCGTTCACCACATTGTTGGTTCTCCTGCCACGTAATCAAATATGTGTCGGTTTTGTGTCATCCGGTCTACGTCGGCCTTGCTCTCCTCTCACCACATGGTGCTCTCCAATTGGTTTCTCCAAGGTTGCTCCTCCTCCTTGTGTGCTCACTATGGAGGCCTTCTCCAGAACTCGCCTCAATTCATGATTCATGGGTCTTCTTTGACCTCACCTCAGATCGCGTGTTGCGGGCCCCACTTGACCTCACCTGCCTCGATTCTCATGTTGTTGGTTCCTCCATCTCGATCTTCGGGCCCTCTTCAGCCTCAGCTTTGATACCAGATGTGGCACATGAGTCTTGGAGAAAAATGGAAATAATAAATATTATTCATTAACCTTATGAAACTTAGAAATTACAATGCTTAAATAGGGTTGATTTAACAACCTTAGGAAATATAGGAGAAGTTAGAAAATGAAGAAAAATAGGGAGGAAAGGAGGAAGGGAAATTGATGTCAAATGCCTTATCGTCCATGTCATCCAATCTACCCAGTCAGCTACCATCCAAGGAGGTAAAAAGGTAAGGTTCAAAGATTACCATTGTAAACAATTTTTTTTTACCTTTTTAGGGCTTGTTCTGACTTGTTTTGTCAGAAAGTATCTGTTTACAAATCACATTGATTGCATACATGTAATCCAATGGTAGAGGGTGTCATAATTTTCTCATCGATAATTAAGGTTACATGCTAATTAATTTTAGGGTTATCTTATCATCCTCTTCGATGATTAGGGTTTTACTTAGTTGTTTAGAGTTTTATCCAAAGAATCAAAGTTCCCTAACTTCTCTTAAATAATGAGTAATAATCTACGAGATTGATGATCATATTTCATGCGTAATACCTAAAATATTTTATAAAATTTAAACAAAGTACTCTTTAGATAAACATTTGATAATACCAACTAAGAGATTCCTTCGTTAATGGAAATCCATCCAATAAGTAAAACCATAGAATGTAAATGAATATTTAATTTACTAACTACATGTTATCTATTTAAAATCCAAAATTTTATTTAATATTTAATCAATAGAGAATACGTACAAAGAAAAAGTTCTAATGGGCATACTTTCTTACACAAGCAAAGAGATTATAACATTTATAATATCACTCATATATTCAAACCAAAGTCTAACAATAAACGTATATATAAGATATCATTGTCTTCGCTTTTGATATCACAAAACATAATTAATTTTATGATTTAAGAAAAAATTATTTACCAAATTTATCTATCTCATCAATTACATAAATCAATACCAACAATATGTATTTGGCCAATATTTCATGAATTGAACCACTTTCTATGTTAGGATCTCATCCTAACCCTTAATGTAATAACTTCCTTAATGTAATAATTCCTAGTGAACGTGGGTAGTACCCATGATTAATATTTTGTAATGTTCTAAGTTTTAGCTTAGGTAGTGCCTATGACAAATGGCACCCTTTTCTATGTAACACATGGTAGATAGGTTAGGTAAGGTGGCCTTGTGCATGTAATTCGAGTGGCATTGTGCATGTAATTCGTGTGGCATTATGCATGTAATTCGAGTGGCATTGTGCATGTAATTCAAAGTGGCACTATGCATGTAATTTGGGTGGCATTATGCATGTAATCCAGGTGGCATTTTGCATGTAAGCCAACCTTGGAAGGAAACTCTTTAAATACCCGAAAAGGCACCAATGTAATCATATTTTTGCAAATTAATGAAGTGTTGAAGGAGGTTGCCCCCTCGAAGAGGCCTGTGATTCTATCTATTGTGAGATTGTTCCTTTTAAGTAATTTTTGTTATCATATGCATTTAATTCTAAATACTGTTATAATGTTTATGTGATTTTATTTCCAAGCAAATGTGTGAGAGTGTGTTTATTTGAGTTGAGAGTGTGTTGTTTAGTATATTTTATAGTAGGATCTTAACAAGTGGTATCAGAGCGCTTTCCAAGGCCAAGTTTTGTTGCAACTGCAACGATTCTTGCCATCCAATCTGCCTGTTAGGTATAAATTCTATGTGTTTTTTCTGTTCCTGTTTTTCTTTATTAAAAAAAAATCCAAAAAATACAGTGCATTTTTTTTCCAGACCAAAAAAAAAATTATTTTTAGTTGAATAGGTAGAAACCTTGTATCGAGGGTTTTAAAATATCATGAAGGATCTATCGTTATTGGCTAAGCTAGATAGCCCATAAAGCGTCTAGTGAAGTGAGGGGCGATCAGGCTTCAATACCCAGGCCTCAGACAGAACTCATGCATGGACTTGAGCTCCCACGTATCCTCGGGTATATCGGGAGACCATCTAGGTTTAAACAAACTTTTAGCCATTAGGAATATTTTTGGCATTGTATTACTCATAGTCTATGGGACACAACATCTTGGATGATTACCCTCCCGTATTTTCAAAGAGGCAGGTAGTGTGCTCAAGGGTATGTGTGGAATCCTCCTTGTGTAGTGGCCTAAAATATTGGTTCGAGCACTATTGTTCATCACTGTCGATATAATAGAGGGCCTATGGGTGGTACATACTCCTCTACCTAGCATTCCCTGGTTTTGTTAAAACTTCAACCTGTAAAAAATAAAAAATAAAAATAAAAAAAATAATAATAAAAAAACCAAACCTCCCTATTCGTAAACCTGCATTTCAAATCCCCAAAAGTGAGCATATGAGAAAGGAGTCCTCTACTAAAAAAATAACAAAAAGTACATGCATTCGGGATAGACCATGAGGGTGACACTTAAGTTGATAGTCTAGAGAATAATAGTCAAATTTATAGTGGCAGTCATAGTCAAGTCAGTCAGGTCAGAGAGGTCAGCACAGTTAGGTCAAAATTTATAGTTTTCAGGGTCAGAACAGAACTGTCATAATAGTCACCTACAAAATACAAAGAATATTGGGGCTAGTGAGGTCAGTAGTTTTAGAGATACTATCAGGACTGGGCCAACCAGTGAGAGCATGACACAAGGCCAGTTATAGATAGTGCTCCAGTACCCAACTTTTGCTATGTAGCTCAGAATCAAAAACTGTAAACATCGTTAGACTCAGCAAAACAGGAGAAAAAAAAAATTCTAGGGTGCCAAAAAGTAGTGTTGAGAGATATAGATCATTGTGACCACATCTTCGAGCTAATCATTTTGATATATAGCACCCAAGCACTTTTTTGGGTACTTACTAAAAATAGTAAGTCCTAAAAACTCAATTCTATTTTTAGTAACTAGTCACAAAAGGTTTCAAAATGGCCCATGGTACCCGTGGACATCAAAAAGAACTATACCACTTGGAATCCTTAACAAAATCCATTGAGAACTTGCACTCTACTTTTCACTCCATAAGGGAAGAAGTCCAAGGTCTTCGCCTAGAGCATGAGGCCACTATTAACTGCTTAGAAGAAGCACTGATAGAAGTAGACAGCAAACTAAAAATAGGACCACCCAAAATAGAACACCAAGCTGAGGGTTCTGCAAGGAATCATGACCATGATCCATCCTTTAAAATGCCCAAATTGAACTTTTCCAAATTTAGTGGGAAGGATGTTGATGGGTGGCTATGTAGGGTTGATCAATTCTTTAGACTTCATAATGTCCCCATATTTCATCGACTCCAGATGGCTTCCTTTAACTTGGAATCTGAGGCTCTACACTAGTTTCAATGGTTACGTATTGCCAACCCGAATCTCTCTTCAAATAATTTTGAATCCCAACTACTCACTCGATTGGGTCCTAGTGAGTATGAGGACTTTACAGGGGCCTAGACCAAACTACAACAAATAGTGAATACCAAGCTCAATTTGAAAAATTGGCCAATAAGACAAGAGGATTGAATGAAGGGTTCTTTAAGATTTGTTATATCAGTGGGTTGAAGGGGGAACTCCAACCAAAACTAAGAATGTTGAAACCATAAACTATGATGGAAGCTATCATTTTGGCCCGTTTGGCCGAATCTAAACTCTCTGCCCAAATGTGCCCATCAAAGTTTCCTCAAAATAGACCTTCATTTCCTTCTCGATCCCAACACCCAATTGATAATAAACCTACTACACCCAAGTGCCTAACCACAGAAGAGATGGATGCATGTCGTGCCCAAGGATTATGCTACAATTGTGATGAAAAGTATTTTAAAGGGCATAAGTGTGCACACAAAAAATTGTTCTTGATAGATGTTGAAGAACCTGGTAACTCTAACCAGAGTGATGAGGATGAGGACCCTCCAAAAACACCTTCTCCATAAGAAGAAGTGAAACAGGAACCTGAGACAACAATTACAGTCCATGCTCTTGCAGGCATTACTACTCCATAAACCATGAAGGTTACGGGATTTTTCAAGGGCCAATGTCTTTCCATCCTTATGGATTCGGGAAGCACGCACAACTTCATTGACCCTAGAGTTTCTTAGTGGGAAAATTGCTATATCCACACTTGTAATTCCTTTGAGGTCATGGTAGCCAATGGGGGAACCTTACCTTGTAAAGGAAAATGTCGCAATGTTAAAATCAAGATAGGGGACTATGAACTCAAGCAGGACATGTTTACCCTCCAGTTGGGTGGATGTGATATTGTTTTGGGATCTCAATGGTTGAGTACGTTGGGCACTATCAATTGGAACTTTACCAAACTTTGGATGTAGTTCTCCCAAAACAAACAAACACACATCATCAAGGGCTTCCCAATAGAAACGCCTTAAATTATTAGTTCAAATGGCATGGAGAAATTGCTAAAGAAATAATCACGTGGGGTCATTGCACAACTATTCTCCATCCAACCATCCACCTCTAAAATGGGTGAAATCCCATCAGACCTGCAACAGATTCTCCACAAACATGAGGCCATATTTGCGGAACCAACTACACTACCACTGCATCGCTCTCATGACCATACCATTACATTATTGTTGGATAGTGCACCTCCCAATATCAGACCATATAGGTACCCTGATGCCATGAAGTTAGATATTGAGACAATGATATAGGAATTACTCAAGGCGGGTATCATTTGGCCTAGTACTAGTCCCTACTCTGCACCAGTCTTACTGGTCCTCAAGAAGGATGGCTCCTAGCGACTGTGTATTGACTATCGGGAACTCAACAAGATAACTGTCAAGGATAATTTTCCTATCCCTATGGTTGATGAATTACTATATGAATTACATGGGACCATGTACTTCACCAAGCTATACCTTCACTCTGGGTACCATCGGATCCAGCTCAGGGATGAAGATATTCCTAAAACTGCTTTTCGCACTCATGAAGGTCATTATGAATTCTTGGTAATGCCATTTGGTCTCACAAATGCTCCTTCCACATTTCAAAGTCTGATGAGCAACATATTTCACCCTTTTTTGTGGAAGTTCATCCTTGTGTTCTTCGATGACATCTTGATTTACAGTCACACATGGGAAGAGCATCTCAAGCATGTAGATCAAACCCTACAACTATTGGCCAACCATCAACTGTTTGCAAAAAGGTCCAAGTGTTCCTTTGGTTTGACTGAAGTGGAGTATTTGGGACACATTGTCTCAAAGGATGGTGTCAAGGTTGACCCTAAGAAGATCCAAGCAGTCCAAGAATGGCCAAAACCTCACACTCTCAAGGGACTTCAAGGATTTTTAGGGCTTACAGGCTATTACCATAAATTTATTTGTAATTATGGAAAGATAGCCGCCCCCCTCACATCCATGTTGAAGAAGGATTATTTTACTTGGACAGGGCCGGCTGAGCAAGCATTCCTGGAACTCAAGCATGCCATGACCACCACTCCAGTTTTAGCCATGCCAAACTTCTCTAAAAAAATTGTCATTGAAAGTGACGCTTCTGGTCATGGTATTGGGGTGGTATTGATGCAATAAGGACACCCTATGGCTTTCACCAGAAAATCCCTATCTGATCACAATTTAGGGAAATCCACATATGCCAAGGAAATGTTGGCAATATTACATGCAGTCCTACATTGGCGACCTTACCTCATTGGGTGTCATTTCTCCATCAAAACTAACCACCAGAGTCTGAAATACTTTCTAGAACAATGGGTTGCCACCCCCGAGCAACAAAAGTGGGTATCAAAACTCATGGGCTATGATTATGACATCACATACAAAAAATGAAAGGAGAATCTTGTGGCGGATGCTCTCTCTCACCAATTTGAGACCCTTAGTATGTTGTGTGCCATTTCTGCACCATTGCCCTAATGGATTGAGCCCTTACGTCAAGAAATACTTCAGGATGCAGATTTGAAAAACTTGGTTGCTTCACTTATGGATGATCCAGATTCTACACCAGGATATAGTTGGGATGGCCAGGATCTGCATTACCATCAATGCCTAGTTCTTCCTCCTAAGTCCCCACTTTGAGAGCTCCTCATGAAGGAATCACATGCTACTCCATCTGATGGCCATTTAGGGTTCCTCAAAACTTATGAGCGACTCAAGCGCACCTTCTTTTGGAAAGGTATGAAATAGGACATTCACTTTTTTGTATCTGACTGTGACACATGTCAAAGGATGAAAGGGGAAACAGTGCACTCTCTGGGCACTCTTCAACCATTTTTGAACCCAGAGCAGGTGTGGACTGACATCTCCATGGACTTCATAGAAGAGCTACCTAAATCTGGAGGCAAGTCAATTATTTTTGTGGTAGTGGACCGCCTTTCAAAGTATGCTCACTTTTGTGCCCTAACCCATCCTTACATAGCATCCACTATTGCCCAAATTTTTTTTGACTCCATATTTCACCTTCTTGGCATGCCAGCCTCCATTGTATCTGATCGTGATCCCACCTTTACTAGAAATTTTTTGCAAGAGTTGTTTAAGTTGCAGGGGACTCAACTCAAAATGAGTTCAGCCTACCATCCACAAACGGATGGTCAAACAGAGGTTGTTAATAAATGCTTGGAAACCTACCTTCGCTACTTTGCCTCTAATCACCCTACTCATTGGGCAAGATGGCTTTCCTTGGCCGAATGGTGGTATAAAACTTCCTATCATACCACCACCAAACTCACACCGTTTGAGGCAGTTTATGGGTGCCCTCCACTCACGCCTTCCTCCTACATTCGGGGCAGCTCCAAGGTCCAGGCCGTTGAAAATACTCTAAGTCAACACACCGAGGTCCTCTGCCAATTCAAGCAAAATTTGAACATGGCCCAGAATCGAATGCACCAATAAGCTGATCAGCATCGTTCTCAGCGCAGTTTTTATGTGGGTGATATGGTCTTCCTTCGCTTGCAACCATACAAATAATCTTCCCTACAACTTCACAGGTGTTATAAGCTTGCTCCAAAATTCTATGGTCCTTATCAAGTTCTACAACGGATTGGCCCTACAACTTACAAATTGGATCTTCCCCCCACTTCCAAGATCCACCCTATTTTTCTTATTTCCCTTCTCAAGAAAGTTGTGGGCACAAAGGTACAGGTTCAATAAACACTCCCTGAATTAGATGAAGAAGGCTCCATCTTACTTGCACCTGAGCAGATGCTGGATCGTCGAACTCGCACTCTGCACAGTCGTACCATTACAGAGGTCCTTATTCAGTGGCATGGGTTTCAACCTAAGGATGCTATATGTGAGTTTATCCATCAACTCCAGCAACAATTTCCTCATTTTCAGCTTTGAGGACAAATCTTCTTCAAGGATAAGGGCATGTTAGGATCTCATCCTAACCCTTAATGTAATAACTTTCTTGATGTAATAATTCCTAATGAACGTGGGTAGTACCAATGATTAATATTTTGTAATGTTATAAGTTTTAGCTTAGGTAGTGCCTATGACAAATGTCACCCTTTTCTATGTAACACATGGTAGATAGGTTAGGTAAGGTGGCCTTGTGCATGTCATTCGAGTGGCATTGTGCATGTAATTCGTGTGGCATTATGCATGTAATTCAAGTGACATTGTGCATGTAATTCAAAGTGGCACTATGCATGTAAGTCGGGTGGCATTATGCATGTAATCCAGGTGGCATTTTGCATGTAAGCCAACCTTGGAAGGAAACTCTTTAAATACCCGAAAAGGCACCAATGTAATCATATTTTTGCAAATTAATGAAGTATTGAAGGAGGTTACCCCCTCGAAGAGGCCTGCGATTCTATCTATTGTGAGATTGTTCCTTTTAAGTAATTTCTGTTATCATATGCATTTAATTCTGAATACTGTTATAATGTTTCTGTGAGTTTATTTCCAAGCAAATGTGTGAGAGTGTGTTTATTTGAGTTGAGAGTGTGTTTTTTAGTATATTTTATAGTAGGATCTTAACATTCTACCCATTCTTTTTTCATAGTTTTTAATATTTCCTTTTGAATTATTTTCATTCTTTCTTTAATAATCAATAAAACTTATCTTCCTCTAATAATCAAATAAAACTTATCCTCATTAGTAAACTAACTTCAATTTAATAAAGTTATTCTAACTTTAGTTTAACTCATTTTCATTCATCTCTATTATTCAACGTAAAACCTTATCCTTTTAGCGAAATAAATTCAATTTATCCAAAGTAAACTTTAATAAATTCAATTTAAGAAAACTATACCAACTTAATAGTTCATGCTACCAACTACATCAAAAATTAAACATAACCATAGGTGGAACTTTTTACCTTCAATGATAAAAATTAACTATTCTAAAAGAATACTCTAAAGTAATCATTTTCCATTACATACAAATAAAAAGGAAATGAAGATCAAATCAATAGCCTCCAAAATAAAATAAACCAATTTCATCAAATAACTGATGTTAAATAAACTTTATATTTTGAAATGGGTGTAAGCCAATTTATTCCTTTCAAATCAAAGAACACTAAAATTAATCTTATTATAACATGTCCTCAGCAAGTCGGATGCAAACCCAAATTGTATTTTTGAACATAGTGGGGTATAATTTTTGGAATACTTTTCTTAGTATATATACATCATAAATTAGTTAAAACCAACATATTTAATTGTATATGTTAGACATTACCATGATGACTACTACCTTAGTAATTATACACACATATATATTCAAACCTATGATTAAAACATTTCATTATGTACATATTTTATCGGAGAACAATAATAACTAATATGAAATCAAGTGATAATAATAATTTTCAACGCTTTCCAAGTTTTCCCATTGAATGTAAAGGTAGCCTAGATTATGCCGGCCATGTTTGATGATAAAATTATGTTAGTTTCTAATTTACATACTCTGTCCAGATGACACGTTTGTTACCATATTTTCTCACACACATAAGAGGAGTGGTTCATAAATATCTCATGTAGCTGACTTCTACTAATGGGTTCAGGTGTCACCTGTACGCTTAAAGCACCTGTGTAAATCTAAGCAGCCTGATATTTTGAATCTTCTCTTTAATTTTATGAGGTATCAGAGTAGCTCTAATGCAACGAATGCTTTCTAAAATGTAATGGATTTTAACATATTTAGCTAACACCCACAAATATATTTCTAGCTTGTCCAAAGCATACACAATAGCCAAAATGCATTGTTATTTTAATGATACAATACTCAGCATAACCAAGGCATATAAAAGCATAATACATTGCAATTCAAGGACGTGATATTCATCATAACCAAAGTGCACATAAAAGTAAAGGTATTACAATTTCAATCATGTGATATTTGGCATAATCCAAGTGCACACAAAATTAAATGCATTGCATTTCAATGACATGTTTTTTATTTTTTTATTCATCAAGATAATAGGGTATATTAATTTTTCTAGAGTGAATACACACCATATGCAATACGAGTGGTTTCATAACAAACCTTTAAGCACATAAATATAGTGGTATAAGTATTTATTTTTACCTTCACTTATTTCTAGTTTATTTATTTATTATACCATGGAGCATCCTCATTCAAATATAATAAGGTCATACTTATACAAATGAGCTTATAAGTCTGGTTTCATTTATTCAAACATGCTTATAAATTCTTCCTACAACATTTAGACAAGTATACCTAAAGATGCTCATAGCACACATTTTAGCACAGTTTGGTCATTTGAAGAAGTAACCCTAATGGAATCTTTACTAAATCAATAATGATAAACTATTTATATATCTTTCAAAAAATCTTTATTATTATATTTGATATAGCTTGGCCATCCAAAGAATATGTCTCATAACAATAATTTTCCTACCATATTAATAACAATAATTTACCTACCATATTAATATCAATCTAATAGTACTAAAAATAAAATTCAAAAAAATCTTATTGAAATAAATGTAAACCTTCAATAGAAGAAACTTTGCAAACACCAATTTCATTTACAGTAAATAACAAGAATCTTCTGATTTACATAGACATTCAACAAAAGAAATAAAACGCAGTATCACCATACAAGCTTGCTTGAAATAATGGAAAGAGATGACCTGGAATAATCACACAGAGTCTCCTTATGCTTTTTCTAAAAGAACTATCCACTCTCTCTATTTCTCTCAAGGAATGTACACCAAAGGAAAACACACCAAGCACGGTCGGTCCAACCCAAGCAACCAAATTATAGGTAAAAAAATTGCATGGAGATGGCCAATGCATCAAGGTTTGGCTTCACCAAGTGGACAAATAATTTTCAACCAAGTCTTATTCAAAATATAGAATGATTTCACCACATGAAGTGAGGGCACACATTCATAATATTGTACATTCATTTTTGCATAAAAGATAATCTTCTATTCATTTACTTTATTAATTTATTTTTATATTATTTAATAACGTATAAATTAAAATATATATAATTATAATATTTATTTTCTAAATAAATTTGCAATAATATTTCTTAGTCTTTTAGAATAAGGCAGAGGGAAATATACAAATAAATTATTTCTTTGCATCTATACCTCCAATCTAATTTCTTCAAGCAATCTGATTATAACAAAGGTTATCATCTACCTGGAAGGAATAGCTCCCATGCCTATGCCACTTTCCTTTCCATTGGAGGTTTGAAGATAAGAATTTAATAAACTAGAAACAAAATAAAGTTTATATCCAAAATATTCAATGGATAGAAAATATTCAAAGCACATAATCAACATAACACACATTTATAATGCACCTATATGAATGCAAATGTAAATACAAATTATAATAAGCTTCCATGTACTCATGAGCCACTGACAAGTGTATCGCTAATAAGGATTTTTTCATCCTTATTAATGTGAATACCTCACCACGATGATGCTTCACACTGCCATCATTTCCCTTTTCATTTTGTTTGGACCTGTACCTACAAAATAGAGACTATCAATAATACCATATCCTAAAAATAATAAGGCATATTAAAATAGAAATTAAAAAAAGAGATGCTCATCAATATAAATAATAATATCATAGAGCATATTTTGGTAGGACTGTTACATAAGGTATTACAAATAAAATATTTCCAAAGATGAAATTTACCCTACTTTTATTTTGAAGATAGGAAAAACACGTCATTGCATTGGGTTTACAAATCATGAATTTCTAGAGAGGAAATTTTCCATTTTTTACATAAAATTATTGAATGGCACTACAACTCATTTTATTGGCTCACTCGAAGTGCGAATGGGTTTAGCTAACTATGGTAGCCAGACCACTATAGGTTGCTTACTTATCCATACCACCTGCACATAGTCCATAATAAAGCATTAGTAGCACCTCAGGGCCTTTGAAGATGAGGCCCTAAATCATAAAAAACATAATCAATAAGCATAATAAAGAGAACATAATCTAATAATATGCTATGAAATACATACGTAGGTTCTAGAGCAATTTTCATAGCATGTGTGTGTCTCATTCATTTCTTCCATCCATCTCTCATGCTTGATCAAATTGGCAACATTTCAAAATAGACCTCATATCGTTCATGCATGTTTTTTGAGGAAAGGAAGGGGGATATTTATAGGAAATTGTGATGGAGAAGGGAGGGTACCCAAGATTTGGAGTGCCTAGTTTTACCAAGTGTGAAAGGGGTTTAGAAATTTAACTCATGTTTATGGGTGCCTTCCCATGTTAGTGGCCTTGGAAAGTCTGAAGTAATTTTAAATTTAAAAATATTGATTTGGTAATGTGAATTGGGCCTGGGGCATCCCATGAAAATATTTAATTTTCTTGACTTAGGCCTCCAAATTTAATTTTAAATTTAAATAAATTCATGTGGTAGTGTAAAATTATAAAATTAAGGGTATGGATAACTTTATCAAGCATTTAATAATTTTGAATTTGGCCACCCATGGGAATTCTAAATTCAAATAATTTGAATTTAGATCCCATTGAGTATGAAAGGGGATTTTTCATGTTAAATATGGGTGTTAAGTGGAATATTAAAGGGAAATTGGAGGATTAGGGGAGACTAAGAGGGGATTAACAAGGGTTTTAGTTAGTTGGGGGTATTAATGTATGCAAATGACTAAAATTTGGTGTCTATAGAATCATGTGCATAGACCTTTTCAAAGACATCAAGAGAGACAATATCAGTCTAATTAGTAACGATATACACAAACACAACAACATCCAAAATAAGAAAATAAAAGAGGAAAGAATGTCCAAGAAGTACAAGAAACAAAAAAAAATTATGAGGAAGAACATGAAACAACTCTTAGAGATATCATGGTAAAAATAACTATAGATCTATTCATCTTTGATATTGCTAGTTTAGGAATTAAATGCCTTGATAGTATAGAATGTATGGACTATATTAATAGACAATGTGTCGATTTGAATTAAGGTTATGCAAAGTGGTAAATATTCACAAATTGGACGAATATTAGGATTTCCAAAATTATAAATTGGCAAATATGAGGACCCTCGACATCGGCCCATTCGCCTAAAATTTTTAGGACCAATTTTTCTTAGGGTGAATTCAACACAATATTTATCCAGACATAGGCATATTTGTACTCATTGGAAATCTCTTTTCAAGCCTGATCTAATGGTGGTATTTTTAGGAATTTTTAATATGATTTATTAGTTCAAAAGTGTCCTCAAAAATTACCTTACATTTTAGAGCTTCAAATACCCCAAATTTTGGTGTGAATATGCTCAATTCGATTTTCTTACAATTATCTATGATTCAACTTGATTTTGATTAGGATTCGCTATTTTTTTACAAGTACATTTTGAGTCCAACACCTTATGCATAACCCTGATTTGAAGTCTTTCATTGATGACAAAGATAATAATGATACAAGTCACTCAAAACTTATAAAATAAGGTCTTAGAGGTATTAACTATGACTTATTCTATTCTAGACATGACAATAATGATCTTAAATAATAAGCAAGAGAAGTTAAAAAAGCTAATGAGAATGATTTTATAATAGGGATTTATAATATTAGTGGATTAGGTAATATTGATAACAACACAAAAGTTATTAAAAATAAAATAAAATAATTTTATAAAATACATGGATAAAAATAGAAACATCGGATGCTCCAAAATTGTAAAATTTGTATAGAGAAAAATTAGTCTTAAAACCTTGTCAAGAAGAAGAAAATAAAATTGAAGTACTTTATGAATAGATAAAAAAGACATGATCGAAAAAAATTATGGAAATGCTAAAGTGTTTATATAGAAAATAAAATAAGCTTGATAAGCATAGATTCATACTAAAATTTTGCAAAAGAAAAGAATATGCATGAATAAAAAACAAGTAAGAATGAGAAGGCCGGATTCAGTGGCCAAACCTGAGTTTGAAAGAAGTTGTTGGAAGTACTACATTATTTGCTATCTTGCAAGTACCTTGGAAATATTTTATAAATATTTGAGTCTAGTTTGTAACCAGTTTGTGCTATTAAAAGAGTCTTGTATGTGTCATTTAGTAATCATTAGATGTTTGTGTATATTGAAGATAGAGCATTGTAATGGTGATCGAATGATCCTTGCAATGCATTGCATCTGCAATGCTTAAGTAGATATTTTTCTCAATAATATTTTCAGTGAGTTATTATTCATTGTTATTATTCTGTGAGGATTTAAACTTAATATCAAGTGAGAAAAATATTTATATGCTTAGATTTTATACCCAATATAGCCTAGTATCTTGTATAGCATTTACTCAAAGGATTATGAAAATCCCCAATACGAATAGAACTTTATTATGTTCTTGTTTCCTAATATTTAATCTATTCTTAACTAAAAAAAAAAAATTAATGAGTTTGATTATATTTTTTATAATTTTAGTCTTGATTAAGGTTTGGCTTAGACAAGTAAAATCTTGAGACCTATTATGTTATTCATGTTGGGTATTCTAAAATATGATATAGAGAAAATTATAGAGGGCCTTCAAGCTAGCCTATGGTACTAGGTGTATTGGATCCCTTTCTTATATGACATATTGAATTCATAGTCTCACCTCAAGGGCAAGGGAAAATGTGTTCCTAATCTAACGGTTTAATGGGTCTAGTTTGAAAACACCTATATTTTCCTTAGGATTTTCCTTAATTGTTTTATTTTAATTCAGAACTATACTAGATACTAATAAAATAATCACAATACAATAGACATGCCTTATTAACAATATGATTGCCTTTTGATGGTAGATTAAAGAAATAAAGATTTATTATAAGATCAAAGGATGTATGAGGGTAATTGAATTCAAGAGTTCTAAGCTTCCTTAAGTTATTTTTCTTTGATAATAATGTAATCCTATAGATGGTCCTCTAATGATACCAAGGATCCTATAGATGGTCCTCTAATGATACCAAGTATAATGACTTGTTCCTTCTTCTTAAAGTTTTTTGTAATTAATAAAAAATAAACTTAAAAAAATACAAATATGGATACAAACTATATAGATAATGAGATAGACCTATGATAACTAGAATGTCAAAATGTAACCCCTAACCTAGATTTGCTAATAATATGGCAACATTAAGTGAATGTAGAGGTATTTCTCATGCTTTTAATTTCTAGTGGTACTTTTTCTTGTTGCCCTTGCTTTCTTAGAAACTTTCATAAAATACAAAGTTATATGAAGTTAGGAATAGAGGGGTCTACATGTATCAGTAGAGAGGTGCATCTCCCTTGATCA
The DNA here is from genome assembly GCA_028583015.1 of Wollemia nobilis. Lineage (NCBI taxonomy): Eukaryota > Viridiplantae > Streptophyta > Pinopsida > Araucariales > Araucariaceae > Wollemia > Wollemia nobilis. Next base: position 4,715,367 of record JAQPPZ010002458.1, read on the forward strand.
ACATTAGACCCCTATTAATAAAGGCAAAGAAAAGAAAATATATAGACTAAAATGAAAGATGTTTTTTGAGAGATAAAAGCACCACAAGTGAAATGATAACATAATAAAACTTATAGTAAAGGATGCCACTTTCATTGACAATGAAAAACTATCGATCGAGAAGTCACAATATCTAATATGGCAAATATTTGAAAATTATTTATAATACATATTGAACTATTATATGATGGAAATTGAACCTAGTTGAAAGAAATAAAAATCAACCATTCCAATTAGTTGATGTATATATAAAATATATGGCATTGCTTCAAGTTCATATACATTAGCAAAACAAAAATTATAAAAAATTGCAAGAAAATATTTATCAATAAATCTTTAAATGTTATAAAATAAAATCAACAATATTTTTTTTTAAAATGTATTTAAAAGTAAAATTTCATATTATAATTATATAAAATTTAACTACTTATAATAGTTATAAATAACTCATTAATAAGTGACTCTCTCTAGACAAGCAAAAATTACAACAATATAATTAAAAATTAAAAGATAACAAAATTACAATAATATAATTAAAATTTTGAAATATAAGACATAAGACCATAACTAGTTTAAACCATTTTTAATTAAAAACTACAAATATAACAATATCAAAATACTTTATATTTCATTAAATAAAGCATAATCTCATGCTATCCTTATTTAAATTTAAATTACTTATAATAGTCTAAAATAACTTACTAGTAAGTGACTCTTTTCCAAGAAAAAATTATAAGAATATAATTAAAATTTTAAAATTTATAAATAGTATTTGGATATTAAAATATTCTATCTTGTGAAACATAGAATATCTCTCAAAAATATTATTCATGATCAAAGCAAAGTATACCTATTATGAAAAATATCACATGCTCCACATATGCTTCTTATAAGATATAAAATAAGAACATTCTCAAAAGAAGACATCCATGCATTAATGAGTATAGACCAATAATTTAAGTTAACCTATGCCACATAACATCAATCAACTCAATAATATTATTCAACCACAAGTGTTTAGGAGCATTTTACAAGGACAAATTCATAAATATTTTAGTATATGGATTTCATTTGAGAAATTATATATAAATGGGAATAGATTTGATCAAGCTTGAGAGCCTTTTTCTCAATATAAATAGTTTTACAAGCCTAGTTTTAATTGATATAGGAAATTTTTACTGCTTAGAATCCTTGTTCTTGAATATAAATATTTTAACCTGATAGTGAGGAAGAGGATCAAGGTCCTGCTCATGAATGGACATCGGATTATGAGTTAGGCAATGGTATAGCACCCATCAATTACTCAAGTTCAGATGACAAATACGAGCAAGTCATACCAATGGATGATGAAGAAGAGTTTTATCTATGTATGTTCCTAGTGCAGCATCCCATCTAGTGATATATTTTACCACTTGAAGAGCAATCTCACCGTCTCCCACATTGACCACCATCAATCATTCCACCACCACCATAGCCACCTCCATGGGTCATGAGGCAACTTGTTATCTTTAGATCCAGTGGCTCATCCATGGGAAATAATCCATCCATCAACATGATTCCATAGATATTAGTACACCATTGCATGATCTGAATAACCCATCAAATCCATTACACCTTGAGCTTGATGCAATTGACTTTTATTAGGGAGATTCTCCCCCATCTCCATCCTAGTACTAGTCTTGCAAGGAAATGTTACAACTATTTCATTTTTTTCCAAGATCTACTCGTAATGTTATTCACGTTGAGGTTGAGCATGAGTTTATAATTGATGATGTAAATCTAGCTGACAACATTCATTTGATCCCTACTCCACATCAGTTGGAAGAAGGATCTCATATGTCAATTGAGCCAACAATTGATAGGGATATTGGCATAGATCTAGATAGTCCCCAAAACATCAAGCTAGGGGAAGGATTATACCCTACCGAATAAGATGATTACATAAAGGTGTTAAAATAAAGGGAGAAATATTTTTCTTAGTCTTATAAATATATGCTAGGACTAGATCTCAATTTAATCACAAATAATCTTACAATTAACCCAAATACCAAATCACTTAAGTAAAAGTTGTGCAAGATGCATTCAACATTAGCCTTAATGGTGAAAGATGAATTGCAAAAACTATTGGATGCCAAATTTATTATATCAGTTTATTATCCACCATTGATTTCCAACATTGTATGTGTCAAGAAACCTGATGGGAGGATTCACATTTGCACTGACTTTAGAGATCTCAATAAAGCAAGTCCTAAGGATGATTTTTCTTTGCCAAACATTGATGCATTGGTATATGTCATAGCAAGTCATAAAATATTATCCCTAATGGATGGTTTATATTGATATAATAAAATTCACATTAATCTAGAATACCAACTAAAAACTGTGTTCACAATACCTTAGGGGACATTTTGTTATAAGGTCATGCCTTTTGGCCTTCCTACCAATGAGTTATGATCTATATCTTCCATGACTACATGCATAAGATTTTGGACTATTACATAGATTACTTATTGGTCAAATATATATTGCACCATGAGCATATTGATGTATTACACAAGGTTTTAGATCACCTCATTGAGCATAATGTTAGGCTAAATCCCAAGAAGTGTGTATTCGATGTCTCATTTGGAAAACTCTTGGGATTCATAATATCTAAATGAGGTATATAAGTACACCCAAACAAATTCAAGGCAATCCTATAAATACCTTCCCCCACTAATATCAAGAAGCTATGTAGTATGTAAGGAAAGTTCCCATCCATGAAGTGCTTCATAGTGCAATTATCGGATAAGTGTCGACCTATAAACAATATGTTGCACAAGGGATCACATTTCATTGGGATTATGAATGTCAAGTTATCTTTTATGATATTAAATAATATATGGCTTCATTATTAGTATTGGTTTCTCCCCAACTAGGAGTGCCAATTTACATTTACATCTCAGCTACTGAGCTTGCATTGGGCACCATGTTGGCCCAAAAGAATGAACTGCACAAAGAACAGGCTACATACTATATTAGTCGTACCCTAGTCAGCTATGAAATAAATTATGCATATGTTGAGAAGCTATGCTTAGAAATGGTTTTCACCACTAAAAATCTATGCCATTACATGCTCAATCATACCATGTATGTAGTTTCAAAAGAGAATCCATTGTGATACATGATGAGTCGAACTTACCATAACAATCGCACGGTGAAATGGATTATGTTGTTGATAGAATTTGACCTTGAATTCACAGGAAAAAAATAAATTAAATGTCAAGTCATAGCCAATAAACTAGTAGAGGCTCCCCTCTAGGATGACCAACCTCTTATCATAGAGCTTTCCAATGATGGAGTATTTCAGGTGTCAGAATCACATGATCTTGAAGAGCCTAAAACACATGCTGACATAACTCTATTTTTTTATGGCTCTAAGTACGAGCAAGGGGATGGTGCAGGAATTTTATTCTTCAAACCACAAGGGGCTCCCATACCCCTATTATTTAAAATTGATTTCCCATGCACCAAAAATAATGTCGAGTATGAAGCCCTTCTCATAGGCCTTCAAACAATAATCACCATGAAAATAACCAAGCTCAACATTTTTGGTGATTCCTTGCTCATAGTGAATCAGGTCAAGGGTATATTCCAATGTAGATGCCTAATTTGCAAGCCTATAAGGACCTAGTAGATAAATTTCTAGCAAAATTTAAGTGGTATGATATTGAGGCACTCCCTCGTTCATTTAACCGTTTTGCGAACATAATGGCCTCCTTAGGGTCTTTAATCCCATAAAATCCATTAGATGATATCATAACTATTCAATTAAAAATGCTATCACAATTCGTGACTAAGCATGATGAGCTTAACTCCATGCTCTAAGTCCACATAATTCATATTGAACCTTCGTATGAACGGTTCTCTCAAATTCACAATTGTTTGAGTAATGCCTCTTGGGGGACTTTGTTCCCTCATAATCCTTTTGACACTAACATAATGCTATATCTAAAAGTTCTCTCTCAATAATTATTTGTGAGAGATGAATGTCAAAAATATCAAGAAATTCATGCAATTAAGGCTTCTTCAAAATGAGATTGGTCCATTCAAATTAAATATTATATAAAAATTTGAAGTATTCCTTCTGGATTATCGCATGCTAAAAAATGAGCATTTAATAAAAAGTAGAAAATGTATCGTCAAAGCTAAGAGGGTATCCTCATTCATTTCTAAGACCATCAAGAGTTAGTTTGGGCCATTGTCCAAGCACATGATGGTACATACGATGGTAATTTCAGCGGCATGACCATCATAAAGCACATTCTTTGCATGGGCCATTATTGACCAACATTAGAGAAATATTTCTATGCTTATGTCAAGAAGTACGTAAAGTGTCAACACCATGCTAATCTGATACATGTACCTTCTCAAGACTTGCAACCGATTTAATAGGTTTGGCCATTTGAACAATGGGGGTTCGATTTAATTGGAAAAATATCACCCATGTCCTCAGGTCGTCACACATTCATCATTATGGCTACTGAGTACTTTAAAAAATGGGTAGAATAAATTTACCTTACCACTATGACTAGACCTCACATCGTGGAGTTCATGCTACATAATATCATTTGTCATTTTTGTATTCCATCCAATATAATGGGCCACCTTTTAATAATAAAAATGTGTGTGCTTTAACAGTAAAATACAACATACAACACAACTTTTCTATGCTCGATTATCCTCAAGCTAATGGGAAAGAAGAGGCATCAAATAAAATAGAAATTGTAATATTAAAGAAAACCATTAAGGATAATCATAAGGATTGGCATAATCAATTACCTCTTGCCCTTTGGGCCTATTGCACTAGTATTCAAACTCCCACTAGGGCAACTCCATTTTCACTAGTGTATGGTGTTGAGGCTATCATGCCTTTAGAGTTGGAAATTTCATCACTATGCATCTCTATGCAAGATTTCATCGATGATGATATCGTATGACAAGCTCATATAGACCATTTAAATTTTCTTGATGAGTGACACGTTAATGCTCTTGAGCATCTACGTGTTTATCAAGAGTGTCTCAAGAGAGCTTATAACATGAAAGTCCATACTATATACTTTCAAGTTGGTGATTTAGTTCTAAAAGAGAACCAACAAAATTCTAATTTTCCACCCCATATGTGGGATAAATTTGTGGTAAACTAGTTAGGTCCATACATTATTACTAGTCAAATTGAACCTGAAACTTATCACTTAGCTTCTATTGATAGATGTGAGGAGCCTGAACCCTTTAATATCCTTCACCTATGGTTTTTCCATACTTAGAGCACCGTGTCCTACCTAAAATACTTCAAGGTGGTCTATGACCCCTTTGGTCAATATAAAAAACTCTAAGGTGGTCTACAATCCCTTTGGTCAACCTACAACACTCCAAGGCAGTCTACGACCCATTGGTCAATCTAGAATTCTCCAAGGTGATCTACGATACCTTTGGTCAATCTAAAATTCTCCCAGGTAGTCTACGACCCCTTTGGTCAAACTAAAATGATCCAATGTTGTCTATGACCCCTTTGGTCAACCTAAAACACTCCAAGGTGGTCTAGGACCCCTTTGGTCAACCTAAAAAGCTCTAAGGTGGTATACGACCCCTTTGGTAAATATAAAAATCTCCAAGTTGATCTACGATCTCTTTGGTCAACCTAAAACACTCCAAGGTGGTCTAGACCCCTTTGATCAATCTAAAATGCTCCAAGATGGTATACAATCCCTATGGTCAACCTAATATGCTCCAAGCCGGTCTATGACTCCTTTGGTCAACCTAAAAAGCTCCAAGGTAGTCTACAACCCCTTTGGTTAACCTAAAAAGCTTTAAGGTGGTGTACAATCCCTTTGGTCACCCTAAAATACTCCAAGGCAATCTACAACCCCTTTGGTCAACCTAAAATGCTCCAAGATGGTCTACGACTCCTTTGGTCAACCTAAAAATCTCTAAGGTGGTCTACAACCTCTTTGGTCAACCTAAAATGCTCCAAGGTGGTCTATGATATCTTTGGTCAACCTAAAATACTCCAAGGTAGTCTATGACCCCTTTGGTTAATTGAAAATTTTCTAAGGTGGTCTATGACCCCTTTGGTCAACCTAAAATGCTCCAATGTGGTCTATGATTCATTTAGTCAACCTAAAACACTTCAATGTGGTCTAAGATCCCTTTGGTCAACCTCAAAATACTCCAAAGACATCTATAATCCCTTTGGTCACCCCAAAAATCCCCAATGGCATTCACTAAGCCCATTGGTCAAACTATATATACATATATATATCAAAAATCCAAAAACATCATTAAAACATCAAAAACACAAAAATATTGCATTACATTACATTTTATATCATCGCATTATAGCATCACTTGCATTAGGCATACCCATAATTGCATTTTGTATTTTAGAGTTGATCATACATGTCTAGCACTAAGTATGTACACTAGGAATATGGAAAAAACAATGTTGTCAAAGGTTAGTATTAACACCTATTTACCTTACAATTATCATTTCCATACATATTTTTTACTATGTTTCTGTTTCCCTTCACTTAGCCATTGGTTATAAGGCATCATTAGGGTTTTTATTCACTCAACCGTCTCTAGTTTTCTTTTAAAAATTTTATAGAAAGCTATCATGATTTTTAGAAGGTAGAATCATGCTTATATTGTACCTTGTATATGTCAAAATCCCAACACATTTTCACATTAATAAATCCAAGTATTGCACAAGGAAAGATGAAACCTACAAATTGGTCCATGTTACCCTAAGCGAAAAAAATTTCTTGCTCATCCCCCTATGCGAATGGTTCAAATGTTGAGAATCAATAAAATGACAAGTTCTTCCTTAGCCCAAACAATCAAAATCCCTCGTTTCATGCCAAATTGGGGTAAGTATCCAAAAATAAAAATAAACAATGGTTTTTACCACTTAAAAATATTCAAAATAAAAAGTGTTTTTCACCATTACCAAAAGCAAAAAGTAAAATAAATAGTGGTTCTCACCACTACCAAAATCCCTTGCTCACCAAATAAAAATGAGAAAATCCCTAAAGCAATTCAAAGTTGAAAATAAAATAAAGGGAGTATTGAACTTGAATCTATGGAATTCTTAGTATTTTACAACCATAAGGTGATCCTCATTATAGGTTGGGTGGCATCAAGCCTACCTGGAAATGATGGTATCCTTACGCATGATGATATGCATGTCACATAAGAAACTTACTTTTGTACATACCAAAATTTGTAGGTGAATGAGCTAGTTGGTAGCCTGTATTGCCTAGTGGTCTAATCCAACTACGTACAAAACTTAGGATAATGATACTCGTAGGGTGATCTTCAATACATATGGGTTGCATCAATCATGTTTGGAACTGGGGTAACTTTATGCGGTATCATAGCAATGAACTCACATGCACACAGGGATATTGAATATCTTGGTTATCCTAGCAGATTTATACTTTTCCAAAAAGTCTTGCATGATTACTATACAACTTTTGATTAGGTAACTAGAGTGTTTGAGTCTCCTGAAAATCCCAAACACATCATATAAATGTTATATTATTCAATTTTATTTCATTAAATTCTATTATATGTTGGTTACATTACATTACATAAGTTGTTACATAGTGTCATGATAATATTAAAATGATGAGATAAATTTTATAAGTCTATGGTGCTAGCATCTAGTATGTCAAGTAGTATTCATAATCCATCATACAAATTAACAAATCATCCATTTCATTATGCATACACACATATACATATCATCAAATCACATCATATTAAAATAAATGCATACATGATAAGCATCCATAAAAAAATCATATAGCAAATATAAGCATTGCATACATCTCATAAAGTAGTAAGGAAACACATGATGATAACAAAAAATATCATATATATATATGGAACCAAAAGATACATCATAATCCATAAAATTCCTGTAGGCTAAAATAAAGTGGATCCTCATACCTCATGATTTTTTAATCCAAAAAGAACCATAGAGTCTCATAATCCATGGTCACGCAATACCAGCACTATGACTCTCACCCCTACCCTCAGTTTGAGTTCATCAAGAACTTCCAGATCTGCTAGTCCCTACCCTGTCTAGCCTCTGTGTAGACCTAGGTGCCCCCATACTCATAGAAGATTGTATTGTACCACTCCTATGACTTTGGTGTGACCCTCTAGCAGAAGGACATGCTGGTAAGCACCACCTAAGGTACACTATCTCATCCTCCAAATCTTGGTTGTATGCTTGCTCTTATCGAAAATAAGTCTAGAAGTCCCCCACTTAGACTTGGAGTTGTGTCACATCTTAACATATCCTGGTCATCTTACCACTTCTAAATACCTCATAGCTAGGGCTTCATGCTCTAACCTATGCTTGATGAGTTGCTATCTCTATTGCCTTCCTATCAATATTAGATTATACTCTTTGTACCTATACCTGTAGGAGATATCTCTCCTCAGAATGCTCCTATATACCCCTAATTATCTCGCCCTACAACTCAGTAATAGTAGCATAGTACCATATGTACCTACACACCCTAATAATAAAAATAATACTCACCAACTTCATCCTATGGATCCCCTACATCAAGGAGATCTATCTACTCATCCTCCACTCAGTGAAGCACATGTCGCTTACTTGCATCAGCTCTTCCTCATTTGGACCCTCATCATGACCCTCATTAGGAGCATCCCTGTGAGCCTCCTCTATTGCCATAGTTGTATCCCATCCTAATGGCCCCTACCCCCACCACTGATGCATCACCTACCAATATTCATACTCTGCTATAGTCCCAGTATCGTCTAGATTATAAATATCCACTACATGATCTGCCTCATCTCCCACTATCTCAACTATAGGCCAACCAATTTTTCTCTCATCCTCATGATGTCGGTAGATCACTAGATCACTAGGTAACCCCTGAGATAGTCCAAACTACCATAGGACTTGAGCATATAGAAATTACTCCCACTTATTCCCATGTTGCCAAACTAACCATCTCCCTCACCTCGCCTGACAAAGTTGTGCCTTAGCCTCAAGCCATGCTGGAAAATCCTTGTAGGGTCTCCAAATCGTCTCCTCTACCTTGATTCATGTAAAGAACTGTGCGTAATGGTCAATCTCACCTACAAATTCATGTCTCTGACCTATCTCCTAGGCTCGCTACCATATAATCCCATATTCTTTCTCCCTATTTGCAATTTGTGCTCATATCATCCAAGGTAGTCCACATGGTCGATCCACAAAAATATGCCACCATCCCCATGCCTATAGTATAAAGCTATATCCTAAGCCCTTCCACCCATGGGAGCGTATCTCATACAACTCATCATACAACTATGCCAATAATGTAGCATGCTAAGCCATCACTAGTAGCTGCTCTATGGTGCAATCCATAAGTATAAATACCAAATCCAAAAGGTTCCAAGAGAACCTAGTTCTATACCAGTCTGGTAGCAACATGTTGGAGATCAGTTTCATCAGTAAGGCATACCTCATGTTCAATACCTCATCCTCTTACTATAACTCCACTAGTATACCTTCGCTAAGTAAGTTGCGTACTACCTCCTGCTATTCCCTATCAAAATATCTCTCCATAACCGTATCTCTCAGATCTCAATGAATAGATACAATCAATCGTCCCTCTATCAAAATATGTAAAATCTGATAGTCATCCTATAGATTCATTATCATCTCCCCTGTAGGTAGGTGGAAGGTGTTGGTGCGAGGATCCCATAATTCTATCAAAGCATTCAATGAAGAACACAAGCTTATACTGAGAGGGGGGATGAACAATATAAGACCACTTTTTACTTTCTTTCCAAACCAATATCAATTAATGTCCTTAATTGCAATAACCAAATATAGCAGTGTGCATTAATAACTCAGATAGCAGTAGTAAGCAAGAGCACAAGTCACCACACACAATTGAGACACAAGATTTAACGTGGTTCCCCCAATGTGGGGTACTCCACAAGTTGATATCCTTATAATATTTCACACAAAAATATCCAATACAATGATTTCTTTGATCTGCTCAAAGCTAGGCAATAACAAGTTCACACAGAACTTGTCCAAATATGAATAACAAGTTCACACAGAACTTGTCCAACTCTGAATAACAAGCTCACAAACCTGTCCAATGCTAAATAACAAGCTCACACAGAACCTGTCCAATGCTGAATAACAAGCTCACATAGAACCTGTCCAATGTTGAATAACAAGCTCACACAGAACCTATCCAATGCTGAATAACAAGCTCACACAGAACCTGTCCAATGTTGAATAACAAGCTCACATAGAACTTGTCCAAATATGCTCCAACAAGCTCACTAAGAACTTGTCCAAATCTGCTCTAGCAAGCTCACCAAGAACTTGCCCAAAATCTTCTTCAACAAGCTCACTAAGAACTTGTCCAAATATGCTCTAGCAAGCTCACCAAGAACTTGCCCAAAATTTGCTTCAACAAGCTCACCAAGAACTTGTCCAAATCTGCTCTAGCAAGCTCACCAAGAACTTGCCCAAAATCTACTTCAACAAGCTCACCAAGAACTTGTCCAAATCTTCTCTAGCAAGCTCACCAAGAACTTGCCCAAAATCTATCCAAAAAGCTCACCAAGAACTTGTCCAAATATGTCCCAAAACTATCCACAAAGCTATCCTCAAAATTGTCCACAAAGCTGTCCCAAAACTATCCACAAAGGCCTTCTCAAAGGCTCAATCAATCATGCACAAGTAGCACTCAAATCTCATCCACAAATCTATCAAGGCAAAGCTTCAAAGATGAACTCAACAATGAATGGCAATGTACTCTTCAATGAATGACAACAATGATCCACAATGATCTCAACTCAAATCAACTTCATAGAAGCATAAAGAGAATTGTTAGAGACTCAATATGTTCTAATATCACTCTCAACCCAAATCAATCTCAACTCAACTCAGGAATAGTGTGTTTCATAGAACCTGAAAAAGAATTCAAATAGTTGACTAGGCTCAATCAACTCAACTCAACCAATCACCACAAGGGATAACTCTCTCTCACACAACCCTAGTCCAAGTATGTATCAACCAACTCAAATGTTTCCAACAATGCTCAACCACAAATCTCACATAACAATGATACTCATGTTCTTTTCTAACTCATGTTCTTTCACAACCAATGGGCTTCAACAACTATGCTTATAAAACAAGGTTTAAACACAACTCTCAATTCAGAAAACCTTGAAGCATTCAACCAACCACTTTCAAAAAGGAAACCACAAACAATCCTTTTCCCTCCAATGATATTTCAGAAATCAACCACCATAAAAAATCAATAGGAGAATGTGCCCATACCTTTTATGAAGATGAAGAAACCCCTTTGGAAATCTGCCACACTCAACACACTTTGAAAAAGAACACAACAATCTTCACTTTTGAACCCCTTTACAAAAATAGAAATATCTCTCTATATACACCTTATTTCTCCTTCTAAATGAGTTAGTCAAATAGCCCTCGAAATAAGCTTTCCAACGATATATAATATGATATACTTTTATAAAAGGAAAATACCAGAAATATCTTCTTTTCTAAAAGTGCCTTTTAAACTTGCCTTCCAAATAAAAAATCAAATCAACCCTCATCACCTTATTCCTCCAACATTAGGCAATAATAAAAAAATTATTAATAAAAATGTTACTTGCCTCTTAGAGGGAATCGAACCCTCGTCTCTGCCCAAACAATCCTCAACCGCGGTGCCAAAGACCACGCGAGCTACACGCTCGCATAGGACGAAGAGCGCAGAATGCGCTTTTGTCCTTCTCCCCTTGCTCATGTCAAAAATGTGGGCCAATTCTCTTACTCAAAACTCTAACTCATGGGAATCGAACCTCATCTCTTTCGCAAGAAAAAAACCTTTGCACTCCCCTCACTCACCGTTGGACCACACTACCACACGAAGATTTCGGCGCTTTTCGTCTTATCTCCTCTGCATTCGATTCCAAGGCTTTTAAAAATAAAAGCCTTTGCATTTATATGCAACTTCCCTTTAATTTTGCAAATATCGGCAGCGCTTTTAAATTAATTTCTTTTTGATGATGACGTCGACGCTGAGGTAATTTTAATTTTAAAATTTAAAATTAAATTTTAAATATTAAAATTTAAACCAAATATTCAAAATTGAATATCTCCATCTCCGGGGCACATTTTTTGATGAAACGAAAAGCCAACCTGGGTTTTAAGAAAAACCCATTTCAAATATGCCATCCATGGTTTTAAATAAAACCTTTTATTTTACCTGCCTTGGTTTTCACAAAAACCCTGTATATATCCATGCTCTCCAAAATATGAATGCTTTGGTCATCAAAACTCAATGTTACCTTGTGACATTAATGTGACATCAATGACAACATAAAATAACTCAAATTGCCAACAATATCCCCCTTTGTCATTGATGGCAACACCTCTAAAGCAAAAACCACAATCACTCCAAAAACCATCTCTGAGAATCAAATTTGCTCCCCCTGACTCAATAATCTCTTTGGAGGCTGCTCCCCCTAACTCAATGCTCTCTTTGGAGGCTCCTCCCCCTAACTCAAATCTCTCTTTGGAGGCTTCTCCCCCTAACTCAATACTCTCTTTGGCTCCCCTTACTCAAATCTCTCCCCCTTTGACATCAATGGCAAAAGGGACACCTATGGGGCTAAAATATATGACTCTTAAGCATAGCCCCCTCACCACCTTCTCTCTTGAGGTGATTAATTTTGGGGTGGGAGTACCTTTACTCCCAGTTGTTCTCTCAAATGCTCAAACGCTTCTCTTGGTAATGGTTTTGTAAAGATGTCTACAATCTGATATTTTGTAGGAACATATTCCAATCTTACTTGTTGCTCTGTAACCTGCTCTCTTAAAAAGTGATACTTGATTGGAATGTGCTTTTTTCTGGCATGCATTACTGGATTCTTAGAGATACTTATAGCACTAGTGTTATCACACAGAATAGGAATGGGATGATCATGTTCTATGCTGAAATATTTGAGAGTCTATTTCATCCATAATACCTATGAACAACATGTTGTTGCTGCAATATATTCTACCTCTGTTGTGGAAAGTGACACTGATGGTTGTTTCTTACTTAGCCAAGAAACTAGGCAATCACCAAGAAAGAATGCTCCTCCGCTTGTGCTTTTTCTATCATCAATATTTCCTGCCCAATCTGCATCTGTGTATGTTGTGAGAGTGAACTTATTGCTTCTAGGATACCATAGACCATACTCCATTGTTCCTTTGAGATATCTGAGTATTCTTTTCACTGCTGTCACATGTGATTCTTTTGGAGCTGCTTGAAATATTCCTACTAAACCAACTGCATGTATTATATCTGGTCTTGTGGCTGTAACATATAATAGGCTACCAATCATAGATCTGTATAGAGTTTGATTTGCATCAGGAGATTCATCATCTTTGCTTAATTTACACCCTGTAACCATTGGAGTACTAATTGGCTTACTATCTTCCATTTTGAATTTCTTCAACATCTCCTTTATATACTTTTTTTGTGAAAGAAATATCCCTTTTTCTAATTGTGAAATCTGTAACCCTAGGAAAAAGGTTAATTCACCAAGCATAGACATTTCAAACTCATTAGTCATGTTTCTTGCAAATTCTTGACACATTCTATCATTGCTACCCCCAAAAATAATATCATCCACATAAACTTCCACAATCATCAAATCATTTCCCTTATTTTTAATATACAAATTGCTATCAACTATTCCCTTTCTAAAACCTTGCTCTCGAAGATATTTATCCAGTCTTGAATACCATGCTCTAGGGGCTTGCTTTAAGCCATAGAGAGCCTTTTTCAATTTACACACATAGTCTGGCTTATCTGCTTGATTAAACCCATCTGGTTGTTCAATGTAAACTTCTTCTTCTAAATGACCATTCAAAAAAGCTGATTTGACATCCATCTGATATACTTTAAAATTCCTATAGCTTGAAAGTGCCAAAAACATCTGTATAGCTTCCAATCTTGCAACTGGTGCAAAGGTCTCATCAAAATCAATTCCTTCTACTTGTGCATATCCTTTACACACCAATCTTGCCTTGTTTCTGATGACTTGACCATCTTCATTTAGTTTGTTCCTGTAGACCCATTTAGTACCAATTACATTTTTTCCTTTTGGTCTTGGAACTAATTCCCAAGTCTTACTCTTTTCAATTTGATCTAGTTCTTCCTTCATTGCCTTAATCCAACATTCATCATTTTCTGCCTCTCTAAAATCCTTTGGTTCTATCTTGGATAATAGTGAAACATCTGCTTGTTCTGTTGAACCTATGATTCCTCTTCTTGTCCATCTTACATTAGGACTGCCAATGATCAAGTCCTCTGGATGATTTTTCTGAATATATCTTGATGTAGTTTTGGAAGGTATATTCTGCAATTCTTCTTCATCTGAATCTTCACCCATTTTTTCTTGACAACTTTCTTCTTCAAGAATATCTTCCTGAGGTGGCTCATTTATTCCTGTTCTCTCATCAACTCTGACATTTATACTTTCCACCATGGTATGTGTTCTTTTATTGTAGCATCTGTAGGCCTTAATTTTTGTAGAGTATCCAAGAAAAATACCTTCATCACATCTAGGATCAAACTTACCCAAGTCTTTATCCTCTCTTTTGATATAACACTTACTTCCAAAAACTCTAAAGTAGTTCACCGTGGGAGGTCTTCCTTTCCAAAACTCATATGGAGTCTTATGTTGCTTTGTTCTAACTTGAGCTCTATTCATAACATAGACTGTTGTACTGATTGCTTCCTTCCAAAACCCATCTGAAATATTTGATTCATTTAGCATTGCTCTAGCCATATTCTCAAGAGTTCTATTCTTTCTTTCTACTACTCCATTTTGCTGAGGAGTTCTAGCTGCTGAATATTCTTTTCTGATTCCATGTTCTGCACAAAACTCAATAAATTCTGTAGAGATGAATTCCCCTCCTCTATCTGATCACAAACACTTGATCTTCTTTCCTGTTTCATTTTCTACCATTTCTTTGAATATTTTGAAATGCTCAAATGCCTCTGATTTCTCTTTCAGAAAAACAACCCAAGTCATTCTAGAATAATCATCTATGAACAACATAAAGTAGCTTTCACCTTGCAGACTCTTAGTTCTCATAGGCCCACATAAATCAGTATGAATCAATTCTAATACCTTGGAAGAGGAATATTCTTTTGCCTTGAAACTTGATCTTGTCTTTTTTCCATACTGACATTGTGCACAAATTGTATTTGAAGGTCTTTTTATCTTTGGTAGATCTCTAACAATTTGTTTGTTGCTTATCCTTACTATGTTATCAAATTTCAAGTGACACAACCTTTTATGCCATAGCCAACTCTCTTCTTCTTGAGATAGAAGACATTTTTCCTTTTTTATTTCACTGAACATGTAGAGATTGTTGTTGGTTCTTTCTGTAGTTGCAACAAGCTTTCCTGTTTTTGTTTCCCTAATTTTGCATCCTGTAGAGGAAAAAGTAACTATGTAGCCTCGATCACAAAGTTGACTTACACTTAGTAGGTTGTGTTTCAGACCCTCAACATAGAGTACACCTTGTGTAGTTGTCTTTCCATCATCCAAACTTAAAGTTCCTCTCCCTTTGATTTTAGCTGAAGCATTATCACCAAATCTTACAGATCCATTGTTGTTCCCTTTTAAGGAAATGAACTTATCCTTATACCCAGTCATATGACTAGAGCACCCACTATCAATATACCATTTGTCCATCCTGTAACCCAGTAGAATCTGCCCTCAAGTTGTTAGCCTTTTCGAAGGAACCCGCTCTGATACCAATTGAAGAACACAAGCTTATACTGAGGAGGGGGTGAACAGTATAAGACCACTTTTTACTTTCTTTCCAAACCAATATCAATTAATGTCCTTAATTGCAATAACCAAATATAGCAGTGTGCATTAATAACTCAGATAGCAGTAGTAAGCAAGAGCACAAGTCACCACACACAATTGAGACACAAGATTTAACGTGGTTCCCCCAATGTGGGGTACTCCACAAGCTGATCTCCTTATAATATTTCACATAGAAATATCCAATACAATGATTTCTTTGATCTGCTCAAAGCTAGGCAATAACAAGTTCACACAGAACTTGTCCAAATCTGAATAACAAGTTCACATAGAACTTGTCCAACTCTGAATAACAAGCTCACACAGAACCTGTCCAAAAATGAATAACAAGCTCACACAAAACTTGTCCAATGTTGAATAACAAGCTCACACAGAACCTATCCAATGTTGAATAACAAGCTCACATAGAACCTATCCAATGTTGAATAACAAGCTCACATAGAACTTGTCCAATGCTGAATAACAAGCTCACACAGAACTTGTCCAAATATGCTCCAACAAGCTCACTAAGAACTTGTCCAAATCTGCTCTAGCAAGCTCACCAAGAACTTGCCCAAAATCTGCTTCAACAAGCTCACCAAGAACTTGTCCAAATATGCTCTAGCAAGCTCACCAAGAACTTGCCCAAAATCTATCCAACAAGCTCACCAAGAACTTGTCCAAATCTAGAAGAAAGAAAAAAAGAATTAAAAAAATTCCACAAAGCTATCCTCAAAACTTCCACAAATTCCCAAACTTACAACTATCCTCAAATATCCACAAAGTTGTCCCAAAATTGTCCACAAAGGCCTTCTCAAAGGCTCAATCAATCATGCACAAGTAGCACTCAAATCTCATCCACAAATCTATCAAGGAAAGCTTCAAAGATGAACTCAACAATGAATGGCAATGTACTCTTCAATGAATGACAACAATGATCCACAATGATCTCAACTCAAATCAACTTCATAGAAGCATAAAGAGAATTGTTAGAGACTCAATATGTTCTAATCTCACTCTCAACCCAAATCAATCTCAACTCAACGATGATGGAATAGTTTATTTCATAGAACTTGAACAATTATTAGACACATCACTTGACTAGGTTCAATAAACTCAACTCAACCAATCACCACAAGGGATAACTCTCTCTCACACAACCCTAGTCCAAGTATGTATCAACCAACTCAAATGTTTCCAACAATGCTCAACCACAAATCTCACATAACAATGATACTCATGTTCTTTTCTAACTCATGTTCTTTCACAACCAATGGGCTTCAACAACTATGCTTATAAAACAAGGTTTAAACACAACTCTCAATTCAGAAAACCTTGAAGCATTCAACCAACCACTTTCGAAAAGGAAACCACAAACAATCCTTTTCCCTCCAATGATATTTCAGAAATCAACCACCATAAAAAATCAATAGGAGAATGTGCCCATACCTTTTATGAAGATGAAGAAACCCCTTTGGAAATCTGCCACACTCAACACACTTTGAAAAAGAGCACAACAATCTTCACTTTTGAACCCCTTTACAAAAATAGAAATATCTCTCTACGTACACCTTATTTCTCCTTCTAAATAAGTTAGTCAAATAGCCCTCGAAATAAGCTTTCCAACGATATATAATATGATATACTTTTATAAAAGGAAAATACCAGAAATATCTTCTTTTCTAAAAGTGCTTTTAAACTTGCCTTCCAATAAAAAATCAAATCAACCCTCATCACCTTATTCCTCCAACATTAGGCAATAATAAAAAATTTATTAATAAAAATGTTACTTGCCTCTTAGAGGGAATCAAACCCTCGTCTCTTCCCAAACAATCCTCAACCGCGGTGCCAAAGACCACGCGAGCTACGTGCTCGCATAGGACGAAGAGCGCAGAATGCGCTTTTGTCCTTCTCCCCTTGCTCACGTCAACAAAAATGTGGGCCAATTCTCTTGCTAGAAACTCTAACCCATGGGAATCGAACCTCGTCTCTTTCGCAAGAAAAAACCTTTGCACTCCCCTCGCTTGCCGTTGGACCACGCTACCACACGAAGATTTTGGCGCTTTTCTTCTTATCTCCTCTGCATTCGATTCCAAGGCTTTTGAAATAAAAGCCTTTGCATTTATATGCAACTTCCCTTTAATTTTGCAAACATCGGTGGCGCTTTTAAATTAATTTCTTTTTGATGATGACATCGGCGCTGAGGTAATTTTAATTTTAAAATTTAATATTTAAATTTTAAATATTATAATTTAAACCAAATATTCAAAATTGAATATCTCCATCTCCGGGGCACCTTTTTCGATGAAACAAAAAGCCAACCTGGGTTTTAAGAAAAACCCATTTCAAATCTGCCATCCATGGTTTTAAATAAAACCTTTTATTTTACCTGCCTTGGTTTTCACAAAAACCCTGTATATATCCATGCTCTTCGAAATATGAATGCTTTGGTCATCAAAACTCAATGTTACCTTGTGACATTAATGTGACATCAATGACAACATAAAACACCTCAAATTGCCAACATCAAATAAGCTCGGTCGCCCACCACAGGCTCTAACCGTATCACTTGTTTAATACCAATGGAATCAAGCCATTTCTAGTCCTTCTCTTTCAATAAGTCCCTAGTGTTTTGAAAGAGAGTCAAAATTTGATATCGACTCTTAACCACCTAGCAGAGGTAAGCAAGTTAACAAAATTGCACTAGAAATGCATCAAAAGTACCCAAAAATACCCAAAAAGACTAAAAAATGGACCTTTTTCCTGAATTAAGTGACTATCCCACCCAAGGATGACCCCCAATTTTGCAGTTGTCCCACCCAGGGATGGCCACCAGTTGTCATCCCACCCAGGGATGGCCCCCAAAAATGCTTAAAAATGGGTCATTTTGACCCCTAAAATAGCCATAAAATAGCAAGAAAACACAAAAAAATGTAAACATAATGCATATAAACCACAAATAAATCCTACATTCCTACATTTCATCACTATTATGGTTCATTAACCAAGAATTATGTTTTTTTTGGGAAATGTGCATTTAATTACAATTTCAAATTTAATAAAGAATACGAGGAAATGTAGCCCTTACCCATATCACATCGACTCTGTCACTCGTCGAGTCTTATGGCTAGATCATTATGATTGTGGGATGTTCTTAGTAGTTCTTCACTTTGAAAAATCAACCTCCTACTCTTCACCTCTCAATTTTCTTAATTAAAAATGTGAAAATGAGCTCATTTGCCCAATTTTGGGCTTAAAAAGCACTAGAATGAGCATGGTCGTCCTAGGGTGGGATAGTTGGAAAAATGGCCTACTGTCCCATCCTTGGATGGCCATAACCTATGCAGTAATTCCACCCAAGTATGGCCACCAAAAAACCTCACAAAAGCAGCTAAAAAAGATTTAAAAAATGGCCTAAAAGCCACAAAAAACAAGTCAAAATTGATGAATTTCACAAAGGATCAAGATTGCATTCAAATTGTTCATGGATGAGTTTAAAATCCTCTACTTCACTTCCCAAGAAGGCCATTGTGGTTGGACCACTCCATAGAAATGAGGTATTCAATATTTTTCTTCCATAAAATATCAACAAAACGATCAAAATCCTAGCAAAATTGATAAATCTTATAATGGGTAAAACTGACGGTAATCCCAATCAAGTCATATGGATCAAGTGACTCATCACTTTATTATTGGTCATGCTCTCATTTAATCATCACTTGATGGGATAGTCATAATAATGAATTCATAATCAAAATAAACACTTAAACACTCAAAAGTATAACTTGTATACATTCAAAAGAATCATTTCCAAAGATAAATTTTCAAGCCTACGCTGGGGCAAATAATCAGCAAATTCAACAAAATTAAATTCTTGGTATACTTGAAGCCTCGGGTCTCGTATCCCAATATAGGAAATATAAGAAACCAAGACCAAGTATACCCTAAGCCCCTACGACTACCATTGCATAGTGGCTAAAAGGTATACCAAAATCAATCCTTCAATTATGTAAAAAGCAAGTATTCCAAGAATGTATGATTTTTCCAAAATAGAGGCATCTAAAGTTGGTTAGGTTAATTAATAACCTTAATTATTAAATTATTTAGTCATCTATTTTTTCTCTGTGCTCTATTTCACACAACGCATATCAAAAAGAGGTATATGTAGACACTAAAATCATGTAAATCGGATAAGATTTCCAAGGCACCACTCTTATCGACTTCATATGGCCCCATTTGGTAGTTCTCAGGGGTTAATTAGGGATCCCAACCACTTTTGGAAAGGTTTACCCAACTTATGGAAGGTTTTGGGCCATGTAGCCATGATCATCCCACCCTAGGACAACCACAATTCATGATCATCCCACCCAGGAATTTCCACAAGCAACCATCCCTGGGTGGGAAGGTCATGGTCTAGACCTCTCAAAATTCAAAGGGAGAGAAAAATGGCAATCAATTTATACCATTTATACCACCAAATAAATCATGACATATTGGGAGGCTATCATGGCCATTAGGGACTGCAAATTGGAGGTTCAAATGGGAAGCCTCTTCCACCTTATGCATGGCAAA
This sequence comes from Wollemia nobilis, assembly GCA_028583015.1. Taxonomy (NCBI): domain Eukaryota; kingdom Viridiplantae; phylum Streptophyta; class Pinopsida; order Araucariales; family Araucariaceae; genus Wollemia; species Wollemia nobilis. Next base: position 4,735,896 of record JAQPPZ010002458.1, read on the forward strand.
GGCATTGCCAAGTGGCGGCACCTAGCTTACATATCCAAAATTGCACCTTTTCCACCTTTGCCCTATTGGGCTATAAATTGAAGTGCTTGCACTCAAATTTAAAGGAGATACTTTTGCAATTATTTACCATGAAGTGCTACCGATATTTTCCCTCACCTTTTACCTTCATAATTATCCTTGGAAACCTCATCAATCGAATGCATTTTCAAGGCATCCCCAAATACACTCATACTTTTTAAAACCTATCAATTTAAGTGAGTTAGTTTACCAAATTTGACAACAACACCTCTAGGAGGATTCTAGACCAGATCCAAGTGGAATTGGTGGCAAAAACCACCCTGTTTTGTGGTTGTCCCCACCAGGGATGGTTAATAGTCCCAGTTGGAACTCTCAAGGATGGCCATGAATTGGCCCACAATTTTGATCCAATTTTAGTATAGATCAATTTAATAGTATTATATTAGCATCATATTCAATTTTGGTGAATTTTAGAGTGGTTTTGATTTGGTAATTATGGTTTTTTATTACAGTCCTACTTGGCCCTCCTAGGGATGGCCATAGGTTCTGCTCATAATCTCACTTTTATTTTTGCTTAGATATTTACAAAATCATATTATATACATCATACTAAGTTTTCATGTCATTTGGAGTAGTTTAGATATGTCAATTGCACTTTTTTAATTCAATACTCCTTGCATTTCATATATTTTATCATCATATGCATATGCTATTAATATATTTTACTTCCTTGTGTGTAGGTACAGATATTCCAATGCATGAAGGAGGAGCTAAAGATTAGAATAAATATAGCTCAAAGCATCAATAGCACAAGCCTGCTCTATAATCATGAGTGCGAGAGGAACACTGAAAGCACATCATAGGTTCATGGAGGGATTGGATCCCTCAAACTTTGTAACTTGAAATGTATCAAATTGAAAGCCCTCAAGGGGATGTATTATAATGTTAGATTTGACAAATTTACGAATACAAAGACAAGTCAAAATTGATTAATTTCACAAAGGATCAATAGTACATTAAAAGTGTACATGGATGAGTTGAAAAGTCTCTACTTTAATCCCTAAGAAGGCCATTATGGCTGGACCGCTCCATAGGAATGAAGTATTCAATCTTTTCTTCCATGAAATATTAGCAAAGCGATCAAAATATGTACAAAATTGATAAATTTTATATTGGGTAAAACTAATGGTTATCCCAATCAAGTCATATGGGTCAAGTGACTCGTCGCTTTATTATTTTAAATGCCCTCATCAACTCGTTGCTTTAGGGGGTAGTCATAATAACAAATTCACAATAAAAATCAACACATAAACACTCAAACGTGTAACTTTTATACATTTAAAATAATCATTGCTAAAGATAATTTTTCAAGCCTATGTTGGGGTAAATAATTAGCAAATTCAACAAAAACAAAGTCTTGGTATACTTGAAGCCTCGGGTCACGTATCCCAATATAGGCAATATAAGAAACCAAGACCAAGTATACCCTAAGCCCCTACAACTGCCATTGCAGAGTGGTTGAAAGGTATACCAAAATCAATCCTTCGATTATGTAAAAAGAAAGGATTCCAAGAATGTATGCTCTTTCCATAATGGAGGCATCTAAATTTGGTTAGGTTAATGAATAAACTTAATCATTTAACAATTTAGTCATTTATTTTTGCTTTATGCTCTATTTCACACAATGCATCTCAAAAAGAGGTACTTGTAGACACTAAAATTGTGTAAATAGGATAATATTGCTAAGGCACCACTCTTATCACCCCATTTGGTAACCCTCGGGGGTTAATTAGGGATCCTAACCACTTTTGGAAAGGTTTACCCAACTTATGGAAGGTTTTGGGCCATGTAGCCATGATCATCCCATCCTAGGACGACCACAATTCATTATCATCACACCCAAGAATGGCCACAAGCAACCATACCTGGGTGGGAAGGCCATGGTCTAGACCCCTCAAAATTCAAAGGGCGAGGCAAATGGTAATCAATTTCTTCCATTTATTCCATCCAATTACTCATGATAGATGGGGAGGTTGTCATGGCCATTAGGGACTGCAAATTGGGGGTCCAAATGAGAAGCCTCTTCCACCCTATGTATGGAAAAGGTATTGCCAAGTGGTGGCACCTTCCTTTCATGCCCAAAATTACCCCTTTTCCCCCTTTGCCCTCTTGGGATATAAATTGGAGTGCTTGCACTCAAATTTAAAGGGAATATTTATGCACTTATTGACCATGAAGTGCTACCAATATTTACCCTCACATTTTTTCCCTCGTATTTGCCCTTGGAAACCTCATCAATCGAAGGTATTTTCAAGGCATCCCCAAATAGTCTCATCCTTTTCAAAACCTATCAATTTGAGTGAGTTAGTTTATTGAATTTTATGACAACACCCCTAAGAGGATTCTAGACTAGATCCAAGTAGAATTAGTGGCAAAAAACACCCTATTTTATGGTCGTCCCCACCAGGGATAGTTAACAGTCCTACTTGGAACTCTCAAGGATGGCCATGACTTAGACCATAATTTTGATCCGCTTTTAGGATAGATCAATTTAATAGCTTATTATTAGCATCATATTCAATTTTGGTGAAGTTTGGAGTGGTTTTGATATGTTAATTAGTGTTTTTGTGATTATAGTCCTAGTTGGTCCTCCTACGATGACCACGGTTTTTTATCATAATCTCAATTTGATTTTTTCTTAGATATTTACAAAATCATATAGTAGACATCATGCTATATTTTTATATCATTTGGAGTAGTTTAGATATGTTGATTGCACTTTTTCAATTCAATATTGCATGCATTTCATAGATTTTATCATCATATGCATATGTTATTAACATATTTCAATTTCTTGTGTGTAGGTACAGATATTCCAGTGCATGAGGGAGGAGATAAAGAGTAGAATAAATATAGCTCAAAGCAGTGGCAACGTAATCCCGCTCTACAATCGTGAGTGTGAGAGGAACATTGAAAGCACATCATAGGTTCATGGAGGGATTGGATCCCTCAAATAAAATGTATCAAATTGAAAGCCCTCAAGGGGATGTATTGTAACCTCAGATTTGACAAATTTATGAATACAAAAAGAACCCTCTTCTTTGTAACTTATTTTTCATTTACTTGTTTACATTATCGCCTCTTTTGCATGCTTTAATAGGACATTAGACGCATTTCAATTTTAATTGTTGGGTGCACCATTTTTCACGCTCTTCATTATTATTAGTGAAAAATAATTATTTTAGCTAATAAAGCTTTCCTACATCCCTAGAAAAAAAAACCTATTCTACATCAAGGAAAACTATTTCAAGTTTAAAAAAGGGTTGTTATTCCTCCAAGAATTATATCATGTAACATGCTTGTGCCTAGGTTCAAATAGATTAATTATCTCATGTTTTCAATTTTTTGGAGTTGTTTTCAATAATTTTTTACCATCAAGATATAGGTACTTCAATTATGTAAGGATAAATAATGTTAATGGTAGTATTCCTTCAAACTCGTTCTCACATATTTCTGATTCTCAAGTGAGACCAATTCATTAGAATATTTAGGATTTTTCGGTATAAAGTTGTTACATAAATCACCATCTAAATAAGATTCTTAATTTGATCAATGTTATGAGGTATACATTTGGTTAAATAATTATCATTCAAGAAAAAGGATTATAAGGAATGAATATATTAATGCTATGTAGAAGAGGCAAAGGAACCTCTACTAGCTTGCACAAAATATTATGAGATTGAATACAAAATAAGATGGTTGGAATTTCTGATTTATTGTAGCAATAACATGGACTAAAAAATCAGAAATCAATGGTTGAATCCATAATATGATCAGACCTGCAAAGTACAAAGATAATAAACCATAAATGGTAGAGAAATCTTGTACATCCAATGGCTAAATAAAAAACTATAATTGTGATGTAAAAAATGTAATTATAATATAAAATTGCAATTGTATAAGAGTTCTAACACACCAAATATATGGGAAATATGGTAAAAATATGATAGTATTTTTTCTCTCCACTTGTATTAAGAAACATCTATTACAATAATGAAGAGAATAAAAGGTATAAAATACCCAAAATTCCAATGCACATAAAAGCTTGGAATATCCTAAAATTATCAACTAGTTATGAGCATCATGCAAGATGCTTTATTGGATATGCTAAAAAAATAAAATAAAAAATAAAGCATGTGCATGTGCATGCTTTAATTCCTAAATTAAAGCATGTGCATGTGCATAGGATAATTATTGGGAGCAACTTATGCATTACAACTCCCACTATGACTAGTCAACTAAAAAAGCTCCTAAATTTTAGGAATGATCAAAGGAATATTTTTTTAGAGTTAAACAATGAATAACTCATTCTACAATATGGCTATCCAATACCTGAGAAATATTTAATTAATAAAATATTAATTAAATCCTCATTTAAGAAAAGGTGCCAAAAAATAGAGGAAATTATCCTTTAAAATGTAGGAAATGGCTCCACAATGCTTGGAATGCTCCAAAAACATGGTGTGAAGCATTTAGACATAAAATTTTCTTCATTCTCCCTCTTGATGTCAATGGTTTCAACACCAATCAAGGTCCTCAAATTCTAAAAAAATTTGTTTTCCAATGCATTGGTAAAAATATTTACAAGTTAATCTTTTGATTTACAAAAATAAAAATAAAAATTATCCCATATTGAACCAAGTCACAAACAAAGTGATGTCAAATATAAATGTGATTAATCTTGCTAGCTTGAAATGAGACTCATGATACCTTGTTACCAAGCTAACTGAAAACATGATATCCATTGTAGTAGTGATAAGATACATCAAGCTACCAACTAGGGATCTATATAATGTTGCATCCACAAGAGGGGTAGCATCCTCCTTCATCATCTTGCATCCCACAAATAATAGAGTGCTCATTGGCTTGTAACCACTCATATAAAATCTTATTAAAATATCATCAACATATTTGTATTGAGTAATAAAAATACCTTTAGTTGTTTGTATGCTTTGCATACCAAGAAAGTAATGCATAGTTTCCAAATCACTCATCTCAAACTCCTTCATCATGGCTATTTTAAATTGTCTTAACAAATTGGTGGAGATACTCAAGAATATTATGTCATAAAAATATAAATAAATGATAATAAAATCTGATCTATTTACCTTTTTATGAAGTGTACTATCAGTTCAAAATCATTCATAACCATTCTCATGCAATTAATTATCAATTCTAGAGTACCAAGCTCTAGGTGCTTGCTTAAGCTCATAAAGAGCTTTCTTGAATTTGTACACTTTTTCTTCATGACCAAAAACTATAAATCCCCATGGTTGAGTCACATACATTTCTTCCTACAAGAATCCATTCAAAAATATTGATTTAACAGCCATTTGATACACAACAAGACTAAGTTGTGAAGCCAGTACAAGTAAAGACCTTACCATTTCCAGTCTTGCAACCAATGTAAAAGTTTCTTCATAGTCAATATCTTATTGTTGAACATAGCCTTTGGAAACCAACCTTACCTTATTTTTAGCTATACTTCCATCAACATTATACTCCAACTTGTAGACCCATTTCACACCTACAATGGTCTTATATTTTAGAGGACAAACTAGCTTCCACGTATCATTTTTTCTATTTTTTTAATTTCAATCTCCATAGCCTTTGCCCAATGTTCATTGGCACATGCTTCTTTGAAATAAGAGGGCTCAACATAAGAAGAAGATAAAAAATCATAATTAATTACATTCTCACCTTTCTTTTATTGCAATCTATGCATTCTTCTTGTATAGTCATCATCCAACATTTGACTAAGTGGATGATACTTAAAAAGCCTTTTTGTACCAATGTTACCTTTTGATAGAGTGCTGGTTTTTTCTTCATTTTTAGGTAGCAAGGCTTCATCATGAACATGAGGAGCTAAGTCATCAATATGAGGGGAAACACCATCATCTTTGTGTGTCTCATATCCATCCCCTTCATTAAAAACCACATATCTACTAACATGCATGGTGTTAGTAATAGGATTAAAATATGTAAAAGCTTTAGATTCAATAGCATAGCCCACAAAAATGCCTTTGATAGATTTTTCATCAAGATCCCTTCTCTTTTCCTTATTAATATGGACATAATATGTAGACTTCTCTAATAACCAATGCTTGACTTCTTACCATGCCAAATCTCATAGGGATTAATATCTTGTACCAAATTTTTTGGACATCTATTGAGAATGTAAGTAAATGTATAGATAGCTTTATCCAGAAAATTTTTTGGTGACTCCTATTTCAACATGTAACCTGCCATCTCCACAATGGTCCTATTTTTTACTTTTCCAATCCATTGTTTTAGGATTGTAAATATTATTCAAATCCCTCTTGATCTCCAAGTTGTTTCAATACTCTAAGAACTCATTTGAGGTGAATTCATCCCCACAATCTATCCTTAAAGTCTAAATATAGGAACCTAATTATTTATCAACACGAGACTTAAAATTCTTAAAAATGTCAAAAACTTGTGATTTCTCATGCAAGAAATAAACCCAACATGTTCTTATATGATCATCAATAAACAAGAAAAAATATTTGCTTTTACATAAATTTAAGGTTTGTATAGGATCACATAGATCAACATGCACTAACTCCACTAGTTTCTAAAATCTAAACTTATGATGAGGAAACTTCTTTCAATGTTTGATATAAATCCAAAGATAGATCTTCAATAACCATACAAAAATACTATGATATTCTTCATTAATAGTAATCACAACCCTTACAATGCTCTTACAATACTCTAGAAATACATAAGAGTGAAACAAGAACCCAAAGTCAAACCATTTCCACACCTACCATGCAAAAACATTAAATGCTTGTGGAAAACATTAAACACCTAAATAGTTTAATGCCTATGGAAAATATTAAACACTTAAATAATTTAATGCTCGTGGAAAACATTAAATATTTTTTATTATATCATTCTCCTCTGGTTGAAAGGAATATAACTCCTATAAGTTTAATTGTTCAAATTCCTACAACTGCTAACCAACGAGGGCAGTGGTGGTGGCCAAGGAGGTAACAAGATCTACCATAGGTAAAATAACTTCAACATCATGAATAGCAATATTAACTATAAAGGAAAAACATATTGGGTCTTCTTTTAGATATACATTAGGCAAAACTGCAATGTCATCAAGAATTGTAACAAGATCTGTAGCAAATGAAACTGCAACTAGATCTAGTTCCTCCAAAACTACAACAACAATATCACCAATAGATATAACAATCTCAAAAGTAGAGAATACATGTATTACATGTGTATTTTCTTCTTTTGAATATTCAAATTTTTCCATTGCTTCAATAGCAAAAATATGGTCCAAGGTAAGGATAATGGTCTCCATATCCATATATCCTAGTTTTATTACATGTATTGCTTTTAATTTTTCTTCAAATATTTCTTCTTCCACAAGAAAAATTATTAGCTTTAGCCTTTGTAAGCTTGCAAAGTCAACAATTCTATGGAATATAGATCCACCCAACTTATTGTTATTGAAAAAATAAAATGTTAGCTGATGAAGCTTTTCTACATTCCTAGAAAAAAATCCCATTAGATTTATACGTCAAGGAAAAGGATTTAAAGCTAAAAAATATTGGTTATTCCTCCAAGAATTATATCATGTAACATGTTTGTCCCTAATTCCAAATAGCTCAACTCTCTCATGTTTTCAATTTTTTTAGGAGTTGTTTTCGAGATTTTGTTACCATCTAGATATATACTTCAATGGCTTGAGTATAAAGAGTGCTATTGGTAATATTCCTTCAAACGCATTCTCATAAATATCTAATTCTCAGGTGAGACCAAATCATTAAAAAATTTAGAACTTTTTCGTGTCAAGTTGTTACCATAAATAACCATCCAAATGAGATTCTTGAGTTGATCAATGTTATTAGGTGTACATTTGGTTAAGTTGTTTGTATTCAAGAACAAGGATTCTAAGGAGTACAAATTTTCTGTATCCATTGAAACTAGCCTTGTAAAACTATTTATATTGAGAAAAAATCTCTCAAGATTGATCAAATCTATTTTTTTATATAATTTCTAAAATGAAATCAATACACTAAAACCTTTGTGAATTTTTCCTTATAATTTGTTACTAAATGCTTGTAGTTGAATAATATTCTTAATTTGATTGATGTTACGTGGCATAGGTCCAGTTAAACTATTGGTCTATACTCATTAGCTCATGTATATGTTTTCTTTTGAGAATGATCTTATTTTAAATCTTGTACAAGAGGCATATATGATATTTGTTTTGAGAGATATTCTATGTTTTACAAGATTAAATTTTTTTAATAGCCAAATATTATTTTTATGTTATAATATTTTAATTATGTTCTTATAATTTTTTATTGGAAAAGAGTGTCACTTACTAGTAAGTTATTTTAGAGTATTATAAGCACTTTAATTTACCTAATTAAATAAAATTTGTAATAAATTTTCAGCAAATACCAGTAATATCAAATTATAAAAAAGAGGAATACATGGTCCAACACTATGGTAGATAAGAGATAGTGAAAAAAAAGGTGTAAATAGATCTCTTCACAGGCTTCACAAAGATAAAATCTGTTAGGAAGATTCATTCTCCTCTTGTAGATATTTTCCAGCATAAGACATTTGTTTTGGATGGCCAACCAATAAAAACGTTAACTCTTGGAGTTAATTTTTTTAGCTAGACTTTCCCAAGAATATTCCACAAGGGAGGATTAGAGTCAATGAGAAAGTAAGCAGAATTTACTAAAAAAGAGCCATCGCTTTCCCCTTTCTAGATTAATGAGTCCTTAAAATAGTTTACCCTCAAGACCTACAACTTGAGAAAGTTGGAGATGATGTTCCAAGCTACTTCATCTTTGCTACAATTGGATAAGAGAACTGATTCACTGAATTCCATGACCTTATACCCTCTGCAAGTGATATAAAGTATGCCACCTTAAACCACCCTAACCTTCTGGTAATAGACTCGATTGATGTTATGTTGAACTCTTACAACAACAAATGGTAAATAAGCCACATATTATTCCAAAAGCTAATGGCTTTCCATTACCCACAATCTAGTGAGAACCCTTTGCTAACTCAACTCTAAATTTGAATGCATTCTACCAAAAAAGGGACCCCTCAAATGAAAGATAATCTACTAGAAATACTTTATATTGGTTCAAGTATTTGGTATGGACAATATTGACCCAATCAATTTTTTGATTCTTTAGAATTTTCCAATCTTGCTTTAGGATCAGAGCTTCATTCATTAAACAAAGATTCTAGACACCCAAAGCATCATTCTCCTTTCTCAACCAGACTTGGTTCTAGGAAACTAGATGAAACTTCTTGTGATATTGAAAACCAATCCACAAAAAACTTTCTGAATCCACTCCACCTTAGCTAAAAATTTTATGGGAAGCTTAAATATAGATATAAAATAAACCAAGATACTCTGTAAAACTGATTTAACAAAGATAATTTTAACTTATTGATTTAGCAAGGCCCCTTTCCAACTGGTTAGCCTCCTCTACATCCTCCCAATCATCAAGTCCCAAAAAATTTCCTTCATTCTACCAAAAAATAATGACAAGCCCAAATGACTAGCAAGAAATTATATAATTTAGCATCCAAAGATATCCACTATTTTCTTTTACCTAGCTTGAGGATTTTTCAAGCAAAATAATAAACTTTTTAAATAATTAATCTTATAGCCAACAATATTCTTAAAGGAAATAATAACTTTCTTCACTGGTCTAGCTTGCATGACTGAGGCTAGGACTGATAGGAGTGTGTCATCAAAAAATTGGTGATGAGAGGAGCCAGAAGATAGTATTGGCTTTAAGCCTTCAATAACTGGATCCAAATAAATAGTCCTCCCCAAAGCCTCAGCCATGAGGATGAATAGATATGGTTATAATGGGTCTCCTTGGTGGATACCCCTAAGACTTTTAAAATAACTAGTGGGGGATAGAGTTATTATCACCAAGAACTTTTCATGGGTAACACAAACCTTAATCAAATTGACCCATTTTTGGCTAAAACTAAATTTAACTAGAACCTCAAAAATAAAGTCTCGGGAAACCCTGTCATAGGCTTTCTTCATATCCAGCTTAAGGAATAACCCTAATTTACCACTATTCTAAGTCGAGCGAAGAATTTCATGGACCACCAAGACTCTATCTAGGATTTGTCTCCCCACCACAAATATTCTTTGAGCTTTGTCAATCAACAAGGGTATAAGTACTTTTAGTCTATTAGCCAATATTTTGGAAAGAATCTTGTAAATGATGTTGTAGAGGTTAATTGGCTAAAACTCACTAAATTTATTTGCTTTCATCAATTTTGGAATAAGCATAAAAATTATGGAATTCACTTCATACAATATTAGAGTAGTTCTTTGGACGTCTCTTACTGCATCGCAAACCTCCTTTCCCACTATGTGCCAAAATTTATGAAAGAATAAAGGAGGGAAGTCATCCAATATCGGTGCTTTCAATGCTCCCATGTCAAACGTAGACACTCTAATCTCTTCATCCTAAAATGGCATTTCTAGGTTAAGATTCATGTCTCTCAAAACTAGCTTGGGAATAGCTTTGAGCAAGGAATCATAAGACTCGTGATCTCTTTCTTCTCTTGAGCCCAACAATGAGCCATAGAAGGATATGCATCATCCCTAATATCTTGAATTTCCATTGCTTTAGAGCCATCCTTTGTAATTATTTCTTGAATTCGATTGGATCTCATATACCTCAAGGTTGAAGCATGAAAGTAATTAGTATTTCTATCACCTTATTTTAGCCAGAGGGCTTTGGATTTCTACTTTCAAATGGTTTCCTCCTCATCTAAAGTATTGTGGAGCTTTGAAAAAATGATCTTCTTAGTAATTTTAGTGTTGCTTGATGGATTTTTGGCTTCCACATTAGCATCTAGGTCTAGGAGTTACCTTTTTAGCTCATCCTTCTTTTTAAAAATATCTCCAAAGACCTATTTATTCTAGATTTTTAGTCTACCTTTTAGCAACTTAAGCTCATTTACTATTTTAAACAACCCTCTCCCCATAATATGGTCCACCCACCATTCCTTGATCTTAGTTTCCAAGTCTATATGAGAGCACCACATAGCCCCAAAGTGGAATGGTCTATGAAATAATTTTCCTTGTTGAGGAATTTCCAGCCATAATAGGTTATGATCGGATCCCACTTTTGGCATAGCATAAAAAGAGACATCACAAAAAAGAGAAATACTATGTTTAAAAATAAAACATTTGTGCAAACTAGTTAGAATAAGCTAATCCCCAATCTATCTATTACTCCAAGTATACCTTGAACCTTTCAAATCCAAGTCCATTATCTCCCCATGCCTAATAAAATTAGCAAAGTCCTCCATACTCATTTCACAAGGGTGGTTGCCTCCTTTTTTATTTTATGGGTATAGCGATGTGTTGAAATACCCAGCTAACATCTAAGATTCCTCCTTGACCTTCTCTCTCATCTACAACATGGAGGACCAAAATAATTTTATACTAGGACCAAAGTTTGGAGCATAGACATTTGTCATAACCCACATTTGATTGGTAGTTTTACAAAAAATTAATAATTTGATGACTCTGTCTGATTAGGAAATAATATAACCATCTAATTTCAAGAGATCCAAAAATTAGAATAATCCTGCAGAAGATACATTAGCAGGGCTTGCAGCAAAACCAGCATTCTTCCATATAGAATTTCTAACTATTTGAATGTTATCAATCTCAATTTTGGATTTTTGGATAAAAATAATATCTAGAGGATAATGTTTATTGAAAGAGGAAATTAACAACTTTTTGGAGGATCCATTCAATCCTCAAATATTCCAACAGAGGAACTTCATTTATTGAATTTGGGGCTTGGTTTCTTTTCTCCCACCCATGGCTGGCAAGAGAATTTGAAGGCTTTTAATTTTAATTGGTTACCACCAATTTTATTACTGTTATCCAACTTCAATAGTGTTTGGGAGTCATTAGCTATTTCAAAGTTGGCTTTCTTCTTCCTCAAAAACTTGTTTGAATGTTTACGCACTCTTCTTTCAACTCCCACATCAACTCACCCCTTATAGTGACTCCTAGTTTTGGATCTAGAAGTATTATTCTCCATGATGGGATTGGAAGGAGGAGTTTTCTTCAATTCAAAATCCATAATTTTTTGAATCACTAGCTCTTCCAAATGTAGACCTTCAAAATAATTAAAAAGTACTAGGTATTTAGGGCTTACCTCTTCTACTGAAGGGCTAGGGTAGTAGTTGATTTTTATATTTGGGGTCCTTGAGACATCCTTTTACTTCAACTCTATAATAGACCCATTCGGGTCATCCTTAGAGCTTCTCGCTATCTCAATAGAAATAACTCTCAAGAGTAGGTAAGTAATCTCTCTAAACTTTTAGAGAACAACATCTAAATAAGGAGCAATGAAAGGAAAGGAATAGTTCACCATACTTGGAGCTAGGGAATTCATATCCCCACTTGGGACAAGGGAGGTGTTCTCCTCACTTGGAGTCAAGGGAGGATTACTTGGGATATCCCCTCCTTTTTCCAAACTAAGTTATTAGATGTGGTTTTTTTTAACCCATATTTTTTTCCCCTTATTGCTTTTGGTGTCACCAAATTTTATTGAGAATGACAGTGATCTCTAGAGTGGCTTTGATTTCCACAAAGTTGATACAATATTGGCTTGTTCTCGTATTCTATTGATTGGATCCATAAGCCCATCTCAGAGTTGAGCTCAATAGAGTTCAAAAGCTCCACATCTAGGTTGGTCATGATACACAACACTCTTCTTCCTTTTAAATATTAACTTCATCCTTTTTTTAAATATACTAATTTTATTCTTGAAATATCTAGTTTTGTGATCATAAATATGAATTTTGATAGCTAGAAATGATGTCTTATAACCATGGTGTAGTTATAATAGTGGATATTAACAAATTGGGTGGATGCATGGGATGCTTAATTATATTATCTTATTTTCTTGATAAACATAACCCTCTAACTCCAATTCACAACACTCAAGTTACAATACCCTTTTTTTCACTACTAGACCGGGTTGAAAGAAGTTCAAATGATATATCTCTAACTTCCTTTTAGAATCTATAGTTCTTTTCTCAATTTTTTTCTTGATTTGAAGTCATAATGCTTTTTAATAACTTTAGCTAATCAATTGATGTAATTTGCATTTGGGCGCTACATAAAGATTTCTAATATCATTATTACTATTCTAACATTCAAATATATTAAACTAATAGTTTTTTGTATTCTTACCATATATAAATACATATCAAAATTTTAACACCAGATAACTATAAATTGTCAATAATATTGTTGAAATATAAATTCTTAATAACAATATTGTGTCTTCATTCTCTATAGTTTACATTAAAAAATAAAATAAACAAATGATTAGATCTTACAGATGGAAATTTGTAAAAGCATGGTATTTTGACACAATCATAGCCTATTTTATGGCATTAGTTTCTTAATAAAAACAATATGCTCAACTTAACCAAGGCATAAATGTTAATTTGGTTGAGAATTAGAGGAATGTGTAAAGTGGAAACTTTGTAAATGATATATAGAATAGGAATATACTTTTTTGTCTTGAAAAACTATATATGGATATATTAAGCAATCACATGCAATTTAGAATCTCTATGCTCTTTAGAATTTCTCTATAATCTTATTATTTGACAAAGAAAGTATTATATTCGCTACCATAACATAATAAAATATATGCGTATTGAATTTATCCTTTATGGTGGCATCTTCAAAAAGTGTGTCAAAATAATTATGGATAAATCTCTAAAGACTTTTTAGGTTAGAAAGTATTCTTCCATCATTTATAATGAATAATTCAAACACTTATACATATTCAATATATGTTATCCATGGAAAAAAGATACCTTGAAGCTTTATTATAACCAATGTATGGAGGAAATATATCTTGAAGCTTTATTATAACCAAGGTTTAAGACCCTTCAGACCCTTCATTGAAGTTACAGGTTACAAATGAAGCATGCTTATAAAGTTACAATGTAGGTGCACTTGAATGGGCAATAAAAATATGTATATAATAATACGAATAAGATTTTGAGACCATGGTTTTTAAACCATGGGTTTTGTACATGGTTTTCAAAAAACATGGGTTTTGTACATGGTTTTCAAAACCATGGGTCTTACACATGGTTTTAGACCATGGTCTTTGTACATGATTTGAGAACATGGTCTTTGGAAGGTGGTTTTTTACCTTTTTTTTTATATTCCTTTTACATCTATAAATAGGTACGTAGGGAGTGAGTGTAGGGAGACATAGAATCCAAATTTTGGCACTTTGTGGAGTGGTTGTAAGTGGGAAGAATATTATGAAAGGTTACAAAAGTCTAGAGTTAGAGCTAGATTTGTGGTGTTCTATGAAGAGAAGTTGAGTAGTCTATAGCAACTATGGCCACTTTGGTATTTTGTATCAGTTTATGTTACACTACACATATAAGAAAATAACATTTTTTTTTGTTTTTACTTTGTTATTTTTGTTGCATACTTTGATATTATAGTTTAAGGTCCTGAAAAATAAAAAATATTGCCATAGGATCTTTAGACTGTGTCAAGTTTTTTTTATTAAAATACAAAAGCTAAAGGTAAGTGTAGTTAGAGAATAATGTAGATACGGTCCTATTGAATATATTAATATAAATGGATAGAACTTCTAGGAAGAAAGGAAATTTCATGTCAATGTTTCCATAGAATGAATTATTCAATAGCTTTAGCCTTTGTAAGCTTGTAAAGCCAACAATTCTATGGAATATAGATCCATCCAACTTATTGTTATTGAAAAACTAAAATTTTAGCTAATGAAGCTTTCATACACCCCTAGAAAAAAATCACATTAGATTTCTATGTCAAGGAAAAGGATTTTAAGCTTAAAAATATTAATTATTCCTCCAAGGATTATATCATGTAAGTCCAAATAGCTCAACTCTCATGTTTTCAATTTTTTTAGGAGCTTTTTTCGAGAATTTGTTACCATCAATATAAATAAATATATATATATACTTCAATCATTTGAGGATAAAGAGTGCTATTGGTAATATTCCTTCAAACACATCCTCATATATGTTTAATTCTCAAGTGAGACCAAATCATTAATTTTTTTAGAACTTTCCCGTGTAAAATTGTTACCATAAATCACCATCCAGATAATATTCTTGAGTTGATCAACGTTATTGGGTATACATTTGGTTAAGTTGTTTGTATTCAGGAACAAGGATTCTAAGGAGTACAAATTTCCTATATCCATTGAAACTAGCCTTGTAAAACTATTTATATCGAGAAAAAATCTCTCAAGATTGATCAAATCTATTTTCGTTTATATATAATTTCTGAAATGAAATCAATACACTAAAACCTTTGTGAATTTTTCCTTATAATTTGTTACTAAATGCTTGTAGTTGAATAAGATTCTTAAGTTGATTGATGTTACGTGGTATAGGTCTACTTAAATTGTTGGTCTATACTTATTAGCCCATGTCTATGCTTTCTTTTGAGAATGATTTTATTTTAAATCTTGTACAAGAGACATATATATATCAAACATATGATATTTGTTTGAGAGATTCTATGTTTCACAAGATTAAATGTTTTTAATAGCCAAATATTATTTGTATGTTCTAATCTTCTAATTATTTTCTTATAATTTTGATTGGAAAAGAGTGTCACTTAGTAGTAAGTTATTTTAGGCTATCATAAGCAATTTAATATACCTAATTAAATAAAATTTGTATAATTGTTTTTGATCAAATACTAGTAATATCAAAACTTGAATAAATAAAAAACCTTAAGTTACCATTGAGTGTGCATCAGGTTGATTAGGACAGTACCAACCCTAAACCACGAGAGATCTCCCTCACTCCAAACCACGTTCCCTAAAATAAAAAACAAAAATAATATAAAATATAAATAAATATATATATATATATATATATATATATATATATATATATATATATATATATATGTGTGTGAAGGAGCATTCAGGAGGAAGGAGATGGTTGAATCTGGGCAGATCTTTGCAGTAGTCGTAGATGAGATGGTTGTCGCGAACCCATTTCAACTGTCTCTGTTGGACGTTGCTCAACTTTTGATAAGGTGCTTGATTCACCAGTAACGGGCAACGCTGAGGGAACTCGTGTTGCCGTTGCTGTTCGCTATACATGGACAGGCTTGTATATTCAAATTCCGGTAGGAAACCACAAACGGTGCGTTGGACCAGTCGATTTTGACGGCCCCTTTTTGAGTCGCTCATTGATCTCCGTTCCATATGGTCGACTGTATTCTCACCGCATTCTTATTTGGACAAGGCACGCCTTTGCCCTCGTGGTTGCCAAATACTCGGATGGGAATCCCATCTACCGAAAGCCTGAATCAAACCCAATTCGGTTCGTTTATGTTTAGTTCGAAGTTGTTTGTGAAAGAGGGATGAATTAAAATATTTATAGTTTTTTTTTTTTTTTTAGTCTAAAAGGTTTAAAATGATGGTGGCATGGGGGTTATAGGGGATTGCATGAAAGGAATCCCTCCAATCTAGTGATTTAACTCTGATTTTACTAGTTAATGGACTTTCCATTGCCCATAATCTAATGAGAACCCTTTGGTAACTCCACTCTGAATTTGAATATATTCTATCAAAAAAAGGAATCCCTCTAACGAATGAGAATCCTTTAGATTGGTTCAAGTATTTAGTATGAACTATGAACAATATTGACCCAATTAATTTTATGATTCTTCAGGATTTTCCAACCTTACTTTAGGATCAGAGCTTCATTCATTAAACAGAGATTCTAGATGCCTAAACCATAATTTTTCTTCCTCAAACAAACTTGGTTCTAGGAAACCAGATGAAAATTCTCGTGATCTTGAGAATCATTCCACAGAAAACTTTCTAAATCTGCTCCAACTTAGGTAAAACTTTTATGAAGAGCTTAAATATGGATATAAAATAAATCAAGATACTCTATAAAAATGATTTGAAAAAGAGAATTTTACCTGCTTGACTTAGCAAGGCCCCTTTCCAACTGGCTAGCCTCCTCTACATCCTCTCAATCATTGGGTCCCAAAAAATCTTCTTCATTCTACCAATAAATAATGACAGGCCTAAATAAGTAGCAATAAATTCTACAATTTTGCACACAATGATATCCACTATTTTCTTTTGCCTAGCTTGAGGAGTGTTCAAGAAAAATAATAAACTTTTTAAATAATTAATCTTCTATAAAACACCATTCTCAAAGGGAATAAGAACTTTCTTCATTGTTCTAGCTTGCATGACTGAGGCTAGGACTAATAGGAGTGTGTCATCAACAAATTGGTGATGAGAGGAGTCAGAAGAGAGCATTGGCTTCAAGCCTTCAATAAATGGATCCAAATAAATAGTCATCCCCAAAGCCTCAGCCATGAGGATGAATAGATATGGTGATAATGTATCTCCTTGGTGGATGCCCTTGAGACTTTGAAAAAAACCAACGGGGGACCTAGTTATTAGCACCGAGAACTTTGCTAGAGTTAAAAACAAATTGACCCATTTTTGGCTAAAACTAAATTTTCCTAGAATCTCAAACAGAAAGTCCCAGGACACCCTATCATAGGCTTTATTCATATCCAGCCTAAGGAATAACCTTGATTTACCACTTTTTTGAGTCGAGTGAAGAATTTCAAGGACCACCAAGACTCCATCCAGAATGTGTCTCCCCACCACAAATCTTCTTTGATCTTTGTCAATCAACAGGGGTATAAGTAGTTTTAGTCTATTAAAACTACAAATATTTTGGAAATAATCTTGTAAATGGTGTTGTAGAGGCTAATTAGCCCAAACTCACTAAATTTGTTTTCTTTTGCCAATTTTGGAATAAGCACAAGGAATATGGAATTGACTCTATATGATATTAGATTAGTTTTTTGGATGTCTCTTATCGCATTGCAAACCTCCTTTCCCACTATGTGCTAATTTTTTTGAAATAATAAAGGAGGGAAGCCATCCAGTCCCGATGCTTTCAGTGCTCTCATGTCAAACATAGACACTCTAATCTCTTCATCCTAAAATGATGTCTCTAGGTTAATATTCATGTCTCTCGAAACCAGCTTGGGAATAGCTTTGAGTAAGGAATCATCAGACTCATGATCTCTTTCTTCTCTTGATTCCAACAATGAGCCATAGAAGGATATACCTAATTCTTGATATCTTGAATTTCCATTGCTTTGGAGCCATCCTCCCTAATGATTTCTTGAATTTGATTTAAGCTCCTGTACCTCAAGGCTAAAGAATGAAAGTACTTAGTATTTCTATCACCTTCTTTTAGCTAGAGGGCTTTGGATTTTTACTTCCAAAGGGTTTCCTCCTCACCTAAAGTATTTTGAAGCTCTAACAAAAGGATCTTCCTATTAATTTTGGTGTTGCTTGATATATTTTCAGCTTCCATCTTAGCATCCAGGTCTAGCAGTTACCTTTTTAGCTCATCCTTCCTTTTAAAAATATCTCCAAAGACCTCTTTATTCTAGAGTTTTACTCTACCTTTCAACAACTTAAGATTTTTTGTTATTTTCAACAACTCTCTCCCTAGAACCTGGTCCACCAACCATTCCTTGAACTTAGTTTCCAAGTCTAGATGATAGCACCACATATTCTCAAAGTGGAATGGTCTAGGAAAGAATTTCCCTTGCTGAGGAATTTCTAGCCATAATAGGTTATGATTGGATCCCACTTTTGGCATAGCATATAAAGAGATCACCAAATAGAGGAATACTATGTTTAGATATTAAAACTCTATCCAACCTAGTTAGAATAAGCTAATATTGAATTTTTCTATTGCTCTAGGTATACCTTGAACCTTTCAAATTTAAGTCCATAAGCTCCCCATGGCTAATGAAATTAGCAAACTCCTCCATAATCCTTTCACAAGGGTGGTTACCTCATTTTTTATCTGATGGGTATAGCGATGTGTTGAAATCATCAGCTAACACCTAAGCTTCATCCTTGACCTTCTTTCTCATCTACAGTAGAGAGGACCAAAAATATTTTCTACTAGGGCTAGATTTTGGAGCATAGATATTTGTCATAACCCACCTTTGATTGGTAGTTTTACAAAAGTTAATAAGTTAAAGCCTCTATTTGAGTAGGGAAATAATATAACCATCTAACTTCGAGATATCCCAAAAATAGAATAATCCCGTAGAAGATCCATTAGTAGGGCTTGCAGCAAAACCAACATTCTTCCATATAGAATTTCTAACTATTTCAATGTTATCGATCTCAATTTTATATTCTTGGAGAAAAATAATATCTATATAATAATCTTTCTTGAAAGAGGAAATTAACCACTTTTTGGAGGATCTATTCAATCCTTGAATATTCCAACAGAGGAACTTCATTTACAGAATTTGAGGCTTGGTTTCTTTTCTCCCAGCAATGGTTGGAAAGAGCGTTTGAATGCTTCTAGTTTTTAATTGCTTGCCACAAATTTTATTACTATCATCCAACTTCAAAAGTGTCTAGGAGTCATTAGCTATTTCAAAGTTAGCTTCCTTCTTCCTCAAAAATTTGTTCAAAATTTTAACCACTCTTCTTTCAACTCCCACATCAAATAACTCTTTATAGTGATTTTTTTGGGTCCAAAAATGCTATTATCCATGATGGGCTTGGAAGGAGGAATTTTCTTTAGCTCAAAACCCATAATTTATTGAACCACTAGCTCTTCCAAATGCATACCTTCAAAATAATTAAATAGTACCAGGTCTTTAGGGCTTACCTCTTCTCTATTGAAGGGCTAGGGCAGTAGCTGATTTTTAGATATGGGGTCCTTGACACCTCTTTTGCGTCAACTCTAGAATAGACGCATTTAGGCCATCCTTATATCTTCCCTCTAGCTCAATATAAATAGCTTTCAAAAGTAGTGAAGGAATATCCCTAAGTCTAACCATTAAGGGAGCAACTTCTAATGAAGGAGCAACGAAAGGAAGGTAAGAGTTCACCATACTTGAAGCTAGGGAATTCATCTCCCCACTTGGAACGATGGGGGTGTTATCCTCACTTGGAGTCAGGGTAGGATTACTTGGGATATTCCCTCCTTTTTCCAAAACTAAGCTATTATATATGGTTGTTTTAGAACCCATATTTTACCTCCCCCCCTTATTGCTTTGGTGTCACCAAATTTTATTGAGAAGGATAATGATCTCTAGAGTGGCCTCAGTTTCCACAAAGTTGATACAACATTGGCATGTTCTCGTATTATATCGGTTGGATCCACTATCCAAGCTTAGAGATGAGCTCAATAGAGTTCAAAAGCTCCACCTCTAGGTTGGTCATGATACACAACACTCTTCTTCCAATTAAATAATAACTTCATCCAATTTTTAAATATACCAATTTAATCCTTGAAATATCTAGTTTTGTGATCTTAAATATGAATATTGATAGCTAGAAATGATGTCTTATAACCATGGTGTAGTTCTATTAGTGGATATTAACAAATTGGGTGGATGCATGGGATTATTAATTATATTATCTTCTTTTCTTGATAAATATAATCCTCTAACTCCAATTCACAACACTAAAGTTACAATATACCCTTTTCAAAACCATGGGTCTTACACATGGTTTTAGACCATGGTTTTTGTACATAGTTTGAGAACATGGCCTTTAGCAGGTGGTTTTTTTACCTTTTTTTTTATATTCCTTTTACATAGTGAGTGTAGGGAGACATAAAAGCCAAATTTTGGCACTCTATGGAGTGGTTGTAAGTGGGAAGAACATTATGAAAGGTTACAAAAGTCTAGAGATAGAGGTAGATTTATGGTTTTCTATGAAGAGAAGTTGAGAAGTCTATGGAAATTATGGCCACTTTGGTATTATATAATAGTTTATGTTACACTACACATATAATAAAATAGAGTTTTGTTTTTGTTTTACTATTTTATTTTTTTTGCATACTTTGATCTTGCAGTTTAAGGTCCAAAAAAATAAAAAATCTTGCCACAAACTCTTTAGACCGTGTCAAGTTGATTTTATTAAAATGCAAAAGCTAAAGTTAAGTGTGGTCAAGAAATAATGTAGATACGATCCTATTGAATCTATTATAATAAATGTAGAGAAATTCTAGGGAGAAAGGAAATTCCATGCCAATGTTTCCATAGAATTAATTATTAGCTTTAGCCTTTGTAAGTTTGTAAAGCCAATAATTCTATGGAATATAGATCCACGCAACTTATTGTTATTGAAAAACTAAAATTTTAGCTAATGAAGCTTTCCTACATCCTTAGAAAAAATTCCCATTATATTTCTATGTCAAGGAAAAGGAAAGCTTAAAAATATTGGTTACTCCTCCAAGAATTATATCACGTAACATGTTTGTCCCTAAGTCCAAATAGCTCAACTCTCATGTTTTTAAAATTTTTAGGAGCTTTTTTCAAGAATTTGTTAACATCAAGATATATGTACTTCAATTGTTTGAGGATAAAAAGTGCTATTGGTAATATTTATTCAAACACATTCTCACATATGTTTAATTCTCAAGTGAGACCAAATCTTCAAATTTTTTAGAACTTTTCAATGTAAAGTTGCTACCAAAAATAACCATCAAAATAAGATTCTTAAGTCGATCAATGTTATTGGGTGTACATTTAATTAAGTTATTTGTATTCAAGAATAAATATTTTAAGGAGTACAAATCTCCTATATCCAATAAAACTAGCCTTGTAAAACTATTTATATTGAGAAAAAAGCTCTCAAGATTGATCAAAGCTATTTTCGTTTTCTCGTATTCTATCGGTTGGATCCACAAGACAAGCTCAGAGATGAGGTCAATATATTTTAAAAGCTCCACCTCTAGGTTGGTCATGATACACAACATTCAACTTCCAATTAAATAATAAATTCATCCAATTTTTAAATATACCAATTTTATTCTTGAAATATCTAGTTTTATGATCTTAAATATGAATATTGATAGCTAGAAATAATGTCTTATACCCATGGTGTAGTTATACTAGTGGATATTAACAAATTGGGTGGACGCATGGGATGCTTAATTAGATTATATTATTTTCTTGATAAATATAACCCCTAACTCCAATTCACAACACTAAAGTTACAATATACCCTTTTCAAAACCATGGGTCTTACACATGGTTTTAGACCATGGTCTTTGTCCATGGTTTGATAATATGGCCTTTGGCAGGTGGTTTTTTTTTACCTTTTGTTTTATATTCCTTTTACATAGGGAGTGTAGGGAGACATAAAAGCCAAAGTTTGGCACTCTATGGAGTGGTTGTAAGGGGAAAGAACATTATGAAAAGTTACAAAAGTCTAGAGCTAGAGCTAGATTTGTGGTGTTCTATGAAGAGAATATGAGAAGTCTATAGCAACTGTGGCCACTTTGGTATTATGTAACAGTTTATGTTACACTACACATATAAGAAAATAATATTTTGTTTTTGTTTTACTTTGTTATTTTTGTTGCATACTTTGATCTTATAGTTTAAAGTCCTGAAAAAATTAAAAATCTTGTCATAGACTCTTTAGACCGTGTCAAGTTGTTTTTATTAAAATACAAAAGCTAAGGGTAAGTGTAGTCACAGAATAATGCAGATATATTCCTATTGAATCGATTAGTATAAATGGAGAGAACTTCTAAGGAAAAAGGAAATTCCATATCAATGTTTCCATAGAATGAATTATTCAATAGCTTTAGCCTTTGTAAGCTTGTAAAGCCAACAATTCTCTGGAATATAGATCCATCTAACTTATTGTTATTGAAAAACTAAAATTTTAGCTAATGAAGCTTTCCTACATCCCTAGAAAAATTCCCATTAGATTTCTATGTCAAGGAAAAGGATTTCAAGCTTAAAAATATTGGTTACTCCTATATCATGTAATATGTTTATCCCTAAGTCCATATAGCTCAACTCTCTCATGTTTTCACAATTTTTAGGAGCTTTTTTTTTTCCGAGAATTTGTTAACGTCAAGATATATGTAATTCAATTAAGGATAAATAATGTTATTAGCTCAACTCTCTCATGTTTTCACAATTTTTAGGAGCTTTTTTTTTTCCGAGAATTTGTTAACGTCAAGATATATGTAATTCAATTAAGGATAAATAATGTTATTGGTAATATTCCTTCAAATACATTCTCACATATGTTTAATTCTCAAGTGAGACCAAATCACTAAAAATTTTAAACTTTTTAATGTAAAGTTGTTTCACAAGATTAAAAACTTTTTAATAGCCAGATATTATTTGTATGTTCTAATATTTTAATTATGTTCTTATAATGTTTTATTGGAAAAGAGTGTCACTTAGTTGTAAGTTATTTTAGACTATTATAAGCAATTTAATCTACCTAATTAAATAAAATTTGTATAAATTTTTGGAGCAAATAGAATAATATCAAATTAAAAAAACTAAAACTATGAGAACTTAGGCCACCAATGAGTGTCCACCAGCGAATACCAGAAATCTCCCTCACTCCAAGCCTAGTTCCCTAAAATAAAAAATAAATATATATGTTAGCATTGGAAGGAGCATTCAGGAGGAAGGAGATGGTTGAATCTGGGCAGATCTTTGCAGTAGTCGTAGATGAGATGGTTGTCGCGAACCCATTTCAACTGTCCCTGTTGGACGTTGCTCAACGTTTGATGAGGTGCTTGATTCCACCAGTAATGTGGGTCAGTGGTCGATGAACAACGGGCAACGCTGAGGGGACTCGTGTTGCCGTTGCTGTCCGCTATACATGGACAGGCTTGTATATTCAAATTCCGGTAAGAAACCACAAATGGTGCGTTGGACCAGTCGATTTTGACGGCCCCATTTTGAGTCGCCCATTGATCTCCGTTCCATATGGTCGACTGTATATCTACAAATTAAACTTAAATAATTTGTGCAGGGTTCCAGAGAATCGAGTAACTGTGAAAGTCCGGGGTGGGATCAAACCATAAGTTAAACTGCTGCTCCCTTCCACCTCTGCCCTGAACGAAGATGTTGGTGTGCAGGATGTAGGGCATACCCTTAATATTTCCAAGAAATTCAAAATCTACTTCATCGTGCACCTCGCCTCCAGAATGCAACTGCATTTTCCCGAAAAGTTGGAATATACACCAGGTAAATCAAGTGTTGATATGAATATTTATTACAGAAATAATAAAATCAATAAAATGAACTGATAGTATTAACTATCCTTTATTTATTTATTTATATAAATAAATTATGAAAACAGTGGTCACTTTCTTAACTCACATAGAATGTAGAGACAGTGCCCGCAGAATTTCCCGCCACTAGCTTCATAAGTACGTCGAAGCTTCCGAACAAGAACTTCTCCTTAGATTGGACTCCAGAACCTAATTAATTCAATAGTTTAATCCAAATTGCACAAGAAAACCTCACTGTCTTCATTGAGATCGTACAAAGAATATATACTCACCCGAATCCTTAGTGAGAGAAAGCTGCAAGTCCTGGCTATCATCGATTCCTATAAAGCCAGCCCTCGGGAAAGTCCAATTTATCATGTTATAAAACGATGACTCCTTGTCAAATTGATGAATGACCTTCTAATGTAGGTAAGCAAGAAGTTGGAAAATTTAGTATAGAAATTAGTCTAAGCAAGAAGTTGGAAAATTTAGTATAGAAATTATTGTAAGCAAGAAGTTTTCTTTGAATGGTCTCTCCTCAATTTAGCAAGCTTTCATATTTAGTAAGCAAGAAGTTTTCTTTGAATGGTGATCCTCTCAAGCTTTTATATTTAGTATAGAAATCATTCTAAGCATGATGATTCTCTCTCTTCAATTTAGCAAGCTTTCATCACACAAATGCATTCATCAAAGTTTTTAGGAATTCAAGCTAATTCACATCCTATTAGGTTATGCACTTTTCCCATCTTTGAAGCTTTTATCCTTTGCATTTATCATTTTGTAATCATTTTTTCTATTTTAGTAACTTGTTTTTTTGGGGTTAATATTACGAAAGGAGGGTTTTGAAAGACATCCCTCAACCTTTTACAACAACTCCATCAATGGAGAAAAACCATAAAACACAACTATACAAGACTACTAGTCGACCCCAAAAAAGGGGCCTTAAAAAGCGAACAAAAACAAGACAAAATATTACTAACATCACCATCAACAGGAAGGTGGAAACACAGACCAAAGAGACATGGAAACAATGGTAAGTTTAGAACCGAGCTAGTTTTGGGAATTCTTACCCATCTTCATATCATGCAAAATCTCATCCACAAGATGGTTCACCTTCTCAGAATAATCCACAACAATCTTCATCAAACCCAAAATGAACTGTCATTTAATTTCCACCACCTTGAGTTTCTAAGCCTTCTCGAAAGTCCTAATTATTGGAAATTGAGAACAAAGGCACAAAATCTATAGCATGAAGGTTCCTCAACCTCTGCAACCTTGTGAATCACAAGGAAGAACCATCTCACCCCCTTACTCATAGTGTAAAAAACCAGGAAATCAATGTAGGAAGGGTTGCTTTAATTAGAGAAAGTAATCCTCCCACAGTGATCGATATAGTCAACAAATTCACCCTCCTAGATGTGGATCATATGTCAACTCAAATTTCCACCTAAGCCCCCCTACAAATAGGTTTTGGAAATCAAATCGTCGAGATGGACATCATATCTAAAATGGGTGCCACTCTACCAATTTGAATTTAAAACTAAGATATTATTGGAGGAAGTGAATTGCATCAACTATCGAGAGTAAATGAGATGAGATATAATGACCCACAAACAATACTTAGGCCACCAATAGATGAATTTGGAGTTGCATCCACACTATGAGTCATTTTGGTAATTCAAATTTAAATGAGAAATAACACTTATGGGATAATGATGATGTAACATCTTGAATTATCATTGAATAGATCTATGACATGAATTAAGTGGATTTTGCATTAAGAGGGTTTAGTAGATCCATCGGGAAGTTATTTATCCACACTATATGGATCAGTTGGTTGGTGCCTAACTTGGCCAAACAATCTGTTAGCAAATTACCCTCTCTTAGAATGTGTACCACCCTAATTGATTTAGATCCTAAAGGTACCTTCTTGACTTCCACACCATCTTAGCAATAATTCAACTTGGGATGATAGAGGAATTAAGAATATTGATCACATTCATCGAATCTCTTTCAATTTCACCATTCAATGCTCCCACATCAACCAGGAGTTTGATGCCTTGGAAGGTTGCTCTAGTCTTTGCGTAGTAAGAAGTTTCAATTTGAGCCACCTATTGGGAGGGTGGCACCATCTCATACTACACCTTGGATTAGGAATAGGATGCCTAGGATAAATCCATGGGAAACCCATATTTGCTTCAAAAATAACTTTTGTGGGAGTACTTCTTTGAGAATTCTTCCCCAAGTCTGAAAATACATTGAAAACGTTCTCAATCGAACTCCACAAAATTCTATGACCAACTCTGAAAGCATCTATCTTACAATTTTTAAATGCTCTAGTGTTTCTCTCCTTCCATATATCCCAAAATAAGTGTGGTAGAAGGAAGTGCCATAGGCATCTATGCTAAGGGGCTCTAAAATATCAAGTTAAAAGAAAGGGGCTTCTCCATTAGCCATGGAGTATTCCAGAAATCCACTGAATTAACATTACAAATAATCCATCTGCTACTGCTTCATAAGAAATGTCTAGATTCTAATAAAATTTGCCACAACGGAGAATAACCTTCAGGGAGAGGGTCTAAAAGAAAATTGATAAAATTGTATTTCACTTTGAGGATATTCACTTTAAGGTATTTCACTTTGAGGATATTCGCTTTAAGGTATTTCACTTTGAGGATATTTCACTTTCGAACCTGACTTAGTAACAAGGCTCTTATTCATCTGTTTAACACCTTTAAAACCCATACCACCATACTTCTTATGGCGATAAACCTATTCCCAGGAGGCTAAATGGAACTTACCTTTCATCTTCGGACCAACCCATAAGAAGGATTTGAAAATACTTTCGAACTTGGCAACGATTCTTCTAGGAAGGCTTAAAAGTGACATGAAATGGATTGGGATGCTTTGAAGAGTTATTTTTACTAGCACTATCTTCCCTGCCTAACTCAACAGGGCTCCCTTCCAAGTCGCTAACTTTCATTGCAATATTTTGATGACCAAAGTCTAGAGAGAATCCAAAATTCTACCAATAAAGAGGGGGAGGCCAAGGTAGACTGCAAAAAAGTTGACAATACGATAACCCAAGATTTTTACAATTTTTCTTTGGTGCTCCATCGATTTATTTAGGAAATACAAACTACTCTTGGTAAAATTTATCCTTTGGCCTGTAGCTTTATCATAGCAAACTAGAAGAGATTTTATTTCCCTGGCCTAGATCATAAAGACCAAACATGAAATTAGAGTATCATTTGTAAACTATTGATGAGATATCGACCTACAAGAAATAGCAGGAGTAAGACCCACAATGGTTGGATTCAGAGCTAGGGACCTCCCAATAGCCTCTACCATAATAATGAAAAGGAATGGGGAGATAGATCCCCTTGGCAAATACCACGGTAGGATCAAAATAATCCAATGGGAGAGCCATTGACAAGAACAAAAAATCAAGCAAAGAAAACATAGGCTTTGATCAAATTTGTCCACTTGGATCCAAAACAAAACTTTCGAGGGACTTTAAACAAAAAAAATATCAATACACTTGATCATAGGATTTATTCATATCGAGCTTGAGGAAGAATCTAGGCCTATCATTTTTATGAATTGAGTCCAATAATTCATGGACTACAATAACTCCATATAAATTTTTCCTCCCATCCATGAATCTTCTTTGAGCATTATCAATAAGATATAATAGGGGGGGTTTAATTTTTTTAGCCAAGATCTTTATCAGAATCTTATAAACTATATTACATAGGTTGATCGATCAAAACTAGGAAGGTAGAATTGAGACCCTTCGAAATAGACACGGACGATTGCACTGACCTCAGGTATTGAAAATGTCCTTATCATATATATGCTAATATTTTTAGAAGTAGAGTGGGAGAAATCCACAAGGACCCATACCTTTAAGCGATCCCATGGCATCCACCACCTCCTTTATTTCTTTGTGACCTAGCTAGGAATCAAGGCAATAAGGGAATATTCTACCTGTAAATCTATAGGAGTAGTTGATCCCAATAGAGAGTTGAAATGGGCTATAGTCTTTGCTCTGATTACATCAATATCACTAGATTTTGAGCTGTTTGATTTGGTGATTTCCTTAATCTTGTTGTGGGTCCTATTATGGGGCATCAAAGAATGAAAAATATTTGAATTCTTATCTCCTTATTTTAGCCATAGAGCCCATGAATTTTGCTTCCAAAATAACTCCTCATCCACCAAATTATTATGCGGGGTTGTTAGGAGGTCTTTCTCCTTTTTAGTAATCTCAGTAGATAGACCTTCCTCTTCAATGAGTTCTTCCAAATATTTGATTTGGGTTCTCACGTTCTCCTTAGATTTAAATATATAACCAAAGATATACTTGTTCCAATTTTTTATCTTGAATATGATCTTTCTAATTTTATTTAATAATAGATCCATTCCTTATCCTTGCAAGTCTTCATTCCACCATTATTTGATGTGGTCTTCAAAATACAGGTGATTACACCACATAGATTTGAATCTAAACAACCTTGGATGAAAAGGAGCATTCATCAATAATTCAATCCATAAGGGATTATGGTTTGAGCCAACCCTAGGTAGAGAAGAAAGTAAAGCTCCACCAAAGACATGAAGGTTTGGTTTGGAGACTAAGATCTTATCCAATATGTAGAGGATAAGATTATTTCCTGCCCATCGATTACTCGAGGTGAATTTGGCACCTTTGAGATCAAGATCTAGAAGCTCGAATGAGTTGATAAAACTAGCCAAATCATATATGCTTCTGGGGTCAGCACAATTTCTTCCTTTTTTGGTAAATAATGAAGTATTAAAATCACTAGCTAAAACCCAAGCTTCATCTATAAAATATTTCCTCATCTCTAATAGTTCAAGCCAGAATAAGCGTCTCCCATTACTAGTATTGGGGGTGTAAATATTGGACATTACCCATCTTTGGCCAATTTACTTACAAAAAATAGAATATTAATAACATGGCCAGAGGAAGAAATAATATTACCATCATATTTAGATTTATTCTAGAAACACAAAAGATCTCATGATGAGCCAAAAGCCTCAGTAGTCACAAATCACTTTTCTTTCCAAACTGACCAAAGAACTAAATTCCAATTGCTTTCTTCCTATTTTGACTCCTAAATAAATAAAATATTGAAAGACTTATCTCTTCTCAAAGAAGCTAAGATGTGCTTTTTAGAGTATTTGTTAAGCCCTCTAATACTTCATAAGCACATCTTTATTTATGGGGTTTAAGAGATAGTTTCTTCATAGCCTCCCCATGGAGGGGAGACCTATATCCATCCAATATCAATTGGCTACTGCTATTGTCACTTCCCTTTTCCCTCTTTAGGAGATATTTTCCACAATTTGCAATATCGTTCTTAATTTCTCTTCTCCTAACAGATTTGCTTGATGGCTTTCCAACCTTCCTCTCCACCCCAATATCAATACGTCCCCTCATGTGGCTTCTGGTCTTGGAACTAGGAGAATATTTTAACACTGATTTTGGAGAGGCCAATACACTCTCCATTCCATGCTTTAAGGAGACTAAATTTAGCTTCGAAGAAGCCAACAAACTAGCCAACCTTGGGGAAGCCAATAGGTCTTTTATTAATGACTTTTGGGAAGCCAATTAACACTCCACAAACTATTGTAGAATGAGCTCCTCCAAAGATATAAATTCAAAATAATTTTGAAGAGGAAGGGCATCCCTTTCTTAGGAAAACCAGATTCTAGGACCACCTCCGAGGTTTTGAGAGGTTCCTCTTCATCCTCGACTAGGAGGTTGAATGGTGATAGATCATTCTCCTAAAAAGCACTATCATTTTCCACTTAATATGTAGCCTTACCACCCGAAGAAGTTGCAATCTCTTTTCCTTTTGAGGCTACTAAAGGTTTTTTAGGGATCCATCTCTCCTTAGTCCTCCAAAAACCTATAGGCTTGGACTTCATACGAAGGGGGTAAATATTTTTATGATGACCACCCTTTCCACAAGCTTGGAAGGCCTGAGGCTTTTTCTCGTACTCAATGGATTGGGCCCAATTGCCCAAATAGAATATGAGCTCAACAAGACTCAACATATTCTTCTCAATGTCCACCATTATGTACATTCTTACATATTGCATTCGAGACATGGAATTGGTGGTTCAATCAAAGGAGAAAAAGTACCCAATGGTTTTTTCTATCGCAAGATATACAATCTCATGCCACAGGTGGAGGGTAAAATCTAG
The DNA here is from genome assembly GCA_028583015.1 of Wollemia nobilis. Taxonomy (NCBI): domain Eukaryota; kingdom Viridiplantae; phylum Streptophyta; class Pinopsida; order Araucariales; family Araucariaceae; genus Wollemia; species Wollemia nobilis. The sequence continues at coordinate 4,766,376 of JAQPPZ010002458.1, forward strand.
TATTTTAACCCATAAAGGGACTAAATTGATGCACTGTGTTATAGGGTTAAAATATAGTTCCCATATTTAGAGAAATAGGCCTTGTTTCCCAAAGAACCAAGGCCCTCCTTAAAAACTTTTATCAAGGCCCTTGTCCATTTTGGCCAGCATTTTCCATTAGTCAATGTTATATTTATAAATCCATTATGCTATGTTTATAGGTAGAAGCGTCCTAGGACTATATGTATCAGTGGTGCTACTAAGCCCTATTTTTTTCATATTAGAGATTATGACTTCTAGATCAATAGTTTTCCATAGTCAATAAAAGTGATATCCTTTGCTAGATGTTTTATTAGTGTTATCACTTCATTTGTGGTGCTTTTATTTCTCAACAAGCATCCACCATTTTAGTCTATATATTTTTTTCTTTACTTTTCTTAATAGGGATCTAATGTTGATCAAGGTAGTTGCATCTATCTATTGATACAGGTAGACTCCTCTACTCATAAATTCATATAATTTTGTCTTTTATGTGAGTTTCTAAGAAAGCAAGGGCAACAAGCAAAAGTTCCACTAGACATTAAAAGCATGAGCAATACCTCTACATTTAGTTGATGTTGCTATCCTATTAGTAAATCTAGGTTAGGGATTACCTTTTGGCATTCTAGTTATCATAGGTCTATCTCATTATCTATCTAGTTTATTTCCATATTTATATTATTTTGGGTTTAATCTTTTATTTATTACAAAAATATTTAAGAATGAACAAGCCATTATCCTTGGTATCATTAGAGGATCATCTATAGTATTACATTATTATCAAAGAAAAATAACCTATGAAATCGGGTAATTGTTTGATTGCACTACCCTCTTACATACTTGATCTTAAAATAAAACTTTATTTTTATAATCTACCATCAAAATGTAATCATATTTTTAATAGGGCATGTTTATTGTATTACTATCTAATATAGTTCTAAAATAAAGTTAAACAATTAAGGAAATTCCTAGGAAAAATATAGGTGTTTTCAAACTAACCATTAAACTATTATACTAGGCACATATTTACCCTTGCCCTCAAGGTAAGACTATGAATTTGATATGATGTATAAGCAACGGATAGAGTGCATCTAGTACCATAGGCTATATTGAAGGCCCTCAATAATTTTTCCTATCTCATATTTTAGAAAATCCAACATGAATACCATAATAGGTCCCAAGATTTTTCTTGTCTAAGCCAAACCTTAATCAAGACTAAAATTATAAAAACTTTATTCAAACTCATTAATTTGTTTGTCTAGTTAAGATAGATTAAATCTTAGAGAACAAGAACATAACAAATTTTTATTCGTATTGGGGGTTTTTACAATCCTTTGAGTAATGCTATACAAGCCAGTAGACTTTATTGGGTATATAAACCTAAGCATATAAATATTTTTCTTGTATTATCTTAAGTTTAAATCCTCACACAATGACATAGATTCAATCCATGATAATAACAATGAAATAAGTCACTAAAAATATTATTGAGAAATATATCTACTTAAACATTGTAGATACAATGCATCTCAAGGATCATTTTATCACCATTACAATGCTCTATCTTCAATATACACAACTTGGACATATGACTCTTCATATCCACAATACTCTTGACCTTTCTACTTTCACTAACTCTTCATTTCTTCAAACTCATGGTAGATATGACTTAACATATTTATCATATGAGAAATAATAAAAAATATCTAAATGATTACTAAATGACACATACTTACAAGACTATTTTCATACCACAAATTGGTTACAAACTAGACTTAATTATTTACAAAATATTTACAAGGTACTTGCAAGATACCAATAATGTAATACTTCCAACACCTCCCTACATTACATTATTTGGTATACAATCTGTTAGAAATAGATTCTATTCCATAATTTGGGTTATGTAAATATGTCTTCCAAGGTACATACTTAGATTACTTTAGGTGCAAGTTATCTAGTTACTTCATGTAATGTAATAAGTGCAGAAGTGTCATGTGCAAGTTTTTCCTTGCACAACTAGATAGAGTGTTGGCCAAGTATCCTATTTTACCTATATAAGGATGTCCTCATAGATAGATAGATAATAGAGTGTGATATATAGAGTGTGATAGATAGATAGCTACGGGGCATAGTGTAGCATAGTGTGTAACACCATCCATTCATGATGGATGCAATGTAGTTCAGTATCTTTATATTGAAGTGTTCATTTCCTCCATAGCTACATTGTAATAATTTACATTTTGGTCATTTAATAGATTTAATTTCTTTCATATTATTTTACATCTTGTGATTGCTATCTCTCTTGCTTGCTACATCAAAATCCAATAGTGGTATTAGAGCTATGGTAGATCTAGTTTGGTTAGATCTATAGGAAATCCACCATTATTATTGAGCCTAAGAATTTTGACAAACCGATACGTTGTTGGACCAACCACTATCAAAATCCCTCAAAAGAATATAGGTGGTATAATAAAAGAGAGTCACAAGTGAGGACTAAAATAAGTCTCAGTTCAAGGAAATATTGATACTGTAATTGACCAGAGTCTTTTCGCAATATTTTTAGGAAAAACTCATGAAGACCAAGACTCAGGATTAAAGCCACTAGATTGATGAATCATTTAGTGAGGACTATCCAAGATATATAGAAATTTTCTAACTAGTGCGTAAAGTTTCTTTTGTTTGCAAAAAACTATTTCTTAGAGGATTTGGACTCCTATGATAGAAATCTAGGAGACTCTAGCTTTGCTACCCGAAGGTTGGCGTGCCCTCATAGTGCAAATATTGGTTATTTATGCAAGAGAAGAATACTAAGGAATAAGACTTCTTATGAAGATTTTTGGTGAAGTAAAGAGACTTAATATCTTCATTTTTAAATTAAAGAACTTCAAAATTTGAATAACAGGCCATAAAATCCTTGATATAAAAGGCCATAGAAGCCTTGGAGAAGAGGTCATAGGATCCTTGAAGGAGAAGCCACAAAAGTCTTAATACCAAAAGGTCATAGGAGCCTTTATGTTGGAAAAGGCCATATTAGCCTTCATACTAAAAAAAGGCCATACTATCCATGACACTGAAAAATGCCATAGTAGCCTTGGTACTAAAAAAAGGCCATAGAAGCCTTGATCTTGAATATGAAGATAAATTCTGATTTAAACGCAGAAAAAATATATCAATACTAATACTTTGTTGTAGGGAAAGGAGATTCAGTGAGTTGGGAAACTTCCTACAAGAATGTTAGGAAAGGTATCTTCTTTAGAATCAATTCAACATCTAAAGAAAAATCAAAGAGATTAGGAGAATATCTCATTGTAGAACTTCCAATCAAGGAATGACAAGGAGAATAAATACTAGGTGATTCCTACTCGAATCCAAAAGTAGAATAATCAGATATCCAAAGGAATATATCATCACCAACACTTCCAAGAGTAGAATATTGAAGAAAATATCTCAAGGAAGACCATTAGAAGCTGATAAATCAAAGACCTTGAGAAGGTCTTATCGAGCATCCAAAAAAATCTAGGAGAACCTTACTAATGATATTCTCAAAGGAGAACTCATTGGAGAAATCCACTATCAAGGAGAAGCCTCTAATAGTGAAGGACTTGGGACAATTATCACCATCTGATAACAAGCCCAAGAGAAGAAAAGTTTGGTAACGAGTACCAAATATGAGAAAAATAATTTTTCAAGGAGTACCAAATATCAAAAGAAGATCCTACTTAAAGTTAGAAATAAAAAATATGAATTGAAGATAGAAGAAGCTCACCAAATATTGATGATTTGAATATTACCTCTCATAGAAAGAAGGTATCACTTCAGAGACAAAGACTTCTCCAAATCTGCATCATAAGGAGAAGAACAAAAGAGGAGAACAATCCATCAAAACATAGGCTCATAAAAGAAAGGTTGAGACCATAATTTAATGAATAAGGATCTATTCAAGATAGTATACAAAGAGCTACAAGAATATTCTTGTAGCAGCTACTTGGTGATTCTAGACACCAAGATCTACATCCTCTACAAATGCGATAAAAGAGCTACAACAAAAACGTATGCAAATTTCTGGTGCAAATAGGTTTATTAATTCATCTACCTATTAGATTTGTTAGATGCATATACATTTGGATTAAAGCTACAAATAGAAAATTGGATTGCAGTCTTCAAAAGTGAAAAAATAAAAAGTTCTTTTAAGGTTCATTTGTAATTTTATTAGGAGTTTATTAGATTTCAAAAATAGTTTCTATCAACTACCTATTATCTATTTTTAAAGAAAAATAAGACTAAGCTCTACAATATTAGTTGTAGTGAAATTTCAGAATAACTCTTAAAGATTCATTTTAGGTTATTTTTTATTAGTTGCAGTAAATCTTAGTGCATTAAGTTGAGAGTTGATCAGAGTGATAAAGTGTAATCTTAGTGCATTAAAAGTGAAAAAAAATATACTATTACACTACTCTCAAAAGATATTAGTTTTGTGTTATCAAAGGACACAAAATATGATTTGTATCAAGTGTCTAAATACACTATTGAAGCACAAAAAATTACAACCCGTAGTGGTCTAGAGAAGCCACCCAAAAAATTTAGAATCCTCAAAAACCTGGAGAAGAACATAGCTAACCAAAAACATAAAGAAAATATTTAAAGGATGACACTTGGTGAGTCTCAAATCCAAAAGCATTAAAGGATTGAATGCAAGAAAAGAATTGCAGAAAATAAAAGCTTCTATCTACTATTATATAAGCTTGAAATTGTTATCTAAGTGTCCAAGAAAAATGGAGGAAGGTGTCTACTTATAAAAGACAACCTCAAAACCCTTGTATTGTAGTAGAAATATCTGCCATAAAATTAGAGTTTCTGATCTGAAATAATAGTGCAAAAGAAGGTACATCAAAGGAAATTTATGTACACACTATATTAAATATTATAGTACCACTTAAATATGGTTTTTTATAGTCTAAACACATATTTTATTTTTTTCCAAAAGGGACAATAAACACAAGAAAAATAGTCAAAAAAGGGCTGAATGTAAGCACTCTTTCCTAGCTATATAAGCCACTTAAAGAGGCTCATCATGGATGCTTGAACTAGTAGAAGATACAACATAATAGAATATCAAGCAGTGTACAAAGCAGAAGATACAACATGGGAGAATATCAAGCAGTGTACAAAGTAGAATATAAAGCAAACAGACATCAAAGGAAAGAAGCATTTGTATCAAAGCATTTCTACCATTAGTATATGTAAACAATGGAGTAAAGCAACAGGGAGTCTTCATCCAATCATTGCTATTTGGACTCTATTCAAGGGCCACCAGATCTAATCCATATCTCAAACAAAGCTCCACCATATCTCCACCACAACTCAAATAATAGCTGGAGATGCTTGAGCATCTACATAAAATAGCAAGGATTGAGATGGAAAATACGAAGAGTCTTCATAGAAGCATTGATAGAAAGAAAGGCATGAAGTTGCTACTTGTCATCTTTTGAAAGATACTCTAACGATCACAAAGGAGACATTACACTTCTTGGTGCCCATACCCCAAACAATGGAATTACATACAAGTTGACATGCCTTACAATAAATATAGCTTAGAGACATTGAGGAAGGAGCATTACTTGGAAAACACTCAAGAAAGAATAAAAAAATAGTTTCAACTCAATAGTGACACTTTTCATGAGTAGTGGAGTGATTTCAGCACCTCCACCAACCAAATGAGAGCTTCCATGAGAATTTAGAAACTCATACAATGATACTTGTCACTCCTCCTATCTTGTATTAAATATGGGTTGGACTTTGGAAAGGAAGCGCAACAATTGGAAACACCATGAGAAGCAGTGGAAGTTACTCGATAGAGTGATAAGAGATGCTCGACAATATTTTGGGTGCTTCATGGCAGATCGATGGTAGACATTCAATAATTGTTTGGGTAAACTTTAGTAGAGTTACGGTAGACATTTGGCACCAGTTCAGGTGCAATTCGGTAGAGATATGAAGCAAGATAAGTACAGTTTGAAAACTCTTTGTCAACCAGTATTCACAAAGCGCATTAAATCCTTGGGAATCCATGCTCAAGAAGGAGATTTTATTGTCACATTCACCCGACATCATAAAGGTACATAACCTTAATTTTTTTTTTGCTTTCAATTTAAAAAAGGAAGTTATAAGGTTATAAGATAAGGTTGATATATTGTTAGAAATTAATATTTTTTTGAAAGAAAAACTTAGGAATTAATATAATATTTGTAAAAATACAACTTAGGGGCAATAAGAGATTCTACTTGGAATTAATCCATTTAGAGTTTGCAAATATTAATGTGTTCTAGTTTTCCAAATTTTGGAGTGATAAGGGTTTCCACTTCAAACTAATTTTTTGTAAATTAGAGACACTTGAATAAAATTCCTAAGGGTTTCAAAAGGGGTTATTAAAAAAATTCTTTAAATTTGGAATTCTATGTTATTGTCTTAGAAAATTTCTCCTTAGGGACAAAAGAAATCCAACATCAAAACCTCTTCAAAATTGAAAAGTGCTTTGTTCAATAGGAGTATTAAGAAGATTAAGTAGTTGATTTTTTATCCTTACAAAATTTGTACAAAATCAACCAAACATTGAACTATATATTGCAAAATCACTATAGAATACTCCAAAACATATCTAGGGAGTCATAAGGAATTCTAAAAAACTTGATAATAATATTCTTCATAGATTGTCAAGTTGTGAAGATATAAGCTTTCTTCAAAAACCTAAAATTAGGCATTCATAAATAGGTAGATATAAGGAAGCCTATAGGACTAATAAAGGGTTTATCAAATCAAGATTATATACTTCAATTAGGGAGCTACAATTCTATCTTATTTCTTATTCAAATGGGTAAAGGAATGTCATACAATCATGAACACATGTGGTACATTGACTCAGGAGCCAGTCATCATATGATAGGAAATATACAATGGTTTGATTATCTTGAAATTGTTAGAGGTTATAGACTAAGATTTGTAGACATCCAAACATATCCTATATATGGATATGGATGTGTAACACCAAGAAAATTATTTCTAGATCTTCTACTACAAAAAGTATTGTATGCTTCTGTATTAACATTCAATCTCATCTTTGTAAGCAAGTTAGTTGAAAATAACTATGTGATTAACTTTGGATATATGAATGGGATCAATACTTGTCTCATTATGAATCAAGATGACATAAAAGCAATAGGTTCAATTCATGAAAATACATGCATCCTAGAATCAATACAAATATCAAAAGATATTGTGATGTTTCAAAAGGATATTAACATATTTATAGAGGAACAAGTTGAAGAAAATGAAGAACCAAAAGGCAAGCACAAGAGAATAAAAAATAAAAATATGAGAGGACAATTGCATCATGCCCTTCTCATTCATCAACATCCGTAACCAGATGGATATACCTACAAGAAGAACTATAAAGGTGGTTGTATGAAAGACAAGGAAGATGAATTTGAATAGGTCTTGAACCACCATTTGAAAGAAGAAGACTCAGCTCTAGCTTATTTTGCATATTATGAAGACACAGATTACCTACTAAACCTTAACACAAAGAATGTAGAGATAGAAGATAAATTTCAAGAAGAAAAAGAAGATCCATATTAAAGACTGAAGTCTTTAATACCCAAATAATATAATACAAGGTGTGCTAGAAATAGAGTCTATTCCATCATTTGATTTATGTAAATGTGTCTTCCAAGGTACATACTTAGATTACTTTAGGTGCAAGTTATCTATTTACTTCATTTAATGTAATAAGTGCACAAGTGTCAATATGAAAGTTATACATGTGCAAGTTGTCTCTTACACAACTAGATAAAGCGTTGGCCAAGCATCCTATTTTTCCTATATAAGTATGGCCTCATAGATAGATATATAATAGAGTGTAATATATAGAGTGTGATAGATAGAGATTTGGGGGGCATAGTGTATGACACCATCCATTGGTGATGGATGCAATGTAGTTCAATAGCTTTATATTGGAGCCTTCATTTCCTCCATAGCTACTTTGTAATATTGTATATTTTAGTCATTTAGCATATTTACTTTATTTCATATTATTTTACATCTCGTGATTGCTATCTCTCCATGCTTGCTCCATTAAAACCTAACTAAATTCAATGTGTTAATTTGATTTTATTCTTTCGTTTGTGTCTTGGTATTTTTCTTTGACTCTCATTCTTGTGTTCCTTCAAACTCAGGTTTGGCCATTGAATTTGTTCTTATCATTCTTACTTGTATTTTATTCTTGCATATTCTTTTTTTTTTTGCACAATTTGAGTATGAATCTATGCTTATCAAGCTTATTTTATTTTCTATAGAAACACTTTAGCATTTCCATAGTTTTTTTCCATTGTGTTCTATTTATCCATCTATAGTGTACTTCAATTTTATTTTCTTCTTCTTGACAAGGCTTTTGATACTGATTACTTTATGTACAAAATTTATAAATTTGGAGCATCCCATGTTTCTATATTTGTCCATGTCTTTTATAATTTTTCCTTCATTCATTTTAATAACTTTTTTTTTGTTGTCAATATTACCTAATCCACTAATATTATAAATTCTTATTATAAAATCATTCTCATTAGCTTGTTTAACTTCTCTTGTGTGTTCTTTAAGATAATTATTTCCATGCCTTGAATATAATAAGTTATATTTAATACCTCTTAGAACACCTTTGATAATTTTTGAGTGACTTTTTTTTTTGGTAAATTAAAGTCTTCATTAATTACCGGGTTTTGCATGTTAACCCAAAACCTATTACAATATCTAGCCTTCTACTGAGATTGTAGATTCTAGTTATCCTTGAAACTTTCTTACCAAAAATTATGTTTAATCCCCTACAACACATTACTAAAAAAACACACCCATACCTAAACATAACTGTAAACATTACTTACATTGACAGGAATTGAAATTTGGAACTTTGCACTTGTGAAACCTGTTGCTTGCCCATTTCCTATTCTCTGTTGGAATATTCCAAGGCTTACACCCTGTTACCTTCATTTCCAATTTGGTATGATTAAGAGGGAAACCCCATAGTTATTACTAGCTCCATGGGCAAAGAACACCCATTCATATTTCTCCTTAACGGGTAGGTTTCTTTTCATGACTAATAATGTTTTCCACTTCACGTGGCACACCTTGTGTCCATGTCACCAAACTATCAACATCAACACCTATGTTGGCTAATTTGTTAGCTGACCTGTTGGCCTCATGGTACACGTGATGAGCCCTCCTATTCTATCTTGTCGTAAAAAGGATCCTCACTTCATGGATGACTCCCTCGATTCTCCATGGAGGTTTTTTGCCATTGGTTAATAGGTTGATGATGTTCATAGAATCACCTTCAATCATCAAGTTACCTTGAGTTGCTTGGGCTACTTGCAACCCTCTCCAAAGGGCTCTAGCTTTTGCTTTGTTATTAGTTTTGATTCCCAATGGTTCAGCAAAGGCCTTGACCAGATTTCCTTGATGATCCCTGATTATTCCTCCATCTCTAGCTCTTCCTGGGTTCTCCTTGGCTGCACCATCAAAATTTAGTTTAAACCAACCCTGGGGGGGTGGCTCCCAAGAAATCCCATTTCTAGGATTGGGCAAAGGAATGGAAGGTTTGTCCTCAATACCTAAGGCTCGAGCTAATTGTTTTTCTTGGGGAAGAATTGAGTGGTTCTCATCCACTAAGGTGCTAAGGTTTTCTTTCGCAAAGACAATAATCCTATTGAGGATGGTTTTTGGGTTGTGAATGGTATCCTTAAAGGCTCTATGGTTCCTTTCTAGCCAAATCTACCAGAGAAAATGATGCCAACATATTTTCCATAGGTACTTAAGTTTTAGGCTAACAAAGGGTTGAGGCCATTGATGGAACACTTTGTATATAAGAGCAGGCTTAACCCACGAGATCCTAAAGGCTTGGAAAAGTTCATCCAGGATGGACTCCGCTACCGGACACTCCAGAAATAAGTGTTGGATTGTCTCCCATCCTGCCCTACACATGTAGCAATGGTTAGCAATAACCATACCTTTGGATAACATATTGTCCATAGTGAGGATTTTTCCTTGAATCACCAACCATGAAAAAAAGGATATTTTAGGAATTAAGCCTTTGATCCAAACCAAACTCGGTTGAAATTGTTGACCTTCCACATTGAGAAGCAAATTATAGGTAGACTTAACTATGAAGTCACCACTTTCAGTCTCAGCCCAAACAATGTGATCTTCATCCTCTCCAGAGGGAATAATTTTTTGAGTTAAAATGTTATATAGCTCTTTAGACTCCGCTTCAAAACCTTGTACTCTGATGTGTTTCCACCTGTTAATATTTATATCCTGCCACATATAATTTGCAACCTTCTTCCCAATATGTTACTCCATATGCTCTTGAATCCTAGCCAAATGAGGATTCTAGGATAACTCCTCAGCTCTCACCCATCGATCCTTCCAAAATTCTATTGTTTGCCCATTTCCTAGAATCCATCTAAGACCTTTCTTGACAAGATCCCTACTCGTGAGGATTGCCTTCCAAAAAGCAGACCCCCTACTTGCTAAGTTGTCATTAAGGAAGTTCACACTTTAGAGGAATTTCCTCCTAACTATGGTAGTCCATTCATTATTGACCTTAGTCAATAACCACCATGCTTGTTTGGCTAACAAAGTTGTATTGAGATGAGAAACTCTCCTCAATCCTAACCCCCCATTAGCTTTAGGTTTGCAAACCTTGTTCCAACCTACTAAATGGATCCTTTTATTATCCTCAGTCCTTGACCAGAGAAATTTTTTTTGAAGCTACTCAATTTTGTGATACACCTTGCTGGGAGCTCTGAAGACTGATAAGAAGTAAACGAGTATACTTTGAAGTGAAGCCATAGTTAAAACTACTTTTCCTGCTTGAGATAACTAATTTTTGAGTGACTTATATCATTATTAACTTTTTCATAAATGGAAGACTTCAAATTAACACATTTTCTATCAATTTGATCCATACATTATGTACTATCAAGGCATTCATTTCCAAAACTAGCAATATCAAATATGGATAGATCTATAGTTATTTTTACCATGATATCTCTAAGATTTGTTTCATGTTCTTCCTCATCATTATTTTATGTTTCTTGTACTTCTTGGACATAGTGTCCTCTTTGATTTTCCTATTTTGGATGTTGTTTTTGTGTTTATGTATATCACTACTAACTAGACTAATATTGTCTCTCTTGATATCTTTGAAAATATCTATGCACTTGATTCTATAGACACCAATTTTTAGTCATTTGCATCCACTAAAACCTAAGGAAATGTGTAATTTTCACTTTTTCTTGGGTAGCAAATTGGAAGTAGTTTTCAATCAAGTCTATAACATGAATATTTGTTGAATGATAGATTGCTAACCCATCATGGATCTCCTAAAAAATATCATGCATTTATTTTGGGTAGAAACAACAAAAAAAATTGGCCACTAAGTCCCGTAGGCCCTAAAATATATCCTTTGTCATCACGTGTTCTCGATCTACAGTCCTCGATCTACAGTCGAAACCCTCACATAGTCACCCTCCATCATATCTTAGATTATTATAATAATATTGCATAAATATATAATTTTTTATTTTAGCATAATATTTTTTATTTAAGTTGATTTCATGGAATTGAAATGGGCCCTATCTTTATTACATCATTGATATTTTGGGAATGATTCATATATTACCTAATAAGATTTGAATTGAAGCCTCCATCTTCAAAGTATATATTTTGACCACTTGATATCATGTCATTTGATGATTTTAAGCATGTTATATCTACTATTATGAAATTTTAAATATGTAGGTATATAAATTTCTTAATAGATATGTTGTTTCCTTAGCTCTTGATAAAACAAAGTTATTAGAAACTAGAAGAAATTTACTTTTATTACCTTATTATTGTTTTCATTTGACATTGGTTACTTTTTTAAAGTACTTATAAAGAGGACTTATTTATTGTTTTGGATATAATTTATTTAATAGGTAAAAATATAGCATACAACTTTATTCAAATGAAAAAACTATACACTTGAAATATTTATTTTAGTATCTATCAACTTATAAATTAATTTATCATTTTAAAATAATCATTTGAATGTTTAAAGTATTCCAAAACCATGGGTGTCAACATTTGGAAAGTTGGATAATTTTAGGTTGGAGGGAGTATTGATCACTCTGCTTCATGTATTTAGATTTTTTCCTCCTTTTGGAGAAGGATTTACTCTTCCTTCTTGTTAAAAATGGTGACCCCCTCTAAAACAACACTAACTATTATTGGAGATAAAGATGGTATTAAGCAAATATCCCATGAAGTTTGTCCTAAACATCTTCCATAAGGTAAGTTTATTGACCTAGATGTTATTATGAATGTTCCTACTATTAAAATTAAATGTCATTGGCTAGATATTTTTATGTTAGTTGGATACTTATGGAACTTATATCAAATTAATTGATGCTCAAATCCTAGGTCTAAGTTGATAGAAAACCCATGGCCTAAAGCTTGAGAGTGTCAAAATCCTCATAAAATATTATTTCAAGTTAAGTTTACTAACCCACAACATGTTTCGAGTATCCTAAAATATGAGCTACAGTCTAGACACCTTGTGGTCTCAAAGTATAACTCCTTCAAAGTCTCTATGTAGGTCAAGTTTCTAGTTCTTTCCATACCCTTATGACTCTTTTTAGACTCACTAGTTATCCCTTACATCATTTTGTATGCCATGAACAACAAAATTTCTATGGTGCTTGACCTAAAAAACACTTTTATATAAAATTTAATTTGGAGAAGGACCATAAGGAGATAATTGATATCTAGTTTTATAAAACCTAATTCACATAATTGGTGGTTTTTATCCAATGTCTCACAATATTAAATATTGCCTTTTCATGGAGGCTTGCTTCAAATCTAAGTCATTGGCATAGCCTACTCATGTAGTGTATCCATAGACTAATATATTTGATGAATTTTAGACTAAAATTGCCAAAGGGTGAGCTCATAATATATATGAGATCCTCTAACCCCAAGAAATCACCACCATCCCATCGTTAGGATCCAATATCTTAGAGTACTCAAGTGGATTTTTCCATCATAATGACTCCTACCTTTATCATATCCAATAATTTGGAGATCCTTCTTAGCTTTTTTTCACCAATAACTATAATACCTGACAAGGTAGATTAAGTCTATTGTTCTCATACTCTCACTAGGGTTTAGACATGACAATGATAATACACCAATAAAAAGTGGCATCAAGCCCATTTGGATGAAATTGTCAAGCACCTCATCTAGTCATCATAAATATTTATCGTGGAATGTAATACAATTGATAGATCCAATCTAAAAATATCTATTCTGGTATAATTTACAATAAGTTGTTAATAATTTTATATCTTTCGATCTCGTTTACTTATAAGAAGTAAATATCATCAATAGGTAATTTATTTTTTCTATCAATGTATGTTTTTTCTCATGAGCTTGGTTGTGGTGGTGTAGTGGTACTTATGGTATAACATATGTAGTTGAAACTTGTATGGGGGATCAACCCATCAAATCATGAATTTTGGCTTCTCTTTGATATTGTTGAGAAATCATTCAAGGTAGTTAACGTTTATGCCCATGACATGTACCTTGAAAAATATAGTTATGGTGGTTTTCCCCCTTCAACCACTTGAAATTTTCATGGAGAAAGAGAGCTTAGACAAGGGTGGAATCCTTTTGAACCACCTATTCCTAGTCTCTTGTCAACAATTATTTATTTATTCTATTAGATATCTTTATTAAATTTAGACTTAATTATCCTTAGGAACTTATAATATACCATAAAATGATCTTTTTTGTTTTGTATTCTTAACATATTGTAATAGAATGTCCTTTGGATTGTGAATGTATTCACCTATTCTTTTATTTTAACTAATCCAATAAAATATTAATATATTAATTTTTATTAAAATAAAATTGATAATATCTCATAACACTAGAAACTAACATAATCGATGCAAAAAATCTCGTTAGTTATCAGATAAATTTATTTCTTTAAAATATCTATTTATCCAAAGTATGTTAGAGTGAACCATATTTTGAAACCCCTCTTAAACATAAGAGATACTTATATGAATGTATTATTATGGGGTAATAATTTATAAATCTTACATATTCTATCCCAAAAGAATTTATAAGGTAAGAATTTGCAAAACAAATCATAATATTTTAGGTAAAACATTCCTTCCCTCTTGAAGTAATCCACAAGAAGAGACATGTTCATGATTTATTTTCATTATTGGTAATTAAATTTTAAAATTTAAATCTATTATATATTTTTAACCCCTCTACATGCAAAATTATTTAGCCAAGATAATAGTAGTTTTTCCTTAAAACTTAGCTATAGGTTTAACACAACCATAAATATATATTAACATTTTGAAATGGTATACAATATATATTTTTAGTTGATTGTATGATATTGAAATGATCCCAACTATATTACATCATCACAAAGACACATATTGGTATCATGTAATTATGCATGTATTCTCAAAATATTATTTTTAAGTTTATATATAGTCTATTTTTATTAATAATGCAGTTTCATTTTATACATCTATTCTTATTTTATACATCGAATAAAAATACATACATACTTTGAAATAAAATTGAACAATAATGTTAATTAAAAAATATTTTTATAGATTATAGATAAATAACCTCTATTTCATGTCTATATATATTAATTATAGGTGAATAATTATTCTTTCATAATTTGTAGTTTATAGAGAGTAAATGGCTTGATAATGAGTTTTGGATATTCCGAAAAAGAAATCCAATGTATTAATCTAAAATAAAATATGATATATATACATTATGGGTGAATAACACAACACATAAGTTTCTCTTTAATATTTTTTTTTGGATCTGGTTATTGTGAGAAACCCTATGACCGAAGTATAGGGTTGAGCAGTCTCCTCCCAACCATGACCCCTCCTCGTAAAATTGAGAGCTATACTTATCAATAGGGAATTTAACATAAATCCACCACACACCCACCCCCTCACACACTTACCCACACCAAGGTTTGAACCTTGGACCTCCAAAAGAAGAGCAAAAGCCCAAACCATTGTGTTGCACCCCCAGGTGCAATGTCTCCTAAATATAATCATAATAAAATCAAAAGTATAGAATAATTTGATATGACGAATGCTTTTGGATCTTCATAAGTCAAGGTTATGCATAAGGGGTTTGACTCAATATGTACTTATAAAAAAATGGTGAATCCTAATCAAAATCAAGGTGAATCATGGTGAATCCTAAGTAAATCAAATCAATCATCTTCACACCAAAATTTGGGGCATTTTATGCCCTAAAATCAGAGGTAATTTTTGGGACCCATTTTGACCCATTAAATCACCTTATAAATTCATAAAAACACCACCATTAGATCAGGCTTGAAAAGATCTTTCCAACAAGTACAAATATACCTATGTTTGGATATATATTATGGCAAATTAACCCTAAGAAAAAATTGGTCCCAAAAATTTTAGGTGAATGGGCCAACATTGAGGGTCCTCATATTCACTAATTTCCAATTTGATTAAAATTATTTTAAAAGGTTTAAATTATTAATTTTCATTTAAATGATTAATTTTCATTTAAATAATTAAATTTTATTTTAGGGTTAACCCTAAAATTAGTGCAAAATTGAAATGAACATATCTTGAGGTAGAGAACTCCATTTGATCTCATTCAAAACTTGGTAAAAAGATATGAATTTTCTCTTTCTAATGATACCAAACTTGCAAGATTCTAGATGTCAATTTCACCAAAAAAATAGTGGGTTAATTTAGCAATATGAGAACTTTGAAATACTTTTGAAAAAAAGGAAAGTTACGAGAAAGTAAAGTTTGGTTTTGTTTTGATATTATGATTATTGTTTTATTATGCAAGTAATACAAGGGCAAGGGTTTGAAGAAGATCGTTATAAAATCCGTTCCCAGTGATGAAACTGAATAACTAAACTTTTCAAATTATAAATAAATCATTGAGATTCATGGAAAAGGTCGGACATTTTATACAGATAAGGAGAGGAACGATTGGAAGGAGCAAAGCTACACATTCGTTGGAGGAAAACAAAGAAGGCCATTTGCAAAACAATAGAAATTATTGTAAGATTTCATAAATTATTTTAAGCATTTTGGATCCAGATTTGTGCACAGACTGTATTTGTAATTAATAAAGTGCTTATTGCAATTTTTTAATAGTTTGTATACATTAGAAGACTGCATCAATTTATTTGATTTCACTGTGTGAATACTGGTGAACATTGGATTGGTTTTAGAATTCTGTAAATGGAAATTTGTTCTATTGAATTTGTTTGAGACATTAGTTTAATTTCTAAAGCTTAAATCTTTTATTATTTTATTTTCATTCTAAAAACTATATATTATAACTTAGTATAATTTTATAAAGTAAAATTATATGACTAAGTTATAATTAAATTTATAATTTGGATATTACATTAATTAATATTCGAATTAATAAATTTAAGAAGGGATAAATGAATATTTTATTCCTCACCTTAATTTCATAAGGTTGAGGAACTCGGATTGATATCTCTAAAATTCAATTTGGATTTGATTTACAATATAGTTCTATCTATTTCAGAAATCCAAATTTCAAACCAGAGATCACATTTACTCTTTTGAATATTTAATTTCATAAATATTTCAAAATATAAATATTATAAGCAAATCTAATTTATAAACTTTATTTCATAAAATCCAAAGTGTATAGATTAGTTTCATATTAAGCCCTAAGATTTTATCATTGACAAGGTTTTGGAACCTTATAAATTGGGCAAGACATTATTTCATTTATTCACCTCTTCTCGGTTTGATTTATAATTTCATAAGGGAGTTTGAATAAATTATTGTTTTATCAAATAAACATTTGGGAAGTGAATTGATTATAAATCTATTATGTTCCAAAGGTTTATCAAGTTTATAAAATTTCATTTACTTTGATTTTTATTAGAGTTAAATTGAAATTTAATATAAAATGATAGATTATTTTTATGCTAATTTCATTTAAAGTATTTTGAGACATTAAATTGAAGAGAGGAAATAAAATTTGGTATAATTTAACCTAAGATCATAAAACAAAATCTATTTTGTTGAATTGATATCAAAGCATGTTATACATGATAAACTTGAAATCATTCACCTAATTCTAGACCCCTTGTAAATAGTAGTTCATAAATCCAAGAGTTATTCAAGTACTCATTGATGTATATACATATGAAATGTTAGATATAACATAAGAACCTTGGAGATATATAATATTATTTTCAAGAGAGAATCATAATTTTGAGTTTTTCGGGTGGCTTTGTGACTAGACAAAATCACAGCTCAACAAATTGGCGCTAGGAGGAGGGCATGAAAGGTAATGATTTTAATTTTAGAATGTGTAATTTGTTATAAAAAGAAATAAAATTGTTTGAAATTTTCAATTTATGCTGCATTAACGTTAATCTATCATAAATTCAAAAAATTAGGTTATGATGCAATTTTTGTGAATTTTCATACATAGCCTTGCATATTAAAGTTGGTTCAATGGCAGAAAATGATTTACCATTTTATAAACATGATGGAATGATTACTCCAGAAGAACATATTTAGGCATATAAAAATATTATGCTTAGTTTTCAAATTATGCATGAAGATGTTTTCTATAGAATTTTTCCATACACATTGGATGAAGTTGCTAAATATTGGTTTCTTAATTTACCTGCAAGTTCTACCGCTTCTTAGAATTAACTTGAAACAATATTCCTTGAACACTTTAGAAAATTGGTTGACACAAATTTGTTATCAAAACAATTTGCCTCTATTTGTAAAAGGCCTAATGAATCCATGAATCAATTTAATGATAGGTTTCATAAGTTGTATACAGAAATGGAGATACACTTTATCATTTCAGAAGAAGAAGTTGTTCAAATTTATTTGGAAGATTTAAATCCTTTTATGGTTAAGTGTTTAGAAATTTTTCCTAAGGATTTATCCTTATCTAGCGTGTATGGTGGTGCAATAGCTATAGAGCAATGGCTTATTTCAAGAGGAATAGATGTGGGTAGATTATCATTACATCACCCTAAGGTTTCAAATCAAGTATCACCTATGAGTCATGATATGCATTTCTTGACACCATTAAACGAAATTGAATGTCCTAGTTTTTCAACCACTTTCGATATTATCCAAGAGGAAGTGAAAGTTTCAAAGCCAATATCCATTAATGAGGATTGTAGTAATCAAGTTTATAAAAATGCAAAAATGCATGAGTCTTCAGATATTGGAGGATTTTTAGATTTAACGAGCTTTGAAACATATGATAGAATAGAATCTTCCATAGAGTTGAATGAAATAATTGAAGCTCCAGAATTAAAATATTTTAGAGGCAGTTTCATTATGACCGATTATAAAAGTTTATTACTTGGGGAAGATGAGTTTCTTATTGATGATAGGTTTTTTGAAGGTGAAGAAAGTGAATTTGAAGAGCATTCGATTGTTAAATTTACAAAATGTGAAGATATGGTTGAATCTTACCCTTTATATTTTGAAGATAATTATTACAATGGATGGGATATGTATGGTGAATCATTGTTTTCTCACACTCCTAATGATAAAATTTTTGTTTCACTTGCTATGCAGGATGTTGAAACTTCTAGTTCAAATGAAGGTTTCGTAATTCCTATGCAATCAAAAAGTGATATGCCAATTTCAAAAATAGAACAGGTTCTAAGAGTTGATCATTCTGAACATGAGGTTGTAGAACATTCTTCTGTAGTATAGAGGGAAGAAATGGTAAAACCTTTATATGATTCATCTATTTTATATGAAGAAGAGGTTATTGATGAAGGAATATGAAATTATGGTGGTGATGATAGAGATCATGGAGAAAAAGAAAAGACTATAAGGTCTCATCAAATAGTGGTAAATGAAAGTGCATAAAAGGTAGACTCTTATCCTTTGTATTCAAACATTCAAGAATCAGGTAAATTTTTGCATAATAATTTATTGGTTTCCACTATTATTTATGATGAGATGTCATTAGAGGTTGATAAAAAAAATAGAAGAGATTCTTATTCCCACCACCAAAAGGACTGTATTCCTAAATAAAAAATAAAACATGCTTGAATCATTAAACCAAGTTCAACAACAATTAACAATTCAATCTAGTATACAAAACTATAATGATTCTTATTTTGTAAATATCCTAGATTTTTGTAAATTCTTGTTTGAATATGATTGGCCTAAAAACATAGATGATGATATTACGTTAAAACTTTCAAAAATAGCTTTCTATTTGAGATAAATCCTATATGCTTGTAAAAATGAGAATTTAAGTCAAAGTTATGAATCAAGGTTTGAAATCCCCATCTTGTTAAATAAGCATAAGATCATAGAGGAATTAAATCTTAAACATGGAATTTTTTATAAGTTTGAAGCAAATCAGTGGGGTGTGAAAGGCAAAATGAAATTTGTTATATGGTTTGGCCTAATCCTCATTTGGTTAAAACTATGTAAATTTTGACATGTATATAATGATATATGTCTTTTAAGGTGTGCCTATCATGTTTGGGATCCAGGGAAATGATGGCAAAAATTTTGCAGTGTCTTGTACATAATGTATATTTTTGTAAATAGTCTTTTGGATTTTTTTTCTTGTTTTTGTGTTTTGTTTAGTTGGTTGTTTTGTGAGTTTGTTAGTTAGTTATTTTTTTTATATGTTAATGTGAGATTTTGTTGATGTTTTATTGTTTTGTTGTTAATTTTTGTCACATTTTGTTGTGTTTTGTTGAGTACAACGATAAATTAACTTTTTCAAATTTTGAGCTTCATGATTTTGACGTGTGATTCAAGTTGATATAATTTCAAAGTGGGTTTTTCAAAAGTAAGGTAGTTATGATTGAGATATTTGTCATTTGCTGGTTGTGTTTGGTTTTTTATCCTGGACCGCATAGGATGATATTACCTAGTTTGAAAACCTATGAAATTGAGAGAAAAGGAAAAGCAAGATATTGGTTTATGTCCTCATGAATGTGAACTAAGATAAGGCAGATATGAAAAACTGGAATTGTATTGCAAAAGCTCCACAAGTACCATGAATACACTTACATACACTCGTATTTCATAACACATTTCATAACATTGTTTACATCCCCCTTGTGTTTCACATTTCATATTCCATAGAAAGATCATTTACAAAATTCAAAGATCGTAATTGGTTCGTCAAAAGTTAGGTTGCTTTAATCAGGGGCACTTTCACAAAGGCATTTTGTAAAAAAATGTAAAAGACAAAGTTTTATGTTTACACATCATAGTTTCATGATGCCTAAATGTCTTCGGTCACTCAGCCATTTCTAGTGTGGTAGGCAACCACCAAAAAACATGTCAGATTCTCTTAGGATCATTGCACAATATACACTAAAAAGATCTTGAGATCGAGAACTGATGTTGAAATTATCTGGAACCAAGCATAGTTTACACATATTAAAAACATTTTGGGTAAAATGGTCAAAACCATATTTGGAAGAAAATGTGAGGCGAAAAGGGGCATCCTTGTCAGTCCCATCATGCAACATAGTCCATAAAACTCATTATTACCCAAATACTTGAAATTCTAAAATTAGAGTAGTAAGGATAGGGTCAAATTCTCATCATACTTCAGTTGAGAATATGATTCCCCAAAGCTTTGAGTCTACTTGCATTACACACCACTGACTATTGGGTTGTAAGGATTTGTACTACTTGTCGCTCAGACAGATGGGTAGTTATCCCCAAGATGCAAGAAAATAAAAATCCCAACATACCACTGACTATTGGGTCGTAAGTATTTGTACTACTTGTCCCTCAGACGGATGGGTAGTCGTCCCCAATATTCAAGCAATCTAAAGCCAAAATCATGGACTATGGGGTTAACCTCCACCAATGCTTTAGATGCTTGACTGGTAGTTGAGTATGCTCATGTGTGGTGATATGTCTCATTGAAAAGTGAGACCTATGTTCATTTCAAATGGGTAGGCTAGCCTTGTACTTCTTTCATAACAGGTTTAACCATTTTGGTCAAAATGAGGTAATGAACTCACTTGCACACACACTGGTTCTGGATGATAGTAAGGTCATAACTGAGCTCTTGATCTGGTAAAGGAATTCATGGCACACACATTGGTACTAAGAGGGTTATACAAGTTTTAGTGTGTTTTTTTATTGTACTAGAATGTTTGAGTCTCTACAAAATAGGCGGTTCATTTCAATACATTCTTTTAGATCATATCATATTATTTTCCATATCATCTTATTGGTCATGAAAGGTCATTTTTAGGGTCCCTGATTAAAGTACAATGACAATCATGGCCAAAGCAAAGATTTATATTGAAAATGATCATTAATACATATCACATGATCCCAACCAGTAATACATCACATTATGCATAAATCATCTATGATTCCAGTAATTCATATTTGTATTGGTCTATTCTCATTCTTTAGATGCTTATCAATGCTTGTGATTCTAATATTCATTTTTTGTGTGTTTTTAGAGTTTGGTTTTTAGTCAAAAATTTCCAGGGACATTTACTAGTAGAGTCGCCAATGTTGTGACATCCTTCTGAACGACCCCAAAATTGGGGGCCCACCTTAAATTTTGTGATTTCGGGAAATTTTTCTTTATCTGATTTTGCTCGCATCAAGGTCTTGGAAAATTTGCTTTCACTTTGGAATTGTTGACATATTTGCATTTTGAAGGTTTGAATGTAGTTGCAATGCTTCAAAACTAAATATTTTAATTATTTGCATATTAATTCCATTATTTCAAATCAAATAATTTGATTAAAATCATTTTCAAAGGTTTAAATGAAATAATTTGATTAAAATCATTTTCAAAGGTTTAAATGATTAATTTTCATTTAAATAATTAAATTTTATTTTAGGTTTAACCCTAAAATTAGTGCAAAATTGAAATGAACATATATTGAGGCAGAGAACTTCGTTTGATCTCATTCAAAACTTGGTAAAAATATATGGATTTTCTCTTTCTAATGATACCAAACTTGCAAGATTCTAGATGTCAATTTCACCAAAAAAATAGCAGGTTAATTTAGCAATATGAGAACTTTGAAATACTTTTGAAAAAAAAGGAAAGTTACGGGAAAGTAAAGTTTGGTTTTGTTTTGATATTATGATTATTGTTTCATTATGCAGGTAATACAAGGGCAAGGGTTTGAAGAAGATTGTTATAAAATCTGTTCCAGGTGATGAAACTGAATAACTAAACTTTTCAAATTATAAATAAATCATTGATATTCATGGAAAAGGTCAGAAATTTTATACATAGAAGGAGAGGAATGATTAGAAGGAGCAAAACTACACATTCATTGGAGGAAAACAGAGAAGGCCATTTGCAGAATAATAGAAATTATTGTAAGATTTTATAAATTGTTTTAAGCATTTTGGATCCAAATTTGTGCACAGATTGTATTTGGAATTAATAAAGTGCTTATTGCAATTTCTTAATAGTTTGTATACCTTAGACGATTGCATCAATTTATTTGATTTCACCGTGTGAATACTGGTGAACATTGGATTGGTTTTAGAATTATGTAAATGGAAATTTATTCTGTTGAATTTGTCTGAGACATTAGTTTAATTTCTAAAGCTTAAATATTTTATTATTTTATTTTCATTCTGAAAACTATATACTATAACTTAGTATAATTTTATAAAGTAAAATTATATGACTAAGTTATAATTAAATTTATAATTTGGATATTACATTAATTAATATTTGAATTAATAAATTTAAGAAGGGATAAATGAACATTCTATTCTTCACCTTAATTTCATAAGGTTGAGGAACTCGGATTGATATCTCTAAAATTCAATTTGGATTTGATTTACAATATAGTTCTATCTATTTCGGAAATCCAAATTTCAAACCAGAGATCACATTTACTCTTTTGAATATTTAATTTCATAAATATTTCAAAAGATAAATATTATAAGCAAATCTAATTTATAAACTTTATTTTATCATAAAATCCAAAGTTTATAGATTAATTTCATATTAAGCCCTAAAATTTTATCATTGACAAGGTTTTGGAACCTTATAAATTGGGCAAGACATTATTTCATTTATTCACCTCTTCTGGGTTTGATTTATAATTTCATAAGGGAGTTTGAATAAATGCTTGCTTTATCAAATAAACATTTGGGAAGTGAATTGATTATAAATCTATTATGTTCCAAAGGTTTATCAAGTTTATAAAATTTCATTTACTTTGATTTTTATTAGAGTTAAATTAAAATTTAATATAAAATGATAGATTCTTTTTATGCTAATTTCATTTAAAGCATGTTATTTTGATAAAATTGAAATCATTTACCTAATTCCAGGCCCCTTGTAAATAGTAGTTTATAAATCCAAGAGTTATTCAAGTACTCATTGATGTATATACATATGAAATGTTAGATATAACATAAGAACCTTGGAGATATATAATATTCTTTTCAAGAGAGAATCATAATTCTGAGTTTGTCGGGTGACTTTGTGACTGGACAAAATCACACATAAACACATCCTACTAGTGAACAATGGCATACCTAGATATAAATAAGGAATTTTAGCAATGCCACAACAAAAAATACCTACAATTCTATGCTAAATTTACCCCTTAGTATTCATAAAAAAAATCAACTTTTATGACAGTTAATTTCCTAGTTTGAAGCTTTCTCATACAGTTGTAAAATATTCATGAATTCATTAACCTCTCTTATAGTAGCCTCACCAAGAAGTACAATGTCATATACAAATTGTTGATAAGAAATTTCCTTTGCAATACTAGTAGGCATAATACCCTTAATCTTAGAGGATAAGGTAGCAACAAGAATCAATCTTCCTAAAGCTTTACACAACAAAATGAAAATATATGTAGACAAGGGATCACCTTGCCTAATACCTCTTTGAACCCAAAAAAAACCACTCAAAATCCCTTTGATGATGATAGAAAATTTAGAAAAGGAAATACAAACTCTAATTTGCTTCCTCTATATATCCCCAAAGCCAAATTTCTACAACACCTTGTTAAGGAACTTCAAAGATACACTATCATAAGCATTTTGCATATCAATTTTAAGAAGCATTCTAGACAACCCGCTTTTGGACATAAAATATAAAGTTTCTTAAACCATAATGATACCTTCCACAATATTTCTAATATGAACAAAACCACCTTGAATATGAGAAATAAATATGGGGGGAATCATTTTCAACCTATTAGCAAGTTTCTTAGTAAGCAACTTATATAGGGTATTGCATAAGCTGATAGGTTTGAAATTCTTAGAGAAGAGGCACCATGTTTCTTCATAACCAAAATAATAAATGTAGTATTCCATGCCTGTAGCAAAGAGGAAGAAGATTAAAATTCTCTTAAGGCTTTCAAAATTTCCAAACCAATAAGGTGCTAAAACCTCTAAAAAAAACTAATAGGGAACCCATCTGACCTAGGTGCTTTGTCCTTATTCATATTAAATAGGCTGATCCTAATATCATAATTATAAAAGTGGGCATTAAAAGAATTATTTATATTAGTCATCAGCACTTGGGAATATTTCTAAGAACTTCCTTTGAAGCATCCCCATCTTCTGCCCTGTCTTTAGAAAACAAATCCTAAAATAAGGATATTGTGGCAGTAGCAATTTCTTCCTTATCTTTAAGACATTCACTAGAGTCTAATATAATTTCTCTTATTGTATTAGCACTCCTATAGTTCAAGGTTGAGATGTGGAAAAACTTGGTATTCATATCCCCCTCCTTAAGCCACATAGATTCATATATTTGCTTCCAAAAAGACTCCTCGCTAGTAAAAATATTATGAAATTCTGCAAGAGTAATTTGCTCTTTGCTAGCTAAATCTTCTAATCAACCTTCACTTTGGTTTTTTTCCTCAATTTCCTATGATTCTTGAAATATTTTTTGCTTCCTATAGAAGAGGTTCCCAAAAATTCTCTTGATTCCACCTCTTCAAGTTAGCTTTGATAATTTTTAGCTTCTTGAATTAGAACATCTTAGTGCCATAGACATCTAAATTCCTAAGCCTTAATAAAACCTTCAATATGTGGTTGAGAAAGTTACATTATATCAAACCTGAAAGGATAACTTTTCAAACATTTCTCCTCCATGAATTCTAACAGTAATAGGTTGTGGTCAAAATAAATTCTTGGTAAAGTCCTCAAAGAGCAATCCTAAACCATGGTGAGCACCAAAAGGGTCCTATCAATCCTAGATTGAATCAAACTCTCTCCTATTCTTCTATTAGACCAAATTAATTTAGATCCTTGAAAATAAATATCTACTAGTCTCATGGAGGTCAGGAACTCATCAAACTCCTCCATGATATCCAAAAAAATAGTTGAGCCTAAAAGTTTCTCACAAGGAAGTAGAATGAAATTAAAATAACTAGTAAGTAACCATGGAAGGTCAAATGAATAAACAAGGGATTTTAAGTCAACCCAGAGTTTCCTTCTATCTACAACAACATTGGGAGCATACACATTGGTAGAAACCCATGAAAATAGTATTTTTACAATAGAATAAAAAAGAAGATAACCTATCAACATGATGAATGAGCTTACCCTCCATAAAATCAATATTCCAAAGCATCCACAACCCTCTGAAAGAACCATGTCCAACCCTACTCACACCTTCATGCCCCTTCCAAACAAACATTTATAATCTATCAAAATCCTCATCACCCATCTTAGTTTCTTGTAAGAAAATAATATCATGATTGAAACTTTTTATAAAATATTTTAGCACTCTTTATTTAGTCGGGGTATGCAAACCCCAAATATTCCATGAGATCATCTTCATTTCTTAAAGGATTGCAGAGCATAATATTTAGTCAAATGTAATGTATGCTAGGAGACATTAGCTACATCTTGAGTCATTTTATATAAGAGCATTTCAGATTTTTTTGGTCTTCTTGGCCCCTTCCCACTACTTAGATTTATTATTTTTTGGGTGTTTCTGATGGGCCGCATATACCCAACCATTCCCTTATTTATTGATTCTACTTATTAAATAAGAAGCTACTCCTACTAATCTATCTTCTTTAGTTTCATATTTTACCTATTTAGAACTTCTTGAAAAGCATATTCCTTCAAGGAAGACTAGACCTCCTTTGATTCCATATCAAATACATTTGTAGAAATATCCCCCACCTCTACATCCCAAAGAGACTCCATGATAGATTCATATATTTCCTTATCAAAAGGGACAACAAACCTCTCATTATACAATATGGGGGCAACTACTCCTAAAAATACCTCAACATGAGCCTCCTAAAGGGGGGATAAAGGAACCTGAGCAGAAGGCAGGTAATCCCTTTGATGATCTAGGATCTCAACTTCCTTATCTAAAAATAGCATCCAACCCAGCCTCAAGACCATAAGGTAGCAACTCTCCTAATACAACAAATTTATTTGGATTAACCTATGCACCCTTGGAATGCCTACCAAATTCTAGGAAAACCCCAACAATTTCAAAGCAGTCTTCTTTTTCTTTCTCTAGATTTGGACCTCTTAATTCTAAGGAGGTTTCTTCTTAGGACACTTAGTCCATAAATGACCAACCCTTTTATAGTCAATGCAAACAAGCATAGAGGTTTCATATTCTATATCCTGGATCCAAACTCTAGAATCTGAAATCAACTTTAGAGTATTATTCTTTTTTCTTTCTCTATATTTGGGCCTCTTATTTTTGAGTAGGTTTCTTCTTAGCATACTTAGTCTATAAATGACCAACCCTTTTACAGTTAATGCAAATGGGAATGGAGGTTTCATATTCTATATCCTGGATCCAAACTCCAGAATCTAAAATTAACTTAATAGAAGGAAAAGAATTAGATAGATCAATATTAATGCAAAACCTGGTCAAAACTATCCTTGTTTTTACCTGACTGGCTGGATCCACTGTAATCAAGCTACCCATTGATTTAGCAATACCCTTAATGATGTCATCATACCAAAATACCATAGGTAACCTAGGAAGATGCACCCAAATGGGTTCCCTACTAACATTCTCAATGGATGAATTAAAGTTCGGGGACTATTTCCTCAAAAAGAAGTCTTTTTCAACCAAAAAACCATGATTCCTTCATAACCACAACCTGCATACCTTCTAAGGTCTTAAAATTAAAAATCATAAAGCCTTTGGGCAATACCACCACTTCTAAATCCCCCTTTGGCCTTCGTTTTTTACCATTCTATTTTTTGATAGAGTCTAAGTCTGATCGAACCCCAATAAACTTCCCAACCAAGGATTTTACTCGTTCCACTATCGTTCGATGAAGAAAAGGTTGAGGAATCTACAAAGAAGAAATATCAACCTCTATATCTAGGATCATATCAAGTGAGCCTTAATAATAGGGTCAGCTCCCAATAACACTCGAGACCAGGAATGGTTTAAACTTTCCATAGAGTGGGTAGAAGACATCAAAGCTTTTGGACACCCCTCAATACCTAAGTCAAATAAATTAAAACCCATATAGAGTCCCAATGGCCCACCTACCATGTCCCACTTGCTATAAGTATCTGTCTCACTTTGCACATCTTCCACGCTACCCTTGTCCCTAGGCACCTGCATCCTCTTTACTCATGCAAATTCCATTCCAAATTGATGATATCTCCTTTACAACTATTAGGACCAGATTTCTTGACATCACTATTTTCCTAGTGACACAAATGTACCAGCCTCAAAAATCTCCCAGTTATGTAGATCTCCCATAAAATTAGATGTACTTACCTCAAATTTCTCTCACTAGCATACATTTTCCAACATCATAGATCTCTCAATAGTGTAGATGTTTCAGCCTCATAAATTTTTCAATAGCATGGATCTCTTATCAATATAGATGTGCTTACCTCACAACTCTTTCCCTTTATAATTGTAGCTTTGAAAACCTTAACTTTCCATAGTTGCAACTTCAAAATCCTAGTCCAAAAAAAATATCCATAGTAGTAGCTTTGAAATATCTCCATAGTCATAACTTTGAAAATCCTAGATCTAAAAATCCTAGCTCCTAAAAAACCTTAATAGTAGATCTCCATAGTCGTAGCTCTAAAATCTATCCACATTCATAGCACCAAAAACCCTAGCTCTAAAAAAACCTCCATAGTAGCTCTCCATAGTCACAACTCTAAAAATCCTAGCTCTAAAAAATCCTCCAGAGTCATAGCTCTGAAAGCTCTCCATAGTCATAGCTTTTAAAAGCCTATCTTTGAAAAAATCTCCAAAATCCCATTTTTGAAATATCTCCATAGTCGCAGCTCTAAAAGCTCTCCATAGTCCCTAGTATATTGTGTTTTTAATAAAAATAATTATTGACTAGTTTATTTGAAAATATATTATTAGAAAGTAAGTAATTCTATTAACTAGTAATAAATTATATAGCTTCAACCTTTATGGTCTTAGGTCCTTTCAAATTTCTATATTTTATAAAGGACTTAAATCTTTTAACAACTTTCCTCTTTAAAAGTAAAAAATAATAATTAATAAAACTAATGTCATTTCATAAATTTATGATGATAATTAATAAGAAATTAAATTAAAATATTTTAAAATATAATTGTTTTGATACAAAATTAATTAATATGTTAAATTTATTATCATAAAATTATGTTAAAAATAATATATTCTATATTAGAACTATCTCTAGATATAATTACATAATGTTCAACACACAATTCTTAATAATATAAGTGACAAATAGGTTATTGTAAATAAAGTTCTTATCTATGGATACAAGACAATAAAAATAATAAAATTTTGGTTGTAAAAAGTGTAATTTAATAGGGTATGGATATAACAATAATAAAATTTTGGTGGTAAAAAGTGTAATTTAATAGGGTATGGATATTATATATAAGTAGATAAGAAATCTAAGGTTTAAAATGATAGGTAAATAAGAAATAATGAAAACACTAATGGCATAAAATATTGTTTGCATAAAATATGATCAATCATTTATAAATTGGCATGTAAGTAATTTTTTGGAGCAAGCGGCAGTGACGAGTTTTTTGGAGCAAGCGGCGGCGACGAGTTTTTTGGAGCAAGCAATTTTTTGAAGCAAACTATGAATTTTTTGATCAAGTGGCGACATCAGATTTTTGGAGAAAGTATTTTTTTGAAACAAGCGATAATGTTTTTTGAGAAAGTGAGGATTTTTTAGAGCAAAAAATGGAGATCAAACCCTAGCATGAAAAAATGAGGAAATCAAAGCAATTCACTGAATCAGATGGTGTATTTCAAATCCTAGTACATTTCTTAACAAGTATTTTTTTGTATTATTTACTTTTCTAGATAAAAGTAAAATTTGTTTTGGAGTTTTGTCTATGATTTTTTTCAAATGCAAAGGTTTAGGTAGCCATAAAATTATAAATTTTCAATTTGTTTAAACTTCGTAGTACTTGTTTTTTGGATAGTCGATAGTTTGTGTAAGTTAGAACTTAGTTGAAATACATGCAAGTGTGCAATAAGTCAAGAAACATATGTATGTGTCAAGTATACAAGTGGAAAGATATAAAGTGAAGGGACATGAGAGGTTTGTCTTATGTGTGGAATAGGAAAGGATGCATCTCTCGGATATGTGAGGAGAGAAATAGTCAAGTATTGAAGAGTCACCTTCAAAGGTTATATTATGGAGATAAAGCTCCATGTATTGTAATAAAAAATTATATATAGATATTGTATGTTTGATCATTATTATTGAGTTTCTATATTGAAACATTATTTTATGTAGTGTTATACTGATCATAGATTTATATGCATTGATATTTTAATTATATGTTTCTAAATATTGGAACCTTTGATTAAATCTAGCTAAAAACCACTAGTGGTATCAAAGTCAGTGGAAAGTGTTAGCTTTTGGAGCCTTAAACATGAAGAAAATGTATTCACAAGTATTGAAATAAGCATGCAATATTATAACTATGATAAATGAAACTTAACATGCATGAAAATATGATAGAAGACTTGATACAATGCTCTAGAAATTCTCATATAATAAAGCTCACGAAAATTACAATGCTCCTATCATGGAGTTTGCAGCTCCTCCATGATAGCAAAATGGAGCTACATTGTACCTACTACTACTCACACCTTTGCACTACTTCCACTCTCTCACAAACACTCACAATGAGGCCTTTATATAGAAATATAGGATACTTGCCTCTCACTCAACCCTAAGACTCATGTACATGTGCACTACATGCACATTTACATCATTGCACATTCTAACACTTTTGCATTTATTCTATTACACTAATAAAGAAATAACTCCTAATATAATCCTAAACTAAGTATGCACCCATGAGGGTACATTAGTAAATAACCAAATGATGTAATAGCCATATTTTTCAACAAAGAGTCATCTTTGTTCATATCTAGCATAAAAGAAGAACTTTGGTGTGAATTTATAAGAAATCTAGAGATATAAGTTTCAGACTTAAAATCTAGCATTAAAGAACTCTAGTGTGAGTTTTAATTTGAAGGAAAAAAATTATGGTTTAGAAGCTAGCATCAGATAACTATGGTGTGGTTTTGAATTCAAAGCTTTAAATAAAAATCTTGATAGTTAAAGAGCTCTTGAGGCTCATATTGTATTTGATTTTAACTCAAAATATTTGAAAAGGAATTGATTATTGTGGAGAATAATTGTTGTTATATAAAGCCAAAATCTGATTATTTGAAGGAGATAGTGGATGTGAGGAACATGCCAAATATGAAGGATAAAATAGCATAAAAATATTGATATCGATAATGTATCCTATGAGAAGTAGTACCTCACAAAAGAAATATCAAAACCAAAAGCAAATAAGGCAAATTGGAAAGCACCTAAAACAAAAACAAGGAGCTTGTGGTCTAGTCATTATAAATTTGAGAATATTACAGCAAAAGACTCAAATAAATTTGAAGAAAATTCACATTGAAGGTGAGTTGATTGTTATTGAGAAGAAATTTCATTTATTGGTTGGTTGATATATAGAGA
This sequence comes from Wollemia nobilis, assembly GCA_028583015.1. Taxonomy (NCBI): domain Eukaryota; kingdom Viridiplantae; phylum Streptophyta; class Pinopsida; order Araucariales; family Araucariaceae; genus Wollemia; species Wollemia nobilis. The sequence continues at coordinate 4,797,532 of JAQPPZ010002458.1, forward strand.
TATATATTTATGAAAATAAAATAATGAGGTTGCTATCAAAGTTTTTCTTTTTAAGATTTATTTTGTGTTGTAACTATATGTCTTGGAAAGGCACCAAATCGTAGCCTAGTGATATAGAGGCTAGCTGAATTCAAGCTTGGAAAGCTCAAGGTAGGTAATATTATACCTTGGTGAATTCATATAGCATAAAGTTAAAAGCAAGTAAACCTAAGCTTGGTGAGATCAAGGAAGAGAAAATATTAAAGAAAAAGCACAAGCTGAGAGGATGTCTACATAGAAGATGCATGAGGATACTAAGATCTAAAGTATAATATGAAGGGACAATGATACCAGAGAGTGAGAGATCATTATAACAGTGTGCCTATGAACTAGTTGAATAGACACACTGATATTTTTTTAAGCACATGCAAAATTGAAGTCACCTAAGAGGTGAAGCACTATTGAAGCCTAAGCACCATTGAAGCCATGTTCAAGATAGAAAACATAAAAGTGTTGAGAAAGGATTACCCTTAGATGATTTGGAAGAGCTAAAAAGGAAGAATATAAAGTTTAAAGATTCAAAATATTGTATTCAAATGATGAAATCACCAACTTGAAGCATCAACGAGATTTGAATAGCAAAAAAAGAAGAGAAATCATTCAGGTAGTGTCTGAGATAATATTATATGAAGTTATTTTGCCTATGATTCAAATAGAGCATTGGATTCCTAAGGAATAATCTCTACATAAATCTCCTATAATGCAGTCTATAATGAAGCCCTCGAAATAGAAGTAAAGCACCTATAGAATCCTAACATAGAAAACCAAATTGGAGGGTAGCACATAGATGTTTCAAAGACATTGAATGCTATAAATAGGAGTTATAAATTTAGATGTTTTGTAACACATAATAATCAGAGAATATTATTTATAGAAATGTAATATTGGTAGCAATGATGATATTCAAGGCATCAAGTTTGGGGTTCCAACTAAAAGATTTGAATATTGCAGTAAATTATGCTAGAAAAACTCATGTGTAATGGCATGGGTGACAAGTTTGGATGAGCAAAATTCAATCCTTGGAAAGTCACTCAAGTACGAGAAAAGTGTTCTGGTATTAGTTTTTTAGGATTGCTACAAGTGAGACAACTACAATTATTATTATTATTGTGGCTGAGAAAAGAAGAGGCCAGAGTTTTGATCTAGAGTCTAAGAAAAAAAACAAAAAAAAAATTATAAATGATGCTTGGGGCCACAAAAACATGTTGTCATAATAGTGCTCAATTGTGGTCATTTGCGTAATGGACTATAGTGCTTTGAATCCAAATATTGTGAACAGGAATTTAGGATTCAATCAAATTGCAAATATTTCATTAACCTATAGTTTTGAAACTATAGCCTTTAAATAGGTTACAAAATAGTATTGAAAACTGAATAATAGGAAATCACGCTAACTATTATGTTGAGAGGAAGAGACTTCTGAATAGAACTCTTCCACCTAGGATATTTACCAAATCAACCATTAGATATTTAAGACAGTAAATATCTACATGGTAAAAGTAGAAAAGTAAATGTAATAATCTACTCAACTAGTGTAATGCAATATACTAGCTATTGTACTTATCAGAGTAAAAAGGGTAAATATGCCAAAGAATGGAATATTACTCTAACATCCCCCCTTATGACATTATTTGGGTAATGTAACCTATCCTCCTATACAACAATATTTGGGTAAAGTATATAACTGCCCCAATACAGTGAAAAAAAATGTCTTGATCTACTAGTTCTTGCTCTGTCACAGTGCTCTAGCTACTCCTAAGCAAAAAATGGGGCATTCCTCATTTTGTCTTCACATCAATGAATGTCCTTATTTTAATCTTGTCATCCAACCGAATTGCATGGGTAACCAACCACTGCAATTGCTAGGTGTAGTAGAATAGATCACTTCATATGAGTTTCATTCATTTACAATATGAGTTTGCATAATATAAGGTAGCTAAGGTGTCGGTCACTGCAAAAAATGCACCCTTATAAGCTCCACCCTTCTTATTGCAAAACATGTTGTAATTAATTTTTGAAAGAAGCATGACTAAGGTGTCGGACGATGCTGAAAATACACCCTTATAAGTCTTCTTCTCTTTTTACAAAAATTTGTGAAGAAAAGAAATGTATATCCCCCCTTAATTGCAAAATTATGTGCAACTTAAGAAGCTTTGTGAAGGATTTTACAAATATTGCCTCCTAGGCAATTTTACACCAAAAAATTCCCTCCTTTTGTTACAAGAACTTCAAACAATGAGAGTTTGCTATTTATGAAGCCTAAAAAGAGATACAAACACCCCTTTCTTATAAGTACTTCAAAAAAAAACTTATGCTATTTATGAATCCTAAAAAAGAGAGAGGAAATGGTGCTTTGCTTAAGGTGACAAAATGTGTTTTCCCTCTACAATATTGTCTTAGCAATCAGCACTCTGTTTGCTCTCTTTGAACCATAATAAAAATCAGAATGAGACACTTCACTAGAAATGTGGCTTATGTGATGTGCCTTTGCCATTTTAGTTTTGCTTGTTTTGAAACCAACACTGAATGGTGTCATTGTTGTCATTTTTACAATTTGTGCAAAACTATGCTTTCTAGGCAATTTTATCAAAATTTCACCAAATCATCCTTCCTTATTGTAAGAACTTCAAGCATGGTTGCTATTATGAAGTCTAAAAGAAAAGGTATAATTTTATGACTTCTACTTTTATGATTGCCTTTACAAGTTTTATTTCCCTCTTGTCAAAAATCTGTGTTTTGAAGGAAGAAAGGAATTATCCCCCCTTAGTGCAAAGGATTGCAACTTTTTAAGGTTCCTTATTTTCAAAAACTTGTTCTTTTTTTTTTTTATTACCCTAAAAGAGTACCAAAAGATAATTCACTCAAACAAATATTTAATGGCACCTGCCTTAACACCCTTCAAGAAGGATGAAAAGTTTGAGGAAATTAAGCCAAATAAATAAGAGTGAATTAGGGGTTTTGTTGATTTAGGAGAGAATATCAAGTGAATTTTGGCTTTAAATCTGTGTAAGGATTTACACAAATTTGTGAAATTTTGGAGTTTAGTGTGTTATTGATTCTATGAATTATAATTGTTAAAAAAAATAATGCAATAATCAAACAAGAATGCCCACAAAATTCTTATCACGTAGGTGTCGGATGCAACCGAAAATGCACCTAATTTGCCAATGAAGGTGTCGAGTAAAATAAAAAATGCACCTTTTTAATTTTTGCAACAAAATATTAATGTGTGTTGTGCAAAAATTTGATATTTTTATGTCTCCTACTTTGTTTTACAATTTTACAAAAGAAGTACAATGTTGTATTCCCCCCTCTATTTTGCAAAATTAACAATTCGAGCACTCCTTCCAAGACAAGTCGACACACGACCCTCGTTTGAAAGGCTTCTAGACCAGTTGACACATGACTTGGTTTTTGTCTTCAACACTAGAAAATGGCTTTCAAAAAAAAATGTTGAAGATGGCCTTTGTTTTTGCAATAAAATGAGTTGTTCCTATGTCTCTTTATCCCCAAGATTTGGAGAAAACAATAGAAATGGAGTGGAATTATTGCAAAAAAATTATTTTCTTTAAATATTTTCTAAGTTTTAATGCTTAAAAATATTTTTAAAGATGAATAATTCATATAATAAAGCAATTGGGAAAAAAAATCAACTTAAAAGGTTAAAAATTGATTAATTTATGCCAATTTGTGCTAAACTATATAAAAAAATCTATAAAAAATATTTTTAAAAACATTAAAAAAACTTTAGAAAATAAAAAAATAATGAAAAATACCAAATGGCATGATTTTTGGAGAGGCCCTTTGCAAAAATGTTGGCGTGCGAATTCGAACATGAGACGTCACGTTTGTCAAGGCTATGCCTTGACCACTGCACTGCTAGGACGGATTTGAAAGTCGTCCCCGCGTGCTTTGTGTTAAGGCGGGCCGAGCCTTTGGAATGGCTTTGTGGGATTTATCCCACATTCATCCCGTAAGGGATGAATTAGGCTTTTAAAAGCCTAAGCGCATTCAAAGAATGCGTGATTGCCTTGGGTAATCGCTACTCCTCCATGTGTTGACCTTCCTCCATGTCACTCTACCCAATGAATTATTGAATGCCATGTGGCTGCTCACTGCCAAAAACCCAAAATTTTATCACACACATGTCAATGGCCAGATGGTGCCACTTGTCACTAGTTTGTCTCGCTCTCTCTGCTTGTTGTACCACGTGTCACCTTTTAGTTGGTCCTCACCACGTGTCTCATCCAGTAGGTCCACGTCAGTTGTTCGACCTCGCCACGTGTCACCTCGATGTGTGTGCCACATGTCAAACTAAGTCAATCTAGAATTCTAGTTGTTGATATTAGGTGGCTCGATGTGATTCTGCCACATATCCAAAGGAATCTCTCAGGTGTGATAGGACACTCATACCCTCGAAGCACACCCGAGTTGGAGAAGCCATGTGGGAGCGTGAGGGCGCTCCTGCCCTCGAAGCGCTCTTGTTGGCTTGAATAGGGGTGTGGGCCCTGTGGACAAGAGCTGAATAAAGGCTCCTCCCAGACCCTTGGGCACAATCTCCTATGCAGGTTGGGCATGCTCAAGCTGACATCTTAGATCTGTCTAGTCCATAGGTGTGATCACTGGTAGTAAAGAGTTGCCTGGTCAATCGTCTGCCTAGGCATGGCCTAGCTGGGAAAATGAATCTGGTCAGTAAAAATACCTATGGGCCTGGTTGTGAACTTTTCCTACTGAGGGGGTGATGTATCCCATAAAAAATAGATAATTTCATCGCCTCCTCTGCCTTCGGTAATGGATTAATGAAATGCAATTAAAAAACTATAGGAAAACTTAGGGAATCGGAGGAGGAAAAAAAATAATGAAGTCACCAAATTGTGCTTCTTGCGCTCGATTTCTCCAACGAGCTAAAAAAATCAATTCCTCCTCCCAACTCCCTTCCTCCAGCTCTGATGCCAATTTGAACAGGAATTTAGGATTCAATCAAATTGCAAATATTTCATTAACCTATAGTTTTGAAACTATAGCCTTTAAATAGGTTACAAAATAGTATTGAAAACTAAATAATAGGAAATCACGCTAACTATTCTGTTGAGAGGAAGAGAATTCTGAATAGAACTCTTCCACCTAGGATATTTACCAAATCAACCATTAGATATTTAAAACAGTAAATATCTACATGGTAAAAGTAGAAAAGTAAATGTAATAATCTACTCAACTAGTGTAATGCAATATATTAACTATTGTACCTATCAGAATAAAAAGGGTAAATATGCCAAAGAATGGAATATTACTCTAACAAAGATAAATATGGTAGTGAAAATAGTGGTGGTAAAATATTATACGTAAAGGTTTATGCAATTGGACTTTATTAAAATCCAAACTTAGAATTAATTTTTTTATTATTATTTTGTGTAAGGTAAAATAATTACCAAATAATGTAATACTAGAGGTGTTGGATATATTACATTACTTGGTAGTATTAATCTAGAATATGATTTATTAAGCCATCTACCCTTCATCTTGATCCCCTGTCTCACACCTTTCTGAAAGCTCATGGTCTCATTCCATTTCTAAGCAAGTTCAAAGGAGTTGAGCAAGATATCATTGAAGCCTTCATCCACCTCAATTTAGGAGGTCAGCTCGACTTAAGAAATCAAGGGTTGATACCAGTCAGAGCTCCCCTTACCATATTTTAGACGAAGATAGTGATGATACTTGCATTACTACTCGCAACACAATCCATGTTACCATCATCAACAGCATTATCAATGCCATGGATAAGATCAACAAGACTCTTAAGGTGCTACTCTCGAACCATCCTAGAGATGATATTGCAAATGAAGATGTTATAGAGGTCTAGGTTTGGGTCTATTGAGTACTTTGTTTATTCTCATGTTGGATATCTCTGATTTTGGTCTTTCTATCCCCTGCATGGGATTTTAATTATAGTCTACAGTGCCGCTGCATGGGCCTTTTTTAGCATTGTGTTTATTTATGTACAGGTATCTATTATAGTTTTTATGGATCTTTTGTGAGCTTTCCATGTGCAGGTTTTTGTCATAGCTCCTTTACATGTTTTTCAGGTAGTTACTTCTCTTAAGCAACCCCTACATGGGTATTTCTCAGACTATATTTTTTTATCTAACATCAGCGTTCCATCCAGCTTTCTTTGCTACTATTTGGACCTTTTTTTCAAGTTGTTATTGGCCAATATGTAGGCCTGTGTTATCTTATGCTATTGGTTTAGCTACCGATTTAAGTACTTTGTTTTGGGGCCCATTTAAACCCCATACTTAATCATTTTTATCTACCAAAAACCAATTAGGTGTGTGATTTATATTTCCCGTAAAATTATGTGCCTATGTGTAGGATGGGTCCAAGTATTATATAATAAAATGTGCAAGTGTATAGTAAGTCAATATTCATATGTAGGTGTCAAGTATACAAGTGGATAGATGTAAAGTGAAGGTACATGAGAGGTTTGTCTTATGTGCATAATAGGAAAGAATGCATTTTTCAGATATGTGAGGAGATAAATAGTCAAGTACTGAAGAGTCACTTCAAAGGTTATATTATGGAGATAAAGCTCCATGTATTGTAATGAAAAATTGAATACAAATATTGTATATTTGATCAATATTATTATGAGTTTCTATATTAAAATATTATTTTGTGTAGTGTTATTTTTATTTATATTGATCATAGATTTGTATGCAATGATATTTAAATTTTTGTATTCCTAAATATTGGGACCTATGATTAAATCTAGCTAAAAAACCAACAATGGTATCAAGGACATAGTGGCAAGAGTCCTCTTGGTTCATAGATAGCATTAGAGAACTCTGGTGTGAATTTGTAAAAATAATTTGGAGATATAAGTTTTAAATTTAAAAGCTAGCATTAGAGAACTCTGGTGTGAATTTGAATTAGAATGAAAAATCTATAGGTTAGAAGCTAGCAACAGAGAACTTCGATGTGAATTTGAATTCAAATCTTAAAAGAAAAATATTAATAGTTGAACATCTATTGAGTCTCGTATTATATTTAATATTGACTCAAATTATTTAAAAATGAATTGATTATTGTGGAGAAAAAATGATGTCATATAAAACCAAAACATGGTTATTTGAAGGAGATATTGGACATGAGGAACATGCCAAAGGTGAAAGATAAAGTAGCATAAAAATATTGATATCCATAATGTATCCTATGAGAAGCAGTACCTCATAGATGAAATGTCAAAACCAAAAGAAAATAAGGTAAACTAAAAAGCACTTAAAGCAAAAGCAAGGAGCTTATAGTCTACCCATTAGAAACTTGAGAAGATTAGAGTAGAAGACTCAAATTGATTTGAAGACAACTCACATTGAAGGTGAGTTGATTAAATTTATTGAGAAGAAATTCCATTTATTGATTAGTTGATATATATATATATATATATATATATATTGAGCTTCCTATCAAAAAAAAAATTAATATTGATTTTGTGTTATGAGAATACATCTTGGAAAGACATCAAAGTATAGCCTAGTGAGATAGAGGCTTTTGAATTTGAGCCTAGAAAGCTTGAGGCAGGTAATTTTATAACTTGGTGAATACATGCAACAAAAATTTGAAAGCAAGTAGATCCACGCTTGGTGAGCTTGAAGAAGAGAAAATATTGAAGAAACTAGTAAGAAAAATCATAGGCAAAGAATATGTCTAGGTAGAATATGTTTGAGGATATTGAGAGCCAAAGTGTAATAGGAAGGAACAAAGAGCCTTGAGAGTGATATAATTCTAATAGTGTGCCTATGAACTAAGTGAATAGACACACCATCAATTTTTTAAGCATGTATATAATTAAATTCACCTAATAGGTGAAGCACTATTGAAGCCTAAGCACCATTAGAGTCATGTTCAAGATAGCAAAAATCAAAGTGATAAAACGAAATACCCTAAGCTAACTTGGTAGAGCTAAAAATGAATAAGATAAAGTTTAAAGATTCAAAATACTGTAGTCATATGGTAAAATCATCAACATAAAGCACCAACGATATTAGAAATGGAAAAAAGAATATAAATCATTCAAGTAGTGTCTAAGATAATATTCTATGAAATCATTTTTCATGTGAGTCAAATAGAGAATTGGATGCCTAAGGAAGAATATATATAGAAGTAAAGCACCTATAGAAGCCTAACACATGGAGATCATTGGGGGTAAGGATCCTCCCAATAAGTAACACATGCTTAATGGGTACCTCACTCAAGACATCGAGTCCTCTTTATGGTCTTATACTAAGAAATTGAAAGGGTCTACGAAACCTCCCTCGAGTAGTGGAACCCTCTTACTCCCAATGGAGGAAGATATGGTAATCCTTGAAAACCTAATGATGAATATATTTCTATGGAAACCCATAATATGGTGGGGAAATTTGTTATAGGACGGCCAGATATAGAATCTATTCGATGGTGGGCCTATCCCAAATGGAAAATCCTAGGTAATATGGAGTTGGTTACCCTTTCAAAGGGTTTTTTCCTCATTCATCTCAACAATGAAGAATATGCCTCTCAAATTCTTACCATAGGTCCTTTGTTCTTTGATCAAAAGAGTCTCTTTTTATAGAAGTGGGGCAAATATTTCAACCTTGATATGCAGAGCATAAATTTTACACCAATCTGGGTTCAATTGCTAGATCTACCTACCTAGTTTTGGCACAAAGACATATTACAAGGCATTGGTAAATATATAGGTGAATTTTTGTAATTGACCCAGTGACTTGAACATGCACTCACATGGTTCATGCTAGAATTTGTGTCAACACAAATCTGGATTCGTAGCTTCCTACTCAGATAAATCTAGTTTACGGCTCCTATCATAGATGTCAGGCCATAGAACATGAGAACAAGCTTGCATTCTGCATTGAATGCAAGGCTCAGGACCATCTCAAAACCCAATACCCATTGATAAGAAACTCAAAATATATGAAACTCCCCAATACCTCTCAAAGCAGGTTGTAGATCAGACGACAACAAGGCATACCCTTACAGGACAAGCAACAAAGTAGCCACTATCAAAAGAAGGGATAAATTCTAGAAGATACCAAAGGAAATTATATTGAAATCCAATATTCATAGGATGATCATCCAAATGTGAGTTCCATTTTTACCTTCCAAAATCATTTTGATGTTTTAAAATAAACTCTTATTCATGGGATTAAACCTGGTGAGGACAACATTACCCCAAATCCAATTGAAATCCTAGTTTCTGATCAAGAAGAACCCCAATCCCCAACCAGATCTGGGCCATCCAATATTTTTTCAAAACCACCGCCCACCCCCATGGGGCATACAAAAATTGGCAATCCCATATCAGATAAATTGGAGAAAGAAGACAAATATGATTTCAACCCCATTAACACTAGAAGTATCAATAAATCTTCTATTGATATTAGTAGTGAAAATAAAATAAGGAAGACCCTCTATCAATGAAACAAAAATTGATATTGTAAATGGTACCCAAAAAACCTTATTTCAAGATCTTCTTGGTTAGGATAAGGATGAATCAAAAAGGTCCAAACCTCCCTTGTAGCAAACTAAGGGAGACCAAAAAAAATCCAAAAATTCTAAATGAGGATCCTCTCATGAAATGTGAGAGGCCTCAATAGTGTTTTTAAGCAAAGGTTTGTTTGCACTCTGAGGAAAGAACACAAACCCACTATCATGGTTTTACAAGAAACAAATATTGATAAAAAAATAATCCAAAAAATCACAAATTCTATTTGGAAAAATGGTGATTTTGATTTTTTCCCCACTCAAGGTATGTCTGGGGGTCTTCTTTGTATTTGGAACTCAAACAAGTTAGAAGGCAAAATCATTTTCTCTTCTGATAGGATCCTCAATATGATGTTTTTCTATAAAAGTAGTAATTTCTCTTGGATTATGACCAATGTCTATGCCCCTAATGATCCTCTCAACCGTAGGGGTCTATGGGATAATTTGAGTCAGATGAGAAGTGATTTCATAAACCTTCTATGGATTATTGCTAGAGACTTCAACTCTCCCATTTTTCCTTCTGATAAGCAGGGAGGGAACCTGATGCCCACTAAGAGCATTGAGGATTTTCATAAATTTATCACTAAATGTGAGTTGATTGATGTTCATAATAAAGGGGTAAAATACACCTGGAGCAACATGATAATTGGGGGTCAGCACATTCAAGTAAAACTTGATAAGGTTTTCTTGTCTCAAGAAGCTATACCAGTGATGGGTGATGACACTCTTATATGTCTTCCCAAAGTTGGATTTGATCATTGCCCATTTACTGTTTGAAGCTAAGAAAGTCCCTTGTTTCAAAATCTCATTTATATTTGAAGCTGTGTGGCTACAACACCTAGATTTGTGGATGCAAATTGTTGACTAGTAGAAATCTGACTGTCATGGGTCCTTTATTTTCAAGGTTTCTTAAAATATAAAGTGTGTAAAAGAAAATATTTGAGTCTAGAACAGAGAATTTTTTTGTAACATCTTCAAAAATAAGGAAAATATTTTGCAGAAACTAAAAATTATTGAACTCCATATTCAAAATGGGTAGCTCAATGAACAACTTAGAAATGAGGAGATACGGGTTATTGTAGACTACCACAATATTCTAGCTAAAGAGGAGACTTTTTGGAGGCAAAAATCAAGGGTCTTTTGGCTCAAAGAGGGGGACTCAAACACAAAATTATTTCATGCCACTATGCTAAGGCACCAAAGTTCGAATAATATTAAAGAATTAACTAGAAGTAATGGATCTATCATCAGGAATATTTTTTAGATTCTAAATGAAGCTTCAACTTTCTTTGAAGGCCTTTTGGGATCCAACCCCCAAAATTCTACCCAGACTAGTAGACAATTGCTCCATCATATACCCATTATGGTCACGTCAAGATATGAATTTGGCTCTTATAAAACCCCTCACCCCTGATGAAATTAAAGAGGTTGTGTTCTCATGATAAAATCCTAGGCCTTGATGGGTTTTCTCCCCAATTATATTAGAATTTTTGGGACATCATTGGGCCTAAAATTTTCAATGCCATTATTGAACTTCAACAAACTAAATCCATACCCAGAAGTGTCAACTCCACCTTCATTTCCTTCATTCCCAAAGGGTCTGTGTGTAAATCTATGTCATATTTTAGATCCATTAGTCTTTGCAATATCTTGTACAAAACTCTTACTAAAGATATGGCTACAAGACTCAAAGAGATCCTTCCTCAGATCATAGACCCTTGTCAAGGTAGATCTGTCAAAGGAAGAAATAGTATTGATGGTGTTATCATGTTGCATGAAGCTCTTCATTCTTCCAGTCATAACAAAAAAGTTGTCATGTTTTTCAAAATTTATATGAATAAGGTTTTTGACAAAGTTAACAGAGATTTTTTTATTTTTTCCTTCTTAATTTTGGGTTTCATAGGGAGTGGGTTGATCTTTTTCATACTTGCATCTCTAATCCCTAGTTTTTAGTCTTGGTCAATGGATCTACAACAGGGTTTTTCCCTAGTAATAGGGACCTTAGACAGGGAGATCCTCTATCCCCCATCCTTTTTATCATTCTTGTTGAATCCTTGGGTAGATCACTCAAAAATACCTGCTCTAATGGCATAATTTTAGGCATTAATTTTGTGTATAATTTAAGAGCCTTGTCTCACTAGCAGTTCTTTGATGATACCATCATTGCTACTCATGCTTCTGTGTGGGAAGAAAAATCCATTAAGAGTATTCTTGATACCTATGATGAGGCTGCAAGGTATAAAATAAATTATATAAAAGCAAAAGCGTCTTCATTAACACTCCCCAAGAGAGACAAGCTAATATTACACGTATCTTTCAATATGTTATATCTCAGTTGCCTACCCAATATTTTGGCCTCCTTCATTTCATCAATGCTCCTAAGGAATCCATGTGGGTAACGTTATTGAGAGGATAACAAAAAACTTGTAGGTTGAAAAGATACCCTCCTCTCTCAAGCAACTAAATCCACCCAAACAATGTCTTATCTCCAAAGTGTTCCTATTTATTTCATGTTTGTCTTCAAAGTTCATGTTTTTATCTACATGAAAATTAAGTAAATTCAGAAATGAATTTTGTGGGTAGGTGTCGAGGATAGGAAAATATTTCATCTAGTCAATTGGGATAAGGTGTGCTCCCTCAAAATTTAGGGGGGCTTGGGGCTCCAAATATTTTGTAATATGAATACAGTCGTGTTAGCCAAGGAAGCATGGAATATTTTCACCAACACCTTGAATGGGTCTCAATTGTAAACAAAAAATATCTTCAAAATCATTGTTTCATAGATGATGATATACCCAAAGAGGGCTCCACTTTTTGGAAATAAATTATCCAAACCATATCTCTAATTCAGAATGGTATAAGGTGGCAATTAGGCACAGGGAGTAGAATTAACTTTTGAACTGAAAGGTGGATCTCTAATCAACCGCATTTAGAGAACAATGAATTTTTTGTTTTACAGTCTTTCCTAGATACTTTAATTGGTAGCAAGGTTGAAGATTTCATTGATGTTTTATCTAATTCTAAGCTTTGGAAAAAAATTCATATTCCAAATGCTAACGACCAAATATTTGATGCTTTAGCTATTCTTAAAACCATCCTAAATGCAATAGTCATACCCACTGTTAATTCCCCTAACTCCCATTTTTGGAAAGAGACTAATTCTGGGTTGTTCACGGTTAAATATGCTCATGGTCTAACTATTGATTATCAAGTGGTTCAAATAAATTATGATAGAGTGTGGATTAAATATCTCATTCTGAAATTTGCTCATTTCAACTGGTTGGCCATTCAAAATAAGATTCTAAAGATTGATAATCTTATGAAAAGGGCATGATTATCCCTAATAGATTCTATTTGTGTATGAATGTCTGGGAATCTATAAATCACCTCTTTCTGGAGTGTTGTTTCTCCAATATAACTTTGGATCATCTTATTTTCACTTTTCATATCTCGTGGGTTCCTCCTAATTCGTTGAGTTACCTTTTCATCCAATGGCCAACTCCTTTCAAAAACCTCAGATTATCTCCTTTATGGAAAGTGAACCTTCATCATATCTTATGGCAAGTTTGGCTTGAAAGAAACAACAAGATTTTTTCTTCCTTCTCTAAGGATCCCATCTCTTTTGCCAATAAAGCTATTGCCTTTGCTTTTGAAAATTTCTAGCTCTTCCCTTATCCCAAATCTCCTTATTCTAGATTGGATTCTATTCTATTTTCTTCCTTAAAAATTCCCTACAACTCCAGTTCTAGTTTTCTAGTCCCCCATCCCATAGTGGTTACCCATTAAATTCCTCCCCCAAGTGAGTGGCTGAAACTTAAATTTGATGGTACCTCCAAAGGAAATCTAGGGAATGCAGGTGCAGGTGGTCTTGTCAGAGATCAAAGTGGTCAAGTTATGTTGGCTTATCTTGAATATCTGGGGTGTCAAACTAATCATTTTTTTGAATTTTTTGCACTATGGAGAGATCTAGATCTTCTCAAGTATTATAAATGCAACCTTTTTATTGAGGTAGATTATTTAAATATTATAAATGCTCTAAAAAAAATAGGATGTCCTCTTGGAGTTTCTAACCATTGTTCATGAAGCTAAGAAGTTGTCCCAAAATTTCAATGATATCTCTATCAATCATGTGTACCACAATGCTAACAGGCCTGCAGATATTCTTGCCAATTGGAGATTTATCCATAAATCACTATCCTATTGGAAATAAAGCTTTCCCCAAGAAGTTTTAAATGCTACCAATAATAATTTAGTTTGAAATATGTGGTCACAGGTTTTGGTGAGTCAGCTTCTCCAATGATGACTCTAGATTTTTTAGCATGATTTGTTTCTTTGGTTCCAATTCTTATGGTAGAAGTTTTTTTATTAGCGTGAATTTTAGTCTTGCTATCAGTACTGGTGGTTGGTTCTCCCGTTTCCTTTTCATGAAGTATGCTATGTCCCAAGGTAGGCCTTATCAGTGGGTTTGTCTCATGGTGGTCTTCTCCAAGCATGTCAAGTCCCTTAGTAGGTCTAGGCAGTGTAATTGGATGTTGTCAAACAATGTCAATATGCGTCAAGTTTCTATATCCTTTTTTTTTTGTGTCTTACACATTTTGAGAATAATTTTTTAATCAATTGGCACTCCCAATATTATCCCAGTCCTATCCTTTGCATAGTCTATCTTGTGCCATGTCTATATTTTCCAGTGTCTATTTCCTATGGAGAATTACTAAGTGGTTTGCCAATCACTCCAACTCAACTTCTAAAAAGGTCATTTATTGTGCCAAAAATTTCTATATTTACAACCTTGGTCTATGTCAATCCATTGCCATTTGGTTTTGTCTGCTATTGTGTCCTAGGCAGTAAGAAGCATAGTTTCTGGTTTTGTGGTCTTTCTTTTTTCTCAGTCTTACCAACATGGCTCTTATTGAGCCATCTAGCCTTTATCTTGATCCCCTATCCTAGACCTTTCTTGAAGCTCATGGCCTCATTCCTTTCCTCAGTAAGTTCAAAGAGGTTGAGCAAGATATCACTGAAGCCTTTGTCAATTTATGGAATAATGGTATGTTGTTGTGCGTAACCTCCATTTTAAAGTTACTATTAAGTTGGTGGTTGAGGTGAAAGAACTTCTGGTAAAAGAGCGAGTGGTGTGAAGAGATCATCATAACTAGGAACCTGAGCTCCAAGGCTTCCCATTATCAATTATAAGTTCTTTATTGCCCCCGCATGGACCTTTTTGAATAGTATGTTTCTTCTTGTTCAGGTATCTATTATAGTTTTTGTTGATATTTTGCAAGCATCCACTACGTGGGTTTTTGTTATAGCTCCTTTACAAGGTTTAAAAGTAGTTACTTCTCTTAAGAAACCCTACATGGGTATTGCTCAAGATATATTTTTGTGTTTATGACATTAGGCATCCACTTAGCCTTCTCTACTATTGTTTGGTCCTTTTCATTCAGGTTGCAGCTGGCCAATGTGTAGGCATGTGTCATATTATGCTATTGTTTTAGATACCAGTTTATGTACTTGGGTTTGGGGCCCATTTAAACCCCACACTTAAACAATTTTACCTACCAAAAAAAATCACATTAATCCAAATTATAGGGTAGAACATAGATATTTCAAAGACATTGAATGCAGCAAATAGGAGTTATAAATTTAGATGTTTAGTAACACCTAATAATTATGGGATATTATTTATGGAAAGTTAATACTTGTAGAAATGATGATATTCAGGGCATCAAGTTTGGGGTTCCAGCTAAAATATTCAAACATTGCAATAATATATGCCAAAAAAACTCATGTAATGGTACAAGTGATAAGTTTGGATAAGTGTAATTTTATACTTGGACAGATTCTCAAGTATGAGAAAAATATTCTACTATAGGACATATGTCATTTACATGGTATTTGTTTCCCAGGGTTGATAAAAGTGAGATATTGTAATTGTTGTTATCATTGTGGACAAGAAAAGGTGTCATACTTTTGATCTAGAATCTGAGAAAAGAAACAAAAAAAGAATTATAAATGATGCTTGTGGCCACCAAAACCCATCTCTGAAACAATGCTCAATTGTGGTCATTATTAGAATGTACTACGGTGCTTTGAAACCAAATATAGATATGGCAGTGAAAATTATTATGGTAAAATATTATACATAAACATTTATGCAATTGGACTTTATTAAAGTCCAAACTTAGAATTAAAGTTTTTTTATTATCTTGTGTAAGGAAAAAAAATACCAAATAATGTAATACAAGGGGTGTTGGAGATATTACATGAATTAGTAGTATTAGTCTAGAGTTTAAGTTATTATATTAGGTGTGTGATTTATATTTTCCCTAAAATTATGTGTCTATGTGTAGGATGAGTCTAAATGTCATATAATAAAGTGTGCAAGTATGTAGTAGTCAAAAGTCATAAGTATGTGTCAAATATACAAGTGGAAAGATGTAAAGTGAAGCGACATGACAGTTTTATCTTTTGTGTGGAATGGGAAAGGATGTATCTCTTGGATATGTGAGGAGATCAATAGTCAAGTATTGAAGAGTCACTTAAAAGGTTATATTATGGAGACAACGCTCCATGTATTGTAATAAAATTTTGTATAATATCTTGTATATTTGATCAATATTATTGTGAGTTTCTATATTGAAACATTATTATATGCAGTGTTATATTGATCAAATATTTATATGCATTGATATTTTAATTTATATATTTCTAAATATTAGGACCTATGATTAAATCTAGCTAAAAAGCCAACAATCCAAGTAGTATTGAGGGAGATACGACCCTATGAAGTCAACCACCTAGAACAAGGGCAATGACAATTTTTCAAGTCATGACAAAATAAAATTATAGATATCTATTACCCAATATTTACATGATGGGAGGAGAAATCAAGGACTAGGGAATTATATAGTTTGGTCATTCTATTTGGACATAGAATTTATTTAGTTAAGTTTCATTTATCCCTTCATTATCTTTGAAGTTTTGCATGCAAATTATTATAGGTATATTTTAAAGTAAAATAATCACTATAGGATATTTTGATAAGTTTTAGTAGATATTGAGTTATAGTTCCATTTTTATGGATTGATTTATATCTAAATTCTTACAATCATCCCTAGTAGTAGAGGTTATGGAGGACCTCACAAAGCAGTGATCTTTGTTGCTCAAAGATAAGGTAATCATTGGTAAATTTAATGGGTTTTGGCTCCAAGAAAATGGATTGGTTGGAGATGGAAGTATTTAAGAGTGAGTCTATCCTTTCTTCCCAAATGTTTCTTCCTAGCTATTTTTTTCGAGGAAAGAGATAGAATACTAAAAGAGGGTCCTTGGTTTATGGGAAGAGCAGGACTCTTCCTTACTTTTTGGTATGAAGGATTTACACCTAAAAACATAAATCTATCTCTAGTACCAATATAGGTCAGGATGTACAGGTTTCCCATTGAATTATGAAAAATGGATACCTTAAAGGCAATAGATAACACTCTAGGAGAATTTTTTGAGATCTCAAAAACTACAAAAGATAGAGTCTTGGCTATTTATGTCTAGATGTTGATCATGATTGTAATCAATAAACCTTTAGTATAATCAATCATTCTTAAGTATGGGGCTAATTTGTGGACCCAAATAATAGATTATGAAAACATACCTTTTAGATGTAGAATATGTAATGATGTGGGGCATATTGAGAGATCATGCCCTAAGAAGAGTCCAGTAGAAACATATGTAGAAAACTATAAGAGAAACTTACAAACAGATATAGATGAGTATGGTTTTTGATTTCTAAAAACTAAGTCCAAATAGATGAAAATAAATAAATAGTGAAGACTAGTAAGTAAGGATATTGGAAGAAACACCAAATTTTTTGATACTTTAGCCTATGAAGAAAAAGCAAATCAGAGCTTGGAGGAAATGGTACAATACAATCAACATATTAACAAGGAACCATCTACTAAGTCAAAATTGATTTAGGGATGAACAATTATGTTGAACCTAAGGAATGCACCTCATCATATTTTGAATACTCTCTTTATGTACCATTAACCATTCATGAGAAGAAAAGTAACAGATAAAATGTAATGACAAATTTTAATACCTATATCATTAACAAGGAAACATAAAAAACGAGCAGGATAAGTCAAAATCTTCCTTAGAAAAACTAGAAGAGGATATATCTAATAAAAATGGAAGTTATTAAATAATATTAAGGAATAGAATAACAATATAGCCCCTACTAAGACATGATTACCATATCATGGAATATAAGGGATCCTAATACCCTCTCAAAGTAAATGTGTGTCAGGAACCTATGTTTAAGTAATAAGTCTGATATTCTTTGTATCTAGGACACTAAATTGAAAAAGGGAGAAGTTTCCAAAACTATAAAAGTAGTATGGGAAACATGTAAATGGTATGTTATGGATCTAGAAGGAGTATCAAGGGGAATTCTAACATGTCGAAATCCAATTAGAACCTCCTATGAAATCATTCATAAAACTAGGCTTTAGACAATCTCATTAGTCACATGTTACTTTGTAGATATTAATTCCATCCTTATCAATGTATATGGTCCTACAACTCAATCAGGTACATAGACATTATAGAGTAGGATTGAAGCCTTTTTAAGAATTAAATACCAAGAAATTTGATTCATGATTATAGGAGATTTTAATGCCATAACTAGGCTAGATGAAAATTTTGAGGAAATGAGGAATTTTACCCAAAGTATGAGATATTTATCAAATTTCATTAAAAATAATAATCTATGGGAGGTTGAGTTTAAATATGAAATATATGCATGGACTAAAAATAGTATAGGCTAGAATATAATAGCAAAAAAAATGGATAGATGCATACTCTCATATCATTGACTAGATGAAGGGACTCATGCTAAAATTAATAACTTGACAAGGATTGGTTTAGATCACTAGCCAATAAGAGTCAAAATGGTGGTAAGTGAACTCAAAAATAGATCACATTTTAAACATGAGCATATGTGGGAAGACCATCCTCAATGTTTTTATATGATAGCACCAAATAGAATTATTCAAGAAATTATAGGTTGTATATACTTCCAAGACAAATTAAATCAATGATATCTAAATTACAAGAATAGAACAAGAACACTTTTGGAAACATTTTTGAAAATAATGGACTAAAAGAGAAAATTTTAAAATTCTAAAAATATGAGCACAATAATCTTGGAGGAAAGGAATTTTATTAGTGAGTATCATAATATTTTGAGTAAGGGTCTGCAAGACTAAAAACTGCTTGGGAGGGAGGCTCTACAAGGTGACTTCCCATGGAAGTCATGTTCCTCTTACCTGCATCCTTTCCATGTCCCTATCCTAGGACTATGTTCCTTTCCCAGCTTCCTTGGCACCTTTCCCATCCTTTACAAAAGGTATGTGTTGTAGATGATATCCTTTTGGGGGGAGATCCTTGATCCATTGTTCTGCCCCTTTCCTTGCCCTAAGGTGGGAAATATTGTTCCATTTTTTGTTCCTCTGTTCCATCCTTTGGTGCTTGGGTTCTGGGTTGTGTTCAGTTTTTTCCCTAGGACTTTTCTTGGTGTTTTTATCAGGTTGTTTTTGGAATTATTCCTCTCAATTGTCCTTTGGGTTGCTTCATTTGTGGTTAGCTAGGTCTTAGGATTTTTGTCTTCATGAGAAGTTATGTACAGCATCCTTTTGGTTGGAGGGACCATACGTTTTATACTGTAGCTCTGCTCTTTGGATATGAAGTGGTTGCTCTTGGGGGATTTCAACTTCTTTCATGGCTTCAAGCAGGCCTCTGTTCTTCTTGTTGTTGAATCCTTTTAGGACTTTCTTTTTCATTTCCTTGAAGCTATTTGTTTATGGGTCTAAGGAATCTTGGCTTCATGAGAAGTTTTACACAGCATCCTATCGGTTTTACGGGTTACTATGTGCTTCCTACTATGACTCTACTATTTGGTTTCATGGTGTTGGTTCCTATAGGTTGTCAATTCTTTTTGTGACTTATGGGATGGTCCTCTGCTTTTCTTGTTGCTGATTCCTTGCAGGTTCTCCTTCTGTGCGTCCTTGAAGCTTTGGTGTTGAAGGTTGTCTATGGTGCCTGGTTGCTTCCTTTCATTTTGGGATATTTTATCAGTAGTCGTGGCTCCTCGTGACTCCTTCTTCCTGGATTATGGCACTTTCCTACATTTTATTCTGACGTGTTGTTCCACTGCTACTATTTCTTGAGTTGGGTCATTGTTTCTCAAAGACTTCCTCTTTCCTTCTTGAGGACTTCATTGCCTGGGAAGTTCCTCTTGTTCCTGTTCCTCTGATGCACCATCCTCCAAGTTGTTGTTCCACTGCATGAGGATTTCATAGCCTACAATTTTCCTCTTTATGCTGATTCATTTTTTTAGGCTTTCAAGGAGTGGTCTCTTCAATTTTCATGTGCGTGCACTATCCCTGTATGATTCTTTATGCTTCGTTGATTCATCCTTTGGTTAAAGGTGGATTTTTGGTTTCTTTCTAGTTTTCCCTTGTGTGGGAATTTGATTTCTCTCTCAGGATTTTTTCCCAAGGGTGGTTTCTGGTTTTCCCACCCTTGGGTTGTTTCAAATTTTAAAATCCTGGCTTTGTTTCATTTTCCTGCCCTTGGGAAGTTTCAAAATGGTTTTTAGTGAATGGGGTAGTTTGGCACTTTCTCCCACCCTTTGTTTGCTTCAAATACTTGTTTGGTGCCATTTGATTCAAATTTGGTTCTCTGGAGGGCTCTCCCTTCCTATCCATTTTTCCTTTGGT
Source organism: Wollemia nobilis (assembly GCA_028583015.1). NCBI lineage: Eukaryota > Viridiplantae > Streptophyta > Pinopsida > Araucariales > Araucariaceae > Wollemia > Wollemia nobilis. Next base: position 4,817,874 of record JAQPPZ010002458.1, read on the forward strand.
GCATAGGAAGTCATCTTCCTCTAGCACAAAGGATTGCGCCTTCCTCTGGAATTTAGGATTGTGCATCCCTTTTCTTTTTTGTGTTCCTCTAACGTTACCTTTTTTTACATTCTAATGTACTGTTTTGTAATCTGATCCTTTGTAATCAGGTTTTGGGATCCTTGATAAAAAACCACTTTTAATATAACCTACCAAAAAAATAATATTTTGAGTAAGGAATACAATTTTTGGAGATTAAAATTTAGATAGACTCTATTAAAACAAGGAGATAAAAACACAAATTTTCTTTATAGGATGGTGATAGTACAAATATTAGCATCTAGATTAAGTAGAATTAAATTTTTATAAGGGGTTTGTATTGTAGGCCAAAGCAAAATCAGAAATGAGGTAAGGTGTTTTTACTAGAATTTTCTACGATTGGAGGATATTGAAGTTCTTAATGATAAGCAACTACAAGAAGTACCTTCAATTATAATAGATGAAAAGGCAATAGAAAATTGATGGAGCTTAAATAAATTCACTCAACTCTTATCTCTTTTTATAAGGATAAATACCTAGGCCTAGATGTACCCTCTATAGAATTATATTAGCATAACTATGAAATAATGAAGGATTCTTTATTGGTGATAGTGGAACAATCTAGGGTAAAATAGTATATACCTTATAAAACAAATGCAACATGTCTTACCTTGATTCCAAAAAATAAGGATACGAATTGTTTATTCATTAAGGTCCATAAGCCTAAGTATTATGGAATATAAGATAATATTAAGAGTGATGGAAAATTAGTTAGGACCCCTTTTAGACAAAATTATTTTAGAAGAGCAAGGAGGACTTGTGAATGGGACACAAATTCTAGACACGATCATAGTAACTCATAAATTAATGTATTGAGTAGCTTCTAGAAAAGAAAGAGCAATGATATTTAAACTTGATATGAATAAATCATATGATAGGGTTAAATGGAATTTTATTTCTACAATATTAGAAAAAAGTTAGATTTGGAAATAAATGGGTCATATGGATTACAACTTTTATCTTTATAATATCATATTCAATGCTAACAAATGGGCTAGTAACAAAAATATTTAAAACAAAGAGGGGTCTTATATAGATATATCACTTGTCACCATATATGTTCATTATTATGGAAGAGGTAATGGGAAGGAACCTAAAGAAATCATTAAATGATGGGCTAATAAGTTGACTTAAGGCTAGTAATAACATTGACAACGTCACCTATCAATAGTTTGTAGATGATATAGCCCTATTTGGGAGGGTAGGAAAAAATGAGGCTAGAGCTTTGAATGACTTATTAAAGGAATATGAAACAATATTTGGGTAGAAATTTAATAGGAAAAATCTAAATTTTACTTCTAAACACTCCAGCTAGAATCAGAGTAGGGATATGCAAGTTGCTTCAAATGGAAAATTCAAATTTGCTAGGAATATATCTATGGATGCCCTTGTTTAAGGGAAGAATGAGGATAAAATTATCAAATTTTTCTATAAATAAAGTTTAAAGGTATGGAAAGGTATGGTTATTGTTAGCCAAAAGAGTGAAACTTATTAAATTAGTCTTATAGGTCATTCCAATATATTATATGTCCTTCTATATTGTGCCAAAATTGGTAGGAAAGAATTTAATATATATTATGTGATCCTTTTATGATTATGATTGCATGATAAAAGGAATATTCCTTTGGTTAAATAGAGCAAGGTGTGTGAGAAGAAAATTAAGGGATGTCTTAGTTTAATAGATCTTATGGATGCAAACTTAGCTCTAAGGGGAAAGGTAATTTGGAGATGGTATAAAGAGAGTCAAGGACAATCGGTAAAAATTATTTTTAGTACATTCATCCCAATGATCCAAGCTTAATATTTACTACATTCTCACTACCATATGGTTTTGCACCATAGAATAGTTTTAAAAACTAATTTATCTAGTGATTAAAGGTCTAATATGGATGGTGGGAACTAGATAAAAAATTTGCATTTGGATGGATACTTGGTGTTATAAAATATCACTCAATTTAGATCCAATTTTGAAACCATGGATGAGATTACTTCAAAATAAATATTGTGATAGGGTTTCAAACAATATGTACAAGTATTAGGAAGGAAGATAAAAATGGAAAGAATATTTTTACAAGTATACCAGATATTTTTTCTAAGAGGCAATTAAGCAAAAAGATAACAATAGTGATTATTCCAAGGGGAGTCAAGGATAAGTTGATTTGGGAGTTTAATAGCTTAGGAGAATACACAACAAGAAACATATATAATGTAAAGCACCAATGAAATAGAAATATCACAAGAATATGGAGAGATATTTGGGATATCTTGAGCATTCCAAAAGTCAAAATATTTATATGGCTAGTAGGTCAAAAGAAATTTTATCATGGGATAACCTAATGAAAAGTTATTTTTATGACCCCCCACAACGTATTCTATGTGAAAAGGAAGAGAGTATAAACCATCTCTTGGGACATTGCTAAATAGTCTAGGCACTATAGCAATTGATTATTAATATGTTTGGTAAATGCAAGGTGATGAATGAAAGAATTGAAGAATGGTTAAATGAATGACAAAGAACTTTGAAAGTGAGGTATTACATGTTGGAAATATGTTGAATATTTTCCATTTTATTTTGGTGGGGTTAACTCTAAAAGGTATTGGAAGCTCTTCATGTATCCTCATCAGGGTTCAAGGTTGAATTAAACCTCGAGTAGGGGTTTGAGGGTGGTAGCCCCCAAAAGTGGTTTTCCAGGGGTGGCAACCACTAGAGGAATTTTTAGGGTTTCTTAAGCTATTTTTAAATCCATATGGGCTATGTAGGGTTAAATATTATTTACCCATGGTATAGTAAAATCCATTATTATGTTGTTGTTATTTAATTGCACTTGCATTAGGGTTTGAAGAGAGATGAGAGATGAACATTATTATATTGAACATGGTTAAGTTTATACAATAAGGAGATATTATTGTGCTAGTTTTTTCCTATAAGGGTTTCCTAGGTAAAATATTGTGTTATGTGTGTATCTGTTATATTCTTCTTTTTTCCTTTGATTATGTATATACTATTTTTCTATATTTAGTTTATTAGGGCATTTTGCTCTTAATTTGGTATTAGAGTTAGTTTTTTTAGCTTTGTTTGAGATGTAAGGGTTTTCAACCCTATGATAAATTAATTATTGTGTGGTAGCTATATGTGAAAGAATCTAGGCGAAGAAAAATTATGGGAGACACATGGGTAGAGATTGAAAATTTTAATGAATAGAATTTTGAGTTATGAAAACTCAAGATGGAAGATCTTTTGGTTGATATATATTAGTGGATTGTGATCTTGGTAATAAAACCAACATCAAAAATATATGAGGATTGGCTAAATATTTATATGAAGGCAAATAATTCTATCATATTATGCTTATCTGATTTGATATTATTGAATGTATCAACAAAGACCACAACAAAGTTATTATGGGATAAGCGGGGAACTTTGTATAATATAAAGTCCTTGGTAAATAAACTCTTTATTTGAAATAAGTTGTATTCACTTTGGATGAATTATGGTAACTCTGTGGTTGAACATCTTGTAGCTACTTACCAAACCCTAACCCTTTCATAAAACCTAATCCACCTCTCCTCACCACTTGCTAAACTCTAACCCTTCATAAAAACTAATCCACATATTATTCCTACCCTAACCTTAAAAATTTTATAAAAACCTCATCACTTTTATGAATGGAGGATGAAAATCATGCCATCGCACTCATACCATCACGGTACCCACTTTTATGCAAAACTACTCAAACTGCCCAACTTGTTTTGGCATATCTCACTCATCCAGGATTAGATTGAGCTAAAATTTTGAGGGTAAGTTTTTTTTTTTTATTTGTGGAAAACATCCCAAAAGGGATGCCACTTTCGGGTAAGACCCAAGGAGGCGGGGGTATCCATTCCGCCAAAAATGCCCAGGACTCGGACCTGGCCTACCACCTTTGACATACTCAAGGAGCAAACAAACACACAAAACCAATTTAAAAATAAGTAAATAACAACAAAAATAATAAAATAAAATAAAAAACATGCTCCTTGAGTGTGTCAAAAACAAAAGCACAACCAAACACGCACAATAAGATAAAAGAAACCACAACACAAACCACATAGAAAAACACAAGAACCACATAACAAAACACAAACAAGACAAAAACAACAGAACACTACAAAGACATAACCCAAAAAAAACATGAAAAATAAACACAACCAAAACCTAAAAAATTAAAAAAATAAAATAAAAATAAAAATAAAAAAACAACCAACAACAGACAATAAACAAAAACAAAATACATAGAAAACACTCACACATAAAAACACGAAATAACACAAACAAAGAGAAACCCAAGAACAAGAACAAAAAAAACACAAGAACAATAACAAAAAACATAAAAAAAAAAAACAAAACAACAAAAACACAAGAACAACAAAAAACAACACAAAGAACACAAAAACAAAACAAAACAAAAGAACCCACCCACCTTAAAAAACTAAACAAAAAAACAAAAAAGAAAAAAAAAAATGAACAAAACAATGACCTATCTAGACCAGAAGACTATTAAGGCAAGAATCAACAGAGGAAACAAAATAAAGAATAGAATGAGCTAGGGAACTAAAAAAAAACTGAATGAACCAAAGAGAAGCAAAAAAAAAAACAAGAAGAAACTAGGTACCTTCTAAACTGGAGCCATCCAAAGAAATGATAGAAAGAAGAGCTTCCCTAATTTGAGAAGCCCACCATATAGGAGGGTGGCCATAACAAGTAAGATCACCTTTGTCCAAAGCCCAATTAGCTAAAGCATCAGCACTCTTGTTTTGATCTCTAACCACATGATTGTAATCAACTTTCAAAAATCCCATCTGGATTAACTGAATCTTCTCAATAATTCTTTTTATTCTCCAATCCACCTTATGATTCTTAGAAGGAGTCTTCAAGAGATTAATCATAAGTTGAGAGTCGGACTCAACTAACACCTTTTCCCATCCAACCTTAGTAGCCTCCTGAAGACCTCTGAGGATACCATACCCCTCAGCAAGGTTATTGGAAAGAATACCCAAATTCTCAGCAAAAGTAAAAACCAGGGAGCCATCTGAAAGTCTACCAATTCCTCCCACACTGGCTTTTCCAGGGTTCCCTCTAGAGGCTCCATCGGTATTGACTTTTCCAAAATCCTTAGGAGGAGGTTGCCAATTTCTAGTCCTATCCATCTTACTAATACTCACATTCCCTTTAAGTTGGTTGCCCTTAGAAGGTTTAATCTTCAATCTTTGCATCACTTGATCCCATCTTTGGTGGGAGTTTTGGGGGTGATTAAGGAGTTGATGGACTGATTCAACTAAGTTGGCTATGGTCTTTTGCCAAATATAGTGAATATCCTTCCTATCTTGATTAAAAATTTGGTTGTTCCTTTCATTCCAAATATTCCAAAGAAGAATGGTAGAACCCATCCAAACTAAGCGCCTAATAAAATGATCAACACCCTCTTGATTAGGCCAATCCCTCCAAAGTTGTTCAAAAGTAAAAAAATTGGACCACTATAAGCCAAGTAAAGTGGCCATTCTCCTCCATAGCTCAGAGGCTAAAGTACACTCAATAAAAATATGGTTGATATTTTCTACATTCTCTTCACACATTTCACATCTAAAAGGGCCATGAAAACCATGCTTCATAAGTTGCTCACCAAGTAAGCACCCTACGATGCAATAAAAGCCAATTAAAGAACCTCACCTTAGGCCAGAGCTTTTGAGCCCACAATCGAGAAAATATGTTAGAAGAATGGTTGGGATTATTATGGCATAAGGTCAAATAACCTTGAGCAACTGAATACTCACCCTTAGTAGTGTTGTTCCATCCAAAACAATCTTTTTCATGGGACCAAGAGAGGGATCTCATATGAAGGATGCCTTGGATATCTTGTCTTTGCATTTCTAGGATTTGAATAGGCCAGTCCTCAATAGGGATCCAATATCTACCAACATTTGAATTACCAGTATGGTACCGATAGTAATTAGCCACCTTTATCCAATTAGCTCGGTGAAGCTCCTCCATCCAAGGCCTCCAATCGGGAAACTGAGTTATCAAAGGCTTGTGACCATCCCAAGAATCTGTCCAAAAATTTGCATGTTGACCATTATGAATGATCCAAAATAATTTTTTCTTTATCAAATCCTCACCAGTCTTAAGAACTGCTAAAATGGGAGAACCTTTGGTAGGAAGTTGATAGCGAACAAGGTCTTCGAGGACTTTTGTTCTCAGCATATTTAGCATGGAGATTATTGGCCCAAAGAGCATTGGGGTTATGCAACATCCTCCAATATAATTTAGCAGCTAAAGCTTTGTTGTTATTAATTGAAGACCAGAATCCTAACCCCCCTTCACTCTTAGGAAGACATAAAGTATCCCATTTCACCAAGGCCCATTTTATTTTCTCCTTAGTACCACTCCAAAGGAAACGATGACTGATTTGATCCAATTCTCGAAGAACAGACCTTTGGGATATTCAAAATGGAAGAAACATAAATAGGAATAGCTTGAAGGACTGATTTTACCAAGGTGATTCTACCCCCAGAAGAAAGCCACTTGTTGGTCCACTTTCCAATTTTCTTCTTGACTTTGTCCAACAACCAATTCCAATATTTATTTTTCTGCCTTTGAATATTTATGGGAATACCTAAATAAGTGATTGGAAGAGAGGTCTTCTTATATCTTAATTTATCCAAGACCATGGATTCCTATCTAGCAGAGCAGTGAAAGAAAATAACTTTAGATTTGTCTTCATTGATCAACTGCCCAGTAGCCTTAGAAAAATAGCTAATGATTTGCTTAATATTAGAAGCTTCCTTAACTGTAGCTTTACCTAAAAGAGTAGAGTCATCCACAAATTGAAGATGAGAGATAGGTCTAGCTCCATGAGCAATGGTAACTCCCTCAAGGGTTTTGTTTTCCCTCTTTTTGGTTATAGTCCTACCCAAGCATTCAGCAAGAATGATGAATAAATAAGGGGATAGCGGGTCACCTTGCCTAATACCTCTGGAAGATGGGAAAGACTGAGAAGGCCTGCCATTGATAAGAACTAAGTAGGAAACTGAAGAGATACATCCCATAATCCAATCCATCCAATCCTTAGAGAAACCAAATTGCCTCAAAACTTTGATAAGGAAGTGCCAATCCACTCTGTCATAAGCTTTGGATAAGTCTAACCGAATGAACATGGAAGGAGAATTTTGCATATCCATGGAATGGATGGCTTCCTGAGCAAGAACTATCTCATCTACTATTTGACGTCCTTCCACATAACCCCCTTGCTCTGGGGAAATAATCTTATGCAAAAGAGGCTTCAACCTTTTTGCCATGATTTTAGTAATGATTTTGAGAAGAACATTACATAAAGCAATAGGTCTAAAAGCTGAGATATGATCAACCTCTTGAGATTTTGGAACAAGAGTAATATAAGTTTTATTGATAACCTTCAAAATTTCTTTGGCTTTCTTGGCTTCTTCCACCACCTCTAATAAATCAACATGAAGGATATCCCAGAACTCTTGGTAGAACTCAATAGGAAAACCATCAGGACCTGGGGTTTTCCCTTTTTGCATTTTAAAAACTACTTGTTGAAGCTCATTGATAGTAACAGGAGCAGTCAAAATAGAGTTCTCCTCAGAAGTGATAAGAGAAGGGATTGCTTGAAGAACATTATGTTGAGAAGCTGAGTCAAGAGGAGTAGCAGCAAAAATATTGGAAAAGTAATCAACAACAATAGAGTTCATGCCATCCCAAGTATAAACAACATCTCCAGAATCTGATTTTAAGGAAGAAATAAAGTTGTGAGATCTTCGAGCTAGAAGAGATTTGTGGAAGAAATTTGTGTTTCGATCTCCTTCTTTGAGCCATTGAATTCTAGATTTTTGCTTCCATAAGATTTCTTCTCTTTTTTCCCATTCCTCTAACCGAGTTGTGAGTTTAATTTCATCTGCACTTCTCTTCTCTGTGAGGCCATCTAAACGGATTTTCTTATTCAAATTTTCAAGATGAGCAATAACTTCATGTTTTTTTTTATGAACATCCCCAAACTCTTTCCAGTTCCAAGTCTTGATTTTGGATTTAATGTATTGTAGTCTTTTGGCAAAATAGAACATCTTAGTCCCATGCCTAGGTTTACCTTCCTTCCACCATTGTTGCACATGAGGTCTGAAGGAAATGTCTCTAAGCCACATTAATTGAAAATGAAAAGGAGAGAAACTCACATTGGTTTTCCACATTTCCACCATGATCGGCCAATGATCCGAACCAGACATTATTAAGAGTCTTCACTTTAGGAATGTGACCATGGATTAAGAAATTTTCAGAGAGCAAAAACCTATCCAATCTCTCCATTATACAAGCTAAGCCTTGCCTTCTGTTAGACCAAGTCATAAGGCCATTATCTCGGTTGGATATCCACAAGATGGAGGTTTGCAATATATTCGCTCATGAGGTCGGTGCTTTTGTCCAAATTTCTATTTCCCCCCTTTTCTCATCCAGAGAGAGGATGGTATTGAAATCTCCTCCGATCAAGATCCAAGCTTTAGGAAAATGAGAGATAATATGAGTAATATCCTTCCACTATCTTCTTTTTTCCTCCAAAGAAGTCGGAGCATAAACGATGAATGCAGAGCATAATCTGGTTGGAATGTCTACTTTGAATAGCTATAGCCAACAAACCCCAACTGCCAACCATATGGTGAATAACTACCTCTTTTGGGTCCCAAAGACAAGCAATGCCACCCGAAGTCCCTTGGGAACTGAGGGAAACCACTTTTCCAGATGGCCAAATTTTACTGGCAATTAAGTCCATATCCTCCATTGACATCTTTGTTTCTTGAAGGAAAACAAGATGTGGATGATTTATCTGAATCATTCTTCTAATTTCATTTTGTTTTGAAAGACTCCCTTTGAGTCCTCTAATATTCCAAGTGATGATCTTCATTAATACCAGGGCTAAAAAATTTGGGAAGGGCATTAATCTTACCTTCCTCTACAAGCTTTTCACCTTCTTTTACCATATGATATTGATTGGTCTTGCGACCTACTTTTTGATTAGAATCCATCTTCAATTTTTTTCCCTGTTTCTTGACTTATTCCAATTGAATCTGAGATGGCTTCTAACCTTGAAGAATGCTCGTACACAACCAAAATTTTACTAGATGGTTCAACGGAGTCTATATTGGGACCTGCATTATTTGAAGTTTTGACATTTGAAATATTGTTTTTCTTGTGTAAATTTTCTCCTTTTTTTTCTGTTGAAAACCTTTGATTTGTTGGTTTGTCTCCGAGTTCTTCCCTTCATATTTAAATTGTGTTTCTAAGATTTCAGTTTCCATTATTTCCTCTTCCTCACTTGGGACATCATTTGTGGAAAGGATTTCAAACATATTAGCAGATGACTTTGATTGATCCTTCATAACTGGTTTTTTCTGAGTGTTCTTCTTCTTAGGTATTTGGAAACCTGATGAGTTTATATCTTCTTTCTTTTGATCAAGAATTTTATTTGGGCAAGCACTGGCCAAATGACCATATTCATGGCAAATTCTACAACGAAAAGGAATGTTCTCATAGTCCACTACTTGCTCCCAAGTGTCTTCCCCAAATTGTAATGTGATATTTTTAGGTAGGGGTTTGTCAAAATCCATTAAAACACAAATTCGAGCATAAATAATATGTTCAAAATTTTGAGTACAATCAAGCAGTCATCATAAAAGTTCCTAAAGAGTTTCCAATTGAAGAAAAAATAGTAGGATTCCAAAATTCAATAGGGAGGCCAAAGAGTCTAACCCACATGGGAGCTATAGAAGGCATCTCTTCTTCGGCTTTAAATTTAGTATGCCGGGGCTTCATGAAAAGCCCTGCCCTTCCAAAAAACCAAGGACCCCCTTGAAAATTTTTCTCTCTATCTTCATTATTAGCAAATAAAACAAGAAAATAACCATTTGGATAAATAGAGATTTGTAACTCACCTTTAGTTTTCTAGATTTTTGCAGCCCATACTTTGAAAGCAGATAGACTCGGACGAAAACCCACGAACCGACAAATTAGTCCTCTTTTTTCCAAATCTTCAATGCCAATCTGAATGTTACCCATATCAAGCTTAACAATAGGAGTTCCATCAACTGCTTTAAGACATCCCGACTCCATTTTCTTGGGATCAATCTTAGGCATTCTTAGAGGTTTATGGGAAGCCCTAATATTGATATTAGCATTGGTCTGAGGCTGTCCACCATGAAGGGCATCCCTAAAATTCATTTTTGGGACCGAGTCTTCGAAATTCTTACCCTTGACAGGGGTTTTCACAGTAGAATTATTTTGTGGGTGCACCTTAGCACCAGATTCACTTGAGATATGAGCCATTTTTTGATCAACTACTTGAAACTTGTTTCGTGATCTCTTTAATCCTTGCCCTAGACGTCGTGGAAAGGTATGGTTTTCACTTTTATTTTGTGCAGCAAATTGGAAGTCGTTGTCACTCAAGTTCACAGTATGATCTGTTGAAAGACAAATTTCTAACCCATCTTGTATCCCCTACAACATTTCCTACTAAAATATTGAGCATAAACCACAAAAATATTGGCCGCTAGGGCCCGAAGGCCCTAAAAACCAACCTCTGGAGCTGCTTGCACTCAACCCAGATGAAACCCTCGCATAGTCGCTTGCCAAATATATCGTTCACACATAGGGATGTGCTAGGATCTGTGTTGCTCCAAATGATATGAAAATTGGTGGAGACGTTCTAGGGTTTTTCAGGCATCTACCCTCAAAATTTTAGCTCAATCCGAGTCCGGATGAGTGAGATATGGCCAAAACGAGTTTGGAAGTTTGGGCAGTCCTACGAAAAATGTCTAATCAATTTTGACCAGTTTCTCCCTTTGAGAATACATCAAATGGAGCATTGAATTGAACTTTCACTACGAGTGACACAATTAAGTTTTTTTTGAACAAGATATGGGATTAACATGATCAAGAATTTTGGGGTAAAGTTTGAGGGTAAGTTTTTGATAAACCCTAGAACATATTCAAAAAATTTCATACAATTTGGATCAATATAGATCCATTAAGAAAGAGGACAAAATCATACCATAACACTGCCCACATTTGTGTAGGATTTCTCAAACTGCCCAAATTATTTTGGCCATATCTCACTCATCAAGACTTGGATTGAGATGAAATTTTTTGGGTATATTCCTAAAAAAACCTAGAACATATTCACCAATTTGCATATCATTTGGAGTAATAGATACCCAAACACAACCCTATATTTTAATAGGATCATATTTAACCATCAACGAACCTCGATCAGAGTAGATAAATCAGCAAGGTTTTATATTTTATTATTTTTTGCTTTTTGCACTTTATTTTCATGTTCTATAAGTATTTACATTTTAGGTTTATATATATTTTACCTACATTAAAAAGGGTCTCACACAGTGTAAGTCCTTCATATGTTATTAACTCTCTTTTAGCAAGATATGTGTGTAGATGACAGGTTCTTAAGTAGCTACTAAAGCTACGATGGCCCGCAAGGATATTCAAGCCCATCCAAACAACTAATTTTAGAAGAGAAGATAAACTAAAACCATATTTATTTGATTAAGAAGAAGGGGTTTTCTTCCTTTTTATCATTGTATTTTTAGAGCAAGCAAATGTTGTAATCATACCCCTACATACTTGGGGTAATTCATTGTAAAAGGAGATCAAGGCTCCACTATATCTTAATACAAAATCTATTTTTATTTGCACATTGCTTGTCCTTATTTTTCATTGCTTGGTGTCTTCTTTATTTGCTTACACATCTTAATGTGTTTAACATCGTGGTAAGTCAATTAAACTCTATTGAAGCAAAAATGGATGAAGAGGAAAAGTGTATTACTTTACTTTTTTCATTACCTAATTCATGGGATAACCTTGTTATGGCTATCTCCAATACTACTTCTACAGGTTGAAAGTAGAGGATATAGTAGGAACATTGTTATCTGAGAAAATGAGATGAAAATATTCTAAGAATTATCATTAGAGTGATGCCTTGGTTGTGAGAGGTCATTCTCAAGAAAGAAGCAAAAGAAAATTAAGAGAAAGGAAATTGAGATCTAGGGGTAAATTTGTTCCTCCATAAAAAATAAAATTTTGGAAGTGTGGTAAAATAGGGTATTATAAAATATACTATAGATAGAAAAAGGTTTATAATAGTTTATCACAAGGTGAAGGAACTTCTATAAAAATGAAGACCACAAATGAAGATTCAAGGGACTTGTTCTTATCTGCAATGTGCTCAAGTGAATGCCATGACTTATAGTTAATTGACTCAAGTGTTTCCTTTCATATGAATCCTCATAGGGAGAGGTTCTGTGAATATGAAAATATAAATGGAGGTGAAGTATTTATGGGAGACAATTCAACATGTAAAATAATATGTCGAGCAAGAGTCAAGTTGAGGTTAAAAGATGAAAGAATTAAAAGCATTTCTAATTTATTCCATATTTTGGGTTTGGCAAGAAATATAATATTTCTTAGTAAAATTAATGACATGAGTGTGACTATGGTATTCAATAAGGATAGCTACAAGATGATCCAAGAAGTCTTGGTGTTGGCAAGGGGAGTTCGTACAGGAACTATGTTCAAACATGAGGCTAGCATTGTAAGTATTGATAGCAATAAATCTTTATTTTTAGAGGATAATAATATGGTAGAAGTGGATATGATTATTCCTATAGTGAATATAATGTTGTGGCATCATTGCACGAGGTATTTTTGTGAGAAAGACCTTCAAACATTAAAAATGAAAGGTATGGCTGAAGGAATTTCTAATTGCCCATTAAATTTTTATTTTTGTGAGCATTGTATTTTTGGAAAGCAAACCCAAGTCAAGTTTCCTAGTAGTGCTACAATATCTAAAGGAATTTTGCATATACTTCATAGTGATATGTTTTTACCTATAAAATTACCATCGTTAGGTAAATCTATCTATTTGTTACATTTATAGATGACTTTTCAAGAAAGACTTGGGTATATATTTGATGAAAAAAATTAAAATTTTCAATAAATTTAAATATTTTAAGGCTCTTGTAGAAACTTTGATAGAGAAAAAGATAAAGGTTTTGAGACGTGACAATGGTGGTGAGTATTTCTCTAATGAATTTGAGTATTTTTACAAGGACTATGGAATAGAATGGTAGAAAATAACTTTGTATACTCCACAATATAATGGAGTTGCATAACGGATGAACAAAACATTGATGGATAAGTCTAGAAGAATGCTAAGTGGTGTAGGGTTAGAAAGGAAATTTTGGGCAGAAGTCATGTTAACTACTTGATACCTCATCAATATATCTTCTACCTCAACTTTTGTGGACAAGACTGCATGGGAAATATGGATTGGTAAGAAACCCTCTCTCAGTCATATAAGGTTTTTTGGTTGTGATACTTATATGTATGTTCCAAAAGAGAAAATAACTAAGCTAGACTATAAATATAAAAAATACATATTTGTGGGTTATAGTATCGGTGTTAAAGGATATAAGTTGTTGAACTCAAAAACATAATAGACTTTTTATAGTCATAATGTGATCTTTAGAGAAACAAAAGGGGTTCCAAAATAGGAAATGTTGTTAGATTATTTCATATCCTAAGTTGTTATTAGGATAATTTGTGTGGCTGAGATCAACTCAATTTGTTATGATGTGATGGATCATATTGTACACCTTTGCTATTTAAGCAAGGTTCCTTTCATAGAATAATAGGATTTTTTTATTTCTCCAACATGGTATCAGAGAGGGCTTTCTTTGCTCTGTGAATCAGATGGGGATGTTCCTCATGGGAGGATTTCCCTTATGAAAATCCCCCCTTCATTTTGTTTTCTTTTTTTGACCATTTGTTTTCAAAAAAATGGGGGAGTATGCTCTCCATATTTTGATGGATCATAAACCAGATGTTTAATGGAAAAATCCATGACTGGAAATTTTGTTAGTGATTTATTGAGAGGTTAGTTGCTTATCGAGAGATTCTGCATTGGCTTTAAAAATTTTTTTGATCTACTATGTCAGGTCATATATCAGACCCTATCTCATTGCAAGGTGATTCTCTCTATTTTTTGAAGAACCTATTGGATATCTGCTATTAGAAGGAAAATATATTTGTAACATATGGTGCAGTTTTTGTAGACTGTAGATCAAAGACCTTTTGGTTACATATCCCATGATAGCACTAACAAGTTTTCAGTCTCTTTGAAGCACAGATCTGCGTATTCAAGGACACCTTTTTTTTTTAGTCATTTTCTTTAGAATAAGCCATATCACTTCCAACATTTCCAGGTTCAACTTTAGTACTGGTATAAAAATCCATCTTGGATATCAAGTCATTTTCGGGATCAAACTCAATAGAGCTAAATCCATGTTTCACATCCAAATTTGAGCAATCAAGTCATGGATAATAGCAGGCCCTTTCTATGAGCAGTAGTAGTAGTAAAAATTCATTTCTTAAAGCTTTAATTTAATTATAATCAATATTAAAATATCATGGCTGGCCCGATCCTTCATGCCATCGTTTCACAAAGGAAAATCTTCTGACAAGAAAAAAAATTGAGAAAATATCAGCACCAAAAAATGACCCTGGACGAGGCATGAAGGAGGATCTCTTAGATCTCACATGGAGCTTCACCAAGTAACTCTGGGGTGTAGCATCATTCCTCGTACCGCCCTCAGGAGCCAACACTACGAAACCCCTGAATGCAGATTTATCCATCCCAAGTTCAACCCATCACTGAGTTTTCCCTCAAAAATTTTGTAATCGAAGCCCGCGGATTGGGCACCAATTGAGGCCCATGGTTGAGGTGAGGCTTCACCTTCGAAATAGGCAACAAAGAACACGTCAGGGCTGGAGGGAAGCCACAGTGACTTTGTGGAAATCAAGATGGGAATATCTAGGTTTTCATCTAAGCTGGATTTGATTTTGCTATCGTTTAAAAGAGAATCTAACATCAAGGAGGAGGAAGATGATTATGAAGGAGAGGGTTATTTTGAAGAACAATTTTTTTATTATATTCTATATCATAGAACATGGGAGAGCCAATCAAAGTCGATATTCTTTTTTTATACTATATTTATTGTTCAAATGCATAAATCTAGTGTCTCGAATAGATGATAAAAGTGTTTTTAGTAACTTGGTTAGGGTATATATTTGTATCATATTCTACCATCAAAATATTTTGTCCAGCATGGACTACTATGGAAAAAACTCTAATGCTCACAGACAATGGAAACCAGAAAGTTTGATTAATTTCAAACATAGAGGTATGAAGCAGTAATCAACCAAGGTGGAGAAAAATATGATGAGTGCATGACAGCATGCCCATCAAACCAGCTAATTTCATGACAAATCGACGTCAACAGTGCTAGTAGTTATAAAGAAGCAACAGATCGCACATGGAAATTTGTGAGTTTATGGAATCAAATCCTTACTGGCGGGGAATATTTTCTTCAAGGACTCTATGTTTGTGTCCCAATCAATGGATAAGTGGTGGCAATAGTATCACATCAACAAAATTTTATGGATAGTAAAAAAAATTAGCGGTGATCAAGCGGTGCATCACTAACTGGAAGTGAATGAAGAAAATCATAAATTTATGACAATAGATGTCATCATGACTTGCCACAAAAATTAATATTTTATGAGCTTGAACATCTATGCTAGTAAGCTCGAATATTTGTGATGCAACATGGTTGATTGTTTCAAATAGGAGATTTAATGGTGCAAGGTTAAAGATTGCATTAATTAATGGAGCCTCGGGAGAATATCCACAACACTGAATTTCGGTTCCAAAAAACCTGATGAAGTTGACCGTATGGCCCACATGATATCCATTTTTGGCCATGTGCTAATAGTTACAAAGTTTTTTAAAAAATATTTCAAAGGGAGAATTTTTTTTAATTTAGAATATTCTTTTTTTAAGAGATAATTTAAATCAAAGGAGGCCCATGTAAAATTTTTAAAAACATTTTTTTATTCCAATTTTCGGAATATTCCCTTGTGAGGGAAAGGAGAAGATTTTTGTTTTTTCCTGCAAATAAAGGCATCATTGACACCTAATCATAGGGGTATTTATAGTCATTGGAAATGTTTTTCTAAAATGGACATATTAGTGGTGTCCAATTGTAATTTTGAGGTTGTTCCATTTGTATTTTTTAGCCTCAAATATTATTTTATCATGGAGTGCACTCTCGATTGACCCCGACACTCCTAAGGCAAATTGTATGTGATCCTAGTATCTAGTCACCTTCTCTATATCACATGGAATATGTAGTGCCTAGTTACCCATGCATTCTAGTAGGATGAGGAGGTCACCATAAGGACATATTCAACAACTACTTTGGTGCCCTTTCATTTTTTATTCCCTTATTTTAAGTTGTTTGTCCACACATTTTGGACCTTGTTATCAACCCATTGTGTTCATATAGGTGGACACCACATAAATGTGCTTATGGGGTCAATTTTGGACTACCCTTGCCATTGTGGTGCTTCTTTTTCCATACTATATTCACACTCTCATTTTTTGATACACTTTGGTTTCAAGAGTTTTACTTTAGTGACTTTTTTCATGGTTCACAGCCTTGATCATTGTTGCAGGTACCAGTCTGGGAGTGAGATTTCATTTAGTTTGACAACAAGGCTTCTCTATTTTTTGAGACATCTCATGGATCCTTTGCAGGCTTCTTGATGGAATTTTTCCTAGGGGGGTTGAAGAGGACATCTTCCTCTCCATCCTCCTTCCACATCTTCCTTCTTCTTCTTATTTTTTGGTAGGTGGTTTTCTTCCTTTCTCCATTAATTTTTCATCATCTCTCCAGAAAAATTTCTTGTGGATATATTGTACATTTCATGACTCATATATGTGGATATGCCACTTCTTTGATTTTGTTGTTTTTTCAATACCTCCTAGTTCCACTTAAGATAGGGTGTTAGAGATATCCTAGTACCACTTAAAGGGGTGTTAGAGTATATCATATCCTAATTTTTTACTAGGATAATTTGTGTGGCTAAGATCAACTCAGTTTTTTATGGTCTGATGGATAGGATTGTACACATTTTCTATTTAAGCAAGATTCCTTTCATAGAATAATAGGAAAGTTTTATTTCTCCAACAAATGCAACCAAGCAAAGAATATTAAATAATTCAAGTAAAATTGGAATAGGATGAACAACCTATGGTATAACATGGTGCTACAAAAGAATATGAACTATAGAGAGAGTTTTAAGAGAAAATTTTAGAGGAAGAAGGTGAGGAGGGATCTGAAGATGTAGAATCTAGAACTCCAAGTTTGAGGAGATAAGATCAAGTGAGAAAACTCCCAGAAAGGTATAGCCCTTCAAATATTTATTTTGTATTTAATATATAAGTTATTGATGAAGAACCCAAGACTGTAAAGGAGACACTTAAGTCAAGTAAGAATAAGTCTTGGAAAAGGGCTATGGATGAAGAAATGGGGTCCTTGGATAAAAATAAGATGTGGTACTTGGTGAAATAACCCCTTGGAAGAAAATCAATTGATTGTAAGTGAGTATTCGAGAAGAAGTACAATTTAGAAGGAAATTTGATGAAGTACAAGGCTCGCCTGGTAGCAAAAGGATTTTCTCAAATTGAAGGAATTGATTTTAGTGATATTTTTTCTCCTATGGGTAAACTAACTTCAATTAGATTCATGTTGTCTATTTCTACTACTTTTGATCTTGAAATAGAATAGATGAATGTAAAGACAATATTTCTATATGGTGAACTTCATGAAGACATATATATCACAACCAAAATGTTTTAGGGTAAAAGGCAAGGAGGACTTTGTATTCAAGTTGAAAAAATCTCTTTACGGCTTGAAGCAATCTCCAAGAATGTGGAACCAAATATTTTATAGGTTTTTTTTTACGCTTGGGCTTGGAAAAATAAAAGTGGATCCATGTGTGTATTTTAAACAATAAGGTAAAAAATTTGTTATCATTATTTTGTATGTGGATGACATGTTGTTAATTGGTAACAATAAGGAGATGATAAAGTCACTAAATCTCAATTATATTTTAAATTTTGTATGAAGAATTTAGGTGTTGCAAAATTTATCTTGAGTATGGAAATAATAAGGGATCGTGCAACTACAAAGTTGTGGTTAAATCAAAGAAAATATGTTGATCTGATACTACAAAGGTTTAGGATGTATGATTGTAAACAAGTATGTACTCCATATCCTATTGTTAAAAATTTATCTATCGAACAATATCCTAAAATAGATGAGGAAATTAAAAAAATACATCATGTTCCTTATGCTAGAATTGTTAGTAGTTTGATGTATACAATGGTTTGTACTAGACTTGATATTGCACATGTAGTGGGAGTAGTTAGCAGACATATGTCCAATCTAGAAAAGGAACATTGGACTATTATGAAGAGGATCTTCAAATACTTACCTATAACTTCAAACTATGTTATCTATTACCAAGAAAAATTTGGAGATAATAATATTGTAAATCTACAAGGTTTTGTGGATGTTGACTATGTTGGAGATCTATACAAGAGAAAATCCACAAGTTTTATGTTCAAACTATTTGGAGGGGCAGTAAGTTGGATGAGTAAAAAGTAATTAGTGGTTTTTTTGTCCACAACAAAGGTAGAGTACGTTGTAACAACTCATGCCTATAAATAAGTAGTGTGGCTATAGAGGTTGTGTTCAAAATTTGGTCTTAAACAGAAGGTTATAAGAATTAACAACAACAATCTGAGTGTAATATTTCTACCCAACAATCCTAGTTTTCATGATCAGTCAGAACATAGTGATATCAAGTACTATTTTGTGAGAGAGATGGTTGAAGGGAATTGAGTTATGCTAGATAAAGTTTATACAAATAAAATGTTGTTGATTCATTAACAAATATTGTACCTGCTTAGAAATTTTCTTGGTGTAGAAGATATATGGATATGGTTGCCCTTAACAGTTGATAATGGTAGTTTTTGGCTCCTATAGAAAGCATTCAAAAAGAGGGAGAATGTTGGAAATATGCTAAATATATTTCCATGTTATTATGGTAGGATTAATGCTAAAAGGTATTGGACACTCTCCATGTATCCTCATCAGGTTTTAGGTCTAGGCCAGCCCTTAAGTAGGGATTCAAGGGTGGAAGCCCCTGATGAAATTTTTAGGGTTTCTTAAGATATTTTTAGACTCATATGGGCTATTTATGGTTAAATATTTTTAACCCATGGTTTTTCACCTATGGTATTGTAAAACCTATTCTTGTGCTATTGTTATTTAATTTCACTTACATTAGGGTTTGAAGAGAGATGAGAGATGAATGTTATTGTAATAAATATGGTTAATTTTATGCAATAAGGAGATATTACTATGCTAGGTTTCTTCTATAAAGCTTTCCCAACTGAGAAATTGTGTTATGTGTGTATATGTTATCTTTTTTTTTTTTCCTTTGATTATGTATTTACTATTTTTTCTAGATTTAGTTTATTAGGACCTTTTGCCCTTCATTATAGACAATCTAGGATACATAAAAAGATATACTATTTTGGATTGTATGGCTCAAAAATAACAAAATAATTTTTAAAGTAAAGGAAAGCAATTTATAGGTAATGAAAAGGAAAAATATTTTAACCATAAAGAAGTCTAAACTAGTCCTATCAACTCAACTAATCCCTAATATCTAAGCAGAGAGCCTTGATAGATGGATTCAAGTTATCAATTGGAATTATGATGTCAGGTACATGAGAAACAAAAGGAAGGAAAAATTATAAAGTGAAAACCATCAAATGCAAAGTTGGTCAAATTGAATTTTAATGAAGCTTCTAAAGAAAATATAGGACCAATAGTAGCAGGAATAATAAAAAATAATAGGAGTGATATCTTGACACATTATGCTTTCAGTAGTGGATTTAAGAGTAATAGTGAAGCTAAAGCTTGGATGGCTTTGGAAGGATTAAAAAAATGTAGACAAATAAAATGAAACAAAGTATGGATGGAAGGTGATTTACTAATATCAATAAATGTAATTTTGATAAAAGCAAAGGCTCCATAGAACATACAAGAAATAATTGTGGAAATACAAGACCTTACTACAGAGTTTGAAAAAATTAGGTTTACACATATAAAGGGAAGGTAAAATGTGCAAATAGGTTAGCCAATAGATGGGTTTTAATAGACGATCATGAAGTTAAATTATATTTTCCATGGCTAGAGGAAGTATTAGGTTTAGCTGAAGTTGACAAGAAAATTTTGAAATAAGCAAATTCAAAATAATGCTTTAGATGATTACAAAATATTTTAAGGGATCCATTTGTAGATCAATGCATTTGAGAAAACTATTAGTTCAAATTTGGTAAAGTGGACTATGATTTTGTGAAGTTAGTAGAAGTTTGGTATGTTGAAATGAAGATGATATCAAATGGACTTCATGGTTAAAAGGATTATTTGATTTTTTGGTTGTTGATTGGATTATGGGATAGAGTATGGCTTGAAAATTTTGAATTTTTAAGACTCATAAACTATTTATTAAAATAATACCATTATGATTTGTTAAAATGCCATTATAATATTAATGAGACTCATTTCATAACTCATTAAAATGATGAAATATTTTTTAATTTTTATTTGGGATTAAAATAAATTCCACTTGTAGTATATAATGGCCCATATTTTATTTATTATGCAAATATATCTCTTGATAAGATTTAATTGTGAACTTTCAAATTTTTGAGATTATAGTTCTTGTGGTTGCACTTATGCTTCACAAAGGAAAATATAAATCTAGAGCTATTAAAACGAACTATGATACAATGTGTAGATATTAGAGGTGGAGTTTTGATACTGTAAATGCTACTACAAGAAAATGTCAAGAAGGATGCTAAACTCTAGAATATTTTCATTTGCAAAGAAAAATGAAGAAGATACAAAAAATGAAAATGAACTTAGAATTTTTATGAAAAATAGGTATCTAGCTATAGCAACTCTATTGAGATGAGGAATGAGTCAGTTTGTAAACTCTCAAGCTCTAAAGGAGAGAGTTGTGATTTTTCAAGGGTGGGGGACCCAAGTAAAATCCCTTTGAAAAAAAATTATGTTTGCTTGAGGTTAGCATTTAATTGGGGATTTGGTATAACTATAAATACCTTCAATGACTAGTCTATTGTATCAGTTTGTGATGTGAGATCATGGAGGTGACTATAGGCACCCACATTATATCAATTTTTATTGATTATCTTTATTTGTCTTATTTTTCTTTCTTTCTCTATTTTCATCTACATGATATTTTATTTTGCTCTTGTTATTTTTCCGCATATAACTATGTTGAATTTATGTTTCAAAATATTTGTGGAAAATATTATGAGTTCCAACATAAGTGGGACTAAGTCAAAAAATAAAAATAAGAAGTGATGATGAAAATGGTATCAATGAATGTTAGAGATATGAATAAGACCTCCTAAAAAAGAGTTACTAAGAAATTAATAGGTTGTTATAGCTCTAAGTTTACTCTAATAAAAGAAAACAAAACTAGGTAGTGAGGAATGTAAGGATACATTGGAAGATGGAGGATTTTTGACAATTTCTTATAAAAGGAGATTCTAGAAGTATTACAATAATATGGGATAAACACAAATGAGATGGAAAATTACTAGAAATAAAAAAGTAATTAATTTTTTGGTCTATTTTGTAGAAAAGAGAAAAACATCAAGTTGGGGTTATAAATGTATATGATCCAACAATAGTTATTCCTCGTGAAAGATGTTGGAAGGACATAACATATTTTTATTAAATATAATGATAATTTTTATTATGACTCTGGATTCTTAGTGGAACTTCAACATAGTTATATCTCCTTTAGAAAATAATGGTGGTACTCCTAAATGGTCCAAATCAATGCAATATTTTATTTTATTTTTCAATTCAAATAGCCTTTAGGATAATTCCTTCAAGTTTTCAATATACATGGGATAATAGACACATTGGACAAACTCATATAGAAAAAATAATGGATACATTTTTGCTATCTAATGCATAGTTACAAATAGAGTAAACAATATCGTCAAAATTTTTATTGTGGGTAGGACCAATTCATAGACCCACTCTCTCAAGATGTGATTTACTCAAAAATGGTCATCCTAAGCCATTGCCCTAATTTCTTCTAAATGGTATAAATCAATGGAATGGAATGGACCATTACACTTTAGATCCAAAAGAAGGCTACAAGAAGTGAGATCAATACCACCTTTATTATATCAATTCCTAAAAAAGGTGAACTAAAATATTTTCATAATCTTCATCCAATAAGCCTTTGTAATATGATTTATAAGATCATTTCAAAAATTATGTTATATATTGAAAAGTATTCTATATTATGTTTTATCAGAGGAACAAGGTGGTTTTCTTTGTGGTAAACAAATTCTTGATGGTGTAATTATTACACAAAAAGCCATATATTATATTCATTCCATAAAAAAGTTGAGTCTGCTTATGAAATCAGATATGAAAAACATATGATAGGGTTTGTTAGATTTTTCTTCATAATATTCTCAAATTTTGGTTTTGATTAAGGTTGGTGTAAATCAAATAGATGTTATTATAGCACTCCAAAATATTCTCTTTTAACCAATGGATCCCATCATAGATACTTTCAATTATCATGTGGAGTTTACCAAGGTGACTCACTATATTCTTATTTATTTATTATTCTTATGAAGGCATTAGAGAGAGCTTTCTCGAAGGTAAAAATGGAAGGAAAATTCAAAGGTATTTAGGTTGCAACAAATGACCCCTCTATACTTCATCTCCATTTTTTATTTCATACTTTTATTTTGGGCCATCCCTCAATTAGTGAGACCATGGAGTTTAAATAAATATTAATATGTTATACGAAGGTTGTTTGATAGTTGGTAAATACTATAGAATTTATGATCTTCTTTATTAACATTGACCTAGAATTTTAATGTATTGTTATGGATATTTTAAATTTTAAAATTGGAAAAATTCCATCAACATATTTGGGTATTATTTTGGCTCATAAAGGATAGAAGAAGGGACTTTGAAAATCAATTTTGGATAGAATGAAATCTTGCTTGATTGGTTGGAAAGGTAATTTATTAACCATAGCTAAAAGTTCACAACTTATAAAGACTACATTGCAATCCATCCCTATACATCTGATGTCACTTTCAAGGTTGCTAGTAGGCATAACATCCAAATTTTATAAAATTCGAAGATATTTTCTATAGAAATAAAATGAGGAATTATTCAGTTTTCCTCTTTATAAGAGGGATAGGCTTTGCCAAAGAAATAGCATAAGAGTGGATGGCTTGCAGAATCATAGACTTATGAGTTTGGCATTAGGAAAAAAACTTGGTTGGATATTATTTAAAGATCATGGAAAGAGTTAGGCAAAAATTCTAATTCAAAAATATATAGGTTCTCTTGATGCAATAAAATTATTCAATAAATAAGCCCTATCTAAAGTATCTCCAATATGGAACTTCATATTAGATAGTTTCTAAATGATTAAGAAACATATTAGATGGTTAATCAATGAGGGGAAATCTAAAAATAAATAATTGATGCTTGGTTAAAGTCTTATCCTCTTTTTTTAATTCAAAATAGAAACTATTAGTTTGTACATGTCTAGATTACAAAGGTAAAAAGGTTAAAGATTATATTAATGTGAACAACAACTCTATATCATGGATTTCTGTTAGTAACCTTATTAAAGGAGAGGAACTCGAATAAAATTATTTACAAATAAGCTAGAATTAATTATTAAATCTGTATGTGAATGGATATGAGGTTAAGAACTTCTCACAATATATCAGAGCAATAATCTCATAATATAAAAGACAATATTTGAGAGAAAAACATAGCTCATACATTCAAGCTATAATCCAAATAAATAGAATTTATCTATTCAAAAATGGGTAATACTAGTTCCTTATAGTACAAATTATGTATTGCAATTCAATACATTCAATCTACCTTGCAATCCCTATATAAAGCCTTTGCATGGAGTCTCTTGAAATTTCATCTTCAACTAACTCTTCATCTCCTCAAACTCATGGGAAATATGACTCCTGATACTTCTCATAAGTAAAATATTTTATTAACCTTCTAATAATGATAAAACCTAATTATTACATTAAACCAAATATTTATAAAGTACTTGCATGGTTCTTGTAGTAAATTCTCACTACATGTTAAAAAATTACCTTTAGAAAATATTTAAAGATGGCCTAAGCAAAGGAAAAGTGGTCGAGAAGTAAAAGATGAAGTGACAAAAGTTTAGATTAAAATTTTTGATAAGTTCAAAGAAGGTCAAATTCCAAGGATCAAAAGTTTTGAAAAGTTCAAAGATAAGGAAGGAACAACTCAGTTAGGTAGATTAGAAGTTTAGAGTGGGATTGAAGCCTTTATGAGAAGTAAAGACCAAGTAACCTGATTCATGATCATTGGAGATCGTAATGCCATAACCAATATGAACAAAAAATTTGGGAGAATTAGGAAATTGACCCAAAGTATGAAATATTTCTCAGCTTTTACTCAAAACAACAATCTATGGGAAGTTGAGTTTGAAGAAGACAACTATACTTGGACCAACAACAGGAGAGGCCAAATCCTAATAGCAAAAAAATTATATAGATGCATTCTCTCAGATCATTTACTTGATGAAGGAACTTGTGCTAAAATTAATACCTTAACAAGGATTGGTTCAGATCATTGACCAATAAGATTTAAAATGGTGGTAAGTGAATTAAAAAAAATATCATATTTTAAATATGAGCAGATGTAGTAAGACCATCCTCAATTTGTTGGTATGATAGCTCAAACATAGAATTCTTTAGGTAATGGTGGGTTGTATGCTCTTCCAAACCAAATTAAAGCTATGACATCTAGATTAAAATAATGGAACAAGAACACCTTTGGAAATATTTTTGAGAAGAAAGAAGAACTAAAAGATAAACTTTCAAAATTCCAAAAAGGTGATGAAAATAATACAAGCTCAGAGGAAAGGGACTTGCTTAGTGAACATCATAATATTTTAAGGAAGAGAAATTATGGAGATTAAAATAAAGACAGACTTGGTTAAAATAAGGAGATAATAATACAAAGTTTTTTCATAGGATGGCTATAGTATAGAGAGCATCTTCTAGAATTAATAGAATTAAATCAATAGAAAGGGTTTGGATTTAAGATCAGAGTGAAATTATAAAAGAGGTAAAGTTGTTTTATCAAAATATTCTAGTTTCAAAGGAGACAAGTTCTTAATGATAAACTTCTTCAAGATGTTCCTTTAGTTATTACAAAGGAAGACAATAGGAAACTGATGGAGCCTATTACTCTAAAAGAAGTTCACTTAGCTCTTTTCTCATATAAATTCCTAGGTATAGATGGGCTCTCTATAGATTTTTACCAACATAATTGGGATATAGGGAAGGATTATTTATTGGTGGTTGTGGAACAATCTAGGGTAAAACAATACATTCCTTATAAAATAGTGCAACTTTTCTTACCCTAATTCTAAAAAATAAGGATTTTGAATTGTTTGATTCTTTTAGACCCATAAGCCTATGTAATATGGCATATAAGATTATTTCTAAAGTGATGGCGAATAAATTAAGGTCATTTTTAGACAAAATAATTTTATAAGAGCAAGGAGAATTTGTGAAAGGGAGACAAATTCTAGATGGGATCATAGTAGCTCATGAAGTTATACATTTAGGAGCTTCAAGAAAAGATAAATCTATGATCTTAAAACTTGATATGAGTAAAGCCTATGATAGGGTTAAATGGGATTTTTTTTTGTAGTTTTAGATAAGCTTGGTTTTGGAAATCAGTGGGTTATATGGATTAAATATTATGTCTGTATAATTTCTTATTCAGTGTTGGTCAATGGATTAGTAATAAAATATTTTAAATCCAAGAGAGGCTTTAGACAAGGATATCCTCTATCTACTTATTTGTTCATTATTATGGCAGAATTTTTGAGTAGGAACTTAAAGAAGGCTTATAAATATGGGTTTATTAATGGTCTTAAGGTTAGTAATAACATCGATAACATTGCCCATAAATAGTTTGTATATGATACAACCCTTTTTGGAATGGCAAGGATAAATGAGGCCAGAGTTTTCAATAAATTTTTAAAAGAGTATAAAAGAGCTTCAGGGTAAAAAAGTAATAGGACTAAATCCAAAATTTACTTCCTTAACACTCCTAATATCAAAGCAAGAATTAGTAGGTTGATTCAAATGGAAGAGGTAATTTTTCCAACAACTTATCTAGGAATGTCTTTATTTGAGGGGAGAATGAGGATTTATTTATGGAATCTAGTTATTAGTAAAGTTAAAAATATTCTTCTAGCTTGGAAAGGTAGATTGTTATCATTAGCAAGAAGAGTGCAGTCAATTAAGTCAGTCTTACAAACTATTCCAAAATATTATATGTCATTGTTTTCTATGCCAAAATCAGTTGAATAAAGTTTAATCTTTATTATGTGATCCTTTTTATGGTCAGGTTTACATGATAAAAGGAAATTTTCTTTGGTAAAATGGAGCAAGTTGTGTGATGAAAAAACTAGGGGAGGTATTGGTTTAAGAGCTCTTACATATGCAAACTTAGATCTTAGGGGAAAATTTATCTGGAGATTGTACAAATAGAGTCAAAAACAATTGGCAAGAATTCTTCTAAGTATGTTGACCCCAATGACCCAAGTTTAATATATACTACATTCTCTCTCCCAAATGGTTCTTCTCTTTGGAATGGTTTAAAAATATCTATTGACCATATGATTAAAGGTTTAAGATGGGTACTGGGAACTAGAGAAAAAAATTATATTTGGATGGATACTTGGTGTGATAAAAAACCACTAAATTTAGATCCAATTTTGAAACCTTGGATGAGATTGCTTCAATATAAATATGGTGATAGGGTTTCAAAAATTTTGTACAAGGATTGATAAGGAAGATACAAATGGAAAGAAGATTTTTTTTTAAGTATACAAGACATTGATGTTGGGAGGCAATTGAGTAGAAATATAACAATTATGATTATTTCAAGGGGTGCCAAGGATAAATTGATTTGGGAGTTAAATAGCTTAGGAGAATACACAACAAGAAGTGAATATAATTTTCAACACCAACATAATAATGACACTAGAATATGGAGAGATATTTGGGATAGCCCAAGTATTCCTAAAGTCAAAATGTTTGTTTGGCTAGTAGGTCATAGAAGAAATTTATCTTGGGCTATCCTTATGAAAAGGGGTTTTCATGGCCCCTCTCAGTGTATTTTTTGTAATAAGGAGGAGAGTATATACCATCTCTTGGGACATTTATCAATAGTTTAGAATCTATGGAAATGGATTCTTAATATGTTTGGTAAATGCATGGTGATGAATAGAAAAATTGAAGACTAGTTAAAGCAATGGCAAAGCACTTATAAAAGTGAGGCTTTACAGACAATATGGGATATATCAAAAGATATAATACTTTGGACTATATGGCTAGAAATGAATAGAATAATATTTAAAGGAAAGGAAATAATTTTAGAGGTAATGAAAATAAGATATGTTTAGCCATAGAGGAGTCTAAACCAACTCTATCAACTTACCCAATTCCTAATTTGGAAGCAGAGAGTCTTGATAGATGGAGTCAAGTCATTAAATGGAATTAAGATGTCGGGTACAAGAGAAGAAAAAATAAGGTAAATAATATAAAGTGGAAACCACCAGATATGAAGTGGGTTATATTGAATTTTGATGGAACATCTAAAGAAAATCCAGGACTAGCAAGAGGAGGAGGTATAATTAGAAATAATAGAGGAGATATTTTATCTCATTATTCTTTCATTAGTGGATTTTTTTGATCAAGGTGCAGCAGGAGTATTGTCATTGTTGTCAACACAGTCAGTTAGATCTATTGATGCAGTGGACAGGAAGTTCAAAAGCCTTTCAGATGCAGAAAGACAGGATTTCAAAGGTTGCTCAGAGTATGTATAGTGATTGTCCAAGAAAACTGAAGTGGCCCATATGCAAAAGATCAAATAAAAATACAATTAAGAAAAGTGTCATGATATCGTGACATATACAGCAGACAAGAAAAACTGTCGCAATTTTGCGACATGTTGGAAGAGAGAGAAAAAGTAGGAAAAACTTTTGTGATTTCATGACATGTTGGAAGAGAGAGAAACAGCAGGATAAACTATCACGATTTTGCGACATGCTAGAAAAGAAAAAAGGCAAGTGGAAAATTTGTCGCGATTTTGCGACATTTTGGAAGAGAAAAATGCAAGTGGAAAAACTGTTGTGATTTCGTGACATGTTGAAAGAAAAAAATACAAGTGGAAAAACTATCATGATTTTGTGACATGTTGGAAAAGAGAAAGGCAAGTAGAAAAAGTGTCGCGATTTCATGACATATTGCAAGAGAGATAGTACAGAAGAAAAAGTGTCACGATTTCGCAACATGTTGGAAGAGAGAAAGGCAAGTAGCAAAAGTGTCACGATTTCATGACATATTGCAAGAGAGATAGTATGGAAGAAAAAGTGTCACGATTTCATGACATGTTGGAAGAGAGAAAGGCAAGTAGAAAAAGTGTCACGATTTCGCAACATGTTGGAAGAGAGAAAGGCAAGTAGAAAAAGTGTCATGATTTTGTGACATGTTGGAAGAGAGAAAGGCAAGTAGAAAAAGTGTCGCGATTTCGCGACATATTGCAAGAGAGATTGTACGAAAGAAAAAGCGTCGCAATTTCGTGACATATTGCAAGAGAAAGAGCAAAGGAGAGAAAGTGTCGCGATATCATGACATGTCGCATTTTCACGACCCGAAGGCAAGAGAAAGAGCAAAGGAGAGAAAGTGTCACGATATCGCGACATGTCGCGTTTTCATGACCCGAAGGCAAGAGAAATGGGCAAAGGAGATAAAGTGTTGCGATATCACGACATGTCACATTTTTGCGACTAAATGAGGAGAGAGAAAGTATGGAGGCAAAAGTTTCGTGATATCGCGACATGTTGTATTTTCAAGGACCAAAGCAAGGAGAAAGAGAGAGTAAGCAAAAGTGTCATGATATCACGACATGTTGCTTTTTCACGGTTGAGTTGAAGCCGACGAAGACCTATGATAGCCGACTAAGATTAGGGTTTGCAATTGACTAATATTAGGGTTTGCAGCCGACTAATATCAAGGTTTACATCCGACTAAGATCAGGGTTTTGATCATGAAAATGTTGTTATAAAAGTAAGGTTGTTTGAAGAATCAAGTTGTCGATGTGTGCGAATTTTGGTCATAGAGCACAGAGTGCAAGTCATGTCGAATCGTGCTAAGTGTGAAATTTTCAAAGAAAGTAGAGTGCACAAAAGGGAGAATACGATCGTTCGACTGTGATGCGACAGATTGTGCAAAGTGATTTCACAGAGAGAGCAGAGTGTGCAGAGATCACAAAGGTGAAGTAGAGTAGTCGAGGTCTTGTAAAAGCGAAGGTATCTTTCTGTTAATCCTCTAGATTCATAATTCAAGTCCAGGTTGTAGATTGGCATCATGGGTTGGTGCTCCTTCCAGTAGGTGCTGGTAAATCAGGGGTTGGTGCTCCTTTCTATTGGTGTAGATAAATAAGGAGTTGGTGCTCCTTCTAGTGGGTGCTGGTAAAGTGATTGTAAAGTTGTTGCTTTGCAAAGGCTGGATTTTGATGGTAGTCCAAGCAGTCATTTTTTAGGAGTAGCCACATTGGTGAAACTTGTTAAATCTTGTGTTGTGTGATTCTCTTTTGTTATTCTTGTTCTATCTTGTAATATTTTTTAATTGTTGATGTATTAAGAGCTGTAAATTCAAGATTAAAGAGCTACACTGATTCACCCCCCCTCTCAGTTTCATTGTAAGACCAACAGATTTAAGATAAATAAAGAAGCTGAAGCTTAGGTAGCTTTAGAAGGGTTAAATATATGTAAACAAATGAAATGAAATAGAGTATGGATGGAAGGTGATTCTCTCATAGTAATAAATGTAATTTTGAGGAAAGCAAAGGCTTCATGGAATATACAAGAGATAATTATGGAAATTCAAGATCTTGCTAAAGAGTTTGAAGAAATTAGGTTTACACATATATTAAGGGAAGGAAACAAATGTGTAGATAATATAACCAATAGAGGGGTTTTTATTGAGGATCGTGAAGTTAAATTCTCCTTTCCATGGTTAGAGGAAGTAGAAAGTTTAGTTGAAGCTGACAATAAATGTTGATTGCCTAAATCAATTACTGATTAAGTTTTACTATAATTTTTTTCATTGGTAATATATGTTTTATTTTGTAACAATAATGTGTTTCATTTAGACTATTTATTATAATTTTTTTGGTTGCACTTGTGTTTCAGGAAGGAAAATAACAATCCTGATTTGGTAAAGCAGACAATGATAGTGAGATGTTTTGGAAATATTACTCTACTAAGATGCAAAGCATAGATAGTAGAGGTGAATTTTGGGTATTGTGAAGTCTGATATAGGAAAATGTCAAGAAAGATGCTAAATTCTAGTGTAATTGTATTTAAATATAGATTTGAAAAGATCCAAAAAATGAAAATCAAGAATTCAAACATTTTATGTAAAATGATGTATATTTCTAGCTATAGCATTTAAATTGAGATGAGAAGTGTATCTATTTGTAAACTCTCGAGCTCTAAATAAGAGAGATGTAATTTTTCAAGGGTGGGGGACCCGAGTACAACCCTTTATTATCAAGCAAAAAAAAGGAAGGAACA
This sequence comes from Wollemia nobilis, assembly GCA_028583015.1. Lineage (NCBI taxonomy): Eukaryota > Viridiplantae > Streptophyta > Pinopsida > Araucariales > Araucariaceae > Wollemia > Wollemia nobilis. The sequence goes on from JAQPPZ010002458.1 coordinate 4,848,724, forward strand.
AAAGTTTTTTCATCTAGTAAGGAACACAAGATATCCAAGGATCAAAGGAAATTTTTTAACAATTCCAAGGTCAAACGATAGTTAGTTTTGAGGTCAAAAATCCAAGAAAATCTCTGAAGGTTAGGATACCCATGCTTTGATATTTTAGGAAACAAATTCTGCTTCAGGGGCTCCCACTCCCAAGCCCCTACATATAGGGTCATTAGCCCTCCATTCCCCCCAACCAGGGTCATGACCCTAGACCTCACATATGTGCTAAGGTGTACAATATTATTAGATAAAAAATCACTTTCTACCTATCAAAAAGGCTCTTGCTATCTAATCTATCTATTGCAATTCATGAAATAAGCACAAATGGGAAAACATAAGTTGACAACAAGAAATGAAACAAATATAAAGAATCCCTTTATTAATTTCAATGAAGCCAAGTTACATATTCATCCCTCTTAGGGATACCCATTTGATACATCAATTACAATAGAGTTTCAAATCCCTCTCAAGGGTAGATGCAATCAAAATGCCTTCCAGGGTGACACGAACTGCTCTAGGGTGTCGATGACCCTCTTCTCCATGATTAGAGGCATTTGTTGCCTTGCATCCCAAAACCCTGTTAGTCCTGCGTGCAATAAACAACAAGAAACATTAAAAGCAAAGGAGGCCTCTCTTGATGAGGCTTTAAAAGGATATTTGCACAAAAGATAACATGATAATCAAGAAATCAAGAAAGTGATTTAGTGCATGTAAATTGATCTAAAACATGATAATCTGCCATTAGAAACATGAAAGAAACTAAGATGAATCTATCTAAGCTCCTAATTAACCAATTGAAGACATGAAAGCATGAAAAAGATTCATTATGCCTACACTACAATAATGAAGGGAAATTGCAATTAACTCCTAATCTATCGGTCAAATATCTCTAGAATACTGAATTAAACCTACAACATGATTAATCTAACCTAGTTAAACAGAATGCAAAACTAAGAACAAGGAGATCAGGGATCACCTGCTAACCGTGGGTCATTCACGTGGTGGGCACTATTCACCATGGTTGATAGCCATGGCGGAGACTAAAGTAAGTTTACCCTCCAAATCAGGGCCAATTCTTTGATTCTCCTTGCCAAATTGATGGTCAAGGGTCGCCTCTGTGTCCTCTGATAGATTTGGTGGTTGAATTGCTCAGTGAGTGCATGGATTGCATGGATTAGCATTTCTTGGCTCTCCTATCCTCCTAGGACCTCCATGGCAATGTGATCTCCAATTGGGTAGCAAAAGTATTCCTATCAATGCATGTGAGTGGTTATGCAATTTGATAGGGCTTCATTGCTCAATTGATTATGCTTCTCTCTCTCTTTTCCCCAATTTAGAGGGGGATTATATAGCAATTTCCAAGGGCTAGGAGTAGCTTCATGAGGAAGCTAAGATCAATATTGGGTGGTTGAGCTTGTTGGATGGAAGGATCCAGAACCTTCCTCACTCAAACCACTCCAATCCACAACCAATTGGCCATTGCAACCGATTTTGGGTCGGATGAAGGCCAACTAATTTTGAGTGTTGACCATGGATGACAGGCATGGTGAGCACTACTAACCATGGGTGTCAGCAGTGGCTAGCACTGACTAGGCAAAGGTGCCCAAATTGAGTGGTAAAAACCACTACTATACCTTGGAATCTATCCAAGGTCTTCCATATGGTCTTCTAGCATGTCCCATATGAGTAGTCACCTCGGCATGACGCATTTTAGGTGTCTACAGATATCCCTTTTGAGATGCATTGTGAGATCGAACAACGTTGAGCAAAAATAGACCTCCTAAAATGATGTCATAGGTTGCATGATGATCATTAGTCTGATCAACATTAGATGCCCAAGTCCTGCAAAGAGGATGCGCATCCTAGAATCATTGCTTCCAACTCGGTGAAAGGCTTAATTTGAAAGGGTTTGCACTCATCATCAGGCATTCGGGTAGCTTTGGTGCTACAATAGGAGTTAGGCCTATATAACCGAAAGGAGGAGAGCTACAAACTAAACTATCATATATGCTATTTTCCCCAGCAGAAGGGTAAGCTTATGATAGTCTTTGGCAATGATTCGTAAGATGAACATAATTTTGACAAGATCAAGGGATCTTATATTGAATTTGATTATGATTTGATATTATGACTACCCCCTCAAGCGATGAGTCGATGAGGGTAATGACAATAAATGAAGTGACGAGGTCACTTGACCACTATGAATGATCTTGAACAAATTAAGATTTAGCATTTGAATACTTGGCAAGGCCTAATCAGCTATGATTGCAACTATTAATAGTAATTGCCTATTTCTATCCCATGGAGTGGTCCAGCCAGGAAGGCCTTCTTAGGGAATCAAAATGAAGACAATCCCGATTAGGCATGTGTTGAATCATATTGTCGATGATATGCTAAAAATATCATAGGAGAATTGTGATGAATATCTCGTTCCCTTGGAGCAGTCTGGCCATCAAGGCCTTCTTAGGGATTGAAATGAAGCATAGCAATTCCACGATGATGAATTTACCCCAAATTTCCTTATGGTAATTTACTCATCTTGTCGGATTGCATGGATCGCAAGTCATTGCAACCGCCAAGTGTATAGGGTAAATGACTGAATACGAGGCACATTTGACTTTTGATTTATTTGATTTTTTTGTTAATTTTGAATTGAATTTTGTTTTATTGGCTAGGAGGTGCGGTGCTCTAAGGAAGGATTTCCATAGTGATGACCTCGGTTGAATGTACTTTGTAATCTCAGCCAGTTATTTTGTTTTGCCTTATGATGACATTTTCCAATGTCGTTGTGCTTTGTTTGGCTCATTTAGCTTATTTTATATTTTCTGAAGCAATTCTGGTCTGATGAACAATTTTAATTTGACCTTTTAAGGCTCTCCATGATGGGAATTGGGAGCATTTATTATAGCTCGCTGACCGCGCCTATCAACTACGAGTAATTTCCTTGATCATGGCTCAAAGCCACGATCACAAAACCCTAATTCGGGGACCACGGTTGTCAACCATGGGCCGACCCAAATTCAAAAAATATATATAAGGTTTTGACATTTGAAAATTTCATTATTTACCTAACATTGACAATAAATTTGAGAGCTCTGAGAGGTAAATATTAAAATTTGACCTAGGATGCTACCAAAAACTTGACCCATTCCATATATTCCACACCGATGGCCGACCAACCGGAGGCTTCGACTAGTGGAGGAGCCAGTGCCTCCAAGGTAACTCAAAAATCGAGACCACGCTTGTAAATTACCAGATTTAAAATTAACCACACTAAGTAATGGGTAAATGAACCTCATTAAACTATCGGTAATGAACCTCACCCTAGCTAGGTTTAGCATAGGTTAGTTTAGGGGGTGGGTTTAATTTTTTTAGGGTTTATTTGGGGAGGACGGGGCCCAAAAAGGGTCTCGCTCCTTAGCCATGGGTGTCAGCCATGATAGGATTTAAATCCCAATGGTCACATTTTTGACCATTGTGTCGACCATGGTTAGGACCCACGATGCGCAAACTTTAGAAAAAATTTTCAAATTTTTTAATTTTTTTGGATTTTCTTGGCAATTAATGCCATTTAATGCATTTTTGAAGTACTCTTTTGATTTTTTTTAAATTTTTGATCATATTTTTGCATTTTTTTGCATTTTTATGAGATTTTATGATTTGTTTATCATTTTTAAGTTGTTTTTAATTGTTTTTCATTTTTACTTTATTTTTGTCACTCAAGCCTTGACTAACAGAGCGAGGGAGACCGATCTCCTTCACAACTTGCACCACACTCTTACTAACATGGAGTGGGGTTGGTTTGCTATGGTGGGGTTTGATTACATCTTGGACCTCCCCACCATCAGAGTTGACCAATCTTACTTGACTACTTTGGCCCATCATTGGGATGCACGGACCAACACATTTCACCTACCTACGGGTGAAATGACTATGACTTTAGAGGATGTCTACCACATATTCCACCTACCTATCGATGGTGAGGCCATCACCTCCTCTCCTACCAGGATGAGGAAGGCTATATTTGATGCTATCTTTGGCCAGTGGAGCCATGATGCATAGGGTCGCATCGACCATGGAGGCATCCATGTCCAGGAGTGGTTCCAGGCTGGCTTCTTCTCACAGTGGGAGGCTGTGTTTATGCATCTGATCATTCAGATAGTCCTCCCAGACTCTTCAGGTGTGAGGTTCCCTTGGAACCTCTTAGCTAGGACTAGAGAGGTGATGGTGAGCTCGACCGAGTAGCCTCTCATTCTGGCATGGGGGAGCACTCTACTTGCATAGCTCTACCATGAGCTATTTTAGATCATGCATCACAGTAGAGTGGGCATCGATTGCAACATCCTTCTATAGATTTGGGGCTAGCAGCACATCCTGATAGAGCACCCCATCGACTTACCTCTAGAGATCACTACCATTCCTAATGAGCGATAGTGCTACATAACCTATTAGCCCTAGGAGTAGGAGGGATTCAAGAGTAGGTCTCATGTAGGAGACCTAGATCACTATATTGGTCACTTTGCATAGCTTCACCTCGAGCAGATACGGTGGTGACCCTACATGGACTATCCACCCTAGATAGAGGTAGATAGATACCTACATCGGGCACACAGAGATAGGTGGATCATCGATCAAAAGGCCGATATACATGAGTACCAGTTCTACTCTCACATCCTGAGGTAGTTTGGGATTCAATAGGATGTCCTAGATATGCCTACCATCTACAGACACCTGGTCCTAGAGAGGGACCTAACCTAGCCCCAGGTGACTCCACTAGGGGATGATGATGATGACTTTCAAGAGTCGAGCCTAGTAGATGTAGGCACTACTATAGACTATGATGGCTGGTGGTCAGACTTCTAGTGGCATGAAGAGGGTCCACTAGGCCAACCAGTTGATGGGTTCACAATAGATGGCACAGAGGGCGCAGAGGTAGATCCTCATGGGCGTAGGACCCACCAAAGGATAGAGGGCGCATGGGGCATAGGGGCCACAGTAGAGGAGGGCCCATAGGTAGAGGTAGAGGAGGAGGCCTCCAAGGAGGGTGAGGTAGCTCTAGATAGTGAGGTAGGGTAGCTGAGAGCATAGGTTGTTAACCTCTAAATCTAGGTGGGGAGACTCCACACCTAACTCCTACATAGGGATACTTCTATCACCACTCTAGAGGTGAAGCTAGCTCATGGGTAAAGGTAGTGGTATGGATACAAGGAGGAGAGGGCAGCTCTCTAGGCATAGGTGACCATAATAGACACTTAGATTACATAGCTCACTAGTGAGCATGATCTATCATAGGCACAGCTAAGTGTAGTGACCCTAGAGTAAGATCTACTCAAGGTAGTGAGGGGAGATCCCTCATCCTCATAAGCTATCATGGCACCTCCTACAGTACCATATACTTTAGTGCTAGTAGGTTTTGATCCTATGGCCGAGATCAAGAGGCTACATACCCTCATGGAGGAGGGTAATGATCGACACATAGTGGATGTAGCCCATAATGCCCAACTAGAGGGCATCATTAAGTTGCTCTATGGATAGGTGCTAGAGAGGACCACTACCATAGGGTCACACCAGACCAGGACTAGGGAGATAGGGCAGTCATCGGCTAGCTCTAGTCATAGGACTCACAGGTCTGATAGGACTCATGGTACCAGCTCATGGAGGAGCCACAGGGATGGTAGAGGTGACGAGGTGCCTCACAGACTGGGGTGCAGGCCCTATCTAGTACTGATATTTAGAGATGCTATTGTACCATTTTTGAGTGTAAGGTCGAGGACCTACACATATGTAGCCTATGAGTATTTTGATTGTACCCCACTATGATGTACATTTGACACACACACACACACACACACACACACACACACACAAAAAATATATATATATATGATATTTCATCTCATTACATGTGTACTTTATTTTTGGTATTTTATATTTTATGTTATGCATATGGATGCAATGCGTATATTGATTAGATGCTATATGATGTGATGTATGGATGACATGCACTAGATAGCTATGCGATAGATGATTAGATGTTATGAGTTATGTATGCAGATGTACTACTTATGATGGATGCATTATGAATGCCATATTTTTATGTTACATGCATGTATACTTTGCTTACTTGTATGCATTTAGTTTATGTTGCTATGACATAATTTATGCCATGTATGTACTGCATGTATTTCTTTTTGTTTGAATGCTATGTAAATGAACATGTATGCTTTAATCACTTAAAACATAATGTATGCAATATGAGTTTTAATCAATCTAATGGATGACACCATAGAATGTATAACAATCATGGATTGTAGTTGCTTTATATTTATGAATGTTTGATAAATTGTACACCCATATGTGAGATGCAATGATATATTGTTTTCTATTCATAAGATTTTGTAAATTAAAAGGATATGTATAATATAATCAGTGGTCATCTAAATATCATTTCTGACATCCATCCGATATCTAATTATATAGTACAAATAATTCTAATAAACAAACTCTCATAAAAGAAATTGATTTTTGATGATTGCATTAAAAATTGGTTGTTGCTATTTGGGAATTTTTGAGGTTTACCATGAGACTCAAACACCCTAGTTGACTTATCAAAAGTTGTATACTAACCATACTAGACTTCTGAAACATAAGGCTTTCGCTAGGATAGGCCCTAACTATTCATTACCCCTATGTGTGCAAGTGAGTATATTAAGATAAGGCATAAGCATACCCCGATGTCAGGCGGGATTCTTTCAGCCCATTGCTAAGATTGGGGGTCCACAAATGTCTTATCCAATCCTAGGTTTAGATTTTAGTTGGACTAGACCACTAGGCGATACAGGACACCTGAAGCTAGCTCTTCCACATTCAAACATTGGTCTGCACAAAAGCAAAATGCTAATGTATCAGACATATCATCATGCGTAAGGTACAGTAGTGCTGACAATTCCAGGGATTCAAGCTTCCTTCTTTTCTTCAATTTTTTGGGATACTTGCTCATATAAAGTGATAAAAATCACTATTTATTTTGTACTATAGTGACAAGAATCACTATTTATTTTGTACTTTCCTTTTTTTTCTTTTTTTTTTTGAGCAAGGGATTTGATACTGATTTTTATTTTCTTTGTACAACTTGATCTTCATTTGATCTGAATTTTTGGGATTTACATTTGATAATTTGCTTCAGAAACTTCCTTTGGGGATTTTGCTTTGGGGAACTATTTCTGGGATATCGATCTTATGATATCAATATGGGATATCAATCTGGGATGTCGATCTATGATATCGATCTAGGGTATCAATTTGGAGGATTGATCTAGGATATTGCTCATTTTAACGTAAGCAAGGGATTCTAGGTAGGGAATAAACTTATCCTTTTGCCAATTGCCAACATTTCCCATACCGTCCGCACAGAGGGATAAGCAAGAATAAAATTTTTACCTCAGGATACCTAGTCCTGCTTCGTGGCTTTCATATTCCCCTAGTCCTTATTAGGATTGTTTAATTTGTTGATTAGTGATAGGATTCTGATATGCTAAGGGCTATACTAACTAGACCTCAACTACAAAAGCAAAGCAAGCTTTCTATCAACTCTTGAGAAGACCTCTAGGTATGGTTGAATGACCGAAAAACCCTAGTATATTCTTCATAGCAACAAGATGGGTTGTGTTGAAAAACACAATTACTCACAAGGGTGATAAATGGATGAAAAATATAGTGCATAGATGCATGATTGAAACACAAATGTGGTGTCATTTGTAAGATTGTAAACACAATTTATTCTAATGCAAGTGCGACGGATGGATATGCCTAATGCAATGCAAAGGTGAAATGCATGGTGAAAATGAGATGCATGATGCAAAATGCAATGCAATGATGCAAATGAAATGCAAATGTTTTTTATTTTTGATATTTTTCAAATTTTTTTATGGATTTTAACATTTTGACCAAGGGATTTTTGGAAACCCTTGGAGCCTTTTGGGATTGACCAAGTGGTTTTGAGAAACCCTTGGAGCCTTTTGGGATTGACCAAGCGGTTTTGAGAAACCCTTGGAGCCTTTTTTGAATGACCAAAGGGCTTACAGATGCCTTTGGAGCCTTTTTAGGATTTAGGCATAAAACACTTTAAGATGAAGGATATTGAGAGGTTCAGGCTCTTCAACTCCTCCAAGCGATGTCAAGTGATATGTCCCAGGTCCAATATTCTCCGAGATCATATAAGGACCTAACCAGTTAGCCATGAATTTGTCTCACATTTTTGGTGATAAATTTGAGTTCTGTTGGTTCTCTTTCAGCACAAGATCACCAACCTCAAAGTCTCTCAGATGGAATTTGCTATTGTAAGCTCATTTTAAGTGCTCTTGATAAACATGGAGGTGCTCAAGGGCATTCATGTGATGTTCATCAAGTAGCATCAATTGATCTAGGTGAGCTTGTCGCATAGTGTCATCATCAATGAACTCTTTCAATGTGATGCATAACATTGGAATCTCCAACTCTAAGGGCATAATGGCCTCAATGCCATATACTAATGAAAATGGAGTTGCCCCAATGGGCGTCCGAATACTAGTCCTATAAGCCCATAATGCAAGGGGTAGCTGGATGTGCCAATATTTGTGGTGCTCTTGTACCATATTTTTCAATATGGAGACCACTATCTTATTTGAAGCTTCAACCTATCCATTTGCTTATGGATAATATGGAGTCACAAAACTATGTTTGATTCTATACTTAGACATCAAAGCTCTCACAATTTTGTTCTTAAATGACGTTCCATTATCCAAAATTATCTTGGATGGTATCCCAAAATGACTTATGATATTGGTGAGTATAAACTCAGCAATACGCACTCCAATTGTCATTGTTAAGGGAATGGCTTCCACCCACTTAGTGAAATACTCAGTAGCCATGATAATAAAAGTATGTCAGCCCGATGATGGAGGAGAGATCTTACCAATGAGATCAAGTCCCCACTGAGCAAATGGCCAAGCCGCTTGAATGGGTTGTAAGGCCTGTGATGGCAGGTGCGTAAGATTAGCATGATGCTGACATTTAATGCATTTCTTGACATACACATTGCAATCCTTCTCCATAGTGGGCCAATAATAACCCATGCGAAGGATGCACTTGATGATAGCCATGCCACTGAAATGGCCACCGCACGTACCATCATGAGCTTGCAAAATTGCCCAAGATGACTCTTGGGGCTCAAGACAATGAAGGAGAACTCCATCATAGCTTCTACGGTACAGGATGTCTGCTAACAAGACATACTTTGTCACTTTCTATTTAAATGTGCATTTTGTGGCATGCGACAATCCCTGAGGGATTACACCAAGTCTAAGGAAGTCATGTATCTGTGATGTCCAATTATGATAAGCTTCAGCTTTGATTGACAAGACAACATGTTCCCCCTATGGTTCTACACTTGCAAATGCAGACTGGGAAACAACCTTGTGGTGAATGGTAATGCCACTCCCCATCGGATCCTATGAGATCAAAGACCCCCAGGATGCTCTCTTGAGAAAGTCTCTAGCTCTGTAGAACCACTCATGGTTTGGTTCTACATGAATCATGTTGATTGACTCTTTGTTATCCAATGCTTCATGCTGCACAGTAGAATGTGACAATATTTTTACATGGATGGTAGTGAAATTGGTAGATAGATTCTGAGGGATTAGAGATCCCAAAGATGCCATTGTGTCTACAAATCTATTGGATGAATGAGGGATTGCCTCGATGTCATACCATTCCAATCGAGCTAGATAAATGTCAACAAGATCCTTGTAAGCTTTCAATATCGGACATCGACATTGAAATAATCCCTTAACTTGGTTCACAATGAGAAGGGAATCACCAAAGATATTTAACCTTTTTATCTTCATGGTGATAGCTATTTGGAGACCCAAAATTAGGGCTTCGTATTCAGCATTGTTGTTAGTGCAAGGAAAGTCCAACTTGAATGACAAGGGCATTGGAGCTCCTTGTGGTGTGAACAACACTATTCCTGCACCACCCCCTTGCTCACACTTCGAACCATCGAAGAACAAGGTCATATCGGCTTTGTTGTCTGGTTCTTCGGGTTTGGGTGCTTCTGATAAGGCAAATACTGCATCATCAAGAAGCTCTATGGTGAGGGGCCTACTATTTTTGAGAGGTGCCTCAGCCAGTTGATCTGCTATGACTTGTCCCTTAATGGAATTTTGGCTTATGAATTCCAAATCGAATTCTATCAATAGCATGATCCACTTTGTAGTACGTGTATTATGATATGTCTTGCTCATCATATACTACAAAGGATTTTGTTTGGATATGACATACGTCGTATGACTCAACATATAGTGTCACAATTTCTTTGTAGTGAACACTACTGCTAAACATAACTTTTCAACGTATGCATATCCGAGCTCATAACTCACCAAGGTTTGGCTAATATAATATATGGCCTATTCTTTGTCTTGCACATTCTTTTGGGCTAACATGGTTCCCAATGCAAAGTCGATTGCCGATATATATAGCAAAAATGGCACATCTGGCCTTGGTGGAGCTAGCACTGGTGGCATCACTAGGTATTGCTTAATCTCAGCAAAGGCTGCTCGATAGTCCTCATCCCAATTGAATGGGACCCCCTTGTGTAGCAGTCAATTCATGGGTCGACATTTATCTGATAATTGTGTGATAAATCACTTTATGGATGCTACTTTGCCCTGAAGGCTTCTTAATTCTTTGATGTTTATGGGGGACGCATTTCTAAAATAGCCTTGACCTTTGTTGGGTCAACTTCGATGCCTCATTTTGAAATGATGAATCCTAAGAGCTTTCCTAAAGTTATGCCAAATACACACTTCTTAGGATTCAACCTAACATTATGCTCTATCAGGTGATCGAAGACCTTCCTCAAGACCTCCGCATGCTCAGAACGCAATAATGACTTTGCCAACAAGTCATCAATATAATCTTCTAAGATCTTATGCATATAGTCATGAAAGATATATGTCATAGCCCGTTGATATGTGGCACCAACATTTTTAAGGCTGAATGGCATAAATTTATAGAAAAATGTCCCCCATGGCATTATAAACATGGTTTTATGCTGGTCTTCGAGCTTAATCTGAATTTGATTATAACCAAAAAAACCATCCATTAAGGAGAGCATCTCATGACCTGTAGTGGCATCTACAAGAGCATCAATATTCAGAAATGGAAATGAATCCTTTGGTGTTGCCTTATTTAGGTCTCTAAAATCCGTATAGATACGGATCCTTCCATCAAGTTTTCCTATAGGCACCATATTGGATACCCATTCTGGATAGTCGATGGAGATTACAAACTCTACATCCAACAACTTTTGCAATTCATCCTTAACCATTAAGGCTACTGTTGGATGCATCTTCCTAAGTTTCTGCTTGATTGGCTTCTTTGATAGATCTAGTGAAAGGTTATGAGTAACCAATTTTGGATCTAGACCCGACATATCTTTGTAAGTCCAAGAAAAGAGATCAGGTCTCTCTCTCAGTAGAGGGATGAGGTTGGCATGCTCATCAAGAGTCAAAGTCTCCCCAAATTTAACCTTCCTTGGATTGGTGGGATCATTACTGATATCCACTTCGAAGGTTTCCTCTATTGACATATGGGATCCCTCCTCAAGCTGATGAGGCGTAGGGATCAAGTGGATGTCATCTACTGGGTTTATAGGTTCCTCATTGGAAGCATCCTCAGCATGATAGACATCATGTGCATAGCCTAGTGCAAAATGGAAAGGTTGCAACATTTCTTCATTAGGGAAGAAATATTTAGGCTCTAGAGGTGAATCAACATGATCCCAATCAATAGCATCTACATTTAGATGCAATGGTTTGGATGGATCGGCTGGATTATGGAGTGGAGTGGTCAAATCAATGGAGATCATGTTGATGGAATGGATTATGTCTCCAAGACCACATGCAAGTGACTCAACATTAGAAAAACTACCATCCTCGAGATGTGGTTCTAGGGGTATGGGGATCTCCGGATCTGGTCTATGAACAGATGATCGGATGGGATCATTGGGCTCAAGGAGCTCCATGTACATTGGTGGATCAGGAAACACCATATGATAAATCACATTAAGATTCGGTGGTCTTCCCCTGAGAAGAGGATGGAGATTGATCTCTCTATGCAAATCCTCCATAGTGTAAGGTGCATTATGATAGCGTAAGTATGGAGGTCCTAAATAGGCTCTCTCCATATCATCCTCATCATCACTATCATAATAGAGACCTTCACCACTACCAACTAGAATCAGGATATTAGGAAGATGAGGTCCCATGTACACCCACACCCGATAACTATTATCGCTCATGAAGGATTGATCATCTTCGATGACTATTTCCTTCGATAATAGATGACATAAATTATGAGGGCCCAGATAGGCCACCTCAATCTCATCCTCATATAGCTCACTATTTGAGGACTCATTGTCATCATCATTCTCATGTATGCAACTTGGTCCACCTATCTCGTAGATGGACTCTATTGTATCCTCGTTAGAATGATCTTCTAACTCAGAATTTATCACTAAATTATCATTATGAACCTGCATGCCTATATCATCGACTACCTCATAGATTTTTTGACCCAAGTTTTCTCTTGGTATATGATCTAGACCGGTCCCCACCAAGATATCCTCATGATATGTCTCGGGTGGTTCTATAGTGACATACGACACTATCCGATTATCCCTCTGAAATGTAGAAGGATTAGGGTGATAAGGATTGAAGTCAACTTCACCCCCAGACTGAGGTACAAGTGGTCTAAATATATCATGAGGAGTTCAGCCTATCCTCCACTATAAAATCCCAACCCAAACCTATCAGTAGGTAATTGATACTATGGTTCTATAGGCCTCTTACGCCCTTGCTCAAATAGTCCGAGACCGTAACCATGCCAATGGTAATGCTCAAAGTATCACATGGCATAGTCTGGGTTAGAAAGATAATGAATATTCATAGTGAATGGTTCATTATCATCCTCATCCATGGGTATGGGAGATGCAATCTGGTCTAGCCCTCCATAGATGAAGTTGGTTTGGTTAGGTGGTACCCCTAATGGTTCCACCATCCCTATGGGAAGGTGATGGGCTCATGGTCGGCCCATGTCCTATGCAGTCTTGATAATAGGTGTGAACATCATATTCTACATAATATATTCCCCTAATCTAAGATTAACCAAATGGATGGTCACCTACGGTGCAGATGACCCTACTGAAGATGTAGGTGAAGTAGGCTGAGGTGCCTCTTCGACTCCTCCTTGAACTTCCTCTACTTCCATGGGAGTAGGGGCTTCAATGATAATTAGCTTGGGCATTTGCTTTATCTTATTTTCTCCCACATTTTCTTTCAACTTCCTATCATCCCATTGTATCATGGATGCAGTCGGTCTAATAGAAGTAGTTATCATGTGCTCCAATCATTGAGATACGGATGTTGTAGGTCTAGCACACACTTCTTTGATTTTACCTCCTAGATCTTTGATTGGTGATATTAGTCACACATCTAGGTGCATTGAGGGGAGCACAAATTCCCTTAAAAAATCTGCTAGATTCACATATTTAAAGGGTTCTTCATCCGAAGGCACCACATGAACCTATCCCTCATGAATGTATTTGATACACTGGTGTAGAATAGAAGGGATGCAATGCATTTATCTGATCCAAGGCCTCCCTAGAAGTATATTATACTGCATAGCACCTTCGATTACGTGACACATCATCGGGATGGTCTTCAGTCCTACCTAGATAGGTAAAACTATAGTATCGACCATCGAGCATAATGCATCATTGAAAGCTCTCAACGTGAAGGTAGAAGGGATGATATGCATCTTGGGTAACTTCAAGTGAGTTAACACCTTGGTAGTTATGATATTGATTGATGACCCCATGTCAATAAAAACCTACTTGAATGGTTTGTGATTCACACAAGCAATAATATGTAGTGGTGGGTCTGCTATAATAGTGGAAACCATCTTGACTTCATGGTCATGAAATTGAATGACCGGTTCCTGACACTATTGCACGTGCCCCACGAAGTGTGTAAATGCTTTGGGATCCTGAGGCTGCACTTCTATGGACCTTAAAATGTCCATGAGCATCTCCCTATGCTTAGGAGACTATTGAATTAGCTCATAAATCGACAACTTTGTTGGAGTTATCTGTAGGTTTTGAATCAACCTACTCTTGATGGTCACCACCGGTCTAGTTGGTGGGCTAGGCACATACTGGGCTAGCCTTGGAGGAGGTGCATCTTGGACTCTAATAGGCATTGGAGGTTGATTCAATCATTCATACCTCATATTTCTTGTGACAACGTTGACCATACCGATGAACCCCTAGGTTGGTGGTTCGATGCGCACTTGGTTGACTTGGCCAACATTATTCTTTGGTGCCTCATGATTTGGTAGAGGATTTTTGTAAATCCCCATATTTTGATTATCAAGCGCTTGTGGGTTGTCGACAAGAAGCGTACCTCTCTCGATCATATTTTGCACAAGATGTTTGAAAGACCAACATACCTCGATGTCATGGCCTTTCGATCGGTGAAAGATGCAATAATGATCATCTTTATAGCCTTTAGGCTTAGGTTGATTAGGATCCATCATCTTGACTTCGGGTAAGTTTATAGCCTTCGCCTCGCATAACTGATGAAAAATCAAAGCCAACGACTCCGATAACTGAGTGAATACGTGAGGTGGGCATTGTTCCTTATTTTTACCCTTGTAATTGTTGTTGCGCTGCTCATACTACGCAGGCGGAGGTTGGGCTTGATAATTTTGCTTTTGCTACCCTTTTTCTCCTTTTTGAAGGTTCAACACCACCTGATTAACATGGGTCGGCTTGGCCTATTGTCTCTCAGTGCTTTTCTTGTGCCCCTCCTTCTTATTCCTAAGCTTCAAGTTACCCTCCTATAACTTGATGTCCTCAATCACCTTGGCTTGCACCAAAGCCTCTTTGAATGTCTGGTATTGCTGCAATTGTAGCAATAATGAAATGTGCTTGGCACAACTCTTCATGAACATTCATGTTAATTCAGAGGATGGGATGGAGAATGGTAGCTTTGCCATCATCTTCCTCCATCATTTTCCATAATCCATCACTGGCTCATCGTCATGTTGCGTTAGAGTGGCCAAGTCGGATAAGTTTACCTTCTTCTTGACGTCGAAGGAGAAGCGTTCAAGAAATGCATCAGCTAGTTGTTTGAAACTAGTGATGTTGTGCCTCTTTAATTGGTTGAACCACTCTCGAGCTGGGCCTGAGAGGGTCATGATGAAGGTGCATAGGAGCAAAGCATCATTGCTCTCAATATGAAAGCACATATCTAGGAAACTAGTCACGTGCTCCTGTGCATCTTCCTCTCCTTGAAACTTTTCTAGCCTAGGCATCTTGAAATGCTCAGGATATGCTGGAATAGGCACTGACGTGCATAGAGGTTCATTGTGAATTTTTTTCAAGGTAGGCTTCTGATAAGCCATTCCTTGCTTCTCTATGGCTTGAACCTTCTCTGCTAAGGTCTTGTAGGCTTGCGAGGAAAGAAACTCCTCTTCTCGAGATTGCCTTGGAGGCACCTTCAGAGGTAGATTCTTCCTCGATCGAGGTGGGGGACTAGGCTCACCCTCCTCCTCGAATTGGGATATTTTTAGATATTCTTGTTCTAATTCCTCTCCCACTTCATTCTCATACTACCTATGCTCATGTTGTTCGGATGTTGGACATCGATCTCTATGTTGAGTTGCATGGCGAGTATGTGTGTCTATGTGCTCAAGGTGTAACTCGGGCTATGAAGCCACTCATCTATTGACACGCTCCCTAATCTCACTATGAGGAGGTAAACTAATGCACTAGCCAATACTCTATCCTCTCTCCTACATGCTCCTTCTATGATCAAGGAGTGTCATGTCATGCATGCGCTGTTCATACAATTTTTTCTTATGAACCTCTGCCTCTGAGTATTCTCATTTTTGAGGTACTCTTTCTCTACATGAACATCCTCCAATTGATCTTGGAGAATCTACCATCTCTACTCTGACATCAGTCTATGAGCTCTATCAACATGATCGGCCATCTGAGGCCTCTAGGGAGTGCACTCTATTCGAGCGACTTTATGGGTATGTCCTCCAATGGACTGATCTACCACACTCTTGCCTCGATCTATAAAGATGGCATTCATGTTAGGCTATCTCCTATACTCAATGCCTGCATGCGATGTAAGAGCATGCATGTCTCGAGAATGCTTGGAGCACTCTCCATGTTCTTGGGTAGTCCTAATGGTGCTTGCGCTACACTCACTCATAGGTCGAGAGGGTGCAGGCATAGGCTTATATCCTAGATGCCCTAGGACTCTGTCTAGACCATCCAACTATTTGCTATGCCATGGCTCATGAGGTGGCATACCATTTTCTCCCACTTTGGATATATCTATGGTGAACTTGGTAGGTTCACCCCTATAGGGAGTCTGTGTGGGCCTATGCTCGGAAGTAGCCCTCTCTGTTCACCCCTGAATGGGTGGATCTTGGACATGTCTATGCTCTGACGGTGGAGGTCATGAGCCTCCCTTAGATACAGGTCGAAGGGGTACCAATCTGGATCCCTCGATGACATATTCTTTGGTAGAACCCATGGATCCACGTGGAATGCGGTCATGGTAAATGCTACCATATGTGGAACCCCCATGCTGGGAAGTCCCATGCTCTGATCTATGTCTAGAGGGATGTCTAGTACTTCCTCTAATCGGGGTATTCTCAATGGAATCCCCTCATGTAGAATTATCCCCTCTAATGCTCATTGAATGACATCTAGGAGGATTCTATAATTGAGGGTATTCTACATCATGTTGTGCACTAGGTGGAGCTTGGGCTTCGATCTCGGGTCTATGCCCGGATCGACCTCTCCATGTTTGCACCATTATGTATCCTATGTCTAGATTTAACTTTTATTAGCATGCAAAGAATACAATGATGATTATCTCCTTTTACAGTTTTAAAATGAGCCCTAAACTATTTGATGTGTTTTCAATTTGTTGTATCAGTAAAGTAACTCTTATCATGTTTTGCAAAATGTTGATGATTTTCTCAATTTTTTAATGGCTTTCACCTATATGCTCATAGCTCGACAACCTGGCTATGAACTCTAGGTCACGTAATCCCCCCAAAGTGCGGTAATGAAAGTCCACACCCGGGCAGGGAGCATAGGTCCTCCCAGATCCTCACCCAATTTCACCCAGTCAACGTTATACCCTCCGAAGAGGAGTACATGCAAATTTTCTAGGCTACGAAAGGTTCTTGGATCCGGTATTGGTCTAGAACATAGGGTACATGGGAGTTGGGCCAAAGGATGGAAATCACCTCCACCATCATTGAAACCCTACTAGTGGTTGGATGTGACTCCCAACTCACTAGCATTTACTGTGAAACATGGTGTGTGTGGTTATTTTTAATTTGCATAAAGGAAAGATGCATAATACAACATTAACATGATCATTTCCTATATGATATGCAATAAAGAATGTTTGATATTCAGAGGTATATGCACACTACGCTACGTGATGTTCAGAGAATGCAACTAGTATGAGTAATTGGCCACTGATTGGGCCTCATGCAAGCAAACTCTAACATTCAGATGGCCTAGACCATTGGAGACTAGGGCGGGCTACACTCAGAGACCCATTGTTCCTAGCAATGACTAGTAGAAGCATCAAATAAAAACCCCAAGGACCTAATTCATTTTATTATTCTTTTTATCCTTGTCCTAGCTAGGTTTCATTTTTGATATTCTAGAAAAATACAGAGATAGAAAATAGACACAGAGGGTGTCAGAAGGGCCTACCTCAAGTCCTCATATAATTTAAATTTTTACTCCTACTCTATGGTTGGTCTATTTTTGACCATGGCTCTGATGCATGACTGCGACTATTGCCCATGCCTATCAACCATGGGCCAAATTTTTGACCATGGTTGTCAACCATGGTGAGTACCTACCACAAAAACATAGACCATAGTTAGTAAATCATGGCTAAAAATATGGAGTTCCATCGTGATCACCTTCTATAACCACCAAAAAGGCTCTTGCTATCTAATCTATCTATTGCAATTCATGAAATAAGCACAAATGGGAAAACATAAGTTGACAACAAGAAATGAAACAAATATAAAGAATCCCTTTATTAATTTCAATGAAGCCAAGTTACAGATTCATCCCTCTTAGGGATACCCATTTGATACATCAATTACAATAGAGTTTCAAATCCCTCTCAAGGGTAGATGCAATCAAAATGCCTTCCAGGGTGACACGAACTGCTCTAGGGTGTCGATGACCCTCTTCTCCATGATTAGAGGTATTTGTTGCCTTGCATCCCAAAACCCTGTTAGTCCTACATGCAATAAACAACAAGAAACATTAAAAACAAAGGAGGCCTCTCTTGATGAGGCTTTAAAAGGATATTTGCACAAAAGATAACATGATAATCAAGAAATCAAGAAAGTGATTTAGTGCATGTAAATTGATCTAAAACATGATAATATGCCATTAGAAACATGAAAGAAACTAAGATTAATCTATCTAAGCTCCTAATTAACCAATTGAAGACATGAAAGCATGAAAAATATTCATTATGCCTACACTACAATAATGAAGGAAAATTGCAATTAACTCCTAATCTATCGATCAAATATCTCTAGAATACTGAATTAAACCTACAAAATGATTAATCTAACCTAGTTAAACAAAATACAAAACTGAGAACAAGGAAATCAGGGATCACCTGCTAACCATGGGTCATTCACGTGGTGGGCACTGTTCACCATGGCTGATAGCCATGGTGGAGACTGAAGTAAGTTTACCCTCCAAATCAAGGCCAATTCTCTGATTCTCCTTGCCAAATTGATGGTCAAGGGTCACCTCTGTGTCCTCTGATATATTTGGTGGTTGAATTGCTCAGTGAGTGCATGGATTGCATGGATTAGCATTTCTTGGCTCTCCTATCCTCCTAGGACCTCCATGGCAATGTGATCTCCAATTGGGTAGCAAAAGTATTCCTATCAATGCATGTGAGTGGTTATGCAATTCGATAGGGCTTCGCTGCTCAATTGATTATGCTTCTCTCTCTATTTTCCCCAATTTAGAGGGGGATTATATAGCAATTTCCAAGGGCTAGGAGTAGCTTCATGAGGAAGCTAAGATCAATATTGGGTGGTTGAGCTTGTTGGATGGAAGGATCCAGAACCTTCCTCACTCAAACCGCTCCAATCCACAACCAATTGGCCATTGCAACCGATTTTGGGTCGGATGAAGGCCAACTGATTCTGAGTGCTGACCATGGATGACAGGCGTGGTGAGCACTGCTAACCATGGGTGTCAATAGTGGCTAGCACTGACTAGGCAAAGGTGCCTAAATTGAGTGGTAAAAACCACTGCTATACCTTGGAATCTATCCAAGGTCTTCCATATGGTCTTCTAGCATGTCCCATATGAGTAGTCACCTCGACATGACGTGTTTTAGGTGTCTACAATTATCAAGCAAAAAAAAAGGAAGGAACAAAAGTTTTATCATCTAGTAAGGAACACAATATGTCCAAGAATATGAGGAAATTTTTTAACTAACAATTCCAAGGTCAAACGATAGTTATTTTTGAGGTCAAAAATCCAAGAAAATCTCCCAAGGTTAGGATGCCCATGCTTTGATATTTTAGGAAATAAATTTTGCTTCAGGGGCTCCCACTCCCAAGCCCCTGCATATAGGATCATTAGCCCTCCATACCCCCCAACCAAGGTCATGATCCTAGACCTCACATATGTGCTAAGGTGTACGGTATTCTTATATAAATAATCATTTTCTACAAAGAAGACATTGCATCCAGAGAAGTGATTGGTGCATTAAATGCAAAAGTGATAGGAGCCATACTGGTAGAAACCTCAAGCCAAGTGATATTAATTTCCCATGCTCAAACTCTAGGGATTCCCATAAATTGTAGATGATGGTGATAGATGCAAGAGAGCATCTACGAACACAAAAAACTTAGCATTAATGATTTTGAATCTAAATATCTTAAAAGAACACCACAAATTTAGTCAAGACATGACTTGTCACATATATGAACAATAATTTTGAAATATCTACACACTTTTAGAGGGAGATACTCCTCTTTTTAATCTATAAATAGTAGTCTTAGCTTTATAAAGGATTGGAAAAGTTGCATTTGTAGATTTTTGTAAGCTTTTCTCTCATTTCTCTTTTTATAGTAGTTGGCTCTTGAGAGGCTTGTGGGCAAATCAAAACCCAACTTCTAGCATAATATTTGTAAAATTTGTTTGCATTCATATATGTTGGAGGCCTACACATAAATTTTTAGAGTAGTCATATGTGGTTCTCATGTTGACCCATATCTGTATGTGTGTGTATATTCTCAAGATTATTTTTTTTTAGTTTTATTTTACATATATGCATGTATGGGAGGCCTACATGTCTAATTTTTTTGGGTAGACATATGTGATTATCATGCTCTGACCCATCTCTCTATGTGTATGTGTGCTAGTAACTCTCATTTGGGCTCATCCATGTCAAGGAGAGAAAGTGTTCATTACTAGCACATAATATTTACGTCTATGGTGTAGGGAGAATATAGCAAATATTTAGCACATCACCACCCTCATAGCTTAGGTTTTTCTTTTTTTTGAGTTATTTTTATTTTATCTCTAACATCCATTTTTCTCTTGAGTTAAGGGAGCCTAAAGATCACATATTAACAAGGATCCTTGTAAAAAAAACTTAGAGACCCTCAATTGAGCCAAATCACATGCTCTCAATTGAGTCCATGTTGTGTCGCTTCATGCAAGGCACGATTGTTTTGATTGGGACAATTAAAAAGAATAATAATTTAATGGCATGCTCGATAGGATCCCAAAAATATATGAATGGTCCTATAATTAAAACAATAAGTTAGGCTTATACTTGGTAAGGGTTTATGCCTACCCCTTCTTATTGAAGCATCTTTTAACTCACTTGGTGACACCGCTCTAGAAACAAATACTAGAAAAGGATATTGAGAAGAATATTATATTTAGGCTTTGATGAAGGCCTCATTCTATCTACTTTAGAGCATAAGTTGCATTCACCTAGTAACTCCATTGCAACCAAATAATCCAAGGAAATAAATATGGTTGCTATATCACCTAGTCTATCTCCTACCTACAATGATAATATCATGTTATGACCTCAAAAGCCACCACCCATTTGGAAAAAATCTTGGAATCACTATTGGAGATCCTACCAGAATACATTTACAAAGGCCTATCAACCCCTTTAGAGCACTTATGGGAGATTATATTCATTTGTAAAATACACTATGTCATAGAATAGGATGTGTCTCTCAAACTATTGGTGGATTCATTTAAATGAAATGCTCATCAAGGCTATGACTTCCTGTCCCCACACTCCATTTTTACTTGGGTCCAACTTGATACCCTCCTAATGGAAAGGTTTGAATAAAAATAAACTGAAGCAAAGGTCTAAATCAACCAAGAAAATTAACAAACCCATTATCAAGACCAACAAAGAGTCTTAACGCCAACTACTTTACAACCAAAATCCATGGATCCTATAGAGGAATCCACTCCCACTTGGGATGATGGCATGGAAGGAATTTCTTCCTATTATCACTCACATCCAAAAATTCAAATCACTCATATCTTCCCTGGAGAAGAATCTCAATCAACTACACCTGTGATAGACCTACACCAAAGCCTCCCCACCTGGAAAGAGGAGGAAGTAGACATGGTGTTTTATGGGATGGAAAACATATTAGCCATGGTAAAAATATATATAAAGGATACAAAAAAACTAATAAGTAGGTAGTGGAAGACCAAGGCACACATGTGGCTAGTTGTGGCCCTAAAAATCCTCAAAATATCCCTAGGTAATCTCTAGAATGCCTAAGAGAAATAGCAAGAGAGCTATAGAGAGGTGATGAATTTTCCATGTCGAGTTCTATTGCAAAGATTTTAATAAGCCTAAAAACTCATTGCCCACCAAGACCAACCAACCAGCAATATTGGGAAATGACAACTCATGTGTTAAAAAATATAAATGCATGGGATCAATAGAAATTTGGATGGCTATGGTATGTATACTATATATTTTGGTGGAGTTAAGCATGGGATGCTTGGCATAAAAAAGCATGTCAAGATTATTTAATGTAAATAAGTAGCATCTATAAATAAAGTTGATAAAGCTATGGTTACATGTGTATGATAAAGGTGGATCTGTGTGATTTTAGGAAATATAGAAGGGGCTACAAAGAACAAAAGGATTGGGAATCAACAAGATAACTAAGAAGAAATGAATAATCATACCATTGCCAATTCAATACGACCAAAGATCACAATCTTACCAAGGAGAATGGAATTAAAGTAGAGCAAATAACAATAGCTCTCACAATAGAGTCTCACCCTCAACACCCCATTATTCAAAGATAATGCAAGTATCCAAAGTCCCATGTATTTTTAAAATACTCAATAGTAAGCCTCATCCATCAATCAGGAGCAATCCTAATTTTGTAAAGGCTACAAAGATCTAAAGAATACTCCAAGTCTTCCCACTTCTTCATGAATCTCTACCCAATGGACATGGAAACCTTTTCTATAGATTTTTTATCTTCATTGAGCTAAATATCCCCTATGAGTTATCATAATTGTAATTAATTCTCACTACACTTTAAAATATTACCTTTAGAAAATCTAGAAATATGGCCTAAGTGTTGGACATTTTGAGTCCCTAAGCTAAAAGTTGTCATTGATGTCAAAAGGACCTATGTAAGTAAGCACTATGATTTTGCTCCACAAAGAGCTTCATGAGAAGCCAAGGTTTTGATCAAAGGTTCTAGAAGGGATGCATGGCATTTGGTTCCAAAAGGAGCTTCAAGGGAATCTTAGCAAAAGGTTTTTATGAAAACCAAGGAAGGCAAGGAAAGGTTTTATTTAAAATCAATGGATGGCATATTTGAAATGGGTTTTTCTTAAAACCCAATTTGGCTTTTCGTTTCATCAAAAAAGGTGCCCCGGTGATAGAGAAATTTAATTTTAAAGGTTTAATTTAAATTTTAATTTATTTAAAATTTAAATTTTAATTTTAAAATTAAATAAAAGGTTTTTCCCTCCTTTCTTATTGGCACCGCTGATGTCATGAGGGCAATGTTAAAAGGGCTGACGTATTCGCATTGAAGGATGGCTTATATAAATAATCCAAAGGTTTTCCATTTAAAAACCTAAGTCATGTCACATGATTTTCAAAAACCTAAATTGCTTGGCATCTGAATATTGTGTAGAAAATTTCATGGAGTGTGATGTGGGTAGTCAAGTTATGGACGATCAAAGTTTTGGTGCCTTGTGAGGAAAGTGCATGTGGCTTAAGGAAGAGAGTGCCCAAGGCACTCAATTGGGTAGTGTTAGCTCACAAGGCTTAGGTACCACTTCGCAGCACGGTGGGCAGAGCTTCAAAATGCCAAGGCCCTTTGAAGGCTCCTTTGAGGTATGTGCTTCGACTCCGATATTTGTGGGAGTCAATATTTTAATTAAAATATTTTCTTGCTATGGTTTGATTATGTTTTTGTGGGAGATATAAGGTTGAGCAAGCTTTAATATTTTAATAAGGTTTGATATTTGATTAATGTGAGATATTGCCTAAGAAAGCTTTGTGATTATTTTTTAGTGCAAAAGTTTTGAAAGGAAGGATATAAAATATTTGATTTATTTTATGGTATAAGTGGTTTGTGGAGTGACAAGGTTATGCAATGATTTGATTTATTTTATTTTATGGTACAAGTGGTTTTAGGAGTGATAAGGAAGTTGTGCATTAATTCTTAAGAAGGTTTTCTAATTATAAGCCTTGGTGAATATAATTGTGAAGTGGAGTAATGTTGATCATTTTGTGATCTTCTAACCCTTGTGAAGATTGGAAAAAGAATATTTTGATTGTGGCAGATTTCCAAAGAGGCTTCTTCATCTTCACAAAAGGTATGGGCACATTCTCCTATTGATTTATTATGGTGGTTGATTTCTGAAAATATCTTTGGAGTGAAAAGGATTGATTGTGGTTTCCTTTTCAAAATTGATTGGTTTAATGCTTCAAGGTTTTTTGGATTGAGAGTTGTGATTAAATATTGTTTTATAAGAATTGTTGTTGGAACCCATTGGTTGTGCAAAGAACTTGAACTTGAGTTAGAATAGAACATGAGTATCATTGTTAGTGAGATTTGTTGTTGAGCATTGTTGGAAACATTTTGAGTAGATTGATACATGCTTGGACTAGGGTTTGTGAGAAAGGATTGTTCAATGAGGTTATTGGTTGATTTGAATTATGGTTGTTCAAGTTCCATAAAACAAACTATTCTATATTCTTGATTTGAGTTGAGATTGAGATTTGAGAATAGAACATATAGAGTCTCTAAAAATTCTCTTTATGCTTTTATGAGATTGATTTGAGTTGATATTGAGATTTTAAAATAGAACATATAGAGTCTCTAACAATTCTCTTTATGCTTCTATGAGATTTATTTGAGTTACTATTGAGATTTGAGTATAGAACATATAGAGTCTCTATCAATTCTCTTTATGTTTCTATGAGATTTATTTGAGTTGAGATTGGGATTTGGGTATAGAACATATTGAGTATCTAACAATTCTCTTTATGCTTCTATGATATTGAGTTGAGATATTGATTGAGCATTAAGTATAGAACATATTGAGTCTCTAACAATTCTCTTTATGATTCTATGAGATTGGACAAGTTATGTGTGAGCTTGTTAAGCAGATTTGAGACAAGTCTTTGAGAAGGCTTGTGGACTAATTTTGAGTAAGCTTTTGTAGAACCTTACTATGCATATTTGAGCAAGTCCTATAGAGGACTTGTTGAGCATATTTGAGCAAGTCCTATAGAGGACTTATTGAGTGGATTTGGACAAGTCCTAGAGAGGACTTATTGAGAATATTTGAGTAGGTTCTGTGTGGAACTATTGAGAAGATTTGGATAGGTTCTGTGTGTACCTATTGAGCAGATTTGAGTAGGTTATGTTTGGACCTATTGAGCATATTTGGATAGGTTCTATGTGGACCTGTTGATCATATTTTGATAGGTTCTGTGTGGACTTGTTGAGCACATTTGAAAAAGTTTTGAGTGAGCTTATTGAGCAGATTTGGATAAGTTCCGAGTGAGCTTGTTGAGCAGATTTGAGAAGGTTCTAAGTGCACCTATTGAGATAGAGCTTTGGAGATGACATAGTATAGAGGACAGAGTCACAGTGGATAGATATCCAACAGCCAGGACAATTGAATACAGATCTGAGTGAGGAGTCTTCAATTGGAGAGATATCCACCAGTCAGTACAGCAAAGAGACAAAGTCTTCTAGAATATCACTAACCATAGAAGAAGGGGAAAGAGTTCTCCTATGGAAGATATCCACAAAATTGAGATTAGGGGATCAACATCTCCTTTAGATAGAGGTCCATAAAAATTGTAATTGGGAAGGATTCCCAAATATATTTATTAAGAAAATATTAGTAAAATATTTCCTTCGTGGAGTAGCCCACATTGAGTAAACCACATAAATTGTGGTGTCTCTATTGTGTATGGTATTTTGTGAATTGATTTTATTACTGCTATTGATATTGCTATCTATACACTGCATAATATTGAATTGAAAGAAAAAGTAAAAAGGGGTCTTATACTGTTAACCCCCCCTCTCAGTTTAATCTTATGTTCTTCAATTGGTATCAGAGCGGGTTCCTTCAGAAGAGTTTGACATATTGAAGGAAAATTATTCTAATAACATAATGGATCAAAATAATCAAAGATATGGACCCTTCAATAATGTAGTTTGAAGAACACAAGCTTATACTGAGAGGGGGGGTGAACAGTATAAGACCACTTTTTAACTTTTTCCTTTTACTTCAGAAAGTAATGCAATGAACCAATAGCAAAATCAAAGTAGTAATCAAACTAGTGTACAAGTCATCACACAATTGAGACACCAATATAACGTGGTTCACCCAAGGTGGGCTACTCCACAGAGAAAATATTTCACTAAATTTTCTCAATAAAATCCTTTGGGAATCCTTGCCAATTACAATGTTTATGGACTTCCTGTCCAAAGGAGAATCCTTCCGCTAATAAAATATTTATGAGCCTCTTGCACAAAGGAGATGTCATATCACCTAAAGAAGTATTTATGAGCTTCCTGTCCAAAGGAGATGTCCTATCCCCCAAAGCTCTATAAATGATACTTCAGAATATCACTACCTCTTCTACCACTAGCAGGTGGAACTCCTTTCCATAGAAGACATCATGTCCTCCTTGCTCTAGATCTAGAGACTTTTGTCCTCACTGATCACCTCCACAGCTGCTCATCAACACTTGTACTAAACATAGTCATTCGGTCCAGCACAAGTCCTCTCAAACTCTATCACAAATTTACACCAAACTCAATCCTCTGGTCCAGCACAAATCTGATCTCAAACTTATGTCAAATTTATCCCAATATTAAGCCAAAATCTTGAACAAATCAATCACAACTACTCACAAGTCTTCACCAAGACTTCATCAAACTTGTCCATAGGTTCTTCAACAAGAACCTATCCAAATCAGTCCACAAGTTCTCCACAAGAACCTATCCAAATTAGTCCACAAGTTCTCCACAAGAACCTATCCAAATATGTCCTAGCAAGCTCACCAAGAACTTGCCCAAATCACCTCATGCAAGTTTACCAAGAAACTTACCCAATGTGAACACACAAAGAGAATTGTTAAAGACCCAATGTGTTTCATCCAATCATATTAAATCAATCTCATAGAAGCATAAAGATAATTGTTAGAGACTCAATATGTTCTATCCTTCAACTTTCAATCTCAACTCAAATCAATCTCATAGAAGCATAAAGAGAATTGTTAGAGACTCAATATGTTCTATCCTTCAACTCTCAATCTCAACTCAAATCAATATCATAGAAGCATAAAGAGAATTTTTAGAGACTCAATATGTTCTATCCTTCAACTTTCAATCTCAACTCAAATCAATCTCATAGAAGCATAAAGAGAATTGTTAGAGACTCAATATGTTCTATCCTTCAACTCTCAATCTCAACTCAAATCAATCTCATAGGAGTAGTATACTTTCATAATAGCTTAAACCACAACCCGACAATTTCCAATAATGCAATATAAAGGAATCAACTCCTCCAACATAGAACCATAACTTGTTATCAAACCCTAGCCAAGTTAGTTTTCAAGAACTCAAAGCAATCTCTCTCTAAGCATCAAAAATTGGTTCAATATATTTCCAAATTCTCTCAAATGGGAATGCTCGACTAAACCACACAACCAAGTTTATCAAGCAAAGTACAACTTGATAAAATCAAATCTCAAAGGAGCAAGCCCAACTCATGTATCAAGTAAAGCATAACTTGATCAACTCAATCTCAATGGAAGCAATATCAAAACCAAACTCTCAAAAACCAAACAACTCAATTATGTTGTCAACAACTTATAGCAATGGCATATGCTTCTCACTCAAAAACCCTAAAGCAAACTTCAAATGCTTCCACTCTCATAAACTAGAATTATGCAATAACTCATAAAATCATCATGATCTCATTATGCATAATAAATATTTCCACTTTCAAAAAATAAGATCCAATCCAAATAAGGAAACTTAATTTAATCATTTTCACTCTAAAATTATTTTCAGAAAACCATCAATAAATAATAACCATTGAAGAATGTGCCCATACCTTTACTTTTATGAAGAAGGAGAACCCAAAATCTATCACAACACTAACTCTCAATTTGCCACAATTTAGAGTTAGCAACAATGGAATAATGCACAATGTTAAGATTCCAAATAACACCTTATCACTTCAACTCATAAATAATAAAAACTCACAAATATACATATCAACAATATTCCTTTACACCTTATAACTCCTACTTAATATATCACAAAATAACTTCAACCTCAAATAATAATTACAAGAGAATATCCACTCAATAACTCCAAAGGCTCTCTAACCCCAATATGACATTAAGCACAATTATTCCTTAAACCCTTATAACTCCTAAAATACATTTACTTCTAAATGCATTTACCACATAAACATTAAGCATCAATAATAACAATTTCAAAGCAATATTTTTATTTAACCTTATACCTCCATCCAATTACCAACAATAATTGCCAAGTCAAATCAAATATTCCACATTATCAACAAAAGATCTACCTTGGCCAAAAATCAATTCTCCAACCTTAGGAGAAGTGTGGAGACACAAACATAAGCACCAAAGTGCTTTCTCCTCCAAACTCATGGCCCAAAGCAACCGTCGCACCATGTGCACAATAACTGCGACTAAGAAAAAATTGAAACATGCCTATCACAAATCGAACTCGGCACCTCTGCTTAGCAAGCACCTTTGCTCCACTGCCTTCGCCGTTGGACCACAAGTGCCCAATGAAACTCTCAAGCACCACTCATCGTTTTACCTTCCCTTTGCTCGCAAAAATTAAAGACAAATAAATTTGTCTTCCTCATAGGTGTATGAAATCAGAACTTAAACACAGAGCAATACGAAACTCAAAAATCATAGAGCAATCTAAAATCGAAGGTCATAGAGCAATACAAAATCGAAGGTCACAAAGCAATACGAATTCGAAGGTAATCATTCAAATCAGAAGTGTATTGAACCTTAGGAATTAATGCCCTTTAATAGTCTTTCATCCCATGCAAATTGACGTCAACGCTCCTTTCAAACATTGCATTTTTCATCCCATGCAATTTGACATCGACGAGGTAAGTCTTCTACATTGGTATCGCTAAGGGTTTAAAAACCCTTTCAATAATAATTCTTAAATTAATAATTATTATTTTATTAAAAATAAACTTAACTTAAAACCTTTTCAAAGGTTTGAGTTAATTTATTTATTAATAATCAAAATGGACTTTTAAGGTTTTTTCAAGGAGCAAAAACCTTTTTTTTTTTTTAAGCGAAAAATCCCTTGCGGAGCTGCCTTGGTCTGAGAGACCACGAATAGGGGGTTCTACACCGTCAAAGTCACTCAAGAGTTGCACCTAACCCTACCTGCACCAACATTATCAATTGGATTTTGGATACCCAATTCAGCTTTTTGGTAGGGTGGAGATTTGAACCTAGGACCTCCCTTGGAGGATTGCCCTCTCCTCTCCAACTCACCTACAACACCTGGGTAGGAGAAAAAACCTTTTCATTAAGCCAATATGGTTTTAATAAAAATCCTTAATGAGTCCATATGGTTTTAATAAAAAACCTTTAACCTTGTCACCATGGTTTTAATTAAAAGCCCATAAACAAACATCATGGAACTTTCAAGATATTTTTGTCACCAAACTCTTTTTGACATCAGCACAAATTCCTTTTGACATAAACACAAACTCCTTTTTACATCAATGACAACTCACAAACATGAAGCTAGGCAACATACCCAAAATTACCAACAATCTACCCCTTTGTCATTGATGGCAAACCACTATTGAAACCACTGCTGAAAAAAAACTTTCAAGCAACTGCCCATTGTCAAAACTAAAACCAACTGAAAACCATCCTCTAAAGTTTTTCTCCCCCTAACTCAAGGCTCTCCCCCTTACTCAAATACTCCCCCTTTTTCATCAATGAAAAATGGTTACCTTTGGGGCTTAGGGCTAAGAATGAGCCTCTTATCTTAGCCCCTCCCCCACCTCCTATTAAGGTGATTAATTCTGGGGTGGGAGTAAAACTACCATTAGGCACTGATCATCATCAGTGTCCATAGCTACCTTTCCATGATTTTTCTTAATATCCTTGTCCATATTAATGTTCTTGTTCTTTTTCATATCCTTGTTCTTGTTCTTGTTCAAAACCCTGTTCCTATTCATGTTCTCATCCCTATTTCTATCCAAGCCATTATTCCTATTCCTACCATTATTCATGTTCCTGCCATTATTCTTGTTCCTGTTCATAGCCCTGAACCTGTACCTTGGAACTTCTGCTCTACACCATCTGCTTGTATGTCCTTCATTATTGCACTTATAACATTTGACAATGTTATTCCTTTGAGATGTACCTATTTTTTGAATCCTCTCTATTGGACCAAACATGTTCTTGTTGTTAACCCTGCAATTAACTGCCTTGTGCCCAAACTAATTATAAGAGTAGCAATACCCTTGAAATAAATTACCATTTCTAAAATTTCCATTAACCTGTCTTGCTTGAGCCATGCACTGTGAAGCCATGTGTCCAAACCTGTGACATGCAAAACATCTTCCATTGAAATTTCCTTGCCTTGACCTCATAGGTCCTTTAGTATTTCTCCCCTTATTTTGATTCCTATTTTCTGATTCTATGCTATCTGAATTACCATATGAAAACTTACTCTCTGAAGTACTTTCTTCATCTGAACCATCTTCTTCTTGGGAGCTCATACTAGATTCCTCAACATGTTCCTTTTATTTCTTTCCAAAACCAATAATTGTTTTATCTGTTGTCCTTATTTGATCCTTTATTATTGATTTTACCTTCTTGGAATTTTCTTCAAACCTGTAAAGCTTCTCATTGTACTCTTTAGTTTCCTTTTTCAAGGAACCTACTTCATGTTTTAACTCTTTATACTCAAGAGACCTAGCTTCCAACTCTTCTTTGAGTTCCTGTATCTTTCTTATAAATATATCAATATTCCCTATAATCTCATATCTTTCATAACGACATTCATCAAACCTATCAATGAGTCTAGCATATTTCTTTCTTTCTTTCTTTAACACATCAATATCATTAACAAGTTCAGCCTCAAGATCTACTTCTCCCTTTTCTGAAATATCCTCTATGTGTTTACCTTTTGAAACATCAATATCATTTTCTAATTTATTACCACTATAGATGCTACCTTCATATAAAGCCATAAGAAGATCTTCCTCATATTTTTTTGAAGCATCCTCATACATAGTATTACCAGAATTCAAACCATCATTTGTACAATCATACTCAAGGTGACCAAAATTTCCACATCTAAAGCACTTAAGCACAAAAAATCTATTCCTCTTTTATTTTCCTTCCTTTTTAGTTAGAAACAACATCTCATTTCTATCACCACTTGAAGAACTTCCATCATCACTAATAGAATACTTAATTGCTTTGTCTGTGTAGAAAATTTTATTGTGTTTTCGGAAGTACCTCTTCCCTTGACTATTTTGCTCATTTCTATTCTTCCTTTAATACCTATGCTTCTTAGATTACCTATGCTTATAATCCTATTTTTCTTCATGACAATCATCCTTGGGTTTCAGATAGTCAGTAGCATAGTGACCAAACTTTCCACAATTGAAACATTTAACATATTTCATACCTTTGTATTTTCTTGAGAACTTACCTTTCCTACTATAGTTTGCTTCTTCATCACTAGAAGACTCATCACTGTCTTCTTGTTGTTTACCCTTGGACTTCTTGGTAGCTTTGAAATTTGCCTCCTTCTTAGGATCAGGTACCACTTTAGTTCTTAACTCAAAAGCTACAAGTATACTATGAAGCTCATACTTTTTCAATTTATCCAAATCCTTGGCTTCCTCAATAGCTGAAATATTTTCACTAAATATATTTGGAAGAGACCTCAAAATTTTATCACAAACATCATTTTCAGCAAGCTCAAGACCTAGTTCCTTCATGGAATTAACAATCTCATCCATACGAAGAATATAGTCACTAATATTTTCTTCATAATTCATCTTGAGTTGTTCAAACATACCTTTGTAATATCTCAATTTTGCTTTTCTGACATTTGCATCACCTGTATGAACCACTTGCAATTGATCCCACATTTACTTTGTTGTATTACAATGAATCACCTTTGTAAGATCTGCCTTTTGTAGACCTTTCAGAATTGTATTCATTGCCCTTGAATTATTGTGATGTAGAAGTTTCTCATCTTTAGTAGTAGGAGGGAGCTTTGGAATAGTGTTCCCAAACTCAACTGCTCCCCAAACTTCATTTCCATGAGCCATTATATGAACCTTCATCTTTATGCTCCATAGACCAAAATTTGTCCCATCAAGAATAGGTGCTAAATTGCCACTTATAAAATCCATTGTGTTCTTTTCAAGATTTTCCTTCAAGCTGTGAAACTCTTCTAAATACTCTGATACCAATTGAATAACATAAGCTTATACTTAGAGGGGGGGTGAATAGTAAAAGACTACTTTTTAACTTTTTCCTTTTACTTCAGAAATCAATGCAATGAACCAATAGCAAAATAAAAGCAATAATAAAACCAATGTACAAGTCATCACACAATTGAGACACCAATAAAATGTGGTTCACCAAAGGTGGGCTACTCCATAGAGAAAATTTTTCACTAAATTTTCTCAATCAAATTATTTGGAAATACTTCTCAATTACAATATTTATGGACTTCTTGTCCAAAGGAGAATCCTTCCCCTAATCAAATATTTATGAGCCTCTTGCCCAAAGGAGATGTCCTATCCCCCAAAGCTCTAGAAATGATACTTCAGAAGATCATTGCCTCTTCTACCACTAGTAGGTGGAACTCCTTTCCACAAAAGACGTCCTGTCCTCCTTGCTCTGGATCTAGAGACTTTTATCCTCACTAATCACCTCCACAACTGCTCATAAACACCAGTACTAAACACAGTCGATCCAGCACAAGTCCTCTCAAACTCTATCACAAATCTGCACCAAACTCATTCCTCTGGTCTAGCACAAATCTGCTCTCAAATCTCTATCAAATCTATCCCAAGCTTAAGCCAAAAGCTTGAACAAATCAATCACAACTGCTCACAAGTCTTCACCAAGACTTCATAAAATATGTCCACAAGTTCTTCAATAATAACCTATCCAAATCATTCCACAAGTTCTCCACAAGAACCTATCCAAATCAGTCCACAAGTTCTCCACAAGAACCTATCCAAATCAGTCCACAAGTTCTCCACAAGAACCTATCCAAATATATCCTAGCAAGCTCACCAAGAACTTGCCCAAATCACCTCAATCAATTTTACCAAGAAACTTGCCCAATGTGAACACACAAAGAGAATTGTTAGAGACCCAATGTGTTTCATCCAATCATATCAAATCAATCTCATAGAAGCATAAAGAGAATTGTTAGACACTCAATATGTTCTATCCTTCAACTTTCAATCTCAACTCACAATATCATAGAAGCATAAAGAGAATTGTTAGAGACTCAATATGTTCTATCCTTCAACTCTCAATCTCAACTCAAATCAATATCATAGAAGCATAAAGAGAATTGTTAGAGACTCAATATATTATATCCTTCAACTTTCAATCTCAACTCAAATCAATATCATAGAAGCATAAAGATAATTGTTAGAGACTCAATATGTTCTATCCTTCAACTCTCAATATCAACTCAATTCAATATCATAGGAGTAGTATACTTTAAATAATCTTGAACCACAACCCAAAAATTGCTAATAATGCAATATTAAGGAATCAACTCCTCCAACATAGAACCATAACTTGTTATCAAACCCTAGCCAAGTTAGTTTTCAAGAACTCAAAGCAATCTCTCTCTAAGCATCAAAAAGGGGTTCAAGATATTTCCAACTTCTCTCAAATGGGAATGCTCAACTTAACCACACAACCAATTTTATCAAGCAAAGTACAACTTGATAAAATCAAATCTCAAAGGAGCAAGCCCAACTCATGTATCAAGTAAAGCATAACTTGATCAACTCAATCTCAATGGAAGAAAACTCAAAACCAAACTCTCAACAACAAAACAACTCAATTAGGGTTTCAACAACTTATAGAAATGGCATACGCTTCTCACTCAAAAACCCTAAAGCAAACTTCAAATGCTTCCACTCTCATAAACTAGGATTATGCAATAACTCATAAACTCGTCATGATCTCATAATGCATAATGAATACTTCCACTTTCAGAAAATAAGATCCACTCCAAATAAGGAAACTTAATTTAATCCTTTTCACTCCAAACTTATTTTTAGAAAACCATCAATCAATAATAACCATGGAATAATGTGCCCATACCTTTACTTTGATGAAGAAGGAGAACTCAAAATCTGTCACAACACTAACTCTCAATTTGCCACAAATTAGAGTTAGCAACAATGGAATAATGCACAATGATAAGATTCCTAATAACACCTTATCACTTCAACTCATCAATAATAAAAACTCATAAATATACATATCAACAATATTCCTTTACACCTTATAACTCCTACTTAATATATCATAAAATAACTTCAACCTCAAAAAATAATTACAATAGAATATCCACTCAATAACTCCAAAGGCTCTCTAACCCCAATATGACATTAAGCACAAGTATTATTTAAACCCTTATAACTCCTAAAATACATTTACTTCTAAATGCATTTACCACATAAACATTAAGCATCAATAATAACAATGTCAAAGAAATATTTTTATTTAACCTTATACCTCCATCAAATTACCAACAATAATTGCCAAGTCAAATCAAATATTCTACATTATCAACAAAAGATCTACCTTGGCCAAAAATCAATTCTCCAACCTTAGGAGAAGTGTGGAGACACCAAAATAAGTGCCAAAGTGCTTCCTCCTCCAAAATCATGGTGCAAAGCAACCACCGTACCATGTGCACAATAACCACGACCAAGAAAAAATTGAAACATGTCTGTCATGAATCAAACTCGGCACCTCTGCTTAGTGAGCACCTTCACTCCACTACCTCCACCATTGGAGCACAAGTGCCCAACAAAACTCTCAAGCGCCACTCATCGTTTTACCTTCCCTTTGCTCGCAGAAATTAAAGACAAACAGATTTATCTTCCTCATAGGCATCAAAATCAGAACTTAAACACAGAGCAATAAGAAAACTCGAAAATCATAGAGCAATCCAAAATCAAAGGTCACAGAGCAATACGAAATTGAAGGTCATAGAGCAATACGAATTTGAAGGTAATCGTGCAAATCGGAGGTGTATTGAACCTTAGGAATTAATGCCCTTTAATAGTCTTTCATCCCATGCAAATTGACGTCGACGCTCCTTTCAAACATTGCATTTTTCATCCCATGAAAGTTGACGTCGGTGAGGTAAGTCTTCTACATTGGTGTTTCTAAGGGTTTAGAAACCCTTTCAATAATAATTATTAAATTAATTATTATTATTTTATTAATAATAAACTTAACTTAAAACCTTTTCAAAGGTTTGAGTTAATTTATTTATTAATAATCAAAATGGACTTTTAAGGTTTTTTCAAGGAGCAAAAACCTTTTCATTAAGCCAAGATGGTTTTAATAAAAACCCTTAATGAGTCCAGATGGTTTTAAGAAAAAACCTTTAACCTTGTCACCATAGTTTTAATTAAAAACCCATAAACAAAGATCATGGAACTTTCAAGATCTTTTATCACCAAACTCTTTTTGACATCAGCACAAATTCTTGTTGACATGAATACAAACTCCTTTTGACATAAATGACAACTCACAAACATGAAGCTAGGCAACATACCCAAAATTGCCAACACAAGTACTAGTATTTGATGGAAGTAACTTCTTATATTGGTGTATGCTGATGAGATTTTACTTGATGGCACTTGGCAATGAAGTTTGAGATGTAGTGGAACTTGGATATGATTCAACAGCCAATCCTCCTATATATAAGGATGGTAATCTTCTAATGCATTCAAATTCAATAGCTATGAATGCAATTATAAAAGGGCTGCTAGATCAGAATCTATGAAGGTTATGGAATGTAAAATAGCAAAATAAATGTGGGAACTTCTATATGAAATATATGAAGGAGATAAATGAGTCATAATGGCTAAGATCAGAAATCTAAAAGGATAATTTGAGAACCTAATAATGAGGGATGATGAAAACATTTGTGACTATCTCAACAAGTTTGATGAACTTATACATGAGATGAAAGGTCTTGGAATGAAGGTTGATGAATCTGATGCTTGTGATAATATCTTGAGGACTCTTCCAAAAAGGTATAGTGAAAAGGTTTCTGCTATAGAAACATCAATTGATAGTGATTCTTTGACAAGTAATTCTTTGCTTGGCATGCTTACTACTTTTGAGATAAGAACAAAAGATTCTATTCCTCCGAAAGAAGCTGCTTTTAAAGTAGACAAATAGAAAAATGGAAATAAGATAGAATCAACTAGTGAGTCATCCAGTGATGAAGAAGCAAATTATGGCAGAAGAGATAGAGGTTCCATAAGACCCATAGATCTAAGATCTATCAAATGTTTCAATTTTTGATGGTATGGACACTATGCAATAGAATGCAAAGATCCAAAGAACAACAATGATGAAGAAAAATAGGATCACAGATACAGGGAATCAGAAAGACACAGGTACCAAAAGAAAAACAAGGATGGACAAAGCAGACAAGGAAAGAAGTTCTTCCAGAGACAAAAGAGAAGCTACTATGTGAAAAATGCAAGTACTTAATTGATAGTGATGCTAGTTTTTTAGACAATGATAGATATGAAGTCCTATTTATGGTTAAAGAGAAAGATCTAGTTAAGAAAAGGACTCCAGTTATTCTCAAGTGTTTTAGATGTGGTAAATTTGGACATCTTGAAGATGATTGCACTAGGGATGGTTATAGTTTCAGTGATGATGATTTTGAATATGCACTTGAAATACCAGATGATAATATTCTAATGGCTTTGGAAGATAATGAAAGTGATCCTATAGAAGACAAGTCAAAAGGAAGTAATGATAAGGACAAAGGAAAAAAAATAGAAGATTATTTAGTAGAGAATTATTATGATCTCAAGGGATAACTTATCTATGCCCTTGACACAGTAAATAAGATTAGAAAGCAACACTTCAAGCTTGAAAGTCAGTTTCAAGAATGTGATGAAGAAATATTATTGTTCATAGAGGATTTTGAGAAGTTAAAGGCTAAGGCAAGAAATTTCAAGGATAAGTTAGAAGCAAAGGTTTTGGAATTTGAGAAGTTAGCACAAGAAGTAGCTACTCTAAAAGAAGACTTAAAGGATTCCAAGATCAATATGAAGAGTTTTACAAATAGCTCTATGAACTTGGATAATTTCATCTATGGACAACAGCGAACATCATGTTCAATAGGTCTTGGCTTTGGAAAGGTTCAAAAGAAATAGGAAAAAGGATCTACTTCAAGTCTTGATGAATAAGAAACTTCAGAAGAAGATACATCATAAGAAGATATTTTAAGTGAAAGTGGGACATTAGAGGATGATTTGGACAACAAAGAGTTCAATAAAGAGAGGAAAAATGCACAAAGAAGATACAGATGGAACAACAATCATTATAGGAGACCAATGAGGTCAAGACAAGGAGGCTTCAATGGAAGATGCTTTTCATGTCATAGGTTTGGACACATGGCTTCACAATGTAGGACTCATGAAAGATAGGTATATAGAAAATAATATCTTTTCCAAGGTTATTGCTACTCATGAAATGGTTTTGGTCACAAGGCAATGAATTGTAGGGTTCATGATAGAAGAAGATATGGCTTCATTAGGAGAAATCCTAATACAATTGCACATCCAAGGAATAATAACATTAAGTGTTATAAGTGCAATAATGATGGACACATAGCAATATGGTGTAGAGAAAATATTCTAGAAATAAGCATGAACAGGAATAGGAATATGAATAGGAACAGGAATATGAACAAAAATAGGAATATGTACAAAAACAAGAAGATGAACAGGAATAGAGACTCATAAAAGAATAAGAACATGAACAAGGATGAGAACCAGAATAGGAACATGAATGAGAACAAGAACAAGAACAGGAACATAAGTAATGATAGGAACAGGGATGATGACTTGGAAATAAATAATGAGTGGATTCAGAAGACTTATAGAAGAGAGAAATATAAAGGTATAGATATGTGCTTTCGAGGAGTAGAAATACTCCCACCCCAAAATTAACCACCTCATGTGGAGGTGGGGTTGGGGCTAAGCTAAGAGGCTCATTCTTAATCCCGAGCCCCAAAGGTGACCCTTTTCCATTGATGTCAAAGGGGGAGAGATTTTTTTATTGGGGAGAGATTTGATATGAGATTTGATATTTGATAGAGCATTGAGCCAGGGGGAGCAAAGTCCCAGGGGGAGCAGAAAATAAGGTCGAGTTTCAGTAAAATGAATATGGGTTGCCATCAATGAAAAGGGGGAGATTTTTGGACATTTTGAGTCCCTAAGATAAAAGTTGTCATTGATGTCAAAAGGACCTATGTAAGTAAGCACTATGATTTTTCTCCACAAAGTTCTTCATAAGAAGCCAATGTTTTGATCAAAGGTTCTAGAAGGGATGCATGGCATTTGGTTCCAAAAGGAGCTTCAAGGGAAGCTTAGAAAAAAGTTTTTATGAAAACCAAGGAAGACAAGGAAATATTTTATTTAAAACCAATGGATGGCATATTTGAAATGTGTTTTTCTTAAAACCCAAGTTGGCTTTTCGTTTCATCAAAAAATGTGCCCCGGTGATGGAGAAATTTAATTTTAAAGGTTTAGTTTAAATTTTAATTTATTTAAAATTTTAATTTTAATTTTAATTTTAAAATTAAATAAAAGGTTTTTCCCTCCTTTCTTATTGGCGCCACCGACGTCATGAGGGAAATTTTAAAAGGGCTGACGTATTCGCATTGAAGGATGACTTATATAAATAAGCCAAAGGTTTTCCATTTAAAAACCTAAGTCATGTCACATGATTTTCGAAAACCTAAAGTGCTTGGCATCCGAATATTGTGCAACGAATTTCATGGAGTGTGACGTGGGTAGTCAAGTCATGGACGATTAAAGTTTTGGCACCTTGTGAGGAAAGCACACACGGCTTAAGGAAGAGAGTGCCCAAGGCACTCACCTAGGAAGTGTTAGCTCACACGGCATAGTTGTTGCTTGGCAGCACGATGGGCAGAGGTTCGAAATGCCAAGGCCCTTTGAGGGCTCCTTTGAGGTATGCGCTTCGACTCCGATATTTATGGGGGTCAACATTTTAATTAAAATATTTTCTTGTTATGGTTTGATTATGTTTTTGTGGGAGATATAAGGTTGAGCAAGATTTAATATTTTAATAAGGTTTGATATTTTATTAATGTGAGATATTGCCTAAGAAAGCTTTGTGATTATTTTTTAGTGCAAAAGTGTTGAAAGGAAGGATATAAAATATTTGATTTATTTTATGGTATAAGTGATTTCTGGAGTGACAAGGTTATGCAATGATTTGATTTATTTTATTTTATGGTACAAGTGGTTTTAGGAGTGATAAGGAAGTTGTGCATTAATTCTTAAGAAGGTTTTCTAATTATAAGCCTTGGTGAATATAATTGTGAAGTGGAGTAATGTTGATTATTTTGTGATCTTCTAACCCTTGTGAAGATTGGCAAAAGAATATTGTGATTGTGGCAAATTTCTAAATAGGCTTCTTCATATTCACAAAAGGTATGGGTACATTCTCCTATTGATTTATTATGGTGGTTGATTTCTAAAAATATCTTTGGAGTGAAAAGGATTGATTGTGGTTTCCTTTTCAAAAGTGATTGGTTTAATGCTTCAAGGTTTTTTGAATTGAGAGTTGTGATTAAACCTTATTTTATAAGAATTATTGTTGGAACCCATTAGTTGTGCAAATAACTTGAACTTGGGTTATAAGATAACATGAGTATCATTGTTATGTGAGATTTGTTGTTCAGCATTGTTGGAAATATTTTGAGTTGATTGATACATGCTTGGACTAGGGTTTGTGAGAAAGGGTTGTTCATTGAGGTGATTGGTTGAGTTGAGTTTATTGAGCCTAGTCAAGTGGATGCATGTGGTTTTTCAAGTTCCATAAAACAAACTATTATATATTCTTGATTTGATTTGAGATTGAGATTTAAGAATAGAACATATAGAGTCTCTAACAATTCTCTTTATGCTTCTATGATATTGATTTGAGTTGAGATTGAGATTTGAGAATAGAACATATAGAGTCTCTAAAATTTATATTTATGCTTATATGATATTTATTTGAGTTAATATTGGGACTTGAGTATCAAACATATAGAGTCTCTAACAATTCTCTTTATGCTTCTATGAGATTGATTTGAGTTGAGATCGGGATTTGAGTATAGAACATATTGAGTCTCTACCAATTCTCTTTATGCTTCTATGATATTGAGTTGAGATATTGATTGAGCATTAAGTATAGAACATATTGAGTCTCTAAAAATTCTCTTTATGATTATACGAGATTGGACAAGTTCTATGTGAGTTTTTTAAGCATATTTAAGACAAGTCTTTGAGAAGGCTTGTGGACTGATTTTGAGTAAGCTTTTGTAGAAGCTTGCTATGCATATTTGAGAAAGTCCTAGAGAGGACTTATTGAGAATATTTGAGCAAGTCCTAGAGAGGACTTATTGAGCATATTTGGAAAATTCATAGAGAGGACTTATTGAGCAGATTTGAGCAGGTTCTGTGTGGACTTTTGATCATATTTGGACAGGTTATGTGTAGACATGTTGAGCAGATTTGAGCAGGTTCTATGTGGACCTATTGAGCATATTTGGATAGGTTCTATGTGGACATGTTGAGTAGATTTTTACAGGTTCTATGTGGACCTATTGAGCATATTTGAACAAGTTCTGAGTGAGCTTATTGAGAAAATTTGAACAAATTCTGAGTGAGCTTGTTAAGAAAATTTAGACAAGTTCTGAGTGAGCTTGTTGAGAAGATTTGAGAAGGTTCTAATTGAATCTATTGATATAGATATTTGAAGGTGATAGAGTATAGAGGACAGAGTCTCAGTGGATAGATATCCAGCAGCTAGGACAATTGAATACAAATCTGATTGAGGAGTCTTCAAGTGGAGAGAGATCCACCAGTCAATGCAGCAGAGAGATAAAGTCTTATAGAAGATCACTAGCTAGAGCATAAGGGTAAAGAGTTCTCCTGTGGAAGAGATCCATGAACTTGAGATTAGGGGATCAACATCTTCTTTGGACAGAGGTCCATAAATATTGTAATTGGTAAGTATTCCCAAAGAGATTGATTGAGAAAATTTTAGTAAAATATTTTCTCCGTGGAGTAGCCCACATTGGGTGAACCACGTAAATTATGGTGTCCCTATTATGTATGGTGTTTTGTGGATTGCTTTGATTACTTCTATTGATACTACTATCTATACACTGCATAATATTGAATTGAAATAAAAAGTAAAAAGGTATCTTATACTATTCGCCCCCTCCCCCTATCAGTATAAGCTTGTGTTCTTCACTAAGTAGAGGAAAAGCAGTTGAGAAGCAAAATATAAAGTGTAAAAAGTTTAGATTAAAAGTTTTGATAAGTACAAAGAAGGAAAAACTCCAAAGATCAAAAGTTTTGAAAAGTTTGAAGATAAGTAAGGAATAAAATTTTTGATGATTATGGAAAGGCACACAAGATATCCAAGGATTCAAGAAATTTATTGACTAACAATTCCAAGGTCAAACGATAGTCTATTTTGAAGTTGAAAATACAAGAAAAGCTCCTAGGGTTAGGATACCCATGCTCTAATATTTTAGGAAACAAATTCTACTTTAGGGACTCCCTCTCTTGAGCCCTTGCATGGAGGACCACTAGCCCCCCATACCCCCAATCAGGTTCACAACCCCAAACCCTACACATGTCTTGATGTGTACAATATTTTGAGATAAATAGATTACTTTCTATATAGAAGACTTGGCACCTAGGGAAGTGGTTAGTGTATTAAAGGTAGAAGTGATATGAGCCATTGTTAAAACTAAAAATGGCATTGATACTAAATTAAGAAAGATAAAGATAACAAGGAGCAAAAAAATAAATATGCAAACACAAAACAAGATAATAACAAAGGAAACCCTCCCCTTGGGTAATGTCTAGACATACCACTTTTTTCCATTAGCAATCTCAAATAAATACTATATTGCATCTTCTACAATGCAAACCCTAGCATTTCACTACCAACTCACATGTGCATGCAAGGTGATACCTTATCCTTACATACACATTGACACCTCATCCTTGGAATTTGATCCATATTACAAATGTGTGATTACATAAGAATTTAATGTCAACATTTCCCTCTTAATGACATATTTGTAATTTTGTAGTACAAACAATAATTTTTTTTACACAATACTTCATGGGCATAAGCAAAAATTAGTCCTTCCAAAGAAAATTAGCCTTAACCCAATTACTAACAGCCTCTAGGCCTATAAGTTCCACCAAATATATCTAGTCGTTCCAATACCTAGCCACCCTACAAGCTACCTCCAACCTTCTAAACAAATTAGCTTCAACCTTCACCTGTTACCCTCAGACATATATCAATAAGGTAACAAAAAATTCCAAAAAAAATACTTTTTAAAACATTACAAATA
Source organism: Wollemia nobilis (assembly GCA_028583015.1). Classification (NCBI taxonomy): domain Eukaryota; kingdom Viridiplantae; phylum Streptophyta; class Pinopsida; order Araucariales; family Araucariaceae; genus Wollemia; species Wollemia nobilis. Next base: position 4,891,195 of record JAQPPZ010002458.1, read on the forward strand.
TTATTAGAGCTAAATCTGAGAACATTATACTAGGCAACCACCACTAGCATCCACACCAATCTCTTTTGGACATAACTAAACCAATTATAGTAGCATTAACAACCCTACAAGCTACACTAGTCAAAGTAGCCAATAATCCAACTACACCAGTTACAATAGCTTCTTAAAGTATAAGCTACACCAGTTACAATAGTTAATACTTAGCCAAAACTTGTGGTACAACCAATAACCATCTCAAACATTCTTTAGAAACTTTGCAAAACATATATTTGAGTTTTTACATCTATACACCACATAAAAATAGGAAGAATACTAGCTATAAAATGAAACCTCATGCATGGACACCTTTTCAACTTGCACAATAAAACAACTAGAATATGCATTTACAACATTAAACTCTAGCACCTATTCAAAAAATAAACATCTGAATATAGATAAAACAGTGTTGCTTATAGCACAAGGTGGAGTATTACTGGAGGGGGAGGTGATTTATAATTGAATTGGCCTAAATAGTACAGGTGTGATTTTCTATTGAATGATTTACAAAACTCATAAAACTGCTTGTACGGTTCCCAAATTGTATAGTTGTACGATCCAAATCGTACAACACCTTGGAATGTATGATTTACCACTTGTACAATTTGTTGGAAGTCATTTTGCAACTCAAACTGAATAGTTTTGTAATCGTTCACTTCTAAACCTTCATTTTCCACCTTTGACCAAGTCAACTATGCAAATGCAATTCCAAAATAAGGCAATTGATCAATTGTACAGTTTGGTTGGCTGATTGTATAGTTTCACAAAACCCTTGTTGCAATTGTACAGTTGCAAATTTGCCAACTCACACTCCAAGTCTTGCCAAAGTAAGAATTATTTGTTTCTATGGAGCAATTATCAACCTAGTTTGCTAACATGCAAGTCCAAAACTACTATCTATGATTATTGCCATCAATTTGACTTACTGTGCATTCCTAAAAATCGTACAACAGCATGTAAATGTCTCAATATCACTTACAATAGCAACCATTCAATATTATATGCATTCACAATGATCACACAAGGTTTAGGAATCATCAATGCCTCATTTCCATTGTGGGTTCTTTCCTTTACACAATAATCTGATCATAATTGTACAGGATGTACAATCCATATCCATTGGTAATCTTAACATGAACAATACTCAACACAATGTACAACCATAATATACCATGAACAACAATCTCTCATTAGGCATAAACAATTGATCAATCAATAATAGTAATGAACCATTCTTTCGTAAGTATGAACAACAATCGACAACTATCAAGAACAACCCTAAAAATTTGAATGGGGGGCTTTATAATGCTTGCCTAGGCCATTCCAAAGTGGTTCCTGAGACAACCAATATTCACAACTGCCACCTTCCCGTAAGACCAATAAATTGCATTAAGGTTTCCCTAAGTCTAATTTGATTTTTATCAAATTAACCTAAATGCACATTTCAACTTAATTTCATTTGACTTCTAATTGCACATTTATGAAATTGTACAATTACACCCAATTGTACATTTACAACCCTACATTGTGCAATTAGACAAAACCCTACATTGTACATTTTAACAAAACTATACATTTGACAAAATTATGCAAATCCAAACTTATTTCTTCTTTCTTTGGGAGGTGGATTTGCTGCCTACATCTGCCCTCCCCTTTACATCAGTCGGTGTCCTCATTGACTTGGTTGTCTTAGTCTTGGTTGCTTGGTCTTGCTGAAGATCTTGAAGTTGTACTCGAAGAATAGCACAATCATTTTGTAGCTTGGTTGCGTAGTTACTGAGTTCTACAGCCTTCAACCCATACTTGTTGGCCTGTTCCTCTGTAGTAGCCAAGAGTTGTAATAACTCCTTTTCTCTTTTGGATGCACCCTTGCGTAGCTTTTCCTTTAATGTTGCCTCTATTTGAGCTACAACAGCATGTTCCTCATTCTTCTTTGCAATGACACTATAGTGCTTCTACAATTCAGCCTTGTGGGCTAACTGAAGCTCTTCCTTAATTTGGAGTTGTGCCTTATGATCCATAATCATGTCATTATAGTGCTTGGCATATTTTGTCATCTCTTCTATTTTGTGGTCCTTCAACTGTAGTTGTCCTTCAGATACCTTCAACTGGTCCTCATTCTTGGCCAATTGCTCTTTTTGGACTACCAGTTGTTCTTCCTGTTGCTGGAGTTGTTGATTGTGCAAACTCAACTACTCCTCTTATTGTTTGATTTGTGTTGCATATTATTGTAACAACACTTCTTATTCCTCTAACCACTTATTTTGCTCCTTCGCTTGCTAGATCATAAGTTGTTTTTCTTGTTCTTGCAAGTGTAGCTTATCATCATAAGCGAGCTTCATGTCATTCAACTCAACTTCAACCTTTTTCAACTTCTCCTTAAATTCAATCTTGTTGCATTCTAATTCTTCTTCCATTGTAGCCATCTCTTTTCGAGTTGCTTCCATATCATCCTTTTGTGCCTCCTTGGCCTGATAGATCTGTTCAAGACCCAAGCTTAGCCACTCAATCCAGTGTGTCAAGAAATTTAATTTTTGAAGGATGAAGGTCAACTCTGGAGATGCCCATCAATACTCAGTATCCAGTGTGTTCAATGGACATCTCTGATTCTTATCTAGATCCAAGTACACCCATGGGTACTCTTGATAGTTGGTCCTTACTCCTTCTGATAAATCCATAATTCCCAACATACTTGTTACCTCTCCCCTAGGTAACTACCATGGGTGTTGTGCATGAATCTAGGCTATTCTCCATGTTTGATCCTCACTGCACACCCACTCCATGATCTTTTCCATCTCAATGAAGGTCTTCTCCCTCCACTATTTTAGCTACCCAACACAACCTATGCAAAACTGCAATTGGGTACTAGTGAACATATCACATACTTGTTTCAAGAAATGGTCCACTTGGTCATCTATATCTTCTCCTTCTTCATTTAGGATGCCAAATTGTGGTACCTTAAGCAAAAATCTTGTCTGAAGTCCTCTATCCATTTCTTGTGGTGGAGTCCTTTCCTCTTCTTCCTCTTGTAGATGTGAACTTCCTCCCATCTCCTTGATTGGACCCATTGCAATCTCTTCCTATGGCAAATTGTGTGCTACAATTCTATCTATCTCCTCCTCTATCGATATGATATCCTCCACATCAATGATCTCCTTTGTCATATGTTGCTCTTCCATAAGTGTCCTAGAACTTCCTCTTGTGGCTTTGGCAACTCTTCCTATTGTGTGTTTGCCAACCCTTCTTCCTATGGATTCGACTGCTCTTCTACCACTACTATGGAGATAGGGATCAGATCAGATCATTCCTGTGATGGCCTTGTGTTCTCCTCCCTTGACTGACTATTGCCACCTCGCATTACAATATTTATCTATGGCTTCTTCTTCTCCTTTGTCTCATCCAGTGGGGCTACCACCACTTCCTTGGCTTTCATCCTTGGTGGTGTCACCATTCTATCCAACCAATGTTTAGATGTCTCTAAAAATTCAAACTCATTGGGTTGAAGCAATGTAGGAGATCCCACCACTTCTCCTAACTGGCTTATGTTAATTGGCACATTGATGTCACCCAATTCCAAGTCCTCCAATTCCAAGTGCATCTCATCTAGGTCAGTGAGCGAAGGGTGTAGTTGTTCCCTCTACACAAGATATTTCTCATGCATCTATTTCTCCCATTGCCTCTACGTCAAAATTTGTACTGGACTAGATATTGGTGCTACTACCTCCTCCTCCTCATGAGACAATGGTTGCTCCTATGGCCATTATGTAGGTGTCTACTACTCTAAATCAGAATCCAAGTGCAGTTATCATCATCTCTTTCTCCTATGGTGGACTTCCTCATCTGACGAAGTCTCTCGCTCTTCAACCAAGGGAGGTTCAAGTTTCCTTGTAGTCTTCTTCTATCTCAATTTCTTTGGTGTTACTTTTTGGATTAGCATCAACTTCACCCATCACAGTATAGAAGGTTGATCCTTCGATAGATCACGAGGTGGTGTTAGCCTAGGAAATGTAATGCTAGCTTGGAAAACTACATCCAACATTACAACTATTGCATGGAATGTCATGGCAAAGGTCTTCTTCATCTTTAGTAATAGCCTTTAAATCCTCTAAGCTAAGTATGTCCCCCAATCATATTATACTCCTTGAGTTATGCCTTCTACACATTATGCCATCCAGATCGGCATCTCAAAAGATCATGCTTCTCTCGACAGTCGAGACATGACAACATTCATCGCACATGAGGTCCTTATTCTTCAACATACTCTACTTGATTCCTCATCCTCCTAGACCAAAAGCCTTTGTAGCTAATGGGGATTTCAACTTTGTCAGTGTGGTGATTAACCTATGGGACTCAATGGCATCCATAATTTTTCTCTTAATTGGGTGCCCTTCCTTTGGCAACCCAAATGTCCTTTGAAAGGTGGTAGCCAAGAATTCCACCTTTATATGATGATTTCCAACTCACACATAGGTGCAATTCTAGTTGGGATCATACGACTATACAATCTGCAACAAGTATTCATTAAAGAATACCTTATCTTATGGTGGAATTTGTGCCAACACACTCACTCTAGCTCAAGTCAATGCTATCTTCAATGGGTGCTTGTCATCATTCTTGATCCACCACTTCTGACATAATTCACCTATCGATTGCATAAAATTGATATCCTTGATATCCACCTGCCCTCCTTCATCTTCACTTGGTAGTTTGGTTTGCTCATCCAAGGTAGCTTCCCTATGCACCTCACTACGAAGCTCCCTATAGTGTGCCCTAGGTGGTTCCATATCCTCCTCATAAAATTATAGTTGTGCCCTTCCTCTACCACCATGCCAATTCTTGTGTCCCCTCCATGGCCTAAAACCTCTCCCCCTCCAAGGATGGTAGTCGTATCCTCCTTGAGGTTGAAACCCTCATCCTTGGCCTTGCACTAGGTAGGTCACTTCTACTTGTCTAGGCCATGAATCCCTCTAGTGTAGTGGTCCTAGTGAGCGTTCAACCCTTGTTGTTGTAATCCATCATAGATGAGCTCAAAATTCCCTCTCGATGCTCATTCTTCACCATTCCTCATTATGGAACCACTTCTCTATCAATCCTATTCAATTCTGCAATTCTAGGGACAATTGCATCCTCAATTTATGCCAAATTCATACAACTGCACCAAAAAATGTATAGTTGCTTCTAAAAATCGTACAACTTCCTCCAAGATCATACAGTTGTAATCAGAATTGTACAATTACACTCCAATTCTATACAATTACACCAAATCATACAATTTGAGCTTCAAATCATACAATTTCACCCTAAAATCATACAATAGGTCCCAAATTATACAACTACACTTCCCTTTCATACAATTGCACCAGAAATCATACAATTGCACTCAAAATTATATAATTGCACTCAAACTACACAATTTGACCTCCAATTTGCTCTAAAATCATACAATATCTCTCCAAATCATATAATTTCATCTCCAAATTGTATAATTTGCTCTTCAAACCTTCACTTGCCAAAAAATATTTGTTTTTCTATGATTTCTTCAATTCACCTTGCACCCTTTATGAACGTTGTGCAATTTTCTCTTTCTGGTGTGGTTTTCAATTCACTTTGGCAATTCCTACTTCCACTTGTGTAATTCTTCAACCTGTACAGTTTACTATATCAATGTGTGCAATTTTTTGTATATCCTTATCTTTATTCTTATCCATATGCAAAAACTAAAATATTTTACCTCTTCATCAATAAAATTTTTCATGCACTAGGGTTTGCAATTTTCACTCCAATCCAATTTTTTTGAAAAAACTCAAACCCTAGCAATGTTTTCATCACTTAGGGTTTCCTCTACCATGATTTTTCTCTAAACCTAGATTCATTGGCATGAATTTCACTTCCAATTATATTATTTTGAAAAAACCCAATTTTTCTTCAGAATAAACCCTAGCTTTTATCACTTTTTCTCCAATTTTAGCTTGCTTTTTCAAAAACAAGAAGATTCCATAGTGCAAATTATAAAATGGGTCAGGAAATTTTAGTGCACATGTGATATTTGCATGCCCATATAATAAAATTTTATTTGTTTGCACACTCCTTGCTCCCGAATACTCCAAAATTCAACTATTAATTCATGCAATATGCAAATCTGGTGAAATTGACATGCATGGCGCCTGCTTTTTATAACAAATAATTTCTTTGCATGAAAATTTACCACCTCATCTCCCTTTGCATGTACTTTTGGATTTTTGCATGGATGATTGCCAACTCATCTCTTTTTGCATGCAATTTTATCCTTTTCTTTTTTTTTGAATATTTTATTCTTTTCTTTTCTTTCTTTTCTTTTTTTCTTTTTTTTTTTCTTTTTTTTTTTTTTTTTTTTATTTTTTTTTCAGAAGAGGCCACCATTTTTGGTTTTCAACCATCTTCCATCTTAATTGCATCCCGAGGGATTTTCACAATCAAGATTATTTTTCTATTTTTATACTTTTTTTTTCAAAATTACTAATTTCACACTTACCTTCTAGGAAATCATACAATGACATTCACTTGTATGATTCCTTCTATCGATGTGTCATTTGGAGGTTCTACCACCTCATTCCATGCAATCGAGTGTTGAGTAATCGTACAATCGAGCTTCGATTGATCAATGGTACGATTTACTCCCTCTTACTGGTCAATTGTATGATTTGGAATTGTACAATTACCATTTATATGATTTGGAATTGTACAATTGCAAGTTGTATAATTTGCAATTGCACAATTTCCTCCTTCCAAAGTCAAATTTTCTCATTCGAGGCTTCTCCTTTGCCCACTTGACTGATCATTAGGTGAAGATGCCCTTACTATTCTATTTTCATTGGGGTAACTTCTACTTCTATCCCCATGGACTAAATCAGCCTCCAAACTTGGTGAACGAGTCCTTTGTTAACCTTGACTAGCCTCCTCCACAAATCGTACTCTCCCTATACCAACAAGTCCTCTACCTTGCACTTGTCTTCCATGACCTTGTCCTCTTGCTATCAAACCCCTTCACATATTAAATGGGCCAACCTCTCTATGAGGTAAGCCTCTTCCAAATTCTATTCTTCTTGGTCCTTGTCGATGCATTGGTGGTTGCTCGAGTGGGTATCATCCCATAAGGTTTGGCAAGAATCCTCCTCACCCATTGTGTCCTTGCACATTCTTGATCCAATTAAAGGGTCCATGTGGTGCCTCCTCAGGTTGTCTAGGCCATCTCAGAGTAGGAGGTCGAATCCTTCCCCTTCCTCCTCTAGGTAGAGGATCTGAATGATTCCTTCCTTCATTCATTGGTCGCAATCCCCCTCTATGACCTCTTTGTCACCCTATGGTACTTGGGATTCCTTGTCATTGATCTTGTTGTCAACTCGGTCCTCCCCTTTCCCAAGTAGTAGGAGTCACATCCTCAAACTCTATATTGGCTAGGTGTCCTTCATTTCTTTGGGCTCATGGTGACAACTATTGTAATGCTCTTATCTGATGATCCACACATCTTAATCATCTTATCCATCATCTTTCTTCAAAGTGACATTGTGGGGAAAAATTTGCCAAAGTTTCCCTATAGTCCTCTGAGAAGTTAGACTCAGTACTTGAGTCATTATGATTATCTTCTCCTTGTGTTGACCACTCTGTTGGTAAATTCATTATTCATTGAAGCCTCCTCACTTCCCATCTTTGTCTTCTCAACTAGCGATAGGTTATCACATAAGCATCTGGATCAGGATGAACATGAGGTTCTGGTATCCTGGCTAAGAAGTCATCACTACTTTCCTGGCTACTATCCCTCATTAGCCAAGGCATTCCCTCATCACTAGACTCACTCAAACCCTCATGTATATTCCCTTGTGGTTCAGGTGATGTCAGGTCTTCTTCAATTTCCTACCAAACTATCTCTACTACTTCATTTATAATTGGTGGATCATGTGTCATACCTCATGGTTCAACTTGTGATCTTTCTTCCTCACTAGGACTTGCACCTTCTTATCACTTGATATTTACTTGAGGTGTACCCTCATTTCTATCCTCCCTTACTCCTATTTCTCTTTGCCTTGCAACCTATTGCTCATCAAACCATTGCATTATCTCATCCAACTCTTGGATGATCTATCCTCGAAGTCTTGCATTATGTGCTTGCAATGCTTCATACTCTTCCTACAACTATTGTGCTTGATATCGCATCCTTTGTTGCAACATGCCTATCTGAGCTAATGGAGTAAGTCCTATTAGTTCCTCTTCTATAGCTCCACCTTCGTTCGAATCTAGAATTTCCATATCGAAGGTGTCTATTCTATCTTCATATTATACCATTAGTCGTATCCTACATCAACCTTCTACTATCTGAGGTAACTCCCTTTGTTCTAATTATGGATACACTACTGCTTCTTCTAATTGGTTAGCTTCTTCCTATCACTCCCAATTTATTGCTAACGATAGTAGTTCTTGATTCCTTATTTCATTTGGAGGGATCCATTCTTCCTCCTCTTCAATTCATTCCATTCCATCTATAAACCTCACGTGTACTTGCATTCTTCTCCTTTCACCAGGGTGAGGTACCAATTCTCATTGTTCTATAATTGGTTGTGCCTCCTCCCCTTCTACAAATAGATGTGTAATCCCCATATCATTATCTTCCTATGGAAGATTTTGGTTGTTTGGTAACACTTGTCATGGTTCGCTAGACTCAACTTCTTCTTGCTATCTTCATTCAATCTCGCATGATGCGATGAACAAACATTATACTTTATAAGGTTTCAACTTCGACCCATTCACTATTTTGGGTACCACTATCCCATCCAACTTCTACAGCTTTACTGCCCCATTGTCCATCACTTCTATAACTCGAAAGGGACCAAGCCATAAAATCTTCAACTTCCTAGGCTTGATTTCCCACTTCCCATTAAACTTAAGAACTAAATCACCCTGCTTAAGTTCTAATTTATGAAGATGCTTATCATGCCATAATTTCCTTCACTTCTGGGCTACTTCAATTTCCCATTATGCCATGACTCTCCTTTCATCCAATCTGATGAGTGTGGCTAGTCATTCTTCTAGACTTTCTTGGTCACCCAAGCGATGCTCCATAACTATCCACAAACTAGGTACCAAGAATTCTACTAGCACTACTGCCTCCTGACCATACATTAGATGGAATGGTGTATGGTCCATTGTTGGTTTGAAGGTTGTTCTATAAGCCCATAGAATAGATGGCAACCTCTCTTCCCAATCTGCTCCTTCTATACCATAGGTCTTATATAATGGAAACCAAGACTTGCCTTTACCTACCCATTTTCTCGAGGGTAGTACGGACTTGACAATGAATGCAAAATCCTAAATTTTATTGTTAGCTTTTTAATAACCTCATTAACAAAGTGACCTCCCCTATCACTTGTTATTCATAGTGGAATTCTGAATCTTGTGATCACTTATTCATACAAGAATTAGGTTGTACTTTTTGTCATGTTATCTAGTAGTACCCTCGCTTCTACCCATTTTGTCAGGTATTCTATTGCTACCACTATATACTGACATTTTTACCTATGGGTGGTTTTCAATGGTCCAAAAAAATCCAAACCCCATCTCTCAAACAATTCTTGAGGTTGTGATGGGTGCAAAGGCATGAAGTCTTTACGTAGTGGCTTCCCCACTCTTTGACAAGTGTCACATGCTTGTACATATTCTTTTGCATCATTGTACAATGTAGGCCACCATAGTCCTACCAAGAGTATCTTCCTAGCAGTGGCATCTAGCCCCATGTGTCCTCCTGCCAAGCCTTCATGGGCTTCTTTTAATGTTGTATTAACTTCCTCCTCCATTACGCATCTTCATAAAATATCATTTGTACCCATCTTATACAACAATCTAACTATCAGCTGAAAAGGTGTTGACTTCAAGATTACTTTCCTCTTCTCTATCATTATCAAATCTTGTGGCAACTCTCCTGTGGATAGGTATTGCCCAATTAACTTGTACCATGATGGTACAACATTAATTACAAATAGTTGTGCATCGAGGAATTCATCCAAAATTCTTATCCCTACAGGTTCTCCTGATCGTATCCAAGACAACTGGTCTACAATCACATGCTTTTTACTAGGTCTTACTACTACTCGAAATATAAATTCTTGCAAGGTGATGAGCCACCTGCTGACTCACCCTTGTATCACTAGTTTGTTTATTAGGTACAATAGAGCCTGATGATCAACATAGAAGGCAAATAGGTTTGCTAATAGGTAATGCCTAAACTTTTGTACCACATATACCATTCCCAAAGCCTCTCATTCTATTGTACTATAATTTCTTTCCACCCTTGACAATAGATGGCTTATAAAATAAATAGGTTGATCCAGCCTATGTTGTCCTTCCTGAGCTAGTGTGCATCCTATTGTAAAATTGGAAGCATCGATATGGACATGGAACTCTTTATCCCAATCTAGAAACACCAAAATGGGGCTACTCACAAGTTTTGCTTTCAATTCCTCAAAAGCTCCTTGGTGCTCTTTCATCCAACTAAAAGGAACATTCTTCTTCGTCAATGAGTCCAATGGGTAGGACACATGTGCATAATTCCTGATAAACCTTCGATAATATCCTATGGATCCTAAGAAGGTTTTTAATGAACTCGCATCATATGGCTCCTCCATATGCAAAATGACACAAATTTTATCAGGATCAGTCTTCAATCCTTCACTGCACACTATATGTCCTAGTAATTTCCCATATGGTACCATTAAATAATATTTCCTAGGATTCAGGGAGATCTATGCATTCCTACATCAGCTCATACATTCACTCAGGATCAGTAGATGGTCCTTGATCCAACCATAGATGGACCAATCATCCAAGAATACCTTGAACTTCCCTATTGCCAACTGATCAAAGATGTATAGAATAATGCATTGGAATGTCGTTGGGGCATTACATAGCCCAAATGACATCCTATTGTATGCATAAATTCTATTTTCTATGACAAATATGGTCTTCAACTTATCTTCTTCGGCTATACTGATTTGATTATAGCCAAAAAACCCATCCAAGAATGAATAAATTTCATGTCCTACGACCTCCTCTAGAATGGAATCTGTGAAAGGAATCGGGAAGGGATCTTTAATCGTTACTGCATTCAAACTTTGAAAATCTATGTAGATTCGAATCTTATCCACTTCCTTTTTCAAGGTGACCACAATAGGTGAAACCCACTCACTCATGGTAACCCTAAAAATAATGCCAACATCCAACATCTTATCTATCTTCGTATTTACTAGAGCTGCATACTTGGGGTTCATCCTATATGGTCTCCTTGTCAATGACTACATAATTCTGGTGGTATGCCTTTCAAATCCTTATACATCCATGCAAAAACATCCTTGTATTCCAAGAATATTTTGAAAGTTGTTGCTTTCAATATTGGATCCCAATCATCGCCACAATGGATCATTCTAGGTTCACTCTCCATTCCTAGATTTACATCTACGATCCGAGGTCCCTCATATTTGATATTTTTTGGCTCTACCTTAGCCTTTTCCACATTCATTGGATGCATTGGTCTCGCATCTATCTCTGCATCTTCGATTGTATATTCTACAAAACTCTTGGGAAATATCCATTTTTCTTGTTCCTCTTCTTTTGGTTTCTTGTTGACCTTCTTCTCATCTTGTTTTTTTGTGATCTCCTCTGTATTAATACAGAGGTAGTTGGGTTGAAACACCTTGTACTCCTCCATATACCAATGAAGGAGTTCACTATCAGATCAAGCTTCATCCTCGCTACATTCTTCCAGGTACAACATCCCTTCTTCATTGGGTTCATATTCTTCTTCACCTAAAGAACTATTTGACTCATCCATCATGGCAACATCCTCACTAATTCTTTGATTTTTCAAGTTAATCATATACTTATGTTATCCCTTCTTGAATGTGATCTAATATTTTTCCCTAGTTGTGATTAACTTTGGCTACTCACAGCCAACCTCTTCCCAATAGTGCATCATATGCAAGCTTTTGCATAGTAATCACAATAAAATCCAAGATAAACTCTTGGTCAACTATTATCACCTATTGTGTCATCAATACTCCCTTCATCTCAATGCCATACTTATTAGAACCATACAACCAAAAACTTGGGGCCCACAATGATGGAGCACCAATCTCCCTCCAAGTTTTCTCTAGTAGCACATTAACACTAGACCCTCCATCCACAATAACTTGTGTTAATTTATGCCCCAGTATCTCCATATGGACCAATGCTGGTTTCTTCCCAACATCAATCATTAATATGGTTGGATCCATAAAATAATCCTTTCATTCCTTTTCTTGTATTGGTTGGCTCTGGACCTCCATCACCTTTTGTGGTTGTATCTCTTCCTCCATCACCTTATGTAGCGATGGTATGGCTTCCAACAAACTAGCCATCTTGATTTTGATTGTTGTATTCAGGACTTGTGTTGCCAGCTCTTGTACAACTGCTTTATCTTCTGATGCACAAGGCTTCTTTAATTATTTCTCTTCTACTAGCCTTAACTGCTTAGCTTTATGTACCTCTTCTTCAATTACCTTCTTTACCACCTACCACCTCTTCCTTTCCTTGGTAGGTTCTGGGTAAGTATCCTTCTTAGCCTGACTTTGTGTCACGACTAATACATCTTTCTCAGTTTCCTCCTCTTTTACTGGAGGTACATCAATGTCTAAGAAATTCACATTCTATGAGCCACTTGTACCCACTTTCTTAGGATAATTGACCTCCTTGTGGTTACCTAGACCACACCATCTACACATGTGTGTAGCGTTATTTTGTGTTATCTCCTATGTCTGGGGAGAAGGATAATTCTTCATAAAATGCCCCTATTCCTAGCAATTGCGACATTGTATGATCGGTCTTCCTTCCGAATCATACTACAAATAGCTCTACCCTCCTTGCATATTGCCTTGATACGACCTTCCCCCTCTATGGTTATTTCTATAACCTCCACTGGTTGCAACTTGTCCATTCCCTTGAGACTTCAATTTTTCCTCTTGGTCTTGAATTGTGAGAGTCTACTGGCAAACTTTTGAATTGAATGGACATTTCACCACTTCATGTCCTAGCACATTACATATATGGCAGTATTCATTCTAAGGATAATTCACATTTGTATGTCCCTTGATCTTACATTTTATACACCAGATATCTTTTCGATCTCACCTCGTATCTCCTTTGGCTTCTTTTATTATCTTATCAAATTCTTTTTAAAATGATTGGATAGTTTGATGTATCGTATCATCTTCACCACTATCTGAATCCTCATGCCTAGTATGTGTCATGATCCCTACTATTGTCTGCTTCACCTCACTCTCAAAAAAATTTACTTTCTCTAGAACTTCTTCATATGTTGAGGATGGTACTACCTTCATCTTCTTCTTATATCTTGGTAGTAACCCATCGAGAAACCATCATTTAACTAGTGCATCTATTGGTGGTATTTGCATCTTGTTTGCTAGTTGTTTTAATCAATGGTTGTATGTTTTAATATCCTCATCAACACCTTGCTTTATGGTGTATATTTCTGTTACAATATCACCATCATCTCTCAAGGGATGAAATTCCTTGATGAAAGCATCCTTCATCATATTCCATACTCAAAATGTTGGTGTATTCTCTCACTTTAGATACCAATCTATTGTGAGTCCTCGTAATATGGTAAGAAATAACTGCAACCATTCATCTGGTTGGTTTACACCATTTTATTTCTAGATGGTTATGCATGTACCGATATGCCTTGTTGGGTCCTCCTTCCCTTCTCCCATGAAGGGTGGACATCTTTGTTTTCCTACTCTTATGGCTACGTTAGCCATTCCTTCATCACTTGATGAAGTGTCATCCAAAATCCTTGACTGATTCCTCCTTTGTGTGGGTGATCCACTATGTTGCTCCTCATCAGATGTTTCTATCCTAGGTACCTTATTCTCACCAAATAATCATCTCCTAACTTCTTGTGCATCCTCACTCCATGACCTCCTTCATTGGTGTGTCGATTGTGGCCCTAGTCCTATTTCTTAAGACCTCATGCATTATTGCTCTAGTGCTTGACTCCCATCCTCTGCACCCCTTTGCAACCTCCCTATCACTTGTTTAGGTGTTACCATCCACTCATCATATCCTCACATAGTTTCTCCATCAACATCTCCTCCTACACCAATATTTTCCTTGACTCTTGGTGGTTCTTGTACCCCTTCTTCCATATCTATTAACAATGTGTCCCACCTTTCAATATCTACTTCGTTCTAAAGTCCATACTTGTTCTATCATTGGTTCATTTGTATTTTGTGTGGAGTTGTTCACATTCTCCCTTTGAGAAATTCTTGTGCTTCTTCTTACTGGAATCTACTCCTCTCCTTGATTCTATCTCCCATATCTTTGCAAACTTGTATCTATCATTCACCTCCAATTGGTTTCTACTCAAATATTATCACTTGCAAATCCTTCTCAACTGCGATAATTTTGACCCAATTTCGATAAAAATGGTGTCAATTATCAAAGTTTTATTAGGCAAAAATGCCAAATGTAGCACATAGGGGAGTATTCCTAGAGGGGAGGTGAATTGGGAGGTTTTGGGATGAATCCTAATGCTTTGTAACTGAATTGGTCCAAATCATACAAGTGTACGATTTGCTACTGAATGATTTACAAAACTCACAAAATTGCTTGTACGGTTCCAAAATCATATAGTTGTATGATCCAAATCATACAAAAACCCTAGAATATATTAGTTTTATAGTTTGGTTGGTTGATAGTACAGTTTTATAAAACCCTTGCTGCAATTGTACAATTCCATATTCACCAACTCACACTTCAAGCCTTGCCAAAGTAAGAATTATTAATTTCTATGAAGCAATTATCAACCTAGTTTGCTAACATGCAAGTCCAAAAATATTGTCTATGGTTATTACCATCAATTTGACTTACTGTGCATTCCTAAAAATTGTACAACAATCTATAAATGTCTCAATATCACTTAAAATAGTATCCACTTAGTATTATATGCATTCAAAATGATCACATGAGGTTTAGGAATCATCAGTGCTTCATTTCCATTCTTGGTTCTTTCCTTTACACAATAATCTGATCATAATTGTACAGGATGTACAATCCATATCCATTGGTAATCTCAACATAAAAAATACTCAACACAATATACAATCATAATATACCATGAACAAAAATATCTCATTAGACATAAACAATTAAGCAATCAATAACAGTAATTAACCATTCTTCTGTAAGTACGAACATCAATCGACAACTATTAAGAACTACCCTAAAAAATTAAATAGTAGGGCTATATAATTCTTGCCCAAGCCATTCCAAAGTAGTTCTTGAGAAAACCAATATTCACAAATACCACCCCATAAACCAATATGCATTAAGGTTCCCCTAAGTCTAATTTAATTTTCATCAAATTAACCTAAACGTACATTTCCACTTTATTTCATTTAATTTTTAATTGCACATTTATGAAATTGTATAATTACATCCAATTGTATCTTTTATAACCCTGTGAATCAAAAATCAAGCAACACCAATACAATAATGATATAAAATAATAGTAAGTAAAGTAATACACAAAGATTACACAAATCAGATAAAACTCTTTATTATTACGGGTGGATTCAAATGTTACAATAAATATGCCCCAAATGTGGGGTTTTACAATGCTTATGTTGATACAAAATTATAGAGACTAGGGTTCTCTGAAACCCTAGTTGAAAAGAATGGCTAGTGTCTTCACGCTTGTCTTCAATCCCAATGAGGTTGTGGGTGGGCTTGTGTATCCTAGATAGGGCCACCCTAGCTTCAACAACTTCCAATAATTGTAATCCTTATACCTACACACAAATCAATAACAATATAGATTAGTAATACCTATGAGGGATCCATTATGTGAGACCCTCAAAATAAATTCACTAACCCTAGATGCTGCAATAAAATTGTAAACAAAAGTATAAGAATATAAAACTAAACTAATATATTTATTACCTTGTCAATAATACTAACTTCCTATTTTCTATTTACTTAGGTGATGCTAGTGATAGTTACAAATATGCCCTAATAGCACCCAAGGGTTGTTGGGCTATAGATATGGTGCATGAGTTACTTGCGGGTGCTCAGTTGGCTCTAGTGGACACTTAGCTGGATCGGTCGGCTCTAGTGGGTGCTCGGTTAGCTCTGGTGGGTGTTCAACTAGCTCTGATGGGTGCTCAACTAGGTATAGTGGGTGCTTGGCTAGCTCTGGTGGGCACTCTACTAGCTCTAGTGGGCACTCGATTGGCTCAAGAGGGTGTTCTAGGATTAATGGGTGTGGCTTAAAATCATATTTGGTTCATGCGAGAAGGGAAATGATAGAAGTGGAGGGTTGTGAACAGCGATGATGGGGGTGAGGATGAAAACAAAAGGGGCTAGGGCTTGGTATATTCTAATAATTATTTGTGAATGAACATCAACAAAATTGAACCTCATAAGATCAGGGATTTAGAACTCAGGGTACTTAGGGATTCCATGACTGTTATGGGTCTGGGTCGTCAAAATGACTTATCTTTTACAATATTCCCTTAGACATGTTAGAATTTCAACAACACAATTTGAGTGGTTGTTATTAAAACATGAGAAAGGATGGAGATTAAATCTGGGTAAGTGGCATTGATTAAGGTGGATGGATGGCTGAGATGAAAATTTTGTGGAGTGCTAGGATTAATTCATATAATACATATATATTTATTATGTATAAATATAATATATAAAATATTAATATTTAAATATGTATTAACAAATACATATATATATAATCACCAGTAGCAATTACTAGGCACATATGGATAATAAGTGGCTAGATTTTGGTTTCTATAGATGCCTCTTTTTGTATTGTGTTGTGTGAAACATAATGTGGTGCAAAAATATAACACCCAATTTGGCCTGATGAAGAAGTAACTTTCTTTCCTTAGAATGCAAAGATGGTCTTTAATATAAAATAATTTTATTGTGTAACTATTTTATTGTATAGATTACCCCCTCAATTTGTGAATGAGTGTAGAATAAATCTCACAAGCCAATTGATATATTTATGTTGTGAAAATGCAAGTGAATAGTGTAAGTGTAAATATATGGTGTAAATTTAAGTGTATGATGTAAGTGCAGATGATATGAATGATGTAAATGATTCCATTTTTGCCCCAATAGAGATAGGGGATTTTTACCAAGTGTAAATACCATGATCATGTAATATGTATCCCATTATGGGAAATCAAAATCAAATGTGGTTATCCCAAGTTTGGGATGATTCCATGTTGTTGAAGAAAGTGCCTTAAGACGTCATTGAAATACAAATTGATGTAAATGAAAAAAAAGTCAACTTTGAAGGGCTTTCTAGTGACTGTAGAATAATTCCCACAATTATAACTAATCAACCTAGTGAGGTTTGGTCTCTGTGATGACTATCAATGTAAAATAAATGATGTGTTATGCTTTTTGTTTGTGTTTCAAGCCCCACGAACAAGGCCATCAATGATAGCTATTGAGAAAATTAATTTAGCATAGGCTCACTCAAATTATGAGGGATCAAAAGTTATTTTTTTTGAAAAAAAATATATTGAATGATGAATATGGCCAAGTATCCTTATGGTAATTTATCCATCTTACCAAATTGCATGGATACCCAATCGCTGCAATCACCAAGGAAATAGAATAAACCACTAGATACGAGGTTCACTTGAAATTGTATATGAACTTGGAAAAAATGTGCAAATGTAATGATTTATGACTGAAAATTATAGTGAAATGAATATTCGATGATGATAATGATGATTATGGTCGTTTTGTGAAAATTTGGACCATTTTGATGAGTTTTGAAATTTTAAAGATGATTTTGCATCTTTTGGTCGTAAACAAAAATTATGCATCCAAATTGATTTTGGTTTTCACAAAATATGATATGATGATGAAATGAATGAATGGATGCAATTTGAAGTGATTTTGTAGAGGTAATCTACCTTTTTGGATTATTTTGGTATTTTCACCAATTTTGATGCCAAACGTCGATGGGCATCCACAACATACGTAGATGCTAGCCAGAGTTTGTTGCTCTGCAAATGCAGGGTAGTGTCTCAATGCACTTGTAAACATCCATGGGCATCTAAGTGTGCAAAAAACAACTATAAATGGATTGCATAGGTGAATTATATTCAATATTGCATTCACAAATTCCAAAAGCTGCATCTGAAGGAGTGAGTGAGTGAGGTGGAGTGAGGGGAAGTGAGGTGAAGAATTTTATGGTGTGGAAGATATGGAAATGGAAGATGTGTATGTGGTAGTAGGAGAAGGAGTGCATGTTGCTAAGGTAGACAACCTTATGCAAAATTCTTGTTTTTTGTTATTTTTTTGTCGTTTTTTTGTTATTTTTTTGAAATTATGCAATGAGTGTGACATTAATATTCTTGCAATGTGTATGTGTTGTGCTACAACTGAATATCTTGGATGCTCATCATTGGTTTTTACCTCTCATTCCCATGGTGATGAATGTGTTACGAGAGGATCAGTGGAAGTGGATGGAGGATGTGAGGTTGGTTGGGGTAGCCCATATTGATGTGATTAGGGCTGATGAAGGATATCTCTTTGCCTTGGTAAAGATATAGGATCTAAATAGGGGGACATTTCATATATCTACTAAAGAGATGATAGTGACACTTGAGGATGTATATTGCATCCTCAAGTTATCGATGGAGGGAGTACATGTCAAGGTTGGATACGATAAGGAGCATGAGATGGTTCAGATCTTTGGATATAGATGGGAGTCTAAGAGTTTGACCAGTGGAGGGATAAAATACATGGAAATGTATAAGAAGAAGGAAAAAGAAGTTGGATCCATTGCTTACTTTGGCCATGTTCATGTTGGCCACTATAGTGATTCCGAACAACACTGGCTGTCAGTTCCCATCAAACCCAATTAGTCTAGTGTATGACAAGATTGATGTACTTTGGGTATATGCATGGGCACCTACTTTGTTGGTGCATATATACCAAGAGTTGTATGAGGTGAGGCGATGAGGGTAAAAGGGTTTGGGGTATAGTTTATTGCTACAATCCTGGGGTTGGGATCATTTTAGTGTGGCATGACCAGTGGATTTGCCTACTGAGGCATGGGATAGGGAGCATCCCTATGCTAGAAGATGGTAGAATGTAGAGGAGGTATAGCCTAGTCATCTTGTTTGGACTAGCCAGTGGTATAGGGATCTATGGGAAGGAATGACATGTGATCAGGTTATTTGGAGGCCATGGTGAGGTGCCACTTTGACTGGTGATGAGGAGTAACTATGGAGGGTTTATTAGGCTAGGTGGGTGGTTGGAAGACATAGGAGTGAGATTAAGATTATCCAGTTCTCATGGGTGCTGAGGTAGTTTGGGTTGAGGAAAGGGGTTCCTGAGGTACCAGTGCTATAAAGGCATCATTGAGATGAGATGGGTCTACCTTGTGCTGAGGCATGGAGGGTTAACTATGAGGATTACAAAGATACGTACCTCCCTGGTGTGTATGATGTGAGGACTACTATAGAGTATGATGTATGGTTCACTACACAACCACAATGGGTAATGGGTCTAGCAGTGGATGAGGGAAATAGGGATGAGGATGAGGTAGAGGTCAAGGAGGAGGAATATTTTAGGATCTCACTATTAAAAATAAGCACACTCACACAAAATACTGAAAAATAACTCAAATACATCAAATAACTCAATAACACTTTGCAAAAATTAAATGCGAAAATAGAACAATCTCACAATAACATAGGAATCACAGGCCTCTTCAAGGGGGCAACCTCCTTCAATATTTCATTAGCTTACAAAAATATGAATTCATACATGTCTTCATATCTTTTAAAGAATAACTTCATGCAACCCTACCTAAAGGCTCGAGAGTTGGCTTACATGCAAAATGCCACTCAAGCTAGAATCTCCTACCTACCATCGGTTACAATCTTGATAAAAATGATTACATGATATGGCACCACTTGGATAGGCACCTTACTTGCCACATACATTACAAAGTATTACAAAATATTATTATAATGGGATCCCCAGGTTGGGAGTGGGTCATTACATAAGTAAATGAGAATTACAAAATGGCGTTAGGATAGGATCCTAACATGTCCTTCCCCTTTGAAAATTTTTGTCCTCAAAGCTGAAAATGAGGGAACTAGTGCTGGAGTTGATGGAGAGACTCCTATGTCATATTTTTTTGTTGGAGCTCATGCTACTGAACAAGAAATTTGGTGATGGTATGGTTGTAAATAGTGTAGGTTCGACGATCCAACAATTGTTTAGGTTCGAGTAATATGGACCCTTCTTCATACAATTTTGGTAATATTGATTGAACCTGTACCTATGTGCCCACAACTTTTTTGAGAGAGGAAACATGGAAAATAGGATGGAGCTTGGAGGTGGTCAGAAAAGACAATTTATAAGTAGTGGAACCAATATGTTGAAGAACTTGGTAGGGTCCATAGTATTTTGCAATAAGTTTATGGCACCGATAGAGTTGTAGAGATGATTGTTTGTATGACTGCAAGTGAAGGAAGACCATATCACCCACATCAAAGTTATGCTCAGAATGATGCTAGTCAGCCTGTTGTCACATCTAATTCTAGGCCATGTCCGAATTCTACTTCAACTTGCGGAGAACATCAGTATGTTGGCTGAGAGTAGTGTCGACTACCTGGACCTTGGAGTTACATAGGATGTATGAAGAAGGTGTGAGTGGAGGGCACCCATAAATGGCCTAAAAATGGTTGAGTTTGGTTTTTGTATGATAGGAAGTGTTGTACCAACCAAAGTAAGACACTTCACCCATTGAGTAGGATGATCTAATGCAAATAAATGAAGATAGGTCTCCAAACATTTTTTGACAATCTTAGTTTGACCATCCATTTACAAATGATAAGTTAAACTCATTTTGAGTTGAGTTCCCTACAACTTAAACAATTCTTACCATAAATGACTAGTGAAGGTTAGGTCTCGATCAGATAAATGGAGGTGGGCATACCATGAAGGCAAAAAATAGAATCAAGAAATATTTGGGTAACTATAGAGGTTATGTAAGGATGGCCAAGGGAATAAAAATTAGCATACTTCAAAAGGTGATCCATTACCATGAGAATAGCATACTTACCATCATATTTAGGTAACCCTTCTACAAAATCCATGGAAATATCAGTCTAAACCTGATCTGGAATGGGCAAGGTTTGAAAAGTACCTAAAGAACATACCATTTCACCTTTCATCCATTAATAGGTATCACAAGCCATGACAAAATCATAGATGTCCTATTTCATACCTTTTCATAAGAATGTGCACTTGAGGTGTTCATATGTTTTAAAAAATCCTAAATGGCCTGTAGATGGAGCAGTATGTAGTTCCTTCATGAAAATATCATGGAATGGGACATGCGAGGGAGAACAAGGTATTGGTGATAACGTAGGCCATGGCCATACCAATTGTAGCCTGGGAATGAAGTAGGATCATCACAAAGCGAGGCCACCAAAGCTTTCAAGTCTACATCCTAAAGTACCTCCTATCATAAGGAATCTATCCATTGAGGAACAGGTGAGGAAATGGCACATAACATACTGAGGGCCTCAAATTGGAAAAAGAGCATCATCCATAAGATTCTCTTTGCCCTTCTTATAGGTGATATCATAATCACATCCCATGAGTTTAGAAACCCATTTTTGTTGTTCTGGGGTAGCAACCCGTTGTTCCAAGAAGTATTTGAGACTCTAATGGTCTATTTTAATGGATAAATGGCACCCAATGAGATATGGTCACCAGTGGGTTACGATATGTAATATTACCAACATCTCCTTCGCATATGTAGATTGTTCCAAGTTACGATCAGAGAGTGCCTTACTAGTGAAAGCAAAGGGTCTCCCTTCCTGCATCAACATTGCCCCGATGCAATGACTGGAAGAATCACTTTCAATGAAAAAGGCTTATAAAAATATGGCATGGCTAAAACTGGTGTTGCGATCATAGCATACTTCAACTTGAGGAAGGCTTGGTCAGCGGGTCTCGTCCAAGTAAAAGAGACCTTATTTAACATGGATGTGAGGGGGGCTACTATTTTACCATAATTACAAATAAATTTGTGGTAGTAACCTATAAGCCCTAATAATCTCTGAATTCCCTTGAGAGTGCAAGGTTTTGACTAGTCTTGAACTACCTGAATCTTCTTGGGGTCGACCTTGACACCATATTTGGAGATAATGTGTCCTAGATACTCCACTTCAATCACACCAAAGGAAAAATTGGACTGCTTAGCAAAAATTTGATGTTGTACCAACAATTGTAATGTTTGATCCACATGGATAAGGTGTTCTTCCTGATATAAACCAAGATATCATCAAAGAAAACTAGGATGAACTTTCACATGAGATGGTAAAATATGTTCATTAGGCTCTGAAATGTGGAAGGAGTATTTGTCAGACCAAATGGCATTACCAAGAACTCATAGCGACCTTCATGAGTATGAAATGCATTTTTGGGAATATCCTCATCCTTGAGCCTGATTTTATGGTAGCCAGAATGAAGGTCTAACTTGTATAAGTACATAGCTCCATGTAATTCATCCAAAAATTCATTCACTATCGAAGTGGGGAATTTATCCTTGATGGTAATTTTGTTGAGCTCATGGTAGTCTATACATAATCACCAAGAGCCATATTTCTGGTGAACTAGTAAAACTAAAGAAGAGTAAGGATTGGCACTAGGTCTAATGACACCAACTTTGAGCAATTCTTGTACCATCTTCTCTATTTTGGACTTAAGAGCATGAGGATACTAATACAGTTTGATGTTGGGTGGTGCATTACCTGGTAGTAGTGCAATAGCATGGTCATGTGAGTGACGAGGCGGTGGGGTGGTTGGTTCTAAAAAATGCCCTCATGTTTGGTCAACAAGTTGCAAATCTATTGGAATTTTATCCACTATAGAAGTGCTTGGTTGAATTAAAAATATTTATGCAATGATCCCATGGGATGAATTTTTCAACAATTTCTCCATACGATTGGTCATAATTTGGGAAGGGCATCTTTTGCAACCATGGAGGGTGTGTGTTTGTCCATGTTGTGAAAACTGCATCCATAGTTCTACAAATTTCTAGAAGATAGTGCCCAAGGTGCTCAACCATTGAGATCCCAACACAATGTCACATCCTCCAAATTGGAGGTAAAACATGTCTTGCTTGAGTTCATAATCCCCCAAATTTATTTTAACATTGCAACATTTACCTTTACAAGGTAAAGTGCCTCCATTTGCCACCATGACTTCAAATGAATTGCATGTGTGTATATAGCAATTGGTCTTCTTAGCAACTCAAGGACCAATAAAGTTGTGTGTACTTCCTGAATCAATAAGAATAGTAAGGTGTTGGCCTTTGAAAAAATCCACAACCTTCATGATTTGTGGAGTTGTAATCCTTGCAAGGGCATGGATGGAAATTTGTACTTGAGGTTCTTGGGTTTCCTCTTCCTGTTGAGTTGGTGCTTTAGCTGTGTCACTTTCCTCATCACTATGGTCAGTGCTATTGGGTTTCTCTGCATCTACTAAGAATAATATCTTATTTTCACATCTACGCCCCTTCACAAATTTTTCATCACAATTATAACATATCCCTTAGGTGCAAAACACATCCATTTCATTTGTAGTCAGTCACTTAGGAGTAGGAGGTTTATTATTAGTATTATTTTGGAATTAAGGAGGAAAAGGAGGTCGAGCTTGAGAAAATCGTGGTGTCCATCATTGAGCTGAGAGTTTAGATTCAAACAATCCGGCTAAACTGATAGCCTCCATCATGGTTTGGGGTTTAAACATCTTGACTTCAGCCTGGAGATCATATTTCGACCCACTCACAAAATAACTCATAAAAAATCCCTCATTCAAGCCCTTGGTTTTATTTGCCAAATTCTCATATTGTATCTGGTAATCGCAAACTGTGGATATTTGTTTCAACTTTGTTAATGCTTTTTTAAAGTCTTCAAAGTCACTACGGCCATGTCTGGTGAGTAATTGGGACTCAAAGTCCTCCCATGATATATCAGGGGTAGTGGCTCGTAGCCATTGGAACTAGTGTAAGGTGTCATATTCTAAGTTGAAGGAAACCGTCTGAACCTGATGATATACAGGAACATTTTGGAGTCTAAAGAATTGATCAACCTGACATAACCACCCATCGATATCCTTTCCACTGAACTTAGGGAAGTCCAATTTAGGTATTTTTAAGATCGAATCACGATCATAGTGAGTGGTTTTTGTTTTCCTTCTTTAGTATTATGTTTCCCTTCAGCGACCTCGTTTAAAGTTTTTAGATTGGTGTTTAGATGTGAGAGTATCTTACAATTTGGTTTCTACCTCTGTAAGTTATTCTACCATGCAAATTCTAATGGCATCATGATTAGTTTGTAGCTCTTAAATCTCTTCTCTTATGGTGAGGTTTGTAGTGGTCAAGTAGTCAAGGTATTTTCGTATGTTGGTCAATATTGTGGTAATTTCTAACTCCTTGTGTTGTCCATGAGTGCCCCTCGCCATTGTGGACCCTCTTTTACTAAGTTACTAAAAATAGATGTGGGGTTTCAAGAGTTACTATTTTTAGTAAGGCATCCAAAAAAGTTCTTGTGTCTGGTATATCAAAAGAATCAACTCAAAAAAATAGGCATCATGACTGTTGGTGCATGCAATTTTGTTTTTTGTGATAAGGAATGCCTTCTCTGTATGCTCACTTTTGGGGTTGTGAATGCAGGATAACATAATAGATATGGTGTCGATTTGTAGGTGGAAGTTATGTTTTGTAGAACCAATGTATGCTAAGTAAGGGAGTATGTAATACCCATAGGCCCTTTGTTATACCATAGTGATGAACAATAGTGTTTGGACCAATATTTTAGGCCACTAACCAAGGAGGATTCCACACATACCCTTGAGCACACTATTTGCATCTTTGATAGTATAGGAGGGTGATTGTTCGAGATGTTGTGTTCCATGGACTATGGATAATACAAGGCCAAAAAGCTTCCTAATGGATAAAAAAAAATTTAAACCTAGATTATCTCACGATACACCCAAATATGTGTGGGAGCTCAAGTATGTGTGCGAGTATTGTCTAAGGCCTAGGTATTGGAACCTGATCGCCCCTCACTTCACTAGACGATTTATGGGCTATCTAGCTTAGCCAATAACAATAGCTCCTTCACAATATTTTAAAACCCCCAGCACAAGGTTTCTAACCTACACAACTATTAAAAAAGAGACTATATTTATTTGTGTTTTCTGGTTTTTTGGCCAAAAAAATAGACTGTATTTTTTTGGATTTTTTAATAAAGGAAAAAATAAAAACAAAAAACACATAGAAAATTATACCTAACAAATGGAATGGATAGCAAAAATCATCTCAGTTGCAGTAGAACTCAGCCCTAGAAAGTGCTCTAATACCACTTTTTAGGATCTTACTATTAAAAATAAGCACACACACAAAATACTAAAAAATAACTCAAATACATCAAATAACTCAATAACACTACAAAAATTAAATGAGAAATTGAACAATATCACAATAAGACAGAATTGCAGGCCTCTTCAAGGGGGCAAACTCCTTCAATATTTCATTAGCTTGAAAAAATATGAATTCGTACATGGCTTCATATCTTTTAAATAAAAACTTCATGCAACCCTAGCTAAAGGCTCAAGAGTTTTCTTACATGCAAAATGCTACTCGAGCTAGAATTTCCTACCTACCATTGGTTACAATCTTGATAAAAATAGTTATATGAGATGGTGCCACTTGTCTAGGAACCTTACTTGCCACACACATTACAAAGTATTACAAAATAATATTATAATGGGATCCCCACGTTGGGAGTGGTCCATTACATACGTAAATGAGAATTACAAAATAGCATTAGGATAGGATCCTAATAGAGGAAAATGAGGCTCCTAGATATTGGAGATACCTTTGATCTAGTACTCAAGGGATATGGGCTAGGGATACAGCAGGGCAGGCTCTAGATATTGGAGGGATTGATATGGCATGGATGATATTGAGGAGATTTAGGATGGACCTCTAGGCCAGATCACGGAGGATCAGGCTAGGCTAGAGAAGTTGGTGGTAAAGTGAAATGCAGTGATAGTAGCTCAAGATACAAATATAGTGGCTCATATGGTAGAGATAGCTCGATTACAGGTAGAACTATAGGTATAGTGGGATGCAAGTGGAGGTGAGGTTAGGATTGTGAGGCTCCAGGTAGAGTTGCTTGAGAGAGATCATCATAATAGGTATGATGTACTATACCTTCAAGCTCAAGATGGATATATCTAGTTGTTTGAGGATCGATTGATGGAACACCATATTGGGCTTCCAAATCCACCTTCCTTATCCATATCCGGGTCTATTAGACATAGTGACTCTAGGTATAGCTCTAGGTATATGGCTCCTTCGAGTTAATAGGGGTCCTCTTACATGCATTAGCTAGTGCTTAGATGCATTTTTTATATACGAGCATTGGTGCTCCATTGTTTATAGCCTTTGGGCATTCATTGTACATGCAATATTTATATACATGGTTTTTACTTTTGTGTTATGCTTTTGTGTGAATTTTTTTGTGTAAATACTTTTTTTGGATGCATGTGTATATGTGTGATGGATGATAATGCAAATGATAATGTATTATGAATATAAATGAATTAATGTTCTAATGATCATTCATACATTAGATTTTTATTGACCATTGATAGCATTATTGATTTAATCAAGGGTACCAAACTGATGGCATCATATGGAAAACTCATGTAATAATATGAATGCTAATATGGAAGAAGACATGGATGCTAACATGGAAGAAGATATGGATGTTGATATGGAAAACTGACTATTTTATAGATATTCAAACATACTAGTGGTATCAAACAAACTCACTAAATACTGGATAATTTCCTCTAAGACCAAATGTGTGTGTAGTGAATTTATTTACCGAATCATAAACATGGTAATGCCTTGTGATAATCAAGAACCAATGTGTGTGCAAGTGAGTTCATTAACCCATATTGAGTAAATTGATATGAAAACATGTTATGGATGAGACCAAGAAGTTAGCTTGTCCTTATGTGCAATCGAAGGTCTCTTTAAAAGATATTTTTCACCATGCATGAGTGTACTCCACTGCCATTCAAGCGTCTATAGCCCCGATGGAGATTGAATCCATAGTCCAAGAATTTTATCTCTAAGCTTTGGGTATTCGGACTACCTAACCGTTTGACTAGAAATGTAGTTCTATCCTTACAACTTGAGGATTTGTGGTGTGTGATGTGTAAAATATTTAGATTTTTGTCAAGGCTTTTGCCCTACTCTTTCTTTTATTCTGAAATTGTGATAGTAGTCAAAACCACTATTTTTGTGGACTATGTGCATGATGGTACAAGCAAGGAATGCCCTTTTCACTTCGAGGTACAATCCAAATATGATATTATCCCTATTTGACACAAGATATTTTTAAGATGTGTGATTGTGTTTGGTTCAATAATATTTAGAGTCAATTCCTAGAACTCAATATTTTCTTAGTGAAAATGTGTCTTGATCCTAAAGAAAAATTGACATGCATTGGAGGTTTCTTAAAACACTAGGAGTAGCTGAGTGACCAAAAATATCTAGGAATTATTAACATGTGGTTTATGATAATTTGGCATGGTGCAATGAAATGGATGATGACTTGAAGGTGCCCCTGATTAAGGCAACATGACTTTGTTGGACCAATTATTGTCTAAACTGAATAAATGACCCCTAATATGAAATGTGAAATGTGTGAATGTGGTTGTGAATGCAAATGTGTGAAATGAAATGTATGCAATTTTGCTTTTTTGTGTATTAGCCATGCATGTATATATATATATATATATATATATATATATATATATATATATATATATATATATATATATAGAATGCTCTCAAATGGATAACATTAAGTGGTTTGGGCTCTTCAACTCCCTCTATACTGAAAAGCCTATAAATTCCTTTACCCACTTTTTGAGTGACAATGTATGGACCTAACCAATTAGCCATGAATTTATCATGAATATGCGGCAATGCATTGGTGTTTTGTTTATTCTCTTTAAGAACAAGATCTCCTACTTGGAATTCATTTAGATGAACTTTGGCATTGTAAGCACACTTTAGATAGTCTTGAAAAACTCATAAGTGCTCTAAAGAATTAACACACCTTTCATCAAGAAGTGTGAGTTGATCAAAAACGTGCTTGTTTGGAAATATTGTCATCTATGAATTCTTGCAAAGAAATTAGTAATGAAGGGATCTTCAGCTCAAGAGACATAATTGCTTTGTCTCCATAGACCAATGAGAATGGTGTTGCCCTAGTAGGCATGTGGATGCTTGTTCAATAATCCCATAATGCCATGGGGATTTGAGCATGCCAATATCGATGATTTTATTTAACTAGTTTCTTGATAATAGTAATTAAGGTCTTGTTGGTAGCCTTAGCTTGTCCATTTGCTTGTGGGTAGTAAGGAGTCAAGAAAATGTGTTGGATATTATATTTCTCACAAAGTGCTCAAACATCCTTGTTCTTGAAAGACACCATTGTTAGAGATGATTTTCAAGGGAATACCAAAATGATAGATGATATGATGAAGTATAAACTCCACAATTCAAGGTCCTATTGTACTAGTTAGAGGAATTACCTCAACCCACTTTGTGAAGTATTCAGTGGTTGTGATGATGAATGTATGTTATCCCGAGGAAGGAGGTGAGATTTTTCCAATCAAATCTAGACCCCATTGTGAAAAGAGCCAAAGGTTTTGAATAGATTGTAATGCTTGTGATGGCACATGAGTTAAATTAGGATGCTCTTGATATTGCTTACAATGTTTGACATAAGTGCAACAATCACATTCCATGGTGGGCCAATAGTAACCCATGCATTGAATGTGCTTTGCAATGGTCATTCCATTAAAATGACCACCACAGGTACCATTATGAGCTTCAGCTATGGCTCTTTGTGCCTCTGTAGACTCAAAATAATGAAGGAGGATTCCATCATAACCACATCTATACAACACCTTCCCCAAGAGAGTAAAACGAGCTACCTTTTTCTTGAAAGTGTGTTTACCAATCTGTGACATATATGACTGGAGTATTCTAAACTTGAGGAAGGCTATTATTTGGTTTGACCAAGGCTCATATGGCTACGAATGGATAAATAAAATATCATTTTATCCTTAGATTCAACATTAATAATTACGTATTTAGATATCATTGTAAAAATGAGTGGTTGTACCTCTTATTTGGAGTTCTTTGGAATCAATGATCCTAGAGAGGTCATCGCATCTGCAAATCTATTAGTATAATGTGGTAAACTATCAATTTTATACCAATTAAACTTAGATAGCAATGACATGGTACTTCATGGTAAAGCTTTATGGTAGGTGCTTTGCATTGGCATTCTTCATTGATTTATCTAACAACAAGTTGAGAATAACCAAATATCCTGATATACTTTATGCCTATAGCTATGGTTGCTTGAAGACCTAAGATTAAAGCTTCATACTTTGCATTGTTTTTTATGCATTGGAAGTCAAGTTTGAAAGATAAGGGAATAGGTATCCCTTGGGGTGTATGAAACACAACTCCAAAACCTTGACCTTTTTTGCACTTAGAACCATAAAAGAATAGTGTGATATAAACATCCTTCTCTGGAATGATATCTTCTTCTTGTTCAGTTATAGTGAATACCGAATCATCTGAGAACTCAATAATCAAGGGTTGATCACTAGGTAGTGAAGCTTTCACAATATGATCGACTATGACCTGACATTTAATGGATTTTTGGGTACGGGTGTTATTGTAAGTGCAATATATAATATAATGTAGAGTATTTTCTCTAGCTATGACATATGTGGTGTGACTAAGCAGATAATTTTTGAGTTTCTTAGTGGTAAAAACCACTGCTAAGAATAATTTTTCCATGTAAGCATATCTGGTTTCTTAGATTGCTCTCAATTATTTTCATTCTTTTGTGCAAGCATTGTCCCTAATGCAAAGTATGTTGCTGAAATATAAAGATGAAAGGGGACCCTCAAACAAGGAGGAGTTAAAACTGGTGGAGAAGCTAGGTATTGCTTAATTTCATCAAAAGCTTTTTGGAATTCATTTGTCTATGAAAATATCACCCCCTTTTGTAACAGGTGATTGAATGACCTGCATTTGTCAGAAATTTATGCAATAAAACGACAGATTGGTTGAATCATTCCTTGTAATCTACGCAATTCCTTCAAGTTTTGGGGGGAGGCATCTCCATGATGGCTTTGAATTTATTTGGGTCCACCTAAATGTCTCTTTTTAGAGACAATGAACACTAGTATTTTGACATAGGTGACACCAAAGACACAATTTTGGGATTCAACCTTACATTATGCTCTAGAATTCAATCAAATACTTTTCCAATACACCAATGTGCTCTTATCGAGTTTTACATTTTTCCAAGAGATCATCCACATAATCTTTGATGATCTTATGCATGTAATCATGGAAGATGTATGTCATGGCACATTGATAAGTGGCACCTACATTTTTGAGTCCAAAGGGCATCACCTTATAATGAAAACTCCCCCAAGGTGTAGTAAATATTATTTTGTATTGGTCATCAGGATTGATTCGAATTTTATTGTATCCTGAAAAACCATCCATGAGAGAAAGCATTTCATGGCCAGCATAAGTGTTGACAAGAGTATCAATGTTTGGAAGAGAAAAATCATTCTTAGGACACGCTTTGTTAAGGTCTAATAAATTAGTGCAAATGCATATCGTCCCGTTAGGCTTGATAATGAGTATCATGTTTGAAAGACACTCAAGATATTCAATGGGGACAATGAAACCCACATATAATAGCTTTTGAATATCTTCTTTGACCAAGAGGGAAATGGTAGGATGCATCCTTCTGAGTTTTTTATGACTTGCTTAGCATTAGAATGCAAGGTAATATTATGGAAAACCAAGTTAGGATCAAGACCAGGCATGTCTTTGTATGACCATGCAAAAATGCCCTTCTTCTTGAGGAGAGCAATTAATTGCACTTGTTGATATGTGGATAAAATTTTACCAAGTTAGACAATTTGGGGATTGGCTGCGTCTGAACTAAGGCTCAAATCAATAGTATCTTCAATAGATATATGAGAACCTTCCTCAATTTGATGGTGTTTTGGTATCAGATGAATGTTGTCTATGACATTATCAAATTCTTCTAACTTAACATCGTTTTTCTACTTGAAAAACCTCAAAATATGAAAGTGAAGGTGAAGGTAAAGGTGGGGGTGATAGAGGATTGAATTTGGTTGAAGCCCTTAGCAATCCATCAGAAAGGACAAATTTGACAAAGGATTATGGTGAGGAAAACCAGTCCATATCAATAAGGCTCATGTCAATTGGAATTGGCTTTGCCAAATCATATGGATTACAAGCAGGGTAAATAAGTCAACAAAATTCATGTTAACTTAAATGGAAAGATTGTAAAAATGAATGGGTGAATGGATCCTATCTACTAGAACTGATGCTAGAAATTTAGGAACCTAAACAATAGCATACAACACAAATAAATGCAATAGGAAAAACGCCATGTACATGTAATGTAATGATTTTTTTTTTATTTTTGTGTTGAATTTGAATTATGTACATATATTACAAGAAAAATGGCCAGTGATGTGGATCAATGAAGTGGATATGGTGTTTCACCGGTTTGTTTGGCTCGCTCTTGTGGAATAAGCAAGTGAAGGATGGGTTTATGGATGAGGAACATTCTAAGGTAAAACTCATCTTTTTTAGTGTATAGAATGATGGGTGTTGATTCCATATCAGATTCATTAGAAGCTATTGACATAATATCAAATTCTTCATAGATTTCATCTTCAAATTCATCAGTATGATGGCTATCTTCTCTTGAATTCAAATGTAAACTTTGAAAATATTTTTCAGTATAAGTGGAGGAAAGTGGATGATAGCCTAACCCTGAATGGTTATGCACTTATCAATATGAAACATCAATGATATCATGCTTTCCCTATTCATGTCATCCTAGGCCATGTCCTTTCCAATTAACTATATGAAAATATCAAGATGGAAAACATGATATGTATTGTATATTGGTAGGAGTTGGTTGCTTGGGTTCATCTAGGTAAGATAGATTGGATGATGAATCAATCCCCCCATACACAAAATTAATGCTATTGGGAAATTAACCCATGTTGTACACTACTCTTATAGATAAGGGTGGGTCACATGGGTGAGCATCATCCTTAGCATTTTGGATGCTAATCGGTGTGACTGTGATGTATTCACCAATACTAGGATTAGTGAGGTGGAACACAACTTGAGATGATGTAGAGACATATGTGGAAGTGGATATGGATGATTTGGGATTTCCTTGGAGATCTGATAATGGGAGAGGTATGGATTGGGATGGCATCTCACAATATGTTAAGGCAACTTGTGAAATGTTGACTGATGTGTGTGGAGCTAGATTTAGTTGAGGTGGTTGTTGAATGGGTGATGGTATGGAAGGAATGATGGTGGATGATTTTGATGTTGATGATGTGGTTGAGGTGAATTGAGTTTGACCACATGTGCATCTAGTCAAATGTTATGAATAAGAGGGCATGGAGGTGGAATTTTGATGTGAAGTGGTGATGAGAAGCTCCTCAAGAATAAGGGCTTTTGATGAAGAGGTGGATTGTGTGGTTGATGATGTGAGAAATAGAAGGGTGTAAGAAAGCATGGATTCATAAGGATTTGAAATGAAATTGCAATAATGGTTCAACATCCACATGTATGCAATGAACTTGTCCCTCATGTACATATTTCAAGCATTTATGGAGTATAGAAGGGACACATCTCATTTCCTTCATCCAAGAATGTCCAAGGAGTACATTGTATGCCATGGACCCTCTAATATGTGGAACATGGTGTGTAACATTTTTACCCCCACTTCTATGGGTAGAATGACAATGCCAACTATGGCGCAGAGTGCATCTTTAAATGCTTTCAATGTGAAAGTGGATTTGGTGATGTGATTTGATGGAATATTGAGATGTTGGAGGGTTTATGTAGTTATGATGTTGATAGAGGAGCCAGTATAAATAAATACTCATTTAAATGGCTTCCTGTCAATTTTATCCATGATATGCAATGGAGGATCCACTGATTTTTATGATATTGGTTTAATTTCAAATTTATAAAATGTGATGGAAGGATCCATACATGTTCTAATTCTCCCCATAAAATTTCTAAAAATATTAGCATCTTGAGATTGAAGTTCAATTGATTTTAAAATATTTATTAATTCCTCACGATTTGGATAAGATTGTTGAATAATCTCATAAATAGATAGTTTAGCTGAAGCTATTTTAAGGCTAGTGGTTAACCGACTACTCAATGAGATGATTGGCCTTGATGGATGATTGATAGGATGAATGGGTGGAGATGGATGACTTTGAATATGAATGGGTTGGGAAGGATTAGTAAAACTTTGGATGGGAGATGATGATGTGTTAGATTGAGATACATTTACCTATGGAGTTATGGGAGATTGAACATGTTTTTGTTGTGCACTTTGTTGATTGTGAGTGTGTTGTTGACCTTGGGTAACTACATGAATAGAACCCACAAAACCTTGGTACTATTGAATATGATTGAATTGATTAGAATGGGTCTTGGTGTTATACCCTCTTGTTGTTGGTTGTACCTCCTCATGATGAGGAAGTGGTATTTGATAGATTCTAAGGTTTTGGTTTTGTTGAGCTAAGGGGCTATCAAGCTTGATGGCTCCTAAGTCAATGAGATCTTGCACTATGTATTTAAAGTTGTAGCAACTATTTATATCATACCCATTCTACCTATGATAAGGGTAAAAAAAATGTTCCCTATAGTGTTTACTATGCTTGGTAGGGTCATCTGGTTTAATCTTAGGCAAGGCAAGTTGGTTGGTGTCATACAACCTGTGAAAGATAGAGGTATATGATTCATCTAAAGGGATGTACTATTGGTTTTGTCAAACAAATTGTTGATGTGAGTGATTTTCCATAGTTGGTGCTATGTTTTGGACTGATTTTTATGGTGAGGAAACCGCATGATATACAATTTGTTGTAGTTGTTGTTATACAGGTTGTTGAGCCATTACTAGTTGGCTCATGACCACTTGATTTAATTGATTAGCTTGATTGGCTTGATTGACCTGATTTGGTTTAGATTATCTAGAATAACTACCTTTGTATTGTCCCTTATTCTACCATTATTTCTTTTTGGGATTAAGCATACCCTTTTGGATATTTATTTCCTCAATTGTGCTAGCCTGGGTAAGAGATTCCTCAAGAGATCTATATTTTTGTAATTGTAATAACCAAGAGATGGGTTTTAGGAAACTCTTGGTAAATAATCGAGTTAGCTCTTCCATTGGTATTTTTGTGATAAAGGTCCTCCAACGGTTTCCAAAATCATATATTGACTCATCATCATATTTTTTTAAGCCATATAAATCAGATAATGAGACTTTCTTTCTAACATTGAGAGAAAATATTTCAAGAAATTGGTCAACCAACTGTTCAAAAGTATGGATACTATTATGAGGTAAATGGTTGTACACTCTATCACATATCCCTCCAATGTCTGAGGAAATGTTCAAAGCATTAGAGCATCATTACTTTGGATTCTAAAACATGAATGGATAAATGTGCTCACATGTTCTCTAGGGTCCTCAATCCCTTTAAATATATCAAATTTTGGTACTGTGAAGTCTGTCGGATATGGCGGTGATGGTACCAAAAAATGGATTGGTTGATTGATCAACTATCTAAGGGTTGGCTTCTGGTTTATCATACCAAGAGTGTGTTGCATCAGGTTGTCAATATGTTTTTGCATAGCTTGGATTCTAGGGTCTTCCTTAGGTATGTGGAAGCCCTAAAGTACTTGATGATTTTGTGAATGTGGAATGATGAGATGCTAGGGTATGATGATATGGTGATGATTTTGTGGAGTGGATTGAAATTGATGATGATGTGAAGGTTGATGAAGAAATTATTGTGAATGTTAAAAATGAGATGATGTGTGGGGGTTGTGAATGTGATTATTTATGGGAATGGCATGGGTATGATTTAATGGCAGTGTGGAAATTGAAACCATAGAATATTGTGGTACCCATGATGTATTTGAAGTGAAAAATGTGGGTTGGGTGTAAATAGGGTAGGATTTAAAATCTATCTCCTATACTTGTTGTTAGAAACAAGGTTCAGCAACTTGTTGAGTCATAAGCAATAAATTGAGATGTTTCCATGCTTTCTATATGGACACATCTAAGGCTAATGATGTGGATATGGATGGAATAGATGAGGTAGGTGGAGGATAGGTTGCAATGGTAATTACAACTAGATGGGAGACACTAGATGATGTGGAGGTTGGCATCTGTGAAGCAGCATTGACATGTGCTTCATATAGAGGATTACAATAGGTGGTGGTGTA
This sequence comes from Wollemia nobilis, assembly GCA_028583015.1. Taxonomy (NCBI): domain Eukaryota; kingdom Viridiplantae; phylum Streptophyta; class Pinopsida; order Araucariales; family Araucariaceae; genus Wollemia; species Wollemia nobilis. The sequence goes on from JAQPPZ010002458.1 coordinate 4,926,818, forward strand.
TGAGAATGGGATTGAGGTGCTTTGAACACCTGACTATTATGGGATGGACAAATTCTAGGAATTTATAGTTAATACCTCAAAAAGAGGATTATTATACACCTAGGTGAGGCTAGAAGGTTGTGAAGAGGTAAGTTCCTATTGAAATGAAGGATCCTACCTAGGTGGGTTATGGACCTATTCTAGAACATAGCGGATCTTTGAAAAAATTCTAGTTTAGCCATGTTTATATAGGTTATGTTATGGTCTATGGGTGATGATGGTTCTATTTTTGGAATGGATGTGTAGATGGTTCTATGCAAAACATCAACATTTGGAGTTTGCACAGTAAGTGAGGGACCCAAAGATAAATTTGAACAACTTGTCTATATCACACTAGTGGGGTTAACCACAAAAGTGGTAGGGAAGGATGATGAACACTCCATGGATGAAGTGACTTGGTTGATGGAAATTTGACTCAAGACTTTTGTTTGATTTCTAGTTAAAACCATAAGCTAATGAATAAAATATGTTAAATATGCCAGAAAGTAATGCAAATGAAAACTTTACAAAATCAAGTAACAACTCAATCCTATGTTTTGCAATAGATTTGTCTCACCTCCTTTTTTTTGTTATCTCGCTTCTAATTTTTTTTTTTGTGAGTTTTGTGTGTTTTGGATGTTCTAATATGAATTATGCAGGGTGAAATCTATGGCTGGCTAGAAAATGATATTCTTCCTAGTGATGAAATCTAGAAAATTTTCTCATGGGTATCTATGGTGGCTAAGGGCAGAGATTGACGGATGGAGATGAAGCCCACCATCGCCAAATATCAAGCAATGGTTGGTGATGAAATCCAACTCATTATTGTTTATTGTGAAATGTGCATTGTGTGATTCATTTTAAAATTTTATGTTTTCTAATGTGTACATACAATGTCAAAAATAACCTATTTTACAGGTCTAAATTAGAAGCCAAAAACAAAAATACTAAGTTCCTCAAAATAATGTAGGGTACACCATTTAAGACCCACTCTAAACAGTGGAGGGTTCACCTAATATTCCACCTTGAATCACCAAATGTGGGAGTATACTTATGTATTCTAATATTGTTCCTACTTAGACAAGTAAAAGAGGAATTATTAACCCTATTATGCAAACTATTTTATGTAGTTGTCACTTCACATGAAAACAGTATGCAGAATATTGAATAAAACACACCAAAAAATAGTAAAATTTTAAATCTAAAATATAAACTATGATAAATGTGAATGCAATTCTAATCTAAATGCCTAAAATACAAATGAAATATAATTACTTTTAACAAAAATTAATGATGTTATTTTTATCAATGTTACTGTAAAAAGCAAGGAAACAAAAACAAAAGTGAGTTAGGGTTTTGAAGTAGACTTACCAAGAAGCCTACATATCTTTTACTCACTCTATGAAACATACCCCATAGTAATTGGAACATAGCATGGCATTCCTTGAATTTTTTAGGGTTCCCCTCGAGTGTTGCAGGGCATCTATGCAACTTTTTATCAACTCTTGCAACTTTCCAGTAACCCTAACTCTGTAAAAATCATGTGGTCAAATTTTTGAAAACCTGCAAAATAGAAACTGAAAAAAAAAGTTATTAATAAAGTAAATTAGAATAGAGAACCCTTTTTGGGTCCCACCGTGATCACCATTTGTGAATCAAAAATCAAGCAACACCAATACAATAATGATATAAAATAACAATAAGCAAAGTAATACACAAAGATTGCACAAATCATATAAAACTCTTTATTATTATGGGTGGATCTCAAATGTTACAATAAATATACCCCAAATATGGGGTTTTACAATGCTTATGTTGATACAAAATTATAGATACTAGGGTTTTTTGAAACCCTAGTTGAAAATAATAGTTGGTGTCTTCATGCTTGTCTTCGATCCCAACGAGGTCATGGGTGGGTGTGTGTATCCTAGATAGGGCCACCCCAGCTTAAGCAGCTTACAAAAATTATAATTCTTATACTTGCACAAAATCAATAATAATAGAGATTAGTAATACTTGTGAGGGCTCCACTATGTGAGACCCTCAGAATAAAATCACTAACCCTAGATGTTGCAATAAAATTGTAAACAAAAGCATAAGAATATAAAAATAAATGAATAGATTTATTACCTTATCAACAATACTAACTTCCTATTTTTTGTTTACATAGATGATGCCAATGATAGTTGTGAATATGCCCTAATAGCACTTGAGGGTTGTAGGACTATAGATCTGGTGCATGAGACATCTACGGGTGCTTGGTTGGCTTTGGTGGGTGCTCGATTGGCTCTGGTGGATGCTCAGTTGGCTCTGGTGGGCACTCGGTTGGCTCAAGAAGGTATTCAAGGATTGATGGAAGTGGTGCATAACCAAACTTGGTTCACACAGGAAGGGTGACAGTAGAAGCAGAGGGTTGTGAATGATGACGATGGGGACGAGGATGAAAAAAAAAGGGGCTAGGGATTGGGATCTTCTAAGAATTCTTTGCAAATGAACATCGATAGAATTCAACCTTAGAAGATCAAGGATTTAGAACTTAGGGTACTTAGGAATTCTAGGGGTCTGAGTCATCAAAATGACTCCTCTTTTATAATCTTCCCTTAGACATGTTAGGGTTTCTATGAGACAATTTGAGTGGCCGAGATTAAAACATGAGGAAGGGTGGAGATTAAATCTAGGTAAGTGGCATGGATTAAGGCGGATGGATGGCTGAGATTAAAATGTGGTGAAGGTCTAGGATTAATTCATATATACATATATATTTATTAAATATATATATATATATAATATATAAAATATTAATATTCAAATATATATTAAAAAATACATATATATAATGTGTGGTTGCAATTGAAGGGCACGGATGGATAACAAGTGGCTAGATTTTGGTGTCTACAAACCCTTCACTATGTAATTAGACAAAACCCTACATTGTACATTTTAACAAAACTATACATTTGATAAAATTATGCAAATTTAATTTTTTTTCTTATTTTTTAGGGAGGTGGATTTGCTATCTACACCATTTTCGAAGCTCACCAGGATTACCACTGCTAAATCTCACAAGATTTATTGTTGCTAAAGCTCACCAGATTTATCATTGTCAAAGCTCACCAAATCTATCATTGTCGAAGCTCATCATATCTACCACTGCCAAAGCTCAACAAGATTTAAATATCAAACCCTAGCATGAATAGTCCTTAATCCAGATTTTCCATTGTCAAAGCTCACCATTTTTATCATTTCCAAAGCTCACCAAATCTATCATAAGCTATAAACCCTTGCATCTCTTCATACAATGTCATAAACTACCCAAGTTCAAGACCATGGGCTTTAATACTATTAAAACTAAGCATAGCATTGATACTAAATGAAGAGAGTTAAACATAACAAGGAGTGGCATAAAGATACAAACACAAAACAAGATAATAACAAGGAAAAATCCCCCTTGATGGATGTCCAAACATACCACTTTTCCATTAGAAATCTCAAATAAATACTATATTATATCTTCTAAAGCAAACCCTAACATTTGTTGTTGCCAACTCACATGTGCATGCAAGGTGACACCTCATCCTTACATACACATTGACACCTCATCCTTGGACTTTGACCCATATTACAAATATGTGATTACATAGGCATTTAATGCCAAAATTCCCCCTTAATGACATATTTGTAATTTTGTAGTACAAACAATAATTTTTTTTTACACGACCCTTCATGGGCATAAGCTAAAACCAGTCCTTTCAAAGACAAGTAGCCTTAACCCGGTTACTAACAACCTCTAGGCCTATAACTTCCACAAAATATATCTAGTCATTCCAAAACCTAGCCACCTTACAAGCTACCTCCAGTATTCTAAATACATTAGCTTCAACCTTCACCTGTTACTCTTAGCCATATATCAACAAGGTAACAAAAAATTCCAAAAACCCACTTTTAAAACATTACAAATATTATTAGAGCTAACTCTAATAATATTATACTAGGAAACCACCACTAGCATCCACACCAGTCTCTTTTAGGCATAACTACACCAATTACAGTAGCATTAACAACCCTACAAGCTACACCAATCACAGTAGCCAATAATCCAACTACACTAGTTACAATAGCTTCTTCAAGTTTAAGCTACACCAGTTATAGTAGTTAATACTTGCCCAAAATTTATGGTACAACCAATAAACCATATTAGATATTCTTTAGAAACTTTGAAAAACATAGATTTGAGGTTTCAGATCTGCACAACACACTAAAATAGGAAGAATACCAACTACAAAATGAAACCTCATGCATGGACACCTCTGCAACTTGCATAATAAAACCACTAGAATAGGTATTTCCAACCTTAAACTCCAACACCTATTCAAAAAATAAACATCTAAATATAGATAAAATATAGTGCCACTACCGAAGATCACCAGGCCTATCATTTCTAAAACTCACCAAATTTATTGTTGCTAAAGCTCACCAAATCTGTTATTGTCAAAGCTCACCAAATCTATCACTATCAAAGCTCAACAAGATTTAAATATCAAACCCTAGCATGAATAGTCCTTAATCCATATATTCCATTGTCAAAGCTCACCAGATTTATCAGTCAAAGCTCACCAGATCTGTCGTAAGCCATAAACCCTTTCATATCTTCATACAATGCCATAAACTACCCAAGTTCAAGACCATAGGCTCTAATACCAAATGTTAAAACTAAACATGACATTGATACTAAATGAAGAGAGATAAATATAACAAGGAGTAGTAAAATAAATATGCAAACACTAGACAAGAGAATAACAATGGAAAACCTCCCTTGGGGGATGTCTAGACATACCACTTTTTCCATTAGAAATCTCAAATAAATACTATATTGCCTCTTCTACAAGACAAACCCTAGCATTTATCACTACTAACTCACATGTGCATGTAAGATGACACCTCATCCTTACATACACATTGACACCTCATCCTTGGACTTTGATCCATATTACAAATATGTGATTACATAGGTATTTAAAGCCAACAATTATACTAGGAGAAACCTCAAGCCAAGTGATTTCAATTTCCCATGATCAAACTCTAAGTATCCCTCAAAATGGTATATGGTGGTGACAGAGGCAAAAGATGAACTAAGGACTCAAAAACTCAACATTAATAATTTAAGATCTGAAGATCTTAGGACATAGTGAATTCAGTTAAGACATTACATGTCTCACAATTGAACAATCATTTTGAAATCTCTACAAAATTTTGGAGGGAGCCCTCCTCTTTTTAATTTATAAATAGGAATAGTCCTATTTTTTTAAAGGATTGACAAATTTGCATTTGTAACCTTTTGTAAGTTTTCCTTTCATTTTGGCTCTTGAGCAACTTGTGGGAAAATCGAACCCCTCCTTCGAGCACAATATTTGTAAAATTTATTTTCGTTCATATATATATTGGAGCTCTACATGTCAATTTTTGGACTACCCATTTTGTGGTTCTCATGTTGATTCATATTTATATGTGTGTATGTTCTCAAGTTTTACCTCTTTTAAGTTTTATTTTGCATATATGCATTTATGGGAGGCATACGTGTCTAATTTGTTTGAGTAGCCATTTATGATTCTCATGCTCTGACACATCTCTCTATATGTATTTGTGTTGGTAACTCTTATTTGGGCTCATATGTGTCAAGGAGAGGAAGTGTTCACTATTGGCACATAGTGTTCAGGCCTATGTTGTAGGGAGATCTTAGTGAATATTTGGTACATTGCCACCTTAGTAGCTTAGTTTCTTTTTTGTTGAGTTATTTTTATTTTATCTCTCTCAGCCCTTTTTCCCTTGAATTCAAGTGTGCCTAAACATCACATCTTAATAATAATCTAGGCTTGTAAAAGACTCTTGGAAGCTCCCAATTGAGCCAAACCCCATGCTCTCGATCGAGACCCTGCTATGTCACCCTGCATGAACACAATTGTTCTAACCAAGACAATAAAAGAGGACAATAGTTTCAAATGATATAATATTATCCAATACCCCTTTGCCCGCCCCCCATATTACTTTATTTGTTGTAATGTAAATTTTTTGCTCTTGTTTTGACTTTCTAGTTCTAGCTCTATAATTGATTTTAGTTCTTGATTTTTGGTTCTAGCTCTTTTATCTTTTTTTATTGGATAATAATAAGGTTTTTGAAAGGGACCCCAAACATTTTTACAAAAAGGAAAACTAAGATCTCAGTACCATGCCATAAATCTCAAACAAGAATAACAAGCTGAGACAAACATCCACTCAATAGATACATGAATCAATCTACAACCAAAAATAAGCATCACAAGTGTAGGCTAAGACTAAAAATAATAATACTATTACATTCTGATAGAAATATAAACTAAGCACAACCAAAAACCTACAACACAACACACTGGATAAAACCCACTAGAATGACATCGAGCCCTAATGGAACAGACATCAAGAATTTACTTGGGACCTACATCTTCCATAGGATGGTGAGACATTCCATAGATGTCTTGGACGTAAGCAATTACCACTTGCAGAGCACTGAGCAGTGCCTGGTACTTCTTCTTGGATAACTTTGGAATTGCAGAATATCAAGAGGCTCAGGGTCCAAAGGAGGAGATATTTCCTTGGTTCCCTGTGAAGAAACAAAGAAAATTATCTTTTTTTATCATTGGAATGCTATCCTCTGAGTTCATCACCTCAATTGACACATGGGAGTTATTAGCATTCCTAGTCTTTGATAAAATTCACTTTGACCTTTGCACATGGTCACCTTTGCTGGCACCAGGGGTCACCCTAGGGTTTTTCTTGGAAATAAACATTCCTTTCTTAGAGGAAAATGAGGTCAATGACTCACCAAAATCTGACCTAGAATAATACCATGTATCCCTAGAAGATAAAAGGAGAGAATCAAGAGGTAGAGGGATCTTTTGAAACTTGATCTTATCAGGAGTCTCCCTCATTCGAATACCTTTATATTTAGCCACAAATTCAAATGTAAGCAGAATCAGCCCCTGGTGGGTAGGGTCCAAACCTTTTCCTCCCTTGACATCCATCAATAATTTAACCAAAGAATGGTAAAGGAAAAGGGAGATATTCATAATATGCTTTCTCCTGATATGATTCAGGAACATCATATGGAAACAACGTAATACATCCCTGTTTGAGTCTAAGGTGAAATGGTCCATAACAAAAAAAATAACCTGATTCTAGGGTGCCTTAAGAGCTTTAGCATCATATTTATTTTTCAACTTCGAAACATATTCCCCTACTTCTCAAAAAGAATTACATTCTTTCTTGAGAGAATGATTTTGTGATTATGAGTTGCACCGTATATAGGGAGCCCTATCACCTTACCCATTAAATCCACTAAGATATAGAATTCCATACCACTAGCCTTAACCCACCCTTTACTCCATGGGTGTTCTAAAGTCCTAGATAGCCCTTTATGATATCCATGAAAGGCTTGAAGATAATTCAACAATCCTCCTTTCTGCATGATTTTTCTTACTTCATCATCAATATTCAGGACACTCGATTTAATAGGGACCTTGAGGTCCTTATGTGCAGATATTTGAATTATGGTGAAGCACAGTATAGCAAAAATAGAAGATTCAAATGTTGTTCCCCAATCACACACCAAACCCAAAAGAGCCTCACCTAAACTAAATAGCAACCAAAAGATCTTCAACTGTCACTGACAACAAAATCAGCTAGAGGTTGACAAAGTTACCACGGGATACGCTACCAAAAGAATGTAATCTATCTCAGGATTACAATACACAACATGCCTATCATATATGCATATTTATTACAATAGTAATTGGTACCTATCATAAACTTGGCTTTACACACATTGTTATCTATCACATCATTTCCTATCATAAAATATGTATTTCCTATTACAACACTAACATTAGCAGTTTTTATCACACCAATTCATTGTTAATTTTTGTCCTATAGATCCAATACTTATTTCAAATATAATAGATTCTTTCATTTCTTTCTCTATTTCATTATATCTCTATTTTATACCAGTTGATTTTGTGTACATTTAAAATTCATTATTATCCATATTTTTATGTAATAAGTCATCACAAAAGTATTTATCACAACTTAGATCATTATTGATAAATTTTGAATGAATTATACCATCATTATCCTTGTCATTATTTGAAGACTTCAAATCATTAACAACACACTATCCATCAATTCTAACAATTTGGCCTTCATTTTGACCAACACACTTTGCACAATCAAGGTAAACATTTTTTATATTAGCATTGTTATAAACACTCTTTGTTTTAACACATTTAAAATTATTACTATAAAAATCATAAAGCCTCAAATTATAATTATCTAGAGAAACACATCTTGAGTCATCCTTTTACTATCAACAATATTATAGGCCCAAAATGGCCACATCCTTAGAAAATTTTGAAAAATTATTCTAAGGCATAGAAATCTCTATTCCACTGAAGATATAGAGTATTTTGGAGAGGATCCATGCAAGGAGGTTCCATTCCGCTCAACACTTGGTGTTTTTTGTAAACATCATGCTAAGTGCTTTATTCCACTCGATGCCTAGTGTATTTGGAAGCGGATTCTTGTGAGGTTCCCAATCCACAAATCTTTTGAGATGTCAGTGCGATATAAAGTGTGGACTGGTGATTCTTCTCTATTCTGCACTCTTCAGTGACTAAGTGATGATAAGATGCATTTCGTTGAGTTCCAAGACTAATGTGGAGCGGAATGGTGACAAGAAGGTCGGAGGCATTTGAAAGGGAGTAAAGGGAGTGGAATGGCAACAAGGTCATTTGCATTGCTTGTAGAGTGGATTGGTGATTTCATAGTCAAACCGAGTCAGAGATGATGTCAACATGATTTTTGAGCGGATTGCAACTTTTGCTTTATGCCATGGACATGAGAAAGAAGTTAGAAATTTTGAAGGCTAAGTGAGTGGATTGACGACAAACTTGATTCCACTCACATCTCAGTGCATTTCTTGTCGAAACTCGATTCTACTGGTCGAAGCCATCAAAGCTGACGTCAGCATTAATTTTGAGTGGAATGGTATTTTGTTTCTTCCTCGCTAGTTTGTAGAGCATTTCTAAAGATTTAATCGTAGCCGTCCACTAAGAGCATCAATGGTAGAGATTTTTTTGACACTGTTATAGCATATAAAGGTGGATTCTTGGTGGATTGAAGAATAGTCAGTTCGAGGTGGGAAGATGAAGCATCGAAGGGTTTTCAAGAACCAAGAACCAGAGCGGTTGTAGATCTATGATGAAATGGAGTTTCAAAGAATAGTGAATGGTCCAGATCTATTTTATAATAGCTTGAAGCTCAACTACCATCAATGAACCAACAAGTTGTAGAGTTGAGCTACCATGGTGGATTACTTCCAGTGGATTTCCTGGACTCAATGAGCAAATGAGATAATGCCAATGTAGCTCTCTACTGATCTGTAAAATTTTAAATTCTTGTAATGTCTCCTCTTATTCTTTCAATTGTAAACTATAAATAGAGGTCGAACCCTCGATTTTTAGGGTTGGCTCTAGTGCATTTGCTTGCCCTACTATGTAAATATTTTTGCAAACTAATGGAAGGAGCATTACTCGGATTTTTGACTTGAGACTTGTTATCTTTGATATCTTTCTTTAAGAGGTTCGAAGCTATGAATTGCATTTCTGTCAATGTTGTAATGGTTAGTTCATTCCATTTTCTTTGGATTACTAGTTGTTAAGGTAGTTGAAATATGTTCATAGTTAGATCTGTGTTGGTAGGAAGTTTATTTTTGCAAAGTTTGATTATTGATCTATTCTGCTAAATTGGATTGTCAATATATTGGATATTGGAATTGCTTCTTGGGACATATCTTTGTTTATGCTCTATTATATGAAGATTTCATGGTTTTGGGTGTTGCTAATCTTGAGTGTGGGACACCAAAAATAGTTTGTTAGAGGTTTTTCCTGTGGATGCCTATGTTGTTAGCCTATCCGACCACTATTAATGCATATTTCTCTAACCCTAAACCTTTTTCTAACCCTATTCCTCAAACCCTTATTGAGCTTAATTGAGTCAACATCTTACTAAGTTGACAAGGAACCAACCTACTCTAGAGGTTGGATTGAAGTAGTCTTTGGTCCATCCAATGTTGAGTGTTGAGTTGTGACTATCGGGTGCAAGCTTGGATAGAAAATTGGAAGATAGACAGTTGCAGTATCGAGTAAAACTTGATGACAATTCAGTGCCCAATAGTTTTTGGCACGCTCGATGGGACCTATTTGCAAGAAACACTAAAACCCATCATATGATTTATTGTTTTATCTTTACCTGAAGGAATCAATATTTGGTGAATTGTCTTGACCTTGCTAAGTGGTGATCAGCAAATTCACCTAGTGACTCCCTAGTCTGTAAACCCAGAAAAAAGTTATCCCTATAGATCATAGTTTTTCATGTATACCAGGTCATTCAAGAGGAATAACCCAGACTCCTTTTTCTACTATGAGCTACCTTATAGAGGGTCTACTATTATAAGGAATTTAAATCAATATTTTCATTTAGAAGAAAATCCTCCTGAGGAGAATCCTATAGTTAATCCAACAGCACCTCCAATAGGAGCTACACCTGGAAACATGGCACAAAATGTAGTTCCAAATCAGCCCTTGTAGAAGTACCCCAACTGGAACATAGTTGGCCCCCTTAGACTAGCCCAAATGCATGACATTCCCCAAGCTATGTCTAAGGCCATTCCCACCTATGATGGATCTGGTAAAACTGCATATGAGCACTGCCAAGATATTCTGAATCTGGCAGCAATACACAATATAAAAAATGAAGATGTTATTGTCAGGATTCTAGCCCTATCTTTTAGAGGAAATATTCTACATTGGTTTAGAACCCTTGAGGACAATACCATTACCTCATGGGTAGCATTGGTTGAGCCCTTTGTGGAGGAATTTAATGAATCTACTGATCCTTTTTCCCTCCTTAATCAGTTCACATCTATGCAAAAACATCAGCAAGAAACTATTTTAGATTTCAATTTGAGGTTCAGCAAGACCTGGAAGAGAATTCCCCCTATAGCTAGACCAACTGCAAGCCTTGCTTACATGTATTATATCAGGGCCCTTGGATCAGAGTTAGGCCTACAAACCCAACAATCTGGGGTGGAGACCTTTCCATAGGTCTATAATGCAGTTGTTCATGCAAAAAATATCCTTATTAATGTGGGAAGATTACCTCCAAAAGTTGTGTTGCCCTACAATTTGGAAACCACTAATATCCAAAGTCAAACTACTACTTCATCTTATATGGACCCTCCTCCTTTGTCATCCCCATTCCCACATATGACTCCCATTCCTCAGTCAAAAGCACCATCTGCTGCAACTCCTTTCCCTCCACTTCCTTCTTAGATTCCACAAGAATCTTCTGTCATCCTTGATATATAGAATACTTTGAAAACTCTTAGCAACAAGATGAATTCAATGGAGAAGAGAGATATGGAGAGGTCTCAACAAAGGATATTTCCTTATGTGAATAAATATCAAAGACCTGGTCCTAGCAATAGTACTAGGGTCAGAGTAAATGCAACATATGAAGAGCCTGAGTGTTCTTCAAAAACAAGTCTGGTGAATGTATGGTGTTTAGTGTGCAATGATCCTCATGATTCACAATATTGTGTTATGTACCAACACCATGTACAATAGGCTATGGAGAAAGTAGAAAGGAATTAAAAAGGAAGAGTGAATATGCTCTAGCATCCAGAGCAAATCATGGTTGGAAAATATCTTGATGAGGATGGACCTATTGTTGTCATGACAAGGTCAGGCAAGAAAACACTGCAAGTTGATCCATAGAAGATGGGTCAATTTTAGGTCCCCTCTCAGAAGAATTTGAAGGACCCACCTCCCCAAAGTAGTGATACTTTCCCTATTCCCTAGGCCAAAGAAAAAGAGGTCAATCTTCCCAAGATATTTGAGAAAGAAACTGAGGGAGATAGAATGAGATCCAAGAATGAAGCCCAAGAGAGGCTTAGGTTCCCTTCCATTACCAAAAGGTAGAGAATTGAGGCCACTCAATAGTATAAAAGAAAATATGGTGAGCCAGAAAGAAGGCCTGAGAGACCTACCTCTGCCAAGTCTGAATACAATATTATGGAGGAAATGAAGAAGATACCATCCAAAGCTAGTCTATATGATACCCTCTTCATTCCTAGTCAAATAGACCTGCTAAAGGCTTCCTTGAACAAATATCCACAGGAAAAGCAGGCCACCACAATCCTCAGCATACCCTCTAAAAAGAAAGAAATATCTCCTACCACTTTAAAGAATAAACCCCCTCCTTTTTATATCTCTCTAAGGATGGAAGGTTGGGTGGTCCACAATTGTATGATTGACTCAGGGGCATCTACTATAGTCATGCCTAAAGTAGTTTGTGAGGAAATGGGTATGGAATACACCAGATCCTACCCTGGAGTTCTGCAATTAGATGGGACACCTGTGAAGATAGTGGGAGTGATAAAAGATGTCTTGATGAGGCTACATAGAGCACCTGAGGTAACTATAGTACAAGAAATAGTAGTGGTGGATCTAGAGCCTTATTTTGGCTTATGCCTTTCAAGAGAGTTCACTACAAAGTTGGGTGGATGCATGTATATGGACTATTCCAGCATGGTTATTCCTTTCAAAGGAAAGAGGATAAGAATAACACCTGAGAAGCCTGTGTCTTACCACATTGAAAAATTGAAGAGGACATGTGCAATCTCACCCCTCTAGAGGAATTTGAATTTGTGGATAACTTTGAAGAGTTGGAAATTGAAGATGAACTACCTTTCAGGGAGGATTATAGTCAATTTGGGATAGGTATGGGCACATACAGTATTTTTGTAGAGATAGAGAAAAGAGTTCCTGCTATATCTAACCAGTCCTTGAGAGAAACAGAAGTATGGACCATGCACTTTGATGGTGCCAGATGTAGAAATGGTGTTGGTGTTGGTGTAGTATTATAGTCCCAATCAGAAGGGACAAAGAGTTTCACCTATAGGCTAACATGGTCATGCACTAACAATGTTGCTGAATATGAGGCTCTATGCCTTGGACTGATGCAAGCTGAAAGCATGGGCATCAAGATCTTAAACATATATGGTGACTCTGAATTGATTGTAAATCAGGTAAGGGAAAGGTGCAATAGTAAGCACCATTACCTGAAAGCATATAGAAATAGGGTATGGGATTTGATGGAATCCTTTCATACCCTAAACATTAATTTTATTCCTAGAGGAAAGAATACCTTGGAAGATTCCTTAGCAGTAAGGGGAGCTAACTTCAACCCTTCTGTAGACATAGGAGTTAAGAAGGACAAAGGGATAAAAATGATTTTTAGGCCTGCAGTGCCAGATAAGCAGATTTTCTAGTAGGTCTTTGAAAGTGATGAACAAATCATTGATTTTTTGGTGAGAGAAGCTTATTTATCCACTATTCAAGAGGAAAATCTAGAGGATATTGATCAACAGGATGTCATTCAACTCAAGAACAATCACATACCTAGAGGTTTGGTTACTCTAGAGAGCCTGTTTGACAATGAAGATAGGAAAAATATCAGATCCATGGAAGTCAATGAGAAAATCTATAAAGAAGTTGAAATAGAAAAGAAAAGAAGCTCAAGGTTGGAATCCGATGTTCTCCAGAAGAAGAGGAGGATATCAAAGCTTTATGCCTAAAGTACCAAGACATTGTAGCTTGGTCATATGAGGACCTCAAAGTATATGACAAGAAGGTCATCCAACACACAATTGAGCTAGAGCCTAATGCAAAACCATTCAGGAAAAAATAGAGGCCTATGAATCCTAGGATCGAAGCCATAATGAGAGAAGAACTATTGAAGTTTCTAAAGGCTAAGATCATTTATCCAATAAAACATTCAACCTAGGTAGCCAACTTGGTACCTGTCAAGAAGAAGAATGGTGACATCTGCCTGTGTGTAGATTTTAGAAATCTCAATCAAGCATCACTTAAGGACCACTACCCCCTCCCACATATTATGGTAGGAGAAGAAAGGTTCTCACTGCTAGATGGTTTCTCTAGATATAACCAAATTTGGGTGAAGAATGAAGATCAGTTTAAGATAACATTCACCATAAAATGGGGAACCTTTGCATATCAAAGAATACCTTTTGGGCTATCTAATGCAGGAGCCACATTCTAGAGAGCAATGGACTATGCTTTTGGGGAGCTGATTAACAAGGTCATTCTGATCTATTTAGATGACATGACTATGTTTTCCCACAACAAGCAAGACCACTTGGCACACCTAGAACAAGTCTTCCAGAAGTGCAGAGAATTTGGCATCTCCCTCAATCCTAAGAAGTCATTTTTTGTAGTTCATGAGGGAAATTTTCTAGGCCATGTGGTCTCCAAGGAAGGTATGGCCATTGACCCAGATAGAATCAAATCCATTCTTGCTCTTCCACTACTTGTAAACAAGAAGGCCTTGCAGTCTTTCTTTGGTCAGATAAACTTTATCAGGAAATTCATCTCTAACTTTGCTCAGAAGGTGAGGCCTATATCTGAATTACTAAAGAAGGATGTAGATTTCAAATGGACTGAGGTAAGAAAGCAAGCCTTTGAAATCATCAAGCAATCCATTGCTACAACTCCAGTGCTAGTCAATCCAGATTTCAGCAAAGACTTCATTCTTTATGCTTATGGAGTTGAGGAAAGCTATGCCTTAGTGCTCACTCAGAAGAATGATGAAGGAGAGGAGCATCCCATATTCTTTTGGAGCCAGAATCTTCATGAATATCAGGTTAAGTATAATTTCATTGAGAAACAAGTATTTGTTGTAATGAAATCATTGAAAAATTTTAGGTAATACTTGGTTCAAAGCAAGACCTTAGTTTATGTGGTTCATCCGGATGTAAGAAGCTTTATTTTACAAGGAGAACTGGGAGATAAGAGAGTTGGTTGGATCACTAAGATCCAAGAATATGATGTGGAAATCCATCCTACCAAGATGGTAAGAGGTAGAGCCCTATGCCAAGGTCTGATAGAAGCAATAATTTTAGCAGAAGTGATAGCTTGTCAATCAACAACAGATGATCAGATTGAAGAATTACAGTCAGGTGAATCAGACTAGGTAGATCAGATGACTAAGTACTTTCAAAATAGGGTATGCCCTCCTAATATTAATCCATCATAGAGAAGAAGATATAGACTTTAGGCTTTGAAGTATGTCTTACTTCCAGAAGGTCTATACAAAAGAAACCTTGATGGAGTTCTCCTTAGGTGCTTAAAATATGATCAACAACAAAAGGTCATAGAGGAGTTCCATGGAGGACTATCTAGAGGACACTTCTCAGGAAGAGTAACAAATTTGAATATTATCAGAGTAGGCTATTACTAGCCTACCATATTTATTGACACCTTCAAAGTCACTAGAGCCTATGATAAATGCCAACGGCATGTGGGAAGAACAAGGAATGCATCATTTCCCCTTAAGCCAATTCAAGTGGAAGAACCCTTTCAGCAATGGGGGTTGGATTTCATAGGAGTTATCAATCCACATTCCTCAACTGACCATAAGTACATTCATACTACTACAGACTACCTCACCAGATGGGTAGAAGCTATTCCTACAAAGAAATCAGACCAAGAAGTGGTGATAAATTTCATGGAAAGCTTGATTTCAAGGTTTGGTGTTCTAGAAGCTTTGGTGAGTGATAATGGACCAGCATTCATAGGAGCCAAATATATTGAGTTTACCAACAAGTATGGCATTACCATAAAGAATACTTCAAACTACTACCCCAAAGGAAATGGACTTGCAGAATCAACTAACAAGAATTTATTGAGGATTTTGAGAAGATCATTAGAAGGTAATAAGAGAAGTTGGCACCTATTGTTAGAGCAAGCTCTATGGGTAGACAGAATCACTATTAAAAATTCCATCAAGACCTCCCCCTATGCCTTAGTATATGGCAAGGAGGTAGTGTTACCTATTCATTTGGAGATTCCAACACTCAAGATGATAAACACAGAAGAGGAATCTGAGCAAAATCCAGTGGAAACAAGGTTGACACACCTGCTATAGTTAGAAGAGAAAAGAACTCAGGCATATGAAGATTTTCAAAAGCATTCAATTGATATCAAGGTATGGTTTGACAAGAAGGTAAGGTTCAAGAAATTCCAAGTTGGAGATTTTGTACTCAGGTGGAATGTTGAAAGAGCTAAACCAGGACATCATCAGAAGTTTGACTCCTTCTAGGATGGCCCTTTCAAGATAGCAGAAGTTAAAGAGACCAATGTTTTCCAGCTTGAAGATCTTGAAGGAAACATACAACCGATTTTGATCAATGGTTTTCACCTTAAACTCTATTTTGATTGAAATATAGCTCATTGTAACATATGTACATACTTTGTATCATATTATTTTTGCATTTTATATCAAGTTTTATTTTTGATAAAATGTTATAAAATATATATATATATAAAATAAAAAGGAAAAAGTTGCAAAATAAGCTAAGTGTCAGCAAAAAAGTAGCAAGTTTCCATTCCGCCCTCAAATGCACTAAGAAAGAAGTGGAATGACGAATGAGTTCCAATCTACACTCAAATGAACTAAAGTGTCAGTGGAATGCCACATGAGTTCTATTATACTCTTAAAGAGACTAAGATGATAGCGGATCATAGAAAATGTTCCAATCCATTGGAGTACATGACTATTTTTGAGCAAAACTAATTCCTGCATCGCTCCAAAGGAAAATAAAAAGATAAGTGACACCATAAGTGCAAGGAAAGTGTTTGTGTTTTAGCCAATCGAAAAGCAACATAACATCTCCACCAAAATGAATAGTTTCAATTTGAAAAGTGTGCAAATGGATAGTTCATATAGCGATCACATTAATGGTGGAGGGTGTGCATGCATGGGCAATTAAAAGTGCTAAAAAGTATAGAATTCATTCATTCAATGAAAGCAATGCCCATCAAGAAAAATAATAGCTAAGCATTATATACAAACTCCAAAGAAAACATTCTAAAAATTAGTCATGAAAATGGCTCCTAAGAAGGCACTAACAGAAATACAAAAAGGGAAGTAGAGCTAGATGACCATGTGAATCAGACAAGGTGGTTGGAAGATACGATAATGACCCAAGTAAGGAGGACCTTCTTGAGAAGTAATTTTGAATTTAGATACTTCAAAGGGAGACCAATTCGACCTCAAGGTATCATTGCTATAAAATCCTTCTTATTTTCTTACATCTATGATTCTGTTCACCATTACCCTGAGTTAGTTTCTGCAATGATTAAATTTTATGACCCTGAGAAGAGGATAGTGAAAACTCCTAATGGCATACCACTATTCACCATTACCAAAGAGCTTTGTCATGATTTGTTTGCCATAGGGGTGAGCCCACCCTTAGAGTCTAAACAATTTGATATAGCAGAACAAGCTAGGGTTTACACTTCATTAATGGCTTCAAAAGAAAATAAAGTCATGGAAAGATGGCTTCAATTCCAATTTAGAAGGATAAGAGAGGAAGATGAAATACTTGAAGTTCCAATACCCATTGACCAATTTGCTAACCCAAAGCTCTATTCCATGCTAGCTTGTATGGAGGGTTTGGATTTTGACCAACTCGTGACCGATTGGAAAATAGCTACTGCATACTATATTTCTAATGAGAGAATGTATGAGGAAGATGTAGAAAATAAGGGTGTTAAGGTCATTTACTTTGATTGGTTGGCTTTCCTAGCTAAAATAATACATGAGAAATTAGTGAGAATGAAAAGGAATTCGACGCACCCTCTTTTTGGCATTGCTCAAGTCTGGTTTGGATGTTCTTTACTGCTGTAAGGAAAATGATGCCCTAGATTCTGGTAAAGGAAAAGAATGATCAGGGAGACCCCATTTCTATTTACTATTGGACTGCTCATCTGAGGAGCATCGAGTCCTTTTATAGATTTAACTTGGAATTTTTAGGGCCAACACTGAAGATAATGTATGGGAAATGCCCTAGGCTACCATCGTTGGCCAAGAAATTGTTAAGAACAGAGGGTGCCGAAGAAGGATATTGGTACATCCTTATAGAAGGCACAGTCATTAGACTATATGGCTTCACTGGTAAGCCTTTTTTGCTACCTCATTTTATTACAGATAGATTATTAGCCCTAGAATATTTGAGGTAAGAAGAATTTATAAATATGAACTATGGCTCTAGAAGGAAGAGAATATGTTTGTTGACCTATCACAGTGTTGATGACATAACCATCACCAAAAAGGGCCAAGGTGAACAAATTGACCAATATCTGGATAGGTTGGGCCTGTTCTACATTCCCCAGAGATGGAGATATGACCTAGATGATATATTCTACAAGAGGAACATAGCCCTGAATGGAGAGAAGGCCTACAAATTTGAGAAAAAATCTAGGCCTCATTTTGAATAGGGTAGAAATAATAAGGAAAATGCTCCTTTAGATTGGAATATGGCTAAGATGGAACAACTCCCTCCATGGTTAGATTTCTATGAGCAGGTAGTTGATTTTGATTTAGATAAGAATGAAAAACATCAGTTGTAGGAGTCTACCATCAGAGAGGTCGAGGGTAAAAAGAAATGGAATGAAGCCAAGATAGTAGACTGGTGGAGGATGAGAGTTGAAATTGGTAAAGAGAAATCCAAGTTTGGACTAGTAATTGATAATGAGTTTTTTGATAGATATGACAAGAATATCATAACTTGGAAAGCAAAATACCCAAAGAATATAGTGCTAATCTATAAGAAGCCACAACCAGGGTCAGATTCCCCATCCCCACCTTCACAAGAAGAATCTCAAGAAGAAGGAGTTGGTACTCCATTAACTACTGCTAAAGTTCTGAAAACATTTGAACCCTCAACTGAACAATTAGAGAATTTTCCAAAAGGGGTACAGTTAATGAGTAAGATGCATTATTCTGATGAGAGGGCCATTAGCACACCAGTCATTCAGATAGAAAGTAGGCCCAAGTGCCTAGCCCTGGGTGGAGAGCCCCCTAATATAGAGATAGACTGGAATGAGAAGGATAAGAACTTTGTGTTCACACCGGTAAGTTTCACCACTGCAATGATAGTGGAGCTCAATCCTATTTCTGAAGAGACATTGCAGGAGGAACCATTACAGGAAGGAAATTTTGGGGAAGACACAGAGAATGAGAAATTAGTAGCCTTGCAAGTTTTTAAAAGAAAGGCCAAAAGGGCACCGAAAAGAGCTCAAAAGGAGATTTATAAGAAACAGAAGTTGGATAAAGAGAAGATTACTGAGGAGACCCCTATTTTAGTTGTAGAAGAATTGATACAACAAACACAATAGCAAAGTGAAGAGATAACTCTAGAACACCCTACATATGTAGGTGAAGGTATGGTCTCTATACCCTCTTCTCCTCCTCCTCCTTCATATTCCCCAAATAAATCTCCCTCTCCCCATCATAGTTCCCCCTCATAGTTCACCACCTGTTTCACCAATAAATACTGAGGGCCAAACCAACCCATCTCCTCCAAAGTCACCTAAAATTCCTTCTTCATCATCTAAAATTCCTTCTTCATCATCTCCCATAATTCCATATTTGCCATTGCAACCACCCCCATCATCTAAAAAGCAAGCTATTTCATCCGCACCCACTCACCCTTCTATGAGTTTTACTATAGTTTCCATGAGTTTGCCAATTGCAACAACAATAATAGTCACATATTCCACTGTAGTCACTTCTACCAAGCCATCATTAGCTACTGATTCTACTCTCTCCTACCTTATAGCCTCTTCTCCTCCTCTTGTGAGTTATCCTACACTAGCAACTTTGCAAAAGGAGAAGGAAGCTACACAGAAAATTCAATATTTTTGGGCAGAGAAACTATCCAAACCATCCAAGAGGATGGCTATGAAGAGAAGAACCATATCTATTGATCCAATTTCTAGGCAGAGGACATCCAGATCCATCATTCCTCTAGTAAGCAAGCCTGAGACTGAAATGACTGCTCAAGACTACCATCTAGAAGAATACACAGAAGATATTGAGCAGTTACCTATTGAAGATGAGTTGGTGATAGCTAAGGCTCACTTGGACACTTTCTATGTCAAGGGTGATATATACAAAGAGAAAGTGGACAAGCTAGAGTGGACAATTGAAAATATTGAAAAAATAATCACCAACCAAAAATAGATAGAGAAAGCTCTCAGAAAGGAAGCAAAGAACTGGTAGGACAAATTTCAAGAGGCCAATAAGCTCAAGGAGCAAATAGAGGAACAAAAGAAGAAAAATGAAGAACAAGCCAAAGAAATACAGAGCTTGAAGTAGCAGCTTCAGATTGCAAAGGCTAAGTCTTTAGGTTTCTCTAAGGTAGGGCTAAAGAAAGTAAGGAAATAACTATTGTCTAAAGTTCTAGAAAAATGCTCAGAGTTACAACCCATCATTGATTACATGGATGATGCCAACCACCTACTTCAGAATATTTAGGAAGATCTGGATAGCTTCACTAGAGAGCTACAACCCATGGTGATTCCAGATGAGCAAATTTATAAGTTGGCAGATAGCAGGCTCAATGAGACTGCTAAACCTATTCCTAACAAAGAATAGAATATTTCTAGAATTGTTGCTAGAGTTGTAGTGAAGAAGCACATAATGCTCCAAAAGGCTTGGCTATTATTTGATAAGGTGGAAAATATGATCAAGGATGTAGTGGATATAAATAAAGAAATGATTCAGAATGGATTTCAGAGGGTTATGGATGGAAGATAACACCTTGCTATCAGTAAAAGAGATTAAAAAGAGTGTTGTCGAGAGCCTTCAAGATGAGTCTGAGATTGATGCTCTAGAAGATCCAATTGACCAGGAGTAAGTTTCACAAATGATTATTGATTTTACCAGGCTCAGATATCTGATGGAAGACTTGGTAAATAAAGGAAGTGCTGCAAATTATGAGGACATTGCTGAGTTAGAGTACATTCACAAGCAGCTCAAAGAGACTTCCAATCCCTCTAAAGTAGTTTGAAAATAAGCTTTAAAAACCCTGAAGCTGATGGTGTAATTTTTTGGAAAGGATGTTGAAGAGGAAAATAAAGAGCAAAGTTCACCTGAGGAAGAAGCTGAGCAAGAGCAAGAAGATAATGTTGAAGAAGAGGCTCAACAAGAGGGTGAAGAACCGAATAGAGCTGCTGCAGACCCTCAAGGGACACAAGCTTAGAATTTTTTTTGTTTGTACATTTTTGTAGTCATGCAAAAGTTTTGTATTTTGTTTGATTTGTTTTTACTCTGACACTATCAGAAGATTGTAATAAAAGCATGAGGCTAAATACAGAGAATGAAATTTTTGTGAAGGCATTCATGTCATTTTGGAAAAGCATAAAAGGGAGAACATAGTTCTATTTTTGCTTAAGCATTGGAGCATTTTTGAAGGAGTGATGGAAATTTTTGTGTTTCCAGCATGATCTCGATATGAACCATTACCCTCTAGGTGAATTCACAAGGTTTTTCAGAGGGTAATGATCATATGGAAATTATTCTTTGAAGCATTTTTTGAAGATGAACATTTTTGACTCCTGATGCCCAATGGATAAGACTCTGAGTTTGATGGCTTTGCGAGCAAATCCACCCGAGAGGTGCCAGAATGTAGGTCCAAAATGGCCACATCCTTAGAAAATTTTAAAAATTTATTCTAAGGCAGAGAAATCTCTATTCCTCTAAGGATATAGAGTATTTTGGAGTGGATCCATGCAAGGAGGTTCCATTCCGCTCAACACTTAGTGTTTTTTGCAAACATATGCTAAGTGCTTCTATTTCACTCGATGCCTAGTGTATTTGGTAGCAGATTCTAGTGAGGTTCCCAATCCATAAATATTTTGAGCTTTGATGATGTCAGCATGATATAAAGTGCGGACTAGTGATTCTTCTCTATTCTGCGCGCTCCAGTGACTAAGTGCTGATAAGATGCATTCCACTAAGTTCCAAGACTAATGTGGAGCGGAATGGCGACAAGAAGGTCAGAAGTGTTTGAAAGGAAGTAAAGGTAGAGGAATAGCGAAAAGGTCATTTGCATTGCTTGTGGAGCGGATTGGCGATTCTATAGTCAAACCGAGTTAGAGATGATGTCAGCATATTTTTAGTGGATTGCAACTTTTGCTTTATGCTGCGGATATGAGAAAGAAGTTAGACATTTTGAAGGCTAAGTGAGTGGATTGATGATAAACTTGATTCTAGCTCGCAACTCAATGCATTTCTCGCCAGAACTCGATTTTGCTGGTCAAAGCCATCAAAGCTGATGTTAGCATTAATTTTGAGTGGAATGGTATTTTGTTTCTTCCCCGCTAGTTTGTAGAGCATTTCTAAGATTAAATCATAGCCATCCACTAAGAGCATCAATGGCAAAGATTTTGTTGACATTGTTATAGTGTATAAAGGTGGATTCTTGGTGGATTGAAGAACAGTCATTTCGAGACAGGAAGGTGAAGCATCGAAAGGTTTTAAAGAACTAAAAACCAGAGTAGTTTTATATTTACAGTGGAATGGAGTTTCAAATAATAATGAATGGTTCAAATCAGTTTTATAATGGCTTGAAGCTCAGTCGCCATCATTGAACCAACAAGTTGTAGAGTTGAGATGCCATGGTGGATTACTTCCAGTGGATTTCCTAAACTCAACGAGCAAATGAGATAATGCCAATGTAGCTCTCTGTTGATATGTAAAATTTTAAATTCTTGTAATGTCTCCTCTTATTCTTTCAATTGTAAACTATAAATAGAGGTTGAACCCTTAATTTTTAGGGTTGGCTCTAGTGTGTTTGCTTGCCCTACTATGTAAATATTTTTGCAAACTAATGGAAGGAGCATTACTCAAATTTTTGACTTGAGACTTGTTATCTTTGATATCTTTCATTAAGAGGTTCGAAGTTGTGAATTGCATTTTTGTCAATGTTGTAATAGTTAGTTCATTTCATTTTCTTTGGATTACTAGTTGTTAAAGTAATTGAAATCTATTCATAGTTAGATCTGTGTTGGTAGGAAGTTTATTTTTGCAAATTCTGATTATTGATCTATTCTGCTAAATTGGATTGTCAATATATTGGATATTGGAATTGCTTCTTGGGACATATCTCTATTTTATGCTCTATTATATGAAGATTTTATGGTTTTGGGTGCTACTAATCCTGAGTGTGGGACACCGGAAATAGTTTGTTAGAGGTTTTTCTTGTGGATGCCTATGTTGTTAGCCTATCCAACCACTGTTAATGCATATTTCTCTAACCCTAAACCTTTTTCTAACCCTATTCCTCAAACCCTTATTGAGCTTAATTGAGTCAACATATTACTAAGTTGACAAGGAACCAACCTACTCTGGAGGTTGGATTGAAGTAGTCTTTGGTCCATCCAATGTTGAGTGTTGAGTTGTGACTATCGGGTGCAAGCCTGTACAAAACATTAGAAGATAGATAGTTGCAGTATCGAGTAAAACTTGATGACAATTCAGTGCCCAACAAGTATGTCAATGTTCATTAACAAAAAATTAACTATCAGTATCATCAACTTTAGCAATTTGGGTTTCATCATCCACCATAAACATTTTTTTCATAAAATATCTCAAACACACAAACAATTTTTGTATTAACATTCTTAAAAGCAATTTCCCTAGTGTTCATTAGAAGTGGGTTACATGTGTCATATTTTTCATTTATCATCTTGAGCTTACTACTCAGTATTTTCTCTTGTTCTTATTTAGAATATTCTTTGCAAGATTTTGATCTCATACTAGTTTTAAACACTTCTTTTGTCACAAGTTCCCTATGAGTTGTTTCATAGTACTCCTTATTGTTATATTCTAATTCTTGTTTTTCTTAGGATATATGTCTTTTTTTAGTTTGTTCCTTTTGATATTGTTTTGTTTGGTATTGTCTTTATTGATTTCTTTAATAAGGTTTATGCGTTTAATTCCATTGATTGAGTAAATTGAATTTGTAAAATCTGGTGATGTGTCCTTCTTTGTTACATATGGTAATATCTTATTTTCCATTCTAGTTGGTTCTATGATGATGAGGTAGCCGGATTTCTTGTGTTATTTGTAATCCTTTTTTGCTGAAATAAGAGCATTATTTGACAGTTCATCTCTTGATTTTTCATTTCATATTGTTGAAGTATATTAACAAGCTCTTCAAATGACAGTTTTTTTTTTAACACTTGGAGAGATGTGAACAATATTTTAGATGACTCTAGAAGTTCTCTAAGTGTAACTGAGACAAGAAAATTATCTTCTACTTTCTCTCCCATAGTTTGTAATTTTGATTTTAAATATATTATCGTTCTATGAAAGTATTCTATATTTTCACCATCTTAGAATTTTAGTGAGTATAGTTGTGATTGAAAATGTAGAATAGTGGCTTCATTCTTTTCCTCAAATATGGTGCATAATTTTTTCCAAGATTCTTATGATGTTTTAGCCTCACTTATATGTGCTTGTATTTCATCCTATATCCCAAATGTTATTAGCATTAGTGCTTTTGAATCTTCTTTATATTTTTATTGACTTGGGGTATCCTCGGGATAGTTTTTATTTCTAGTGATTATATCTCAAATTTTTTCAATAATAACAATTGACTTCATCTTATTCTTTTGAGTAAAATCTTATCCCTTTAAAAACTAAGATTTTTTGCATTTGCCATGGTGTCTTTAGTAATGTTTCTAAAAAAATTAGTCTCTATAGTATCATATTTAGTGCTAGTCAATGGACTAGTAACATAATCATTTAAACCCAAGACGGGTCTTAGACAGAGAGATCCTCTATCAACATATCTATTCATTATTATTGTAGAGGTATTGGAAAGGAACCTGAAGAAGGCATACAAAGATGGGATAACAAGTGAATTTAAGGCTAGTAATAACATCAACAATATCACCCATCAACAGTTTGTAGATGATACTTTTGGGATGGAAGGGAAAAACAAGACCTGAGCTTTGAAAATTTTATTAAAGGAATATGAAGAGCATTAGCGTAGAAAGTTAATATGACAAAATCAAAAAAAATTCTTCGTAAACACTCTAGCTAGAATCAAAGTAGGGATATGCAGGTTACTTCAAATGGAGGAGGTGAATTTACTAGCAACATCTCTAGGGATGCCCTTATTTGAGGAGATAATAAGTATAGAATTATAAAATTTAGTTATAAGTAAAGTTTAGAATAAACTACCAGCATGGAAAGGTAGACAATTATCATTAGCAGGAAGAGGGAAAATAATTGAGTCAGTCTTATAGATCATTCTAACATATTATATGTCCTTGTATATTATACCAAATTTAGTAGAACAAAATTTAATCTATATTATATGGTCATTTTTATGGTTAGAATTACATATGTGATGATAAAAGTAGGGGAGGTCTCAATTTAAGAGTTCTTTCAAATGCAAATAGAGCTCTAAGGGGAAAAGTAAATTGGACATTGTACAAAGAGAGCCAAATACAATGGGTAAGAATTATTCTAAGTACGTTGAGCTCAATAACCCAATCTTAGCATTTATTTCATTCTCACTACCAGATGGTTCTGCACTATGGAATGACTTAAAAAAATCAAGTGATCCAATGATTAGAGGTCTAATATGGGTGGTGGGAATTGGGGAAAAATGTATGTATTTGGATGGATACTTGGTGTGATAAAAAACCACTTAATCTATATCTAATTTTTTTAAATATGGATGATATTACTTCAAGATAAATACGGTGATAGGGTTTGAAACATTATATACGAGGACCAAGAAGGGAGATACATATGGTAAGAATATTTTTGTACAATTATTCCAAAGATTGTTGCTCAAAGGAAGCTAAGTAAAAAGATAACAATAATAATTATTTTTAGGGGAGTTAGGGATAAGTTGATTTGGGATTTGAATAGCTTAGGAGAATACATAGCAAGAAGTGGATATAATATAATGCACCAACAAAATAGGAATACCACAAGAATATGGAAATATATTTGGGATAGCCCAAGTATTCCAAAATTCAAAATATTTGTATGGCTAGAAGGTCATAGAAAACTTTTATCCTAGGATAACCTAATGAAAAGGGATTTTTATGTCCCCTCATTATATGTTCTATGTAAAAAGGAGTACGAGAGCATATACCATCCTATTAAACACTACTCAATAGTTTGGAATTATGGCAATGGATTCTAATTTTTTTTTTTAAATGCATGGTGATGAATGGTAGAATTGAAGAATGGTTAAAGAAGTGGTAGAGCACCCCAAGGTTGATTAAATTATTCTATTATATTATATTAGTAGTTGACTCCCCAAAGTATAATTAAAATATGGATATATAAAGAAAGGATATTTGTTATTGTAATCATCATATTGATCAATCGTATATAATTAGCTTTTACCACAAAGTGGCTTATGGGAATTTACCCTCTCTGAGTGGCACTCTCATATTGGGAGATCTTATGGAGTTATTCCTTCCTTAAGTTGTATTATTGATATTTTTCTATATTAAGGGTATTATCTATCTTTATCTCTTTTGTGGATTATTACTATGGATATAATTTGTGGATGAATGATTTAATATTTTTCATATTGATGAATGATTTATGTTAATGAGAATATAGTTTCATAACACCTAAGTATTCCAAAAGTCAAAATATATGTATGGCTAGAGGTCATAGGAAAATTGTATCCTAGGATAACCTAATGAAAAGGGGTTTTTATGGTCCTTCATAATGTGTTCTATGTAAAAAAGGAGGGGGAGATTATAGACAATATTTTTGAACACACTCAATAGTTTGGAACTATGGCAATGGATTCTTAATATATTTTATAAATACATGGTGATTGTGGGTGAAATTTTGTGCCCTTAACAAACTCTTCCCTTCATGAAGTGATTCCTTTTTTTTAAAAGAAATGCACCTAATTTTGAGAAGCATTGATGGATGGGCAAAATATCAGGTGGCGGTAGTAGCAGCAGCAACTATGGTGGATCAAAGGAGGGTGGGCAATAAGATCAGGTGGAAACCTACCCTTAACCTTGGGTGAAACTTCCCAAGATACAAGCCCAACTTTTTGGGCAAACATTTCAAAGGGGTAGCGTGGGTAGACAAAATATAAAATCCCACCCTTGGGGAATGACAAACTCCCACTCATATTGGGTGGGAGATACAAGTGAAAATAGGAGAACAAAGTACTCACCCTCACTCCCCAGTACCCCCACAGGCAGAAATAATAGTAAACAAAGCACCCACCCGACATACAAGGCTCCCGCCATTTCCCAAAATTCAAACAGAAGACTTTTTTGCTACTCCAATAGTTCATGTACCTGACAACATACTCAAAAGTAATAGATTTCTAGTGCAATACTCCTAAGGTGCTCCAGTGTTTTTCATCCATCACCTCAACCAGAGGATCACCAATCAAGGAGAAGGATGAGGTAGCTAAAAATTGATCAGCTAGGCAAAAGCATTAGAAGATCTAAAGGCTTAGATTCAACTACGCATAACTACCTCCTTCTAGAAGATCGATGCTTTCCAGAGGAATAATGTACCAACACGGTGCTTGTCTGTTGTAAAGATTGTCTTCCTACCTTACCATCATTGGTGTCCAATTTGGAATTCAATGTAAATATACCTATAAATAGCGGAATTCTAGTCATTTCTAAGGGCGGCTCTTTAGCCATTATAATTCTTATGTAAGGTTACTCCTATGTAAATATAAATTCTACACTGTTTGATCTCTGGCTTTGTTCTCTTGTTCTTTATTAAATGTGTGAATGCTAATTATTGTTTAGTCATTTAAGTTATCTCATGTTATTCTATTTTTTGGATTTTGTGGAGTATACTTGAGTGGGTGGGGGGTTTATTTCTACTAACACCAATAAGATAGGAGCACTATGATTCTGCATCCTGGATCTCATGCACCTATTCACTGGTTTTGGAATTTTCCTCCCACCTATTGTTGATAGGAGCTATAACTAAGGTACAGTTGGATGATCTGTTAGGTGTAGGATCTATGTTCATATGGAGTATGTTACTTATATAGGTCTTGATGTGACTATACCTATCCTTGTGAGTTTTGGCTAAGGTCTTCCTTTATTTCTTTCCTTCCCTTTTCCCTTTCCCTTGTTTTGTAGTGTAGAGTAGCTGAAACCACCCCCAAATGAATTAGACTTCTTTGGATATCATCCATCCCCCTAACGTGGTAGCCATTCTATGTTGCTTGGTGTTGATCCACCCTCTTCACCCTACGTGCGGTGCTAGATTGGCGACCAATAATTTTTGGTAACTCTACTAGGGAACTCACTAAGTCCATGTGTTTTAGAAAAATAGATTTTGGTGGATCTCTAATTTACCCAAATCTTCTCAAAGTCACCTAGTGACTCTGACTATGTGACACATCCAGATCATGAGATCAGTCACCTGCTCGTGCTGAAGATCCAAACATACTAGAAGACTCAAGGTATAATGAGCAGACTTGACCTCATTGGTGGAGATAACATGTTCACCTAATGACTTCGACTCTAACTCCAACAGTAGAATTAGGACCTCTAAATATTGGTACCTTAATGGCTCAGTTGTTTTTTCCCCAATGAAATGATCTCAATCCTATCAATCTCCCCCATTGGTATGATATTTCAAAGGCTACCTTCGATTCCTTAACAAAATATAATGGTGTTAAGGGAGTTATGAAGGAACACCTTGAAAATTAGGCTTTGTTGGCCACCCTTCACAATAGCGTGCATGAAGATGCAATGATCATTCTACTAATTGCTTCCCTTCAAGGTAGAGCATGGCTTTGGCATACAACCCTACAACCTAGAAGCATCTCCACATGGGTGGATCTAGTAGAGCCTCTCATGGATGCATTTGGTAAAATTGAGGATCCATTCCAGTCTCTAAACCAATTCAAATTTATCAAAATAAACCCTCTTGAAAGTGTGGCAAACTTCAACATCCATTTTGAGAAGAGATGGAAGCAAATTTTACAACAAATCCTTCCAACCTCTACCCAAGCATATTTGTTCTACATCTGGGTGCTTGGTCCTGAGATCAACTTACTTCTACACCAATCAAGAGAAACTAGTTTCTCGTAACTCTACAAGGAAAATATCAGATCCAAGAAAGTTCTAATGTGGAGGGTTCATCCTATCAATTCCTTTCAAGAGTTGGTGTCGGATCATGCAGTGAGTACATGCCATGAGAAGGTGTGCCACACCAACCATATCCACAACGGTAGTAAAATAGATCAGCCCTAGACTCATCAGGACCTGGATGGGGACGTAGAGACCCATGAGTGGGAAGAGTACCTCAAGATAAAGGAAGATTCAGCCATGAGATTGGCACAGTTGGCCAATCTAAAAAAGGGATAACATAAAAATTTGGTCCCTAAAAGCTCAGTAGAATATGATGGCAAAAGGTATTTCCACCCTAGTATTTAAAGGCATGAGCACTCAGATGCTCAAGAAAAGCAAAAGAAATTATGATTTTATTGTAATCCTAATTTAGAGTGAGTAGTGCCAGATGAATCACAAGCGGTGCCTCAAATATAATGTGATCTAGTTTGGCAACTGTAGATTCATAGGATGATTTGCAGATGACATCCTAGCTCAGGCATGCTTGTCACACCATAATTTTGCAACCAATAAATAAATCCTTGCATTATGCAAGGCCAGTGCATTGGGAATCATAAGTTTTATCACCAACCATTGGTGCAACAAGGTCCTATGAAAATTTGCCACTTGGTCAGGCGTTGGAGGGCATCAACAAGGATTTTCCTAGAAATTGTCTTCCTAGTTATTTGTTCTTCTATCCATTTTTTGTGACCTCATAGCCCAATGGATACATTCAACAATTTTCAAGACCTCTCACTTGTCCCTAGGAGATGCAGCAAGCCTTGGAACTCACAAACACAACCACAAGGCAAGGTGGGTATGCTATAAATAGCCCTTGTGGTAAGACGCAATTGAGACCATAAAGTACAAACTACAAGGTGTATTTGAAGCTAAATGACCTAGTTTATAACAGTTAGTAAAAGAGGATCATTGCTAGATTATGTGAAAAAGAGGGCTTAGGATAGTAGAGATAAAATACAATGGCAATTTTTCTGCTCTTGGAATGTCTTAGGTCTTCTATGGGTTGCATTTAGGGGAATTTAATCCATAATAATACCTCATGAAAAAAGGATTTATGTCCCATTGGTTTCACTTGATAAGCTTTTAACTGCTTTTTCCTTCGTGTCTCCATTTTTCCTTGCACTTTCCTCTCCTTCGCCTTCTTCTCCCCTTTGTTGCCTATAACTCTTCCAGTTGGTAACAAAGGCTTCCCTATCTTCATTTTTCCTATTTCTATCCCCTCCTATGTGTGTCTTACAACAAGCTTCTTAGGAATTTTCTTATTATTTCCACTCCTTGTCTTCCTATTGCTCTTGTCTGCAATAGTTCTCTCTATATTAGCTACCTTGGCCTTATCCTTCTGGATTTATTTTCATTGTTGCTCTCTTATGCTCTTGTCAGTTGGGCCCCTGTTCTTTTTCCTTCACTTTGCTTTTCATCATGTTAAATGTCTCATTTCTTCCAACACATTTTTGTGTTCAATTTTTCCTTGCCTGTATCCTTCTTCACACCCTCTTTTTGGTTCTATCTACATCCCCTCGTTTCTCTTCCTCTCTTTAATCTCTCCATTGTTTTTGTTATATCTCCTAATTCTTCTAGGTTCCTTTTTTCCCACGAGGTGGAAAACCCCTATAAGTCACCAAAGTATGGGTGAAATTTTATGCCCTTCACCCACTCTTCCCTTTAGGAAGTAATTCCCTTTGTTTTAAATGGGTGCACCTAATTTTGAGAAGAATTTATGGATGGGCAGAAGATATTAGGTGGCAGCAATAGCAACTATGATAGATCAAAGCAGGGTGAATGACAAGAACAGATGGAAACCTGCCCTTAACCTTGGGTGGAACTTACAAAAAGACCCACCCAACTTATTGGGCAGATGTTTCAAAGGGGTGGTATGGGTGAAGAAAATGTAAAAGCCCACCCTTGAGGAGGAGATAAAATCCCACCCATCTTGGGTGGGAGATACAAGTGCAAATGGAGGAACCTCAGGAAAGTACTCACCCTCGCTCCCCAGTACCCCCACAAGAGTAAAGAAGAGCAAAAAAAGCACCTACTCGACATACAATGCTCCCACCACCTCTTGAAATTTAAACAGAAGACTTATCCGCTACTCCAATAGTTTGGATACTTGACAATGTATGCAAAAGTGATAAATTTCTAGTGTGATACTCCCAAGGTTATCTAGTGTCTATCATTTGCTACCTCAACCAAAGGATCACTAATTGAGGAGAAATATGAGGTAGTTGATAATTGATCAGTTGGGCAAAAGCATCAAAATATCTAAAGGCCCAGATTCAACCAGGTATAACTACCTCCTTCTAGAAGATCAATGCTTTCTAGAGGAACAGTGTACCAGTGCAATGCTTGTCTACTGCAAGTATTGTCTTCTTGCCTTACCATAATTGGTGTTTGATTTTGAATTCAATGTAAATATACCTATAAATAGTGTAATGCTAGTCATTCCTAAGGGTGGTTCTTTAGCCATTACAATTATTATGTAAGGTTACTCCTATGTAAATACAAATTCTTCATTGTTTGGTATCTGACTTTGTGCTCTTGTTCTTTA
This sequence comes from Wollemia nobilis, assembly GCA_028583015.1. Taxonomy (NCBI): domain Eukaryota; kingdom Viridiplantae; phylum Streptophyta; class Pinopsida; order Araucariales; family Araucariaceae; genus Wollemia; species Wollemia nobilis. The sequence goes on from JAQPPZ010002458.1 coordinate 4,958,504, forward strand.
CTAAATGTGTGAATTCTCATTACTTTTTAGTCATTTAATTTATCCCATGTTATTCTGTTTTTTGGATTCCATGGGGTTTATTTGAGTGGATCAGGACTGTATATTCACTAATATGGATTGAGGGTTTATTTATGATAATTCCATTTGGACAGGAGCGCTCTAATTCTGCATCTTGGATCTCATGCACCTATTCACTGGTTCTAGAATTTTCCTCCCACCCATTGCTGATAGGAGCTAGAACTACGATATATTTGGGTGATTTGTTAGGTGTAGGGTTTATGTTCATATAGGTTATATCGTCTGCATAGGTCTTGATGTGGCTATACCTGTCCTTCTGAGTTAAGGCTACAACATTCCTTTATTTATTTCCTTTCCTTTTATCATTCCCTTGTTTTGTGAGGTAGAGTAACTGAAACCACCCCCAAAGGAATCAGCCTCCTTCGAAGATCGTCCACCCTGCCTCAACATGGTAGTCATTCTATGCTACTTGGCGTTAATCCACCATCCTTGCCCTACATGCGGTGTTCGATTGGTGACCAACAGTAATGAATGATAGTATAAGAATATTTAAAGTAATGGTAGATCACTATTAAAAGTGAGATGTTATAGACAATCCGAGATACATCAAAAGATATAATACCTTGAACTATATGGCTAGAAAGAAAAAGAAGAATATTTAAAGGAAAGAAAAATAATTTAGAGAAAATGAAAAGAAATATTTTTTTACCTATAGATGAGTCTAAACCAACCCCATCAACTCACTCAATCCTTAATCATGAAGCATATATCCTTGATATATGGATTTAAACCATCAAATGAAATTATGATGTTGAATACAAGAGAAACAAAAGGAAGGCAACAAATATAAATTGGAAATCACCAAAAGTGAATTCTATCAAACTAAATTTTAATAAAGCATCTAAAGGAAATCCAAGACCAATAGGAAGAGTAGAAATAATTAGAAATAATAATGGTGATATTTTGTCACATTATTCTTTTCGTAGTAGATTTAAGACAAATAATAAAGTTAAAGCTTGGGTAGCTTTGGAATGGTTAAAAAATATGCAGAAAAATGAAATGAAACATATTATGGATGAAAGGTGATTCATTAAAATTAATAAATACAATTTTGAGAAAAAAAAAGACTCGTGGAACATAAAAGAGATCACTGTGGAAATACAAGACCTTGTTATAGAGTTTGAAGAAATCAAGTTTACATATACATCAAGGGAAAGGAACAAATATGCAAATAGGCTAGTCAATAGAGGGGTTTTAATAAAGGATCATGAAGTTAAATTATCTTTTCCATGGTTAGAGGAAGTAGTAAGTTTAGCTAAAGCTGACAAGAAAATGTTGACTATCTAAATAATGATTAAGAGTTACTATATTTTTCATTGGTAATATTTTATATATTTTATAATATTAATGTGTTTTCATATAAACTATAAATTCTTGTGGTTGCACTTATGCTTCAAGAAGGAAACTAATAGTCCAAATCTGGTAAAGAGGGCTATGATAGCATAAAGTTTTAGAAATATTAATTTATGAAGATGCAGTGCGTAGATATTAGAGATGGATTTTTGGTATTTTGAAGGTTGTAGGAAAATTTCAAGAAGAATGATGTTGAATTTTGGAATATTTGTATTTACAAAGAAAATTGAAGATCCAAAAAATGAAAATCAAGAATCTAAACTTGTTATAAAAGTAAATGTAGGTATCTAGCTATAGTAACTCAATTGAGATGAGATTTGAATCTATTTCTAAACTCTCAAGCTCTAAAGGAGATAATTGTGATTTATCAAGGATTGGGAGCTCGAGTACAACCCCTTTTTCTCCAATAAAAAAAATATTTCTTAAAATAGAATCACTAATTCCCTTTCTCTTAAATTATAATCAACTCTTCTAAATTATTTTGCAATTTGGATTATGGAATGGCAAAATTTGTAATCACCAAGTAGAAAACCTTTTGACTCACTAATTAATTCACTATAGAATTTTCTATTCTTGAAGTATTTTTCCTTCTTTGAACTTTAATTTAAAATATAAATTTCTTTTCAATGTTTTGTTTTTCTTTTTCCTCTTTTTTTTAAATTGTTTTTCATAAAATATAAACATTTAATATTCTTTTAGTATTTTCTCCTTTCTTATACCAATCATATTTAAAGAAAATAAATAGAGGAAAAATATATTTTGTACCTTATAAAAAGTGCTTCAATAATCATCTCACTTTATCTTTGGGCCCACCTCCAGTGTCTCTACCTTGAAAATATTTCTTCAACAATGTACCTTCCAAACATTCCTATTAAAATACGCTTGGCAAATCAAAAGCACTTTATAAAATCAAATGAACTTCATTTTTTTTTTTAATTCCTTGAATGAATTTTCCTTCTCAAAGAGCAAGTCAATATTTTCTTTTAACTCCCTTTAATTTTAAGCACTTTTAAAATTTTCTTTTGCATAAATATTCTTTTATAATTTGCTCTTTTTCTTTATTTTTTGATTTTTATTATAATATCTTCTTATTATTTTCTAAATCTTCTTCAATTTCATTTACTAAGACATCAAAAAAAATATTTTTCTCTTTTAAATTAAAAAAATCAATCTTCCTTTTAAATTTTTCTATCTTTGTGTCTTTTGTTACTTTGACTTTATATCAATTTCCAATTTTCTTTCTTTTAATTTATAAGTTTCCTTGTAAACTTCAATCTTCAAAATAACTCTTTTTCAAATATGCAAACCTTTGCTCTTAGTTCTTTTCAAATATTTAATCTTCAACCTTGATGCTTAATTCTTTTCAAATATTAGACTTTAGCACTCATCAAAATACGTGCATGGGATTTTTAAATATACCTTGCAAAGCTTTTCTGTTGTTATTAAAAATAAATTGACATTCCTTCAACTAATGTTTCTACAACCCAGATGCTACTACATGTTATGACAACCTTAAAATTATCTTTTGTTGTGATCTTATTCTATGACTAGAAATTGTTGCTTGCATTCATTGTTCATCCATGCTTGCTTTGATCATTCCTCCATGTTTGCATTCACTGTTCATGGATTGATTTCTAAATGCTTTGGAATACCACATGTTGCACAGTATCCAGAATAAGACTAGATACCTCTACAAAAATTTAACCTTTGCTTCTCACATATGTACTAGACTTGACTAAGAAAGGCTCTATGACAATTCAAAAAAAAATTACCTTTGTCTCTCATGCAAATGGGTAGAATAAAGATATGATAGGAGTATACCTATAAAAAGAAGTAATGGAGATGGAAATAATATATGGAAAGGAATAACATATGGATAGAATCTTAGTACCAGGCTCTGATACTAATGTTTGTAAATGAGCTATAATTTAATTATGAAACCTGGATATGAATGGATATGAGGTTAAGAACTTTTCATAATATATTATAACAATAATTTCACAATATAAAAGATAATATTTGAAACAATAACATAGCTCATACACTCAAGCCAAAATCTAAATAAAAAACTTTCTCCATTAAAAATGGATGATATTAGTTTCTTACAGTACAAATGATGTACTGCAATTCAATACATTCAATCAACTTTGCAATCCCTACATAAAGCCTTTGCATGGACTCTCTCACCATTTCATATTCAACTAACTATTCATTTTCTCAAAATTGTAAGAGATATGACTCCTCATATTTCTCATATAAGAAATATTTTATTAACCTTCTAATAATGACAAAACCTAATGATTACATAAAACCAAATATTTACAAAGTATTTACATGGTTCCAAATAATGTAATATTCTCTAAAAAAAAGCATATGAGATTCAAAAAATCCTTTAAGAATTTTGTTTGCATATTTTTACATGGAAGGGTGAGTTGGTTTGAAATCTATCAAAATATGGTGAATACTTAGTCAAGTTGAGATATGACAATTCAAAGTAGTTAAAATGGTCTACTTTCAATTATTTTCCTTGTAATAATTTTTTGTTATAGTAGGCCCTTCCGAAGGCCTCAAAATTTTCTTTAGTTAGAAATCCAAGACAATATTCTTATAGGATAGAGTCTATAAAGAAGAGAATTTAGGAGTCTTTGAAGTTTATCTTATGTAAGAATGATCTAGAAACATCATGTCATTTTCTTCTTTATTGTCCCTTTGCTTACCACCATTTGGGAGTGTTTTTCAAAATTATGATTATATATTAGATATCTCCATAAATATTGAAAGAGTTGATGAAATATTGGATTCAAATCTAAAGCATTATGTATTATGTGGAGTATAATTCCTACCATTATATGCTCCAACTTATGGCTTGAAAGGAATAATAGAATTTATAAAAATATATCTCAAAGTCATGCCCAATTTTAGAATTGTATTATTGTCTCTCTTGCAAAGTGATTACATACATGGTGCTCATCATGGGAAGTCTTGATTATTCAAAAAGAGGTGTTATCCTCTTAGTTAAAATATTTTAATATACATAGAAGGTTCATCTACAATAATGGAGTTAAGATAAAGGAATTACTTCAATTTATGGTAAACTAGAAATCTCCAAAAATTGGATTTATCAAAATTTATTTTGATGGTATTTCCAAAGGAAGTTTAGGAAAATTTGGAGGAGATGGTGTTTTCAAAATAATGAAGGTAACATTATCCTCATTTGCTCATAATGATATAGAACTTCAATTAACAACTATGCAAAGGCTAGGGGACTTCTCACATGGATCAAAATTATAATTCAAAAAGTATGGAAATGTATTTCAATTGAGAGGGATTTACAAATTATCATTAATGTTATCAACAAAAATAGATGTGGGTATTGGACAAAAAATTACATTATTACTTATGTTCATCAACTATTTTTAGAGGCGATCTCTTGAAAATGTAAGCATATATATAGAGAAGCAAAGTGGATAAAAGATAATTTATCCAATTGTGAAGTTGATCTTCTTCTTGGTGAAATTTAAATTTTAGATGATAACAAGTTAAGTGAGATTTAATATCTTAATAAAAATGATATCAACGCATTGATTAGAAAAACATAGCAGTTTGAGGAAGATAAAATTATATTTAATAGAATATTATATGATAAAAAGGAAAATATAAGTATCTTTGATAGAATATATTTTATGAGGAAACTTAATTGACCTAACAACAAATATAATATTAACTATTAAGTTGTAATACCAGTATGTGGTCATGATGTAATATTAATAGGGCATGTTTCAATTGGGATTGAAACATGCCCTACCCATGTTACATCATGGCCACATAGTAGTATTACAACAACTTGGCAATAATGTATATATATCATTTTATGAGATTCAAACCTCTCTATATAGAAAAAGGGGATTTATGGGATTGAAATGTGGTCCACTCTTATGTCATGGCCACATAGTGGTACTGCAACAAATTGAAAATTATGCATTTATCTTATGGTGAGATTCAAACCTAGGTCTCCTCCTTGAAAGTGTATGATATATATAAATAGATAGATTTTATGGGATTAAAATAAGACCCGCTTGTATTACTTAATTGCTAGTGGTATAACAATAACTTGAGAGTTATGTATGTATGGTTTGGTGAGATTCAAACCTATTTCTACTTCCTAAAAGTTAGGAATTTAACCAATTAAACTCATATTATTTGATATATGTTAAGGTTTGTTGATAAGATTTAAACCTTAGTTTAAGGTGTGAAACTTCTCACTCCCTATCTGAGTGGGCTTAATGATGGAGAGATCCAAGGTTCCAATCTTGCAGGAGATAGGATTGTACTCCATGTTTTAGTAACCAAAGTATAGTTGGATAATCATATGTTATGTAAACAACATCTTCTATTAAAATCGTCTCATATAACCTATGACCTCCTAGATATTAAAAATTATTTTACCTTTATCTCCACTAGGTACCTCACTGATAAGTTCTCCTAATCCTATAAAATAGGTCTAGGGTTCAAGCTTGACGGTCTGCATTTGATACAATAAAACCCCCCAGCTAGCCTGAGAGATTCACCCAGATAGAACAGGTCTCGTGAAACAAAAATTCCTGACCCCTAAGGGATACGGGGAACGGTTTTCCTTTAAAAATGTTTTAAATTTCCAAGGGGGACAATGCAACAATTTGATCTTTGGCTCTTCATTGAAAGGTCCAAGGTTCAAACCGTGGCATATATGAGTGTGTGAGAAATGGGTATGTGGTGGTTGTGTGTTAAATTCCCTATTGATAAGCATAGCTCTTGGCTTTACAAGAGATCATGGTTGAGAGGAAACTACTCAACCCTTTACGTTGATCATAAGAGTTTCTCACACTACCAAATAAAATAAAATAACTATCTTAACTTTTTACCTGTTAATTAAAATCTCATAAACTACATATAACAATAATAATCACATATTAAAATTAATATAATTTAAAACACAATATTTTAAATATAATATCATATATTTATATAAAATTAAATATTTTATAACTTAATACTTACTTTAAAATTCCCTCGACATAGTATTCATTCTAAAAGATACCTTTAGACTTTAAAAAATAAACCTCGACAAGCTTTTTGTGAAGCTAATTAACCTTTCCTACAAATTAAAACAATATAAACTATTAAATAAGCACACAATAAATGATTTATTTTTCCACTTTGTTCTCTAGCATCTTTAATAATATATCCTTTCACTTTCATGACTAAATAAACTTTGGATACAAAACAAATTCTTGATTTTGTCATATATTCATGACGTATTTTTAATTACAAAAATAAGGAAGGAAGAGGAAAAGTATCTTTAATTGTGAGAATAAGGAGGTAAGAAATAGGAAAAGGAGATACCCTAGGGCAAAGTTCCTTACAAATCCCACACCACATCCCAAGACTAAAGGAGGGCACAATATACTTATATATTAGTAAAACATTAATATAATATTGGAAAAGGATTGAAGTGTAAATCAATTGATTCTACCAAACCTTGTAAGGGAGGCGGAGGTTCAAGGTTCAAAATTTTTAGGTCTCGTTTAATTGAATGATTGTTCCATTCCTGGTGCTTTCAGCAATGTAAAAGGTTTAAAATGATTGTGGCATGGTGATTATAGGGGTGGGTTACATAACGAACTGTGTGGTGGCTTCTAGGGTGAACAACGCATTATATTGTGGCAACCATAAAAATCAAATAGCCTGTTCAAATTCCTAAGACGATCATTGATACTACCATGTGAATTCAAAATAAATATTTATCTATTTATTTATTTATTTATTTTTAAAAGGGGTAAGTTGGTTGGTAGTGATTTGGAGTATATGAAAAATAGATTGATTGGTAGAATGTTTGTCCGTGAACTACCCAATTAAATCCTCTATACATCCAAATTTTGTTGACTTTAATTATTATAAAAATATTAAATTTTATGTATTTATTTTTTATTTGTATATTATTGTTAGATGTGTATCGTGTCCATAGGTGCCCCCGAGGGTTAGGTGAATTGGTAATTACCTTTTTAGGTAGGTACTTAATTAGAAGAGACCTAGGTCCAAATCTTGGGGACATGCTTGTTGCAAAGGTAGTAGTTTGATCTAAATCCTCTGAGTGTGTGCCAGACTGACAACAATGGTATGAATCTCGAGCAACCAATGGTCCTCTTCACGTTGGGATATAAAATAACAAAATGGTATAGGTTTGTTGGGGCATCCCATGTAGTTTGGACCCTACACTTGGTAGTTACTAAAAATAATGTGATTGTAACCAACTCCCCTATGTATCAAAAAAATTATATCCATAACCGTTGTAATGGGGGTAGGCCTATAGGGTAGTGATCCTACATCCCGCTCGACACCGCTCACATCTAAACTGGCTTTAGACGTCATGAAATATGCCTCAGGAAGTTTCGTGTAGTATTCCCTGCACAGCACATCCAACAAACATGAGCATAGTATATGTTATCCATTAGCAGGGTTAGAAATCTCTACCATTCATTCATCAGGTTAGCAAAAGCATTCATTCACACATTTCCCAAAGAGCATCCATCATTAGGCACAAGGTCAACATCCACACACAAAAATCATTTGGAACATGGCCAAGGGTCTTTCTTTCTCATTGCTTAGCATGGACCAAGGTTCTCTTCATTACACGGTGGCACGAGGTCTTTATTCAGACTCGAAGGTCTTACAACATGGGACGTCTTGCAAAATTGGGTGTCCAATCGAAATGGGACTCATAAAGATGTCCTAGGACAGGGAGCTTGACGAGCTCATAAAATAGAACATTAGCATGATGGCCTTACAACTTGCTCGAAGGCTCTTCATGGTTTGCCCGAAGGCGCTTGGTTTGCCCGAAGGCTGAGAACTTGGATCCCATCCAAAGTTTGGACATGTGTCCCCTAGGCCTCCTTGATAGGGATGACTTCACCCACAACCGTTTAGTCCCACTACAACGGCGGTTCTTGACCGTTTGTCCTTCAAGTAGCTTTGGTGACCTCAGAGGTCCTGAGGGAAAGCAGGCCTCCGTAGAGTTGTTTTGTCACCCTCATGTTTGTACCTTGACATTGCCATTATGTCTACACACTCCCACAACCATGTAAACTGATGAACGTGCTATGTGGGAGTTGATGAGGCATCAAGGCATAACCACCCCACCACATCCTCCCCCACTTAAATTTGACATCGTCCTCGGCATTGGCACAAAGTTGTTGACTGTCCAAACTAAGTGAGAGTTGGTTGTGGCTTCTTCTCAGGTTCACCTCTATAGCTTCCATCTCTAACTCGTCTTCACCATCCTATCTCATTGGTCGAGATGGACTATCTACCTACTTGGTACAAACCTCCTCATGCAGCACGATAAGGAGGGTCTTCACCTCTTCATCACTTTCCTGTAGGACATACCCGTTTGGGAGTTTTCCCCTCAAAGGTAGTCCATGCCGTGTTTGCCTCTTTGTCCTCCTCTTTAAGTAAGTCATCCTCAAGGTTGACCATGGGTGAATACTGTATAAGGGGACAATCCTTCCGGGTATGTTGTCCTTAACACACCCAAAATCTTAGCCAACCAGTTGAGGGATGTCTTGGTTCAGGCTGGGAGTCTTGAAATACTTGAACTAGCTCGACAAACCCACTCCTTCCTGAAACCTATTTCATCTTCTTGGAATTCAGTGGGCACTCTACTCCAATGAGGTTTGATCTTCCTGCCTTATCGATAGCTCGAATACAGCTTGGTTCTCCATCGGCTACCCTTTCTTCCTATTGGAACAAGATTTTGGTAACAACAATGACTTTGTGAATGGACCTTGATAATTTATCTTGGATCTTCTCCTTAGCCCAGGGCTCTAGACCATTCACAAATAAGAACTTGTCATCATCTATCAAGTCCCACACCTGCATGAGGAGGCCTAGGAATTATGTGGTGTAACTCCTCAGGCTGCCCTAATACCTTAGCTTATGTAGCTTATTGCAGGCCATCCATAGGACACTATCAAGGCATAACTCATGGGCGAGCACACCTTTGAGGTCATTCCAAGTTTCCACTTGCACATGATCTTTGCTCTTGTTGATGTCATGCCATAGATGAGACCACCAGGAAGTCACTTCCCCTCTCGAGAGACGTGTCACTATCTCCAATTGTTCTTCATCCAAGAGCTGCTTCATCCTTAGGTAGTCTTCCACCTCCAGGAAGAACCTATGAAGCACCTTCTTCTCCTGCACATTGTAGTAAGCTTGTAGTTTGGTCGCCATAACCTTTAAGTTGTCCACCAGGTTAGGACTAGCATCTGTTTTCCCTAGTCGGTGATATTTCTCCATCCTCATGACAGTCAGCTCATGTTGCATCTTGGTAGACTTCGCATGACTATCTCTCAATTGGGTTAGCACATCGGGTATAAGGCCTTCAAAGACTTAAAGTCTTCACATGCACTTATGTATGTCTTCATGCAAACCTAACACAAACCTTCCCAGTTTTATCACTTGGTCACCAAGGGTCTCCACTCGTTCGACGAATTTCTTTTCAACTTCATCGATTCGATGACCCAAGGCTAGTGGTCAGGAGGACCTACTGGTCTTAACCTCCTTATTTGGTTCTTCCACTTCATGTGGTCAAACATCAGGAGATGGCATCGTTCCTTCCTCGGCCATATCTACTTTGATAGTAGCAACCACAACCTTCAAGCAGGAGCTATTCGCTATCAACTGCTTCGGGGTCACACTTGACGTGGACACCGTAAGGTTCCTTCCTTTTTGCTCTCACAGCGTTGGGTTTTGGCCCAACCAAGTTGGTCTCTCGGCGAACCTTTGCCACATGACTTGCTATAGCACCACTAAAGAACGGAGCAATGGTGAGACTTCACCCAAAGGCAGACCCTCCTAGTCTCGAGTCTACTAACCGGACACTTTGTCGGGTCCCAACCGACGCTTTCACCCAAACTCACCCGCAAATTATAAGGAGATTCTCGACTTGGCACGGATAGCTTGCAACAATTTTAGCTTAGTTTTTATGTGGGAAAAGGTATTTGTATGCTTTACGATATTAGGTCCACACTCGACCTACAACACCTTTCTTCTTCCATCAAAACATTCCAATAGCCTAGGGTTAGCCCACATGGGACTCAAGGGTTTTTCTCTTTTCCTTTCGGTCAGGTTTACAATGGCATTATTTGACCAACTCATTTCTTGGTTGGGTGCACAGAGACACCACTTCAACACTCTTTGCACAATGGTAAGATGCACGGCGGCACCATTCAACCAACTCTTCACACAATAGGGCTTGACGACATCAGCCTACTTCTTCATATGGCTTGTAACATGATGAAGCCAACCAAAATGCTTTTTTGTTCGACATGATACAAGGTAGCACGATCTAAACTTTCCAACGACCACTTTTCCACATCAAGGAAGTCACCGCTCTAGATATCTACCATTGACAAGAAAAATCATTGGCTCTTCGACACTCGACCTTATTCTTGTGATTCCTCAAACGAATTTGGAAGTTGATATTTGAAGGTCTATCTTCACAACGCGTTCATTTGACTAGGTCTTGAGATCTCGATCTTACTGGTACTCCAATGGCATCGAATATTGGCTTGCTTGTTGTACTTGATTAAGCAAAGTCCATCCCATATCGGCACTCTTGAACCAACAAGGGGTACTAGCAACATTGGCCAATCTGAGAGGCATCCGTCCCATACCGACAAACTCTTAGATCTTTAAGGGGAACCCTCTTGATCACTCCTTTTCATGGCTTGATGTACGAAAGCACCAACAACATAATCTTATTTACACAGGGGATGAGTCCCCACTCTTTCCATATCGAATAACAGGATACGAACCAACTTCTTTGTAATAGCTCAGGCTCTTCCACTTCATTGGCAAGGGAACCTACACTACCTACAATGGAAGCACAAGGCTCTCCGGTTGTCTGACACGTCGGTACCAACTAGGTTGAGCTTAATTACCAGGCCTTCAAAACCTAGGCTCTGATACCAACTGTAACGGGGGTAAGCCTATAGGTTAGTGATCCTACACCCTACTCGGTACCACTCATGTCTAAACTAGCTTTAGACATCACGAAATACACCTCAGGCAACTTCATGTAGTGTTCCCTGCACAACACAACCAACAAACATGAGCATAGCATATGTTATCCATTAGCAAGGTCAACAATATCTACCATTCATTCATCAGTTAGCGAAAGCATTCATTCACACATTGCCCAAAGGGCATCCATCATTAGGCACAAGGCCAACATCCACACAAGGAACTCATTTGGAACATGGCCAAGGGCCTCTCTTTCTCATTGCACAGCATGGACCGAGGTCCTCTTCATTACATGGTGGCACGAGGCCTTTATTGGGACCCGAAGGTCTTACAACATGGGACATCTTGCAAAACTGGGTGTTCAATCAACTCACAGGTCGCAAGACTCATAAAGATGTCCAAATAGCACCAAGAGCTCGACGAGCTGATAAAATGAAACATTGGCACGACGGCCTTACAACTTACTCGAAGGCTCTTCACTGGTTTACCCGAAGGTGCTTTCTTTGCTTGAAGGTGCTTGGTTTTCCCGAAGTCTAAGAACTTGGATCCCATCCAAAGTTTAGACATGTGTCCCCTAAGCCTCCCTAAGAGGTACGGCTTCATCCACAACCTTTTAGTCCCACTATAACAATGATTACTGACGGTTTGTCCTTCAAGTAGCTTTGGCGACCTTAGAGGTCCTAAGGGGAGTTGTTTTGTCACCCTCATGTTTGTACCTTGATGTTGTCATTACGTCTACACACTCCCATGACCATGTAAACTAGTGAACATGCTACATGGGAGTCTGTGAGGCGTCAAGGCACAACCACCCCACCACAACCATGGCATGGGTGAGTGTGTGAGAGGGTGATGGGTGGGTGTGTGGTTTTTTTGTGTTAAATTCTCTATAAATAAATATAGCTCTTAGTTTTATGAGGAGTCATGGAAGAGTCATGGTTGGAAGGAGACTGCTCATCCCTAGATGTCGGTTATAGAGGTTTCTCACAATAACCAAATCAAAAAAAAATTATACCCATAGGTAATAAATTATTTTGAATAGCATACCTCATCTTCTTAGATAAAGCCATGTTTTTTTAATGTTATCCTTTTAATTCCAAGGCGATAATATTTATATTAAAATAAAAAACAAAATTGTTTAATAAATTTTAAAAAAATTATTTAATAAATATTTTATTTTGTTGAAGAGAGTCATTGTAATTATAACCTTTATAACATGTGAAGATATTATGTTATTATAAATTAATAATATATCAAAATTATAATGAGTATTTTAAAATAATAAATATGTTTAATGGGTTTGAAATTAGTAATAATAGTGTGAAATTTTTAATGGGTTTAAAATAAAAAATCATTTTGTATAAAAAATGTTTAGTTTGAAACAAATATTGAAGGGGTAGATTTATTACATTGTAAGTTAAAATTGTAATATTATATTATAGATGGATAATTGGTATTTTATTCCAAGAAGACAGTGCAATAGTTTAGGCTTTGACTCTTCTTTAGGAGGTTCAAATTTCAAACTGTGGTGTGGGCAAGTGTGTGAGGGGGTGGGTGTGTGGTGGTTGTGTGTTAAATTCCCTATTGATAAGCATAGATCTTGGCTTTACAAGGGGTCATGGTTGGGAGGAGACTACTCAGCCTTGTGCATTGGTCATAGGGGTTTCTCACACTAACCAAATCAAAAAACAATAACCATTATTGAACCTTATCCTTATCCTTGTGAGTAATATCTACTATTATTGAACCTTGGATAACCAATTGTTATCACAACCAATTTTTTTGTACAAGAGGAATGATGTGGAATAAGGAATTGATCAGTTGTGTGTTGTAGTAGAACAACGTTCAAGGTTTTGTGCAGGGTTTTGTAGAGGTTTCTTTAATACTGCAATTATCTCATAATTTTAGTTAGGGGCTCCCTCTAGTCTTTTAAACGATTGAGTGTTTGGAATAAAGCAAAATATTATAGTGGAAACGAACTAGGAGAGGAACAAATTTAGGCAAAGATAAAAAACCCTAGAATCAATCAATTTTTATCAGGATAGATCATAAGTATTAGTTCAAGTATGGTACTTCTTTGACTTTAGCTTTGAAAATATTTCTTTGGTTGGGGCTTGATTCAAGACATTACAATCAACAAGGACCTCTTATTTGGAAAGTTATTTATGGTAGTTTGTTGGTCACAATGACAAAAACATCCTCACTTTTCAAACAAACAAATATTGAGGCCTTTCTCATGTTTTCTATATGCATCAAGTGCTTAAAGTGAGGAAAGCTCCCCATCCAAAACCACCTACTTGCTCTAATAATGGTATCTTTATGACCATGTTATATGAGTCTCTGGTGATTAAGGTGCCTCCAACCCTCATACAACATCCTTTGCTCACGCTTTCCACTCAAGCCCTTGCATGTAAATTTACGGGTATATGACCTAGTCCAATCACAATTCAAAAATGAATTAACACACATTTGGGCATAAATTTTCCTCTTATGAATTTATGATGATAGGAAAACGATGCTTTGTTGTTACATTTTCCCCTACAGATGACAAGAATGCTATCTTTCAATGAAGCTCCCAAGTTTTTGAGATCTATCCCACTCTACATGACCCTATGGAGCATGACATTTGATCCTCAAGAGGAGGAGCCTAAAGAAGTTTTTGTCTAGGTTAGGTTGCTATTTCTGCAACTACACCTATATAATAGAACTTTAATGGAATTAATAGGGAATTTTATCAGAACATTCATCAACGAGGGTCCTCCAAAAGCTTATAACGCTATATACACACATTTATGTGTAGGTCAATCTAAAAAAGAATTTTTCTAAGCATATTGGAATAAAGGTGATTGATTGGATACATAACCAACCTTTGGACTATGAGCATATACCATTCAAGTGTATATCCCGCCATGAGCATGGGTACTTCTCTAAAAAATTTGTAATTAAACAAGTACAAGAAACAAAAAGGAAGAACCAAGCTTCCAGTCAAAAGGAGACCGTATAGATCAAGAATCAAGAAGCAACAACCTCAACCACAGGATCAGCATCTTTCACAAAATAAATTTTTAAGTCTTAATAAAGAAGAAAAGGAAATCACCTCTCTAGATATGATGGCTACTAATTTTAAAGAAAAGACACCTACAATTGAAGTTGATAACTCGCCAGAGATATTAGGAGGTACACAAGAGAATACAATAGTTGGATAATAAACTGATAGGAATTCAAAGGAAGAGGTAGAATTAATTCAAGTGGATGAAATAGTGATTCCTAAGGGCTTGTCAACCACATGATCTATAGCTAAGGGAAGAAAACCGAAACAACAACTCAAAAATGAGAAATCATAGAAAGACTTGCAATCTAAAATGCAGGTCAGAATTGAGGAGAGCTTTGCAAAAAATAAGAAGCAATCCAAAGATGAAAATTTTTGTAAGGAAATGTAGGGTACTGGGAAGTCCTTTGAAAAAAACTATCTCAAATTTCTAATACAAAATCAAAAGCCAACAATAATTTGTATTTAGGAAACAAAATAGCAAAGGCAATACTGACTACAGAATGACAAAAGATATGGGCACAATTAGAATTGATAACTAAGGATTTTGTGGGAGCTCCATGGGGACTAGCTTTGTCTTGGAACTTACAACAATTAGTTTGTAGCATAGAACATAAGCACAATAACTGGATAGGAATAAAATTCCTCTTACTAGATAGAACTAGTGTAGCAGTAATAAATATTTATGGTCTAAATCATCATCTCTAGAAAAAATAAGCATGGAAAAACTTAGCATAATGGCTAGACAATAAGAAGTTTGACAACATATTACTCGGAATATATCTCAACATGATACTCTACCACTGGGAGAAGGTTGGGGGAAGTTTAGCAAGGTATACAAATAGAGATATGCTCAATCAAACTATGGTGGATGAAAGCTTACAAGACATTCAACCGACCAAATGGAAGTACACTTAGAGAAACAAAAGAGCAGGGGTAAACTATATTGCAGAAATATTGGATAAAAAATTTATCAGTGAAATTCTACTAACACACTTTCCCCTCACTTCTAGTCACATCTACAATACCAAAAAATTCCTTTTAAGTACAACTTTGAATGGGAGACAAAAGAATATTTCAGTGAACTTGTAGAAAACATTTGGAACCAACAAGTCCAGTCCACCAACCCCCAAGAAAAGTGGAATAATAAAATTCAAAAGTTGAAACACGTGATAAAAATGGTTTGAAAAAAAAGTGAGTCAAACTAGACAAGAAGCACTTGATGCAATAACTAGAGAAGCTAGAAACAAAAATTGGGGACCATTCTCCTCAACCATAGCAAAAAGATGCAAGAAATGACCTAATTCAAAAACTCAATAAATTAAGCTTTGAAGAAACACATTGGAGGCTTACATCTCAAATGGTCTGGCTAAGCAAAGGGGATAAAAACATAAAATATTTTCATCTAAAAACCATGCAACACTGCCAAAGAAACATAATCATGGATATAGAGCATAAAGGAACCACTTATAAAAACAAAGAGAAAATTAAGGAACTTTCCAATCAACATTACTCAACTTTTCTCTCTAGAGATAATGGAAACACACATTCCTAGGAAATATTATTGTAGCATATATCCATAGTATTAATTTTGTAAAACAGGCAGGATCTCAGTCAACTAGTCACTATGGAGGAACTTAAGCAGATTATAGCAGCTATGCCAAAGGATAAAGCTCTCGGACCAAATGGATTCACAAATAAATTTTACCAACAATACTTATGCATTATCAAAGAAGATCTATTGCACATGATTGAGGATGTTAGAGTGAAAGGTAAGCTTTTTGGAGCCATCAACTCCACCTTTCTAGCATTGATTCCTAAAGAAAATATACCACTGCTTTCTCTAGATTCATATCAATTTCTCCATGTAACTCTTCCTATAAAATTATTATCAAACTGTTGACCGATATAATAAGGAATAAACTTGACAAACTAATATCAAAAGAGCAAGAGGGGTTCATGCCTAGAAAAAAAATATATGATAATATCATAATGGTGCATGAAGCCCTCCACACTAGTAGAAAATAAAAAAGAAGCAAATTTTTATAAAACTTGATATGACAAACATCTTTGATCGAGTTAATATAAAATTTGTAGAACATGTCCTACAAAATTTTGAATTCCCACATCAAGCCATCAAGAGGATTGGAGTATGCATCGAATTCCATGGATATCCCCCTTAATAAATGGAAAACTAACACATTTATTTTAGGCTATAAGGGGAATTATACAAGGATGTCCATTATCACCATACCTTTATATCATTTTAGCCAAGAATCTTGGAATATTAATTAACCATCTTCAAAAAGAAAGAAAAATAATAGGGATAGAGGCTACAACAAGATGCAAAGCTATAACACTTGCCCAGTTTGTAAATGATACCATTCTTCTAGGTGAAACCACCAAGAAAAATGTTAGGCAAGTCAAGCAATGCCTATATTGATTCACACAAGCTACCATAGCTCATACAAACACTTAAAAGAGTCAATTCTATACATAAAATATTGCAGCAACACGATTCAAACTCTTTTGCACTATCCTAGGATTTTGGCCTGGCATATAATAATACTTCAAATACCTAGGAGTGTCCATGATTTTCACATCAAAGCCCTAGATTGTTGGACCCAACATTGGACAAGATATTTAGGAGGATACATATTTATAGTAATAGTTGGTAAAGTCTACAAGAAAGACAGTATTGATCAAATGTTAGGATCCTACTATAAAATAAACTCAAATAAACACACTCTCACACAATTGCTTGGAAATAAACTCACATAAACATCATATTAATATTTAGAATAAAATACACATTATAACAAAAATTTGCATAAAGGAACAATCTCACAATAAGATAGAATCGTAGGCCTCTTCGATGGGGCAACCTCCTTCAACACTTCATTAATTTACAAAAAGATGAATACATTGGTGTCTTCTCGGGTATTTAAAGAGTTCCCTTCCATGGTTGGCTTACATGCAAAATGCCACTTGGATTACATGCATAATGCCACCCGAATTACATGCATAGTGCCACTCGAATTACATTCACAATGCCACTCGAATTACATGCACAAGGCCACCTTACATACCTATCTACCATGTGTTACATAAAAAGGGTGTCATTTGTCATAGGCACTATATAAGCTAAAACTTAGAACATTATAAAATATTAATCATGGGTACTACCCACATTATTTAGGAATTATTACATCATGGAAGTTATTACATTAAGGGTTAGGATGGGATCCTAACATGTCCTTCCCCTTGAAGAAGCTTTGTCCTCAAAGCTGAAATGAGGAAACTGTTGCTGCAGTTGGTGGAGATATTCCCATGTAGCATCTTTAGGTTGAAGCCCATGCCACTGAACCAGGATCTCTATAATTGTACAGCTGTGAAGAGTGTAAGTCTGACGATCCAACAACTGATCAGGTTCAAGTAATATGGAACCTTCTTCATCCAATTCAGGAAGTGTGGATTGAACCTGTACCTGTGTGCCCACAACTTTCTTGAGAGCGAAAACATGAAAAATAGGATGAAGCTTGGAAGTAGGTGGGAGTGCCAATTTGTAAGCTATGGAGCCCATCCTTTGTAGAACTTGGTAAGGACCATAGAATTTTGCAGCAAGTTTCTGACACCTGTGAAGTTGTAGGGATGATTGTTTGTACGACTACAAGAGAAGGAAGACTATATCACCTACATCAAAACTACGCTCAGAACGATGTTGATCAGCTTGTTGGTGCATCCTATTTTGGGCCATGTTCAAATTCTGCTTAAGTTGGCGAAGGACCTCGGTGTGTTGACTCAGAGTTTTATCAACGGCCTGGACCTTGGAGCTACCAGGAATGTAAGAGGAATGCGTAGGTGGAAGGCGCTCGTAGACTGCTTCAAATGGTGTGAGTTTGGTTGCGGTATGATAGGAAGTATTGTACCACCATTCAGCCAAGGATAGCCATTAGGCCCATTGAGTGGGATGATCTAAGACAAAGTAGCGAAGGTAGGTTTCCAAGCATTTATTAACAACTTCTGTTTGACCATCCGTTTATGGATGGTAGGCTTAACTCATTTTGAGCTGAGTCCCCTGCAACTTAAGCAACTCTTACCAAAAATGACTAGTGAAGGTGGGATCATGATCAGATACAATGGAGGTGGGCATGCCATGAAGGCAAAATATGGAGTCAAGAAAAATACATGCAACAATGGATGCAGTATAAGGATGGGCAAGGGCACAAAAGTGAGAATACTTTGAAAGGCGGTCCACTACCACAAAAATAACTGACTTACCTCTAGATTTAGGGAGCCCTTCTATAAAGTCCATGGAAATTTCAGTCCAAACTTGATTCGGGATAGGCAATAGCTGAAGAGTGCCCGAAGAGCACACTGTTTCACCTTTCATCCTTTGACATGTGTCACAACCAGCAACAAAAGAGCGGATGTCACATTTCATACCTTTCCAAAAGAAGGTGTGCTTGAGTCACTCATATGTTTTAAGGAACCCTGAATGGCCTGCATAGGGAGTGGCATGCAATTCCTTCATGAGGAGCTCTCAAAGTGGGGACTTATGAGGTAGAACCAAGTGTTGATGGTAGTGCAGATCATGGCCATTCCAATTATACCCCGGTGTACAATTTGGATCATCCATTAGTGAGGCTATCAAAGCTTGCAAATTTGCATCCTCACATGCTTCTTAACGCAAGGAATCAATCCATTGGGGAAGTGGTGCTGAGATGGCATACAACATACTTACGGTCTCCATTTGGAGAGAAAGAGCATCAACCACAATATTCTCCTTTCCCTTTTTATAGGTGATATCATAATCATAGCCCATGAGTTTAGACACCCACTTTTTTTGGTCAAGTGTGGCAACTTTTTGTTCCAAAAAATATTTGAGACTTTGATGGTCGGTTTTGATGGAGAAGTGATGCCCAATGAGGTAAGGTCGCCAATGTGTGACTGCATGCAATATAGCTAACATTTCCTTAGCATATGTGGATCTCCCCATATTACGATCAGAGAGTGCCTTGCTAGTAAAATCCACAGGTCATCCTTCTTGCATCAATATTGCCCCAATACCATGACCAAAAGCATCACTTTCAATGACAAATGGTTTAGAGAAATCTGGCATGGCTAAGACGGGAGTGGTGGTCATAGCATGCTTCAGTTCAATGAAGGCTTGGTCAGCAGGCCTATCCAAGTGAAGGAATATTTTTTCAACATGGAGGTGAGGGGGCAGCTATCTTCCCATAATTGTAGACAAATTTGTGATAATAGCCTGTAAGCCCTAAAAATTCTCAAAGTCCCTTGAGAGTGTGAGGTTTCGGCCACTCTTGAACTGCTTGAATCTTCTTAGGGTCAACCTTGACGCCATCCTGTGAGACAATGTGTCCCAGATACTCTACTTCAATCAGACCAAAGTAACACTTGGACCTTTTGGAAAAAAGGTGATGGGTGACCAATAGCTATAAAGTTTGATCCACATGATTGAGGTGCTCTTCCCATGTGCGACTGTAAATCAAGATGTCATCGAAGAACACAAGGATGAACTTCCGTAGAAAGGGTCGGAAGATGTTGTTCATAAGACTTTGGAATGTAGAAGGAGCATTTGTGAGACCAAATGGCATTACCAAGAATTCATAATGACCTTCATGAGTGCGAAAGGTAGTTTTGGGGATGTCCTCTTCCTTGATCCGGATCTGATGGTACCCAGAGCGGAGATCAAGCTTGGTGAAATACATGGTCCCGTGTAGTTCATCGAGTAATTCATCAACCACTGGAATAGAAAATTTATCCTTGATCATAGTCTTGTTGAGTTCCCGATAGTCAATACATAGGTGCCATGAGCCATCTTTCTTGGGAACAAGTAGGACAGGTGAGGAGTAGGGGCTAGTACTAGGCTAGATGACACCAGCTTTGAGTAATTCCTGTACCAATTTTTCTAGTTCCGATTTCATGGCATGAGGGTACCTGTATGGCTTGATATTTGGTGGTGCACTACCTAGGAGCAATGGGATAGCATGGTCATGAGAGCAACGCGGTGGTAGTATAGTTGGTTCTGCAAAGATAGCATCATGTTTGTGTAGAACTAGTTGTAGGTCTGATGGAATTTCAGCCATTAGTGAAGTGATTGGTTGGATGGAGAAGAGTTGTGTAATGACCCCATGATTTGATTTCTTTAGCACTTTCTCCATACGATTGAAACTAATGAATTGAGGTGTTCCTGTAGGGGAGCCCTTGAGTAAGTGTGTTTGTCCATTTTGGGAGAATTGCATCCAGAGTTCTGCAAAGTTCCAACTGATAGTGCCCAACGTACTCAACCATTGAGATCCCAAAACCATATCACATCCTCCCAACTAGAGGGCAAACATGTCCTGCTTGAGTTCATAGTCCCCTATTTTGAGCTTAACATTGTGGTATTTTCCTTTACAATGTAATGTTCCCCCATTGGATACCATGACCTTGAATGAATTACAAGTGTAGATATAGCAATTTTCCTGCTTAGCAACTTGAGGATCAATGAAGTTGTGTGTGCTGCCTAAATCAATAAGGATGGTAAGACATTGGCCCTTGAAAAATCCCACAACTTTCATGGTTTGTGGAGTGGTAATGCCTGCAAGAGCATGGACTGAAATATTTACCTCATACCCCTGTGTATCTTCTTCTTATGGAGAAGGTGTTTCAAGGGGGTCCTCATCCTCATCACTCTGGTCAGTGTTAGCAGGTTCCTCAACATCTATCAAGAAAAGTCTTTTGTTTGCACACTTATGTCCTTTAAAAAACTTTTCATCATAATTATAACATAATCCTTGGGCACGACGTGCATCCATATCCTCTGTAGTCAGTCGCTTGGGTGTAGTAGGTTTACTATCCATTGAATTTTGGGTTCGAAAAGGAAATGAAGGTCGATTTTGAGGAAACTGCGAGGGCCTTTGGTTTAAGAGTTTAGATTCAACCAGACGGGCCAAACTGATAGCTTCCATCATGGGATGTGGTTTCAACATCTTTACTTCAACTTGGAGATCTCCTTTTAACCCACTGATAAAAAAACTCGTGAAGAACCCTTCCATCAATCCTCTTGTCTTATTGGCCAATTTTTCAAATTGAGTTTGGTAGTCACGGACTGAGGATGTTTGTTGCAGTTTGGTCAAGGCCCTTATGAAATCCTCATACTCACTAAGCCAAAATTGGGTTAGTAGTTGGGACTCAAAGTCCTCCCAAGAGAGATTTGGGTTGGAATTACGTAACCACTGGAACCAGTGTAGAGCCTCAGATTCCAAATTGAAGGAAGTCATCTGAACTCGATGATATATGGGAACATTATGAAGTCTAAAGAATTGATGAACCCTACATAACCACCCATCAACATCCTTCACATTAAATCGATGGAAGTCCAATTTCAGCATTTTAAATGATGGGTCATGGTCATTCCTTGTAGATTTTTTAGCCTGGTGTTCTATTTTGAGTGGTCCCTTATGTAACTTGCTACCCACATCTATCAGTGTTTCTTCTAAGCGAGCGCTAGTGGCCTTATGATCTAGACGAAGACCTTGGACCTCTTTCCTTATGGATAAAATTGCCAAGTTCAAATTCTCAATGGATTTTGTTAAGGAGTCCATTTGTTCTAGCTCTTTTTGATGTCCACGGGTACCTTGGGCCATTTTGGAACCTTTTGTGACCAGTTACTAAAATTAGAATTGGGTTTCAGGACTTACTATTTTTAGTAAGTGTCCAAAAAAGTGCTTGGGTGCTATATATCAAAATGATCAGATCGAAGAGGTGGTCACAATGAGCTATATCCCACAACACTAATTTTGGGCACCCCATACCTTTTTTTTTTCTCCTATTTTGTCGAGTCTAACGGTGTTTACAATTTTTTATTTTGAGCTACAGTGCAAAATCTGGGTACTAGAGCACTATCTATAATTGGTCTCTGGTCACTCACTCAATGTTTTTCTCAACCCGAATAGTCTCTCTGACACTGCTTACCTCACTGGTCTAAAGTCTTTGTATTGTGTAAGTTACTGTTATGACAGTTCTGTTCTGACACTAAAAACTGTAATTTTTGACCTGATTGTGTTGACCTGACTGTTACTGCCACTATAAATTTTACTATTATTCTCCATACTATCAACTTAACTATCACCCTCATATTCTATCTCAAATTCATGCAATGTATGCTATTTTTTTTTATAGAGGATTCCTTTCTCATATGCTCACTTTTAGGAATTTGGAATTCAGGTTTACAAACAGGGAGTTTTGGTTTGTGATTTTGTTGCACGTTGAAGTTTTAATAGACCCAGGGTATGCTAATTAAAGGAGTATGTAACACCCATAGGCCCTATTTTATACCGCAGTGATGAACAATAGTTCTTGGACCAATATTTTAGGCCACTACCCAAGGAGGATTCCACACATACCCTTGAGCACACTATCTGCCTCTCTGACAGTACGGGAGAGTAATTGTCTGGGATGTTGTGTCCTATGGACTATGGATGATACAAGGCCGATAAGCTTCCTACTGGATAAAATTTTGTTAACCCTAGAATGGTCTCTCGATACACCCAAAGATGCGTGGGAGCTCAAGTCCGTGTGCAAGTTCTGTTTGAGGCCTGGGTATTGGAGCCTGATTGCCCCTCACTTCATTAGACTTTATATGGGCTATCTAGCTTAACCAATAATGATAGATCCTTCATGATATTTTAAAACCCCCGGCACAGGGTTTCTACCTACTCAACTAAAAAAGACTATATATATATATATATATATATATATATATATATATATATATATATATTCTGGTATTTATCTTTTTTTTTATAATAGTAAAAAAAAAATTACACAAAAATAACAGAGGATTATACCTAACAGGCAAGAATCGTTACTATTGTAGCAGAACTTGATCTTGGAAAATGCTTTGATATCACTTGTTAGGATCCTACTATAAAATAAACTCAAATAAACACACTCTCACACAATTGCTTGGAAATAAACTCACATAAACATCATATTAATATTCAGAACAAAATACACATTATAACATAAATTTGCATAAAGGAACAATCTCACAATAAGATAGAATCGCAGGCCTCTTCGAGGGGGAAACCTCCTTCAAAACTTCATTAATTTTCAAAAATATGAATACATTGGTGCCTTCTCGGGTATTTAAAGAGTTCCCTTCCATGGTTGGCTTACATGCAAAATGCCACCTGGATTACATGCATAATGCCACCCGAATTACATGCATAGTGCCACTCAAATTACATGCACAATGCCACTCGAATTACATGCACAAGGCCACCTTACATACCTATCTACCATGTGTTACATAAAAAGGGTGCCATTTGTGATAGACACTATATAAGCTAAAACTTAGAACCTTACAAAATATTAATCATGGGTACTACCCACATTATTTAGGAATTATTACATCATGGAAGTTATTACATTAAGGGTTAGGATGGGATCCTAACATCAAATCAGTGTTAGCTTCTCTTCTTATCTACCAACTATTAGTATATCATGCTCCTAAATTTATTTTTTAAAAGGCATATGGAATCATATGCAACTTCCTATGGTAGGGAGGTAGGCAATTAGAAAGGGAAAATTTCCACTTGGTCAATTGGGAGATGGTCACCAAAGGTAAAATTCTAGGACTAGGAATGAAAAAATGGAGATTGTTTTGAGAGCACTATGAGAAAAAATTCTCTGGAATATGTTTAAGCACAATCGAGCATAGCAGTGCATACTAGTCATAAAGTATGTAAATAACCAATCGGGTATTCAAATATTCAAACACAGATAAATTTACTAGAGCCTCATTGCTTTGGAAATATATAATGGTAGCAAAGAGCATAATAGAGGATATAATTTCCTAAATACCAAGATATGGTAAGTCAATTAATCTATGGGAGGACCTGATCCTAGGAAATCCACCATTAAGAGAGAGAATCCCAATCGAATTATAAAATCACCTGGAAAGCCAAAGAATAATTAAATTAGGTGATTTGTTTTATTGGACCTCAAAAACTCTAAACTAGATCTCCCCCCATTCCATTTCAGCTTCAAGGAGATTGGGATAATTTTAAGTCCCACGTGGTGAGCATTAGACCTCTTCATCCTATGATGCCAAACAAACTTATTTGGGGTAGCATTAGTAGTAATGGGGAATACTTAGTGCATCTAGGAGTCCAACATCAACAGATTGGGCTTGCTAACAAAAAAATATTGATAGTGTAGAAAAATTGAGCACCACCTAAACTACAAGTATTTAGTTGACTAGTCTCTCAAAACAAAATATTAACAGGTGATAATCTACAAAATAGGAGTATAGCAAGGCTTCATGTTTTTTATAGGTGCATGTAGAATAGTGAAACAGTTTCTCATCTTTTATTTGAACATCCAAAGGCAATTTAAATTTAGGAATAACCAAAATTCTTGGCACTTCCTTCTCTGGAAGGTTAACCATAGACACATGTTTTACCAAGTGGAACAAATAATATAAAGGTAAATTGATGGGTAAGCCCCTCCTGAAATACCTATGGAGATCTATACCATATTTTATCATCTAGCACATCTGGTTGGACAAAAACCAAAGGATTTTTTAAGGAAAAAGTAAGGACAACAAAACACTAATACGAAGGATAAAAGAAGAATTAGTCTTAAATATCAAATCTAGTTTCTATCAACAATAGTATGAAGAATATTTTTCACCCAAAAAAATAACATCTACCAACTTAATCTCTAAGCTTTCCTAACAAAGGTTGGTCGCAGAGCAAACAATTCCTCGTTTGACATCTATTTTTTGGTGTTCTTCTTTGATGGTGCCTCCAATTCCAACCCCGATCAAGCAGCAATAGGGGGATTAATTCTTACAAGACCCCGTGAGATCCTGCTCAAATACATGATCAACTTGGGAACAACATCTAACAATGTGGCAAAGGCTATTGGATGCAAAATTAGCTTAAAATTGGTGGTAAAGAAATGAATCACTCAAGTCACAGTTTATGGGGATTCTAAATTGATAATAATAGCTCTTGCTAAAAATAAATATTTTAGATCTTTATAACTGAAGAATATTCAATATAGGATCAAACAATTAGGTAAGATAATTGGAATAATATCCTATCAACATATAAGGTGGAAATTCAACAAAGAGGCTAACACATTAGTGAATCAAGCTATAAATATAGCCCCTGGTTATTATCGCTAAATAATCAAGAAGCAGAAGGGTAGGGATGGTATGCGAGGATGACCAAGGACTCCAATTATGAGGTCCTATCATACTTGATACCTCCTGATTATGTTATCTTTCTTTGCTTCTTTTTTTATCTTCATGTTTTGTTTTCTCGAGTACTTTGTTCGCTCTGATCTCTCTAATCAGAGAGTCTTTTATCTTTTATTAAGTAAATAAATATTTTCCTTTTAAAAAATATATAAAAATGAATAAGCGTTTATAAGAATTATATAAAATTATAATTAAGAATTATTCCTAATGGTAAAAATACACTTAAATAAGGAATAGTATTAGTTTTTTGAAGAATAAAAAATAATAAGCATGATAAATACTTAGTCTTTTCTTTTAACATTTCGTAACAATTAAAATGAAAATATCTTCTCAAATTATACATATGGTAAAAAATTGTTCTATCAACAACATCTAAATAATTTGATAAGAGGGTTTTTCATAAAACAAAATGGCTACAAAAATCCTAACTATCTCTAATGAAGAAAGATTAAGGCCTTTTCATACTACTTAAAATATTTGAATAATCATTAGAAATCTTGCTTTGTTCATTTCTAATATCTTGAGTTAGGGATGTTGGTGAGCAAATCCAGTGTCTAGCTCATCTGGACAACCATTGCAAACATATGTTTTAGGATATTAGTATTTGTAGCACCCTAAAATTGGTGCAGTAAACCTTAGTAAATAATTAAAATTACCTTAGTAATAATTCAAATTCAAATTTCAACCCCAAAACCGCTCCCAAACCGCCTACTACCCGTTTCCTCATTTTTTGTGCCATTTTTAGAGTTTGTTTCGTCCGTTGGATGATATCGTCTCCGATCAGACGATATCGCCTCAGATTGGATGATTTCGTCTGGAGCAGAATGTCCAACCGATTTCATCCCAAAACTGATTTTTCATAATTAGCTTATGTTTCAATGGCGTCTCTAACCTGGGCAGAAGCGTGTCTGCACCGTTAGAGACCTCCCCCATTGGAGATCTCCCAAATTGGGATGATCTCCAACCTCCCAACCTCCCTCCTAAGCCTATTTAATCTTAGGCCCTCCCCTTGACATCCCCCTGGCTAAAATTTCTTGTAACACGAGTTCTACATGCATTAGACCATCTTAGACCACCATTTGTTTTCATATTTTTCAAATTTTCTTGCAGGAACTTTGTTATTCTTTAGCCGGAGCAAGCTCAGATCGTCGTAGATGATCCTATCCAATTCGAGACGATTTCATACCAATCCGAGACGATTTCGACTGCAGTCAACATTGGGGGCAATCAGTGCCCAGAGTTTGCATTTCTTCTCTTCTTTTCTGCTATTTTATTCTGCATTTAGTTAATCTTATTATTATTCTTCTCTATTCTGCATCTTGGAGTTCACCCATATAGCTTTTATGCATAATAAAATCATAAATTGTCATTAAATCATTGTAATGCACTCATGTTTTTGTTTATTATTATCATTTTAACATTATTACTATCATTCTACATCATTGCCCTCTTGGCATAGCTGCATTTTCTGTATTTTGTATCTATTTCTCTGATTGTAGGTCTTTGACGAATTCGTCAGATCTCAGACGATCCTGTCAGATCGGAGACGATTCTGTCAAATTCCAGACGATCTTGACTGCTTCAAAAATCAGAACCTCCATCAGACATCCGGAACCAGGTATGGATCTCTTCACTTAATTATTCTTTGTGTTTTTTGTCTAAATCTATTTTCTGTCTTCATTTAATTTGCATTTTCATAATAGAACAACTTAGATTCATTTGGCCAAACCTAGGACTTGGATGTTTAAAGATAAAATTGAACACATTAAACTCATTCCCAACCTAGGCGTGGAAACTGCCACTAAACGTTTCCTGGTGAACCCCACCATCCATCAAAAATTCACCCTAATACACCTCCCCCGAGAGGCGGGACCTTCAAAGGGCCTCTCAATCCGAGGTATTGTCCCATCCTTTTCCCATCCTCCTTCCGGGCACGGATCCTATAGCCTGAAGGTAAGGGTGCGAAAAATTTGGAGCGATACATTTTGGTGAACCCAACGTGAATAACATAGGCATCTTTCTGATTCAAAAATATAAAAAAACAAAAATATATATATATGTATACAAAAAAAAAAAGTAGCAAAATCATCATTTCAAGTTTGTATGTTTTAGATTCAATTCTAAATAGTAGATACTAAATATTACTTTTAGAAGTACTAAAGAAACCATGAGTTTTTACTCAAATCAATATGAGCCCATCAGTAATGTTGGAAGAATTCAGCTAAATACATTTGTTGATTATGACCAACCTCATCCCTATTCAACACCACCTCCATCACACTTTTCTCATTTTTCATCCTTACCCCAACAGGACAATCCCTTTGCCAATCCTCTTCATAACGATATTATCTATTCTCCCATATATCCATATTATGTCTATCGATCCACATACAATCCTCCTCCACCATTTCAATATTCTTCTTTCAATACAACACATTCATTTCAACAAGAAAATACTTATTCTTCCAATTCTACCATGCACTCACCTCATACTTCGCAATCTTCCTATCATCATTCTACCCATAATAAAGAAAGTAGAGGTGAGAAACCATTAAGCCCTTTTATGACTGAATTCCTAAGGCACGTATCAAAAACCTCTCGAAAACCTTCATCACGTAAATTTACTAAGCTCAATCAACCAATGGATATAATTCTCAAGTATTTACTTGACACAAATAAGATTGAACTCCCTTCCATAAGACAACTTGATACCACAACAGATTGGTTTAAACCCGAGCTACATTGTGAATATCATAGAGTAGATGGACATATGACACAAAATTGTAAATATTTAAGATGTGCAATTCAAGATTTGATTGATGAGGGTCTTTTTAATATAAAGGAATTACAATCTACAACTTGATTATAAATCTCCAAGTAAACAATCAAACTCCTACACAACAAATACCAATAATCAATCAAGACATGGGGATCTCCCAAGAACCCCTATTCAATTATCAACAATAGGAAACCAATCAAATATTGCATGTTAATGTGTCCCATCATGATGATATTATTAATATTGTAACAGAAACTACAAATGAGCAACCTCAAGTTCAATCAACTCAATCTGATATTCAAGATATGGATTCCTCATTTGACCAACCTTCAAAACTATCTTTGGCTCTAGAGAATGATCCAAAATGGAATGTAAGCATAGAAAGCTCATATTTAGAATCAAAATCTCAATCTGAAATCCACTTTGATAGCCAACAACAAGTGATTAACCCTCAAGCAAAGATATCCCTTTTAGAAGTATTACAAAGTTCTCATAAGGAAACGTTGTTCAAAATACCTAGCCAACAATTTGTTCCTCATGATATTTTCCCTAAGGACATAATTAATGGTGTAAACCCTCTTGAGGTTAATCATATTTCATTCTATGATGAGGATATTCCTTCCTCTACTCCACAAGAAGACTCCTATCTTTACATTACAGGATCTAGTAAAGAAATACTTGTTAAAACTATCATGGTAGATAATGGCTCCTCTCTTAATTTATGCACTTATCAATTATTCCAAAAACTCAAAATAAAGGAAGAAGATCTTAATGAATCAAATGTTATTATAAAATCTTTTAACAATGAAATTCAAGAAACATCAAGGTCTATACATTCTCCATTGTCACAATTATCTTCTATCCATCACTTTTCTTCATCCATATATGATCATCCTTGTTTACCAAATAACACTCATGCATATATTTCATATATGCTTCCTCCATCTTATCAAGACTTGGAATATAGTGATAAGAATGAAGAACCTTCTTATCCTTCTGACATTTTATTTTGTAACATGATCAATTTTACACATATAAAAGTAAAATCTTTTGCTACATTATTCTACATTATAACAAAGATTTTGTTATCACTACCTTTTATTCATCACCTTTTGTTCTTACCTTCAACACAACCAAATTATCCTTCAAAACCTCCTTTGATTTTGAAGCAACCTTAGACATGCTATATTAAAATAACCTTGTATATTGTATATATTATTTTGCATGTTGTTTTCATTTTAATAAAACATATAAAAATTTCAAAAACAGCAATATTATTTATTCTCTCAAATCTCTCAAAACTAATAAGAAAAATATAAAATATCTAAAAACAATCAAAATTAGCAAAATCTTCAAAAATATTTGTTGTACATATTTATTGCACTTGTTAATTCTTGAAGTATTGCAGTCATATTTTCAAATTATTTTGGATAAATTAGCATTTATTTGGAATCCCTCACTTTCACAAACACAAAAATAAATATCTTGATTTTATCTGGCATGATTACTAATCTCTCTTATATCAAAGTCCACAAAATTCAATTAAATAAAGTTTGAGCATAGAGAATTGATCTTGTTATTTACTTAAACCAAGCACATCCTTTCACAATAAAATGATTATATTTGTAATGTCCATGCTATGCTACATAGTAGAAGTGGTTTCTTGAGCGAAAAGTTTCCCCTGCTATCCTATCATGCACATGGTCTAGAATCTTTGAGAATTGGCAAAAGGACAAGCTCACCCCTACCCGAATAAAAATCCCTTGCTCTACAGACTAATCCGAGCAAGTATCCCTAGCATAGGAAGAAAAGAAAAGTTCAAGAAAAAGAGAAAAAGAAAAAAGTTATTTCAGCATTATCTCAAATATCAAGCAAAAATACAAAAAAAAAAAAGAGCAAAAGAGAAAAGCAAAAGCAAAAGCAATAAAATCCCTTTCCCTACCCATTGAAAAGAAAAGAAGGGTTGATGAGCTTGAATCCCTGGAATTCTCAAATTATTCGAAAACTGTGAGGTAAGCCCCATAACAGGTGGTTTGTGCCCAACCCGCTTGGCCTTGGGTAACTCCTAGCGTGGTGATATGTCTATCACATTAGCGACCTTATTTTGTACAGACCTATGTCTGCTTATGGATTAGCTAGCTCTTGATAACCCGACCTACATAGTAGTCTGGTATGGTTATATGCATCTAAATCATGGTTAATGAACACTTATTTGGTTCATTCAAATCACTTGTATCAAATTATCTTGCTCAAAACTGGTAAATGAACAATGCAATTGCACACACATTTGTATTTGAGAGATTTTGTGTATCATTATGATAAATCAAGATTGGTAATGAACTCACATATGCACATGGGATTCCTTATAAATCTAACTTTTGTCTTTAAGATACTTTGAAATATTTTTGCAAATTGTTTGGAATAAATTCATTTTTTCTTCTTTGAAGAACAGTTGTTTAGTATAAAGACAACTACATGCATTATCAAAAATCAAAATTATTTTCAAAAACATGCAATCAAGTTACATTTATATATAACTTTTGACTTTCGTGATGATGGTATAGTTCCAAAACCAAAATTGGAATTTTATGCCTAGCGCAAGTCCTCATCTTCATATTTTCTGACTATTTTCAAAAATTAAAAATCAACCATGCAATAAAACTATTATTTTCTTCTTTGGATTTCGCGATGATGGTATAAGTCTATACCTAAATATTCTATGCCTAGCACAAACCATTGTACTAATTTTATTTTCCATTTATTTAAAAGCATCAAAACATATGACTTAAATCATTATGTTACACAATTATGCTTTAAAACAAACAAACACTTATTCTATTTCATGTCATTATGTCAAACTCAATTTGCAATGATGGTATAATTCCTAGGGAATTATTCAAAAAATTTATCACACTTAGGAATTTATGCCTAGCAAAAATCATTTTAAAATATTTCATGCATAATATTTTCATGGAAATCTGAAAACAAATCACCATCATCATCATCATTTGCATCATCACAACAAAGTCTTAAGACAGTCTCTTAAGCACTCTTTTACTTTTTAACAATATTTCTATACTGGGATTAGCTTGACGACCGAGTGAGTGGCGACTCCATGAAATGGTCTATAATAGCGACAATGTCCTTTGAAATTATTGTTAGAAGTCCCTTTTATTTTTATCAAATCACATCACAAACAACCAATTTGTTTACATCAGATTATTTCATTTAAATTTAAAAAAAAGCATGACATTCAAACCATAATATTTCCAAACGACATAATTACATGAATCATCAAATCAAACAAATCAAAACATAAAAGCATCATACAAACACATAAGACAAGTCATATGATCAAAAATATCTCATCTATATATATATATATATATATCAACAATATATACATCATCTCAAAACTAGATCGGTATGCCACAATCTGTACCTCAGCATACTCAATCCTCCATCAAAAAT
Organism: Wollemia nobilis; assembly: GCA_028583015.1. Taxonomy (NCBI): domain Eukaryota; kingdom Viridiplantae; phylum Streptophyta; class Pinopsida; order Araucariales; family Araucariaceae; genus Wollemia; species Wollemia nobilis. The sequence continues at coordinate 4,990,568 of JAQPPZ010002458.1, forward strand.
AATAAACACTATGTATCAATCTGTGCAGTGTAGTCTGTAGCAGCAGACCACCTACAACCCTAGCCAAAACCTATGTCAGTCTAGATGCCCCAAGCATCTAGCATAGCGACTCGATGTTCACTCCGCCATTCTCCAGGGCAAAGCTCGGATCTCCGCACAGTCGCATCATCGCGTGGCCCTGATTGGCTGTGGGAGTTATTAGCCGTCCTTGAATGGGGATCCTCAAAATCCTCCATACATCCTCCAGTGTGGGAGTCATCTCCCCTGTCAGTAATTAAAAATAGGAAGAACCCGAATATCACCTCTCTGCTAGGGTTGTCAATAGCCCTATATCTGAGAAACCTGTGGCATATCTACCACATGTCGTAAGTCGACTTGAGCCAACCGATCTCGCTCTCGCTCGTGATAGAGTGGCCAAGTCATCCCTCAGTCCATCGTATTTCCATTCTCTGCCCTTTAGTAATCCTCTCTGCAACATAAACAACAAAACAATAAAAATCATTAATCAAACAATGATTAAAAATGCAAGTAACACAAGTTTAATTTGAGCAAATTTGTCTCCGATTTTGCAAGCCGAAATCATCCCTTATTTGACGAAATCATCCCCATTTCATCGATTTCTCCCCTGGACGAAATCGGCGATATCGAGATGATTTGTCCCGATGACGTCGGCGACCCAAAAATGGTCGCGATGCTCAAAAATCATTTAAAATTAATCTAACAACCATAAAAAAATCAAAATTAAAGCATTCTACATTAATTTTGGACCCTTACTCGTAGCCCGCGTCGGACCTCTGTCGATCTGTGCACTGTCTCGACCATTTTGTTTGCAAGAGCTCCAAAAACCAGAAAATGAACAGTAACAATGAATTAGGGTTTTTCCCTATTTTTCTTAATTTTATTCAAAAACACTTAACAACATTTTAAAAATTTTGCTTTTTCGTGTTTTTACCTCAAACGTTCAATTTGGGTAAAAACACGGAGGAGGCACCATAGTAAGCTGTCGTACGATTCGACCAAGAATCGTCGCCTAAAAATGGGAATAATTTTTGCTTTCTCGTAAATCGAGAAGAACTCATCTTTAACGCATTTTCTTCAAAAAAATCGCTAAAGAGGGGGCAAAATGTAGCACCCTAAAATTGGCACAGTAAACCTTAGCAAATAATTAAAATTACCTTAGTAATAATTCAAATTCAAATTTCAAACCCCAAAAACTGCTCCCAAACCGCTTGCTGCCCATTTCCTCGTTTTTTGTGTTATTTTTAGAGTTTGTTTCGTCCGTTGGACGATATCGTCTCTAATCAGACGATATCGCCTCAGATCAGATGATTTTTTTTAGAGCAGAACATCTAGCCGATTTCGTCCCAAAACTGATTTTTCATAATTAGCTTCTATTTCAATGGTATCTCTAATCTGGGCAGAAGCGTGTCTACACCGTTAGAGACCTCCCCCATTGGATATCTCCCAAAATGGGATGATCTCCAACCTCCCAACCTCCATCCTAAGCCTATTTAATCTTAGGCCCTCCCCTTGACATCCCCCTGGCTGAAATTTCCTGTAACACGAGTTCTACATGCATTAGACCATCTTAAATCACCATTTGTTTTCATATTTTTCTAATTTTGTTTGCAAGAACTTTGTTATTCTTCATCCAGAGTAAGCTCAGATCGTCGCAGACGATCCTGTCCAATTTGAGACAATTTCGTACCAATCCGAGACGATTTCGACTATAGTCAACATTGGGGGCAATTACTGCCCAGAGTTTGCATTTTTCTCTTCTCATCTGTTGTTTTATTTTGCATCTAGTCAGTTTATTATTATTTTTTGTTATTTTGCATCTTGGAGTTCACCCATATAGCTTTAATGCATAATAAAATCATAAATTATCATTAAATCATTGTAATGCACTCGTGTTTTTGTTTGTTATTATTGTTTTAACATTATTACTATCATTCTACATCATTACCCTCCATTGGCATAGCTGCATTTTCTGTATTTTGTATCTATTTCTTTGATTGCAGGTCTCTGACAAATTCTTCTGATGAATTCATCAGATTTCAGACGATCCTGTCAGATCGGATACGATTCTGTCAAATTCCAGACAATCTTGACTGCTTCAAAAATCAGAACCTCCATCAGACATCTGAAACCAGGTATGGATTTCTTCACTTAATTATTCTCTGTGTTTGCTGTCTAAATTTGTTTTCTGTCTTCATTTAATTTGCATTTTCATAATAGAACAATTTAGATTCATCTGGCCAAACCTAGGAATCTGAATGATTAAAGATAAGATTGAACACATTAAACTCATTCCCAACCTAGGCATGGAGACTACCACTAAACGTTTCCTGGGAACCCACCATCCGTCGAAAATTCACCCTTATACACCTCCCCCGAGAGGTGGGACCTTCAAAGGGCCTCTCAGTCCGAGGTATTGTCCCATCCTTTTCCCATCCTCCTTCCGGGCGCGGATCCTTTAGCCTGAAGGTAAGGGTGCAAAAAATTTGGAGCGATACAGTATCCAATGTAAATCTCCTTTTACTATTATAAACAAGTTTTTTTTTTTAGTTGAGACTTGGATGAGTCTCATCCTAACTTGTAAATAATATTATTTTTATATAATTGTTTCAAATTATTTTTCAAAAATATCTTGAGTTAGGCAAGTAAGATTATCAACAATGTCAATAATATCAACTTTATATGGACTATTTTCATTTTGTAATATTAGAATACTCTCTCTAAATTCAACCACTCTCGTAAGGTATTTGTTCTATTTATACGTTAACTTGCATTAAATTAAGATCTAGATTATGTAATATTCTACTATTATGAATATTAAATTAAGAATATTTGGTTATAGTAGGCCCTTCCTAAGGCCTCAACATTTTCTTTAGCTAGCAATTCAAAGCAAGCTTCTTATAGGAGAGAGTTTGTAAATAAGAGAATTTCATGAATATTTAAAATTTGCATTATATAAGAAGGATCTAAAAACATCATATCATTTCCTTCTTTATTGTCCCTTTGCTTACCACCATTTGGGAGTGTTTTTTTCAAAAATATGATAATATATTAGGTAGCTCCATAAATGTTGAAAGAGTTGAAATATTGGATTCAAATCTAAATTATTATGTATTATGTGGAGTATTAGTCCTACCATTATCTGCTCCAACTTATGGCTTGAAAGGAATAATAGAATTGATAAAAATAGATCTCCAAATCATGCCCAATTATGGAATTGCATTATTGTCTCTCTTGCAAAGTGCTTACATGAATGGTGCTCATCATGGGAAGTCTCAAGTATGCAAAAGAGGTGTTATCCTCTTGGTTAAAATATTTGAATATACATGGAAGGGTCATCTACAATATTGAAGTTAACATAAATGATTTACTTCAATCTATGGCAAACTAGAAATCTCTATAAATTGGGTTTATCAAAATTTATTTTGATGGTATTTCTAAAGGAATTTTAGGAAAAGTTGAAGGAGATGGTGTTTTTTGAAATAATGAAGGCAACATTCTTCTCATTTATTCAATTTTTTATATAGAAGTTCAATTAACAACTATGCAGAGTCTAGGGGACTTCTCAATCAAGATTATAATTGAAAAAAGATGAAAATATATTTCAATTAAGGGGATTTACAAGTTATCATTATTATTATCAACAAAATTGGATGTGGGGATTGGATAGAAAATAACATTATTACTTATGTTCATCAACTATTGTTAGAAGCAATCTCTTGAAAATGCAAGCATATTTATAGAAAATGAAACTAGGTAAAAGATAATTTATTCAATCGTGATGTTGATCTTCTTCTTAGTAAAATTCAAAATTTAGATGGTAACTTGCTAAGTGAGATTTAACCTCTAAATAAAAATTATTTCAACAGTTGATTACAAAAACATAGTAGTTTGAGGAAGATAAATTTATATATAATAGAATATATTTTATAAAAAAATAAATGATGAATATCTTTGATAAAAAGGCAATTTGGATATAGCTTAATTGACTTGAAAACAAATGTAATATGGGAGTGGCCCCCAAATGTAATATGAATGCTTAATTGAAGATTGGTTAAAGCAATGGAAAAACACTTATAAAAGTGAGGCTTTACAGACAATATGGGATATATCAAAAGATACAATACTTTGGACTATATGGCTAGAAAGGAATAGAAGCATATTTAAAGGAAAGGGAAGCAGTTTAGAGGTAATGAAAAAGAAAATATGTTTAGCCATTGAGGAGTCTGAACCAACCCTATCAACTCACCCAGTCCCTAATCTAGAAAGAGAGAGCCTTGATAGATGGATTCAAGTAATTAAATGGAATTATGATGTTGGGTACAATAGAAGCAAAAAGAAGTCAAAGAATATAAAGTGGAAACCACCATATGTGGAGTGGGTTAAATTAAATTTTGATAGAGCATTTAAAGGAAATCCAGGACCAGCAGAAGGAGGAATAATTAGAAATAATAGAGAGATTTTATCTCATTATGCTTTCAATAGTGTATTAAAAACAAATAATAAAATTGAATCTTGGACAACTTTAGAAGGGTTAAAATATGTTAAAAATTGAAGTGGAATAGAGTATGGATGGAAGGTGATTCTCTCATAGTAATAAATGCAATTTTGAGGAAAGCAAAGGCTCCATGGAACAAACAAGAGATAATTATGGAAATTCAATATCTTGCTAAATATTTTGAAGAAATTGGGTTTATACATCTATTAATGGAAGGAAAAAAATGTGTAAATAAGCTAACCAATAGAGGGGTTTTGATTGAGGATCGTGAAGTAAAAAAAAAAATCCATGGTTAGAGGAAGTAAGTTTAGTTGAAGCTGATAAAAAAATGTTGATTGTTTGATTCAATTAATTATTAATATTTACTTTAATGTTTGTCATTGGTAATATATGCTTTATTTTATAACAATAATGTATTTTCATTAAGACTATTTATTATTGTGGTTGCACTTGTGTTTCAAGAAGGAAACTAGCAATCCAAATTTGGTAAAGCGAAATATGATAGTGTGATATTTTAGAAATATTACTCTACTAATATGCAAGGCATAGATAGTAGAGGTGAATTTTTGGCATTGTGAAGGCTACTATAGAAAAATATCAAGAAATATGCTAAATTCTAGAATAATTGTATTCATACAAAAATTTGAAAAGATCCGAAAAATGAAAAATCAAGAATTTAGACATTTTATGTAAAAATATGTAGGTTTCTAACTATAGTAATTCAATTGAGATGAGAAGTGTATTTATTTACAAACTCTCAAGCTCTAAATAAGAGAGTTGTAATTTGTCAAGGGTGGGAGACCCGAGTACAACCCCTTATTATCCAGTCAATATATATAATTGTTTAGTTGTAATACCAGTATGTGGTCATGATGTAATACAAATAGGGCTTGTTTTAATTGGAATTGAAACAAGCCCTATCCATGTTACATAATGGCCACATAGTGGTATTACAACTTGGCAATTATGCATATATCGTTTGGAAGGATTTAAACCTATATCTCTCTATATAGAGAGAGGTTTTATGGGATCAAAATATGGCCCACTTGTATTATGTTATGGCCACATAGTGGTATTACAACAATTTGATAATTATGCATATATGTTTTTATGAGATTTAAACCTATGTCTTTCCTTGAAAATGTATGATATATATATATATATTATGGGATTAAAATAAGCCCCACTTGTATTACATAAGTGCCACATAGTGTTATGACAACAACTTGGCAATTATATATGTATCGTTTGGAGATTCAAACCTAGGTTCACTCCCTAAAAGTTAAGAATTCAACCAATTAAATTCATATCATTTGATGTGTGTTAAGGTTCATCAATGATATTTAAACCTTAGTTTAAGGTGTGAATCTTCTCACTCCCTACCTAAGTGGGCCTAACCATGGAGTCTTTTGAACTCTAAATAAAGGTTCAAGGTTTAAATCCTACAAGGGATAGGGTTATACACCATGCTTTAGTAACCAAAGTATGGTTGGATAACTATATGTTAGGTAAAAAACATATTTTATTAAGGTTATTTCATATAACCTATGAACTTGCCCCAAGGGGTAGGTGGATTGGTAGTTGCTTATCTGGCCAAGCACTTACCAAGAAGAGACCTGGATTGTACACCATGCTTTAGTAACCAAAGTATGGTTGGATAACTATATGTTAGGTAAACAACATATTTTATTAAGGTCATTTCATATAACTTATGAACTTAACCCAAGGGCTAGGTGGATTGGTAGTTGCTTGTCTGGGTAGGCACTTACCAAGAAGAGACATGGGTTGCACACCATGCTTTAGTAACCAAAGTATGATTGGATAACTTTATGTTAGGTAGACATATTTTATTAAGGTCATTTCATATAACTTATGAACTTGTCCCAAGGGCTAGGTGGATTGGTAGTTGCTTGTCTGGCCAGGTACTTACCAAGAAGAGACCTAGGATCAAACCTTGGGGGTGTCAATTTGTAAAGGTAGTAGTATGCATTGAATCCTCTGAGTGCGCGTTAGACCGACAACGATGGTATGAATCCCAAGCAATAGGTGGTCCTCCTCATATTGGATCAAAAACAACAAGGTGGAATAGGCTTGTTGGGAGCAACCCCTATCGATTGGAATTTGCGCTTAATAGTTACTAAAAATAGTGTGGTTGTAACCAACTCCCCTATGTATATATATAACCTATAAACTTGTAAATATTAAAAATTAATAAACCCTTTTTTACTTTTACCAATTACTTTAAATCTCATAAAAAACATATTAATTTTTTTAATAGGTTATATGTGGCTTCTATTGGGGGCCACTCCCATCAAAATACCAAAATATTACATTTGTTGCAACATACCTTTTTTATCACAGTTTTTGATTTATTTTTTCTCTTAAATATATTCTTCAACTTCCTCAAAGTGTTTTGTTTCCACAATCAGCTCCTTGACATAATTTTTATCAAGACATAAAATGTCACTTGGCCAGTTGCCTTCTAAAATTTGAATTTCATCAGGATGAAGATCAACACCATAATTCGCTAATTTATCTACTACATGATTTCCTTATCTATAAATATGCTCACACTACCAGGAGATTGTCTCCAATAATAGATTATGAACATCAGCAATAATATTATTTTTTATCCAGTCTCGATATCTATTTTTGTTAATAGCATTGATGAGAATATGTGCGTCCTCCTCAATTAAAATATATTTCCATCCTTTTTCTACTGCAATTTTAATCCCTCTAAATAGTGCCCTAGCCTCCACATAGTTGTTAGTTGAAGTGCCATATGATTATGAATAAGTGAGGAGAATTTTGCCTTCACTATTTCTAAAAGCACCACCTCCATTAGCTTTTCCTAGATTTCCTTTAGAAGCATCATCAAAAATAATTTTGATAAACCTAATTTTTGGACATTTCCATTTTACCATAGATCGAAGTAGATTCTTTGTTTTAATTCAGTTGTCATAGATGAATCTTCCATGTATGTCTAGATCCTATAGCCAACTTATTAGCACCACTTTTTCTGCAATTAAGACTTACCATGATGAGCACCAAATTTGTAGATATTCTACAAGAGAGGCAAAAGGTAAGATTCCAAACTTGAGCGTGATTTTGAGATCTATTTTAAAAACTTTGTTATTCCTTTCAAGCCATAAATTCCAACAAATAATGGAAAGGTCAGTCCTTCAAAGAATGCATAATGCTTTAGCTTTAAAATAATTTATCCAATATTTTATCAACTCTTTCAATGTTGATGGAGCTACCCAATATAATTTCATATTTAAAAAAAATAACCCCAAATGGTGTGAGCAAACGGACAATGAAGAAATAAATGGTTTGTTGTTTCTAAATCCTCACACAAGGCACATTTGAAGGGTCCATAATATCCTCTTCTTTGTAGACTCTCTCCCATAATAATCTTACTTTGAATAGCTAACCAATGAATTATTGAGGCCTTAGGAAGAGCCTCTAATGCCAAATTCATAAGTCTACAATTTCACAAGCTTTCTCCTCCAATATTTTTCCTTTGCAAACCCTATCCCACTTACAAAGAGGACACCTGAATTTTTCCTCACAACCTTTCCATAGAAAGTCTCTTTAAATATTATCAATTTTTGATGCAATACCTTATGGTAGTCTTGAAAGTGACATCATATAAATATGAATGGATTGTAATGTAATCTTTATGAGTTGTAGCCTTCTTGCCATAGTTAAGAACTTACATTTTCAACCTGCCAAGCAACTTTCATTCTATCCAAAAAAGAGATCCAAAGCTCCTTTTTATTTCCTTTATCAAACAAAGGAATACCAAAGTAGGTTGATGGAATTTTTTTAATTTTAAGCCTTAAAATAGTCACAACAATTTATTGTTAATCTAGGGTAGTATTAATAAAAAATTCCTGAATTTTGAAGTATTTACCAACTATCTAGTAGCCTTCTCATAGCATGATAATATTGATATAAATTCCATGGCCTCGTTGACTAAAGGATGATCCAAAAAAGTATTATCAACAAATTGGAGATGAGATTCAAGGGGACCATTTTCTGCAACTTGAATACCCTTGATTTTTCCTTCAATTTTTGCCTTTGAAAAGGCTCTCCCTAATGCTTCCGCCATAATAATAAATAGATAAGGAGAAAGTGGATCACCTTGACAAAGACCACAAGATGACTTGAAGTACTCAGTAAGAGAACCATTGATCAAAATAGAAAATTTTGTAATGTTATAACAACATTTAATCCACTCACACCAACTATAATCAAAGCCAAACTTTTTGAGAATAACATGTAGAAAATTCTAGGAAACTCTATCATATGCTTTGTTCATATCTAATTTCAAAAGCATTCCTGATTTGAATGAAGAGAATGTATGGCCTCTTGTGCAATAATTATACCATCAAGAATTTGTTTACCATGACAAAGCTACCTTATTCCTTTGAGATAAGACACCCTAAAATATCTTTCAACATATTTGCCATAATTTTAAAAATGATCTTATAAATCATATTACGAAAACTTATTAGACGAAAGTTATCAAAATATTTCTTATCACCTTTCTTGAAAACTAGAATAAATACATATAACGATATATTCACATATTAAAAATAAATATAATATTAAAAAATAATATTTTAAATATAATATCAAACATTTATATAAAAATTAAGTTTTCTAAAACCACTTAAATATCTATTTTATAATATTAGAAGAGTGGAAGTCCTTTAACTTAATAATAAAATTCCATCGCCATAGTATTCATTCTAAAAGAGACCTTTAGACTTTAAAGAATAAACCTCGATAAACTTTGTGTGAACTAATTAACCTTTCCTACACATTTAAACAATATAAACTATTAAATAATCTCACAAGCACACAAGAAATGACTTTTTTTATCACTTTGTTCTCTAACATCTTTAATAATATATCCTTTCACTTTTCTGACTAAATAAACTTTGGATATAAAAAACAATTGTCCTCTGTCAATGGTTGCTTTGTCATTACTCTTATTCCTCTCCCTTTTTAAAACAGGTCCAATGGACAATTAAAAAATATTTGTTTAATAAATTTATTATTGTTATATTTAAATTAATTTATACATTTAAATTAATTGTTTGTTTTATGGTTAATAGTGCTTATATGCTAGTGACCATTTTAGGGTCCTAGGCATCTTTTTGTTTATTCAACTGTATTCAAATATATTCCATTTCAAACAAAAATAAAGGCATGTCGTGAGTAGACCAAGCCCTTAAATTTTAATGCCATTTAAGTTTGTTTAAGTTGTCTTTTCATTGATTTTTCAAATCATACAAAATTTTCTTGATTTTGTCACATATATCCATCTAAGTATTTTTTAATTGCAAACATAATGAAGTAAGAGATAGGAAAAGTATCTTTAATTGTAAAAATAATGAAGTAAGAGATAGGAAAAGCATCTTTAATTGTGAGAATAAGGAGGTAAGAAATATGAAAAAGGAGATGCCAGAGGGCAAAGTTCCTTACAGATCGCAGACCACATCCCAAGATAAAGGAGGCTCACAATATATTTATATATTAATAAAAAATTAATATAATATTTGGAAAAGATAGTTGATTATATATTAATAAAATATTAATATAATATTTTAAAAAATAGGTTAATTGATAGTGGTTTAAAGTGTGCTAAAGAAATAGATTTGTTAATAATAATTTATAAAATTTGTCAGTAAACTATTTAATTCGATTCTCAGCATACCTCGTCTTATTGGAGAAAGCCAATAAGCCGTCTTTATTTTAATGTTCATACTAAGTCAAAATATCCCTTAATTCCAAGGTGATAATATTTATATTAAAATAATAATATAAATTATATTAAAATAAGGGGAAAAAATTGTTTAATGAAATTAATAAATATTCTATTTTATTGAAGAGAGTAATTGTTATTATAAACTAGCTTAGATATATAAAATATATATCTATAAACACCGAGAGTTATCAATCTCGAGGCGCCTATCTCATTTCTTGGGGGTGTGATAGATATAATATTTTAGTTTAAATAGTTTAAATATTTTTTAAATATTTTAAATCTATCTACGGATAATTTTCTTAATGTCGGATTTTTTAATAAAATATTAATATTATTTACGGCGTCGCTGACCTTCTGGCGGCCATTGTAGGATGCCTATCGGCGTAATTAGTAAGAGATCAAAGTGATAATGGATTTGAAATAAGTAATAGTGTAAAAAAAAATTAATGGGTTTAAAATAATCAATTATCTTGTATAAAAAATTGTTTAGTTTGAAATGAATATTGAAGAGGAAGATTTATTATATTGTAAGTTAAATTGTAATTGGATAATTGGTTAAATTATTAAAATATTTTAAAGTATAAATTAAATTTATAATAACAGTTTATTTCATGAGTAATATTTACTATCATTGAACCTTGGATAATCAATTGTTATCATAATTAAATATTTTTTAATAGGAGGAATGATGTGGAGGAAGGGATCGATTGATTGTGTGTTGTAAGAGAACAACACTTAAGGTTTTGTGCAGGGTTTTGTAGAGGTTTTTTTAAGACTGCGATTAGCTCATCATTTTAGTTGGAGGCTCCCTCTAGCCATTTACACGATTGAGGATTTGGGATAGAGGAAAAGATTGAAACGAGAACGATTTGGGAGAGGAACGAATTTGGGGGAAGACAAATAGCATCAATTGATTTTTACCAAGATAGATTGCGAGTATCAGTTCAAGTATGGTACTCCTTTGCCTTTAGATTTGAAAATCTTTCTTTGGTTGAGGCTCGAGTCAAGAAATTGCAATCGCTAAGGACCTTTTATTTAGAAAGTGATTTATGGCAATCTATTGGTCGCAATGACGACAACGACCTCATTTTTCAACTAAGCTGGTAATGAGGCATTCTTCGTGTTTTCATAACAGTTTTCCTTTGATCGAGAGAAGTTGGATCATATGCATAAAGTGCTTAAAGCGAGGAAAGCTCTCCATCCAAAACCACCTACATGCTCTAACAATGGTACCTTTATGTCCATGTTAGATGATTCTTCGATGATTGAGGTGCCTCCAACCTTCATCCAATATATTTTGCTCACTCTTTCCACCCAAGCCCTTGCATGCAAATTTATGGGTATATGGTCTAAGTCTAATCACAATCTAGAAATGGATTAACACGTTGGGGGGTAATGTTTCCTCTTATGAATTCATGATGATAAGTAGGGGATACTTTATCATTACATTTGCCTTTACATAGGACGAGTGTTATCTTTCGTGGAGGTCTTTGATTTCTGGGATCCAACCCACTCTACATGACCCAGCACAACAATTGATCTTCAAGAGGAGGGGCCTGAAGAAGTTTTTGTCTAGGTGAGGTTTCCATTTTTGCCACTGCACCTATGGAATAGACCTTCGATGGAATTAATAGGGAATGTTATCAAAACTTTCATCGACTAGGCTCCTCCAAAGGCCAATAACGCTATATGCACACACATCTATGTGCAAGTCAATCTAAAAAAGGGTTTGCCCAAGCATATTGGAATAAAGGTGATTTATTAGATACATAACCAATACCACGACTACAAGCATATACCATTCAAGCATATAACCTGCCATGAGCATGGGCACTTCTCCTAAAATTGTCCAATTAAATAAGCACGGGAAACGAAAAAAGGAAGAACCAAGCTTCTAGGAAGTCAAAAGGAGATCGTGCAGATCAAGAAGCAAGAAGCGACAACCTCAACCATAGGATCAAAAATTATCCAATAAAAAAATAAATTTACAAGTCTAAGTGAAGGAGAAAAGGAAATTACCTCTCTAGATATGATGGCTCCTAAAGGTAAAGAGAATACACCTGCAATTGAAGTTGACAACTCACCAGTGATCTTAGGAGGTACACCAAAGAATACAATATGTGGAGAAGAAACTAAAGGAAACTCAAAGGAAGAGGTAGAAGAAATGCAAGTGGAGGAAATAGTGATTCTTGAGGGCTTGTCGACCACATGATCTATAGCTAAGGAAAAAAATCAAACCAACAACTCAAAAATGAGCAAGCGTAGAAAGACTTGCAATCCCAAACGCAGGTCAAAATTGAGGAGAGCTTCACAAAAAATAAGAAGCAATCCAAAAAATAAATATTCTATCATGGAACTGTAGGGGATTAGGAAGTCCTTTAAAATAACAATCTCAAAGTTCTAATATAGGAGCAAAATCCAACAATAATCTGTATTAAATAAATGAAAAAAGTAGAGGCAAAATTGACTACAAAATAACAAAAGATATGGGCACAATCAGAATTGATAATTGTTGATTTTGTGGGAGCTTCTTGGGGATCGACTTTGGCTTGGGACCCGTAGCAATTAGTATGTAGCATACAACATAAGTACAATAATTGGATAGGAATAAAATTCCTCTTACTAGATGGAACTAGTGCAATAGTAAAATTTTTATGGTCCAAATCATCCTCTCTAGAAAATAGAAGCATGGGAAAACTTAGCACAATGGCTAGACACTAAGAAGTTTAACAACATAATACTGGGAGGAGATCTCAACATGATACACTACCATTGGGAGAAGGTTAGGGGAATTTTAGCAAGGGATACAAATAGAGATCTGCTCAATCAAATTATGGTGGATGAAATATTATAAGACATTCAACCGACCAAAGTGAAGTACACTTAGAGCAATAGAAGAGCAAGGGTAAACTATATTGCAAAAATATTGGATAGATTTTGTATCAATGAAAATCTACTAACACACTTTCCCCTCACTTCTAGTCACATCATTCAGAACTTTGTCTTAGATAATATGTAAATTCTCTTGGATAATGACCAAAGCCTACAATCCCAAAAAAATACTTTTAAGTACAACTTTGAATGGGCGTTAGAAGAAGATTTTGGTGAACTTATGAAAAACATTTGGAACCAGCGGATCCAATCCACCAACCCCGAAGAGAAGTGGAAAAACAAAATCAAAAATTGAAGCATGTGATAAAAATGATTGGTAAAAAAAGTGATAAGCAAAGACAATAAGTAGTTAATGCAACAACTAGTGCAGCTAGAAACAAAAATTGGGGATCATTCTACTCAACCATGGCAAGAATATGTAAGAAATAACCTGATTCATAAGCCCAATAAATTAAGTGCTAAAGAAGAAACACATTGGAGGCTTGGATCTCGAATGGTCTAGCTAAGCAAGGGGGATAAAAAGACCAAATATTTTCATCTAAAAACTATGCAATATTTCCAAAGAAACGCAATCAAGGAGATAGAGCATGAAGAACCACTTATACAAATAAGGAGAAAATTTAAGGAACTTGCCAATCAGCATTACTCAGTTCTTCTCTCTAGAGAAAATGGAAACCCACATTCCTAGGAAATATTTTTTTCGCATATACCAATAGCATTAAATTTGGAATACAAATAGGATCTCAGTCGACTAGTCACTATGGAGGAACTTAAGGAGATTATAGCAGTTATGCCAAAGGAAAAAGCTCCCAGTCCTAATGGATTTATAAACAAATTTTACCAACAATACTTATGCATCATCGAAGAATATATGTTACGTGTGATTGAGGATGTTAGAATGAAATTTAAGCTTCTTAGATCCATAAACTCCACCTTTCTAGCGTTAATTTCTAAAGAAAAATATCACTACTTTCTCTAGATTCAGACCAATTTCTCTATGTAACTCTTCCTATAAAATTATTACCAAACTATTGGCCAATATAATAAAGAAGAAATTTGACAAACTAATATCAAAAGAGCAAGGGGGGTTCATGCTTGGAAAAAAATATATGATAATATCATAATGGTGCATGAAGCGCTCCACACTAGTAGAAAATAAAAATGAAGCAATTTTTTATAAAACTTGATATAGAAAACGTCTTTGATCGAGTTAATATACAATTTGTAGAACAGGTCCTACAAAATTTTAGATTCCCACATCAGTTCATCAAGTGGATCAAAGCATGGATAAAAAACCCATGGATATTCCCCTTAATAAATGGAGAACTAACACATTTCTTTCAAGCTACAAGGAGAATTAGATAAGGGTGTCCATTATCACCATACCTTTACATAATTTTAGCTAAGACTCCTGGAAGATTAATTAACCATCTTCAAAGAGAAATAAAAATAATAGGGATAGAGGTTGTAGCAGGATGCAAAGCTATAACACATGCCCAATTTATGGATGATACCATTCTTCTAGGCAAAGCCATAAAGCAAAATATTAGATAACTCAAGCTATATCTAGATTGGTTCACTCAAGCTATCGAGGCTCATCTAAACACTCAAAAGAGTTAGTTCTATATACAAAATGTTGCAAGAACAAGATTCAAACTCTTTTTTGCACTATCCTAGGATTTTAGTCTAGCACAAAATAATACTTCATATACCTAGGAATGCACATGAGCTTCCACCTCAAAGCCTTAGATTGTTGGACTGCAACATTGGACAATATGATTAGTAGGATATAGAGTTACGATAATAGTTAGCTTAGTATTGCAGGAAGGGTAGTATTAATCAAAGCAATGTTAACTTCTCTTCCAATCTACCAACTATTATTATATCATGCTCCCAAGTTTATTTTGCAAAAGGTTTATGGAATCATATGCAACTTCCTATGGCAGGGAGGTAGGAAATATGAAAGAAAAAAACTCCACTTGGTCCATTGAGATATGGTCATCAAAGGAAAAATTCAAGGACTAGGAATTAGAAAAATGGAGATAGTTTTGAAATTACTAGGACCAAAATTCTCTAGAACATGCGTAAGTACAATCGAGCATGGAAGCACATACTAGTCAGTAAGTATATAAATAATCAATCAAGTATTCAAATGCATAAACACAGATAAACTTCCTAGAGCTTCATTAGTTAAAAAATATATACTGGTAGCAAACAACATAATAGAGGACAAAATTTCTTGGCTACTGGGATATGGTAAGTCAGTTAATCTATGGGAGGATCGGATCCTAGAAAATCCACCATTAAGAGAGAGAACTCCAATCGAATTACAAAATCACTTCAAAATCTAAAGAATACTCAAATTAAGTGACTTGTTTTATAGGACCTCAAAAACTCTGAACTGGATCTCCCCCTATTCCATCTTAGCTTCAAGGATATTGGGATTATTTTAAGTCCCAATTGGTGAGCATTAAACTTATTCATACTATGATGCCAAACAAACTTATTTGGGGTAGCATCAACAATAATAAGGAATATTCGGTGCATCTAGGAGTCCAACATAAACAGATTGGACCTACTAACAAAAACTATCAATAGTGTGGCAAAATCGAGCACCACCTAAACTATAAGTATTTAGTTGGCTAGTCTCTCAAAAGAAAATATTAACAGGTGATAATATGCAAAAGAGAAGTATAGAAGGACCTCATATTTGTTACAAGTGTATGCAGATCAGTAAAATAATTTCCCATATTTTGTTTGAATGCCCGAAGGCAATTTCAATTTGGTTAGGAATAATCAAAATTCTTTGCACTTCCTACTCTAGAAGGTTAACCATAGACACATGTTTTACCAAGTGGAACAAATAATATAAAGGTAAACTGGTGGGTAAGCCTCTCTTGAAATACTTGTGGATCTCTATACCATATTTTATCATCTAGCACATCTAGTTGGATAAAAACCAAAGGATTTTTTAAAGGCAAAGGTAAGGACAACAAGACACTAATACGAAGGATAAAAGAAGAACTAGTCTTAAATGTCAAATCTAGTTTCTATCAACAACAATATGAAGACCTATCACCCACAAAAAGAAAAATGATCTACCAACTTAATCTCTAAGCTTTCCTGACAAAGGTAGGTCAAAGAGCAAACAATTCCCCACCTGACATTTGTTTTTTGATGCTCTTATTTTATGGTGCCTCCAAGTCCAACCCTGATCAAGTAGCGACAAGGAGACTGATTCTTACAGGACCCTATGATTTCTTGCTCAAATACATTATTAGCTTGGGAACAACATCTAACAATGTGGCAAAGGCTATTGGATGCAAAATTGGCTTAAAATTGGTGGTAAAGCAAGGAATCACTCAGATCACAGTTTATGGGGATTCTAAACTGACAATAACAACTCTTGTCAAAAATAAAGATTTTAAATCTTTACAATTGAAGATTATTCAATACAAGATCATATAACAAAGGCAGGATAATTGATAGAATATCCTATCAACATGTAAGGTAGGAATTCAACAAAGAGGTCGACACACTAGAGAATTGGACTAGGGAGGTTGGTGAGCAAATCCAGTGTCTAGCTCATCTGGATAGCCATTGCAAATATATGTTTTAGGAGATTTGGTTGTAATGCAAATCTTCTTTTAATGTTATAAATAGGTTTTTATCTTGGTTAAGGTTGGGAGGAGTCTCATCCCAACTTGTAAATAATCTTGTTTTAATATAATTTTTTCAAATTATTTTTCAAAAAATATCTTGAGTTAGGAAAGTAATATTATCAACAATGTCAATAATATCAACTTTATATGGACTATTTTCATTTTATAATATTAGAATACTCTCTCTAAAGGCAACCACTCTCATAAGGAATTGTTTCTACTTATACATTAACTTGCATTAAATTAAGATCCAAATTATGTATTATTCTACTATTATGAACATTGAATTAAGAATGTTTGGTTATAGTAGGTCCTCCCTAAGGCCTCAACATTTTATTTAGTTAGCAATCCAAAGTAAGATTCTTATAGGAGAAATTATGTAAAGAAGAGAATTTCATGAGCCTTTCAAGTTTACCTTATGTAATAAGCATCTAAAAATATCATATCATTTACTTTTTAACTGTCCCTTTGCTTACCACCATTTGTGAGTATTTTTTAATTAGTGCTTTTGAAGCTTCTTTATATTTTTATCGGCTTGGGGTATATATTTATCGACTTGGGGTATATTTTTATCAACTTGGGGTATAATGGGGATAGTTTTTATTTCTAGTGACTATATCTCAAAGTTTTTCAATGATAAGAATTGACTTCATCTTATTTTTCCAAGGAGTAAAATTTGATCCCTTTAAAAACTAAGATTTTGCATTTGCCATGGTGCCTTTAGTAATGTTTCTCAAAAATTTAGTCTCTATAGTATCATATTTAGTGCTAGTCAATGGGCTAGTAACATAATCATTTAAAGCCAAGAGGGGTATTAGACAAAGATATCCTCTATCAATATATCTATTCATTATTATGGTAGAGGTATTGGAAGGAAATTGAAGGTATACAAAGATGGGATAACAAGTGAACTTAAGGCTAGTAATAACATCAATAGTATCACCCATCAACAGTTTGTAAATGATACTTTTGGGAGGCAAAAGAAAAACAAGACCAAAGTTTTGAATAATTTATTAAAGGAATATGGTCAGGGCAGAAAGTTAATATGACAAAATCAAAAATTTACTTCCTAGACACTCTAGCTAGAATCAAAGTAGAGGAGGTAAATTTACCAGAAACATATCTAGGGATGCCCTTATTTGAGGGGAGAATAAGTGTAGAATTTTGCCTTCACTATTTCTAAAAATACCACCTCCACCAGCTTTTCCTAGATTTTCTTTAGAAGCACCATCAAAATTAATTTGATAAACCCAATTTTTGGACATTTCTATTTTACCAAAGATTGAAGTAGATCCTTTGTTTTAATTCAGTTGTCACAGATGACTCTTCCATGTATGTCCAAATCCGGTATCCAAGTTATTAGCACCTCTTTTTTCTGCAATTGAGACTTCCCATGATGAGCACCATATTTGTAGATATTCTATAAGAGAGGCAATAATACGGTTCCAAAATTTGGCATGATTTTGAGATTTATTTTTTAAAATTATGTTATTACTTTCAAGCCATAAATTCCAAAAAATAATGGCAGGCCAATCCTCCAAAGAATACATAATACTTTAGCTTTAAAATAATTTATCCAACATTTTATTATCTCTTTCAATGTTGATGGAGCTACCCATTATAATTTTATATTTAAAAAAATAACCCCAAAATATGTGAGCAAATGGACAATGAAGAAGTAAATGGTCTGATGTTTCTAAATCCTTATTACATAAGACACATCTGTTGTAGACTCTCTCCTATAAGAATCTTAATTTGAATAGCTAACCAAAGAATTGTTGAGGCCTTAGGGAGAGCCTCTAATGCCAAATTCATAAGTCTACAGTTCTCACAAGCTTGCTCCTCCAATATTCTTTCCTTTGCAAACCCTATCCCACTTACAAAGAGGAAACCTAAATTTTTCCTTACAACCTTTCCATAGAAAGTCTCTTTAAATTTTATCAATTTATGATGCAATACCTGATGGCAGTCTTGAAAGGGACATCATATAAATATGAATGGATTGTAATGTAGTCTTTATGAGTTGTATCCTTCTTGCCATGGTTAATAACTTACCTTTCCAACATGCCAAACAACTTTCATTCTATCCAAAAAAGAGATCCAAAACTCATTTTTATTTTCTTTATCAAACAAAGGAATACCAAAGTAGGTTGATGGAAATTTTTTAATTTTAAACCCTAAAATATTCACAACAATTTGTTGTAAATCTAGGGTAGTATTAATGAAAAATCTTGGATTTTGAAGTATTTACCAACTATCTAGTAGTCTTCTCATAGTGGCCTCACTGACTAAGGGATCGTCCAAAAAAAGTATCATCAACAAATTGAAGATGAGATTCAAAGGGACCATTTTTTGCAACTTGAATACCCTTGATTTTTCCTTCCATTTTTACCTTTTAAAAGGCTCTCCCTAATGCTTCCACAAAAATAATGAATAGATAAGGAGAAAGTAGATCACCTTGACGAAATCCACAATATGACTTGAAGAAAGTAGATCACCTTGACGAAATCCACAAGATGACTTGAAGTACTCAGTAGGAGAACCATTGATCAAAATAGAAATTTTTGCAGTGCTATAACAACATTTAATATACTCACACCAACTATAATCAAAGCCAAACTTTTTGAGAATAACATATAGAAAATTATGAGAAGCCCTATCATATGCTTTGTTCATATCTAATTTCAAAAGCATTCCTAGTTTTTTCATGGAATAAAGAGAATGTATGGCCTCTTGTGCAATAATTATACCATCAAGAATTTGTTTACCATGAACAAAATCATTTTATTCCTTTGAGATAAGACACCCTAAAATACCCTTCAACCTATTTACCATAATTTTTGAAATAATCTTATAAATCATATTACAAAAACTTATTAAACAAAAATTATCAAAATATTTCTTATCACCTTTCTTGAAAACTAAAACAAATATATATAAAAATATTAATCACATATAAAAAATAAATATAATAATAAAAAATAATATTTTAAATATAATATTATACATTTATATAAAAATTAAGTATTATATAACCACTTAAATATTTATTTTCTGTTGAAGTCCTTTAACTTAATAGTAAAATTCCCTCGCCATAGTATTCATTCTAAAAGAGACCTTTAGACTTTAGAAAATAAAACCTCGATAAACTTTGTGAGAAGCTAATTAACCTTTCCTACACATTTAAACAAAATAAACTATTAAATAATCTCACAAACACACAAGAAATGATTTTTTTTTTTTTTCCTCTTTGTTCTCTATAATCTTTAATAATATATCCTTTCACTTTTCTGTCTAAATAAACTTTGTAAAAAAAATGGTCCTTTGTCAATGGTTGCTTTGTCATTACTCTTATTCCTTTTCCTTTCTAAAACAGGTCCAATGGGACAATTAAAAAATGTTTTTTTAATAAATTCGTTATTGTTATAGTTAAATTAATTTATACATTTAAATTATTGCTTTTATGGTTAATAGTGCTTCTATGCTAGTGACAATTTTAGGGTCATAGGCTTCTTTTTGTTTATTTAAATGTGTTCAAATAAATTCCATGTCAAACAAAAAAAATGTTGTGAGTAGACTAAACCCTTAAATTTTAATGTCATTTAAGTTTTTTAAGTTGTCTTTTTATTCACCTTGAATATAGGTTAAGATTTTTTAAATCATTCAAATTTTTATTGATTTTTTTAAAGTATTTTTAATTGCAAAATTAATAAAGTAAGAGATAGGAAAAATATCTGGAATATTTTGGGAAATAAGATTTTGTGAAGTCAACCATTTAGAACAAGGGTAGAAATGATTTTTCAAGTTGTGAAAAATGAAATTGCAAATATTTTCTAATTAAGGTTCAAACGATGAAAAGAGCAAAGAAGGGCTATGACTTCAATGAAGCAAGACATTCTATCTAGAATTTATGATGGTTAAGATTCTCTTGAGGCGAATCTTCCTTATTAATTAACAACTCATGTCCCATAGGTCGTGAAGTGCGAAGGATTAGGGTTTTTCCTGAAAAATGTCTCATATTTTAGGAGTCATATTTTCGCGAAGAGTTATTTAATTTAGCTAATTCTTGGACCAACTTATGCAAAATTTGAATGGCTTTAAAATGAGTGGTCATATGCAAAAATCCGAGCAAAGTTGAGGGAGATACGGTCTTATGAAGTCAACCATTCGAAACAATGGCAGTGATGATTTTTCAAGTTGCCAAAAATGAAATTGCAAATATTTGCCAACTAGGGTAGGAAGAGCAATGAAGGGCTAGGACTTCAGAAAGGCAAGACATTCTATCTGGACAAAAAAAATTTCAGCTAAGATTTTTTTCCCTTTCTTTATCTCAGAAATTCTTTATCTTAGAAATTGTGCATGAAAAATTTATAAAGTTTTTATCAAATATTATATTTGCTATAGGACATTCAAATAAATTTCAATAGATTTTGAGTTTTAGTTTCTTTTCTATGGATCAATTTATAGTTAAATCCTTAGAATCATCTCTAGTGGTAGAGTTTAGTGAGTGCACCTCAAAGAGATCCTTATTGCTCCAAGATAGGGCAGTTTTTGGTAAATTTAATGGGTACTGGCCAGGGGCTTCGACCTTGAGAAAATGGATTGATAGGAGTTGGAAGTCTCCAAGAGTGATTCTATCATTTCTTCCCAAAGGTTTCTTCCTAGTCATTTTTTGTTTTAGGGAATAAATAGAAAGAATCCTAAAATGGGATCCTTGGTTTATGGGAAGAGCAGGATTCTTCCTTACCCGTTGGTATGAAGGTTTTTCACCTAAAAATGTAAATCTATCCCTAGTACCAATATGGGTTAGGATGTTTGGCTTATCCATTAAATTTTAGGAAATAGATACCTTCAAGGCAATAGGCAGAACTCTAGGAGAATTCTTTGAGATTTTAGATATGACAAAAGATGGATTTTTGGCTATTTATGCTTGAATATTGGTCATGATTGATATAAGTAAAGCTTTACTAGAATCAATCATTCTTAAGTATGGGGATAAGATGTGGATCCAAACTATAGATTATTAAAACATATATTTTAGATGTAGAAGATGTCATGAGATGGGACATATTGAGATATCATGCCCTAAAAAGTGCCTAGCAAATTCATTTGTAGAAAACCGTAAGAGAAACTTACAAATGGTTATGGATGATGATGGTTTTCAACTTCCAAAAAATAGATCTAGAAAAATTTAAAAAATAAATAGTGGAGACCAATAAGGAAGGATATTGGAAAAAATACCAACTCTTTTGAGGCTTTAGCCTATGAAGAAAAAGTAGATCAGAACTTTGAGGATATAGTACAACAATTTCAACATTTTAACAAGGAACCGTATATTCAGAATGATCCTAATTTAAGGGAACATTCTCAATGAGCCTAAGGAATGTGTCTCATAATATTTTGAAGACTCTCTTGAAGTACCATGTACCATTCAAGAGAAAAATAATTGGTAAAGAAAATGCAGTTTTAGAAGTTAATACCTTAGCCATTAATAAGAGTAGGACAAGTCAAAAGCTTCTATAATAGAGCCAAGAGAGGATAAATATGATGAAAAATAAAATTGTGAAAGAATATTGAGGAATAGAATAATAATATCTACTTCTGATTTAGGTAAGGCAAAAAGAGAAAAACCCTCAAATTATCAAGCAAGATCTAGGGAAGTAAGAGCAAACATAGAGAAAGAAACACAAACTAAGTTGGTTGAACTTCTCTTTACCAAACAACAAAATGATATTGGTAATATGCAGGAAGGGTCAAAATCCCCTAATGAGACATGATTATCATCTCATGGAATATAAGGGATGCTAATGCTCCCTCAAAGCAAAGGTGTATTAGGGACCTATGTTTAAGTAATAAACCTGATATTCTTTGTATCTAGGAAACTAAAATGACAAAAGAAGAAATTTCAATAACTATGAAAGTAGTATGGGCAATATGTGCATGGTATGCTATGGATTCTGAAGGAGCGGTAGGGGGAATCCTAACTTATTGAAATCCTTCTAAAAACTCTTATGTAACCATTCATAAAACTAGGCATTGGATAGCCTCTTTAGTCACTTGCTACTTTACAAATATTCATTTCATCCTTATCAATATCTATGGACCTACAACTCAGTCAGGTATATTAAAAGTTTGGAGTGGGATTGAAGACTTTATGATAAGTAAATATCAAGAAATCCAATTCATGATCATTAGATATTTTAATGCCATAATCAAGTTGAATGAAAAATTTGAGGGAATTAGGAAATTGACCCAAAGTATGAAAGATTTCTCAACTTTTATTCAAAACAATAATCTATGGGAAGTTGAGTTTGAAGAAGACAACTATACTTGGACCAAAAACAGGAGAGGCTAAAACCTAATAGAAAAAAAAAAGACAAATGCATTCTCTCAGATCATTGGCTAGATGAAGGAACTTGTGCTAAAATTAATACCTTAACAATGATTGGTTCAGATCACTGGCCAATAAGAGTTAAAATGGTGGTAAGTGAATTCAAAAAAAGACATATTTTAAATACGAGCAAATGTGGGAAGACCATTCTCAATTTGTTGATATGATAGCTCAAACATGGAATTCCTTAGGTAATGGTGGGTTGTATGCTCTTTCTAACCAAATTAAAGCTATGACATATAGATTAAAAGAATGGAACATGAACACATTTGGAAATATTTTTGAGAAAAAAGAACTAAAAGATAAACTTTCAAAATTCCAAAAAGGTGATGATAATAATCCAAGCTCAAAGGAAAGGGAGTTGCTTAGTGAATATCATAATATTTTAAGGAAGAGAAATTCTAGAGATTAAAATCAAGACAGACTTGGTTAAAATAAGGTGATAAAAATACAAAAAAAAATCATAGGATGGCTATAGTATAGAGATCAACTTCTAAAATTAGTAGAATTAAATCAATATAAGGGGTTTGGATTGAACATAAGAGTGAAATTAGAAAATATGCAAATTCATTTTATCAAAATATTCTAGGTTCAGGGAAGACCACAATTTTTAATGATAAACTTCTTCAAGATGTTCCTTCAATTATAACAAATGAAGATAATAGGAAACTTATGGATCCTATTACTTTAGAAGAAGTTCATTTAGCTCTTTTCTCTTTTAATAAGGATAAATCCCCAGGTCCCAATGGGATATATGTATCTTTTTACCAACATAATTGGGATATAGTGAAGGATTCTTTATTGGTGGTAGTGGAACAATCTAGGGTAAAACAATTCATACCTTATAAAATAAATGCAATATATCTTACCCTAATTCTAAAAATGAAGGATGTTGAATTGTTTGATTATTTTAGACCCATACGCCTATGTAATGTGGCATATAATATTATTTCCAAAGTGATGGTGAATAGATTAAGGCCATTGTTATAAAAAAATTATTTCAGAACAGCAAGGAGGATTTGTGAAAGGAAGAAAAATTTTGGATGGGATCATAGTAGCTCATGGAGTTATACATTCAACAACTTCAAGAAAAGAGAAAGCAATGATCTAAAAAATTGATATGAGTAAAGCCTATGATAGGGTTAAATGGTATTTTCTTTTTATAGTTTTAGATAAGTTTAGTTTCGAGAAGAAATGGGTTATATGGATTAAAGCTTATGTCTCTATAGTTTCTTATTCAGTGTTGGTCAATAGGTTAGTGATAAAATCTCTTAAAGCCAAGAGAGGTCTTAGACAAGGATATCCTTTATCTCCTTATTTGTTCATTATTATGGCATAAGTTTTGAGTAGGAACTTAAATAAGGCTTACAAATATGGGCTTATAAGTGGACTTAAGGTTAGTAATAACATTGATAACATCACCATCAACAATTTGTAGATGATACAACCCTTTTTGTAAGGACAAGGATAAATGAGGCTAGAGCTTTGAATAAATTTTTAAAAGAGTACAAAAGAGCTTCAAGGCAAAAATTTAATAGGACTAAATCCAAAATTTACTTCCTTAACACTCCTGCTAATATCAAAGTAAGCATTTGTAGGTTGCTTCAAATGGAGGAGGGAAATTTTCCAACAACTTATCTTGGGATGTCTTTATTTGAGGGAAGAATGAGGATAGATTTATGGAATCTAGTTATTAGTAAAGTTCAGAATAAACTTCCAACTTGGAAAGGTATATGGTTATCATTAGTAGGAAGAGTGTAGTTAATTAAGTTAGTATTACAAGCGATTCCAACATATTATATGTCATTTTATTCTATGCCAAAATCAGTTGAAAAAAAATTAATCTATATTATGTTATCCTTATTATAGTCAGATTTACATGATAAAAGGAAATTTCCTTTGGTGAAGTGGAGCAAGTTATGTGATGATAAAAGTAGGGAAGGTCTTGGTTTAAGAGTTATTACAGATGCAAACTTAGCTCTTAGGGGGAAAATTATCTGGAGATTATACAAAGAGATTCAAATACAATGGGCAATAATTCTTCTAAGTATGTTTATCCCAATGACCCAAGTTAAATATTTAATGTTTTCTCTCGACCAAATGGTTCTACTCTTTGAAATGGTTTAAAAAATCTATTGATATTATGATTAAATGTTTAATATGGGTGGTGGGAACTGGAGAAAAAAATTCTATTTGGATGGATACTTAGTGTGATAAAAAACCACTCAATTTAGATCCAATTTTGAAACCTTGGATGAGATTGCTTCAAGATAAATATGGTGATAGGGTTTCAAACATTTTGTACAAGGATCGAGAAGGAAGATACAAATGGAAATAATTTTTTTTACAAGTATACAAGACATTGATTCTAGGAGGCAATTGAGTAGAAAGATAACAATTGTGATTATTTCTAGGGAAGCCAAGGATATAATTATTTGGGATTTGAATAGCTCAGGATAATACACAACAAGAAGTGGATACGATGTTCAAAACCAATAAAATAATAATGTCACTAGAATATGGAGATATATTTGGGATAGCCCAAGCATTCCAAAAGTTAAAATGTTTGTTTGGCTAGTAGTTCATAGAAGAATTTTATCCTGGGATAACCTTATGAAAAGGGGTTTTCATGGCCCCTCTCAATGTGTTTTATATAATAAGGAGGAGGAGAGTATAGACCATATTTTGGTACATTGCTCAATAGTCTAGAATCTATGGTAATGGATTCTTAATATGTTTGGTAAATGCATGGTGATAATTGAAGATTGGTTAAAGCAATGGCAGAGCACTTATAAAAGTGAGGCTTTACAGACAATATGGGATATATCAAAAGATACAATACTTTGGACTATATGGCTAGAAAGGAATAGAATAATATTTAAAGGAAATGAAAGGAGTTTAGAGGTAATGAAAAAGAATATATGTTTAGCCATAGAGAAGTCTAAACCAACCCTATCAACTCATCCAATCCCTAATTTGGAATCAAATAGCCTTGATAGATGGATTCAAGTCATTAAATGGAATTATAATGTTGGGTACAAGAGAAGCAAAAAGAAGGCAAAGAATATAAAGTGGAAACCACTAGATATGGAGTGGGTTAAATTGAATTTTTATGGAGCATCTAAAGGAAATCTAGGACCAACAGGAGGAGGAGGAATAATTAGAAATAATAGAGGAGAGATTTTCTCATTATGCTTTCAATAGTGGATTTAAGACAAATAATGAAGCTGAAGCTTGGGTAAATTTAGAAGGGTTAAAAATATGTAAACAAATGAAATTGAATAGAGTATGAATGGAAGGTGATTCTTTCATAGTAATTAATGCAATTTTGAGGAAAGCAAAGGCTCCATGGAACATACAAGAGATAATTGTGGAAATTCAAAATCTTGCTAAACAGTTTGAAGAAATAAATTTTACACATATATTAAGGGAAGGAAACAATTGCACAAATAATGTAGCCAATAGAGGGGTTTTGATAGAGGTTCATGAAGTTAAATTATCATTTCCATGGTTAGAGGAAATAGAAAGTTTAGTTGAAGCTGACAAAAGAATGTTGATTTCCTAAAAAAAAATATGATTAAGATTTAATTTAATGTTTTCTATTGGTATTATCTATTTTATTTTGTAATAATAATGTGTTTTATTTTAGACTATATATTATAATTTTTGTGGTTGCACTTGTGTTTTAGGAAGGAAACTAGCAATCCAGATTTGGTAAAGCAGACTATGATAGTGCGATGTTTTGGAAATATTATTTTACTAAGGTGCAAGGCATAAATAGTAGAGGTGAAGTTTTGGTATTGTGAAGGCTGCTATAGGAAAATGTTTAGAAAGTTGCTAAATTTTGGACTAATTATATTCATACAAAAATTTGAAAAGATCCAAAAAAATGAAAATCAAGAATTCAAACATTTTATGTAAAATGATGTAGGTTTCTAGCTATAGTATCTCAATTGAGATAATAAGTGTATCTATTTGTAAAATCTCAAGCTCTAAAGAAGAGAGATGTAATATGTCAAGGGTGGGGGACCCAAGTACAACCCCTTGTTATTCAGCAAAAAAATAAAAGATAGGAAAAGTATCTTTAACTGTGAGAATAAGAAGGTAAGAAAGAGGAAAAGGAGATACCCGAGGGCAAAGTTCCTTACAAATCCCAAACCACATCCCAAGACTAAAGGAGGCGCACAATATACTTATATATTAATAAAAATTTAATATAATATTTAAAAGGGATAGGTTGGTTGGTAGTGGTTTGGAGTGTAGGAGAGAAATAGGTTGGTTGGCAGTGGCCTAAAATGTTTGTCTTTGAGCTACCTAGTTAGATTCTCTAAGACGTCCAAATACTATTGATTTTAGTTTTATAAAAATATTAAATTTTATGTATTTATTTTTTTATCCATGGATGTGTTTTTTAATATTGTGTCATAGATAACAAATTCTTGTGAATAGCATACCTCATCTTATTCGAGAAAGCCATCTCTATTTTAAAGTTGATACTAAGTTAAAAAATCCTTTAATTCCAATGTGGTAATATTTATATTAAAATAATAATTATTATTAAATTAAAATAAGAAAATAAAATTGTTCAATAAATTTAAAACAATTAATTTAATAAATATTCTATTTTATTGAATAGAGTAATTGTTATTATAATTTTTATAATAGATCAAAATATTATGTTATTATAAATTAGTAAGAGATCAAAAATGAGTATTTTAAAATAATAAATATGATTAATGGGTTTGAAATAAGCAATAGTGTGAAAAAATTAACCAATTATCTTGTATAAAAAAGTGTTTCGTTCGAAACAAACATTGAAGGGAAAGATTTATTACATTGTAAGTTAAAATTCTAATATTATAGATGGATAATTGATTAAATTATTAAAATATTTTAAAGTATAGATTAAATTTATAACCATGAATAAACCTTTATAAATATTATATAAAATTATAATTAGGAGTTGTTCTTATTGGTACAAAGATACTTAAATAAGGGATAGTATTAGTTTTTTTGAAGAATAAAAAATAATAAGCACTATAGAAACTTAGGCTTTTCTTTTAACATTTCGTAAAAATTAAAATGAAAATGTCTTCTCGAATTATACAGATGGTAAACAACATCTAAATAATTTGATAAGTAAAAGGATTTTTATAAGACAAAATGGCTACAACAATCTTAACTATCTCTAATAAAGCAAGATTAAGGCCTTTTCATACTACTAAAAACATTTGAATAATCATTAGAAATTTTTCTTTGTTCATTTCTAATATCTTGAGTTAGGCAGGTTGGTGAGCAAATCCAGTGTTTAGCTCATTTTGATAGCCATTGCAGATATATATTTTAGGAGATTTGGTTCCAATGGTAAACAAGTGTTTTTGTCAGCTAAGGCTAGGAGGAGTCTCATCCCAACTTGTAAATAATATTTGTTTTAATATAATTTTTTCAAATTCTTTTTCAAAAAATATCTTAAGTTAGGCAAGCAAAATTACAATAATATCAACTTTCTATGGACTATTTTCATTTTGTAATATTAGAATACTCTCTCTAAAGGCAACCACTCTCATAAGGTATTTCTAGAGGAGTCTCATCCCAACTTGTAAATAATTTTTGTTTTAATATAATTTTTTCAAATTCTTTTTCAAAAAATATCTTAAGTTAGGCAAGCAAGATTACAATAATATCAACTTTCTATGTTCTATTTTCATTTTGTAATATTATAATACTCTCTCTAAAGGCAACCACTCTCATAAGGTATTTCTATTTTTACTAACTTGCATTAAATTAAGACCTGGATTATGTAACATTCTACTATTATGAACATTAAATTAAGAATATTTGCAGGCAGAGGTAGTAGACCGGTTGGTTTTCGCTGAGTATTTTATAGATTGAGGTCAGTGGTTCCAATCTCGATCTCCTTCAGGGTCCCCCTCACTTGGAGTAAATGTTTAGTGAGGTGGGACAAAGGTTATAGTGGTAGTTATCCATATTTGAATCGTGGTCGTGGGGATAATATGACGGAGATTGTTGTCGATTCCATTGTGTAACAAAAATAATTAAGAATGTTCAGTTATAGTAGACCCTCCCTAAGGCCTCAAAATTTTCTTTAGTTAGCAATCCAAAGCAAGATTTTTATAAGAGAGAGTTTGCAAAGAAGATAGTTTCATGAGCCTCTCAAGTTTACCTTATGTGATAAGAATTTAGAAATATCATATCATTTACTTCTTTATTGTCCCTTTGCTTACCACCATTTGGGTAAAAATAGATCTCAAAATCATACCCAATTTTGTAAATGCATTATTGTCTATCTTGCAAAGTGCTTAAATGAATGGTGTTCATCATGGGAAGTCTCAAGTATGCAAAAAGAGGTGTTATCATCTTGGTTAAAAGATTTGAATATACTTAGAAGGGTCATCTACAATATTGGAGTTAACATAAAGAATTTACTTCAATCAATAGAAAACTAAAAATCTTTAAAAACTGGGTTTATCAAAATTTATTTTGATGGTATTTCCAAAAGAATTTTAGGAAAATTTGGAGGAGATGTTCTCCTCATTTATTCAAAATCGTATAGAAGTTCAATTAACAACTTTAGACATAAAAAATTGACCCACCCAAGTGATACAATATTTCTATAACCCTTGGGAGGACCCTCAAAATTATTTAAACACAATTTTAGGTCTTTCCTCCACTCCCCCTTGCTTTTTTCCTAATTTTTCCAAAATTGTGGTCGGCCCTTACGGGGCAAAATTTTAGCAAGTTAGGATTTTCTCTTAGAAAACCCTATTTTCTTGGGCCAACTCTCAAGACATCAGCTTTCCCTTGGTTTTCTTGCTCTTTTACCCTCCAAACCTCTAATAAATAGAGGATTTGGATTCCCTTTTCTCCTAGCAGTTGTCTAAGAAGTTTTAAGAGGTAATTTTGAGAAGTGTGATTTCAAGTGCTCTTTGTTTTGGCAAGCAAGTCTTCTAACAAGATCAAGTGTTTTTTGGTGTTCTATTATTGCTTTATTGCTGATTTGTTGCTCTTGGTGGATAAATGTGGGAGCCTTGAGGAGGAATCTATCATTTTATGGAGAAATTCATTATTTTATCTATTTTTTTGCTGCCACCAAGTTTATTTTTCCATTATATTAATTTTAGAAATTGTTTACTCTACATATTGTATTTGAAATTTGCACCTAGTCATTGTTTTGCTCTTTTGTCCCAAAATCGCGATCACCCCTTACAAGGCACAATTTCAATTGAGATCAAAACCATGATCACCCCTTACGAGGTACGATTTCAGCTACACTAGGTTTCGGGGTAAGGTTTTGCTCCCAAAACCTCATTTTTGCTTGCATGCTTCATATAGGTCATAGTATTACTGTTTGCACTCTATTTTTTACACTATTTCATTTCATTGCATCTTGCCTTGTTCATTTCCAAAAAGTTCAACAATCGCTTTTGCTTTTGAATGATCAGTTAAAAGTATCAAGGGGGCTTGATTTTTGTACCTCCAAGCTCAGTCTTACAGCAGCCTAAGCAAGCTCCTAAATGCTAATCAAATTTTTTAGGGTTTTTGTGAAATTGTTTTACAAGTTTTGAAGTTGTTTGAAATTTTTGGATGCAAGTAAAAGCTAAGGTCAACCGTCAGATTAGATAAGTACTCTAAGTTAATCTCATAGGTTGTTCATTGTTTACTTTTTGTTTAATTCTATTTAAAACCTAGGTCTTAAATAAAAGAAAAACAAATTGATCATATTCTAGGCATTTGAAGAGTAAAGGCATATAGCTTGCATTCTAGGGTTAATCATGTTTGTGCATTCTCTTTACAGCCCTTGCTTAAAAGGAAATATTTATTTTATTGCAAGTTAAGGCTTAGTCATTATTTAAAATTTAGAATCATTCTAGGGTTAGTCCTTGATTGTTTGCATTGGTTGTTTTCCTTGCATTGTACTTTCATTTCTTAGCTTAGACTGCAAAGAGGCCAAACATAAGTGATTCCTCTAATATATACATCAAACATCTCCACATCTAGCTTGAAACGAGTCCTAAAATTGTTCCTAGCAAACCCTTTGATCCCTAAACCCCCAAGTTTAGAGAATATAACACACCCCTACTGTCACCTCAGCTCCCAGCGAATCTAGCCAAGAATAATATGCAATAGGGTAGTTTTACCCCTCTACATATTTGGTGAACCTGACATGAAAACATGTTTTAGTGGCCAAGATAGGAAGCCTCTTCTATTTTATTTTTCTTTTGAAATATTTAAGCAAGACCACTAATTTTGTTTGCTTAGAATAAAAAACATTAAAAATATCTTAAAGTCTTCTTGTGTATATTTTGTTAGTGTTCTCCTCTATCCTTTCTCTTCCTCCTAATGACTCCCAACACTAGGAGTAAGCGAAAGCTTTTAGAATCTGATTAGATTTTTCAAGAAGATGATCAGATTGATAGGGAGAATCATAATCTATATGTAGAAGAGGAAGAACATGAAGAATCTAGTACTAACTTTGATCCCCATAAAGGGCCCAATGGAGGCTTCACTTTCACATATTTTGATCATATATGGGGTTTTATGAAACATCATAGGGAGGCTTTGATTAAAGCTATGGAAGAGGAAGCTTAACTCAAAATAGGTGGGAGGCCTCCTCCTCCAACCATCTCTCCTAGGCATTTTCATAACAACCCCTTGTTTGAATATTCACATCATGTTAATCCATTACATAAACCAATATATGCTACTACCATGACGACCAACATTGGGGAGATTCTACGAGTTCCTCTAACTAGTAGTGCATATCAAGACTATGTTCAATTTCCTTCTTATTTAGCTCATCTCAACATTCATGCTTTTGTTCCACCAAATGTCAGTTATCCTCCACAAAAAAATACCACATATCACAACCCATACCATAATAGTGTTAATACCTCCAACATTCACCAAGTTCCCTTTCAACAACCTACCTATACCCATCAAGTAGGGAACCTAGGGGTATTGCACAACAACAATCCTGACATGCAAAGTTTAACAAGTATGGTAAAGCAATTGGTTTCAAGAGTGGATATGAAACAACCTCCTAGTTTCACCTACAACTATAGAGAAATTTGCAATCAACCCTTAGACCATGTTGTTGCTTCTAGACCCTACCCTAAGAATTTTCCAATGCCAATTTTGCATATTTATAAGGGAGCAAAGAACCCAATTGAACATTTAAGGATGTTTAGGATAGCATGTCATGATATTATATATGATGACATGTTGCTACTAAAGACGTTCCCTAAAAGCCTTGGTGGTATGGCATTGGAATGGTATTATCAGTTGCCTCATCATTATTTGAGGAATTTTGAAGAGATAGCAAAAATATGTGTTCAACATTTCAGGACTTATGTTGAGAAGAATGTGACTATGAAAGATGTTTATATGTTGAAACAAGATAAAGATTAAAGTTTTTTAAAAATCTTGTCTTCTTGGATAAGCTTAGTTGGATGGTTGAGATATACTTTACCTCCTTGAGACATGCTAGATATATTTATCAAAAAATTATAAAAGCAAATATCTTATGAATTGGAGACAACAACTATTACTTTTTTTGATAAAGTTATAGATCTGGATAGAAGGGTAGAGCAAGCTCTTATTCAAAGAGGTCAACGTAAGCCAAATAAAGAAGAAGATAGGACCACAAAAAATTAGTATAAGAACAAGCATGTAGTTGGTGATGGGGTAATGAATAGTAGACATGTTAACAGTGTTGTTAACACCCTACAAAATATGATGCTTCATAACCTCAAAAATCCCCACCAAAAAAATTCACAAGATTCAACACGCCTATGAATGTGGCCCTAAAGTAACTTTTGGAAGTAAATATGATTGATTTACCTCCTATAAGGCAACCAGATACCAAAACTGATTGGTACATGCTTGGACAACATTGTGAGTATCTTAAAGTGGAGGGGCACATGACAAACTCATGTAAGAGGTTGAAACATGTGGTTCAAGACTCAATTAATGAATTTCACCTTGTTATAGAGGGTCCTCAATGTAATCCTCCAATAAAAAATCAACCTATTACTTAACAAGAACCCATAACTAATCAAGACATGGGGATATTCCAAGACCCCCTACCTAAGCATGGACAACAGGTAGCTAATAAAGTGTCATATCGTAATGTTCCCCTCCCTACAACAACATGGTTGGTATGATAGTAGTAACTACAAGGCAACAAGCTCAAGCTCAACCGACTCAATTATCTCAGTAGGATACGGGTTTTACATCCAATCAACCTTTAAAACGATCCTTAATTTTTAAGGATATCCAAAAAAGGAGCACAAAAGTAGAAAACCTACCTTTAGTGTTGAAACCACAACTCAAAGTCTCCTTTGACATTCAACATCAGCTAGCTAGTATCCTAGCTAAGATATCCCTCTTAGAACTTTTACAAATTTCTCTTATTCATAGGGAAGCCTTGTTGAGGCTTCTAAGACAACAATAAGCTCCTCAAGACATTTTTCCTAGTGCTATAGTTGATGTTGTAAGCTCTCTTGGGATACATCATATCACATTTTTGAATGACGATATTCCTTCCTCAGACCTACAAGGGGATTCTTCCCTCTACATCACTGCATTCATTATGAAAACATTTATCAAATATATTTTAATAGACAATGGTTCTTCCCTCAATTTATGCACTTATCAATTTTTCCAAAATTTTAGATTAAAAGAGGAAGATCTAACTAAATCTGATATCATCATCAAAGATTTCAACAATAAGTCCCATGAGTCTTGTGGCATTATATCTCTTCCTCTTAGGTTTGGACCTAATATCTTAGATACCTTGTTCTATGTGGTTTTTTGTCCTACATATTTTAATCTTATTCTTAGACGTCTTTGGATTCATGCAATGAGAAATATCCCTTCTACTTTTCATCAATGTTTCAAGTTTGAATTCAAAGATCAACTTATCATCATTCTGGGTGACCCTCATCTATTTCAATATTGTTCAATGGTTTAACAAGCTCAATCTGATCTCAATCTGTGTCCATTAGTTTTTTTATCGTATATCACCAAGCAATTTTAAAATCTAAAGGTGAGTGAGGAACCAATGTTTCATCACATGATCAAGTCAATCCTTTTCTTCAAGAAAATTTTTTAGATCTTGCTAAGCTACCACATTCACCAAGGACTATGGGTTTATCCTATAATAAAGGAGAAGTTGTACACATTGGCATGTGTAACTTTATCTTCATGGGTATGGCCCTTGAAAAAAAAAATTGTAGTAACAACCCTCTTATTTTCAAGCATTCTTTTATCCAGTGCTATCTATCCAATGATTACCCACTTTCCAAACAAACCATTTCTAGTATGGGATATATAGGAAAAGGTTTAGGACCATGAAATAAAGGTATTCAAGAGCCTTTGGAAGTTGTGCTTTGGCTTGGTAGATATGGTGTCGGCTACATCCCTAATAAAAACCAACCTATGCCATTTTATGATGATGATCACCTTGTTACTTATGTTGAGTATTTAGATCATCAAATCTTGAAGTGGAGTGATGAGGATGAGGGACCTCCTTATCCCCTTGAAATTCTATTTTACAATGTGGTAACTTCGATGCATCCTAAGTTAAGTGCGACCTCCAAGGAGTATGCTAAAGGGAATATCCCTTATGACATAGATCATGAGGATATCCTCCATAATAACTCTTTCTTTGATGGGTCAATCCCTTGTGTTGAGCATGTTGGGTCTTCTAAAGATCCTATTCCTTTGTCTCATAGAGACCTTAAAAATTTGGGAGTCTCTCCCCCTTTTATCAAGAAGGATGGCACTGTCAAAGTTTATTATGACTTTCGTGCAGCAACTCTCAAAGAATATGTTGTGGATGATCCTCTTTGTGATAGGAGTCATGAAGGTATCCTCCTTCATAGCCCTTTATTTTATGGGTCAGTTCCTTTTATTGCCATCCTTTTTGTTAATATAGTTGGTACAATTATAATTTGTGCCAACTTTAAGAATTTAAAGAACTAATGAATGTAATTCAACTTTAAAAAAACACACACAATAAAAACACAAATCTTATGCACTACTTTACATTTTCCATCTATTTTAGTTCACATATTGCATCTAGTTTGCTTGTTCATATTGTATTACTGCCTATCATATCTTGCATGGTTTGCTTAACATTATGTTTCACTTTGCATTTTGTCTGTTATATCATCGTATTTTTGCCTGCTTATATTTGCATGACTGCTTGATCATATAGATTTTTGAGGACTTCGTGAGGATGGCAAGTTATGAAACCTATTTAGGTCTTAGCTCACATGCATTGCACTCATACTAGGGCTTTGATGCCTAGCGAATCCCCAACCTAGGGCTCATATCCATGCATTTTCATCTTTGCATTATCTATTTCTTCTTCTTCTCCTTTCTTCTCTTATGTTTCTTGACCTTAAAAGTTTTAAATGATCATCAAATTTTCCTCCAAGTCAAGGAAAATAGTTCAAATTCTATATGTACTTTGTCCTTGAATGTTTTAAATGCTACTTATTTTCCCTAAGATAAAGAATGTATGTTCCTTATTTCTACTTTTTTTACCTTTTCTTTGTTCACGCCCTCTCCTTCTTGATATTTCACCTATTAAGGGGTTCTCATGGGATAGGATAGATAATGCATGAATATAATTTATGATACTCATACGACCACTAACTATCCTATGCACACCTCTTTTCTCTTGAAATTTCACTAAGGATGCACACACACACTATCATTTGTTTCTTGCATCCCTCTTTCTTATGTTTCTTTCTTCCAACACATGCACACACTCACTTTGTGGTTTTCTCTGCCCACTAATCCTTTGCATACACCACACCCCTATTGGGTAGTACTCATTTTGGAAAAATCAATCACATATGTTCACCCCATATAGTATAAGCTTTGTGGCCATATGGGATGGGTAGCCTCCATCTCAATCATTTGCAAGCATACATCCTAGCGGGTAATTCTTCATTTCTAACCACTAGCGAGCACCACATCCATCATGGGTATCACTCCATATTCTAAAATATATTTATGATAACAATACCCTTACATGATAGCTTCATGGTCGCACGCAAGGGGTAGCCTCCATATCGATCATTTGCGAGCACACATCCTCACAAGATATTGCTCATTTTCTTTTGTTTTGACATGGTCTATGATAATTTGATCACACTAACCTTTTATGGTCTACATTGATTCAAACATCATCTTCCAAGCACTCTTTTGCTTTGTTGACCTCCTCCATCTTCTATTTCTTCTTTCCATGATTCTTGTCTTCTTTTCTTCATCTTTTCTTCATATTTTCTTCTTCTTTTTCTTCTTTTTTCTTCTTTTTTGAAATCACACCCACTCTCTATGGGGTGCAATTTTGCTCTATGTTGAAATAATGGTTCATCTTTACAGGGCACGATTTTGGTTGGAGGTGTGTTTTCTCCTTCTTTATTTATCTTCTTTATTCCATCCTCTATTTCTTGCATCCATCCATGCATTTTTCACTCATTTAATTCACTTCATCCCATCTTGCATTGCATTAGTCTAGTTTATTCATGCATTTCCTTGTTATGTTACCATTCTTTCATGCATAATAAAAAATATAAAAAAACATAAATTAAAAACAATCACATAAGTATACACTTTTTTAATCAAGAGCAGCATGATGTTACTTGAGAAAGAAAAGTTACATATGTATGTTTGGTCTATGTACCATAGTCTAAGCCTGACACACTCGACCCTCCCCAAGGATGCATGCCACACTCAAAATTGACATATCATTCTGATCCTATCCTAGATTTGGGAGTTTATCTCATCTACCTCATTCGTCAAAGGTGATCCAGGTGGAGGTATATTCACATATCGTGAAATCATTTATGACCTAGAGCACGATCAACTTTTTTATGGAAGGGAGGCTAGTGGATGTATCCTCTGATCCACTAGCATTACCTAGAATTATATTATCTAGTAGAAGGTCTCCCTTCATACCGACACCTCCTACCTCTTCCCCACCCTCTATAGTTTCTCCTATAGAAGGCTTATCACCTCACCTGGCTGGCTGCTCATCATTGCAACCATTCCCTCCACCCAAGCCTGCTATCGTTCCTTATCCAACTGGCTTACCTCACCCTTGAGATAGTCCACCTCAACCTATGTCATATCCCACTCCATGAGTATCATGCTCAAGGCACTCCATAACTCCTTGATCATATTATACTTATCCTCTCATAGTAGATCCATCTTCCTCTAAATGGTCGTTATTTGGTCTTGCAATGCCTCTAACTCCCTCGTTGGGTCCTGCTAACCTATTGTCTTGCTCAATCTAGTTGTCATTTATATGGATACTTCTCTAACCACTCTACTTAGTGTAGCTTCAACCATCATGGGGGTACCTCCTACTACTCCATCTCCTCGGTCCTATCAATAGAGGTGACTATTATCACTAACTCTACTTTGACCTATGCCCATGTCTATCATGGGGTCTCTTGGCCCTATTATCACCACTTTATGGTATGTTGAGTCACCTCTCAAAGTTCTAGTTGCACCCGTTGACCCATAACTTGGTACCTCTACCCTAGCACTAGTGGGGAGATCCTCAAGGGTATAGTGACCCTATACCATATTTGGTACTTGAGAGCAACTCTGATGTCATCCATCCTTGGATCCACATAAAGTGGGTCATCCATGTCCTCCTTTACCCATCTTCCCATTTTAAGATCTCCTCCAACTCTTAATGGGTTTCTTCAAACCTGCTTGTACCGGTAGTTGCCCATGTTTGGTATCTCTTGGAAGATACCAAACTATCACTATAATTGATCAAACCTAAATATATCTAGCTCTCCCCTCTCTGTAGATATCCACTTGATCCTCCTGATATGAACCAGCTTCTTTGCATCCTCTACCTAACCAGGGTGTAGACACCACGATATCTATATAATCCTCTACTCCTATAACTCATCTATCACCTACCTCCCTAGTAGCATATTCCCAATGTATGTCCTCTAGACTCGCTTGAAGCTCCTGTTCCATCTATGTATTTTTGATTACTTTGGGTTGGGAAATGGCCCTATAAGTGCATACGATCTCCTAACTACTATGTACTCCCAGCACCACACTTGGAGCAATATTGTGCAAACCAATCTTGTATGTCATTTGTACATGATATTGTATAATATAATGTACAAATGGGCCAACACATATGGACCCCATGCTAATCACACTCACTGGTCTTACATGTCTGTCATTACTCCCACCAGTACCCATGGAAGGTATTGCCTACTATTATGACATACCAAGAATCCCACCACCACCCCATAAAGCATGGTCATCAAAGCATTTACACCATATCACCCCACTAACTCATCCATCAAGATCTCTCTCTTAGACCTAGTGGACTCAGTATCCTAATAGTCTTTATAGTATCACCTACTACCCTTAAGATCTATAAAATACCCTTCCCTTGATGGGGATGTGCAATATATGCCATATATCATCCAATGTGACAGTCATATCCCCTATAGGTAGCCGAAAGGTAGGTGACTCTAGATACCATCTCTCTTCTAGTTTTATCAAAAGTGCTCTATCTGCCTCCACCTAGAGCATCTCCACCAGGTGATTTAGCCTTATTTCTTCTAGTGTGTCCCTCTATACCTATACAAGACCATATAGATCCTCCTCCAAGGACCTCAGTCGTTACTCTCAGCTCTCGAGTACATCATGTTGCAACAAAAAATATACCATATACCAAAATTTCATTATTTCTACTATAGATACCCAAAAGTTGCACATGCTCATCCCTATATACTTGCAGATCTACATAGATACTTGTAGGTTTGCATAGACCATCGTAGGCCATTGTAGTCATATGTAGGCTACCTTAGTCATCCGTAGGCTCCAAACCTACAAAACTAGGTAGAACGCACCCCAGATACCTTCTACCCACTAGGAATCCATCTACTAGCTCCCTAAGGCCACTTAAGCCCTTTCCTACACCTAATTAGGACCCCATGGGACCATTCCCCACTAAAAATCCTAATTAGGCTAATTAAGATTCTAATTTGCAAGTGACTTTCACTAAACATGCACTTTATCATTAATAAAAGGTTAATTAGGGTTAATGGTCTAATTATCCCTAAGCACACCCTCACAC
This sequence comes from Wollemia nobilis, assembly GCA_028583015.1. NCBI lineage: Eukaryota > Viridiplantae > Streptophyta > Pinopsida > Araucariales > Araucariaceae > Wollemia > Wollemia nobilis. The sequence goes on from JAQPPZ010002458.1 coordinate 5,029,964, forward strand.
ATGTGTGCACCATGAGTTAGTTAGGATATTTCTAGAAACCCTAACTAAACCCCAACCTAACCTAGGACTTAGCTAACCCTAGCTAACCCTAACCCTTCCTCACACATGTGTGAGGATGAGATATTCTTTTAGGGCATGTGGGCTTGACACCTCCCCAAAACCCTAACCTAACCTCACTAGGAATTGAATCTAGGGTCTGGTTCATCTAACCACCCCCCTGACCTTGGACTTTCCTATAAATAGAGGGTTCCTCCCCTCATTTTAGCTCTCTCTCCCCTTCTTTTCAACTTACCAAAACTTTGCATAAATCATACCAAAACTGCATCTAACAACTTTGCACCATGCAAACAGCTTAACATCACTTCTGGAGCCCATCCGGATAGAGGATCTCCAAAGCATAGGCCACTTAGATACCAATTCACCCCCCACCCTATGAATCTGGGTTCAAATTCATAGGCCACCCTACGAATTGACCATACAACAGGTCCACATCAACAAGTTTAACAAGTATCCTTTATTTCATGTTTTTACAGTGTTTTGTGCAGTTTTTATCATCTTTTAATACAGTTTTCTTTATGTCAAATTTGTCTTCCATAATCATGGGGCTTGACTGAGGTAGGCCCCCAAATGAACTAATGATATTTTGCAAGCCCCAAATAGGTGTAGAAGAACACATACCAGCAGACTACCGATGGCCCGCATACATAGAAGCCCACCTTCACTGAGGAGTTCTGAAAGACATCATCAGGATGTTGCATGTTCATGAAGAAATTAGGGAGATCCATTTTGTAACCTAAAAGTATTCTTTCATGAATAAAAATTAGCATTCTGAGCAATCTATGTTTTATATATTTTGTTTGATCAAATGACATCTTTCAATTGCTTCATTTTGGCACGCCCGATGGGACCCCCACAAAAGTTGTATTAGACTAGTTTCTCACAAATCTAATGCAATTTCTAGTTTTCTGTTGTTGTTGTAGGTATCCAAAAAGCAGAACAGAACCCCAAAAACCCTTGATACACATCTCAGGTCAGTAGAGCAGGATTTTCAAGCTCCTAAACCTAATTCACCCCCAACCTGCGAATCAGGATCCAATTCGTAGGTCACCCTGTGAATCTTGGCAGACTATCTCAGAAAACCCCAAAATAGTAGGGTAGCATAGTAGAGACATCAAGAAGCTCAGAAAACACTTTAGAAACTAGGTATTCTCCTTAGAACTTCCTATTTTGTTATTTCTTTGCAAAAGCAGTTTCACTAGCAAATACATTGCCTTATTTTGTGAAATCTCCTTTCAAACAAATTAAGTTAGGGTTTCAGATTACTCTAAAATCAGTTAGAGTGATTCTTCCAAAATTTCTTTTTCAAATGCACTTAGAATAGGATTTTTTTAATCACTTTCATTTCAGTCTCAAATTCCTTTTCAAATCTCTTTTTTGAATGTATCTCTTTCAAAGTCATTTCAATTTCCTTTCCAAACTTGCATTTAGAATTAGATTTCCTTGTCTCTTTCATATCATTTGCCAATCTCTTTCAAAGTCATTTCAATTTCTTTTCCAAACTTGCATTTAGAATTAGATTTTCAATCTCTTTCAAAATCATTTCAATTTCTTTTCCAAAATTACATTTAGAATTAGATTTCCAATCTCTTTCAAAGTAATTTCAATTTCTTTTCCAAACTTGCATTTAGAATTAGATTTTCAATCTCTTTCAAAGTCATTTCAATTTTCTTTCCAAACTTGCATTTAGAATTAGATTTCCAATATCTTTCAAAGTCATTTCAATTTCTTTTCCAAACTTGCATTTAGAATTAGATTTCCAATCTCTTTCAAAGTCATTTCAATTTCTTTTCCAAACTTGCATTTAGAATTAGATTTTCAATCTCTTTCAAAGTCATTTCAAATTTATTTACCAACTTGCATTTAGGATTAGTTTTACAATCTCTTTTAGTTCATTTTTCTAGTTTCATTTCAAAAGCATTTCAAATATCTTTCTAAATTTGCATTTAGGATTTACAATATCTTTCATATCATTTTTCAATATCTTTCAAAATTCATTTCAATTTCCTTTCCAAACTTGCATTTAGGATTAGTTTTATAATCTCTTTCATTTCAATTTCCAAGTTCATTTCAAAAGCATTTCAAATTTCTTTCACGCTCGCATCTAGGATTAGTTTTTGCAAATTTCTTATTGTCCTTTCCATTCCTTTTTGCAAATATTTTTCTTTAGAATCACATTTAGGTTAATCATTTCAAATTCCTTTTTGCATCACTTACATTAGGATTCAATTTCTTTTCACAAAAATTCAATTTCCATTCCTTTCATGCTCTTAGATTAGGTCTCCACTTTCTTTTTGCACTTTTTAGCATAGCATTTATATCTCTTTTCGTACAATCAATTTCAATCTCTTTCAAGCATTTAAATTAGGGTTTCAATCTCTTTCCAATGCACTTAGATAAATTATCAAATTTCCTTCTTCACGCACACTTTGGCTTGTTTGTTTCCATGCTTTCTAGAGTACATTCATTTCTTTTCACAAAGGCATTCAGGCTTAGTTTCATTTCAAAAGGTACTTAGAATCTAGTTTCATTTTCAAAAATGCATCTAGGGCTAGTTTCATTTTTGAAAAGGCATTTAGTTAGTTGCTTTGCTTTCACCACAGTGGTAACAAACACACCTTCACACACCCACGTGGTATACATAGTGGTGAGATTGGACTTCATCCCCAATCCATCACTCGAGATTGGTGATGTTGGAATTCATCTCCTTCCACCATCTCACCCCCTAGACACCTTAGTAGCCCCCAAGAGTGGTTTTCTAGACTTCATCACCATAAAATCCCCTACTCTTGAGACTAGTTTTTTGGAATTCATCATCGAAAGGGACCTTTAGAGTAGGATAGGATTATATGCCTTTGTTCACAAGGCTCACATAATTAGTGAACATAGTAACTATCATTCTTGACTAAGCTCACCCGAGAGTGAAGCAAACACCCAAATGGACTAGTAGCAGGTCTTAGACAGTACCACCTCTTCTCGTGAGAGGATATTGGACTCATTAGTACATTTTGAGTTCCCCCCATTTGGATATCATTTTACTACACCTTCCATACAAGTCACCACTTTCTCATTGAGACACCATTCTATTATGTGCACCCTTGGGTGTTGCAGGAGGTTCTATGCCTACGACATTCTTATTTTATCTAGAAGTTCACACCACTTCCCATATTATTTTCTAGAAGCAAGTTTCAACATAAAAACACACAAAACAAACAAATATTTTATTTTTTACATTTAGAACTGACTCTAGTTAAACACTATTTGCATGCTCACAAAACTAGTTTTAGCACATTCACTGATTAGCAACACATCTATTGGTTATCTACAACCTATCACTTCTAATTTTTCTATCAGATTCATAGTCTGAGTCCAATTCATAGGTCAACCTATGAACTAGATCTCAATTCATATAGTGACCTATGAATCCTATTTCTAGGCACAAAAACTACTCAAATTTCATTGGTTTGTCCAAAAACCTCACACAAATCACACCCAGAACCTCAAATTTCTATTTTTGAATAGTTTTGAGCATAAATTCACCACACACGACATCATGCCTATCATCACATGTAGTCAAGCATGCAAGCAAGCATACCTCAAGGAGGAGGTCTTTTTCACCACTTCCAATCAGTCTACTTCTTCCCCTCCCTCTACAGGGGAAGTTGCCACACTCACAGTAGACCTCCCCATAGATTCAGATTTACCTCACATACACACTATGTCTCATGATGAGACTCCCACTTCATCCGATGAATATTACCCACTTCTTCCCCATTCACCTTCACCTAATCCATCATCTATATTTTGTGATCACATCATCTACACCACTCCAGGACATCCACCTCCTCTCTTCACTATTGATGAGGAGACCCCTCCTACCTCACCTACCTTCATGCATCCTTTCTTCCAAAGTCTATCTCAATCACTATTTGAGAATGACTCTTCCCTTGCTCAATCACACTCACCCCAAGGTCACCTCATTTACCCCTACCATAGGGATGATCTCAGATCCCTCATCTTCCACTCTAAGCACACAATCACCCTCATCACAAATCCCTCTATCGCAGCCTCCTTTAGAGCCATAATATGCACCCCTCACATCATCATATCAAGATGCTTCTCAAGCACCACAACCACCATCCTCCCAACAACCCTTATTTGCATCCTTCGATGCTACATCACAACCACCTTCTCACCCACAATAATTCTCATACCAACTACATCAATAGACCCCATCTCCCTCATCTGGTGAGACCATTTTCACCACACCACCTCCTCAGGCTCCTATCATTGAAGCCCATGATCCTTCTTCCTCATTACCTCCACCTACATTCCACCCACCTGGAATGTATGGTGTGCCACCCTCTATTCCACTTCCATCTTCATCTACTCCCATATTTTGCATCCCTCCACCACCTCCATTTTGAACTCCAACTCCTGGTTTCTTTTCCACCTATGACTCATGACCCATGCCTTATCCTACCAATCCTCCAGGCTATCCTATGTCACCTAGCTTCTCCACCCATCATGCTCCTAGCCAGATGCAGGTGCCATATTTTGACACCTCATCTCACCCACCATCAGCACCACTCATCCAGACATCACTACCTCCACCACAACCTACTGCACCCATATTCTTCATGACACCCCCTTCATGGTCATCATCTCCTATGGTCCAACCATTACAACAAATCCCTCTCTAGTAGATCCTGATTCAACAATTACAAGCTCTACAACAACAATATTACTACCCTCAATAGATGCCTACTCTACCATAGGGTATCCCCTCATCTTCGACCTCCTACGCTATCCAGTAGCCTCACCTACAAGCACCATTGCAATATGTCCCTCCCCCACACTAGGAGGAACAACAACTCCAATATCCACCACATTCTCAAGCTCCACCTATCCCTACATAATCCTCTACACCTTTAGCACCCAAACTTCAACTTCTACAAGATGAAGTTAAAATGCTCAACCTTCGTACAACCGATTATGGGCCACAAAATCCCACATACGATGAGCTCTGCAATGATCCAATCCACCCATAAGTTCCTATTCCTCCCTACCCTTATCACTTCAAGATCCCAAAGTTTGATAAATACAAAGGTAAAGAGGATCCTCGTAAACATGTCAGCAATTATCACTCAGCTTGCTATCAGCTTCATAGTAGCAACCCCCTCATGTTACGTACCTTCTCCCTCTCACTTGGGGGACAAGCCCTAGATTGGTACAACATGCTCCCATGCCACAACCTATACACCTTCGAGCAATTAGCCAACTCATTCTTGGAACATTTCTCCATTAACATCAAGAAGAAAACCAACTTTTTAGATGTCTACACCCTGTGCCAGGCCAACGACGAGCCTATTACATAGTTTATTTCTCGATGGAGATCGGTTATACATGACCTCGCTCATAGCCTCCCATCCGTTGAGTTAGTTACACTCTTCTCAAAGAGTTATCACAAACATATTTCTACCTCCTTACAACTTCATCAAAGTCGTACCTTTGAGGAAGCTATCACTCAGGCCAAGGTCATTGAGGACATCAAAGTCCAATCTAGCAAGATCAAACTCAAATAAAAACCTTCTTACAATTCCAACTTTCACTTCAATAAAAATATGCCAAATCAACCCTATACTAGACCACCATAAACCAACCAGGTGGCAGCAGCTTCCCCAACCTCTTCATCCATCTCACGACCTCCACCTCCACCATAGTAGTTATTCTAGACTAGCGCACCTCCTACATCTAGATCGACACAGCCTCATGGTCTTCACCCATAGCTTCCATAACATAATTTGACCCCACTATCTGAGCCCTTTCCTAGCTCTATTTTAGTGATTGTACGATGCAGGTCACATTACCTTACCCAAAATTTGACCCCTTGATCCCAATCAACCCAAACCTTGGGGATATATCGAGTAGGCCTTCTATGCATACCATCGATAGCACAACCATGATATAGAGTCTTGTCATTCCTTCCATGGTCTTGTTTAGGACCTCATTGATCAGGGTACCATTCAGGTCTCAAACCCCCTTGCACCCCAAAATCAAAACTTGGGAATCTACCAAAACCTACTACCCGACCATCAGGGGACTAACTCCCAAGGAACCCAATCCAATCCCCAAGGACAACCTAGATAGGTTAACAATATTCAATGAGATCCACCCTCACATGGCATCATTGGCATGATTAACCTTACCACTCATGCCCAACGCTATCTACCATGATAGGATGCACCAGTGGTTTCTCCCTCAACACCCTTCACTTCTTCATAGCCCTCTACTATAGTATAGACCTCACCATGCTTGCCACAAAATATCATCACCATCCATGGTAGCCTTACACACTAGTTACGTAATACCCCACCTAAGCTATCCATATTCAATCTCTTACAACAATCTCAACCCCATCGTGAGGTGTTGAATGACATCCTTTGATCCATCAACCTCAAAATGCATGACACAAATGCATTTGTTAACTTTATGGGAAACATACCTCGTTGCCTCCAACCCTCCATTAGTTTCCATGACCATGAGATCATAGAGCTCGTAGGGGAGGGAGTAGATCCACCTCTCCACATACAAGCAACTATCAATGACATCACCTACAAGCATGTTCTTATTGATACTAGCTCATCCATCAACATTATTTCTATGGCTACCCTACATCATTTGCACATTCCACCTACCCACTTTACCACACCATCGCTCGACCTTAGAGCATTTTATGGTTCCATGCGACCCATTGTAGGCTCTATTGTCCTACCTATTCACATTGATGTTTGAACCATCTCCATCCTATTTCATGTCATTCAGGGCGAGATGCAGTACAATATCTTGCTTGAACACCCATGGATCTGAGACATGCAGTGTGTTCCTTCTACCTTACACCATTATCTTAAGTATATCTATGATGGCCTCATCCATTGTGTTCCCACCGATAGGGATCCCTTTAAATTTTGCAACATCATAGACCTTCACTTAGGACCCTCATCATCCTCTACTCAGGTCCTCCCCATCCCTTCTCATCACTCATCAGGAGCATCTACATCTCCCTCAATACCGATATCATCCCCACAATAATCATCACCTAGCACAACACTTCATTCTACTACCATTCCTTTCTCACCATCTTCCTCATGGCCTCCCTCTCCTTCTCAACCATCCTCCTATCCCATCTCACCCATCTTCCTCTACCGAACCTCCTCTCCTTCCCACTCCTCAAACACCCCCACTCCCTTTTCACCTATGACCATAATCTTTCACATCTTCTCGTAGCCCAGTACCTACACCTCATCCACCGACCACATAGTTCCCACACACGAACCACCCCATTCCATCTACCATAACTAAATGCCATGATTGGGAGCCATGAGCTTCCCTCTTAGATGTTGAATTACTCCATTCTTCTCCTCCCATCATTCATAATTCCTAATTGGCATCATCCTCCTCAGATTCTGATTTTCCACCTCGATCCCCAACATGTGCCACACCTTGAGTGTCAATTTTCATGACAAATGTTGAGTCCGATGACTATAATATTTGAGATGCTCATGTGTGAACCCTAAAAATCCAATCCACGTAGGATTTTGATTATCCTTCAACTTCGGTCTTAACCATCGGTACCATTGTGCGACTAGGTCCTCCTAATAATTATACCAACTTCATTTATGTTGGCCTTGACTCCTCGCTCCCGGTCGCTATACCTCCACCACCACAATCTAATTTATGTGGCACTCTAGACCACATGTCTAACCCCCAATTCACCCTACATTACCTTCGATATTTCCACTAGTGTGGATTTGGGATAGGATGCTATGAAAAAGGGTTACAAACACCTATCAACCCCCATGTTCAATTGCCAATAGATAAATCTAGTCTAGGCTATCACCCCTCCGTCGTACACACACTTGAGGATGAGATTCAAGATCTTTCTTTGCATCCCCCACCAATACCTACACACACACTAGAAGACTACATTGACATGGACATCCTAGATGAGAGCCCATCTCCTCATTCTACCATCACCATTCCATGCACTTTCTTCCAAGATATGTCTCTTAATGACACAACCTCTGCTTATTGTATCGATGCACTAGTTAACCAATTTACTACCTTATCTCTCATGCCTCCTCATCCAGAGCATCCCATTTCACCTACTTCTCCATTGCCTACACATTCAACCATACCAATGCCCACTTCCCAACAACTTCATCGATCCACAACATGACCTCTCTCTCCACCCATGGTTTTATGACCACCTTTAAACCTCACACGATGTTCAAATATTCCTGAATCCTCATCATCAGACTCATCATCTTCCATGACCTCTATTGCTTCTATCAACATGGTCGATGTGGATTTATTCTCACCACTATGATACTCATCTCCCATGAATCGTGATAGCACACCAAACCCTAATTTCATTGATTTCACTCATATTTCACCAATACCTTTGACATAGTATTTCCTACTGTCTACACATGTTCTATGCATGGCAAATGCACCTTCACCATCTACCCCACCTCACATTTGGTGGGTCCATCATACTAATGTATATCTAGACAACGAGGCTATCGATGACCTTCACCTTATCCCCATCCTAGAATAGCTTCAAGATGGATCCCACATGCTTATGGAAGAAACCATCAATGTTAATATTCGTGATGATCCCACCAATCCACATATTTTCAAAATCATCGCTAGCCTCTACCTAGAAGAGTGCACTTTTTTTACTACCTTCCTTAAATAATACATCAAAGGCTTCACCTGGTCCTATAAGGACATGCCTAGACTCGATCCTTCCCTAGTAGTGCACAACCTCACTCTTGATAAATATGCCAAACCCATCAAGTAGAAATTATGATGCATGCATCCTACGATTGCGTTGCTAGTAAAATTTGAGCTCCAAAAGCTCCTCGACGTAGATTTCATTCAACCTATTGATTACCCCAAATGGGTCTCCAATATGGTACTAGTACCTAAGCCCTCAGGTAAGGTTCGCGTATGCATCGACTTCCATGACTTGAACAAAGCTTATCCCAAGGACAACTTCCCCCTACCAAACATTGACTCACTCATCGATTCCATCATGGGCCATGAAATGATATCCCTCATGGATGGATTTTCTAGCTACAATCAGATCAAAATCAACCCCACTAACCAACATAAGACTTCTTTCACAACCCCCTGGGGGACATTTTGCTATAAGGTCATGCCTTTTGGCCTTAAAAATACTAGGGCAACCTACCAGCATGCAATGACTTACATTTTCCATGATTACATGCACAAAATCATGGAATATTACATCGACGATCTCATCACAAAATCAAAAGAGCGTTCATAGCATCTCGTTGATTTACGCAAAATATTTGATCACCTTTTAGAACACAATGTCCACATTAACCCGAAGAAGTGTATCTTTGGTGTTACTTCAGGCAAAATCCTAGGGTTCATATTATCTCAATGAGGCATTGAAGTAGACCCTAACAAATCTAGATCCATCATCGATATGCCCCCACCCACCAACCTCAAACAACTACGCAGCTTACAAGGCAAAATTCAGTCCATACACCACTTTATCGCCTAACTTTCAGATAAGTGCAAGTCATTTAATCACCTCTTACAAAAAGGGGATCACCTTCAAATGGGACAAAAACTATCAACAAGCCTTTGATTCAATCAAAGCCTACCTCACCTCCTCACTAGTTTTATCTCCACCACACCCACAACTGCCATTTATCCTATACATTTTTGCTACATATTTTACACTTGGCACGCTCTTAGCCCAAAATAACGTGCTCAATCATGAGAGAGCTATATACTACATCAATTGTATGCTAGTCAACTACAAAACCCACTATGTATATATGAAAAAGCTATGTCTGGCTGTAGTCTTTGCCACCCAAAAACTACGTCATTATATGCTTAATCACACTACATTTATCATCGCTCATGACAATCCACTTTGATACATGATGAACAAGAGTTATCATAACTCTCGTACTGCTAAATGGATCATGCTCCTCACTACATTTGATCTAGAGTTCATTTCATAAAAATCCATCAAAGGGTAGGTCATTGCAGACCAACTCACTGAGGCTCCATTACCCGATAATCAACCTCTCCTCATTCAACTCCCTGATGACTCCATCTTCAATATTACAAAACCTGAAGAGTATATCGAACCAGAGATAGTAGCTAACTTAATATTTTTCTTTGATGGTTCTCGCTACATATATGTTGGGGGTGCAGGCATTGTATTTTTCACACCAAATGGGAAGCCTCTCCTATTTTTATTCAAATTAGGGTTTCCTTGCATAAACAATAATCCAAAATATGAAGCTCTCATTCTCATCTTAAAACAGGTGCATTCTATGCACATTAGATGCCTTCACATCATTGGATATTCCCTCCTTATCGTGAATCAAGTCCAAGAGATATGGCAATGTCACTGCCCCATCCTCCAACAATACAAACAAATTATCCAACAACTTCTCATCCAATTTGAATGGTACGATATCGAAGTTACTCCATGCTCATCCAATCATTTCACCGACACAATGGCTTCCTTGGGGTCATTAATACCATAAAATCCCTTATCTGATACTACACATGTGTCCATTCATACTCTAACGCAATCTGCCATTTCATCCTCACCCTCCACAGATGATGAGGATATTCATGTTATCCACACTGAACCACATGATCCTTGGTTTTCACAAATTAAGGATTATATTAAATTAGGCTTCCTACCTTGTGATTTTCTAGATGCTCATCCCTGAGCATTCAAACTGTTAGGATCCCATCCTAACGTTATTTTGTAATTCTCATTATTATGTAATGACCCACTTCCAACGTGGGGGATCCCATATATAATGTTATTTTGTAATGTACGTGGCATGTTATGCTCCTAGGCAAGTGGGGCCATTTGATGTAACCGTTATCAAGATTGTAACCGACATTTGGTAGAAGATTCTAGCTCGAGTGGCATTTTGCATGTAAGCCAACTCTTGAGCCTAGGGTTAGGGTTTGCATGAAGTCTTTCTTTAAAAAGCTATGAAGCCATGTACGAATCATCCTTTTGCAAGTTAATGAAATATTGAAGGAGGTTGCCCCCTCGAAGAGGCCTACGATTCTGAGTTCTTTTGTGAGATTGTTCAATTCTGCAATTACTTTCTGCATAGTATTATTCTGTTATTGCATGTATTTCAGTTATCTTTCAGTATTTTGTGTGTGTGAGCTTTATTTCAATAGTAGGTTCCTAACAAGTGGTATCAGAGCGCTTTCCAGGGCCGAGTTCTGCTGCAACTACGATGATTCTTGCCATCCATTCTGCCTGTTAGGTATAATTTTTCGTGTGTTTTTCTTTCTGTTTTTCCTTTATTAAAAAATCCAAAAAAATACAGTTCATTTTTTTACTAGCAAATCCAAAAAATACAAAAAAATACAGTTTCTGTTTCAGTAGTTGTGTAGGTTAGAAACCCTGTGCTGGGGGTTTTAAAATATCGTGAAGGAGCTGTCATTATTGGCTAAGCTAGATAGCCCATAAAGCGTCTAGTGAAGTGAGGGGCGATCAGGCTCCAATACCTAGGCCTTAGACAACACTCGCGCATGGAATCGAGCTCCCACGCATCTTCGGGTGTATCGGGAGACCATTCTAGGGTTAACAAAATTTTATCCAGTAGGAAGCTTTTCAGCCTTGTATCATCCATAGTCCATGGGACACAACATCCCGGACGATTACCCTCCCATACTATCAGAGAGGCAGATAGTGTGCTCAAGGGTATGTGTGGAATCCTCCTTGGGTAGTGGCCTAAAATATTGGTCCGAGCACTATTGTTCATCACTACGGTATAACAGAGGGCCTATGGGTGTTACATACTCCTTTACCTAGCATACCCTAGTTCTGTTAAACACTTCCTCCTACAAAAACACACATCTTCCTATTCTGCTAAACCTGCATTCACAATCCCAAAAAGTGAGCATACAAAGGACTTCCCTATCACAGAAGAATACACCTTGCATGCACCAACAGTTAGGACAGAGTTCACAAGTGTCTCTAATAGTCTGCAATATTCTAATAATAGTCAAGTCAGTGGCAATAATAGTCCGGTCAATGATAGTAATAGTTATGATAGTAACAATCAACTGTAATAGTCAAAAAATATAGGTGGTCAAGGTCAGAAACAAAATCATTAATGTCTATAACTATAGTACAGGTGACAGGACAGTGACAGGGTGATCAATTGATAGATCCGAGATAGTTGATTCAGTTTTCCCACTTGTGACCTAGAGCCAAAAAAACATTGAAATTTTATTAAAATAGGGATATCTCTTCACACAGATCTCAGATTGACTCAAAAATTTAGTAGATAATTCTACACTCTATTCCAGACAAAATTGTCCTTGGCAGCCCCTGGTCAAATTTTGCACCCATTTTCCAAAAATAGCAATTTTTTATTTTTCTTGCTAAGGCCATAACTTTTCAACGGTCAATCAGATTGATCCAAATTTTTGGGAATAGAATCTACTTGTTATTCTGCACCAAAGACCCTCAAGGACTCACTGGTGAAATTTTAAGTCCAAGTGGAGGAAATTACCTTGACATCGCCTTGCAACCAACCGGAGCTCACAAAAAGTCAAGAAATTCAGTATATCTCCTCATTGAGTGCTCAGATCAAACAACCACCGAAGTGGACCCTAGCCTAAAATCAGTGTTGCAATCCATTTCCCAAATTAAATTTTGGACCCTTACTAAAAATAGTAACTCCTGAAATCCCACATCTATTTTTAGTAACTGAGTAAAAAAGTTCAAGGCTATCTCAAATGGCAAGTGGCACTCGTGGACATCAAAAAGAGGTAGAACAAAACACTGCTTCAATGTTGGATACCCTAGTAAGTGTTGTTACTAGCTTGCAAAAAACAACTGAACACTTGACAACAGAATTTCAAACTTTCAGAGTTGCCCAAGATACCTCCAGAATTCGCATAGAAGAACACCTAGCAGATGTTGAGTCTAAAATACAAGGTGGTCCAAGCAAGTCTGAGTATCATCACGGAATGGGAACAGATGACTCTCACCTTCGCTTTGATCATGATACTCCCTTCAAGATGCCAAAACTAGACTTTCCTAAGTTCAATGGGAAGGATGTTGATGGATGGTTATGTCGTGTTGCTCAATTCTTTAGACTCCATGATGTCCCCATTTATCACCGAGTTCAAATGGCTTCTTTCAATTTGGAATCTGAAGCCTTACAGTGGTACCAATGGTTGCAGAAAACTATCCCTGATCCTTCTTGGGCAGAATTTGAGTCCCAGTTACTCACTCGCTTTGGCTCTAGTGAGTATGATGATTTTACAGGACAATTGACAAAGCTGAAACAAACTTCGATAGTTCGAGATTACCAAATACAATTTGAGAGATTGGCCAACAAAACTATAGGAATGAATGAAGGGTTCTTTATGAGTTGTTTTGTTAGTGGTTTGCGGGAAGATCTCCAAGCCGAGGTCACAATGTTTAGACCACAATCCATGATGCAGGCTATCCAGTTGGCTCATTTGGCCGAGTCCAAATTTTTAGCTCAGAGGCGGTTCTCTAAATTTCCACAGGCTAAACCCTCTTTTCCTCCTAGATTCCATAATCAACATGAACAAAAACCTGTTGCACCCACTGCTGCACCCAAACGTTTGACCACTGCTGAAATGGATGCGCGATGCACCCAAGGGTTGTGCTACAATTGTGATGAAAAGTTTTCTCATGGGCATAGGTGCACCCAAAAGAAATTATTCCTCATCGATGTTGATGAGCCTGACACCAGTGACCATAGTGATGATGACACTGAATCAGCAGAAGAACCACCTAAACCAGAGGATGAAAACCTAGATGAATCACAGGCTAAAATTTTTGTTCATGCTCTTGCTGGCATTACTACACCCCAAACCATGAAAGTTGTGGGTTATTTCAAAGGCCTGCGACTTACCATCTTGATTGATTCTGGTAGTACACATAATTTTATTGATCCTCGCATCGCCAAGCAGGCAAATTGTTATGTACACACATGTAATTCCTTTGAGGTTATGGTAGCAAATGGTGGGACTTTACCTTGCAAGGGAAAATGTCATAATGTTAAGGTCAATATTGGGGACTATGAGCTCAAACAAGATATGTTTGCACTTCAATTAGGGGGATGTGATATTGTGTTGGGATCTCAATGGTTGGGCACATTGGGAGTCATCTCTTGGCACTTTGGTGAGCTTTGGATGCAATTCTCATAGAATGGACAGTCCTACACTCTCCATGGCTTAAAAGCAGGGTCATCACAGATTATCAGTTCCAACCGAATGGAGAAGTTGTTAAAAAAATCATCCTGGGGTGTCATAGCTCAGATTTTTGTGATCCAACCGCATTCTTCAGAGGAGGATTCTGTTCCTGAAGATTTGCAACTTATTTTGACCAAGCACAACTCTGTTTTTGTTGAGCCAACAGAATTACCACCTCGTCACTCTCATGACCATGCTATTCCCTTGTTACCTGGTAATGCACCACCCAACATTAGACCATACAGGTATCCTCATGCTCTTAAGTCAGAAATTGAGAAGTTAGTACAGGAATTGTTAAAATCTGATGTCATTCGGCCAAGCAACAGTCCTTACTCTTCTCCAGTTTTATTGGTACGTAAGAAATATGGGTCTTGGCGGTTGTGTATCGATTATCGAGAGCTCAATAAACTCACCATCAAGGATAAGTTTCCTATTCCGATGGTGGATGAATTACTGGATGAACTTCATGGGACTATGTATTTTTCCAAACTTGACCTTCGCTCGGGGTACCATCAAATCCGGCTCAAAGAGGAGGATATTCCCAAGACTGCCTTTCGTACTCATGAAGGTCACTATGAGTTTTTGGTAATGCCATTCGGCTTGACTAATGCCCCTTCCACCTTCCAGAGCCTCATGAACAACATTTTTCATCCATTCCTTCGAAAGTTCATTCTAGTCTTCTTTGATGACATTCTAGTGTATAGTCGCTCATGGGAAGAGCATCTTACTCATGTGAATCAGACTCTCCAGCTGTTGGCACAACATCAACTCTATGCTAAGCATTCCAAGTGTTCTTTTGGGTTGACAGAAGTAGAATATTTGGGACACATTGTCACTAAGGAGGGCGTTAAAGTTGATCCCAAGAAAATCCAAGTTGTTCAGGAATGGCCAAAACCTCACACTCTCAAAGGTCTTCGAGGATTTTTAGGGCTTACAGGTTATTACCATAAATTTATTCGTAACTACGATAAAATTGTAGCTCCCCTCACTTCCATGCTAAAGAAGGACTCTTTTACTTGGACAGGACCCACTGAATAGGCTTTCCAAGAATTGAAGCATGCCATGACCATGACACCTGTCTTAGCCATGCCGAATTTCTCCAAATCATTTGTTATTGAAAGTGATGCTTCAGGTCATGGTATTGGGGCAGTGTTGATGCAAGAAGGGTGACCCTTGGCCTTCACTAGTAAAGCTCTCTCTAGCCGTAATTTGGGAAAATCAACTTATGCCAAGGAGATGATGGCAATTTTGCATGTCGTAACCCATTGGCGACCGTATCTCATTGGGCATCATTTCTCCATTAAAATAGATCATCAGAGTCTCAAATACTTTTTGGAGCAATGGGTTGCCACCCCTGAACAACAAAAATGGGTCTCTAAACTCATGGGCTATGATTATGATATCACCTATAAGAAGGGTAAGGAGAATGTTGTGGTCGATGCTCTCTCTCACCAATTTGAAGCTCTCAGTATGTTGTGTGCCATTTCATTGTCGATCCCCCAATGGATCGATTCTTTACGCCAGGAGGTACTTCAGGATTCTGAATTGTAGACTTTGGTTGCTTCCCTAACCACTGAGCCTACTTCATGTCCAGGATACACTTGGGATGGCCAGGATTTGCGTTACCACCAATGCCTTGTTGTTCCCCACAAGTCCTCACTACGGGAACTTCTCATGACAGAACTGCATGCTACTCCATCTGCTGGCCATTCAAGATTTCTCAAAACATATGAATGACTCAAACACACTTTTTTTGGAAGGGTATGAAAAAGGATATTCATGAATTTGTGGCAGCTTGTGATACCTATCAGTGGATGAAAGGTGAAACAGTGCATTCTCCAGGCACTCTTCAACCCTTGCCCATTCCAGACCAGGTCTGGACAGATATTTCTATGGATTTTATTGAAGGCTTACCTAAGTCGGGTGGCAAATCTATTATCTTCATGGTAGTGGATCATCTTTCGAAGTATGCTCACTTTTGTCCCCTCTCCCATCCTTACACAACCTCCACTATTGCCCAAATTTTCCTTGATTCTATCTTTCGCCTTCATGGTCTACCCTCCTCCATCGTGTCCGATCGTGACCCAACCTTCACTAGTCACTTCTGGCAAGAATTGTTTAAGTTGCAGGGGACTCAGCTCAAGATGAGTTCAGCGTATCATCCACAAACGGATGGCCAGACGGAGATTGTCAATAAATGTTTGGAAACCTACCTTCGTTGCTTTTCCTCAGATCATCCTACGCACTAGGCGAGATGGCTTCCTTTGGCCGAGTGGTGGTACAACACTTCCTATCACACAACCACCAAGGTTACCCCTTTTGAGGTGGTTTATGGGTGCCCTCCACCGACGTCTTCCTCCTACATTCCAGGTAGCTCCAAGGTCCATGCAGTCGACACTACTCTCAGTCAGCATGTTGATATCCTCCATCAACTGAAGCTAAATTTGGAGGCAGCCCAGAATCGGATGCGTCAACAGGCTGATCAACACCATTCTGAGCGTAGTTTTGATGTGGGTGATATGGTTTTCCTTCGCTTGCAACCGTACAAATAGTTGTCCCTCCAGCTTCGTAGATGCCAGAAGCTTGCTGCAAAGTACTATGGGCCCTATCAGGTGTTACAACGGATTGGTGCCACAGCCTACAAATTGGCCCTTCCACCTACATCCAAGCTCCATCCTATTTTTCATGTTTCTGCTCTCAAAAAGGTGGTGGGAAATCAGGTACAAGTTCAATCTGCACTCCCAGAGTTAGATGAAGAAGGTTCTATCTTGCTTGAACCTGAACAACTGTTGGATCGTCGGACTCGCACTCTTCGCAATCGCACCATTACTGAAGTTCTTGTGCAGTGGCGTGGACTCCAATCGAAAGATGCTACATGGGAATCTCTCCATCAGCTCCAACACCAGTTTCCTCACCTTCAACTTTGAGGACAAAGCTTTTTGAAGGGGAAGGACATGTTAGGATCCCATCCTAACGTTATTTTGTAATTCTCATTATTATGTAATGACCCACTTCCAACGTGGGGGATCCCATATATAATGTTATTTTGTAATGTACGTGGCATGTTATGCTCCTAGGCAAGTGGGGCCATTTGATGTAACCGTTATAAAGATTGTAACCGACATTTGGTAGAAGATTCTAGCTCGAGTGGCATTTTGCATGTAAGCCAACTCTTGAGCCTAGGGTTAGGGTTTGCATGAAGTCTTTCTTTAAAAAGCTATGAAGCCATGTACGAATCATCCTTTTGCAAGTTAATGAAATATTGAAGGAGGTTGCCCCCTCGAAGAGGCCTACGATTCTGAGTTCTTTTGTGAGATTGTTCAATTCTGCAATTACTTTCTGCATAGTATTATTCTGTTATTGCATGTATTTCAGTTATCTTTCAGTATTTTGTGTGTGTGAGCTTTATTTTAATAGTAGGTTCCTAACACAAACAATGATCCATTCATTACACAATATTGGGGGACATTTGGTATCGCTATAGTCATGATGGTATGCTTTTGTGTTGCATAGAGTCGCATGAATCTCACTAAGTACAAGAAATCCACAACATTACTTGTGGTGGCCACTTTAGTGGCATGGCTATCATGAAACGCATTCTACACATGGGCTACTATTGGCCCAAATGGAGCACGACTATTATGAATATGTTAAACGGTGTATCAAATACCAACAACATGCTAACCTCACACACCTATCATCATAAGTGCTCCAACCCATTCAAACCATGTGGTTGTTCTCCCAATGGGACCTAGATCTTATCAAACAAATTACACCTGCTTCATAAAGCAACCACAAATTCATCATCACTACCATAGAATACTTCACAAAGGGGTTCGAAGCCATCCCACTTGTCCAAACCATAGGAGAAAAAATTACAATATTTATCACTGACCATATTATATGTCGCTTTGGCATCCCTTCCCAAATCATTTCTAATAACGACATTGTTAGTCTTACAATGGCACTGAGAGGGGGGGTGAATCAGTGTAGCTATTTAATTTCAAATCTACAACTCTTAAATCTGAAAATGAAAGCTTAAAACCAGAAACAACAAGTATCACAAGAGAGCATCACATAACACAAGATGTAACGAGGTTCACCAGTTTTGGCTACTCCTCAAAAATAGACTGCTTGGACTCCCATCCAAATCTAGCCTTTGCAAAGCACCAACTTTACAATCAATTTACCAGCACCCACTGGAAGGAGCACCAACCCCTAATTTACCAGCACCAACTGGAAGGAGCACCAACCCCTGATTCCAAGCACCAACTTGGATTTCTATTTTGAATCTTAGATTGACATAAATATGCCTTCACTTTTACAAGACCCTCACTGGTCTATTGCTCACCCAACCTCTCTTTCAATTTAGGAAACACATATTCCTTCTACGCACTGACAACCGCTCTCTCTCTGCTGCACTCTCTCAGCTGCTCTATTTCAGCCGTGCTTTCTATACATCCTTTTTCGCAGCACTTTCCCTCTGCTCGGCAACACGCTGCTCTTTTTTTTTGTACAGAGCTCAATGCTCTCTTACAGCACACAATAACAACCTACTTTTCTTAGCACATTTATTCTTTTATCAGTGGCACCTTCCCTCTTTATGGCGGCACACTTTTCAATTTTGAGCCAAACTTTACTTCTGCACGCAACTGCCCTCGTGGCACATTTACTCTTTCAGCAGCGACACTTTAACTCTTTACGGTGACACTCTTTTCAATTCTAAGCCGAACTTTACTTCTACATGCAACTGCCCTCATGGCACATTTACTCTTTTAGCAACGGCACTTTAACTCTTTATGGTGGCACTCTTTTCAATTCTGAGCCAAACTTTACTTCTGCACGCAACTGCCCTCGTGGCACATTTACTCTTTCAGCAGTGGCACTTTAACTCTTTACGATGGCACTCTTTTCAATTCTAAGCCAAACTTTACTTTTGCATGCAACTGCCCTCGTGACACATTTACTCTTTCAGCAGTAGCACTTTAACTCTTTATGAAGGCACTCTTTTCAATTCTAAGCCGAACTTTACTTTTGCATGCAACTGCCCTCGCGGCACATTTACTCTTTCAGCAATGGCACTTTAACTCTTTACGATGGCACTCTTTTCAATTCTAAGCTACTTTTTCTTCTGCATGCAACTGCCCTTTTATAACAATATTTTCATCTTGAAACCCTAAGTCTTCTGTAACTTCCATAATCCCGCATGCAGCCTATTAATAGCCACTCCTGTAAGTAACTCCTTTCTGACACACTATTCTTATACGCAACCTATTAATGGATTTGTCTCTTTAATTGGGATTCTCGGTATAGCCACCGCTCGACGAATTGACTCCGTAACGGACCCTGTAACTGTAGTAATGACTTCTATTTACTGTCACTATAACTGCCCCTGTACCTTTCATTCTGACTTTAGTTTACTATTCTTATTCTAGCTGCATGATTTTCTTCTGCATCGGCCCCTGAACTGCCGTATGACTTCAGTTAACTCTTCTTATTTTAGCTGCATGTATTTCCTCTGCAATTGCATCTGTAACTGTCATTTTCCTTCAGTTAACTTTACTTCGACTGGGTTCTTCTTTTTGCATGGCGAAAAACAATATGTCACGATATCATGACATTTCTGCCCTTTTGACTTTTTCTTGGTCGTTGACCGTGAAAACATAACATGTCACGATATCGCGACACTTTTCGCCTCCTTGTCCTCTTCTCGGCTTGCACCCGCGAAAACATGACATGTCACGAAATCGTGACACTTTCTGCCTTCTTGTCCTCTTCTCAGCTTGCACCTGAAAACATGACATGTCACGATATCGTGACACTTTCCACCTCTTTGTCCTTTTCTCGGCTTGCACCTACGAAAACATGACATGTCGTGAAATCGTGACACATTCGTTGCCTTGTGCCTTTTCTTGCCTTGACCTCGCAAAAATAGAACATGTCGCAAAATCGTGACACTTTCGCTTTCGTACTCTCCTTCTTTCCTTTTGTCGTGATATCGTGACACTTTTTCTCCTTGGCGCTTTTCTTCTCATCGGGTCGCGAAAACCTGACATGTCGCGATATCGCGACACTTTTTCTCTGCGAGCTCTTTCTCTCGAACCTGTCGTGAAATCGTGACACATTTTCGTCCGTACTGTCTCTCTTGCAAATTGTCATGAAATCGTGACACTTTTCTTTGCGAGCTCTTTCTCTTGAACCTGTCGCGAAATCGTGACAGTTTTCTTGCATGTGCCTTCTCATCGAACATGTCACGAAATCGTGACAATTTTTCCTGTATGCGCTGCTTCTTCGAACATGTCACGAAATCATGATAGTTTTCTTACTTGCCTTCTTTGCTTCCAACATGTCATGAAATCATGACAGTTTTCCTTGCACTTTCTCTCTTCCAACATGTCACGAAATCATGACAGTTTTCCTTGCGCTTTCTCTCTCTTCTAACATGTCGCGATATCGTGATAGTTTTCCTTTCTTCTTAACATGTCGCGATATCATGATAGTTTTCCTTGTGCTTTCTCTCTCTTAAAACATGTCATGATATCGTGACAGTTTTTCTAGCTTCTCAACATGTCGCGATATCATGACAGTTTTCCTTGCGCTTTCTCTCTCTTCTAACATGTCGCGATATCATGACAGTTTCTCATGCTTGCTCAACATGTCGCGATATCGCGACAGTTTTCTTACTTGTCTTTTTCTTTGAGCTTTTGCCTATGGGCCACTTCGGTCTTCTTGGAAATTCACTGTGCATGCTCTGTATGACCTCTGAACTCCTATCCACTCGTATCAGAATGGCTTCTGAACTTTCTGTCCACTGCATCAACCGATCTATCTGTCTGTGTTGACAACAATGACAATACTTTTGGCTGCACCTTGCTCATCAATCTCCCCCTTTGGAATTGTTGTCAACACACGTGCAATTACCTGTAACTCTTCTCCCCCTTTGACAATAATACCAAAGGGCGGCTGCAAACTCCCCTGAGTCCATGCAATAAATGCTCAGGAAAAAATTGTTACAGTTAGCAAAAACCACATATATGAGCAAAAAGATAAACAAACACATAAATGCTCCCCCTGAGAATTTGATCCCGATAGCTAGTCAATTCTTAGACTATTCTTGGGAATATGTGACCACTTCAGTTCACGCTGTCTTCTGAGCCTCAACCCTCTGTTGCTCTGCAATCTCAAACTTGTCCACTGTTAGTGAAGGCATACACTGATCGTATATATATCCAACTTTTTGTTCTGTAATGCAAGCAACATCTGCATATACATCCTGGATATTCTCAACAAGCTTGAACCTACTGACAGTTGTTTGTCTTTCTCTGTAGTGAGAATCCAGCAGACTACCTCAATCCACCCAGCCACAACCAATTTTCTTCTTCTTGTACAATCAAGCAAGCTCCTCCTTCAAAAAGTGATACCGGATAGCAATATGTTTTGTGCGAGAATGCATAACCGGATTTTGCGTGCATCATGTTGTCACTGCCATATATTCTGCTTCTTGTCGATAAAGAAACTGACTCTTGTTTCTTACTGTGCCACGCGACCAACCTGTCTCCAAGATAGTATGCACCTCTGCTGGTACTTTTTTTGTCATCTACACATCCTGCCCAATCTGCGCCTGTTGTTAAAAATCAATCCACAAGCCTTCTCAAAGATTTGCCTCAAATCCGCTCAACAAAATCTCAGCTCTTTCTGGATTGCTTAGATTTATTCCTGCAAACAGACTTCACTTGTACCGACTTTTGTCCAACACAGTACTGACACTGCGAATCCACTGTTAACTTTGTGCAAGCACCAAACACTGTATCTCAGCACAACCAAATCCCTTTTTATATTTACAACCTGATCTATGTTTTTCTACAGTCACCGCTGGTCACACCTTACTTTCAACTATGCAAATCAGGAGAAGACATTTTGTCAAACACTTCACGGCCAACCATAGTGCACCTTACTCAACCTCATACTTCTTAAACTCGGATTGGCATCTTATCAACAGTTAAAACGAAACTGTCTTGTGAATTAAGCATTTTCACCAAGGCGTTATGAAAGATCTAACAATCTTCACATCAATGTGTAGAACAAATACACGCTGCTTTTATCGAAACACAAATACACAGCTAGGGCAAACATTCTTTCACTAATCAAATTATCTGAACTGTTAGAATCCATAGCTTTGAACAGTTACAGTAAGAACCATCAATAGTACAACAATGACAAATAGCACTACTACCAATGGTGACGACTCTCAACTTAAACACAACCCTTCATGACACTTCCACAATCCACTACATAAACTGAAAACACACTTTAACAACTATACGACAATCTCTCGACTTCTTGCCTTTCATCCTCAGATAACCAAACAAATACATAGGAGAATTAAAATAAAACTTTAAGATTGCTCCCCCTGAGGATGTGCCACCTGGAGTTGCTTAGAGCAATGGCGGAGTAGTCTCCTTCAGTCCAAGGAGACACGATTCCCTTTCTTCTGTCTTTCTCCAGACTTTCTTGAACTTGGGTTTGAGTTTTTCAACTATATCCCTATTTTGCACCTTTTTGTGAACTTGACCATTTCTCTTGCGGGGTTGTCTCTTGTGCATCCTTGATGGATGATTATTTTCCTTTCTGTTGTGCACATGATTTATTCTCTGTCTGTATTGCATTCTTTGTGTCTGATGAAATCTACGGTCTTGCCTTAGATTAGATACAGAAGTGCTTGGACAAAACCTTGCAATGTGCCCATGGCCATTACAATTAAAACATTGCACAGGGTGTTTACTCAGAAAAATAGATGCATTTTTATCAGCATAACTCTTTGATCTATTATTCTGTCCACAATAAATTGCCTTGTGACCATAACGGCTGCATTTAAAACAATAGCCATTAAAAGCATTATTATGAGTAGAGTGAGAGTGATAGAACCTCTTTTGCTGTGATTGCTTTGTTGTAGATCTCCTTTGATATTTTCTTCCTTTTGAAGATTCAGCTTCAAACTTTTCTTGCTTCGATCCTTCAGCAGTGTGCTTCTTCTTCTCTGCATTTTTGGAAGATGAAGGTTGTTCAACTTCATATCCAAGACCAAACTTAGCCATGGAGCTTCTTTGTTGCTTTATCATTGTATCTAGTAACTCTGTGCTCTTCTCAAATTTGAGATTTATATTGGCCTCTTCTATTTGTTTCTTCAATGAAACAATCTCTTCTTCTTGTTGGTGGCAAACAGTCTCTTTCTCATTGATCTGTGACCTGAGAATTTCTTCAATTCTTTTGGACTCTTCTACTTGCAGTTTTAGATCAACAATAACTTTGTTAGATTTCTCTTCACGTTTGCTGCATTCATCGTCTTCATCATCCAGGTGTGTTTTCAAGGCATCTTCTATTTTCTTGGCCTTGTGAACTTGTAGGAAGAGATCTTCAATCTCATCCCCATATTCTTCTAACTTCTTGGACATTCTTTTGTTCTTTTTCCTCTCTATACTCAACTCTTCAAGTGCAGCGATCAACTCACCTCTTAGATTTACTTCAGCCTCAGCCTCAAGGTTTTCATCACATTCTTCAGAAATCATTCCTTCTACCTTTTCCAGTTCAGTTTTCTCTTCCACAGGAACTGAAACTGACTGAGATGCATTTTTGGAGGAGGATCTATTCTTCTTACCCATTGCGTACTAATCCAAGATCAACCCTGACTGATTTAGCCTGAATTGGGAACTTGGCTCTGATACCAATTGTTAGTCTTACAATGGCACTGAGAGGGGGGGTGAATCAGTGTAGCTATTTAATTTCAAATCTACAACTCTTAAATCTGAAAATGAAAGCTTAAAACCAGAAACAGCAAGTATCACAAGAGAGCATCACATAACACAAGATGTAACGAGGTTCACCAGTTTTGGCTACTCCTCAAAAATAGACTGCTTGGACTCCCATCCAAATCCAGCCTTTGCAAAGCACCAACTTTACAATCAATTTACCAGCACCCACTGGAAGGAGCACCAACCCCTAATTTACCAACACCAACTGGAAGGAGCACCAACCCCTGATTCCAAGCACCAACTTGGATTTCTATTTTGAATCTTAGATTGACATAAATATGCCTTCACTTTTACAAGACCCTCACTAGTCTATTGCTCACCCAACCTCTCTTTCAATTCAGGAAACACATATTCCTTCTACGCACTAACAACCACTCTCTCTCTGCTGCACTCTCTCAGCTGCTCTATTTTAGCCATGCTTTCTATACATCCTTTTTCGTAGCACTTTCCCTCTACTCGGCAACACTCTGCTCTATTTTTTTTTTGTACAGAGCTCAACGCTCTCTTACAACACACAATAACAACCTACTTTTCTCAGCACATTTATTCTTT
The DNA here is from genome assembly GCA_028583015.1 of Wollemia nobilis. NCBI lineage: Eukaryota > Viridiplantae > Streptophyta > Pinopsida > Araucariales > Araucariaceae > Wollemia > Wollemia nobilis. The sequence goes on from JAQPPZ010002458.1 coordinate 5,054,713, forward strand.
TATCAGCGGCACCTTCCCTCTTTATGGTGGCACACTTTTCAATTATGAGCCGAACTTTACACTTTCACGCACCCACCCACATTTTTCCTTTGACACTTCAACTCTCACTCTTTACTCTTTGGCACTCTTTTCAATTGAGCCAAACTTTTATTTTTATTTTTCTTTTCACGCAACTGCCCTTTTATAACAATATTTTCATCTTGAAACCCTAAGTCTTCTGTAACTTCCATAATCCCGCATGCAGCCTATTAATAGCCACTCCTGTAAGTAACTCCTTTCTGACACACTATTCTTATACGCAACCTATTAATGGATTTGTCTCTTTAATTGGGATTCTCGGTATAGCCATCGCTCGATGAATTGACTCCGTAATGGACCCTGTAACTGCAGTAATGACTTCTGTTTACTGTCACTGTAACTGCCCCTGTACCTTCCATTCTGACTTCAGTTTACTGTTCTTATTCTAGCTGCATGATTTTCTTCTACATCGGCCCCTGAACTGTCGTATGACTTCAGTTAACTCTTCTTATTTTAGCTGCATGTATTTCCTCTACAATTGCATCTGTAACTATCGTTTTCCTTCAGTTAACTTTACTTCGGCTGGGTTCTTCTTTTTGCATGGCGAAAAACAATATGTCGCGATATCGTGACATTTCTGCCCTTTTGACTTTTTCTTGGTCGTTGACCATGAAAACATAACATGTCGCGATATCGCGACACTTTCCGCCTCCTTGTCCTCTTCTCGGCTTGCACCCATGAAAACATGACATGTCACGAAATCATGACATTTTTGCCTTCTTGTCCTCTTCTCAGCTTGCACCCGTGAAAACATGACATGTCGCGATATCGCGACACTTTTTGCCTCTTTGTCCTTTTCTTGGCTTGCACCTACGAAAACATGACATGTCATGAAATCGTGACACATTCGCTACCTTGTGCCTTTTCTTGCCTTGACCTCGTGAAAACAGAACATGTCACGAAATCGTGACACTTTCGCTTTCGTACTCTCCTTCTTTCCTTTTGTCGTGATATCGCGACACTTTTTCTCCTTGGCACTTTTCTTCTCATCGGGTCACGAAAACCCGACATGTCGCGATATCGCGACACTTTTTCTCTGCAAGCTCTTTCTCTCGAACCTGTCGTGAAATCGTGACACATTTTCATCCGTACTGTCTCTCTTGCAAATTGTCGCGAAATCGTGACACTTTTCTTTGCGAGCTCTTTCTCTTGAACCTGTCGTGAAATCGTGACAGTTTTCTTGCATGTGCCTTCTCATCGAACATGTCGCGAAATCATGATAGTTTTTCCTGTATGCGCTGCTTCTTCGAACATGTCATGAAATCGTGACAATTTTCTTACTTGCCTTCTTTGCTTCCAACATGTCACGAAATCATGATAGTTTTTCTTGCGCTTTCTCTCTCTTCCAACATGTCGTGAAATCACGACAGTTTTCCTTGCACTTTCTCTCTCTTCTAACATGTCACGATATCACGACAGTTTTCCTTTCTTCTTAACATGTCACGATATCGCGATAGTTTTCCTTGCGCTTTCTCTCTCTTAAAACATGTCACGATATCGCGATAGTTTTTCTAGCTTCTCAACATGTCGCGATATCGCGACAGTTTTCCTTGCGCTTTCTCTCTCTTCTAACATGTCGCGATATCACGACAGTTTCTCATGCTTGCTCAACATGTCGCGATATCGTGACAGTTTTCTTACTTGTCTTTTTCTTTGAGCTTTTGCCTATGGGCCACTTTGGTCTTCTTGGAAATTCACTGTGCATGCTCTGTATGACCTCTGAACTCCTATCCACTGTATCAGAATGGCTTCTAAACTTTCTATCCACTACATCAACCGATCTATCTGTCTGTGTTGACAACAATGACAATACTTTTGGCTGCACCTTGCTCATCAAACATACCATTCAAGAACAAAACTATCCATGCCCTCTATGCCAAATTCAATATTCACCATAGCTTCTCGATCCTATACTACCCATAGGGTAACAACCATGCTAAGGCTACTAACAAAACTATTTGCTCCATTCTTTGTAATACAGTTGTAAAATCCTATCACGATTAGCATAATCAAATGCCTCTAGCCCTATGGGCCTATTTTACGAGCATTCGTACTCCCACTAGGGCAATCCCTTTCTCATTGGTCTAGGGAACCGATGTCATTATACCTCTCAAACTCGAGATACCTTCCTTACGAGTCTTCATGAATGACTTTATCAACGATGACACAGCTTTTCAAGCCTACCTCGACCAATTGACCCTCTTACATAAGTGGTGCATTCATGCCATTGAGCACACACATGTCTACCAAGACCGTCTTTATCGTGCCTACAACAACAAGCTACATCAGCACGAGTTTCAAATTTACAACCTAGTTCTCAAAGAGAACCAACATATCACAAGCCAACCCTATCAACAGTAAGACAAGTTCACTCCTAACTAGTTAGGTCCATACATCATCACACAAAAACTTGGTTCTAATGCCTATCGATTGGCAAATCTCGAAGGACTCATTGAACCTAAACCTATCAAAATTATTCACCTTCACACATTTAATACTTAAATCACCTATACATCACCATGGATTGTACATAGTATCATTATAATATTGTTTAGGTGCATATAACTCACACACCATACTGCACTAGACATACAGTTTTTCACTTTTTGTTACACAATAAAATTACCTATGCTTTTTATGTCTTTTATATGTTGTGGGTATTTTTGTTTTTGTAGGTCTCTCATCACCAGCTATGACATATTCCATGAATATACATTTTTCTAGGTCACCACCTCTAGCGCACTATGTTGTCATCATGCAGGACCTCCCGATACTACCCCGATACCAGTCACCCTAGTTGATCTTGCCATACCACTAGGTCTAGTTCATATGTGTCACCCTTCCACATCATCACATTATGATCACCACACTTCACCCCACCCTCACTCACCCCATGACAAGTATTCTTTCTACTCCCCTCGCTCATGAGACATCCAACTCTCCTTGTCATCCTTTGTGGATAAGGAAGAACATTATCACTCACCAGACCCCCACGTGTGAGAATCATCCTCGCTTCACCTAGTTGATCTAAGAGATCCATATCTACCACCTTCTCTAGCTCGTAGACCTTCACCAACATACTACCCTCCTAACAGAGACAACATGCCCCTTCGCTCACACTCCTCAAGACTACCCCCACCCCTACTGAGTGGGGTGTCCCCTTACAATCTATCTTTGCATAAATACGTTGCTCAGGTAGCTTCTACGTGTACTCCCCTATCCCATCCATTTAGTTATCTATAGCTATATACTGCATCACTTATCCTTTAGACACCACCATCTCCACTCGCGACATTCCATTCCAGCCTACCCCACCACCAGCACAACAGTTCCACTCTCCTTCCTCTTCCTCCCATGAATTTTCTTCTTCACACCCATACCTTAATCCCATTTACCCACTCAAATATCAGTCCTCATCTTCTTCGATTCCATCACCCTCCCATTGACATCCAGCATATCCTCTCTCGCCTCGACAACCTCGAGTTACACTTGAGTTATTGTTGCTACCACTCCCCTCCACACTATTCTGTCATGACCCATGTTCCTTTACCTTCTTCCAGGTCTATTCCTCGCTCTCAAATCTGACCTACACTATACTTCTGCATCTTGATCCAACAACTCATTCCTACACCATCTTCTTCATGCTCATCACCAATCAACCCATACATATATCCTATGCCAGTCTATTCCACACCACTATCCCAAATGTTTCACCAATTTTTCCACCAAGGCCTCCTTGTACTACCCAAGATCCGTCCTATCGACCCTTTGTACCCTAAGCTGTGAGATTACAAAGAAAACCAATTTTGTTTCTATCATCATCAACCAAGGTATGACATCAATCTATGTCATACATTTGAGACCATTATTTAGGATATGCTTTTCAATGAACCTCTTTCACATCCTAAAAAAGCTCCCTCACCTACTCGACTCTAGAGTCCTCCACACTGGCTAGTACCTTGCTCCACCCCATCATGTGATTCATTCACCTCCACATCTCGTTACTTTCAAACAATAATCCAACTATACCAATTACCAAAATCCCAGTCACCTTGTCACTTCACCTAGTCACTCGAGATCTAATTCACGTCACTTCACATAGTTTTTGCTTGTTTTCTTATTTTTTGTTTTCTTCCATTCCATCTCCTCTCCTCCTTCCTCTTTAGAATTGTTGAATGGTCACACTTCGAGCGGCAAAATTCCTATGTTGATTCTCCCCTCTTCTTCTCCTTTTTATTTTCTTTTTTCTTACATCGTTGTTCTGCTCCCTCTTTTTTGTCGTACTTCTCCATTTTCATGTTCCTATACATCTATTCTCACTTTCGAATTTCATTGTTCATAATTATCACACGCATTCTTTTAGTTAGGTGCTTTTCTCATGTTTAGTACATCTCCCCACACACTGGGGCAACCGTTATCACGACTCTTTATTCTCGTCATCATCACCCCACACATTCATCTTCTGATATGGTTTCTAATTTCACCTGGTTACATCTCACATATTTCCTCTTGTAGATATTGTTCTTTCATATTATATCTTGCACTACATTCATTGCATATATCCATCTTTCTTATATGATTTCATTCATGTTTGTATATTCCCTCTATAGAAATGCATCCTTAGCAATAATAACATATGCACTTTTTAACATTACCACTTGGATGTTCACTCCCTTTCTTGGGATTACAGAGTAGACGGTGTCTTTTATTTTCTTGACCATTCTTTAATTTAGTCAATCAAATGTCACCTCTAGTTGATAGGTTGTTACACTCCTTATAGTTTTCTTTGGTTGGTTCAACTTCTTTCATGGACCACTCACACAGGTTACATTTTAAATAAATTTTGAATCTAGGGAAGATAACATGTTGCGTAGATATCACCATCTAGTGAACGGTTTCCCCTATTCATCCTATCATTTGCATGGTCAACATACAAACTAGGGATAAACAAAGGGATGAGCATAAGTAAACATCAAAAAAATGGGCAGAAAACAAAAGCATACGCCCATACAAAAAAAAACACCACAAAAAGACAAGCAATAAATGACAGGCAAAAAACAAAAGGAAAAGCCTCCAAGAAACACAATTGTTATGCTTCATCGCCTTTGGTCCTTAGGTTTAACATAACATCATGGTATGGTTTCCATTGCCAGTTATAGGCCCTAAGTGTATGCCTACCAGTGGAATAGTCTTACAAGTGGTGACACATCTGTCACATCAGCGACCTTCTTTTGTATAGATCATTGTGTTCTTGTGGATGAGCTAGCTACTTTGGCTATGTTTACAATGGGTTAGTCCTACATCCATCAAAATGGTTAAATGAACATCACTTATTTGCACGCATTGGTTCTTGATACACTTTGACCTAGCCAAGTTAATTATGAGTTGTTTACAAATCTCGTTTAGTTCTTCATGAGGTTTGATTTCTACAACTATGATTGTCAAAATTGTTGCATGCACCCTATACTATCCTACATCCTTGAGATTACAAAACGGATCACATTACCATTTATGCTATGATATGAGTGCTTCCTTTGTGCATTTTAACTTCCACATACATGCATCCTTGCATCTATCTTACATGCATTTATTTACATTACATTATGCATCATCACATCTATATTACATCATACATCATTGCACCTACTTTACATTCATTTACATTGCATCACTCTACATTGTATCTACACTATAGCAACATCATTCTCCTACACACTTCCATATACACATATATTCATCTATCGTACATTTACTTACCAATACCAATATTTTATATTACATAAACACAAGAAATCACATACATATTTAAATCAAGTCACAACACATATATATAAGAGCCATAACAAAATAGGTATCTATATATATATAATGATCAAATATGCCATCAGACTACAAAATGGGAACATGTCTACCACCCATCATCACATATACCTATAGCATACAAAAAAATACATGCTACCACATGCTAATCTTAGCCCTGCTGCTCCTCACGAGTCTCCCCACTCCCCTTAAGAGCCGCCTTTTCCTACTTTACCCCATGCATCGCTACCGCCTTACTCGAATCAACTACTACCCCTGATATCTATGTCACTATGAACATGGCCATCATGTCCAACTTTGGGACAATACCTCTTATCTGTGATACTTCAGGTACATCTATCCTCGCCTCCCTCTACCCCATCGATGATGTGCTCTGGTGACTCTAATGCAACAACATATGTGCTCACGATCATTATCTCGATCTCAAATGTGATCTACCATAATCTGAAAGTGGAAGCCCATACATAGTCAAGCCAATATCACAATCATATCACATTGTTGCTTCCTCCCTTAGCATCTTCACAACATCCTCACTACCCCTCCATAACTACTCTATCTTAGTTCTCAAATTAGCCACATCCACAAGGGCCTACTCCACTACTCTCGTTCGTTCTAGCTCCTCCCGTACATACCATTACCACTCTATCTTAGCATGCATCTCATCAATATCTACCATAATATCCACTCACTCAGCATCCTATATCACCAACACCTACTGTATCCTCACCACCTCTGCCTTAAATTCATCCCCAACAGTAATAGTCTCTAATACTAGGTGATGCAAACCCTGCACCACCTTAGTGTGCCTCGCTACCTCCTCGTCGAGCCACCCGTGCACTTTTGCACACTGCATATTTAACTCCTCAGCATCACTCACCATCTCAACAACTATCAATCTATCCTCCCAATCGTAACTCTCCTCTCTCCACTTCCCCAAGTCTATCGCCCAGCTCTCCTCACACTCCTGTAGCTACCCCTCCAACTATCGTACTCTCTCTTATAGTATCAAAAGCTCCTCATTAGCATCCCTCCTCTCCTGTTCCTTGAAAGGTAGATCTCCCATATCTCCTATATCAATCATATCATCCACTTCCACATCAACCTATTGTAGACACCAAAATAGCACCAAACTGATTATGTGACTACAAGCACTGACCGAATTGGCATACATACCCCCTAGGATAGCCTCCAAAGGTTAAACAGTGGTCCTAACCACTCCCAAATCAGTTTTGGAAGGTCAGAGGTCAATTTGGCACCTTTTAAGCACTTTGCTCCCTATTCGTTCCACCCTAGGACGATTAGAATCCTATTCACCCCACCCCGGGACGATTAGCAGTAATCGCTCCAAGGTGGGACGATTAGCAGGTTTGACTGGCAAAAAGTCATGCCTTGACAAATGGCAACCTAGATCCACCACCCAACTTTGACTTCAGAGCATGCAATTGCAAGGAATAGTTTCAAATCAAAAAGAGGGACTTCAGTCAAGCATGCCTTGATCATGGAGGCCCTAAATCAGGGAGGAATCTTCTCTCCCCCAAGAAAGGCATGGTGAGCCAAGTGGCACTCTCGCATGCGCATTCAAAGGAGACCCCTGAGGTCTATAAAATGGTGAGCCTCTTGACCCCAAAAAGAACAGATTTGGAGCATTTGGAGCAATGGAGTGCTGCCAAATTATACCCCCATTCCCTTTTGCGCTTCCTACATCTCTAATATCTCTTTTGGAAGGGAGGTTATCGGGTGAACACTAGGAACGCAATCTAGAACAAAAACCTGAGAAATTGGCCACAATCCCACACTAAACTTGTTCACACAACCCCCTAAGAGTTTTTGGACCCATCTCACTTGGATTGGTGCCAAAACCAAGCCCCAAACGGTGGGCATCCTGCCCCCGGGCGCCCCCCGTACTACTGCAGTCCTAATCGCCCCACCCCAAAGTGATTAGAAATCTATGCTTGATTTCTCTACTATTATTTTTGCATTATGTTGTATCTAATTCACTTATGCTGTTGTTCAAGTTTCATTGCATTCTGACTTGATTTGACCTTGTTTTTATCATTTTATGCGTTTACTAACATACAGGGAGTGTCTTCGGATACAGGATAATATGGGTAGAATCTACCAAATCTTACCTTCTGGGTCATCCCAAAATTTCCCTTTTAGCCTAACCCCAAGTTTATAGGATTTTTGGAGACCTCTGGGCAGGACATTTGCAAGGTCACTCTTCCCCATTTTGTGATAGTCCTAATCATCCCACCCTGGAGCAATTAGAAATCCATGAATTATTTCTTGACTATTATTTTTGCAATGGGTCCCTGATGATGTCTGGATGATTTTGTCAAATTTTGGGTTCATTATGACATGTTTTGACCATCGTTTCATTCTTTTATACATCAACTAGCCGGAGGCTTTGGGGATTACATGTTTTCCTATATTCGCATATGCTATTAACTGTTTGCTCTTTTTTTTAGTGCAGGATCCCACCACCAGGAACACTAGAGGGGCAGCAAGGAATGACGAACACATGGACACAAGCGGTGGCAACATTTGGCCCACCCATTTTGAATGTGTGCATGTGAAAGACACTAGAAGCGTACCATCTATTGATGTAACGAACTGTATCAAATGTTCTGAGCCATAGAATGGGGACGTATTGTAACTGGATTGAAAGAAAACATTAATAAAAGAGGCCTTGCTTTATTTTTCTCACATCTCATTTATGCATCATTTCCTTCATGCATTGCTTCTCGCATTCGTAGGACTTAGCATCTATATTGCATCCATTTTGTTTGCATCATATCTAGCACACCGTAACTCTGCATTCAACTTTAAGTGGTGATCACGGTGGTACCCTATCCCCTGTTGTTAAAGATCAAGTTTTTGGTCCAATTTTGTGGTTTTCTTTGCAGGTGTTACTCCTTCGGGCGCTGTACTGCTACTCGTGCCACCCTGTGACGAATATAGACTTGCTATTCGTCCCACCCCAGGATGAATATGTATTCACCCCATCCTATGACAAATATAGACCTGCTATTTGTCCCACCCTGGGACGATTAGAGCTCTATGAATTTTTTGAGCAAAAACTCAGAGGCATCTGGTTTAGATAGAAAGGAGGTAGGTTTTCTGAACATCCTCTGTGTTTTTCTGTTTTCTGTTTCTGTAATTTTCTGTTTTCTTTGCTTGCATAGAAAAGCTAAGTATTTTGTTTTCCTTCTTGCAATACAAAAAATGAAATAAATATATAGAGTGAATTAAATGGAATGAACTTTATTAGAAATGCACTCTTCTCTGGTTTTCTTGCATGATACTTGCACCAATGGCAAGTCCTCATCATAGGTGTTAGTTCTAGGTAGGTTTTGTGATTTCCTTCTTGCTGCTAATTGTTTCTAAAAGATAAAACGTACTTTAAAGCATTGCATTAGTGAAAATCATCTTTTGTTGTATATTTTATTTCTTTACATGATTAAAAAGAACCACACACACACCACCTAATAAAATTAACATCAAGGAGTTGGTATTAATACCCCAACACTTGATCAAGACCAACAGTGGATTTCATCACCACCTTGGCTTGGATTTTGCATACATATACCCTGATCGTGACTATTGCTAGAAGTAAATCCTGATGAAAGCTGACCAAGTGTAATGGAGGTGATTCCCCGTGCATGAGGATAAGTCTTCTATGGTAGGTGTCAAAAATAGAGCGATCCCCCTTTCGTACCGCCTATGTTCCATGCACTGTTCTGCTCTTGCGTACCAATAGTTTCCCTCACATAAGGGCGGGTATATTTAGAGGTTCATTATAATGGCCTGGCAATGGTATATTGAAGGGGCGACCATTTTGGAGATACAAGAGCCCTCATTTTGCATGTATAACAAAGTTTCCTTTACGATATTCACACAACAAAAATCAAACACATTAGACCAGATCTAGGGCACACATTTAATCTATAAACGAGATAATCATTTCTTTGTTTGTGTGGTCCCCTTTTGTTTGGTATAGCATAAAAAATTGTAAAGGAGATAAAAATATACATATCTTTCTAGAAAAACCACCACCATGGTGTATACCCGTAGCCAAGCCCAATCATGGGTAGAAGCTACGAAAAGTATACAAGAAGGCACAAGTCACCTCCGTTATAGCTCCAAGGACTTGGTTATACCACCTTGGCAGCCTAACCCATAACATAGTCCACACTATGCCACTACAAAAAAGGACTATAGAGGCACCCCTTTGAGGGGCACTCCCGTTCAACACAGAACCTCTCAAGAGGAGTACACACATGGGAAGGCCCCCTTAGACACTCATTATGAGTAGCCACTACGCGATGAAGTGCTAGAGCAGCATAGGGTTCATAAGGAAGGACCACATGATTATATCATTCCTCCTCCACCCCTCATTACTGTTAGAACTAATAGGCCAAATCTAGAGCGCAAGGCTCTTCAGACAGGGCGAGCCAACTCTGCCCGTCCCTTTCACGTGTACAAAAGGGAGCATGAGGAAAACCAGTATATTCCTCAAGAGCAATACACCGCACGAGAGCAATGCGCCTCCGCACCTACTAATTATCAATATCACCTGTTGAGGCTAGAGCCTCAGGTGAATGTTGTTAACCTCGACAGAGGAAAGTGACCCATAGAGATCTCGGATCACCACAACTAATATATACATGTAGGGGAGGCATCTAGACCTCCTAAACATAGTACGGCAAAACAAATCAACTTGGCATTTACCAAACAGGTCGCCTGCCAAGCACAAATTACGCAGCTTAGGCAATATCAGCAGCAGTTAGAGCAACTGTATCATCTCAACAAAGAGCACATTCAACTCCAGATAGATGAGTTGCTCCATAACACTATGCATGAGAGGATTCCAACCCCTTGCACGCATAGGAAAAAAATCTATGAGAGGCACAACCCCTTAGTACGGGATAGGTCTCCACGACCTTATCAAGCATTGCCTCCAAGACATCCTAGACTTGAGCGGGAGGCCACCCCTAGAACCAATGATGGGCGCCTTCCTAGGGCACCCATCCATGTTCATAGGTCACACCCAAAAACTCCTCAAGCAACCTATGAGGAATTTGAACGAGAAGAAGAGCGGGCTGAAACACCCTACCAAAGCAGGCGGGCGCTACCCGACTACCCCTCCGTAGGCCTCAAGTTCCTCGCAATTCATAACAAGAACAAACTAAAGAAGAGGAAATCAAATCCTCGGATTCATACAAATCACTACTAGAGCACTTAGAGTCTGTGGAGACCAAGACTTCAGGGCCCCAAAATCCCACCTTATGCCAGCTCCGCAATCACCCTTTGCATCCTTCAGTTTCAGCACCCCCATACCTCGACCACTTCAAAATGCCTCAATTGGAAATTTTTAGAGGGGATGAGGATGCCCAAGAGCACGTAACAAGGTTCCTGATTCAATGCTTTGGAATTTAGTACAATCAGTCATTGCTTCTGAGAATTTTTATAACCACGTTTGTAGGCCCTGCCTCGAATTGGTTTACCCAGCTGCCGAAGCATAGCATCAATAATCTAGACCAACTAGTGGACGCGTTCCTTGAACATTTTTCCTTCAACACCAAGAAGAAGGTATCCTTAAGCGAACTATCTGGCCTTAAGTAGTATGATGATGAGACCATAGCCGCTTATGGGAATCGATGGAGGACATTGCTTTCAAAGCTACCTTACCTCCCTCCCATGGCCGACATGACTCAAATGTTTTCAAAGAGTTGCATAAGGTCGATCTCCGTGCTATTGCAGTTGTAGCAATATGCCACCTTAGAAGAAGCCCCGGTGTAATCCAGGATAATTGAGGAGATCAAAATACAAGATGGTGATATTGCCAAGCCACGCAAGAAAGAGTGGACCAAAAATGCCAAAACTGGGCCCACGCAAACGAAACCCGTTGCAGTCAATCAGGTTGCCATAACTAAACCAAAGCCTGCACAAACAACACAGCCCCCAAAGGCTAATTATCAGGCAGTTCCTCTTGATAACTATGAAAAGGAAAATCACAAACAAGAGCAAAATCAGTAGCATCGCCTTAAGCGACAATTCACCCAGTTCACAGAGTCTAGAGACTCCTTGTTTGACAGCTTGTTCGTGGCAAACCTAATAAACTTGTCAAAAAGTCAACCCATAGATCCCAATGCACCAAAACCCAAAGACTATAGGGAAGACTTATATTGTAGATTTCACCGACAGAAAGGACACGACATCTTCACTTGTTGGAAATTCAAAAACTTAGTGCAGGACTTGATAGACAACAAAACGCTCGCGGTAGACAATCTCGTAGCGTTGAGCAAACAATAGATGGAAGTCTTCAAAGACCCCCTGCCTGCCCATGACGCGCAGGAGAGGACTTTACAAGTGAATGAGGTAATACAAAATTTCCACATGCAATTATACTAAAAGCACGAGGATACGGAAGCCCATAGGCGTACCGGGTGTGGTGCAAACAAAAGCATACGAAACGCTAAGTCCTACAAATGAACAAAGGACTAAAGTGCATGAAAAAGGGAAAACAAACGAACTGAAATGAGATATAAAGCAAATGTAAAGTGCAGCCCTTATTTTTATTAATTTTTCTTTGAGACCAGGTTACAATACGTCTCCTTCCTTTTTAGGAGCTAGGAGCGTTAGATATAGCTTTGTTACACCACGGATGGTACGCTTCCCTTCGGGATCTTCCGCGTGCCCACATTTGAAATGGGTGGGCCAAACATCGCTGCCACTTGCATGAATGCATCTGTAGTTCCTTGCTTCCCCTCCGGTGTCGAGATCCTACGTTCAAAGAAATAGCAAACGATTAGTAGCACCTGCGGATGGAGGGAAATATGCAATCCCCAAGGCCTTCGGTTAATGCATGCATGAAATAATTAAAATGGTAATCAAAACATGTCAGAATAAGATGAAATTTGGACAGAAGCATGCAAACACTATCAGGAACACACTGCAAAAGGAACAGTCGAGAAATCTATTGTAGATTTCTAATCGCTCCGGGGTGGGACGATTAGGACTATCATAAAATGTCAAAAAGCAACCTCCTAAATGTCCCATCCAGAGGCCTCCAAAACACCTGCAAAGTTGGGGTTAGGCAAAATAGGGCATTTTGAGATGACCCAGAAGGTCGGATTCTGCAGATTCAGCCTCGATCGCCCTGTATCCGAAGATGCTCCCTGTATGTTAGTGAAGGCGAAAAACAATGAAAACACAGTCAAAACTCATCAGAATGGCATGAAATTTGAATGGAAGCATATATGAATGACATAAAATAAAATGCAAAAGAAATAGTAGAGAAATATGCTATAGATTTCTAATCACTCCGGGGTGGGGCGATTAGGACTGCAGCAGTGCGGGGGCGCCCGGGGGCAGGACGCCCACCGTTTGGGGCTTGGTTTCGACACCAATCCACTTGGGATGGGTCCAAAACCTCCTAGGGGGTTGTGTCAACAAATTGGGTGGGGTATTGTGGCCAAATATTTGGGTTCTGGGTCCGGATTGCGCTTCCAATGTTCACCCAATAACCTCCCTTCCAAAAGAGAGATCAAGGATGTAAGAAGCACAAGTGAGGGGTGAGGATGTAATTCGACAGCACTCCATTGCTCCAAATGCTCCTGCTCTATTTTTTTTTGGGGTGAGAAGACTCACCATTTTATAGACCTGAGGGTCTCTTGTGAATGAGCATGCAGAGGCGCCACTTGGCCATCATGCCTTCCCGGGGAGAGAAGATTCCTCCCTGATTAAGGGCTCCATGACTGCCTCTATGACTGCCTCTTTGAGCTCAAAAATGCTCACTCGCACTCCCATGCATTGAAGGTGGAGTTGAGTGGTGGATCTGAGCTACCATTTGTCAAGGTTTGACCTTTTTCCCATCAAACCTGCTATTCACCCCACCCTGGAGCGAATGCTGCTAATCGTCCCGGGGTGGGACGAATACTAGTTTGTAATCATCCCAAGGTGGAACGAGTAGGGAGCAGAGTGCCTGAAAGGTGCCAAATTGACCTTTGACCTTCCAAAACTATTGTGGGAGTGGTTAGGACCACTTTTTAACCTCTTGGGGCTGCCCTAGGGGCTATGTATGTCAATTCGATCAGTGCTTGTCGTCACATAATCGGATTGGTGCTGTTTTGGTGTCTACAGATGCCCCTTTTTGGGATGCGTTGTGCGTGGCGCAGTGCTGAGCAAAAATAGATAACCAAAGCACTAATGATTAGGGTTTCTCAGTAACCTAACCAAATTTTGATGCCCCAAGTATGGAAAGGGCACGCATTCTTGAATCCTTGCTTCGACGAGCTAAGGAGCTTAATTCAAGTGTTAACCTTTTTCGGTGAGGTGTTACTTGATCTTGGACATTGTTCAGTCATGAATAGGCAAAGGGCGCAACCTTTTGTCTATGGGAACCTTGAGTTCATGATTCTAGAATGCCAAGTGTTTGATCAGCTTGTGATAATTGCTTGTTTGCTGCCCCAAGCAGGAGCGTGATTGTCTTTGTCAATGATTCTTTGAATGCATGCCATTTCCTTGATTGGGTGTGTATTTGTTGGTTGGTGACTAAGTGTGACTACCCCCTCAAGCGACGAATCGATGAGGGAATGACCGAAATGAGAAAAGCGACGAGTCGCTTGACCCAAGATGACTTTTGTAAGGGTGCCTTCAGTTGTTTTCCTTTGAATGCTTATGCAGTTTCCCAACAATCTGACCTATTTTTGGTGGGTTTTAACCCTTTTTGTGACGCATTTTGGGGCTGAAATTGTCAAAAATTCATCCTCCCGTGGAGCGGTCCGGCTATGGTAGCCTTCTTAGGGAGTAGAATATTGATAATTTGTGGCCCTGACGTCTATTTTGTATGCCAAGAACGTCAGGCGCAAAGGCGCCTTTGTTCGGCAATGTTATTGCTATTTTTGGGTGGGTTTGGACCCTTTTTGTGACGCCTTTTGGGGATGAAATTATCGAAAATCCTTCCTCCCATGGAGCGGTCCGGCTATGGTAGCCTTCTTAGGGAGTAGGATAGTGAGGATTTGTGACCCCAACGTCGGTTTTGGAGGCCTTGAATCGTAGGCGCAAAGGTGCCTTTGCTCGGCAATTTTATTGTTGTTTTTGGTGCATTTTGGATGCAGTTTTTGTTGTTTTTTATTTTCTTGCTCTGTAATCATCCCAGGGTGGGACGAATACCAGTTTTGTAATCGTCCCAGGGTGGGACGAGTGCTAACTAGAGCGCTCATCCCAGGGTGGAACGATTACAGGCCTAAAAGCCTATATAAGGGCCAAAACTAGGTTTTGGGCTCATTTGCACTTTGTTTTTCTGGCGATTTGGAGCTGTGAGGAGGAGTTCGAGTCTGCGTAGCGGAGCGCTATCGAGATTTCATGGATACCATGAGTGCACGGACCGGATCGTCGAGTGGCGGAGCCGAGGCAAGACCGGTAGGTGCTCCTCGCTTTATTTTGTTTGTTTTTATTTTACAGTTCAAAACCATAATTTATTTTATATTTCATTTTTTTGTTTAAACTAAGATCAAAACCCTAGTTTAATTGTTTTGTATTTGTATTTTGTTGCGTTGTTTTAAACTAAGATCAAAACCCTAGTTTATTTGTTTTTTTTTTTTTTTTTTTAGTTTAAACTAAGGTTAAAACCCTAGGTTAAAGAATTTGTTTTGATTTTGTTTTTGTTTTTTAGTTTAAACTAGAGTTAAAAACCCTAGGTTAAAATTTTTTTATTTTTTTTTTTTTTTTAGTTTAAACTAGAGTTAAAAACCCTAGGTTAAAATTTTTTTATTTTTTTTTGTTTTTTAGTTTAAACTAGAGTTAAAAACCCTAGGTTAAAATTTGTTGTTATTTTGTTTTTTGTTTAAACTAGAGTTAAAAACCCTAGGTTAAAAATTTGTTTTATTTTGTTTTTTGTTTAAACTAGAGTTAAAAACCCTAGGTTAAAATTTTGTTTTATTTTTTGTTGTTTTTTTTTTGTTTGTATATTTGTTATTTTTTTTATTAATTTTTTGTTGTATTTGTATTTGTTGTATATGTTTTAGTTTTTTTTTTATTTTGTTTTTTTTTTTTTTTTAGTTTAAACTAAGGTTAGAAACCCTAGGTTAAAATTTTTGTGATTTGTTTGTTTTTTATTCAAAATAAGGTTAAAAACCCTAGTTTCAATTTTGTAATTTTTTTTTTTTTTTTTTTTTTTGTACAGTTTATTTGAATTTTAGAATGTTTTTGTTGTACATTTTGTTAATGTTGCTTGTACAATTTATTTTTGTTGTCATGTTTTAATGTTTTTGTGTTTTTTGTTTTGCAGGTGGTGAAGAGTCGGTACCGTCAGCCGACGGTATTTTTTGAAGCGCGGGAGGCACTGACTATGGCGGACTGGGAGTGGCTTGATGCCCTTGGGCTCAAGCAGGTGACTCGGTTAGAGCCTGTGGTGGGGGATCGGGCATATCTGATTGCCCTGATCAATTTGTGGGATCCCCGCACCAACACCTTTCATCTCCCAATAGGGGAGATGACAGTGACTCTGGAGGACGTTTATCGGATTCTATGGATTTTGATAGACGGGCTGCCCATTCGGACTACTCCTCGTGATCAGCGAACGACGGTGCTGACACGATGCTTTGGGCATGCGACGGAGATGGGGGTGGATGAGGCGGTGGAGAGGGCAGAGGGGGACTGCCTGATTGGCAAGATTTTGGTGCGGTGGTGGCTGGAGAAGGGCATGTTGGGAGTGAGGCATGCACTGCTCATGACTCTCATCTCCAACATGTTGCTTCCCGACTCCTCAGGTGTGAGGTTCCCTTGGAACCTGCTTGAGGTGGTGTTTAGACTTGTGGAGTGTCCGACCTCAGTGCCACTGATTATGAGGTGGGGTCAGACCTTACTGGCATAACTTTATGATGAGTTGTACGAGGTCCACTATCGGAGGCGAAAGGGGATTGGATGCAGCTACCTGTTGCAGTGCTGGGGGTGGGAGATTGGTTATGCTGCTCTATGGCGGAGGTCAGAGGAGCAGGGGCAGAGTCGGCGGTGGGCAGGTGTCGTAGGGCACTATGCCGATGCCTTCTCATGTCTTGCTCTAGGGGAGGTGTTCTGGCATCCATACCGGGACTGTCCAACCTGGCCTGAGGCTGGGGAGTGGCTCCGACGGGTGCACAGGGGGAGGTGGCTGATCGGGCGACATGGGACCGAGCAGGAGTACTTCCCGTACGTCCGGGTGACTCGATAGTTTGGGGTGCGCTAGGGATTTCCTGGTGAGCCTTTGATCTATCGACGTCGGGGTGACGAGAGGACTCTGGCCTGGCCGATCATTGAGCCATTGGGTGAGGAGTCGAATGTAGTGATTGATGTCCCCGACGTGGACAATGTCGGGGTGACTACAGAGTATGACCAGTGGTGGACGATGCGATGATGGCGGGGTGAGGGGCCTCTAGGAGGCATGGATGCGATAGTAGCAGGTGGTGAGGATGCGGAGGCATCGAGGGAGGGTTGGGGAGCTCCGCTCGATGATGCGGATATGGTGGAGGTTGACGACTTGACTGGGGATGACCTAGGGGTTCCGGAGCAGCCGGATATACAGGACGTTCCAGAGCAGTGGGTGCCGGAGCAGCCCACCATCCCGGAGATGCCCATGCCTCAGGCAGTCCTAGGGGACATGGAGGCTAGGTATCACACTGAGATAGCATGATTGGAGGATCTACTATGGAGACGAGATGAGGAGCACGGGGAGGTTCTACAGGAGAGGGATCTCCTACGGACTCAGTTGGCAGAGCGGGAGAACGCATTGGCTGCATACCGTCGGTGGGATGGGGACACAGATGCTTCATGGGAGAGGGATCTCCTATGGACTCAGTTGGCACAACGCGATGATGCATTGGCTATGTACCATCGATGGGAGGTGGATTGGGTCCGGCATCGATTGGATTTGGAGGCAGAGATTATCCGCCTCGGTGGGAAGTTACCTGAGCTCACTAGAGGTGGATCTTTGCACTGAACGAGAGATAGTGAGACTGAGCAGTCTACTTCCTCTCATCGCAGGTGGGTGGGTGAGGGCAGCGCTAGTGGGCATGATGCGGGGGCTAGTAGCAGCCACCCTGAGAGGTCCCATAGGACCCACACCACTGGGGGTAGTTCCAGTCGCACCGATCCTACATGATCATGGTGGTCGACTCCCTAGGCTTGGGGTTTTTGAGTTTTTGATGTTTTTGTGAGGTCAGAGGACCGACTTATTGTAGCCTACGGGCATTTTGGTGATATATATACATGACTTTCTTTTTGGTTATACACTTGTCATGATTTATTGTTACTTTTATGCACATTTATTTACGTTGATGTATGCATGTGTTATTATGAATGCGATGTTTCTAATTATATGATGTATGCATATGGAATGGATGGAATGATTTGTTGATAACTTGTCGGTGGCACCATAGACTGTACAGGATTTACTGGCTTTCTGTACTATGTGATGACTTTGCATGTGTAATATTTTTTTTTTTGTATTTTTCGATGGTGATGTAAGAATGGACATGTACAACATTTGTTTTAGAATGTAGTTAAGGTTTTTCTGAGACTCGGATGCTTTAACTAACTAGCCAAGACTGTACATTTATCTCACAAGACTTTTGAACAAGGTACGAATCAGACTTGAGTTTGACCAAGTTATTTCACATCCCTGTGTGTGCGATTGAATTTGTTTATGTGGTATTTGTCGGGATACCGCCGATGCCGGATAGGCTATCCACAAAACCTGTACCGAGGATCACCTAATTAGCTCCACTAACTCCTTTGTTGTATTTAGTAAGATTAATCCATAGGACAATCTAAGGTACCATAAGCTAGCTCATCCACATGCAAACATTGGTCTGCTCACACGCAAAGCTAATGTGATAGACATATCGTCATGCGTTTAGGATACCGCCATTGCCAGGTAGGCTGTCCACCAAACCCGTAATGAGGATCACCTAGATGGTTTTTCGAATGCTGAGAATTCCAGGGATTCAAGCTCAGGCATCTTTCGGTTGCTCAACTTGTTGGGATACTTGCTCTCATACATAGTGATGAAAATCACTGTTTATTTTTCTCTTTTGTTTTTCTTTTTGAGCAAGGGGTTTGAATAGTGGTGATAACCATTGTTATTTGATTTTGCATTTTAGGTTTCAAAGTTGAGCTCGTAGGTTTTTGGCTTGCGAATGGAATTGATCCCTTTTGGCTTTGGGGATGACTACCCATCCTGTTTAGGGACGTGTAGTACGAATCCTTATGACTTTGGGGACCAAAGGTGATTTGGGATCTTATTATGTAATGGCATTGATCTTTTAGGCCTTGGGGATGACTACCCATCCTTGTCAGGGGCGTGTAGTATGAATCCTTACGACTTTGGGGACCAAAGGTGATTGGGGATCTGATTATGTAATGGCATTGATCTTTTAGGCCTTGGGGATGACTACCCATCCTTGTCAGGGGCGTGTAGTACGAATCCTTACGACTTTGGGGATCAAAGGTGTTTGGGGTTTTTTGATAGTGGATTTTAACCACTATTTATTATGGGGAATTGGATGGGGAAGAGCTTGTCCTTTTGTCAATTCTCAGCATTCTCGAACCATTCGCACAGGGGGATGAGCAGGCTAACCTTTCACCTATGGTACCCTAGACTTCTTTGTAGGTTTCTCTTGCGTTCACACAACTTGGGAATTTTTATGTGTTTTAACTTGTGTGGGGATGCTACGTAACGAGGTGTGATCCAAGTAAAACTCTACCTTTGTAAAATCTGTCTGACTTCGTACAACATTTGACCAGAAATCTAAAGACAACTGAATGACAAAAAACCCTAAAGACATTAGCAGACAACTGACTATGATAAAAAATGTGGATGGCGTTATTCTGGATGGATGTGTTTACAAAATGGACTGAATGTGGAAAATGATGGAATTGCCTAGCAATTACAGTCTATGGTGCTTATGACGTGTATGACCAGCAAATATGCCATGTATGGATGTGATGCCTAATGCAGTTTATTATATTTTTGTGTTTTGATTTTTAAGAGTATGCATGGAAGTGAGATGCAATTTTTTTTGTTATTTTTGATTATCTTTTGTTTTTGTTTGTTTTTGAATATTTGTTTTTGACCAAGCGATTGTGGGAACCCTTGGAGCTTTTGGTTTGACCAAAGAGTTTATGGATACCTTTGGGGCATTTTAGGTTGACCAAGCGATTGTGGGATCCTTGGAGCTTTTGGGGTTGACCAAGCGATGATGGGAATCCTTGGAGCATTTGGTTTGACCAAAGGGATTATGGGCACCTTTGGGGCATTTTGGGTTGACCAAGCGATGGTGGGAATCCTTGGAGCTTTTGGTTTGACCAAAGGGATTATGGGTACCTTTGGGGCATTTTAGGTTGACCAAGCGATGATGGGAATCCTTGGAGTTTTGGGTTGACCAAGCGATGATGGGAATCCTTGGAGCTTTTGGTTTGACCAAAGGGATTATGGGCACCTTTGGGGCATTTTAGGTTGACCAAGCGATGATGGGAATCCTTGGAGCTTTTGGTTTGACCAAAGGGATTATGTGCACCTTTGGGGCATTTTGGGTTGACCAAGCGATTGTGGGAATCCTTGGAGCTTTTGGTTTGACCAAAGGGATTATGTGCACCTTTGGGGCATTTTAGGGTTTGACCAAGCGATTGTGGGAATCCTTGGAGCTTTTTGGTTTGACCAAAGGGATTATGGTTACCTTTGGGGTATTTTAGGTTGACCAAGTGATTGTGGGAATCCTTGGAGCTTTTGGTTTGACCAAAGGGATTATTGATACCTTTGGGGCATTTTTAGGTTGACCAAGCGATTGTGGGAATCCTTGGAGCTTTTTGGGTTGACCAAGCGATTGTGAGAATCCTTGGAGCTTTTGGGGTGGGCTATGGCTCTCTAAATGTGGAATGGCCTCAAATGACTGATGTTCAAGGGTTCTAGTTCCTTGATTCCTTCAAGAGAGGCGAGTCGGTATGTTCCAGGTCCTATTTTACTATCAATTACATAAGGACCTAACCAATTTGCCATGAACTTGTCCCTTAGATGGGGCGGCAAGTTAGAATTTTGTTGGTTCTCTTTTAAGACCAAGTCACCAACCTAAAAGTCCCTCAGGTGAACTTTCATGTTGTATGCTTTCTTAAGTCGCTCTTGATAGATACGTAAATGCTCGAGAGCATTGATGCGTCGTTCATCGAGCAACGTAAGCTGGTCTAATCGGGCATGCCATGTAGTGTCATCATCGATGAACTCTTGCATTGATATGCGTAGGGAAGGTATTTCCAACTCGAGAGGCATGACTGCCTCGGAGCCATACACCAACAAAAATGGAGTTGCCCCAGTGGGCATTCGAATGCTAGTGCGATAAGCCCACAGGGCAAGTGGGATTTGAATGTGCCAATCCTTATGACTATCTGTGACCATCTTTTTAAGGATGGCAACTAGCATTTTGTTTGACGCCTCTGCTTGCCCATTTTCCTACGGATAATAGGGTGTTGAAAAACTATGCTGAATTTTGTACTTTGTTGTCAAAGCACGCACATCTTTGTTCTTAAATGACGTCCCATTATCCGAGATGATCTTGGATGGAATACCAAAATGACATATGATGTTATGTAAAATAAACTCCGCAATGCGAGGTCCAGTCGTAGAGGTAAGCGAAATTGCTTCCACCCACTTGGTGAAGTACTCTGTGGCCGTTATGATAAACGTGTGACGACCTGACGACGTAGGGGAGATCTTTTCGATTAGATCTAAGCCCCACTGCAAAAATGGCCAAGCCGATTGGATCGGCTGCAAGGCCTAAGAAGGTACGTGTGTCAAATTAGCATGGTGTTGACATTTCATGCACTTCCTTACATACGCGCAACAATCTCGCTCTAAATATGGCCAATAATAGCCCATGCGAAGAATGCGCTTTGCGATGGCCATACCATTGAAGTGGCCACCGCATGTACCATCATGCGCTTGGGTGATCACCCAAGCGGACTCCTACTGGTCCAAGCAATGGAGGAGGATCCCTTCGTAGCTCCGACGGTACAAAATGTCTCCTAGCAAGACATGTTTTGCCACTTTCTATTTGAATGATCTTTTTGCGGCGTGCATCAATCCAAGTGGGAGGTTACCTAGCTTGAGGTAGTCTCTTATGGGTGTGTACCAATCTTGCTGATTAGAAACCTCGATGGTATGAATGGCCAATCCCTCTTGAAGTTCATCCCTAGCAAAATCTGAGCGGGAATGAACTTGTAAGAATAGCGTGGTGTTGCTATTAAGGGGAATTGGGGAGAACAAGGACCCCTAGTTGGCGTGATTCAGGCCATCGTGGATTCGAGTGAACCTATCCTGAGATGGTTCAAATGAAAGCATATGATGATACGGAATCCCATAGGCATACCGAGTGCAGTGCAAACGAAAGCATACGAAACACTAAGTCCTACAAATGAACAAAGGACTAAAGTGCATGAAAAAGGGAAAACAAACGAACTGAAACGAGATATAAAGCAAATGTAAAGTATAGCCCTTTTTTTTATTAATTTTTCTTTTATACTAAGTTATAATACATCTCCTTCCTTTTTAGGAGCTAGGAGCGTTAGATATAGCTTTGTTACACCACATATGGTATGCTTCCCTTCGGGATCTTCCGCGTGCCCACATTTGAAATGGGTAGGCCAAACATCAACGTCGCTTGCATGAATGCATCTATAGTTTCTTTTTGACCATCTGGTGTCAATATCCTACATTCAAAGAAATATCAAACGATTAGTACCACCTACGGATGAAGGGAAATATGCAATCCCCAAGGCCTCCAATTAATGCATGCATGAAATAATTAAAACGGTAATCAAAACATGTCAGAATAAGATGAAATTTGGATAGAAGCATGCAAACACTATTAGGAACACACTACAAAAGGAATAGTCAAGAAATATATTGTATATTTCTAATTGCTCCGGGGTGGGATGATTAGGACTATCATAAAATGTAAAAAATCAACCTCCTAAATGTCCCATCCAAAGGCCTCCAAAACACCTGCAAATTTGGGTTTAGGCAAAATAGGACATTTTGAGATGACCCAGAAGGTCATATTCTATAGAGTCAACCTCGATCGCCCTATATCCGATGATGCTCCCTGTATGTTAGTGAAGGCGAAAAACAATGAAAACACAGTCAAAACTCATCAGAATGGCATGAAATTTGAATGGTAGCATATATGAATGACATAAGATAAAATGCAAAAGAAAAAGTAGAGAAATATATTATATATTTCTAACCACTCGGGGTGGGGCGATTAGGACTGCAGTAGTGTAGGGGGCACCCGGGGCGGGACGCCCACCGTTTGGGGCTTGGTTTTGACACCAATCCACTTGGGATGGGTCCAAAACCTCCTAGGGGGTTGTGTCAACAAATTGGGTGGGGTATTGTGGCAAAATATTCAGTTTTTGGGTCCGTATTGCACTTCCAATGTTCACCCAATAACCTCCCTTCCAAAAGAGAGATCAAGGATGTAAGAAGCACAAGTGAGGGGTGAGGATGTAATTCGTAGCACTCTATTGCTCCAAATGCTCTTGCTCTATTTTTTTTTTAGGGTGAGAAGACTCACCATTTTATAGACCTGAGGGTCTCTTGTGAATGAGCATGCAGAGGCGCCACTTTGCCATCATGCCTTCCAAGGGGAGAGAAGATTCTTCCCTGATTAAGGGCTCCATGACTGCCTCTATGACTGCCTCTTTGAGCTCAAAAATTCTCACTCACACTCCCATGCATTGAAGGTGGAGTTGAGTGGTGGATCTAAGCTGCCATTTGTTAAGGTTTGACCTTTTTCCTGTTAAACCTGCTATTTTCCCCACCCTGGAGCGAATGCTGCTAATCATCCTGGGGTGGGATGAATACTAGTTTGTAATCATCCCAGGGTGGAACGAGTAGGGAGCAGAGTGCCTAAAAGGTGCCAAATTGACCTATGACCTTCCAAAACTACTGTGGGAGTGGTTGGGACCATTGTTTAATCTCTGGGGGCTGCCCTAGGGGCTATGTATGTCAATTCGATCAGTGCTTGTCGTCACATAATCGGATTGGTGTTGTTTTTGTGTCTATATATACATGGGGATGATAAGCATTGTGACATGGAACAAAAGATACCCAAACACGGCTACACCTACTGCAGCTATAGGAGACGTCCCATCAACATCACAACCTCCACAACACCCTACACCACCTCCCCCACCTAGACCAATGGCCACGATTTGGACTAAGCTTACTCAAAGTTTAAGGACCACGTCAGCTAGGCTCTCCATTTATGAGCTCATCCAACAATCACCACCCCATCGAGAGGCTCTTATGGAGATACTCAAATCCATCAAGCTACAACCCCACAAACCCAATTCTTTCAAAAACTTTATGGGACATGTGATATGATGCACAAAACCAATTATAACCTTCAGAGAAGACGAATTGAAACTAGTGACTAGTGATATGGTGGATCCACCCCTGCACGTCATCACGCGGGTCAATGGGATTCCATTCAAGAGGGTTTTGGTGGACACTGGCTTGTCTAGCAACATAATCATGACAACAACATTAAAACATCTTAAGTTGCCAGCATCCCACATTGTGGCATCCACCTACACTCTTTGAGCATTCAACGACGTGTTATGCTCGATGGTTGGCACAATTTTCCTGCCCATACAAGTAGGACAAAAGACCATTTCTATGTTGTGCCACATCCTTGAGGGTGAGATGGCCTACAATATCTTGCTAGGCCGACCTTGGATTAGGGACATGAAGTGTGTCCCTTTGGAAGTGTGTCCCTTTGATAGCCCATCAATGCCTCAAATACACATACAAAGGGCAAGTACATGTAGTCCCAACAGACTTAGAGCCCTTTAATTTTTGCAATGAGGTGCAACTGATGCCATAATCGACCCTCCCATCGATACATTTGGACTTTCAATTGAATCCATCCACTCAGGGTCTAATTCTTCCTACATCCTCACTATTGAGTCCCTCAACTCATCGACCTGGCCCCTCTTCGTTGTCTGTTCCTTCACAAAAAACCCCACCTATGGTGGCCACACCGAAGGACAACGGGAAGAAGCCCCTAAAGGAAGCACCACCATTAGTCTCAACCATCTCTACCAAGGAGGTGCCCAGTCGAATGGAAGCTGAGACACCTAATTCACCCAACATGGAGTGGACTCAGGGAGAACTCCCATTCCCTTCTCCTCAACCACCAATTATTACCGTTGAAATGGCTAATATGGGCCTAGGGGAGTACCTAGTGCAAAACATTATGGCAACACCTATGCTCGAATCCATGCAAGACATGGGGAGACCTCGCCTCCCCATCGACACTATCATCCATTTAGGCTACCCACCAAATCATACCAACTTTGTATATGGGGGCTTGGAGAATGGCATTGAACCTTACCTACAAGAGGAGGAGGACAAAGAGCCATTTGCTGAGAATATTGACTATCTATCCAACCCAGACTTTGCCTTGAAATACCTAGACCAATGTAATTAGCATGGATATGGATTGGGCAGATATGAACAAGGAATGTGCATTCTTTGTCAACCAAGATACCAGATGCCATATGATAAATCAAGAGTAGGGTTCATCCACCCTTTGCCCCTTGACATCTTGGTAGAAACCATGCAAGGCATAGGTCTAGGCAACAGGGATGGGTTGGCACAAGATCCTTAAGCCAATCCCAACACTACATACACATTAGGGAATTATTTCCCATTGTTAACAACAAACCTTGTTGACCTTAACATCCCCTCCCCTTGGATCAAGGAAGGGGAAAGTTCAAGAAGTAACCTCCAAGAAGGATATAAACAAAATCAAGGGAGGTCTTCAAAAGATGAGTCGGATTATGAGGTAGCACCTTGGGACCCATTTGAGTCCGATAGCAATCACTCGTAGGTGACACCCATTGACCACTACCAGGAGGACTTCGTGGCAATATTCCCCTTTAATGTTTCAATCAGGCAATTGCCACCTCCAGAGAATCTAGCCCTCCTGCAGAGAGTGGAACAACCCAAAAGGGACCAAATCAACATGCTCAAATAAAATGAGCCTCCCATGCTGGCCATAAGGCCAAGTGATCAAGAAATTTCTAGTGGGAGGCTATACCAGCCAGAGGGGCACATAGTTGTAAGGACCAATGAAGGCCTATGGATCTTCGATAGCGACTATGAGGATGAGACTGAGATGGCATATCTCAACCATATGAGACAACAGGAATACCTCATAGACATCGATGGTATGTTTGAACATCTGAATATGGGACCAAGGCATAGGTGGCATTTAAACCAAGTACAGTTAAACCAAATGCTACATCCACCACTTCAGGCCTACAGGGAGCACCCCCCACCTAGCAACCCTACAGGGCCATCAATGCCTAGGGTAGACCTTGTCCTTTTGTCTACACATAGGGCTGATAATTTTGTGCCAATACCCACAGATCCAAATCCGAGGTACAAGGATCACCAAGGATATCTGAACCAACACTCGCACGATAATGGAGACCAAATTTAGTCCATCAATATGATCTCCATTAATTTGACCGCCCCCATCTGCAATCTAGTCAATCCAACATGACCATTGTATCTAGATGTAGATGCCATAGACTGGGATCGCGCTGACTCACCACCATCCCCATCAGAAAACTAGCCTTGCGATGAGATGTTTCATTTCACCCCAAGACTGAATCAAGATATCTTCCATGTTGAAGAGGAACCCAATGTTCCCAATGTAGATCTAAATTCAGCAAATGATATCCACCTGATCCCAACCCCACACCAGTTGGAGGACGGATCCCACATGTCAGTCGAAGAAATGATTGATGTAGACATCAAATCTGATCCAATGAATCTACAAATCATCAAGTTGGGGGTAAGTCTATCCCTCGAAGAGCAAGCCGATTACATTACCCTTCTCATAGAGAAGAAGGAGGTTTTTGCATGGACCTACAAAGACATGTCGGGGCTAGACCCACAGCTAGTCACACATAATCTAACACTTGATCCAAAATTCAAGCCAGTCAAGAAAAATCTACATAAGATGCACCCAAAAGTAGCCTTAATGGTCAAAGACGAGCTACAAAAGTTGTTGGATGCACAGTTTGTCATCTGCGTGGATTACCCACCATGGTTGTCCAACATGGTACCCATCAAAAAGCCTGACGGAGGATTCGCATATGCACTAATTTTTGAGATTTAAACAAAGCGAGTCCCAAGGAAAATTTCCCCTTGCCTCGCATTGACTCATTGGTAGATGCTACAGCAAGCCACGAAATGCTTTCTCTCATGGATGGTTTCTCAGGATACAACCAGATTGTATCAATCCTGATGATCAACTAAAAACGGCATTCACAATGCCTTGGGGTACATTTTGTTATAAGGTCATGCCCTTTGGCCTTAAAAATGTTGGCACCACTTACCAACATTCTATGACATACATCTTCCATGATCATATGCATAAAACTTTGGAATATTATATGGATGATTTATTGACCAAATCTCTTTTGCGCCAAAATTATCTCGATGACTTACACAATATCCTTGATCACCTCATCGAACACAAGGTTAGGCTAAACCCCAAGAAGTGCGTATTTGGCGTTACATCTGGAAAACTCTTGGGTTTCATAGTCTCAAAATGAGGCATCAAGGTAGATCCAAATAAAGTCAAGGCAATCCTCAAAATGCTTCCCCCAACCACCATCAGGCAACTCAGAAGCTTGCAGGGAAAGGTCGCGTCGATCAAGTGCTTCATAACATAGTTATCTGACAAGTGCCGACCCATGAATAAATTATTGCACAAGGGGGTAGCATTTCATTGGAATGACGAGTGCCAGTCTACCTTCGACGACATAAAACAATACTTGGCTTTATCGCCAGTATTGGCACCACCTAGACTAGGAGTGTCATTCTATTTATACATCTCAGCTACTA
This sequence comes from Wollemia nobilis, assembly GCA_028583015.1. Lineage (NCBI taxonomy): Eukaryota > Viridiplantae > Streptophyta > Pinopsida > Araucariales > Araucariaceae > Wollemia > Wollemia nobilis. The sequence goes on from JAQPPZ010002458.1 coordinate 5,082,569, forward strand.
AGGTGGCACTGGGTGCCATGCTAGCCTAGAAAAATGAATTACATAAATAACAGGCTAATTATTATCTTAGCCGCACCCTGGTTAGTTACAAACTTAACTATGCATATGTTGAGAAGCTATGCTTGGCAGTGGTATTTGCCACCAAAAAGTTATGCCATTACATGCTGAGCAATATGAACTATGTTGTGTCTAAGGAGAATCCATTGCGGTACATGATGAGTCATACTTATCATAGTAGTCACACAGAAAAATGGATCATGTTGTTGACGGAGTTTGACATCGAATTCATTGGATAAAAGTCCATCAAAAGTCAAGTCATCGTCGATCAACTAGCAGAGGCTCCTCTCGAAGATGACCAGCCTCTGACCGTAGAGCTACCCGATGATGGGGTCTTCCATGTCTCAGAATCACCAGATTTTGATGAGCCTGAGTCATAGGCTGACATAACCTTATTTTTTTATGGTTCTAAATGTGAGCAAGGGGGTGGCACGGGAATCATGTTTTTCACACCGCAAGGGGCTCTAATGCCTTTATCATTCAAACTTGATTTCCTGTGCACAAATAACAATGTTGAATACAAATCCTTGCTCATAGGTCTTCAAATAGCCATCACCATGAACATCAAACACTTGAATATCTTTGGTGATTCGCTATTAATTGTCAACCAAGTGAAAGGGGTATTCCAATGCAAATGCCCAGTTCTACAGGCCTACAAAGCCCTTGTGGATAAATTCCTGGTGAAGCTTGAATGGTACGACATCGAGGCACTCCCTCGAGCATAGAATCATTTTGCAAACACTATGACCTCCTTGGGGTCACTAATCCTGCAAGACCCTTCTAGTGAAATGACAACCATTCAATTCAAAATGTTATCGCAATCCACGATGGAGCATGCAAGCTCTGACATAGCACCAGGAATCCACCTGATCCAGATTGAACCATCTCAGGATAGGTTCTCTCAAATCCATGATAGTCTGAATCATGCCAACTGGGGGTCTTTGTTCTCTCCAACCCCTCTTAATAGCTACACAATGCTTTTTCTACAAGTTCTTTCCCACTCTGCTTTTGCTAGGGACAAACTTCAAGAGGGATAGGCCATTCATACCATCGAGGTTTTTGATCAGTAGGATTGGTACACACCCATAAGATACTATCTCAAGTTAGGTAGCATCCCACTTGGATTATCACACGCCACAAAAATATCATTTAAATAGAAAGCAAAAAAACATGTCTTGCTAGGAGACATTTTGTATCGTCAAAGCTATGAAGGGATCCTCCTTCGTTGCTTGGACCAGCAGGAGTCCACTTGGGCAATCACCCAAGTGCACGATGGTACATGTTGTGGCCACTTCAGTGGTATGGCCATCGCCAAGCGCATTCTTTGCATGGGCTATTACTGGCCATCGTTAGAGCGAGATTGTTGCGCATATGTGTAGAAGTGCATGAAGTGTCAACACCATGCTAACTTGACACATGTACCTTCTTAGGCCTTGCAGCCGATCCAATTGACTTGGCCATTTTTGCAGGGGGGCTTAGATCTCATCAAAAATGTCTCCCCTGCGTCGTTAGGTCGCCACACGTTTATCATAATGGCCACAAAGTACTTCACTAAGTGGGTAGAAGCAATTTCGCTTACCTCTACGACTGGACCCCGCATTGCTGAGTTTATTTTACATAACATCATATGTCATTTTGGTATTCCATCCAAGATCATCTCGGATAATGGGACATCATTTAAGAACAAATATGTGCGTGCTTTGACAACAAAGTACAAAATTCAACACAATTTTTTGACACCTTATTATCCGTAGGCAAATGGGCAAGCAAAGGCGTCAAACAAAATGCTAGTTGCCATCCTTAAAAATACGGTCGCAAATAATCATAAGGATTGGCACATCCAAATACCACTTGCCCTATGGGCTTATTGCACTAGCATTCAGACATCCACTGGGGTAACTCCATTTTTGCTAGTGTATGGCTCTGAGGCAGTCATGCCCCTCGAGCTGGAAATACCCTCCCTGCACATATCAATGCAAGAGTTTATTGATGATGACACTACACGATGGGCTCGGTTATACCATCTTACGTTACTTGACAAATGACGCGTCAATGCTCTCGAGCATTGACGTATCTATCAAAAGCGACTTAAGAAAGCATACAACATGAAAGTTCACCTGAGGGACTTTCAGGTTGGTGACCTGGTCTTAAAGTAGAACCAACAAAATTCTAACTTGTCCACCCATTTAAGGGACAAGTTCACAAAAAATTGGTTAGGTCCTTATGTAATTAATAGTAAAATAGGACTTGGAACATATCAGATCGCCTCTCTTGAAGGAATCAAGGAACTAGAACCCTTGAATATCAGTCATTTGAGGCCATTCAACATTTAGAGAGCCATAGCCCACCCCAAAAGCTCCAAGGGTTCCCACAATCGCTTGGTCAACCAAAAATGCCCCAAAGGTATCCATAATACCTTTGGTCAAACCAAAAGCCCCAAGGATTCCAGCAATCACTTGGTCAACCCCAAATGCCCCAAAGGTATCCATAATCCCTTTGGTCAAACCAAAAGCCCTAAGGATTCCAGCAATCGCTTGGTCAACCCCAAACACCCCAAAGGTATCCATAATCCCTTTGGTCAAACCAAAAGCTCCAAGGATTCCAAGCAATCGCTTGGTCAACCCAAAATGCCCCAAAGGTATCCATAATCCCTTTGGTTAAACCAAAAGCTCCAAGGGTTCCCATAATCGCTTGGTCAACCAAAAATGCCCCAAAGGTATCCATAATCCCTTTGGTCAAATTAAAAGCCCCAAGGACTCCAGGAATCGCTTGGTCAACCCCAAACGCCCCAAAGGTATCCATAATTCCTTTGGTCAAACCAAAATCTCCAAGGATTCCAGCAATCTCTTGGTCAGTCCCAAAAATGCCCCAAAGGTATCCATAATCCCTTTGGTCAAACCAAAAGTCCCAAGGGTTCCCACAATCGCTTGGTCAACCCCAAAAATACCCCAAAGGTATCCATAATCTCTTTGGTCAAACCAAAAGCTCCAAGGGTTCCCACAATCACTTGGTCAACCAAAAATGCCCCAAAGGTATCCATAATCCCTTTGGTCCAACCAAAAGCTCCAAGGGTTCCCATAATCGCTTGGTCAACCAAAAATGCCCCAAAGGTATCCATAACCCCTTTGGTCAAACCAAAAGCTCCAAGGGTTCCCACAACCGCTTGGTCACTCAAAATGCCCCAAAGGTATCTATAATCCCTTTGGTCAAAACCTCCAAGGATCCATAAGAATCACTTGGTCCACATCCATTCGGGTTAAACCACCATAACGAATGTTCAAAAACAGTAGATAATCAAAAATAATAAAAATATTGCATCTCACTTTCATGCATATTCTTAAAAATCAGAACACAAAAAAAAGAAAATAAAAGTTGCATTAGGCATCGCATACATACATTGCATATTTGTTGGTCATACATGTCAAAAGCACCATAGACTATAATTACTCGGCAATTCCATCATTTTCCAAATTCAATCCATTTTGTAAAAATATCCATCAAGAATAATGCCCTTCACATTTCCACCATATCATAGTCAGTTGTCTTCTAATGTCTTTAGGGTTTTTCGTTAATCAACTGTCCTTAGATTTCTAGTCAAATGTTGTACAAAGTCAAACTAATTTTTACAAGGTAGAGTCTTACTTGGATCACGCCTTGTTACATAGCATCCCAACACAAGCTTAAAAACACATAAAAATTCCCAAGTTGTGTGAACGAAATATGGAACCTGCAAAGCGGTCCAGGGTACCTTAAGCAAAAATGTTATCTTGCTCATCCCCTTGTGCGAATGGTTCAAGAATGCTGAGAATTGACAAAAGGACAAGCTCTTCCCCATCCAATCCCCACAATAAATAGTGGTTTTCACCACTATCAAAAATCCCAAACACCTTTGGTCCCCAAAGTCATAAGGATTCATACTAAAAGCCCCTGAGAAGGATGGGTAGTCATCCCCAAGGCCTAAATGATCAATGCCATTCACAAAGCAAAATCCCAAAAAAATTCACTATCAAAAATCCCAAACACCTTTGATCCCCAAAGTCGTAAGGATTCGTACTACACGCCCATGAGAAGGATGGGTAGTCATCCCCAAGGTCTAAAAGATAAATGCCATTCCAAAGCCAAATTCCCAACCACATTTGATCCCCAAAGTCGTAAGGATTTGTACTACATGTCCTTGAGAAGGATGGGTAGTCATCCCCAAGGCCTAAAGGATCAATGCCATTTACAAGCCCAAATCCTACAAGATCAACTTTGAAATCAAAATTCAAAATCTAAATCCTTAAAATGCAACAATAAAAATAATAATAGTGGTTATCACCACTACTCAAACCCCTTGCTCAAAAAAGAAAAGAGAGAAAATAAACAGTGATTTTCATCACTATATGTGAGAGCAAGTATCCCAAAAAATTGAACAACCGAAAGACACCGAAGCTTGAATCCCTAGAATTCTCAGCATTCGAAAACCATTTAGGTGATCCTCATTACGGGTTTGGTGGATAGCCTACCTGGCAATGACGGTATCCTAAACGCATGATGTCTATCACATTAGCTTTGTGTGTGTGTGTAGACCAATGTTTGCATGTGGACGAGCTAGCTTATGATATCCTAGACTGTGTCGTAGATTAATCTTACTAAATAGAACAAAGGAGTTAGTGGAGCTAATTAGGTGATCCTCGATACAGGTTTGGTGGACAGCCTACCTGGCACTGGCAGTATCCTTATGAATACCACATCAATGAACTCAATCGCACACACAGAGATGTCAAATAACTTGGTCAAACTCAAGTCTGATTCGTACCTTGTTCGAAAGTCTTGTAAGATAATGTATAGTCTTGATTAATTAGTTAAAGCATCTGAGTCTCAAAAAAACCTTAACTACATTCTAAAACAATTTTTGTACATGTCATTACTTACATCACCATCAAAAAATACAAAACAAAAATTACAAATGCAAAGTTATTCCATAAAGCAATCACATAGTACAGAGAGCTAGTAAAGCCTGTACAGTCTATTGTGTCATCGCCTGTTTACCAACAAATCATTCCATCAATTCCATATGCATACATCTAAATCATATAGCTAACATCATCCGTAGTCATAATAACATATGCATACATCAACATCAATAAATGTGCATAAAAGAACAATAAACCATGACCAGCATATCATCAAACCAATAATGAGTCATGTATATATATCGAGTCAAAATGCATATATCGAGTCAAAATGCCCTCAGGTTACAATAAGAAGGTCCTCTGACCTCACAAAAAAATCAAAAATTCAAAATCCCCATAGCCTAGGGAGTTGGCCACCATGATCATGCAGGATCGATGCGACTGGAACTACCCCGGTAGTATGGGTCCTATGGGACCTCTCAGGACGGCTGCTGCCAGCCCTCGCACACTGCCCGCCAACGCTACCCTCACCTAGCCGCCTGTGATGAGAGGATGCAGACTGCTCAGTCTCACTACCTCTTGTACGATGTGACGAACCACCTCCATCGAGCTCAGGTAACTATCCACCAAGGCAGATAACCTATGTCTCTAACTCTATCCGGTATCGCCCCCACTCCACATCTCGTCGATGATACACAACCAATGCATTGTATCGCTATGCCAGTTGAGCCCGCAGGAGAACCCTCTCCTACAAAATGTCTCTATGCTCCTCCTCCCGTCTTTGTAAGAGACCCTCCAATCACACTATCTCAACATGAAACCCAGCCTCCACATCCCCTGAAATATCCTGAGGCATGGGCACCTCCGAGATGACCTGATGCTCCGACACCCACTACTCCGGGACATCCTGTACATCTGGTTGCTCCAGAAACCCCACATCATCTTCATCATCGGTGAAGTCATCAACCTCCATCATATCCACATCATCAAGAGGAGCCCCCCAACCCTCCACTAGTGCCTCTGCACCCCCACCTCCTTGCTACTGTTGTATTCATGCCTCCTAAAGGCCCCTCACCCCATCATCATCGCATAGTCCACCATTAGTCATACTTTGCAGTTACCCCAACATCATCCACGTTGGGTACATCAATAATTGCATCAGACCCCTCACCTAGTGGCACAATGATAGGCCAGACTAGGGTCCTCTCATCACCGTGACATCAATAGATCAAGGGATCACCAAGAAATCCCTGGCACACCCCAAACTACCGCATCACCCGGACATACGATAAATACTCCTGCTCTGTCCTATGTCACCCAATCAGCCACCTGCCCCTACGCACACGTCGGAGCCACTCTCTAGCCTTAGGCCAGGCTGGACAGTCCTGGTACGATCGCCAGAACACCTGCCCTGGCATTAGACAAGAGAAGGTATCAATATAGTGACCTACGTCACCTACCCACTATCGACTCTGTCGATGCTCCTCTAAACGTCGCCATAAATTGGCATACCCAATATCTCAATCCACCATCTCACCTCGGGTGGTCCAAGGCAAATCTTGCGGCCGCTCCATAGCTATGTGCTGCCACCCCCAGCATTGTAAGAGATAGCTGCACCTGATCCCCTTTCGCCTTCGATAGTGAACCTTGTACAACTCTTTGTACAGCTGTGCCAACAATATCTGACCCCATCTCATAATAAGTGGAGCTGATGTCAGACACTCCACCAAAGTAAAAACCAACTCCAGTAGGTTCCAAGGGAACCTCTCACCTAAGGAGTCAGGAAGCAGCATATTGGAAATGAGGGTCATGAGTAAAGTATGCCTCACCCCCAATACGCCCTTCTCTAGCCACCACCGCACCAGAATACCGCCTATCTGGAAATCAGCCTCTGCCCTCTCCACAGCCCTCTCCACCCCCATATCCCCTACCCGACCAAAACATCGTGTCATTACTGATGTCCACTTGTCTCGATGGGTCATCTGGATAGGTAGTCCATCTATCGAAATCCATCGAATCTGATACACATCCTCCAGAGTCACAGTCATCTCCCCTGTTGGGAGATGAAAGGTGTTGGTGTAGGGATCCCACAGATTGATCAGGGCAGTCAAATATGCCCGATCCCCCACCATAGGCTCCAAACGTGTCACCTGCTTGAGCCCAAGGGCATCAAGCCACTCCCAATCCCCAACTGTCAAGGCATCCCAAGCATCAGCGAAAACAGTCAACTAGCGGTACCGACTCTTCACAACCTAAAATAAAAATAAAAAGCAAACGATATTAAGTACATACTTAATATAAACAAAAACAATACAATAAAATTGTACAAAAGAAAAACAAAGTACAAAAAAACAAAAGTATAGCAAAAGTATAGAAAAACAAAAGTACAACAAAAGTACAGAAAAACAAAGTACAACAAAAGTACAAAAACATTCAAAACAAACTGTACAGCAACGACCGCAGACATAAAAATAACTGTACAAAAACAAAAAATAAAATAAAACAAAAAAATCATCCTAGGGTTTCAACCTTAGCATGAAAAAACAAAATAAAACAAAAAAATATCATCCTAGGGTTTCAACCTTAGCGTGAACACAAAAACAAAATAAAACAAAAACAATCATCCTAGGGTTTCAACCTTAGTGTGAACAAAAAAAAAACACAATAAAACAAAATAAATCATCCTAGGGTTTCAACCCTAGTGTGAACAAAAAAATACAATAAAACAAACAATCGTCCTAGGGTTTCAACCTTAGTGTGAACAAAAAACACAATAAAACAAAAAAAATTAATACTAGGGTTTCAACCTTAATATTAACGCAAAACAAAATACCGCAAACAAGCATTTATATGTAAGCTTTTAACTTCATATGAAACAAAAATGAATAACAGGAATGGAGAAGGAACATCATATCGGTCTCACCTCGGCTCCTCCATTCGAATATTCAGTTCTCGTACTCATGATGTCCGTAAAATTTTGGCAACGCTCCGCTACGCACACTCGCACTCCTCCTCCTCACTGCTCCAAATCACCAAAAAAAAAATGTTGCAAATGAGCCCAAAACCTAGTTTTGGTCTTTTTATAGGCTATTAGGCCTGTAATCGTCCCACCCTGGGACGAGAGCTCTAGTTAGCACTCGTCCCACCCTAGGACGATTACAAAATTGGTATTCGTCCCACCCTGGGACGATTACAGAGCAAGAAATAAAGCAACAAAAATTGCATCCAAAAAATGCACCAAAAATAGCAATAAATCTGCCAAATAAAGGTGCCTTTGCACCTAACATTCATGGCATGAAAAACCGTCGTCGGGGTCACAAATGATCACTATCCTACTCCCTAAGAAGGCTAGCATAGCCGGACCACTCCACGGGAAGGAGGATTTTCGATAATTTCTACCCCAATAGACGTCAACAAAAAGGGTCAAAACCCACCAAAAATAGGTCCGATTGTTGGAAAACTGCAATGCGTGTTCAACAAAAATACCTAAAGGCCCCCTTACAAATGTCATCTTGGGTCAAGTGACTCGTCACTTTTCTCATTTTGGTCATTCCCTCATCAATTCGTTGCTTGAGGGGGTAGTCACCCTTAGTCACCAATTCAACAAATACACATCCAATCAAGGGAATGACATGCATTCAAAGAATCATTGACAAAGACAATCACGCTCCTGCTTGGGACAACAAACAAGCAATAATCACAAGTTGAGCAAACACTTGGTATTCTGGAAGCATGAATACAAGGTTCCTCAGACAAAAGGTTGTGCCCTTTGCCTATTCATGACTGAACAATGTCCAAGATCAAGTACACCTCACGAAAAAGGTTACACTTGAGTTAAGCTCCTTGGATCGTCAGAAGCAAGGATTCAAGAATGCGTGCCCTTTCCATACTTGGGGCATCAAAGGTTGGTTAGGTTACTGAGAAACCCTAATCATTAAAGTGCTTTGGTCATCTATTTTTGCTCAGCACTGTGCCACACACAGTGCCTCCCAAAAAGGGGCATCTATAGACACCAAAACATCATCAAACTGATTATGTGACTAAAAGCACTGACCGAATTGGCATACATACCCCCTATGGCAGCCTCCAGAGGTTAAACAGTGGTCCTAACCACTCCCAAATTAGTTTTGGAAGTTCAAAGGTCAATTTGGCACATTTTAAGCACTTTGCTCCCTATTCGTCCCACCTTGGGATGATTAGAATCCTATTCGCCCCACCCCGAAATGATTAGCAGCAATCGCTCTAGAGTGGGACGATTAGCAGGTTTGACTGGAAAAAATTTAAGCCTTGACAAATGGCAGCCTAGATTCGCCACCCAACTTTACCTTCAGAGCATTCAATTGTGAGGAACAGTTTCAAATCAGAAAGAGGGACTTCAGTCAAGCATGCCTTGATCATGGAGGCCCTAAATCAGGTAGGAATCCTCTCTCCCCCAAGAAAGGCATGGTGAGGCAAGTGGCACCCTCGCATGTGCATTCAAAGGAGACCCTTGAGGTCTATAAAGGGGTGAGCCTCCTCACCCCAAAAAATAATAGAGCTGGAGCATTTGGAGCAATGGAGTGCTGCCAAATTATACCCCCATTCCCTTTTGCGCTTCCTACATCCCTAATCTCTCTTTTGGAAGGGAGGTTATCGGGCAAACACTAGGAACGTAATCCAGACCCAAAACTTGAGAAATCAGCCATAATCCCACACCAAACATATCGACACAACCCCCTAAGAGGTTTTAGACCCATCCCACTTGGATTGGTGCCAAAACCAAGCCTCAAACAGTGGGCGTCCTGCCCCCGGGCGCCCCCTGCACTGCTACAGTCCTAATCGCCCCACCCCGGAGTGATTAGAAATATATGCTTGATTTATCTACTATTATTTTTTGATTATGTTGTATCTGATTTACTTATGCTGTTGTTCAAGTTTCATTGCATTTTGACTTGATTTGACCTTGTTTTTATCATTTTATGTGTTTACTAACATACAGGGAGTGCCTTCGGATATAGGATAATCTGGGTAGAATCTGCCAAATTTGACCTTCTGGGTCGTCCCAAAATGCCTCTTTTAGCCTAAACCCAAGTTTGTAGGATTTTTGGAGGCCTCTGGGTAGGACATTTGCAAGGTCACTCTTGCACATTTTGTGATAGTCCTAATCGTCCCACCCTGGAGCGATTAGAAATCCATGCATGATTTCTTGACTGTTATTTTTGCAATGGGTCCCTGATGATGTCTGGATGCTTCTGTCAAATTTTGGGTTCATTATGACATGTTTTGACCATCGTTTCATTATAGTAAACAGTTAATAGCATCTATATTGCATCCATTTTGTTTGCATCATATCTGGCATGTCGTCACTCTGCATTTGGCTTTCACCTACACATCCTCCATGATCACTATCTCCTCCACAGGCTGCTCACTAACACTAGCCTGTGCCTTTGTAACCCTCCTAATAGGAACACTGGACCCACCACCTTAACGTCACATCAACCATCAAAGAGGCACCTCTACCTCATCTCGTGATCCTCCATCGACCTAGGCCTCACTCCTACCATTGCTCGCCCCTCATCGGTTGGCTGCACCCACTGATAAATCATCCCAATGCCTGCCTCCCAACTCTGCACCACCCACCATGCATCGTACTCAAAAGTAGTGCCCACATCCTCCACATCAAGAATCACCATCGATGGATCCCTCTCACCACTCTAGAGAGGTACAATAGGGAAACTCCCTCTATCATCCTGTCTCCTATATATCACAACAAGTGCCTCTGAAATACCCTACGTTAGCCCAAATTTCCACATCATCCTACTAAAGGGAAAGAACTTTGCCTATCATGTATACCACCCTATTACCCATCATCCTCGGTGGATAGATCCTAACTACTCCTTTTCCTTCTCCCACACCACCTCGCCCTTCCAAGGCCTCCACTAGATATCCTTCAACTCCAACAAGTCAAAATTCACCCTCCAAAATAAATGGTCGCCCTCATGTGGTCTCTTCATCCCCTTCTCCTCATCCGTCTACCACCTCAATGCATATGGTAAGTGAGTCTTCCTCCTCACATGAGCATCATAGGGCAACAACGTCGATCGCTCTATTGTTATATGCTCCCATGCCTAAATCTATAATAATGGCATCCAACTCAATCCCTTTCACGCAGCATGCACTACATCGTGTAACTCTCTATACACATGAGGCAGCAGTGCAGGTGCCCATGTAAATACAACTCCATGCTCCACCATGTCACACACTACATCTAGCATATTCCAGGTAAAATTCACCTCAAAAGTATTTGATAAAGCATAGGTCGAAATCATCAACATCACCGCACACTAGCGATCAGACTACATATTTTGATGCCAAAAATACTCATAATAAATCTCCTTCTTAGTATATATCTCCTCCTATCTCGCACCAAAGACACATAATAGCACTTTATCATACCTCTCATCTATTGTTGCCCTCACTAGAACACCCTCAATCGGTGATTTGTAGATCCTATACACATCCTCTAAGGTGATAGTCATCTCACTCATCAGAAAATTTAAGGCGTTTCTATCCAGATCCCACCTCTCGTACATCATCGAGACATAAGCTCTGTTAGTGTGGATGCTCATACAATCCCATACTCCTTTCAACCACACCTTCTCCAGCCACTCCAGATCTACCTCATCCAAGGTATCACCCAAATAAGCTCTCATCATCTACACACGATGTCACGGCTCGATCATCTTCACCTGTTTCATACACAAACATCACAACAAAACTTCATGTCAATTCCATATACATTACATTCCATTTATTTTAGTTATTCCTATTTTAGTTACATACCCATTACATACAGCATTCCCACAACACATCATATGCATTTACGTAACCAAAAAAAAGCAACAAAATCAATACTCAGACCCAATTCACAGTTCACCATGTGAATTTAGGATCAATTAGTAGGTTACCCTACGAATTCAGGTCTGATTCGTAGGTTGCCCTACGAATTCAGCTACATGGCCATTTTTAGACTCCATTTGACCTCACTCATGACAAACATATCACAAATACACAAAAACAAACTCATACAAGCACATTTAACATCCACAAAATCATACATTTAATCCATCATGTATTTCAAGACACACGTATTCACAATTCAAACAATATTCCAAAATACAATAACAATCACATTTTTGAATACCCATTTCACCCTTTCATTGTGAAAGTGTGAATGTATTCCAAAAATAGTACATACCTAGCTTCCAACAGCCATCCTCATACTCATCCACATACTCATCATGGCACACAATTCAAAAAATCAACAAATCATTCCAACACACAAAACAAAACACATTTTTAAACACCCATTCCCCCTTTACAGTGAAAAATCAAATAGTTTTCAAAATCGATACATCATTCATCACAAAATCATAATTAAATTTCATCACACTAACATCAATCAACAACCATTAATACACATCGCTAGATCATATAGAAATGTAAAAACAATCGTATTTCTAGATACCCATTTCCCACTTTTACGAAAAAAGTTTCATTCTTTCTCAAAAACAGTACACCATTTACACCCAACACGTAAAGTCAAAAAAATCATAGGTGTTTCCTGCCATACAATCAAACTCATGCAAATGATGGTCAAACCTAACATCTAATCACACATCTCGATACCCATTTGGTGTCTTTATCACTTTGTATCCATATTCTAATCACATCTCGAATACAAACACCACAAAACAAACAAACCTACCCTAAATCATTTCCAAGCAATCACGCAACTCAAAATTTCATGTCAATAAGTCTTTGGGTACTTACCGGTGGCTCCCTATGATGACTGCCAATATTGGTCTATCCCTCACCATATCTGTGTCTTCCCAAATTTTGCAAGCGCTTCGCATCTGAAAGCATGAGATTTCGGAAAATAAAGAAAACAGTGTTCAGATGTAATAAAGATAAAACCAGATTTATACGTGAAATGACATGGATACAATCAAATTAAAAGAACAGGAGCACAACCCCTTTTATTAATAAGATTCTAGCCCGGTTACAATAAATCTCTTTAATGCAATATTCTCAGTTACACCGGATGAACGGTGATCTCTTTCCGCATGCCCACATGATAAATGGGCGGGCTGTAGTGTTGCCGCCGCTTGATGTTTAATGATGATGAGTCCCTGCTTGCTGCTGTTCTTGCTGTAAAAGAAACAGTAAACGGTTAATAGCACCTGCGGTAAGAAGTCGAAACGTTTGTCTTTGTGAAACAACGAATAATGTATGCAAACATTTGATTAAATGCATACGTTAAATAACTCTACGTAACCTGCTACTTTTATAAAGAACAGAGAACAACAGGCATTCGAAATAACATGTATTCGCCAATATAAGACGTAAACTGTTATTTAACGCATTCGAATACAGCATACATTATAAAAACATGGACTGTTTTAACATGCATTCGAAATTAATCAAATAACGTATATAGGGATACCCAAACGGGCCACCCCGTAAAAGCTTAACTTCGGCACCAATCCACTGGGGATGGGCCCGAAATCTGGATAATCAGAGTTGTCGTCGAATTGATGGATTAAGGTAATCCAATGCCGGAATTGCAAGTTCAGATGAATACAGTCGGATATTCAGTTTAACAGCACTTCGTTACGTTTCCAGAAAAATACTTCGTCCTTTCTTACGTATCGAGCCGGTTTTATTTATAGAGGGTTCGGCCTCTGGGAACATTAATGTTCGAAACCCTAAATCCGTAAGGGCCGCTCAGATTTGATCCTTATCGGGCCATTATGGGACATGGCTCGCACTGACAGATCGCAGTTATGAGGCGTGGCCTCGGATCGGATATTTTTTTAAAACCGCTTGTCTCATTAATGTTCGCTGTAAAATCCGCCGTTTTACAGACCCGCGGGGTTTTCTTCGAGAAGGGACACGTAGAGGGTGCCACGTGGCGGTCGTTCCTTAGATAGTTGACTGCATGCTTTTGACTGGTGACGTGTCGGCTCGGGGCCCAAAGTGTCGCGATATCGCGACGCTTTGGGCCGGCTTTGCTCGGGGCCCAAAGTGTCGCGATATCGCGACGCTTTGGGCCGCTTTGGGTCGGGGCCCAAAGTGTCGCGATATCGCGACGCTTTGGGCCCGCTTGTCGGGCCCAAAGTGTCGCGATATCGCGACGCTTTGGGCCCGCGTGGGGCCCAAAGTGTCGCGATATCGCGACACTTTGGGCCGGGGGGCCCAAAGGCGCGATACGACACTTTGGGCCTGGCCAAAGTGTCGCGATATCGCGACACTTTGGGCCCGCTTGGTTTTTGACAAAAGGCCTGGCGTGGATAAAGGCTTTGAAGTTTGTTAAAGGCTCTAGAACGACCGACTTTGCTCTGCTCATTTTTCGATCTTCCGAACTGCTGTGCAAGTGGTTAAGACCACTATTTGACCTCTAAGGGCTGCCCTAAAAGCTGTGATATCAATGTGATCAATGTTTGTAATCACTTAATCGAAATGGTGCTGTTTTGGTGTCTACAGATGCCCCTTTTTGGGAAGCGCTACGGGTGACGCAATGCTGAGCAAAAATATACGACCAAAGCACTAATGATTAGGGTTTCTTGGTAACCTAACCAACTTTTAATGCCCCAAGTATGGAAAGGGCATGCATTCTTGAATCCTTGCTTCCGACGAGCTAAGGAATTTGATTTCAAGTGTTAACCTATTTTGGTGAGGTGTGACTTGAGCTTGGACATTGATCATCATGATTAGGCAAAGGGCGCAACCTTTTATCCACAAGGGAACCTTGTGTTCATGCTTCGGGAATGCCAAGTATTTGATCAATTTAATGATTGCTTGTTTACTGCCCCAAGCAGGAGCGTGATTGTCTTTGTCAATGATTCTTTGAATGCATGTCATTGCCTTGATTGGGTGTGTGCTTGTTGATTGGTGACTAAGTGTGACTACCCCCTCAAGCGACGAATCGATGAGGGAATGACCTTCGTGAGAAAAGCGACGAGTCGCTTGACCCAAGATGACTTAGGTTAGGGTGGCTTTAGATGTTTTTCCATTTGAGCACGTGCAATTTTCCCGACATTTGGACCTATTTTTGGTGGGTGTTAACCCTTTTGGTGATGCCATAATGGGGTGAAATCATCAAAAACCCGTCTTCCCGTGGAGCGGTCCAGCTATGATAGCCTTCTTAGGAAAGTAGGAGGATGAGAATTTGAGCCCCGACATCGATTTTCTATGCCAAGAGGTTGAGTGCAAGAGCACTCGTGTCCGGCAATGCTTATTGCTTCTTTTTGTGTTGCATTTTTGTGATGTTTTTGTTGTTTTGATTTTCTTTCTTTACGTATATGTCATGATTTTATGCACAATGATTGATGTTGATGGGTGCATGCTACTTGATATGGATGGATGCATATGGTATGATAATTACCAATGTTGTATGTTGATTTAGTTTGATGGATGCATGATGAATGCAAATGCATGTGATATGCAGAAATGAAATGGATGTATGGACTTGGTGAGAGTTGGTTATGGCACCATAGACTCGTTTAGAACTCCATTATTTTGCTATGTACAAATGTGGTGTTTCTTCTTTTTGTATTTTCTGATGGTATTGCAAGGATGAAAAGCAATGCAATTGGTTTAGCAATGTAGCAAAGGTTTTCTGAGACTTAGACAGCTTTAACTCACTAGCCATGATTGTACTTTATCTTACAAGACTTTTGAACAAGGTATGAATCGGACTTGTTTTTAACCAAGTTATTTCACATCCCTGTGTGTGCAATTGAGTTCATTTATGTGGTATTTGTCAGGATACCGCCAAAGCCAGATGGGCTTTCAACCGAACCTCGTACTGAGGATCACCTAATTAGCTCCACTAACTCCTTTGTTGTATGTAGTTAGATTAATCTGCGGTGTTCTCCAGGATACCATAAGCTAGCTCATCCACATGCAAACATTGATCTGTACACAAGTTAATGTGACAGATATATCGTCATGCGAGAAGTTTACCGCCAGTGACCGATAGGCTATCAACCAAACCGGTACTGAGGCTTGCCTCATGACCTGTCAGAATGCTGAGAGTTCCAGGGATTCAAGGTCAACTCCCTTCTTTTTTTCAATTGTATTGGGATACTTGCTCGTTATAGTGATAATAATCACTGTTTATTTTGATTTGTTTTTCTTTTCTCTTGAGCAAGGGATATGGAGTGACGATAATCACTATTCTTTGTGCTTTTTGAGATGTGCACTGTAGGGTGTCAAATTTTGAAGTTTTGACATTTTGCAAATTTTTGACGTTTTGCAACTTTGGGATTCTTAGGGAATTGGGTAGGGAGGACGCTTGTCCTTTTGCCAACTCTCAAGCATTCTTGGGGTCATTCGCACAGGGGGATGATCAAGATAACCGTTTCGCTTATGGTAACCTGGATTATTGGGTAGGTTTCATCCTTCGTTCACACAACTCGGGAATTTTTATGTGTTTTAATTTGTGTTGGGATGTTACGTAACAAGGTGTATTGCAAGTGCAACTCTACCTTCGTAAAATCTGTTTGACTTGATACATTTCATTGCTAAAGAGCAAAATGATGACCGAATCACAAAAAACTCTTGATACATTAAGAGACCACCGACTCGGTGTGGTAAAGTGCATGGTGTTTTGCTGTTTTTGTAAAATGGAACAAGTGTGGAACAAGATGGACTAGTAGAACCATGACAACCTATGGTGCCTTTGACCTATACGACCATGAATATACAATGTATGGATGCAATGCTTGGATGCAGCTATGTATTTTTGTATTTTTGATGGATTGATTTTGGTGAATATGAAGATGAATTGCGAGAAGAACTCTCTATTTGATGAATTTGAATATGCCTAGAAATGAGATGCAAATTTTTGTTGTTTTTGGTGATTTTTGTTGTTTTTGAATTTTCATGATTTTTGACCAAGTGATTGTGGAAATCCTTGGAGCGTTTTGGGATTGACCAAGCGATTGCAAGAATCCTTGGAGCCTTTGGGATTGACCAAGCGATTGCAAGAATCCTTGGGGCTTTTGGGGTGACCAAGCGATTGCGATAATCCTTGGAGCATTTTGGGGGATTGACCAAGCGATTGTGATAATCCTTGGAGCATTTTGGTTTGACCAAGCGATTGCAAGAATCCTTGGGGCTTTTGGGGTGACCAAGCGATTGCGATAATCCTTGGAGCATTTTGGGATTGACCAAGCGATTGCAAGAATCTGGGCTGGGTGACCAAGGAGCGAAACCTGGGCGGAAAGGAAACGGAGCAGGGGAAGGGGGGACCAAGCGATTGCGATAATCCTTGGAGCATTTTGGGGGATTGACCAAGCGATTGCAAGAATCCTTGGAGCCTTTTGGGATATGGCTCTCTTTAGATATGAAATGGTCGCAAATGACTCGATATTCAAGGGTTCTCGTTTCCTTGATACCATCAAGAGAAGCTAGCCGGTATGTCCCGGGTCCGATTTTGCTATCAATGACATACGGACCTAACCAATTTGCCGCAAACTTGTCCCTTAGGTGGGATGGCAAACCGGAATTTTGTTGATTTTCCTTCAAAACCAAATCACCAACGCGAAAGTCCCGAAGGTGAACTTTCATGTTGTAAGCTTTCTTAAGTCGCTCTTGATAAATGCGTAAATGCTCGAGAGCATTAACGCGTCGTTCGTCAAGCAACGTAAGCTGGTCTAACCGGGCCTGCCGCGCGGAATCATCATCTATGAACTCATGCATTGATATGCGCAGGGAAGGAATCTCCAACTCTAGAGGCATGACTGCCTCGGAGCCATACACGAGCGAAAACGGAGTGGCCCTAGTGGGCGTCCGAATGCTAGTGCGATAGGCCCATAGGGCAAGTGGGATTTGAATGTGCCAATCCTTATGACTGTCTGCGACGGTCTTTTTAAGGATGGCAACTAGCATTTTGTTTGACGCCTCTGCTTGTCCATTCGCCTGTGGATAATAAGGTGTTGAAAAGTTGTGCTGAATCTTGTACTTTGTGGTCAAAGCACGCACGTCTTTGTTCTTGAAAGGTGTCCCATTATCCGAGACTATTTTGGATGGAATACCAAAACGACATATGATGTTATGCAAAATGAACTCCACAATGCGGGGTCCTGTCGTAGAGGTAAGCGGAATTGCTTCCACCCACTTGGTGAAGTACTCTGTGGCCGTTATGATAAACGTGTGACGGCCTGACGACGCAGGGGAGATCTTTCCAATGAGATCAAAGCCCCATTGCGAAAATGGCCAAGCAGCACTGGACTGTCTCGCAAGGCCTGAGAAGGTACGTGCATTAGATTGGCATGATGTTGACACTTCACGCACTTCTTGACATAGGTGCAACAATCTCGCTCTAAATATGGCCAATAATAGCCCATGCGAAGAATGCGCTTTGCGATGGCCATTCCACCGAAGTGGCCACCACATGTACCATCGTGCGCTTGGGCGATCGCCCAAGTGGACTCTTGTCGGTCCAAGCAACGAAGGAGGATTCCTTCATAGCCGCGACGATACAAGATGTCTCCTATCAAGACATACTTAGCCGCTTCGCTTGAGTGCTCGTTTTGCGGCATGAGTCAAATCAAGTGGGAGACTACCTAACTTGAGGTAGTCTCGAATGGGTAAATACCAGTCCCGTTGATCAGAAACCTCGATAGTATGAACAACCAATCCCTCCTGAAGTTCATCCCTAGCAAATGCTGAATGGGATAGAACCTGCAAGAATAGTATTGTGTTGCTATTAATGGGAGTAGGGGAGAACAAGGACCCCCAGTTGGCATGTTTCAGACGATCTCGGATTCGAGAGAACCTATCCGAGGATGGTTCAATTTGTATCATGTGGATTCCTGGCGTCGAGTCTAAGCTTGCACGCTCCATCGCGGATTGCGATAAGGTTTTGACTTGAATGGTTGTCATATCACCAAAAAGGTCCTACGGAATTAATGACCCCAAGGAGGCCATTGTATCCGCAAAACGGTTTGATGATCGAGGGAGTGCCTCGATGTCATACCACTCAAGTTTTACCAGGAATTTGTCCACAAGGGCTTTATAAGCCTTCGTAACTGGGCATTTGCATTGATATACCCCTTTGACTTGATTGACTATTAACAGCTGAATCACCAAAGATGTTCAGTCTTTTGATGTTCATGGCGATTGTCGTCCGAAGACCTAGGAGCAAGGCTTCATACTCGCGTTGTTGTTGGTGCACGGGAAGTTTAATTTAAATGACAGGGGCATTGGAGCACCCTGCGGTGTGAAGAATACAATTCCCGCACCACCACCTTGCTCACACTTAGAACCATCGAAGAATAGGGTTATGTCGGCCTGTGACTCAGGCTCATCGGAATCTGGCGATTCTGAGACATGAAAGACCCCATCATCGGGTAGTTCTATGACCAGAGGCTGATTGTCTTCAAGAGGAGCCTCTGCTAGTTGATCGGCTATGACTTGTCCTTTGATAGATTTTTGTCCAATAAACTCTATGTCAAATTCCGTCAACAACATGATCCATTTCGCCGTGCGACTACTATGATAAGTACGACTCATCATGTATCGCAATGGATTCTCCTTAGACACAACATACGTAGTGTTGCTCAGCATGTAGTGGCGTAGCTTTTTGGTAGCAAACACCACCGCCAAGCAAAGTTTCTCAACGTATGCATAGTTAAGTTCGTAACTGACCGTAGTGCGGCTAAGATAGTATGTAGCCTCGTTCCTTGTGAAGTTCATTCTTCTGGGCTAGCATGGCGCCCGATGCCACCTCGCAGCCGAGATGTATAAGTAGAACGGCACTCCCGGCCTAGGTGGTGCCAATACCGGCGGCGAAGCCAAGTATTGTTTGATCTCGTCAAAGGCCGATCGGCACTCGTCATCCCAATGAAATGTAACCCCCTTGTGCAATAATTTGTTCATGGGTCGGCACTTGTCGGATAATTGCGCTATGAAGCGTTTAATCGACGCGACCTTTCCCTCGCAGACTCTCGAGCCGCTTGATTGTGGTTGGGGGAACCATTTCAAGGATTGCCTTGACTTTCTTTGGGTCCACCTCGATTCCTCGTTTTGAGACTATGAAACCCAAGAGTTTTCCAGATGTGACGCCAAAGACGCACTTCTTGGGGTTTAGTCTGACTTTATGCTCCATGAGGCGATCGAGGATCTTGCTTAAGTCAACGATATGATTTGAGCGCAAGAGAGACTTGGCTAATAAATCATCCATGTAATCTTCCAAAGTTTTGTGCATGTAATCGTGGAAGATATACGTCATGGCACGTTGGTAGGTGGCACCAAGATTTTTAAGGCCAAAAGGCATGACCTTATAACAAAATGTCCCCCAAGGCGTTGTGAATGCCGTTTTGAGTTGATCCTCAGGATTGATACGAATTTGATTGTATCCCGAGAAACCATCCATTAGGGAGAGCATTTCATGACCTGTTGTAGCGTCTACCAACGCATCGATGCTCGGGAAGGGGAAATCATCCTTAGGACTCGCTTTGTTTAAGTCTCAAAAATCGGTGCATATGCGAATCCTCCCGTCGGGCTTCTTGACGGGAACCATGTTGGACAACCATGGCGGATAATCCACGCAGATGACAAATTGTGCGTCCAACAGATTTTGTAATTCATCTTTGACCATCAAGGCCACTGTTGGGTGCATCTTACGTAGTTTTTGCTTTACAGGCTTGATTGTCGGATCAAGCGTTAAATTATGCGTGACTAGTCGCGGGTCTAGTCCTGGCATATCCTTGTACGACCATGCAAAAACTTCCTTCTTCTCTTTGAGAAGGGCAATGTAATCGGCTTGCTCTTCGGGGGAAAGACTTACCCCCAGCTTGAGAATCTATGGATTCATTGGATCTGTGCCGATGTCTACGTCAGTCGTCTCCTCGATTGACATGTGGGATCCGTCCTCCAACTGATGTGGAGTCGGGATCAAATGGATATCATTAGCTGAATTTAGATCTATGTTTGGAACCTCAGGTTCCTCTTCAGCTTGAAAAATATCCTGAGTTGTCCTTGGGGTAAAATGAGGCATTTCACCGAAAGGCCAGTACTCGTTGGTGATAGGGGTGAATTGACGCGATCCCAGTCGATGGCATCTATGTCGAGATGCAATGACCGTGCTGGATCGGCCGGATTGCGGATGGGTGCGGTCAAATCAATGGAGATCATGTGGATGGAATGAATTTGGTCTCCATTACCGCGGGTATGATAACTTGATTTTTCTAGATATTCCCTATACTCTGGATCTGGCTCTATGGGAACGGGCACGAACGGATCGGCCCTATGTGCCAAATGGAGGACAGGGTCTTCCCTCGGCACTGTTGTTATGATAGGGTCTCGAGGTGGACGGTGCTCATCGTGAATGTGGAGCCATGGATCCAAGATCGGGTCCCACCCCGCCGGGTCGACCCACCATTCATGCCCTAATCGTATGCCCATCTCGTCCCATTAGATCTTCATGAGTTAAAGCATGATAATGTCATCGCGCATGTCCGAGATAGTCCATCTCAGTCTCATCTTCTGAGTCACTTTCGGAGATTCAAAAATGTTCATTCTCTTCGACGACTATTGCTGGCGATGTTGAGGACTCTCCTTGCTCCAATAAGTTAATCTGGTCCCATCGCGGTTGTTCCACTTTTGGTGGAGGGACCTGACTCTCTTGACATTGTGCGGACTCAACTGGAATCTCTAAGGGGAACAACTTTGAAAAGATGTCCGGACACCATTGATATTCTTTTTGGGGATGGGTATCCGAACTTTCGCCTCTCTCTAGCAAAGGAGAGGGATTACCGTTGTTACCAAGGGTGTTTGGTGACCATGGGAGGTAATCTCCCAATGTAAATTCTGTTTTTGGGTTGGCATAGAGATCTAGTGCCAATCCCCCCTTGTTGCCTATTTCTAGGTCTTGCATATTTTCAACCAAGATGTCCAAGGGCAGGGGGTGGTTGAACCCTACTCCTGACTTGTCATATGGCATCTGATATCTTGGTTGGCAAGGGAGACGCATCCCTTGCTCATATCTCGCCTAGCTCCGTATCCATGCCAATGGCATTGGCCGAGATATTTGAGGGCAAATTGTGGGTTTGACATATAATTGATGTTTTCAACAAAAGGTTCTTCGTCTCGCTTCCTTTTGCCGACATGGTTCAAGACCATGATCAAGGCCCCCATACACAAAATTTGTCTCGGTTGGGTGGGTGACCTAGGGGAACAACTGTTCCTATGGGAAGGCGAGGTCTTCCCATATCCCGGACCGACTCTAATGCGGGCGTTGCCACAACATTCTGCACTATGTACTCCCCAGTGCCTGTACTAGCCATTTTAACAATGATTGTTGATGCTTCGGAGGGAGGGAACGGGAGTCCTTCCTGAGTCCATTCCATGTTTGGTAGGTTTGGGGTCTCAGCTTCCGTTGTGCTGGATATTTCCTCTGTTGATACCGTTGATATTGTGGGCAACCCCTCTTCTAAGGGCCGAGCCTCTTCCATGATTTGTTTTCCCTTGTCCTTCTGTGTAGCCATGACAGGTGGCGTTGATGATGAAGGAGCAGATGATGAAGTCTCACCTGGCTGGGGTTTTGGTGATTCGGTCATCAGTGGTGCTTGCGGTATTGGACCCTGTTTAGATGGATTTAATTGGAAATCCAAATGCGTTGAAGGGAGGGTCGACTGAGGCATTAGTTGTACCGCATTGCAATACTTGAAGGGTTCCAAGTCCATTGGGACTACGTGTATTTCACCTTCAAAAGCATACTTTAAGCACTGGTGAGCGATGGAAGGGACACATTTCATGTCTCGAATCCAAGGCCGCCCTAGCAAGATATTGTAGGCCATCTCGCCTTCCAACACATGGCACAATGTTGGTGTTGTCTTTTGTCCTACCCGGACAGTAGAACAACCGTGCCGACCGTCGAGCATATTGCATCATTGAAAGCTCGCAGTGTGTACGTGGAGGCCGTGATATGAGAGGTCGGCGCCTTCAAATGTTTCAGGGGCTGCAGTGGTAATAATATTACTGGACAAGCCAGTATCTACCAACACTCTCTTATACGGGATCCCGTTGATCAGCGCAACAACATGTAGGGGTGGATCAGCCACGTCATTCGATATTGCTTTGACTTCATCCTCTCTGAAGGTGATGACCGGCTCAATACATCGTTTTACGTGTCCCACGAAGTTGTTGAAAGAATTTGCTTCTTGGGGCTGTAATTCGATGGTTTTTAAAATGTCCATAAGAGCTTCTCTATGAGGTGTTGATTGTTGAATAAGCTCGTAAATGGACAGCTCTAGCCGATGTGGTCCACAAACTCTACGTGAGTTTGGACCATATCGTGATTTCTGGTCTAGGCGGAGGTGACCGTATAGGGTGTTGTTGAGGCTGTGACGTTGTCGGAACTTCCTTTGTGGCTGCCGTAGGGGCAACTGCTGAGTATTTTTTATTCCGCGTCACTATGCTAATCATTCCCACAAATCCTTGCATGGGAAGATTCTGGCGTACTTCATTAACTTGGAGAGGTTTTGCCTGTGTCTCGTGAGCATGCAAGGGGTCCTTGAATACCCCCATTTGTTGGTTGTTTGGCGCTATGGGGTTGTCCACGGCCAACGTTTTATTTTCGATTAAATCTTGGATTAGACCTTTGAACTTCCAACATCCATTCAAATCGTGTCCCCTTCGCCTATGAAATCTACAGTATAGTTCCTCTCTATATCCCTTAGGTTTAGGAGCGTTAGGGTCTATAGTCGGGATCTCTGGAAGGGTTACTAAATTTGCCGCCGACAAGCGGTCAAATAAGGAGTCCCTAGACTCCGTGTAGGGGGTGAATTGTCGCTTAGGGCGACGCCGCCGATTCTCGCTCCTCGTTTCTTGTTATCTTTCTCATAACTAGGAGGCACTCGCTCGGTAATTGGCCTTTTGAGGCTGCGTGTCTTGCATCGACTTGGGAACATTGATTGCAACTTGATTAACCGCCGCGGGTTGTGATTGCGTATTCCCGATCTTAGTGGTTTTATTCCACTCTTTCTTCTTAGGCTTGGCAATTGCGCCTTCGCCTATTTTAATCTCTTCTATGACTCGGCTTGCGCCAAGGCTTCTTCTAAGTCGTCGTATTGTCGTAGCAAAGAATAGCCCGTAGATTGATTTTAAGCAACTCCGTGCGAACATCCGAGTGAGATCGGACATAGGGGGACTGGTAGGGTAGCCTCGGAAAGCAAAGCCCTCCATCGGTTCCCGTATGCCGCTATTGTTTCCTCCTCATACTGCCTGAGGCTGGCCAAATCACTTAGTGATGCCTTCTTCCTTGTGTTGAAAGCAAAGCGTTCAAGAAATGCATCCACTAGTTGATCTAAGTTGTTGATACTGTGTTTGGGCAATTGTGTAAACCAATCCGAGGCAGGGCCCGCGAATGTGGTTATGAAAGTTCTAAGCAATAATGCATCATTGTCTTGGATGCCGAAGCATTGACTCAAGAACCTCGTGACATGTTCTTGTGCGTCCTCCTCCCCTTTAAAGACCCGCCAATTGTGGCAACTTGAAATGTTCAGTGGTAAAGAGGTATGGGTACTGAGGGATGCACCGGATGACTGCGGAGTTGACGTAGTGTGGGCTTTTGATGCCCATAAGCTTTTATCTCCACAGACTCCAAACGCTCTAATAGCGCTTTGTATGCATCGGAAGATTTTATTTCTTCTTCTTTGGTTTGCTCCCGTTGTGGGTCAAGGGAGACTGGAGGCCTATGGGGAGGTGGCCGATTGGCAGCCCTCCCGCCTTGATGGGGCGTGTCGACCCATTCTATTTCTGGTTCATACTCCTCATAAAACTCTTGAGGAGTCTCTGGGCGAGCCCTATAACCTTGATCGAGTCCCCGCTGAGGGTACCCATCATTGTTCCGGGGAGTGGCCTCCCTTTCGGGTCGATAAGGTCTCGGAGGCAAAGCTTGACGAGGTCGCGGAGACCTGTCCTGCCCCAACGGGTTGTGCCTCTCATACTGTTGTGCTCTTTGGATGCGAGGGGTTGGCCCCCTCTCAGGTATTTCATAGCGTAACTCATCCGCTTCGCGTTGCATGCACTCTCTATCCAAGCGGTGTCGATACTCTATTTCCTGATGACTTTGTTTAAGCCGCATGATCTGGGCTTGACGAGCGGCATGTCCGGCGACTGCCGGTCAACTGGGTCTGCCCTCTTTTGTTGAGGAGGCTTGAATGTTTTGCCCATGTGTTTGCCTCGATCTTGATGGTCGAGAATTTCAATGGGTTGCTTCCCTTTGTCGGGGTAAGCGACATTTGTTTGAGGTTCTGGCCTCGATGTGTGATTATGATATCTAGGCAGGTGCATAAACACAAGGTTCCCGCACTGTTTGTTGTTCTCGAGGAATGTGATGATCTTCCTCGTACTCCATTTTATGGGTGTGAGAGAGGCGGGCGGAGTTAGCTAGCCCTGTGTAAAGAGCCCCGCGCTCCGGATGTTGTTTTTCTCGTTCCGATGGGAGGTAAATAAGGGACGCCATATCCACGTTGCCCCTCCAAATGGACAGTATGCCTCTCTAGCGCTTCATCGCGTTGTGGCCATTCAAACCTAGCCTCAAGAGGCAGTTGTCTACTTATATTGAGATCTGCATGTGAACCATCTTCCCGAAAGGGGGTGTGTTGAACGGGTGTATTCCAATGAGGAGGTTCCCAATAGTTCCTTCTTGAAGTGGCCTGATGTGGACTTTGTTGTAGGCCAGACTGCCAAGATGGTTTGGCTAGGTCCTCGGGGCTAAAGCGAAGGCGACTAGCGCCCTCTCTTTGTGTACCTTCCATAGCGTCTGCCCTTGATTGGGCTTGGCTACGAGTGTACACCATTGTGATGTGTCGCTACTATCTAAGCAGATTTTATCTCGTTTATGATGATTTGTCTTTTTGTGCACACCAAGCAGAAATGAACACACACATACGCAAAACCGTGATTATCTCTTTTAAGGATTGATAGTGTGTCCTAAACTGGTTTAGTGCATTTTGATGTTTTGTTTTGTTTTTGCAATTTTGGAAGAACGTTTAAATGCATAATGTTGGCTCATATGACTCCCATAAATGGTCGCCCCTTCAATATACCATTGCCGGACCGATATACCAACCTCTCTATATACCCGCCCTTACGTGAGGGAGACTATAGGTACGTGAGAGCAGATGGTACGTGGAACATAGGCGGTACGGAAGGGGAATCGCTCTGTTTATGACACCTACCATAGAAGACTTATCCTCGCGTGCATGGGAATCACCCCAACAACACTCGGTCAGCTTTCGTCAGGATTTACGTCTAGCAACAGTCGCGATCGAGGTAATGGATGCAATATCTCAAGCCAAAGTGATAATGGAATCCACCTTTGGTCTTGCTCAAGGGTTGGGGTTTTACGACCAACGCCTTGGTTTAAAGTACCACGTGGTGTGTGGGATTCATTTTACTTTGCAAATTTGAAACAAGCAACCGAAAAAGAAATCTTTCCCTATGCCAGACAGATAATACTAACTGAAAACAAGTAAAAATTGCAAAGAAATTTTCTACCTTTCTTTAAAAAAATTTTTTTTTTTTTTTATTAATTTACGCAGATAACTACATAATTAAATAAAGCAAGAAAAATCTTTAAGAAAAATTTCTCTACCTTATTGTAATAATTAAAAGAAATTAAAATGTCAGTAAACGAAATGACCCGAAACTTCGCAACAGAAAATGATATGGACGGCTAGAATCGTTACCTCCTTTCTGCCCGAAATTGCTGTTTCTGACCTCCGTTAAAAAGAAGTACCTGTTAAGCACAAGACACAACAAGTTTAATTAACTTCGTGATTTTTAAAAATATGGGAACCGGTCCCACCGTGATCGCCACTGAAAGCATGAGATTTCGAAATAAAAACAGTGTTCAGATGTAATAAAGATAAAACCAGATTTATACGTGAAATGACATGGATACAATCAAATTAAAAAAAATAGGAGCATAGCCCCTTTTATTAATAAGATTCTAGCTCGGTTACAATAAATCTCTTTAATGCAATATTCTCAGTTACACCGGATGAACGGTGATCTCTTTCCGCATGCCCACATGATAAATGGGCGGGCTGTAGTGTTGCCGCCGCTTGATGTTTAATGATGATGAGTCCTTGCTTGCTGTTGTTCTTGTCGTAAAAGAAACAGTAAACGGTTAATAGCACCTGCGGTAAGAAGTCGGAACGTTTGTCTTTGTGAAACAACGAATAATGTATGCAAACATTTGATTAAATGCATACGTTAAATAACTCTACGTAACCTGCTACTTTTATAAAGAACAGAGAACAACAGGCATTCGAAATAACATGTATTCGCCAATATAAGACGTAAACTGTTATTTAACGCATTCGAATACAACATACATTATAAAAACATGGACTATTTTAACATGCATTCGAAATTAATCAAATAACGTATATAGGGATACCCAAACGGGCCACCCCGTAAAAGCTTAACTTCGGCACCAATCCACTGGGGATGGGCCCGAAATCTGGATAATCAGAGTTGTCGTCGAATTGATGGATTAAGGTAATCCAATGCCGGAATTGCAAGTTCAGATGAATACAGTCGGATATTCAGTTTAACAAAGCACTTCGTTACGTTTTTAGAAAAATACTTCGTCCTTTCTTACGTATCGAGCCGGTTTTATTTATAGAGGGTTCGGCCTCCGGGAACATTAATGTTCGAAACCCTAAATCCGTAAGGGCCGCTCGAATTTGATCCTTATCGGGCCATTATGGGACATGGCTCGCACTGACAGATCGCAGTTATGAGGCGTGGCCTCGGATCGGATATTTTTTTTAAAACCGCTTGTCTCATTAATGTTCGCCGTAAAATCCGCCGTTTTACAGACCCACGGGGTTTTCTTCGAGAAGGGACACGTAGAGGGTGCCACGTGGCGGTCGTTCCTTAGATAGTTGACTGCATGCTTTTGACTGGTGACGTGTCGGCTTGGGGCCCAAAGTGTCGCGATATCGCGATGCTTTGGGCCGGCTTTGGCTCGGGGCCCAAAGTGTCGCGATATCGCGACGCTTTGGGCTCGCTTGGGGTGGGGGCCCAAAGTGTCGCGATATCGCGACGCTTTGGGCCCGCTTGGGGTCGGGTCGCAACGCTTTGGGCCCGCTTAGGGGCCCAAAGTGTCGCGATATCGCGACACTTTGGGCCCGCTTGGTTTTTGACAAAAGGCTTGGCGTGGATAAAGGCTTTGAAGTTTGTTAAAGGCTCTAGAATGACCGACTTTGCTCTGCTCATTTTTCGATCTTCCGAACTGCTGTGCAAGTGGTTAAGACCACTATTTGACCTCTAAGGGCTGCCCTAAAAGCTGTGATATCAATGTGATCAATGTTTGTAATCACTTAATCGAAATGGTGCTGTTTTGGTGTCTACAGCATCAAAAACTATCACTCGCTCCTCACTCTCTAACTCACATGCCATGCAAAATGACTTCACACGCGTACCAAAAAGGCTTTAGATGCCTTAAAACCCAAATTCGTAGGTCACCATGTGAATTCAAGTTCAATTCATAAGCCACCATGCGAATTCAAGTTCAATTTGCAGGTCACCATGCGAATTACACCTCCATACACCAAATGCACATGTTTTTCAATCCAACAATTATTCCCTTCCTTCTTCTTCCTGTCTACCAAATTTTCCCTTCCTTTTGCCATCCCTTTCCTCTATCAATCGAATCATCACCATCATCACCTTATTTCATTTATCTCATTGTTTATTCCTAATTTGAGAGGTATTCATATACAAATCTTCTTTGCATGCAACCAAACAATCAAACATCCAATCATGGATATCACATCTGTCTACAAAAATTTTTGCTGAATATTATCTCAAGATAAACCCCATCCCAAATCAAACATTTTTTAAGTCATGAGAGCCATACACAATATCAGAGATGTATTGCTTTCATTCTATATATCGGCCCTGACAACATACTAAATTTTATTCTTGATTCATCCATGCCACTCAGCTCAAATGGTTTGGCATGTTCACCATGCACTTATCAATCAATTAGAAGCAAAAATTTGAATAGGTATTTGTTCTATTCATGTTTGGACCATCTTGCATTGGTCGTAAAAAGAAAAGTAGTCATAAGTTGCCCTCACAAAAATCTAAGTACGGTATTGTAAATATTGTACTAAATTGGTTAAATCATCAGTTTCACCATCATACTCCATCTACATCCATCCATCCGCATCTCATCATTCACATTCGCCCATTCTTCTCTTCTTTTACTTTCTCTCTACTTCTCTTGGTTCTTGATCAATATTGTATAATCAAGCTTCGAGCAGCTACATACCTTTGATAAAATTCCATTCTCATCTTTCCCTTCTTATCTCTACCTCTCCCGATTCTTGATCAATGTTGTATGGTCATGCTTCAAGCGGCTACATATCTTTGATTAGGATCTTATCCCTCGTCTGGACTTTATATCAATGTTGTATGGTCACGCTTCGAGTGGCTACATACCTTTGATTGGATTCCATTCTTCCCCTCTTCATCTTCTCCCTTCTTCTCTTGGCTATCAATCAATTTTGTATGGTCACGCTTCGAGAGTCTACATACCTTTGATTGGATTCCATTCTTCCCCTCTTCATCTTCTCCCTTCTTCTCTTGGCTATCAATCAATGTTGTATGGTCATGCTTTGAGCGACTACATACCTTTGATTAGATTTCATTCTTCCCCTCTTCATCTTCTCCCTTCTTCTCTTGGCTATAAATCAATGTTGTATGGTCATGCTTAGAGCGGCTACATACCTTTGATTTGATCCCATTATTCCCGTTCCCTTTATTTCTCATTTCATGAACACCTCATCTCTTTCTTCCATCACATTATTTTTGTACTAAACTGTGTTCCATATAACATAGTACAAAATGGGTAAATGTAGACACTTAAAAGTTGCACATGCTCATCCTTATATACTTTCAAATCTCCATAGATACTTGTAGGTTTGCATAGACCATCGTAGGTCGATGTAGTCATTTGTAGGCTACCTTAGTAATCCATAGGCTCCAAACCTATAAAACTAGGTAGAACAGACCCCAAATACCATATATTCACTAGGAATCCATCTACTAGCTCCCTAAGGCCACTTAAGCCCTTTCCTACACCTAATTAGAACCCCATGGGACCATTTCCCACTAAAAATCCTAATTAGGCTAATTAAGATTCTAATTTGCAAGTGACTTTCACTAAACATGCACTTCATCATTAATAAAAGGTTAATTAGGGTTAATGGTATAATTATCCCGAAGCACACCCTCACACACCATGAGTTAGAATATTTCTAGAAACCCTAACTAATACCCAACCTAACCTAGGACTTAGCCAACCCTAGCTAACCCTAAGCCTTCCTCACACGTGTGAGGATGAGATATTCTTTTAGGGCATGTGGGCTTGACATGTCCCCAAAACCCTAACATAACCTCACTAGGAATTGACTCTAGAGTTTGGTTTATCTAACCACCATCCTGACCTTGGCCTTTCCTATAAATAAAGGGTTCCTCCCCTCATTTTAGGTCTCTCCCCTTTCAGTCAACTTTCCAAAAATCTGCAAAAATCATACCAAAACTGCATCTACAACTTTGTACCATGCAAACAACTTAACATAACTTCTAGAGCCCATCCAGACAGAGGATCTCCAGCAGAGGCTACTTAGAGACCAATTCGCCCCCCACCCTGTGAATCTAGGTTCAAATTCATAGGTTGCCCTATGAATTGACCATACAGTAGGTCCACATCAGCAAGTTTAATAGGTATCCTTTATTTCATATTTTTACAGTGTTTTGTGCAATTTTTATCATCTTTTAATACAATTTTCTTTATGTCAAATTTGTCTTCTATAATCATGGGGCTTGACTGAGGCAGGCCCCAAAATGAACTAACGATCTTTTTTAGGCCCCAAAAGGTGTAGAAGAACACATACCAGCAGACTACCGATGGCCCTCGTACATAGAATCCCACCTTCACTTAGGAGTTCTAAAATACATCATCAGGATGTTGCATGTTAATGAAGAAATTAGGGAGATCCATTTTGTAACCTAAAAGCGTTCTTTCATGAATGTAAATCAGCATTCTGAGCAATCTATGTTTTATATAATTTGTTTGATAAAATTAACGTCTTCTGGTCACTTCATCTACATACAAAAAATATATAATAAGAGAAAAAAATAACATCAAACAACAACAAAGAGCAACATCCAAACATCGTAGAATGCTTGTCTTGCCCTCTTGTTCTTTCTTTCCTCTTTGTTTACCTCCTTTGTTCTCTATTTTCTCTTCACCAAAATCATACCTCGTTCTTCTAGGATATGATTTCATATTTTCTCTTCTTCTCCCATAATCACACCTCATACTTATAGGGCATAATTTAATGAAATTGTGCCTTGCATTTTCGAAGCATGATTTCAGTCACTGTGATGATCCAGTCGAAATCGCGATCGACCCCCAAAATCGTATTGAGGTCACGTGCGATGACTTATTTTGAACAAAAATAAATGACAAAAAGCACTAAAATTATAGGCTAGCCTAGTCTAGAAGAAGGATTTTAGTCCTTATCTGTGATCGCTTTGTCATTGCACCAGCCTTACCTCTCACAATAGCCGAAAAATGTATGGGTAGCACCATTTGTCTCTTTTCTCCAGAGCTCTTCTTCTCCTCTTGGCATAGTGAAAATAAATTAGGGTTTTTACCCCTTTTTATTTTTATTCTCCTTTTTTCTTTTTCTCCCCTTTTTGACACCTTTTTTTTGTTGTTGTTGTCCTATTTTATTCTGACTCAACCATTTTGATTTTCCTTGGAAATTTGGTATTCCTTCCAAAACTCGAGGGGGTACCCTAGCCTGAGAGGCATTAATGTCCCTAATACCTCGTTTTGCATGAAAAATATTCAAGTGTTCAAAATGACACCATTTTTGTGCCACCCCTTTCTTCTAAACCAACTACCATTTTTTTGTGTTTGTCTTCCCTCGGTCATAGGTGTCTACATCTTTCTTTGATGCATTTATTAGGCCATAAATGCATAAAAGAGGGAAAAATATAGACACAAAAAATTGACCCACCCAAGTGAGTTAATCTTCCTAAAACCCTTGGGAGGACCCTCAAACTTGTCTAAACATAAGTTTAAGTCTTTCCTCCCCTCTCCCTTACTTTTTTTCTAATTTTATCAAAATCATGGTTGACCCTTATGGGGCACAATTTCAACAAATTACAGTTTTCTCATAGAAAATCCTACTTTCTTGGGCCAACTCTCAAGACATCGATCCTCCCTTGGTTTTCCTACTCTTTTTCCCTTCAAACCTCTTATAAATAGAGGGTTCATATCCCCTTTTCTCCTAGTAGTTGTCTAAGAAGTTCTAAGATGTAATTTTGAGAAGTATGATTTCAAGTGCTCTTTGTTTTGGCAAGCAAGTCTTCTAACAAGATCAATTGTTCTTTGGTGTTCTATTATTGCTCTATTGCTAATTTGTTGCTCTTGATGGACAAGTGTAGGACCATTTTGTAGAGGACTTCATTATTTTGTCTATTTTTTGCTACCACCAGGTTTATTTTTCCATTATATTATTTCTAAAAATTGTTTACTTTGCATTTTGTATTTGAAATT
This sequence comes from Wollemia nobilis, assembly GCA_028583015.1. Taxonomy (NCBI): domain Eukaryota; kingdom Viridiplantae; phylum Streptophyta; class Pinopsida; order Araucariales; family Araucariaceae; genus Wollemia; species Wollemia nobilis. The sequence continues at coordinate 5,115,170 of JAQPPZ010002458.1, forward strand.
TTCACCTATTCATCATTTTGCTCTTTTATCCTAAAATCGCAATCACCTCTTACAAGACACAATTTTTGTAGAGACCGAAATCATGATTGCCCCTTACAGGGCATGATTTTGGCTATGCTAGGTTTGGGGGTAAGGTTTCTCTCCCAAACCCTCATTTTTTGCTTGCATGCTTCATATAGGTCATAATAGTATTGTTTGCACTTTGTTTTTCTCACTATTTTATTTCATTGTATCTTGCCTTGTTCATTTCCAAAAAGGTCAACAATCACTTTTGCTTTTGAATGGTTAGCTAAAAGGACCAAGGGGGCTTGACTGCTTCACCTCCAAGTTTAGTCTTACAGTGGCCTAAGTAGGCCCCCAAATGCTGATCAAATTTTCTAGGGTTTTTGTGAAATTGTTTTATAGGTTTTGAAGTTGTTTGTACATTTTGGATGCAAGTAAAATCTGAGGTCAATCGTCGGATCAGATAAGTGCTCTAAGTTAATCTCATAGGTTGTTTTTTGTTTGCTTTTCACTTAATTTTTTTCAAAACCTAGGTCTTAAATAAAAGAGAAAATATTTTGATCATATTCTAGGCATTTGAAGAATAAAGGCATATAGTTTGCATTCTAAGGTTAATTATGTTTGTGCATTCTCTTTAAAACCCTTGCTCAAAAGAAAAGGTTTATTTTATTGCAAGTTAGGGTTTAGTCATCATTCAAAATTGAGAATCATTCTAGGGTTAGTCCTTGATTGATTGCATTGATTGTTTGTCATGCATTTTCCTTTCATTTCTTAGCTTAGACTGTAGAGAGGCAAAATATAGGTGATTGCTCTAATATACATCAAACATCTCCACCCTAGACTTGGAACGAGTCCTAAAACCATTCCTGGTGAACCCTTCGATCCCCAAACCCTTAAGTGTGTTGAGCAAAGTGCAGCAACAGGATTGTCATTGTTATCAACACAATCAGCTAGATCATTTGATTCAATGGTCAGGAAGCTCAAATGCTTAGAAGTTATTCAGATGCAGTGGACAAGAAGTTTAGAAGTCATTCAGAGTATGTACAGTGTGTTTCCCAGAAGACCTAAGTGGCCCATGTGCAAAGAATCAAAGAAAAATACAAGTAAGAAAAGTGTCACGATATCACGACATATTCAAGAAGCAGAAAAAGTGTCGCGTTTTCGCAACATATCGAAGGAGAGAGAAAATGCTGGCAAAAATGTCATGATTTCGTGACATATCGAAGGAGAGAGAAAATGCTAGCAAAAATGTCGTGATTTCGTGACATATCGAAGGAGAGAAAAAATGCTGGCAAAACTGTCGTGATTTCGCGACATGTTGGAAGAGAAGAAGGCAAGTTGAAAAACTGTCGCGATTTCGCAACAAGTTCGAAGTAGAGGCACAAGCAGGTAAAACTGTCGTGATTTTGTGACATGTTGGAAGAGAAGAAGGCAAGTTGAAAAACTATCATGATTTTGCGACATGTTCGAAGAAGAAGCACATGCAGGGAAAACTGTCACGATTTCGTGACATGTTCAAAGAGAAGACGCATGTAGGGAAAACTATCGCGATTTCACGACATGTTTGAAGAAGAAGCGCATGTAGGGAAAATAGTCATGATTTCACGACGTACTGTAGAAGAGAGAGTCCAAAGTGAGAACTGTCATGATTTCACGACAAGTTTGAGGAGAGAGAAAGTAAAATGGAAAGTGTTGTGATTTCATGACATGCTACAGAAGAAAGAGTTCAAAGTGAGAACTGTCGTGATTTTGTGACATGCAGCAAAGAAAAGAGTTTGAAGTGAGAAAGTGTTGCGATATCGTGACAGTTTGCAAAAAAGACTATACAAACGAAAAAGTGTCGTGATTTCATGACAGGTTCGAAGGGAAAGCACCAAGGAGAAAAAGTGTCGCGATATCGTGACATGTCGGGTTTTTGCGACCCGAAGGGAAGAAAAGCGCCAAGGAGAAAAAGTGTTGCGATTTAGTGACATGTCGGGTTTTTGTGACCTAAAAAGGAGATAGAGTGCTCAAAGGCAAAAATGTCACGATTTCATGACATGTTTCATTTTCGTGAGCGAAAGGCAGAGAAAGGCATAAGGCAGCGAAAGTGTCGCGATTTCACGACATGTTCCGTTTTCGCTGGCGAAAGACAAAGAAAGGCATAAGGCAACAAAAGTGTCACGATTTCGTGACATGTCATGTTTTCACGGATGCATGCCGAGAAGAATGCAAGGAAGCGAAAGTGTCACGATTTCGCGACATGCTATGTTTTCACTGATACAAGCCAAAGAAAGAGGCAAGGAGGTGAAAGTGTCACGATTTCATGACATGTGTTTTCACTGATGCAAGCCAAAGAAAAAGGCAAGGAGGCAAAAGTGTCACGATTTCGTGACATGTCGTGTTTTTGCTAATGCAATCCAAAGAAAGAGGCAAGGAGGCAAAAGTGTTGTGATTTCGTGACATGTTGTGTTTTCACTGGAACAAGCCAAGAAAAGAGACAAGAAGGCAAAAGTGTCACGATTTCGTGACATGTTGTATTCTCGTGGACCAAATCCAAGAGATAGAGTACGGAGGTGAAAGTGTCGCGATATCACAACATGTTGTGTTTTCGCGACAACAGCAACAGAAGAGTTACAGGGGCAATTGAAGCCGACGAAGACCGATGTTAGTCAACGAAGATTAGGGTTTACAACTGATGAAGATTAGGGTTTACAGTCGACGATGATTAGGCATTGCACTTGCATAATCAGCTGACTAAAGTTAGAATTTTATCATGAAAATTTGCTTATAAAAGGAGGGCTATTTTGGATATTTGATTGTATCGATTATGTGCTAAGCCCGTAGTGCGTAGAGAGCGAGTCGTGTCGAATCGAGCTAAGTGAGAAGTAAGAGCACACAGAGAGCAAAAAAGCGAAAAGGGGCAAAAGTGATCTATTGATTGTATCGTAGCAGAGTGTGCAAGGCATTTGCGTAGAAGCAGACTATTCAGAATCATATAGTGCGAAGAAATTGCGCACAAGAAGCAGAGTGCATAAAAATAGCAGACTGTGTGCAAAAAGTTGAAGGTATTTTTCTGTAAATTTCATAGATTCACTTGAAGTCCAAGTTGCAGCTTGGCATCAAGGGTTGGTGCTCCTTCCAGTAGGTGTTGGTAAATTAGGGGTTGTTGCTCCTTTCTACTGGTACAAAAAAATTTGAGGGGTTGGTGCTCCTTCCAGTTGGTGCTGGTAAATAGATTGTAAAGTTGTTGCTTTGCAAAGGCTGGATTTGGATGATAGTCCAAGCAATCATTCTTGAGGAGTAGCCACATTGGTGAACCTCATTAAATGTTGTGTTGTGTGATGCTCTCTTGTTAACTTGTTGTATATGTTGTGAGTTTCCTTTATTTTTGCATTAAGAGTTGTAAATTTAAAGTTTTAAAAGATCACACTGATTCACCCCCCCTCTTAGTGTCACTATGAGTGTAACAATTGGTATCAAAGCAAGGTTCTTGAATAGGCTCAATCAGCTAGGGTGATCTTGGAAGTGACGCAATGGCAAGTGGTGAAGGTTTCTCCTCAAACAAAGCACCATTGTTTGATGGAACTAATTATACGTTCTGGAAAATTAGGATGCAGACATATCTCTGTGCTTTGGGTTTTGACATATGGAGTGCAGTAGTTAATGGTTACAAAGCTCCTGCCACTGCTCCAACCGACACCGTCGGTAAAAAGGCATTTGAAAATGACTCAAAAGCAAAAAATGCCATCATGTGTGGATTAGTGGACAGTGAGCTAGTCAAGATCATAAGTTGTGAATCAACAAAAGATGTATGGGATAAACTAGAGAATATTCATGAAGAAGACGATAATATCAAGGAGGCCAAGCTTCAAACACATCAAGCTCAATTCAAATCATTAAAGATGGACAATGATGAGAACATAGAGGCTTTTATGCTGAGAGTTAATGGAATCACTAATTCGATCAGAGGTCTCGACGAAGATATGGATGATGCTACTATCGTGAAAAAGGTATTAAGATCGCTTCCTCCAAGGTTTGATTCTAAAGTCTCAGCCATAGAAGAAGCTAAAGATCTAAATCGCTTTAGTATGGATGAGATGCATGGTTCTTTGACTGCTTATGAAATAAGAATAGGAAGGTCTAATCCCACAGATAGAGAAGCAGCTTTTAAAGCCCTAAAAGGTAGACACAAAACAAGAGTCTGAAAAAGAGGAGACATCAGATGAAATGGAAGCAAATTTTGTCAAAAATTTGAGAAAAGAAAAAAAAATACAGAGGAAAGCTACCATTTAAATGTTTCAACTATGGAGGCATTGGGCACTTTGCGACCAAATGTCCACTCAATGAGAAGAACAAGGGTGAGGAAGCATCGCACCAAGAAAGAAGTGACTGGAAGAAGAAAACAAACTTTAGAAAAGGCAACTTCAAAAGAAAAGTTTCATCTCCAAGAATGCAAATTCTTCAGAGGACAGCTCTAGTGAGGATTCTGAAGAAGAAACAGGTGAAGCTCTATTCATGGCATTTGAAGTAGAAAAATCAAAAGAGGTAGAAAAATAAAAAAAAAGGGAAGGAATGGACTCTAAAGTTTCTGTTGAAAATCCTGAGGCTGAAGTAGTCTAGAAGGTGAGCTAGTCTCTGCACTTGTAGAATGGAAATCTGAGAAAAGAAAGAATAATAAACTTTCAAGAAAGCTTGAGGATGCGAACGACATCATAACTAGCTTAAAAATACAGATAGAAGAATACAAGAAAATGATTGAAGATCTTGAAGTTCAGATAACCATGAAGATAGATTACTGTTGTAAACTAGAAGAAGAGAATGTTAGTCTACGAATGCAGATACAAGAGTTGGATCGAAAAATTAGCTGCCATCACAAACGTGAAGAAAGTTCGATGAAGCTGGATAAAATTTTAAGTGATCAAAGACCTACATGCATCAAATTTGGTCTGGGCTTCGTTGAAGGAGAGTCGTCAAATGGACCAAAAGCCAGAAATGTAGAAACTATAAGGAGTGAAGATAAGAAACAGGTTGATGAAAGAAAAATAACTCATGCAAAAGAAAGCAGTAATGCCAAGTCTAAAAGGAGAACTGACAATGATGGATTTACCAAGGTCACACATCAAAGGAGAAGAAGACCTATGGCTCCTACAACAACCTGGCAAAAACCATCTTTCAGGTTCAATCATTTATTTTCTAGTTTTTGTTTCAAGTGTAACGGCTATGGGCATAAAATTGCAGACTGCAAGTATAATGTAGGACCAAGAAATTTCACCAGTAGAAATGCTTTTTCACTGCTAATAAATTATGCAGTAGAATGTTTTAACTGTCATAATTTTGGGCATATTGCAAGAAACTGTCATAGTCCTTCTGTTTCAAATCAACCTCAAAAAAGAAAATTTCAACCAAATAGGACAAGACAAAATAGAAATCTTCCTAAAAGATATGCACAAGATATTGAAAAGGGAAAGTCCAAACTAGAGCACAATACGGTAGTCAAAACAGAGTGGAAACAGAAAGAGCAGCTCAAGGAAGAAAAGGAATCCCTAGTAGTACAAATAGCTTTCAAGGCACAGAATAAAAGTGTACCATGGATACTTGACAGTGGATGCTCAAGTCATATGACAGGTGATAAATAGAAATTTGAAAAATTACAGAAATATGAGGGTGGTTCTGTAAAATTTGGGAATAATGATGGAGCTAAGATAATCGAAAAAGGATCAGTTAAAATTAGTGATGGGAAAATCATTTCAGAAGAAGTTTTGTTTGTGGATGGTTTGAAACACAACCTATTAAGTTTCAGTCATATCTGTGATAAAGGACATGAAGTAGTATTCAAGAAGCAGGGTTGTGAAGTCAAAAAAACAAACAGTGGAAAATTGATAGCAACTGGATCAAGGACGTCTGGCAATCTGTACACACTCTCAAAAACTTCAGAAGGTGCTTGCTTCATTGGATAGGAAGAAGAAAACTGGTTGTGGCACAAGAGGCTTGGACACATTAGTTTTGATAATCTGGTGAAAATCAGCTCAAAATAGGTAGTGAGAGATATTCCAACCATTAAAAAACCTTCAAATAGCATTTGTGCTTCATGTCAAAAGAGAAAGCAAACCAGAGTCTCTTTCAAAACAAAAGAGTACCACACTAGCAAACCTCTGGATATTATACATACAGATTTATGTGGACCCATGAGAACACAAAGCATAAATGGTGACAAATACTTTATGTTGTGTATTGATGATTATTCCATAATGACATGAATATTCTTCTTAAAGAATAAAACTAAAGCTTTTGAAATGTTCAGATATTTCAAACATCTAGTTGAGAATAAAACAAGGAAAAGAATCAAATGTTTAAGATCAGACATAGGAGGAGAATTCATCTCAGATGAGTTTACAGAATACTATGAAAAACATGGCATCAGAAGACAATATTTAGCAGCTAGAACACCCCAGCAAAATGGTGTAGTAGAAAGAAAGAACAGAATGGTACAGGAAATGGCACGTACTATGTCTGGTCGAGAACAAAATAGCGAACGTATTTTGGAAAGAAGCGATCCACACTGCAGTGTACATCCAAAATAGGTACATGCTGAGAACACATGAAAGCAAAACTCCTTATGATCTGTGGTTCGATAGAAAGACAACAGCAAAACACCTCAAAGTTTTTGGCTGTAAGTGTTACATCAAAAAAACTAAAGATAATCTTGGGAAGTTTGAAAATAGAGCAGATGAAGGTGTCTTCATTGGCTATTTGACAAAAAGTAAAGCTTACAAATGCTATAACAAGAGACTCAAGAAAATTGTGGACAATGCCGATGTTAAATTTGATGAAGGTAGGGAAAGAATAGTTAACTATAAAGAAAACTACCCAGTTTATGAAGAAGCCATTGAAGGAGATGAGGAAAATGAAATAGAAAAGAAACCAACACTTGACTCAGATGACTTAATTGATGACTCAGAGGTGGAAGAAAATAAGAAATTCAAAATAGGCAGCTGGCAGAAGAATCATCTTAGAGATCAAATAATTGGAGATCCCATAGCTGGTGTTCAGACAAGAAAGAAAGTAGTAAGTAACTACTCTTTTATCCAGCATTAAGCCTAAAAATATAGTTGAGGCAAGCAAAGATGATAGTTGGATTAAGGCAATAAATGAAGAATTAGATCATATTGAAAAGAACAAAACTTGGAAATTAGTACCTAGACCTGCAAATAAGAATGTAATCGACACCAAATGGATATTTCGAAACAAATTGAATGAAGACGGACAGGTAGTTAGGAATAAAGCAAGACTAGTTTGTAAAGGATATGCACAAGTTGAAGGCATTGATTTTGAGGAGACTTTTGCACCAGTGGCCAGACTAGAAGCAATCAGAATATTTCTAGCCTTAGCAGTCTATAAGAATTTCAGATTTTATCAGATGGATGTAAAATCAGCTTTCTTAAATGGGAAACTTGAAGAAGAGGTTTATATAGAACAACCAGATGGTTTCCAAATTGGTGAAGATCCCAACCTTGTCTGCAAATTAAAGAAAGCTTTATATGGCTTAAAACAGGCACCCCGAGCTTGGTATGCAAGGCTATACAACTATGTCTCTCAATAGGGGTTTAAGAAAGGTATGGTGGACAGTAATTTGTATGTCAAAATAGAAGGTGGGCATCTCATTGTTCTTGTTGTATATGTAGATGATATCATATTTGGCAGCAGCAAAGATGAATCATGTAAAGACTTAGCAAATAATATGCAGAAAGAATTTGAAATGTCTATGATTGGTGAACTGTCTTACTTTCTTGGGTTACAAGTTAATCAAAATAAGAAAGGCATATTTATTTCTCAAGTCAAATATATGAAAGAGATGCTAAAAATGTTCACAATGGAGGACTGTAAGCCAGTTAGCACTCCTATGGTGACAGGTTGCAAGTTAAGAAAAGATGACAAATCTCCACCTGTTGATCAAACCATGTATAGATCAATGATTGGAATCTTACTATATTTAACAACTACTAGACCAGATATTCTGCAGGCAGTTTGCATGGTAGCAATATTTCAAGCCGATCCCAAAGAGACTCATGTGACAAGGTAAAAAGGATTCTTAGGTATCTCAAGGGTACTATGGAATATGGGTTATGGTATCCGAAAGGTAAAGACTTTACCCTTATTTCTTATTCAGATGCAGATTGGGCAGGATGTGTTGATGACAGGAAGAGTACCAGTGGAGGTGCATTCTATTTTGGTGACAGGTTGGTTGCTTGGCACAGCAAGAAATAAGAGTCAGTTTATTTATCAACAGCTGAGGCAGAATATATTGCAACAACAACTTGTTGTACACAAGTTTTGTGGATGAAACAAACTCTGAAAGATCTTGGTAGTAATTTAAGTGAGCCAATATCAGTTAAGTGTGATAACACCAGTGCAATTAACATCTCCAAGAATCCGGTAATGCATTTATGAACAAAACACATTGCTATCAGATATCATTTCTTGAAAGAGAAAGTTGTTGAAGGTGAGGTTAAGCTGGATTTTGTTCCAACTACAAAGCAAGTAGCATATATCTTCACAAAACCTTTTCCCAAAGATGTTTTTGAATACCTTCGCAATAAACTGGGAGTGGTGACCCTTCCCAAAGAGTGACTAGCTACAGGGATCACATTCTTAGGGGAAGCATTGAAGTATTTGTTTATCTTCTTGCTCATGTCCTTGTTTATTACTAAGTGTAATAAATTTTACCTGAGAATGTTGTGTTTAGACTCAGGGGGAGTCTGCAATAGCCCTTTGGTATTATTGTCAAAGGGAGAGAAGAGCTACAGGAAGTTGTACATGTGTTTCCAACAATTCCAAAGGGGGAGATTGTTGAGCAAAGTGCAGCAATAGGATTGTCATTGTTGTCAACACAATTAGCTAGATCATTTGATTCAGTGGTCAGGAAGCTCAAATGCTCAGAAGTTATTCAGATGCAGTGGACAGGAAGTTTAGAAGTCATTTAGAGTATGTACAGTGTGTTTTCCAGAAGACCTAAGTGGCCCATGTGCAAAGAATCAAAGAAAAAGACAAGTAAGAAAAGTGTCGCGATATCGCGACATATTCAGGAAGCAGAAAAAGTGTCGCGATTTCGCGACATATCGGAGGAGAGAGAAAATGTTGGCAAAAATGTCATAATTTCACGACATATCGGAGGAGAGAGAAAATGTCGGCAAAAATGTCATGATTTCGCGACATATCGGAGGAGAGAGAAAATGTTGGCAAAATTGTCACGATTTCGTGACATGTTGTATTCTCATGGACCAAAGCCAAGAGATAGCGTACAGAGGTGAAAGTGTCATGATATCGCGACATGTGTTTTCACGGCAACAACAACAGAAGAGTTACAGGGGCAATTGAAGCCGACGAAGACCGATGTTAGTCGACAAAGATTAGGGTTTACAGCTGACAAAGATTAGGGTTTACAGTCGACGGTGATTAGGCATTGCACTTGCATAATCAGCCGACTAAAGTTAGAATTTTATCATGAAAATTTGGTTATAAAAGGAGGGTTGTTTTGGAGATTTGATTGTATCGATTATGTGTTAAGCCCGCAGTGCACAGAGAGCGAGTCATGTCGAATCGAGCTAAGTGCGAAGCAAGAGTGCACAGAGAGCAAAAAAGCAAAAAGTGGCAAAAGCGATCTATCGACTGTATTGTAGCAGAGTGTGCGAGGCATTTGCGTAGAAGCAGACTATTCAGAATCAGATAGTGCGAAGCGATTGCGCACAAGAAGTAGAGTGCATAGAAACAGCAAACTGTGTGCAAAAATTTGAAGGTATTTTTTTGTAAATTTCATAGATTCACTTGAAGTCCAAGTTGCAGCTTGGCATCAGGGGTTGGTGCTCCTTCCAGTAGGTGTTGGTAAATTAGGGGTTGTTGCTCCTTTCTGCTGGTATAGAAAAATTTGAGGGGTTGGTGCTCCTTCCAGTTGGTGCTGGTAAATAGATTGTAAAGTTGTTGCTTTGCAAAGGCTAGATTTGGATGGTAGTCCAAGCAGTCATTCTTGAGGAGTAGCCACATTGGTGAACCTCGTTAAATGTTGTGTTGTGTGATGCTCTCTTGTTAACTTGCTGTATATGTTGTGAGTTTCCTTTATTTCTGCATTAAGAATTGTAAATTTAAAGTTTTAAAAGATCACACTGATTCACCCCCCCTCTCAGTGTCACTGTGAGTGTAACAAAGTGTAGAGAATATAACACACCCCCGCAATCAGTTTCTCCTTGTACAACAACTAGCAGGGTAGTTTTCCCCCATCCCAACGAATCCAACCGAGAATCATACACGGTAAGGTTTTTTCCCCCTCTACAACAACTATGCAAAGGCTAGGGAACTTCTTACGGGGATCAAAATTATAATTGAAAAATGATGGAAATATATTTCAATTAAGAGGGATTTACAAGTTATCATTAATGTTACCAACAAAAATGGATATAAGGATTGGATAAAAAATAGCATTATTACTTATGTTCATCAACTATTGTTAGAGGTAATCTTTTAAAAATGTGAGCATATTTATAGAGAAGGAAACTAGGTAGAAGATAATTTATCCAATCGTGATGTTGATCTTCTTCTTGGTGAAATTCAAATTTTAGATGGTAACTAGCTAAATATTTAACCTCTTAATAAAAATGATGTCAACACATTGGTTAAAAAAAACATAGCATTTTGAGGAAAATAAATTTATATTTAATAAAATATATCTGATAAAAAAATAAATGATAAATATCTTTGATAAAAATTCAAGTTGGATATAGTTTAATTGACCTAACAACAAATGCAATATAGGATTGGCCCCAACAAAAGCCACAAAATTATATATATATATATATATATATATATATATATATATATATATATATATATATATATATATATATATAATTGTTAAGTTGTAATACCAGTATGTGGTCATGATGTAATACAGATAGGGCATGTTTCAATTGGGATTGAAACAAGCCCAATCCATGTTACATTATGGCCATATAGTGGTATTACAACAACTTGGCAATTATGGATATAGAGCATATTTCAATTGGGATTGAAACAAGCCCCATCCATATTACATCATGGCCACATAGTGGTATTACAACAACTTGGCAATTATGCATATATTTTTTGGAAAGATTCAAACCTATATCTCTCTATATAGAGAGGTTTTATGGGATCAAAATATGGCCTACTCTTATTATGGGATTAATATAAGCCCCATTTATATTACATAATTGCCACATAGTAGTATGACAACAACTTTGCAATTATATATGTAACGTTTGGTGAGATTCAAACCTAGATCCACTCCCTAAAAGTTAAGAATTTAACCAATTAAATCCATATTTGATATATGTTAAGGTTCATCAATGAAATTTAAACCATAGTTTAAGGTGTGAAACTTCTCTCCCTAACTGAGTGGGCCTAACTGTGGAGACTTTGGAACTCTAAATAAAGGTCCAAGGTTCGAATCCTACAAGGAACAAGGTTCTACAACATGCTTTAGTAGCCAAAGTTTGGTTGGATGACCATATGTTAGGTAAACAACATCTTTATTAAGGTCATTTCATATAAACTATGAACTCATAAATATTAAAAATTACTTTACCTTTTTAACTTTTAACAATTACTTTAAATCTAATAAACTTCATATAACAATATTAATCTCATATTAAAGTCCCCATGAGTCCCCATGGGCTAGGTGGATTGGTAAGTTCTAGCGCTTACCAAAAAGAAACCTAGGTTCAAACCTCGGGGGCAATGCTTATTTGTAAAGATAGTAGTTTGATTTAAATCCACTGAGCATGCGCGGCGGTATCAATCATGAGCGACCGATTAAACAACAACTAAGTGGAATAAGAGTTATAGAGAGTAGCCCCAAGATTTGAACTCTGTTTGATAATGACCCCAAAATTTAAACCCTGCTTGATAATAGAAAAATGTGAATATAACCAATTCTTTTATATATCAAAATAATAATAATAATCACATATTAAAAATAAATATATTTTTAAAAATAATATTTACGCCGATAGGCGTCCTACAATGGCAGCCAAGAAGGTCAGTCGTAAAGAATATTAATATTTTATTAAAAAAACCGACATTAAGAAAATTATATAGATAGACGCCTCGAGATTGATAACCCTCAATGTTTATAAATATATATATATTTTATATATCTAATATCATAGATGCATGTAAAAACTAAGTATTTAATAACAACTGAATATTTAGTTTCCATTATACTTAGTTGAAGTCCCTTAACACTAAAATTCCCCGACATAGTATTCATTCTAAAAGAGACCTTTTACGCTTTAAAAAATAAACCTCGATAGACTTTTTGTGAAGCTAATTAACCTTTCCTACACATTTAAACAATATAAACTATTAAATAATCTCACAAGCACACAAGAAATGACTTTCATTTCCACTTTGTTCTCGAGCATCTTTAATAATATATCCTTTCACTTTTCTGACTATATAAACTTTGGACACCACAAAAAATGTCCTCCGTCAATGGTTGCTTTGTTATTTCTCTTATTCTTCTCCCTTAGGTCTCAATGGGACAATTCAAAAATCTTTTTTAACGAGTTTACTTATATATATATACACATTTTATTATAAATTAAAGTTTTAAAATTCTCATTTTTAATTATTATTTATATTTAAATTAATTTTTATATATAAATAATTATTTTTATGGTTAATAGTGCTTGATATGCCGGTGACCATTCTAGTGTCCTATGCATCTTTTTGTTTATTTTTATTTCCATGTCAAACCAAATATATATTTATATATATATATATATATATTAAGTAGACCAAGCCCTTAAATTTTAATGCCATTTAAGTCTTTTTTAGGTTGTCTTTTCATTCACCTTGTTAAGATTTTTCAAATCTTACAAAATTTTCTTGATTTTGTCACTTATATCCAACAAGTATTTTTAATTGCAAAAATAATGAAGTAAGAGATAGGAAAAGTATCTTCAATTGTGAGCATAAGGAGGTAAGAAATAGGAAAAAGGAGATGCCCGAGGGCAAAGTTCCTACAAATCCCTCACCATATCCCAAGGGGCACAATATACATATATTAATATAATAATTGAAAGGAAAAGGGTGGTTGGTAGTGGTTTGAAATGTATAAAATGAATAGGTTAGTTGTTAGTGGACTAGAGTAGTTGTCCAATTATATTGTATAAACGTTCAAATTTGACTTTATTTTTATAAAAAAATTCAATTTTATATATTTATTTTTGTATCCATATATTATTATTAGATGTGTTTTTAAATATTGTATCCATAGGTAACAAATTCTTTTGAATAGCATACCTCATCTCATCTTATTGGAGAAAGTCATCTTTAGTTTAAAGTTGATACTCAGTCAAAATATCCTTTAATTCCAAAATGTTCAATGAATTTAAAATTATTTAATTTAATTTAAAAAAAAAATGGATTTGGTTAGTGTTAGAAACTCCAACGATCAATGCACAAGGATGTGGATGTGTAGTTTCCTCCCAACCATGACTTCTTGTAAAGTTGAGAGTTATGTTTATTAATAGGGAATTTAATACACACTCACCTCCTCACACACTGGTCCACACCGTAGTTTGAACCTTGGACCTTTCGAAGAAGAGCCAAAGCCCGAATCGTTGCGCTATTCCCATGAGACAATTTAATAAATATTTTATTTTCGTAATTGTTATTATAACTTTTATGACAGATTAAAACTTATGTTATTATGAAGCCTTATTCTCAGTTATTATTATTAATAGGGACGTCTCTAGATATTTCAGCAACAGTAGAGGCCTTCGATAGGGAGATCCCTTATCCTCATGTCTCTTCATCATTCCTGTTGAAGCCTTAAGTAGAGTCTTAAAGGCAACTGCTTCAACCAAGAGCATTGAAGGAATAAAATATGCTTCTCCCATTGATCTTATGACACACCATCACTTTACATATATCACTTTACTCTCCATCAATTCCTCTATTTCCCAGGCAAAAAAAAATTAAAAAAAATCTTGAAGGACATTGAATTAGTTGTCGAGCAATACATCAATTTTTTGAAAAGTAAACTCAGTTGGTAAGGGAGCAAGTTGGAAGGGAGCTCTCCTTAGCCAAGTAGGTAAGGCTCAATTGGTCAAGTCCACCTTGCAAAGTCTCCCATTTTATTTTCTATCTCTATTCCAAATTCCTATTAAAATTGCTAAAAACTGGAGCAGTTCCAAAGAGATTTTTTATGGGTAGGGATTGAAATCAAACAAAATATTTCACCTCATCTCTAGCCCTTCTCCCACTCCCCCTTATGAAGCTTCCTAATTGCTAGTCTGGGCCTATCTATCTCTGAAGGCCCTCAAGCTAGTCCTCCTATATGGCAAACCTCATGGACTCCTCCTAAGGTTTAGATCAGATTTAATTTTTATGGAGCTTCTAAAGGTAATCCTAGCCTAGCAAGGGCTGGAGGTCTAATTAGAAACAATAAGGGGGAGATCATTGTCGCCCTTGCTAAAAATCTTGAAACTCAAACTAGCCATTTTGTTGAGGCAAGAGTGCTCTTCCAAGGTTTGGTCCTTCTTGTTGGGATGGATGTCAACAAAGTCCTTATAGAAGGAGATTTGCTTAATATCATCAACAACATAAATGGTATATCCTCCACCAGTTGGAATATATATAATCTTTTGGATGAATCAAAGAGGATCCCAAGTAATTTTAAAAACTTTCAATGCCGACATACATATAGAGAAGGCAACTCATCTGCGAACCTTCTTGCTAATTTGGACACCCAAATTGAAGGACTAAAGGTGTAAAAAGAGAACTTTCGGCACGATCTCATTTTGGCAACAGAGAGAATATGAGCATCTCAATGAAGATTTATAACATGTTACTTGTCAGAGTCTTTGGGCCTCCCTCTCCAGGATTGTAAAGATGTCAGCTACCTACGCGGAGGAACTTGTCTGAATGTTGAGATATTTTAAAGACCCTGAGGTCTCCTTCTCTGGAAATCTTGAGTAGTTCAAGGGGTTCTCCTGCTCTCTTGATTTGTCATGTTTTCTCTTTTTTCTTTATCATGCGTTTTTGGTTGTTTGTGGGCTTGATCCCTATATCATTTTGCTTCGTACAGCTAGTTTGGTTTATAGGCTTCATCCCTATTTCTCTTCTGGTCTTTGTGGCTTGTATGGGAGTGTTCTCTTATTGGTTTCTTTTTGGACTTGGTTCATGTTCACTTGGTGTTCCACTCTATCCTATCTCTTTCGGATAGTGATGTAATTATATAAAATATTTCGGGACCCTTTCAAAACCCCTTCTTTCCATCTTATCAAAAAAATGTTATGTTATTATAAATTAGTAATAGTAATAAATAAAAATGATAACGAGTATTTTAAAATAATAAATATATTTAATGGGTTTGAAATCAGCAATAATAATGTGTGAAAAAAATTAATGGGTTTAAAATAAACAATTGTCTTGAATAAAAAGTGTTCACTTTAAAACAAATAATGAAGGGAAAAATTTATTACATTGTAAGTTAAAATTGTAATATTATATTATAGATGGATAATTGGTTAAATTATTAAAATATTTTAAAGTATAGATTAAATTTATAACAATGAATAAACCTTTATAAATACTATATAAAATTATAATTAGGAGTTGTCCCTAATTGTACAAAGGCAATTAAATAAGGGATAGTATTAGTTTTTCGAAAAATGAAGAATATTTTACGCTATAGAAACTTAAGCTTTTCTTTTGACATTTTGTAACAATTAAAATGAAAATGTTTTCTTGAATTATGCAAATGGTAAAAAAGTGTTCTATCAACAACATCTAAATAATTTGATAATTATGCAAATGGTAAAAAAGTGTTCTATCAACAACATCTAAATAATTTGAAAAGTAAGAGGATTTTTTATAAAACAAAATGACTACAACAATATTAACTATCTCTACTGAAGCAAGATTAAGGCATTTTCATACATCTAAAAACATATGAATAATCATTAGAAATATTACTTTGTTCATTTTTAATATCTTGAGTTAGGCAGGTTGGTGAGCAAATCTAATGTTTAGCTCATTTGGACAGTCATTACAGACATGTATTTTAGGAGATTTGGTTCCAATGCAAATCTCTTTTTACTGTTGTAAACAGGTATTTTTATCGGCTAAGGTTGGGAGGAGTCTCATTCCAACTTGTAAATAATCTTTGTTTTAATATAATTTTTTCAAATTCTTTTTCAAAAAATATCTTGAGTTAGGCAAGTAAGATTATCAACAATGTCAATACTATCAACTTTATATGGACTATTTTAATTTTGTAATATTAAAATACTCTCTCTAAAGGAAGTCACTCTTATAAGGTATTTGTTCTATTTATATGACATGCATTAAATTAAGATCCAGATTATGTATTATTCTACTATTATGAATATTAAATTAAGAATGTTTGGTTATAGTAGGCCCTCCCTAAGGCCTCAACATTTTCTTTAGTTAGCAATCCAAAGCTAGATTCTTATAGGAGAGAGTCTGTAAAGAAGAGAATTTCATGAGCTTTACTTTATGTAAGAAGGATCTAGAAATATCATATCATTTACTTCTTTATTGTCCATTTGCTTATCACCATTTGGGAGTGTTTTTCAAAAATATGATAATATATTAGGTAGCCCCATAAATATTGAAAGAGTTGATGAAATATTGGATTCAAAGCTAAATCATTATGTATTATGTGGAGTACTAGTCCTACCATTATCTGTTGGAACTTATGGCTTGAAAGGAATAATAGAATTTATAAAAATAGATCTCAAAAATATGCCCAATTTGGAAGTTGCATTATTGTCTCTCTTGTGCTTACATGAATGGTGCTCATCATTGGAAGTCTTAAGTATGAAAAATAGGTGTTATCCTCTTTGTTAAAAGATTTGAATATACATGGAAGGGTCATCTACAATATTGCAGTTAAATAAAGGATTTACTTCAATCTATGGCAAGCTAAAAATCTCTAAAAATTGGGTTTATCAAATTTTATTTTGATGGTATTTCCAAAGGAAGTTTACAATAAGTTGGAGGAGATGATGTTTTTTGAGATAATGAAGGTAACATTCTCCTCATTTGTTTAGAATCATATAGAAGTTCAATTAACACTTGTGTAGAGGTTAGGGGACTTCTCACAGGGATTAAAATTATAATTGAAAAATGATGAAAATATATTTCAATTAAGGAGGATTTACAAGTTATCATTAATGTTATCAACAAAAATGGATGTGGGGATTGGATTAAAAATAACAATATTACTTATGTTCATCAACTATTTTTTTCAATGAGTTTACACGAGTTTTTATGAGGGGTCTTGGTCCCCTCATACTAAGTGGAGTTTGACCCTTGGGCCTCTCAAAGAGAAGCCAAAGCCCTTACCACTGTTGTAAGATTGCAGCTATTTATGTTCATCAACTATTGTTAGAGGTGATCTCTTGAAAATGCGAGCATATTTATGTATCGCTCCAAATTTTTCGCATCCCTACCTTCAGGCTATTGGATCCGCGCCCGGAAGGAGGATGGGAAAAGGATGGTGCGGTACCTCGGACGAGAGGACTTCACGAAGGTCCCGCCTCTCAAGGGAGGTGCATTTTGGTGATTTTTCGACGGATGGTGGGTTCACCGGGGAAACATTTGGCGGCGGTTTCCACGCCTAGGTTTTGGGAATGAGTTTTAGATGAGTTCGTTTTATTTTTAAGCATTCAAGTCCTAGGTTTGGCCGAATGATTCTAACTTAAACTACATGAAAATGCAATTTAAATGAATACGACAAACGAGAAAGAAAGCGAAACGAGAGAATTTGCAGGAGGTCAATGAAGATTACCCGATCCGAAAGTACGATGGAGTTTACGAAGCTTGAAGCGATCTGGATCGTCCGCAATTCAACGAGATCGCCTTCAATTTGATAAAATCGTCTAAAGCGACAGGATCGTACGCAATACGACGAATTCGTCGGACGAATTCATCGAGAGACCTACAAAACAGACAAACGGATGCGAAATACAAGAAATTCTATTTTGTAAACGAGGGGCAAACTATATGAAAAAGTAATATGAGTATTGAACAATATACAAGAACAAAAGTAAATGCAAATCATTGTGTTTAGATAGCAGAATATGATCTTAATATGCAAACTAGACAAAATGGGTGAACTCCAGATGCAATATAGTATAAAAACTGAATAGACAATCTAATTTATAGCATGAAATGACAGAGAAAAGAGAAAGAAGAGCAAACTCCGAGCATCGATTGCCTCGATGTGTCTTTGCGGTCGAAATCGTCTCGCATCGATACGAGATCGTCTCGAATTTGACGAGATCGCCTCCGATCTTGACGGGTTCGTCGGCTGCGATAGGTGCTTGGCTCCGGCTGAAAACCGGTGGTGTACACGCAATAAAATTAATATAGGACTAGTGCAAGAGCAAATTTGAAGTGTTTTTAGCGCATAGGGAGTTGATTTACATAAAAATTCAGCCAGGGGTTGGGGAGGGAAAAGTCTTAGAGTTAAATAGGCATAGGATAGTTGTTGGGAGGTTGGAGATTATCCCAATTTGGGAGATCTCCAACGGGGAAGAGGTCCCAAAGGCGCGGACACGCTTCGCCCGGATTGGAGACCCGTTGGAACGGATTCCAACTATGCAAATTCGGTTTTGCGACAAAATCGTCCGGACGTTCTAGTCCAGACGAAATCGTCAAATGCAGGGCGATATCGTACGATCGGAGACGATATCGTCAAACGGTCAAAACAAGCTGCTAAAAATGGCACGAAAAAAGAGGAAACGGGTTTCTCGGCGGTTAACGGGCGGTTTGGGAGGTTAAATTTGAATTTAAATTTATTTACTAAGGTGAATGTAATTATTCCAATTTCACTGCGCCAATTTTAGGGTGCTACATTTTGCCCCCTCTTTAGCGAATTTTCCGAAGAAAATGCGTTAAAGATGAGTTCTTCTCGATCTACGAGAAAGCAAAAAATTATTCCCATTTTTAGGCGACGATTCTTGGTCGAATCGTACGACAACTTACTATGGTGCCCCCTCCGTGTTTTTACCCAAATCGAACGTTTGAGGTAAAAACGCGAAAAAGCAAAAATTATTTGTGAATTATTTTGAATAAAATTAAGAAAAATAGGGTAAAACCCTAATTCATTATTCTTGTTCATTATTTCCTGTTTTTAGAGCTCTGGAGCAAAAAAAAATGGTAGAGACAGTGCACAGATCTGCAGAGGTCCGCCGCGGTCTACGGGTAAGGGTTTAAACTTAGTTTAGATTGATTTAATTTGAATTTACATGCTTTGTAAATGAATTTTAGGATGAATTTTGAGCATCGCGGCCGTTTTTGGCCATCGACGTCGTCCGGACAAAATCGTCCCTAGTTGGACGAAATCGTCTCAAGTTCGTCAATTTCGCCCAAGGGCGAAATCGGCGAAAAAGGGACGATTTCGTCAAATTAGAGACGATTTCGACACGCGAAATCGGAGACGATTTTGCTCAAATTTTAGACGATATCGGCCAATAGTGGGCGATATCATCAATTGCAAAAATTTGATCTTTAAGTGGCATTATTGATTGCTAAAATTGTTATTAATGATTGTTTGTTGTTTTGATTGTTTATGCTTGCAGAGAGGATTACTAAAGAGTCAGGAGTGGAAATATGGCATATTGAGAGATGACTTGGCCGCTCTCGACACGGGCAGAGCGAGATCGGCGGCACGAGCCGGCTTACTACATGTGGCGAGAGATGCCACAAGTTTCTACCGACATGGGACTGCGACGGCCCTAGCGGAGAGGTGGTACCGGGCTCTTCATGCTTTCGGTTACCAAAGGGGAGATGACTCCCACACTAGAGGATGTATGGAGGATTCTTAGAATCCCCATACAAGGGAGGATGATCACACCTGCGGCCAATCAGGGCCACGCGATGGGACGACTCTACGGTGACCCGAGCTTCGCCCTGGAGAAGGGCGGAGTGAACATCGAGGCACTGCGCCAGATGCCTAGGGCATCTACACCGACACGAGTTTTGGCTGGGGTGGTTGGTGGACTTCGCTGTGCCACCGGAGCGGATGCGGGGTACCATGGATCCTTGGCGGATGTGATCTGCGACATGCGCGACCATGGCTACAGATTTTCTTGGGGCGACTTTGTTCTATGCCGGTTGTACAGGATCCTTTACGGGGTCGTGTACAAGGGCGGGCGATGTCTGGTCATGACATCGCTCCTACAGGTTTGGTGTTGGGAGCACATTGTGGTGCGAAGGCCGGTAGGGCTTCCAGCGCGAGGGGTTGACGGGGAGAGGCCCCGAGTCTTCTCTTGGTGGCTTCGGAGAGGGGCACGGCGACGGATCGACTCGTCGGTGTCCCGGAGACTCCTGGATGACTTGGTCCCAGACCAGATCACCTGGAGGCCATGGAGGCGGCATCCGGGGGTGGGCGAGAGGACGCACGGGAGCTGGCTCGCATCGGGCGAGTCTCGCTGGCTGCGGATGGAGAGGGGAGAGGTGGAGCTCCACCGCTATGACCGGGTTTTGCGACGGTTCGGTCTACGACGGGGGATCCCATCTCTCGGGGATTACGAGTTTTCTCGGACCGTCCGGGATAACACCACGATTAGCGGGGCTCCGGATATGCGGCGATTCTGGAGTCGGGACGCGGACGATGCCCCCATTCGGCCGGTGGATGGGGACGACGCGAGGGTAGCCGATGGCTACGATGCCAGTACGCTAGGCATCCGCCCTCCTCGGATGACGAGGGCACGAGGGACCGATCCACGCGGTTGTGCATCGGATAGGGAGGCGGCGCCGGGCGTCGGTAGAGGCAGCCGGGGTCACGGCGAGAGGAGAGCGAGAGGAGGCCACAGGCACAGGAGAGGCCACGGTAGAGGGAGAGGGAGAGGAGGGAGGCGAGACCCCCATCTCCACAGAGGCCACCATCGCCTGATAAGGGCAAGGGTGTGGACATTGGAGAGAGTAGCGAGATGGCTACTCTCCGGGCAGAGAGAGATCATCTGCGAGCTCAGGTGCAGACGTTACGGGATGCGGCTACATGGCACCGAGGTTGAGGTGTCGCGGCTACGAGACGAGAATGCTCGTCTCGGGGCACGAGGCGGAGGGGTAAGCACTCAGGAGCTGCTGCGATCAGTTTCTCAAACCGCATTCTATCAGGCGCTATACTACCAGGCGGTGCCAGAGGGCCAGAGGGTACAGGTGCCACCTACCATAGCAGATCCTATTAGGATAGGGTCGACGAGGAGCTCATCCCGGTCGACGACGAGGACTCGCAGTACCACACATACTGCGATGGGACCACCTCGCCCTCCGCATGGCAGGGGAGGAGATGAGGCCGAGAGCTCTAGAGGCTCTCGAGGCTAGAGGGCGGGATACTGCCACTGATATTGTATTACACTTGTATGGATAGAGGATTGAGTATGCCGAGGTACAGATTGTGGCATACCAATCCAGTTTTGATGATGTATATATTTTGTTGATATATATAGATGAGATATTTTTGATCATATGACTTGTCTTATGTGATGCTTATGATGCTTTTTATGTTTGATTGATTGATTTAGTTGATTGATGTAATGATTTTATTGATGATTCATGTAATTATGTCATTTTGGAAAATATTATAACTTGGATGTCATGCTATAAATATTTTAAATGAAATAATCTGATGTAACAAATTGATTGGTTGTAATGAAATGTGATAAAAATAAAAAGAGATTTCTAACAATAATTTCAAAGGACATTGTCGCTATTATAGACCATTTCATGGAGTCACTGCTCACTCGGTCGTCAAGCTAGTCCCAGGATAGAAATATTGTTAAAAGAAAAAGAGTGCTTAAGAGACTGTCTTAAGACTTTGTTGTGATGATGCAAATGATGATGATGATGGTTTGCTTTCAGATTTCCATGAAAATATTATGCATGAAATATTGTAAAATGATTTTTGCTAGGCATAAATTCCTAAGTGTGATAAAAATTGTTGAATAATTCCTTAAGAATTATACCATCATTGCAAAATGCAAAGGTTGACATAATGACATGAAATGATCAAAATGTGTTTGCTTTTTGAAAAGCATAATTGGTGTAAAATGAAGTCATATGTTTTGTATGATCTTTGATAAATTGGGAAAAAAAAATTGTTACAATGATTTGCGCTAGGCATAGAATATGTAGGTATAGACTTATACCATCATCGCGAAGATCAAAGAAAGGATAGTTTTATTGCATGATTGATTTTTGATGAACAGAAAATATGATAATGAGGACTTGCGCTAAGCATAAAATTCCAATTTTGGTTTTGGAACTATACCATCGTCGCGAAAGTCGATAAGATATATATGATATGTTTTGATTGAAATTTTTGATTTCTTCTATTATATAGTTGTCTTTGTGGTAAATAATTGTACTTGATTATTCCAAACAAGTTGCAAAAATAATATTTCAAAGTATTTTTGAAGACAAAAGTTAAATTTATAAGGAATCCCATGTGCATAAGTGAATTCATTGCCAATCTTGATTTATCATAATGATAGACAAAATCTCTCAAATACAAATGTGTGTGCAATTGCATTGTTCATTTACCAATTTTGAGCAAGATACTATGATACAAGTGATTTGAAGAAACCAAATAAGTGTTCATTAACCATGATGTAGATGCATATAACCATACTAGGCTACTATGTAGATCGGATTATCAAGAGCTAGCTAATCCATAAGCGGACATAGAGTCTGTACAAAAGAAGGTCGCTAATGTGACGGACATATCGCCACGCTAGGAGTTACCCAAGGCCAAGCGGGTTGGGCACAAACCACTGTTATGGGGCTTACCTCACGGTTTCGAATAATTGAGAATTCCGGGGATTCAAGCTCATTCACCCTTCTTTTCTTTTCAAAGGGTAGGGAAAGGGATTTTATTGCTTTTCTTGCTTTCTTTTGAACTTTGCTTATTTTTCTTTTTGTATTTCTTTTGCTTGATAATGCTTGGAACATTGTTGTAATGATAAAAGAACATTTTTCTTTTCTCTTTTTCTTGAATTTTTCTTTTCTTTTTCTTTTTTCTAGGGATACTTGCTCAGATTAGCTGTAG
Organism: Wollemia nobilis; assembly: GCA_028583015.1. NCBI lineage: Eukaryota > Viridiplantae > Streptophyta > Pinopsida > Araucariales > Araucariaceae > Wollemia > Wollemia nobilis. The sequence goes on from JAQPPZ010002458.1 coordinate 5,138,274, forward strand.
AGCAAGGGATTTTTATTCTGGGTAGGGGTGAGCTTGTCCTTTTGCCAATTCTCAAAGATTCTAGACCATGTGCATGATAGGATAGCAAGGGAAACTTTTCACTCAAGAAATCGGTTCTACTATGTAGCAAAACATGGAAATTACAAATATAATCATTTCATTGTGAAAAGATGTGCTTGGTTTAAGTAAATAACAAGATCAATTCTCTATGCTCAAACTTTATTTAATTGAATTTTGTGAACTTTGATATAAGAGAGATTAGTAATCATGCCAGATAAAATCAAGATATTTATTGTGTGAGTGTGCAAGTGAGGGATGCCAAATAAATGCTAGTTTTATCCAAAATAAGTTGAAACATAGAATTGCAATAATTGTAAGAAAATAATGATTTTGAGAAAGTTTTGAGAATGTTGACTCTCTCTTTATTTCTGTATATTGTTTTGGTTTCGAAAGAGTCAAGCATATAGTTGTTTTTGGATTTTTATGTTGATTTTTGTTTTGGAGCAAAAGGACCTTTACAAGTGCTTTTAAAAAATGCAATAAATATTTTTGAAGATTTTTGAAGATTTTATGAATGTTTTTGAGGTTTTTTGAATAAATTGAAAGAAATACAAGATAATGATTTTGAACAAATATATACATGGATGAAATGACCAAATTTATGCATAATAACGTTTGAGATGTAAAATATTCATGGGTTCTTTAAGTTCTTTACCATCTAAGGTAGATAATTTATATGCTCCTGATTCAAATTTTGCGGTAATGATGTATGGTCCGAGCCAGTTGGGCTCAAATTTACCTTTAAGTTCTTTGGTTGCATTTGTATTTTTTTTTTTTTTGATTTTGAGGATTTTGATTTTTTTGTATTTTGATTTTAATTTATGAATTGAAATTGGTGGTATATACAAGATGATCTATATACACTATACAAGGTTTATTTGAGTATAGCATGTCTAAGGTTGCTTCAAAATCAAAGGAGGTTTTGAAGGATAATCGGGTTGAGGTGAAGGTAAGAATATAAGGTGATGAATAAAAGGTAGTGATAACAAAAGCTTTGTTATAATGTAGAATAATGTAGAAAAAGATTTGACTTTTATATGTGGAAAATTGATCATGTTACAAAATAAAATGTGAGAAGGATAAGAAGGTTCTTCATTCTTATTATTATATTCCAAGTCTTGATAAGATGGAGAAAGTATATGTGAAAGATATGCATGGGTGTTATTTGGTAAACAAGGATGATCATATATGGATGAAGAAAAGTGATGGATAGAAGATAATTGTGATAATAGAGAGTGTATAGAACTTGATGTTTCAATCGTTAAATATTCTTCAAATGGTTTTGGGTCACCATGTATGGTAACAATTTTATTTGTAAGTTCAAACTTCAAACATTGGTGAAGAGTGGAAGGGACAACCCTCATCGTATGAATCCAAGGACTATGGAGAAGTAGTTTGTAAGGTGAAGGACAATATCCTACATAGAATAAAGTATCCAGGATCTTGGATCCAATATTAAGGGGAAGAATTATAGTACCTTGACAATCTTGAATTTCATTGTTAAAAGATTTTATAATAACATTTGATTCATTAAGATCTTCTTCCTTTGTTTTGAGATTTTGGAATAATTGATAAGTGCATAAATTAAGAGAGGAGTCATTATCTACCATGATAGTTTTAACAAGTGTTTCTTTACTAGATCCTGTAATGTAAAGATAGGAGTCTTCTTGTGGAGTAGAGGAAGGAATATCCTCATCATAGAATGAAATATGGTTAACCTCAAGAGGGTTTATACCATTAATTATGTTCTTAGAGAAAATATGATGAGGAACAAATTGTTGGCTAGGTATTTTGAACAAAATTTCCTTGTGAGAAATTTGTAATACTTCTAAAAGGGATATCTTTGCTTGAGGATTAATCACTTGTTGTTGGTTATCAAAGTGGATTTCAGATTGAGATTTTGATTCTAAAGATGAGCTTTCTATGCTTACATTCCATTTTGGATCATTCTCTAGAGCCAAAGATAGTTTTGAAGGTTGGTCAAATGAGGAATCCATATCTTGAATATCAGATTGGGTTGATTGAACTTGAGGTTGCTCATTTGTAGTTTTTGTTACAATATTAATAATATCATCATGATGGGACACATTAACATGCAATATTTGATTGGTTTCTTGTTGTTGATAATTGAGTAGGGGTTCTTGGGAGATCCCCATGTCTTGATTGATTATTGGTATTTGTTGTGTAGGGGTTTGATTGTTTATTGGAGATTTATAATCGAGTTGTAGATTGTAATTCCTTTATATTAAAAAGACCCTTATCAATCAAATCTTGAATTGCACATCTTAAATCTTTACAATTTTGTGTCATATGTCCATCTACTCTATGATATTCACAATGTAGCTCAGGTTTAAACCAATTCGATGTGGTATCAGGTTGTCTTATGGAAGGAAGTTCAATAATATTTGTGTCAAGTAAATACTTGAGAATTATATCCATTGGTTGATTAAGCCTAGTAAATTTACGTGATGAAGGTTTTTGAGAGGTTTTTGATAAATGCCTTAGGAATTTCGTCATAAAAGGACCTAATGGTTTCTCACCTCTACTTTCTTTATTATGGGTAGAATGATGATAGGAAGATTGCGATGTAGGAGGTGAGTGCATGGTAGAATTGGAAGAATAAGTATTTTCTTGTTGAAATGGATGTGTTGTATTGAAAGAAGAGTATTGAAAAGGTGGAGGAGGATTATATGTGGGTTGATAGACATAATATGGATATATGGGAGAATAGATAATATCATTATGAAGAGGATTGGCAAAGGGATTGTTTTGTTGAGTTATGGATGAAAAATGAGAGAAGTGTGATGGAGGTGGTGTTGAATAGGGATAAGGTTGGTCATAATCAACAAATGTATTTAGCTGAATTCTTCCAACATTACTGATGGGCTCATATTGATTTGAGTAAAAACTCATGGTTTCTTTAGTACTTCTAAAAGTAATATTTAGCATCTACTATTTAGGATTGAATATAAAACATACAAACTTGAAATGATGATTTTGTTATATTTTTCTTGTATACATATATATTTTTTTGTTTTTGTTTTCAAAAGGTTATGATGCATTTCACGTCGGGTTCACCAAAATGTATCGCTCCAAATTTTTCGCATCCCTACCTTCAGGCTATTGGATCCGCGCCCGGAAGGAGGATGGGAAAAGGATGGTGCGGTACCTCGGACGAGAGGACTTCACGAAGGTCCCGCCTCTCAAGGGAGGTGCATTTTGGTGATTTTTCGACGGATGGTGGGTTCACCGAGGAAACATTTGGCGGAGTTTCCACGCCTAGGTTTTGGGAATGAGTTTTAGATGAGTTCGTTTTATTTTTAAGCATTCATCCTAGGTTTGGCCGAATGATTCTAACTTAAACTACATGAAAATGCAATTTAAATGAATACAGCAAACAGAAAGAAAGCAGAAACGGAGAATTTGCAGGAGGTCAATGAAGATTACCTGATCCGGAAGTCGATGGAGTTTTTGATAGCTTGAAGCGATCTGGATCGTACGCAATTCAACAGGATCGCCTTCAATTTGATAAAATCGTCTAAAGCGACGGGATCGTCTGCAATCGACGAATTCGTCGGACGAATTCATCGAGAGACCTACAAAACGAGCAAACAGATGCGAAATACAAGAAATTCTATTTTGTAAACGAGGGCAAACTATATGAAAAAGTAATATGAGTATTGAACAATATACAAGAACAAAAGTAAATGCAAATCATCTGTGTTTAGATAGCAGAATATGATCTTAATATGCAAACTAGACAAAATGGGTGAACTCCGGATGCAATATAGTATAAAAACTGAATAGACAATCTAATTTATAGCATAAAATGACGGAGAAAAGAGAAAGAAGAGCAAACTCCAGGCACTGATTGCCTCGATGTGTGTTGCAGTCGAAATCGTCTCGCATCAGTACGAGATCGTCTCGAATTTGACGAGATCGCCTCCGATCTTGACAGGTTCGTCGGCTGCGATAGGTGTTGGCTCCGGCTGAAAACCAGTGGTGTAACTGCAATAAAATTAATATAGGACTAGTGCAAGAGCAAATTTGAAGTGTTTTTAGCGCATAGGGAGTTGATTTACATAAAAATTCAGCCAGGGGTTGGGGAGGGAAAAGTCTTAGAGTTAAATAGGCATAGGATAGTTGTTGGGAGGTTGGAGATCATCCCAATTTGGGAGATCTCCAACGGGGGAAGGGTCCCAACGGCGCGGACACACTTCTGCCGGATTGGAGACCCGTTGGAACGGATTCCAACTATGCAAATTCGGTTTTGCGACAAAATCGTACGGACGTTCTAGTCCGAGACGAAATCGTCAAATGCAGGGCGATATCGTACGATCGGAGACGATATCGTCAAACGGTCAAAACAAGCTGCTAAAAATGGCACGAAAAAGAGGAAACGGGTTTCTCGGCGGTTAACGGGCGGTTTGGGAGGTTAAATTTGAATTTAAATTTATTTACTAAGGTGAATGTAATTATTCCAATTTTACTGCGCCAATTTTAGGGTGCTACAATTTATAGAGAAGAAAACTAGATAGAAGATAGTTTAACCAATGGTGATGTTGATCTAATTCTTGGTGAAATTCAAATTTTAGATGGTAACTAGTTAAGTGAGAGTTAACCTCTTAATAAAAATGATGTCAACACGTTGGTTACAAAAACATAGCGGTTTGAGGAAGATAAAGTTATATTTAATAGAATATCCATGATAAAAAAAAGAAATGGTGAATATCTTTGATAAAAAGGCAAGTTCAATATAAGCTTAATTGACCTAAAAACAATGTAATATGGGAGTGCCCCCCAACAAAAGCCAATTATATATATATATATATATATAATTGTTAAGTTGTAATACAAGTATGTGGTTATGATGTAAAATCAGTAAGGCTTGTTTCAATTGGGATTGAAACAAACCCCATACATGTTACATCATGGCCACATAGTGGTATTACAACAACCTGACAATTATGCATATATTGTTTGGCAAGATTCAAACCTCTCTTTGTCTATATATAGAGAGGTTTTAAACTTTTATGGGATCAAAATATGGCCCACTCTGTCTCTCCTTGAAAGTGTATGATATATATAGATTGATTGATTTTATGGGATTAAAATAAGCCCCATTTGTATTACATAATTACCACATAGTGGTATGACAACAACTTGGCAATTATGTATGTATTGTTTGGCAAGATTCAAACCTAGGTCCACTTCATAAAATTTAAGAATTTAATCAATTAAACTCATATCATTTGGTATATGTTAAGGTTCATCAATGATATTTAAACCTTAGTTTAAGGTGTGGAACTTCTCACTCCCTGCCTGGGTGGACCTAACTGTGGAGACTTTGGAACTTTGAATAAAGGTCCAAGGTTCAAATCCTACAAGGGATAGGGTTGTACACCATACTTTAGTAACCAAAGTATAGTTGGATAAACATATATTAAATAAATATATTTTATTAAGGTCATTTCATATAATCTATAAACTCCTAGATATTAAAAATTACTTTATCTTTTTTATTTTTATCGATTACTTTAAATTTCATAAAATAAATGTAACAATATTTTTTTTCAATTGGTTATATGGGATTGAAATGGCCCCATCTATATTACATCATCACCACATAGTGGTATTACAACAAAGCTTGAATATTATTCATGTATCGCTTTTTAAGATTTGAAGCTAGGTCTCCTCCTTGAATTTTGAGGAATATAATCAATTGATCTAATGCCATTTGATATCATCTTTGAAATTTATTTTTTTTAATAGGTTGAAAATTGAGGGCACATTAGGGGCCACCCTCCCCATGAATTAAACTTATGTCTTTGCTAGGAGATCCAAATACCTTTTGCCATTGCGGTGTCCCTATTGGGACTATAAAAAACATTATTTTTTTTTATTAGGGTAAAAAGGGGTTTTAGGGTCCCCAAACTTGTACATCAAGTTGTGTAAGATAGTACAATATGTTACAATAGCCTTACAAAATACTATCATCCACTTACTACTACGGCTAAACCTTAGAATACCGCATATCAACAAAACAACTTCCAAAACATGAGAGATTAGTAGACCACTTCCAAAATAAAAACTTAAAAAAAATTGTAGCTACCACCCAATCAGAACAAAAACAACAGTGGATGTTACAGAGTTTGTAGTCGATGGGTCTTTTGATTATTTTTCTTCTATAGCATAGGTTCTTCCTCCTTCATAGTGGCAAGGTTTGAGAAAGCATTTTTACACTTCAAGCTCCTAAGGTAATACCTAGTTGTAACACATTCTGTATGATCTTCATTTTTAGAATTTTGATTATCATCGATTATTTCATAATTAGCTTTAAGAATACTATCTGAGGTGCTAATATTTTTCATGGAACTAATTAAATGGTCTTTGGTAACCATTTTGCTTTTATCAATAATTTGATTTGAAATATTCTTTAGGGGTTGAGTCTTCTTTTGCTTGCTTGTTTCCTACTAGACAATTGACACAACTAAAGGATGAGCTTCTTCCTTGTGAATTGGGACGTTTGAAGGTTCAAGATCATTCGCATGTAGGGCCTTCTCCTCCACCAAGGAAGAATCAAAGCATGATCGATGACAATGCATATCTTCTTCAAGTGGTCATATTGCTAACAACCATAACATTTCAAAGAAGTTTTTCATATTAAATATTTTGGTTCCATTCCCCTTTGCTTGAGGAGATAGTAATGGATTGAGGTCGAATAACTAAAGCATCCATCCAAACAACCAATCTTGCTTTATTCATATTAATTTTAGTGGATAAATTTTCCTCTATTTGGGTATCCATATACTGGAATGGACCAATAGCGTCACCTTTTTTGATGAATATCTTCTTTCCCCAAAACTCCATAGGGAGAGCATATAAATTCACCCATACTTCTTTTGTAAGGGGGTTAAAATCGGGAGTCCAAGGTCATATATAGGCATCCCTTTGTTCAAAAAACCAATTGTATCTATAATAGATTACCCTCTCTCTATCCGCTAAATCAAAAAATGAAACATAAAAGAACTTTTTGGGTGACAAAATTACTTGGAATTTAATGGACCACCAAAGTTTAATGTATCACTTGAGCTCCTCCATGCCTGGTCTTTTTCCCTTGAGTTTGCAGATAATTGTTCGGGCTTCATGATCAATCAGATCCAACCCAAATTCATCCTCTAAAATCTTAATAGAGGACAAAGGTTCATCAGAAAGCTCCACCCGTGAACCCAAAGATCCTTGAGAGATATTTCTTATGATCGAAGAGGCTTTCTCACAGATTGAAGAGTGACTAATATCCTCTTGAGTACAATGAGCGAGTTGCAAACAACCCTCTTTTTGCAATGCTTGATTACACTTAGGATTTGTACCCCTTTTGCTCCATTCCATCCTCATGTCCTCCTAAGTATAGCAAGTCAGCTATAAACAACCCTCTTCCTACAATGCTTGACTATACCTAGGGTTTGTACCCCTTTTGCTCCATTCCATCCTCATGTTCTCCTGAGTACAATAAGCAAGCTACAAGCAACCCTCTTCTTGCAACACTTGACTGCACTTAGGGTTTACACCCCATTCACTCCATTCCATCCTCATGTCCTCATGAGTACCCATCTTTTAAAATAAATATAACAATAATAATCACATATTCAAAAAATATATTTAAAAATAATAATATTTTAAATATAATATCACACATTTTTTATATAAAAAATTAAGTATTTCATAACCACTTAAATATTTATTTTTTATTATTTTATAATAGTTTAAGAGTTGAAGTCCTTTAACTTAATAGTCAAATTCCCTCGACATAGTATTCATTCTAAAAACAACCTTTGTAGCGCAAGTGGAGAAGGTAAGACTGGCCCTATTGAACACGAGATCCACGATTCGAACCTTTGCAATGCGAAGAGGGATAAAAAAAAATCTATTGTGGCTTCCCTCTAAATAGTGGTATATCCGAATGGGATGGCATTGTTAGCCATGTAAAGAGCGGCTCTCAAGGTTTCTTTCTAACCTAAAAGTTTTAGTCTGCCTTTGTAACACATGTGGAGAAGGCAAGTCTGGCCCTGTTGAACACGAGGTTCATGGTTTGAACCTCTGTGATGCCAAGGGGGACACAAAAAATCTCTTGTGGCTTCCTTCTAGATAGTGGTATATCCGGATGGGACGGTATTGCCAATCACATAAGAGCGGATCTCAAGGTTTCTTTTTAACCTAAAAGTTTTAGTTCACCTTTGTAACACAAGTGAAAAATGTGAGCTTGGCCTTGTTGAACAGGAGGTCCATGGTTTGAACCTCTGCAATGCGAAGGGGGACACAAAAAAATCTCTTGTGGCTTCCCTCTAGATAGTGGTATACCCGGATGGGACGGCATTGTCGACCACCTAAGAGCGGCTCTTGAGGTTTCTTTCTAACCTAAAAATTGTAGTCTGCCTTTGTAGCGCAAGTGGAGAAGGCGAGCTTGGCCCGTTGAACGGGAGGTCCACAATTCGAACCTTTGCGATGCGAAGGGGGACACAAAATAAAATCTCTTATGGCTTCCCTCTAGATAGTGGTATACCCAGATAAGAGGGTATTTTCGACCATCTAAAAGCGACTCTTCAGGTTTCTTTCTAACCTAAAATTTGTCTGCCTTTGTAACGTAAGTGGAGAAGGCGAGCCTAACCCCGTTGAACAGAAAGTCCACGGTTCGAACATTTGCAATGTAAAAAGGAACAAAAAAAATCTTTTGTGGCTTCCCTCTATATAGTAATATACTCGGACGATAATAATATACTCGAATGGGATAGCATTGCCGACCACCTAAAAATAACTCTCAAAATTTTTTTTAACCTAAAAATTTTTACTAAAAATAATATGAATATAACCAAATACCATGTGTCAAAAAAAGGTTTACACCTTAGAAAAATAAACCTCTATAAACTTTTTGTGAAGCTAGTTAACCTTTCCTATACATTTAAACAATATAATCTATTAAATAATCTCAAAAGCACACGAGAAATGATTTTTTTTTTTTTTTTTCCACTTTGTTCTCTAGCATCTTTAATAATATATCCTTTCTCTTATTCCTCTCCCTTTCTAAAACAGCCCCAATGGGACAATTCAAAAATATTTTTTTTTAACATCGCGTACTTACATTTTATTATACTTTAAATTAAAGTCTCATAATCTTTGTTTTTAATTGTTGTTCATATTTAAATTAATTTATAATTATTTAATGGTTAATAGTGCTTGATATGGTGGTGACCATTTTAGGGTCATAGACATTTTTTTGTTTATTCAACTGTGTTCAAATTAATTCCATGTCAAACCAAAAACATTGTGAGTAGACAAAGCCTTTAAACTTTAATGTCATTTAAGTTTTTCTAAGTTGTCTTTTCATTCAACTTGAATATAGGTTAATATTTTTCAAATCATACAAAATTTTCTTTATTTTGTATTTTTAAATGCAAAAGTAATGAATAAGGAGGTAAGAAATAGGAAAGGAGATGCCCGAAGGCAAAGTTCCTTACAAATCAAATCCCAAACTACATCCCAGGACCAAAGGAGGGGCACAATATACTTATATATTAATATATATATTTTTAATTTAGTGAAAACTTTTTGCGGAATCCTTTTGGTCTAAAACATTATAACCAGGGGTTTTACATCGTCAAAATTATTAGGAGTTGCGTCCGTTCCTGACTGCACCAGCATTATTAACTGGATTTTGGGTACTCGATGCATGTTTGGTAAGGTGGAGATTCAAACCAGGAGCGCACCAACATTATTAATTGGATTTTGGTTACACGATGTACGTTTGGTAGGGTGGAGATTCAAACCAGGAACCTCCCTTGAAGAATTGTCCTACCCTTTTCAACTCACCTACAACACATAGGTAAAAGGGTTTATGGTAAGCCAATTTGATTTGAACCGAAGTTGCTTCAAAGATTGCCTACCCTCTCCAACTCACCTACAACAAATGGGTAAAAGGGTTTATGGTAAGCCCACTGTGATTTGAACCGGAGTTGCTTGGATCTGCATTGTACGTATCATGTTCCTCAACCGGTCGCCTCACACCAATTTGACATGATTTGAACCGGAGTTGCTTCGAAGATTGCTCTACCCTCTCCAACTCACCTACAACAAATGGGTAGAAAGGTTTATGGTAAACCCAATGTGATTTGAACCGGAGTTGCTTGGATCTGCATTGTACGTATCATGTTCCTCAACTGGTCTTCTCACACCAACTTGGCTACACACTCAACTCGGCTACACACTCACCGTTATATATTAATATTAAAATAAGAAAAAAAAAACAATTAATTTAATACATAGTTTTTTTTATTGAAGAGAGTAATTGTTTTTTTTTAAGATTAGGTTAATGTGAGAAATCTTTAAGACTGATACAAGTCTAGTGGCATATTTCATGATTGGAATTTCATTCCATGTTAATACTTGTATGTTTACTTAGGATTGAGCAGTCCCTTTTAATCACAACTTATTAGGCTAACACACAACCACACACTTTTTCGAAGAAGAGCCAAATCTCGAAAATGTTGCCCTATCCTATTAGGACATGAAAAGAGTAATTATTTGGACACGGTTCAAACCACAGGGGTTACTTTCATCAAACTTATTCCTCCTTGTTATTGTTTACCTGATGTGAAGGGGACCACTAATCGCTCAAGACTCTATTCCACCTTGTTGTTGTTGACTCGACGTGAAGGGGACCATTGATTACTGTCGTAGATCTATCATGCACTTAGAGAATTCAATTCATATCAAACTACTACCTTTGCAAACAAGATGGTTTGTCACGCACTCTGCAAATAGGTTGCCTTCCAGGTTTAAACATGTATGTCTTCCTGGTAGGTGTCTGGCCAGACAAGCATTTATCAATCCACCTAAACCTTTGCAAACAGGATGGTCTGTCACGTACTTAAAAAAAATTAGATCAAACTACTACCTATGCAAACAGGCTGCCCCCAAGGTTTAAACTTGGGTGCGAGTGCCTTCTTGGTAAATTTCTGGTCAGAAAAACACCTTATCGATCCACCTAACCCTCCCTCGGGAATGAAAAGAGTAATTGTTATTATAACCTTTATACCATGTCAAAATATTATATAATTATAAATTAGTAATAGATGAGAGTTATAATGAGTATTTTAAAATAATAAATATGTTTAATGGGTTTGAAATCAGTGTGAAAAAAAATTTAATGGGTTTAAAATAAGCCATTATCTTGTATAAAAAAAATGTTCAGTTTGAAACAAACATTGAAGGGTTTACAATATTGGAGTTAACATTAAGTATTTACTTTACTCTATAAAATCTCTAAAAATTGGGTTTATCAAAATTTATTTTGATAATATTTCGAAATGAAGTTTAGGAAAATTTGGAGGAGATAGTGTTTTTCGAAATATTGAAGGTAATATTCTCCTCATTTATTCAGAATCATATAGAAGTTCAATTAACAACTATGGATAGGATAGGGAACTTCTCACAATGATCAAAATTATAAGTGAAACATGATGAAACTATATTTCAATTAAGGGGGATTTACAAATTATCATTAATTTTATCAACAAAAATGAATGTGGAGATTGGATAAAAAATAACAATATTACTTATGTTCATCAATTATTGTTAGAGGTGATATCTTGAAAATGTGAGCATATTTATTGAGAAGGAAACTAGGTAGAAGATAATTTATCCAATCTTGATCTTCTTCTTGGTGAAATTAAAAAAAAAATGGTGAGATTTAATCTCTTAATAAAAATGATGTCAACAAGTTGGTTACAAAAACATAGTAGTTTGAGGAAGATAAATTTATATTTAATAGAATATATATGATAAAAAAAGAAATGACGAATATTTTTGATAAAAAACAAGTTGGATATAGCTTAATTGACCTCACAAGAAATGTAATATGGGAGTGGCTCCCAACTAAAGCCATAAATATATATATATATAGTTAAGTTGTATTATCAGTGTGTGGTCATGATGTAATACAGATAGGGTTTGTTTTAATTGGGATTGAAACAAAGCCCCATCCATGTTACATCATGGTCACATAGTGGTATTACAACTTGGCAATTATGTATATATCATTTGACGATTCAAACCTATATCTCTCTATATATAAAGAGGGGTTTTGTGGGATCAAAACATATTAAGGCATGACCACATAGTGGTATTACAACAACTTGACAATCATGAGTGTATCTTTTGATGAGATTTAAACCTAGGTCTCTTCTTGAAAGTGTATGATATATATAGATTTAGTCTATGGGATTAAATTAAACCCCACTTGTATTACATAATTGCCACATAGTGGTATGACAACAACTTGGCAATCATGTATGTATGGTTTAGCGAGATTCAAACCTAAGTCCACTTCCTAAAAGTTAAGAATTTAACCAATTAAACTCATATCATTTGATATATGTTAAGGTTCAATGAGATTTAAACCTTAGTTTAAGATGTGAAATTTCTATTGGGTTTAACTTGGCAATCATGTATGTATGGTTTAGCGAGATTCAAACCTAGGTCCACTTCCTAGAAATTAAGAATTTAACCAATTAAACTCATATCATTTGATAGTTAAGGTTCATCAATGAGATTTAAACCTTAGTTTAAATGTGAAACTTCTTACTCCCTATCTGATTGAGTTTAATTGTGGAGACTTTGAAACTCTAAATAAAAGTTCAAGGTTAGAATAGTACAAAGGATAGGATTGTACACCAGGCTTTAGTAACCAAAATATAATTGGATAAACATATGTTAATTAAACAAAAACTTTTATTAAAGTTATTTCATATTATTAAAAATTACTTTATCTTTTTATTTTTATTAATTACTTTCAATTTCATAAAATACATATAACAATATTAATCACAAACTAAAAAATAAATCTAATTTTAAATATAATATCATACATTTATAAAAATTAAGTATTTCATAACCACTTAAATATTTATTTTCTATTATTTTATAATAGTTAAAGAATTGAAGTCCTTTAACCTAATAGTAAAATTCCCTCGACATAGTATTCATAAAAGAGACCTTTACGCTTTAAAAAATAAACCTCGATAAACTTTTGTGAAGCTAATTAACCTTTCTTACACATCTAAACAATATAAACTATTAAATAATCTCACAAGCACACAAGAAATGACTTTTTTTTTTTTTTTTCCACTTTGTTCTCTAGTATCTTTAATAATATATCCTTTCACTTTTCTGACCAATAAACTTTAGACATCACAAAAAAATGGTCCCGTGTCAATGGTTGCTTTGTCATTACTCTTATTCCTCTCCCTTTCTAAAACAGGTCCCACTGGGAAAAATAAAAAATATTTTTTTAATAAATTCACTTATACTTGTATACACAGTTTAATTATGGTTTATATTTAAGTTATATATATTCTTTTATTCTAACATTATTGGTTTTTGGGATATGGTTTCGAAAACCATTCTCCTTAGTTACTTTCTAGAACATGGTCCTTAGATGAACAGGAGGTCCAGTATAGTGTACAGGAGGTTCAGTGTTCGAAGCACACCTCTGTTTTTTTTATGGACACATACAAATTTTTACGCGGCTTCCCTTTAAATAGTGGTATCATCTTTGGATGGGACGACACTACCTTCCTTCTAAATAATGGTATCCTTGTGCCTTCCCTCTAAATAATGGTATTTCTAAATGAAATGACACTACTAATCAGCTTAAAGGAACTTTAAAAATTTCTTTTTAACCAAAAATTTATTCAAATCAAAAAATAATAATAGTATTTGTAAATGAGATGATACTACCAATCAAGAAACTTTAAAAATTTCTTTTTAACCAAAAATTTATTCAAATAAAAAAATAATAATTTATATATATAATTACTTTTATGATTAATAGTGCTTCATATGCTGGTGACCATCTTAGAGAGGCATCTTTTTGTTTATTCAACTGTGTTCAAATAAATTCCATGTCAAACCAAAGAAAAAAAAAGAATGTTGTGAATAGACCAAGCCCTTAAATTTTAATGGCATTTAAGTTTTTTTTTTTTAAATTGTCTTTTCATCAACTTGAATATAGGTTAAGATTTTTCAAACCATACAAAATTTTATTGATTTTGTCATATATATTCATGAAGTATTTTTAATTGCATGAAGTAAGAGGTAGGAAAAGTATCATTAACTGTGAGAATAAGGAGGTAGATGCCCGAAGGCAAAGTTCGTTACAAATCCCAGACCATATCCCAGGACTAAAGGAGGGCACAATATACTTTATATTAATAATAAAAAAATTTGTATAATATAAATTGATTGGTAGTAGTCTAGTTTGTTGAGTTAAATTTTATAAATGTTAAAATTTTGTTAACTTCATTATTATAAAAAAAAATTAAATATTTTTTTATATATTAAATATATTTTTTAATATTATATTTATAATTTAAAAAGAATAAAAAAAAAATACTAGATAACAATTTTTTTTGAATGGCATAGCATACACCATCTTATTGGAGAAAGCCATTTTTATTTTAAAGTTGATACTAAGTCAAAATTATCCTTTAATTCGTTTCAATAATAATAATAATAATAATAATAATATATATATATATATATATATATATATATATATATATTTTAGGCGATAATATTTATATTAAAAAAAAAAAAAAATTATTATTAATATATTTAAAATAATTAATTTAATAAGGTCCAAGGTTCAAACCGCTACTTAGTGAGTGTGTGAGGGTATAAGTGTGTGTATGGTTGTGTGTTTGACCCCTATTGATAAGCTCAGCTCTCACCCTTATTAAAGGTCATGGTTGGGATGGGGATGCCCAGCCCTAAGCGTCGGTTGTAGGGATTTCTCACACTAATCTCAATAAAAAATAATAAATTTAATAAATATTCTATTTTATTGAAGAGTGTTTTTTTTTAGATTTTGTTAGTGTGATAATTATTATTATAACCTTTATAATAGGTCAAGATATTAGGTAATTATAAATTAGTAATAAATTAAAACGATATACACTCTCCAAAGCATTCTTGTTTTTTTATCTATCTTTCTCATTTCAGTTGAAGTTTGTAACAAGATTGAACAGCTCCAGAAGATTTTTCTATGGTTAGGCTCATAACACAAACAAATATTCCATTTGGTTGCGTGGGACTAGATCTGCTCCAAGAAATAATATGGTGGTATCAAGCTCAGGAAGGTCAGACAGATGAACCTAGCCCTCATTGCCAAGCAAGGATGGCAGACCCTTCAAAATGAAAAGTCACTGTGGGTTGATATCATCAAGGCCAAATACCTTTGGCATCAACCAAATTTTTTGGATGATCCTTTACCTATTCAAGGTTCTGCTGTCTGGAATTCCATCTTGTGTACAAGGGAGATCATCAACAAAGGAATCCATTGGAAACTTGGTGATGGCTAGAAGATATGCTTTTGGGAGGACAAGTGGTTGGGTAACAACCCTCTTCAGAACTATCTTGATATGATCTACCTCAAACCTGTAATTGACATGTTGTTTGGTACACAAGTGTGCAATTTCATTGATGCTAGCAAGAAGCGCTAGAAAACCATTCCTCATGGTAATTTGAATGAAGACCAAAAAAGAGCTAATATTTTTTTGTCTAACATGTTGTGTCTCTATGTTATTCCCAGTTTTTTAGTTGAAGATAAGCTCCTGTGGAAACCCAGTGAAAATAGGCTTTTCTTTACCAAAACTGCATATTTCCTTAATGAAAACCTCAATCAGCCATGGTTCCCTTCTAATATCATTTGGAAGAAGCACCTCATTCCTAAAGTTTGTTTCTTCTTTTGGCTTGTTGTTCAGGACAAAATCCTCTCCATTCTAAATATCCAGATTCGAGGGCTCCCCATTCCTAACTATTGTTACCTTTGTAAGTAGGAGTGCAAATCCACCCAACATATTTTCCTCTTCTATCCTTTCAACCTCAAAGTTCTTTGCTCCTTATTTTCCTTTGTGGGTATTGTCTAGGTTCCTCCCTTTTCTCTGAATGAAATTTTTTTACAATGGCTTAATTCCTTTAAAAGTTTTTGTGTCAAAACCTTTTCGACCTTATGTCTCCCCCATTTCCTATGAGAAGTTTGGAATGAACAAAATTCCAGAGCCTTCAATAACTTCATCCATAATTCCATCTATGTTCTTTCCAGAGTTATCCATGCTACAACTAAAAATCTATGTGTTATTCAAGGCACTAGGTGGTTAGAGTCCCCAAGTGAAGCTCAGTTAGCCAGGTCCCTCTAACTCCCTTCCTATAATCTTTCCTCTCCCTATTCTGTGGTTGATCGCTCGATTATCAAGTGGTCTCCTCCACCTTTGGGATGGATCAAGTATAATTTTATTAGCTGGAGTAGGAGGTATCTTTCGAGATCATATAGGGAAGATATTGCTGGCCTTTGCAAAAAATTGTGGTATCCAAACCAACCATTTTGCTAAGCTCGAGCCCTCTTCCAAGGTCTGTCTCTCATGTCTAGAATAAATTGTCCTAACCTTATTGTCAAATGTGACTATGAACATTATTAGAAGCATTGTAGATACCCAGTCAGCATCTTAGAATATCTCCAATTTAATCTTCGAGGCAAAGTTTTTTCTAAGCTCTTTCCCTAATGTCATTGTCCAACATCCTTTTAGGGAAGGAAACCAAGCCACTAACTTTCTAGCTAACCTGGGGATTTCTTTGCCTAACCTCACCATTTGGAATGAAAGTTCTCCCTCCTGGTCAATGGCAATTCCACGCCTATATATCTTTTGTGAGTTTTTCCAAGATTAGGGTTTCTTGGGTAGCCACATCTTCTCCATGTTATGGGAATCCTCCTCATATTAGATAGTATTTTTAGGAAACATCATTGGAGGTTTCATCGAAATGTGGAATTTTTCTAAGTTCACAAGATCTATTTTCAACATACACTTTCATGTGTGGCTTCACCTTGACAAAATGAATATTCGGGGCACATGGAGCTTGTGGCTCAACATGGAGAATATACTTATAAGTCACACATGGAGATATTGTACTGCACCATCTTCAATGAACACCTCCTGCAGGTTTTTTGTTGCGTGACGGATGATAAAATGGAGCCATTTGTTGTTTTACCCAGACACGTGAGCAGGCTCTACGTGAGCCCATTGAGGTTTTCTCTTTTGCCCCTACAAGGGTTTCTGTATTTATTTTTGTCTTTCTTCTTGGTTGTTTTCAAAAATGTGCTTCCTTTTTGTTTCAGATGGTTGGAAGCATTTTTCCTAACTAAAACCTTTATGTAAAACGTTGTGGGATCCTTTCAAAAACCCTCTTACCAATAAAAAAATAAATAAATATGTATAATAGATTTGAACTAAGCCAAAAAATTAATGAGTTTAAAATGAACAATTAACTTTTATAAAGAAGTGTTCGATATATTTTAAACAAATATTAAAGTGTAAAATTTATTACATTGTAAGTTTAGATTATAATATTATATCATAGATGGATAATTAGATAGATAATTTTTTAAGTTATTAAAATATTTTAAAGTATAGACTAAATTTATAACAATGGATAAACCTTTATAAATATTATTATAAAATTATAATTAGGAGTTGTCCCTAATGGTGCAAAGACATCTAGATAGGGTGTAGTATTAAGTTTTCAAAGAATAAATAATAATAAGCACTATTGAAAATTAGTTTTTTCTTTTGACATTTCGTAACAATCAAAATAAAAATATCTTCTTGGATTATGCAAACAGTAAAAAAAAAGTCCTATCAACATCTGAATAATTTGATGAGTAAGAGGGTTTTTAATAAAACAAAATGCTACAACAATCCTAACTTTTTATAACGAAGCAAGATTAAGGCCTTTATATACCACTACAAACATATGAATAATTGGTTTTTCCTTGTAGCACACACACAAACCCCATTGTGGTTTGAACTTGGGTATCTTGAAAGGGAGTTTATTCCTTATATCTTGAGTTAGACTAGTAGACTTATCAACAATGTCAGTAATATCAACTTTATATGGACTATTTTCATTTTGTAATATGAGAATCCTCTCTCTAAAGGCAACCAATCTCATAAGGTAATTGTTATATTTCTATGTTAACTTGCATTAAACTAAGATGCAAATTATGTATTATTCCACTATTGTGAACATTAAATTAACTATTTTTATTTTGTGGGATATTAGGATCCTCTAGCTCATGTCAACTCCTCTGACAAGGCAGGTGGTTTGAAGTTAACTAGCTTTGAGTTATGTTTTGTTTACATATGTTAGAATATTTTTTGACTTTATTCCTCTCTTTTTTTTAATTTAGTGAAAAACCCCTTGCGAGGCCGCCTTGGTCTGAGAAACCACGACCAGGGGGTTCTACACCGTCAAAATCACCCGGGAGTCGTGCCCCGCCCTGACCGCACCAACATTATCAACTGGATTTTGGGTACCCGATGTGCATTTGGTAGGATGGAGATTCGAACCAGGGACCTCCCTTGGAGGATTTCCCTACCCTCTCCAACTCCCTACAGCACGCGGTGACTTTATTCCTCTTTGACTAGATAGGTTAACCTTAAATATCTTTAGCACATTATTTATTATGTGTTATCATTCCTAGATCTTCTTTTATCTATGAATATTTTTTTATTTTGTTTCATTCAATACATCTTTTGTAGAATATTATTTCATTCCATCTATTGATATAAAAATATGACTAGTAGGAACTTTGAGTAATACACCTTTAGGAATGGGTAAGGTTAATACTGATGGAGCCTCAAGATAAAATCCAGATAAAGCTAATGCAAAGGGATAGGAAGATTGTCTGATGGAATCCTTGCCTTTACTTTTACAAAAAAAATTAGGAATCCTTCCTAATAACCTAGTCGAAGAAATTGCTTTGATTAAAAGAATCCAGGAAGCTCTCAAAGCAATTTGAACTAAAGTACAAATAGAATCGGACTCACAAATATTGATCAACAAATTGAAAAATTCAAAGACTAAGAAAGGGAAGGATTGGAGATTTGAAAGAGTGATATATACCATTAGATCACACTTGACCAAATTTTAGACAATGGAATTGACACACACCCCTTGAGAACAAAATAATATAGCGAATGCATTGGCTAATTGAGCTCTAGATAAGAGTGATATCATATGCTATGGATTTCTCCCTAAGTAGTGGTCGCAATAAACCAAGGAATCACTTATGGCCATTATCCATATGAATGCTTTACTCTTATTTGTTATTTAGTATTTTTAGGTTTTATGTAGCGATAGTATAATGTTGTATGTATAGGAATAGATCTCATAATGGAAGGAAATATCACCTTTGTATTGTTAACAATTGGTTCAAAAGTGTATCTATTGGGAAAGGGCGAAGATGTACAATTTATTTATTTGAATAAATAGAATATTTTTTAACAAAAAAAATGCACCTTTCATATTCATTGACATTTTCTTGTGAAGATTTTCTATCATAATATTTCACCTTTTAGACCTATATTTTGTCTATCAACTATATAAAATTGTTAATTACATGATGAAAATTAATTATAAATGCTTGAATCTAGCAATTAGTGATAATATCCTCTCTTATGTAAAAAAATATCATTTCATTTACATTTTGACAATCTTGTAAAAATGTTCTTTGAAACAATCAAATACATGGTTGCTTTAACAACAAAATATTATAGATAACATATTTGACCCCAAAAGCATTTAGATTTGAGAGTTTCATTTGCTAGATAAACTTCACATTGTAGATAATAATGAATAAATTTTTCATTGTAAAGCTTATGCCTAAGAAACTTTTATAACTCGAAACAAATTCAAGACAAGAAAAAGCTATTGTAAAAATTCAATTTTTAAGTATAGGTAAAACTAACTTATAAAAGTGTCTAATGCATTGTACAAATTAATGCAAATGAATGAAAATTTGGTGGGATGCTTTTGATATTTGAGTCTTAATAATACAAATGGGCCCCATTCAACTTTGTAATAATCCCCTTACTTGGAATTGGTAAAAATAGCAATATTTTTCCCAATAATTAATGTTATAAAAAAGAATTGTAAGTAATATTCATTGACACTTGGTATAATATAGTATATATATATATATATATATATATATATATATATATATATATATATATATATATCTTATTGGATAATAAAGGGTTGTACTCGGGTCTCCCACCCTTGAAAAATTACAAATCTATTCTTTAGAGCTTGAGAGTTTACAAATAGATACACTTCTCATCTCAATTGAGATTCTATAGCTAGAAACCTACATCATTTTACATAAAATATCTGAATTCTAGATTTTCATTTTCTAGATCTTTTCAATTTTCTATATGAATACAAATATTCCATAATTTAGTATCCTTCTTGATATTTTCCTATAGCAATCTTCACAATACCAAAACTTCACTTCAACTATCTATGTCTTGCATCTTAGTAGAGTAATATTTCCAAAACATCGCATTATCATAGTCCAATTTACCAAATCTGGAATGCTAGTTTCCTTCTTGAAACACAAGTGCAACCATAAAAATTATAATAAATAGTCTTATGTGAAAACACATTACTATTACAAAATAAAGCAGATATTAGCAATGGAAAACATCAAAGTAAAACTTAATCATTTATTGATTCAAGCAATCAACATTTTCTTTTCAACTTCAACTAAACTTACTACTTCCTCTAACCATAGAAAAGAGAATTTAACTTCACGATCCTCAATCAAAACCTCTCTATTGGCTAGCCTATATGCACATTTGTTACCTTCCCTTAATGTATGTGTAAACCTGATTTCTTCAAACTCTTTAGCAAGATCTTGAATTTCCATAATTATCTCTTGTATGTTCCATGGAGTCTTTGTTTTCCTCAAAATTACATCTAATACTATGAGAGAATCAACTTCCATCCATACTTTATTCCATTTCATTTGTTTACATATTTTTAACCCTTCTAAAACCACCCAAGCTTCACCTTCATTATTTATCTTAAATCCACTATTGAAAGCATAGTGAGACAAAATCTCTCCATTATTTCTAATTATTCCTCCTCCTCCTGTTGCTCTTGGATTTCCTTTAGAAGCTCCATCAAAATTCAATTTAATCCACTCCACATCTGGTGATTTCCACTTTATATTATTTTCCTTCTTTTTGCTTCTCTTGTACCCAACATCATAATTTCATTTAATGACTTGACTCCATCTATCAAGGCTCTCTACTTCCAGATTAAGGACTGGATGAGTTGATAGGGTTGGTTTAGACTCCACTATGGCTAAACATATCTTCCTTTTCAGCACCTCTAAACTGCTTTCCTTTTCGTTAAATATTCTTCTATTCCTTTCTAGCCATATAGTCCAAAGTATTGTATCTTTTGATATATCTCATATTGTTTGTAAAGCCTCACTTTTATAAGTGCTCTACTATTGCTTTAACCAATATTCAATTATTATATTCATCATCGTGCGTTTACCAAACATATTAAGAATCCATTTCCATAGATTCCATACTATTGAGCAATAACCCAAGAAATGATCTATACTCTCCTCCTCCTTTTTAAAAAAAATACATTGAGAGGGGCTACGAAAACCCCTTTTCATAATGTTATCTCAAAATAAAATTCTTCTATGATCTACTAGCCAAACAAACAATTTGACTTTAGGAATGCTTGGGCTATCCCAAATTACTCTCCATATTCTAGTGATATTATTATTCAGTTGGTGTTGTACATTATATCAACTTCTTATTATGTATTCTTCTAAGCTATTCAACTCCCAAATCAATTTTTCCTTGGCTCTCCTCAGAATAATCACAGTTGTTATATTTCTACTCAAATGTCTCCTTGTATCGATGTCTTGTATACTCATAAAAATATTATTTCATTTGTATTTTCCTTCCTGATATTTGTACAAAATGTTTGAAACCTTATCATCATATTTATCTTGAAGTGATCTCATCCGAGGGTTCAAAATTGGATCTAAATTGAGTGGTTTTTTATCACACCAAGTATCCATCCAAATAGAAAAAATTTCTCCAATTTCCACCACCCATATTAAACCTTTAATCATAATATCAATAGATTTTTTTAAACCATTCCAAAGAGTAGAACCATTTGGTAGAGAGAAAGCACTAAATATTAAACTTGGGTTATTAATATCAACATACTTACTTAGAAGAATTCTTGCCCATTGTCTTTGACTCTCTTTGTACAATCTTCATATAACTTTTCTCCTAAGAGCTAAGTTTACATATGTAAGAACTCTTAAACCAAGACCTCCCCTAGTTTTATCATCACACACCTTGCTCCATTTCACCAAAGGAAATTGCTTTTATCATGTAAACCTAACCATAAAAAGGATCGCATGATATATATTAAACTTTTTTCAACTGATTTTGGCATAGAATACAATGACATATAATATGTTGGGATGGCCTGAAAGACTGATTTAATTAACTGAACTCTTCCTGCTAACGATAACCACCTACCTTTCCAAGTTGTAAGTTTATTCTAAACTTTACTAATAACTAGATTCCATAATTCTCTCCTCATTATTCCCTCAAGTAAAGGCATCCCTAGATAAGTTGCAGGTAAATTTGCCTCCTCCATTTGAAGTAACCTAGAAATTATTGCTTTGATATTAGCAGGAGTGTTGAGGAAGTAAATTTTGGATTTTTTCCTATTAACGTTTTGCCTCGATGCTCTTTCATATTCCTTTAAAAAGTTATTCAAAGCTTTGGCCTCGTTAATCCTTGCCCTTCCAAAAGGGTTGCATCATCTACAAATTGTTGATGGGTGATGTTGTCTATGTTATTACTAACCTTAAGTCCACTTATAAGCCCATATTTGTAAGCCTTATTTAAGTTCTTACTCAAAACCTCTGCCATAATAATGAAAAAATAAGGAGATAGAGGATCTCCTTGTCTAAGGCCTCTCTTGAATTTTAAAGATTTTGTTACTAATCCATTGACCAACACTTAATAAGAAATTGTAGAGACACAAGCTTTAATCCATCTAACCCATTTCTTTGTGAATCCAAAATTTTCTTAAACTACACAAAGAAAATACCATTTAACCTTATATTTTTTTTTTGGTAGATAAGATACTATAGCATTAATACCGGGTTTTATAGGTTGACCCAAAATCTTTTACAAAAATCAGCCCAGGGCTGTTGATGAACATGTCCTTACTAAGGATCCTATATATGTAAAATCTACATGTCGTCAAAGCCATTACATTCGGTAAGGCACATAGCCTGTTATCAAAAAGAAACTTTCCATACAAAATTTTGGGTATACCCCGAGAAAACACACTTGCATCATAATTATAAAAAAATAAAAAGACACAGATCCCTTCCTTGAAACAGTGGAGAAACAAAAAGCTGCAGACACACATAGCAAAGTACTGAAAAAACTCCCACAAGCTCTGTATTGACAGTTACTCTTAATAATTCTTTAGTAATTGCTTTCTTTCGTATATGACATGCTTTGGTACCACATCCCATCTTGGCCAATAAGCCTTGGAGAAGTGAACCTGCCTGGCTAGATTTATGGCAGTGGCTATCTGGTGGTCCACGTGGCTCTGGTTCGAAGTCTTATATTTCCTTTTCTTTCCTACCCTATGATTATCAACCAACCTCAAATTACTAAGATGACTAGGATCCATGTTATATAACATGTGACTGTCCCCATTAGTCTTTGTGGTATTTCCAAGCAACATCCACCAAGACTAACAACTCGAATAATTTTTATTGCGAGTCCATTTCAAAAAAGATAGAGGAATACTCATAGTCTTCGAACTTATAGTGCCTTCCCTGTTGGTAAATTCGACTATCATTCTTGGCATTCTTGTTGAATAAGCTACTCTACTTGACTCGGGATACCGTGTTCCCATTTGAAAAGTTTGTCACCATTTAACCTTATCATAGGCTTTACTCAGATCAAGTTTTAAGATCATTGCTTTCTCTTTTATTGAAGTTGTTGAATGTATAATTTCATGAGCTACTATGATCCTATCCAGAATTTATCTCCATTTCACAAACCCTCTTTGCTCTTATGAAATAATTTTGTTTAAAAATGGCCTTAATCAATTTGCCATCACTTTGGAGATAATCTTATATGCCATATTACATAGGCTTATAGGTCTAAAAGAATCAAACAATTCAACATTCTTATTTTTTGGAATTAGGGTAAGATATGTTGCATTTATTGTATAACGTATGTATTAGTTTACCCTAGATTGTTCCACTGCCACCAATAAATAATCCTTCACTATATCCCAATTATATTGGTAAAAATTTGTAGAGATCCCATCTGGACCTGGGGATTTATCCTTATTAAAAGAGAAAATAGATAAATAAACTTCTTTTATAGTAATAGGCTCCATTAGTTTTCTATTGTCTTCATTCGTTATAACTGAAGGATCATCTTGAAGAATTTTATCATTAAGAACTTTACTCTTATGATCCTAGAATATTCTAATAAAAAACTTCTTTTCTAATTTCACTCTAGTCTTCAATCCAAACCCCTTCTATTGATTTAATTCTAATAATTTTGGATGTTGATCTTTGTACTATAGCTATCCTATGAAAACACTTTGTATTTTGATCTCCTTCTTTTAACCAAATCTGTCTTGATTTTAATCTCCAAAATTTCTTTTCCATACTCAAAATATTATGATATTCACTAAGTAACTCCTTTTCCTCTGAGCTTGGATTATTATGTTCACCTTTTTAGAATTTTGAAATTTTATGTTTAAGTTATTTCTTCTCAAAAATGTTTCCAAAAGTGTTCTTATTCCATTCTTTTGATCTAGATGTCATAGATTTAATTTGATTTGGAAGAGCATACAACCCACCATTACCTGAATAATTCCACATTTGAGCTATCATATTAGCAAATTGAAGATGGCCTTCCCACATCTTCTCATATTTAAAATATGTTTTTTTCTTGAATTCACTAACCACCATTTTAACTTATTGGCCGGTGATCTAAACCAATCATTGTTAAGGTATAAATTTTAGCACAAGTTCATCTAGCCAATGATTTGAGAGAATGCATCTGTCTAATTTTTCTGCTATTAGGTTATGGCCTCTCCTATTGTTGGTCCAAGTATAGTTATCTTCTTCAAACTCAACCTCCCATAGATTATTGTTTTGAATAAAAGCTGAGAAATATTTCATACTTAAGGTTAATTTCCTAATTCCCCCTAATTTTTCATCCAACTTGGTTATGGCATTAAAATCTCCTATGATCATGAATCGGGTTTCTTGGTCTTTACTTCTCATAAAGGATTCAATCCCACTCTAAACTTATAATCTACCTAATTGAGTTGTAAGTCCATAGACATTGACAAGGAGAAAATGAATATCTACAAAGTAGTAAGTGACTAAATAGGCTAACCAATGCCTAGTTTTATGAATGGTTACACAGGAGGTTTTAGAAGGATTCCAACAATTTAGAATTACTCTTGTCGCTCCTTCAGAATCCATAGCATCCCATTCACATCTTGCCCATATTGCTTTCATAGTTTTTGAAACTTCTTTTATAATTTTAGTTTCTTGGATACAAAGAATATTAGGCTTATTACATAAACATAGGTCCCTAATACACCTCTGCTTTGAGGGGAAATTATCACCCCTTATATTCCATGATATGATATTCATATCTCATTAGGGGATTTTGGCCCTGCATGTGTATTACTAATATCATTTGTTGTTTGATAAAGAGAAGTTCAACCAACTTAGTTTGTGTTCCTTTCTCTATGTTTGCTCTTGCTTCCCTGGATCTTGCTTGATAATTTGAGGGTTTTCTTCTTTTTGCCTTGCCTATATCAGGATTAGGTCTTATTATTCCATTCCTCAATATTCTTTCATAATTTTTTTTCATCATATTTATCCTCTCCTGGCTCTATTATAGAAGCTTTTGACTTATCCTGCTCATTTTCTAGTATTTCCTTATTAATGGTAGAGGTATTAACTTCTAAAACTGCATTTTCTTTACCATTTTTTTTTCTTGAATGGTGCATGGTACTTCAAGAGAGTCTTCAAAATTTGATGAGACACATTCCTTAGGTTCATCTAGAATGTTCTTCCTTAAATCGGGATCATAGTGAATAGACGATTCCTTGTTAATATGTTGAAATTGTTGTATTGTGTCCTCTAATATTTGATCTACTTTTCTTCATAGGCTAAAGACTCAAAAGAGTTGGTATTTCTTCCAATATCCTTCCTTACTGGTCTCCACTGTTTATTTTATTTAATTTTTCTAAATCTATTTTTTGGAAGTTGAAAACCATCTTCATCCATAATCATTTGTAAGTTTCTCTTGCGGTTTTGTACATATGATTCTATTGGGCTCTTCTTAGGGCATGATCTCTTAATATACCCCACATCATGGCATATTATACATTTAAAAGATATATTTTTATAATATATGTTCTGGGTCCACATCTTATCCCCATACTTAAAAATAATTGATTCTGGTAAAGCTTTACTTATATCAATCATGACCAATATTTGAACATAAATAGCTAAGAATCCATCTTTTGTTGTATCTAAAATCTTAAAGAATTCTCCTAGAGTGTTACCTATTGTCTTGAAGGTATCTATTTCCTAAAATTAAATGGGTAACCCAAACATCCTAACCCAGACTAGTACTAGGGATAGTTTTACATTTTCAGGTGAAAAGCCTTCATACCAACGGGTAAGGAAGAGTCCTACTCTTCCCATAAACCAAGGACCCCCCTTTTAATATTTTTTCTCTTTATTACCTAGAACAAAAAATAACTATAAATAAACCTTTGGGAAGAAAGGATAGAATCACTCTTGGAGACTTCCAACTCCTATCAATCCATTTTCTCAAGGCTAAATCCCCTGCTCAATACCCATTAAATTTACCAAAAACTACCTTATCTTGGAGGAACGAGGATCTCTTTGAGGTGCACTCACTAACCTCTACCACTAGAGATGATTCTAAAGATTTAAATTATAAATCGTTCCAGGGAAAGGAAACTCAAGCTCAAAATTTATTAAAAATTATCTAAATGTCCTATAGTAAATATAATATTTGATAAAAACTTTATAATAATTTGCATGCACAATTTCTAAGATATAGAAGGGGGAAAAAACTTAGCTGAAAATTTATGTCTAGATAAAATGTCTTGCCTCATTGAAGTCCTAGCCCTTCATTGCTCTTCCTATCATCCGAACCCTGGCTGATAAATATTTGTGATTTTGTTTTTCGTGACTTGAAAATTTGTCACTACCCTTGTTTCTGATGGTTGACTTCACATAATCGTATATTCCTCAATATTGCTTAGATTATTTCATATGACCACTCATTTAAAAGCTATTCAAATTATACACAAGTTGGTTCAAGATTAAATTGAATCGGATAACCCTTTGTGAAGATATGACTCCTAACAGATGAGACATTTTTTAGAAGAAAAAAATTAGATATTCAATGAAGAAGGAATTTTGTTTACATTGAAAAGGAATGATTATATTTTAAATAAATAAGGGCTAAAATCTCATATTTTCATCACAAGCCTAGATATTATTTACTTGGCTTAAATGGCTTTGCTAATCTTTAAGAAAAGATCAAGTTTTCTAGCCTCAAAATATCCATCTAGGTCACAATGTGAATTTGATTCATGATCTATTATTTGGGGTCAGTGTCTTCCTTATTATTTGATCACATTGAGCTGCTTTATCAACATGGTCAATCCACCAAGGATAGGAGAGTTGTTAGCTCTAACCCAAAAGATAACATAGCTTGCACATAGTTGATAAGTATTCCAAACTAGATCATTATTCTAGTTAAAGACCCATATCTCATTTATTCTTCTATTACCATGATTAAGATCTAATTACTAATTATGCTTGAGTATTCATTGGGTTAATATGTTATGAGGTGTGAATAATGGTCTTGGGGTTCTTATTTTCCCTTTGGTTTCTTATACTCTTCATCACTCATAATTAACTCAAGTATGATAATATTATTTTGGTCCTTAGCCTCATTGGTTTTAGTTAGATAAGCTTCAATGACCTTTGGTAAGATAGTCTACCAAAGTGGTTTCAATTAGGACCTCTAAATAATCTACCTATAAAGTGGTGATCGTGAGTTCCATTTCTATTTTAAGTTATTATAAATAAAATCAATCTAGACTTTCATAAATGTTAGCACACATTCCAATGTTATCATTCAAGCTAGGGTAGATAGCTAGTCATCATTCAAGTCCTTGGGTTATTTGAAGTGACCCTTTTCTATATGATATTCTCTTATCTTATGGCTTCATAAAAACAGGTTAGAGAATATCACCATACAATTCTCATAAGTTATGTATGAACAAACTATAACAATACTATCAAGTATTAACTATAGGTTGGATATCATTAAGCATATATTTGTTCTAATTATGAATAGCAATATACTTTACTTGGACGAAGTTACATATCTCCTTAGAATACATGGAGTAAAGCACAAATCACATCCTGATAATGTTGGATATTATTCAATATAGCTCTATTAGATGTTCACAATATATTCATAACCTATTATATTTATCCATAAAGGATTTACATACTTTATCTATGAGAATTAGGACAACTTGTAAATTGGTACTTTCTTATTTTGCATATCTAGAATCTCACACTTACTCACAAGGAGGTTAAGACTTTAATTATCTTGTTATCATGTAATTGTAGAAGTAAATCAATAGATTATTTGAAGTAAAGAGGGTCTGCAACTAATAAGTAGGGGTATACTGGTGGAGCTATAAATCTATCCTTTCTCAAAGGATCAATACATAAAAGGAAAACCATTCATGCTTATTCAAAATTAGTATACATTTTTTTCCTTTCATCTATTTGGAAAGAAAGATTATAGACTTCCATGAATTTATTTAGCATTAGCAACCCCTTTATAGCAATGATTACAACTATTTTTCCCTCGATGAGTATCAAGGTATATCAATTTAAATTTAATAACAAGGTATATGAAGTTGGATTTACCTCAATGAATAAAAAGGTAAATCAAACTAGATTCACTTCATCCTCAAATCACACAACAACCCTTTTAACTCATTAGATGATTCACATGGTATGTTCCAAAAATTAAAATATTAATTGAAAAATATACAATATTCACAAAGAGTTTTGCTATAACAAGGTTATACATAATTCTAAGCTCAAACTGAGATATAAATTCTCATTATGATATTGCTCAAGTTCACCCCTAAGAATTGTTTATTATAAAATTATAAACCAAATACGAAATATATTCAATACAACAATGTATCTCATCCAAACTACTATGAATACCATCATTGGCATCAGTGAGTGCAACAAGTCTAGAAACATATATGTAAAGTTACAAGTGTAGCTAAAATACATCATTCTAGATTTTTCCTTAATCTCAAGGCCTATTAGGTTGTACAACTACCTTGGTTTTGAATTCAAGATAGTTATTCTCTCAAATAAGTTGGTTGTTATCATATAAAAGGTCCATGTATAATGCATATATATCCAATTGGAAGAATACAACATCATAAGTACTCAAGAGTTCATTCCAAAAGAATTCAATCATAATATTTAGTATGATATTAATAAATTTAACATTTCTAGTTGATGACAAGCACACATTTAATCAAAAGCTTATAGGAAGTAATATTTCCATTTTTTAAGGTCAATCATCTGATTAGACTAGTTGTCAAAAGAATTCAAGGTATATCTACCAAGGAAAATTCTTTTTTGAACTCATATAGATCATTATACCCACTTTGTATTATTCTATTTGAGATAGCCTTACGTCCACTTATCAGCCCATTTTTTTATGCCACCTTCAAGTTCATTCCCAATACCTCTACCATAATAATGAAAAAATATGGTTATAAAGGATCTCTTTGTCTGAGACCCCTCTTGTCTTTAAATAATTTTGTAACTAGCCCATTGACTAGCATTGATTATGATTCTATAAAGACACACACTTTAATCCATCTGACTCATTTCTTCCCAAATCCAAAATTGTCTAATATTGCAAAAAGAAAATCCTATTTAACTCTATCATAGGCTTTGTTCATATCAAGTTTTAAGATTATTGCTCTCTCTTTTCTAAAAGCTACTAATACATTACTTTATGAGCTACTATGATCCCATCCAATATTTGTCTTCCTTTGACAAATCCTCCTTGCTCTTCTGAAACAATTATCTCTAATAGTGGTCTTAACCGATTTGCCATCACTTTGGAGATTATCTTATAAGTCACATTATATAGGCTTATGGGCCTAAACAAATAAAATAATTTTGCATCCTTTTTTGGAATTAGGGTAAGATAAGTTACATTTATTTTATAAGGTATGTATTGTTTTACCCTGGACTATTCCATTACCATCAATAAACACTCCTTCACTATTTCCTAGTTATGTTGATAGAAAGCTATAGAGAGTCCATCCAGACCTAGGGATTTATCCTTATCAAAAAACAAAATAGTTGAATGAACGTCTTCTAGAGTAATAGGCTTGATCAATTTACTATTGTCTTCATCTATTATAATTGAAGGTACTTCTTGCAGTAGTTTATCATTAAAACATTTAATCTCCTTCGATCCTAGAATATTATGATAAAAAAGCCTTACCTCATTTTTTATTTCACCCTGGTATTTGATCCAAATCCATTCTACTATTTCTATATGTTCATATTTGAGCTATTATCATTCTATGAAAAAAATTGTGTTTTTATCTCCTTTTAACCATGTTTGTCTCGATTTTAATCTCCAAAATGTCTCTTCCTTACTCAAAATATTATGATATTCACTAAGCAAAATCCTTTCCTCCAAACTTGGATTATTGTGCTCACATTTTTGGAATTTTTAAAGTTTCTCTTTTAGTTCTTCTTTCTTCTCAAAAATATTTCTAAAAGTGTTCTTGTTCCATTCTTTTAATCTAGATGTCATTGATTTAATTTTTTTTGGAAGTGTATATAGCCCATCGTTTCCTAAAGAATTTCATGTATGTGCTATCATATTAGCAAATTGAGGATGGTCTTCCCACATATGCTCATATTTAAAATATGATATTTCTTACCACCATTTTAACTCTTATTGGTTAGTGATATGAATCAATCCTTGTCAAGGTTTTTAATTTTAGCACAAGTCCCTTCATATGGCCAATGATCTAAGAGTATGAATTTGTCCACCTTTTTTAGGATCAAGTTTTGGCCTATCCTGATGTTGGTTCATGTATAGTTGTCCTCTTCAAACTCAACCTCCTATAGATTATTATTTTGAATAAAAGTTGAGAAATTTATCATAATTTGGGTTATTTTCGTAATTTCCCAAAAAAATTCATCTAGCTTAGTTATGGCATTAAAATCTTCTACGATCATAAATCAGGTTTCTTGGCCTTTAGTTATCATAAAGGATTCAATACCACTCCAAAATTTTGATATGTGTGATTGAGTTGTATATCCATAGACATTGATAAGGATGAAATGAATATCTACAATATAACATGTGGCTAATGAGGCTATCCAATGCCTAGTTTTAAGAATGGTTTCACAGGAGGTTCTAATTGGATTCCAATATTTTAGAATTCCCCCTTCCACTCTTGAATCCACATCATCCCATTCACATATTTCCTATACTACTTTCATAAATTTGGAAACTATTTTCTTTGTCATTTTAATTTCTTGCATACAAATAATATTAGGCTTATTACTTAAACAAAGGTCCGTGACATTTTGAGGGGGCATTAACACCCCTTATATTCTATGATATGGTAATCATGTCTCATTAGGGACTATACCTACCTACAAATTATCAATATCATTTTGCTATTTTATAAATAGAAGTTCAACCAACTTATATTGTGTTCCTTTTTCTATGTTTGCTCTTGCTTCCTCAGCTCTCACTTGATAATTCAAACATTTTTCTCTTTTTACCTTACCAATATTAGAGTAGATCTTATTATTCTATTCCTCAATATTATTTCATGACTTTTCTTTTCATTAGATTTATCCTCTCTTGGCTTTTCTAAGGAAGCTTTTGACTTATCCTACTTACTTTCTAGTATTTCCTTGTTAATGGTAGAGGTATTAACATACATTGCATTTTCTCTACCACTTTCCTTCTCCTAAATTGTGTACTTCAATAGAGTCTTCAAAATTTAATGAGGCACATTCCTTAGATCCATTAGAAATATTCATCCCTAAATCAAGATCATACTAAGAAGATAATTCCTTATCAATATTTTGATCCTATTATACCATGCCATCTAAACTCTAATTTGCTTTTCTTTCATAAGATAAAGCCTCAAAATAATTGGTGTATCTTCCAATATCCTTACTTATTGGTCTCCATTATTTATTTATTTTCATCTATTTGAACCTATTTTTTAGAAATTGAAAACCATTCTCATCCATATCCATTTGTAAGTTTCTCTTGCAATTTTCTACATATATTTTTGTTAGACTCTTCTTAGGGCATGATATCTCAATATATCCCACCTCATGACATCTACATCTAAAATATATATTTTCATAATCCATGGTTTGTGTCCACAACTTACCCCCATACTTAAGAGTGATTGATTTTGATAAGATTTATTGATATTAATATTGACTAGTATATGGGTATAACTAGCCAAGACTCTATCTTTTGTAGTCTTTGAAATCTCAAGGAATTCTCCTAGAGTGTTTCTTATTGCCTTGAAGGTATACATTTTTCAAAAATCAATGGTATGTCTTAATTTAGACTAGTATTAGGGAAATATTTTCATTTTTAGGTGCAAAGCCTTCAAACCAATGGGTAAGGAAGAGTCTTGTTCTTCCCATAAACCAAGGACCCCCTTTTAGAATTCTATCTCTTTCCTCCCTAGAATAGAAAATGGATAGAAAGAAACCTTTGGGAAGAAAGGATAGACTTACTCTTGGAGAATTTCATCTCCTATCAATTCATTTTCTTAGAGTCAAAGCCCTAAGCCAAGACCCATTAAATTTATAAATGATTGCCTTATATTTAATAAGGATCATTGCTTTGTGAGGTCCTCTCTAACCTATACCATTGGGGATGAGTCTAAGGATTTAGTCCATGGAAACTATAACTCGATATCTACCGATAATTACCAATAAATCCTTTAATGATTAAAAAACTTGAATTTGAGCTTATAATACCTCTAAAACATTGAAAATAACACCTCTAAGAAAAACTCTATAAAAATATATATTCAATTCTTGAAACTCAAAACATTTGATAATAATACCTCTAAAAAACTACAAAAAATTGTATTTAGTTCAAATATAATAAAGGGATAAAATAATATTTAGCTAGAAAATCTATGCATAAATGGAATGATCCTACTTGTAGAATCCCTAGCCCTCCTGATGCTTGTACGATAGAGGCTTGTTACTTTAAACCTTTCATGTTTATTTCCTTTGTCTTTCTTTTCTAAAAACTCTAGCTCAGCACAGAGACAAAATTTTAGTGGCAATATTTTTTTTTGTTAAATTATATACGGATCTCTCTACATATTTTTAATTTGTACGTATTAGTTAATATGTTTTCCTATCCACATAATCAAATCCAGGTTGAAGTGCATGTACTCAAACTCATTGTCGATGTAGAGATTATAATTTTAGGGGGGGGGAATAAGAAGAAATCCTATTTTGTTTCAGTTTGTAATGTGTCAAGGAACTAGAGTTTTATCAAGGCCACAAAATTCTATGGATCATATCAGGTATTGTAGCATATTGGATATGTTGCCTACAAGCTCAACTTGCCACCATCTTCTAAGACACATCGAATTCTTTATCTCCTTGAAAAAGGTTATAGGCAATTGAGTATAGGTTTAATCAACACTTCCATAATTGGAGGAGTAAGGATCAATCATATTAAAGCCTAAGCATATTCTAGATCAACGAACGTGTTTGTTTCGTAACCAAACCATTGCTCAAATTTTAGTACAATGGAATAGATTTTTGCAAGAAGACATCATGTGGGAATTTCTACATCGGCTTCAACAACAATTTCCTCATCTCAAGCTTTGAGGACAAAGCTTTATTGAAGGGGAAGGGCATGTTAGGATCCTATCCTAACATTATTATGTAATGTATATATGGCACTTTGGGAACCTGGACATATGGGCCCATATGATGTAATCATTATAAAATATGTAATTGTTTCTTTAGTAGGAGTTACTTGCTCGAGTTACTACTTGCATGTGAATTCGATCCTTAATCATTAGGGTTATGGTTAATAGGAGTCTTTATAAAGCAAGTGTAAATATAAAATGTATCAAGTCAATTTTTCTAACTGTAACGGAGGTATGCTACTAAGGAGGTCGCCCCCTTGAAAAAACCAGTAATTTTGTATTATGATTCTATTCTTTTTTCAACAATTTGACACAGGTTTTTATGAGGGGTTCTGGTCTTCTCATATTGAGTGGGATTTGAACCTTGGACCTCTCAAAGAGAGGCCAAAGCCCTTGCCACTGCAATAAGCTTACAACTTTTATGATGGTTCTATTCTTGAGTAATAAAAGTTCTATTTTCATTTAGTATTACAATATTGTTATTTCTACTTTAGTATTTTTATATTTTATTACAATATTTGTGCGGATGAGTTTATTTTGATTAAGAGGTTCCTAACATATTCCTTTCATTAGCTAACTTGTCCATTTTTATAGCTTTTGCAATAACCACACTCATGTAGAATACAACATAAGTTACAATGTCTTTGTACTTTTTGTATGCTTGCCTTAACAGAAATGCTTTGTGTTGTCCATTATGTATGTTTTAGTGGAAATGCATAACTAGTATTGACATATAAAGCAAAAATGGCTACCATACCAAAATTTTGAACTTGATATAGGAAGAAGTGTTTGCCTATATTGGATCCCTTGCATTTTGCTTTAGTTTGGTCATATTGTTATGTATTTCATTGTCTTCATTTGTGCAAGTCATTTCTACATTTATTCCTCAATATCGCGTATCTCTACTATTCCTTCTTTGTTTATTTTCAAATCCAAACTTATTCTCCATGCATTCACTGTGAATAAAAAATTTAGATTTTTGTGTACAAAATAAGCCTAACATAGAATTGTGACACTCATGTGTGATATTTTTTGATATTGAATTCCATTTGTAATGAGTTAAGGAGCATGCCACTGAAGGATGGAACAACACTACTAACTATGAATACCATGATGCAAAATAGTCTAGATATTCAACATAATTCTTGAATACAAAGGGAAGCTTTGTAGTCTCTTCATTTAGCAAATTTGAGCACAAGACCTAAAAAATAGTCTTTGAGTAGCCTTTAAGCCCAAACAAACTTCTCCAACTATCTTTGGTCCAAAAAATCTGCACTTTCAAAGGCCACATATATTATAGACTCTGATGATTTTTTATACAACCAATTTAAGCACTTTATTTCCTATGCCCAAAACCCAGTTGTCATTTTGGGATTTATCCACTTATCTTTAGTGTTAATAAATTGAAAAGAGACTAAGGGGCTTGTGGGATAAATGTAGTCCAATCCTCAAGTTACAAAACCATCATGGTCAATCCATTCTTTTCAAAGTTTTTTGGAAGCATGGATGAGATAAAAATCAACAAATGGGTAAAAGAAATAGGAAATATGAAAAAAGGACAAATAGGTTTCTGAACATTCAATAATAGACTAGATCATCACTTTGGGACATCATTGAAAAAATATGGAATGAAAAAGAAAATCCTATTGTATTTTTGCGTACTTCAAGAAATATTTTGACATAGTTCCTAGAAGTAAACTATGGAGTAGAATGGAAGAATTTGGCATACTAGAAAATTATAGAGCAACAATGCATAGGTTCTATTAAGAGGTTTGAGCTAATTCCATAACACAACCAAGCCTTTTTAGAATGCTTGAGAAGTGATATTGGGGGTAAACAAGGATGTCCATTATCCCCTACCTTACTTGGTATATATAGATAATTAGAATAATAGATAAATCTAATGGAGGGGATGGTGTTCATGTAAGAAGATATGTGGTGAGGCTTTTTTGTATGTAAATGATCTCATTATGATTGTAAGGTCGACATAGGGTTTGAGAGAGTATTTAAAGGCCTTAGAGCACTTTTATTAGGAGGTAGGAATATGAGTGAATACCATCAAAACCAAGATCATGATCTTCTTGAATCAAAAGCAAAATGATTAGTTAATTTTTTATTTTGAAGGGGGTCTTCTTGAAGAAGTAATAGATTACAAATTCTTGGAATAAACTGTAATAATAAGCTTAATTGAGAAACACACTAATTGAAGAGAACATTGTGAGGATAGAAAGTACTTTTTGCATTACAAAATAGAGGTAGAGAGGCTCCATTATGGGACTAGAATACTATATGAGTTTTATTTGGACCATTAGTGATATAAGTAATATTGTTATGAGTGTGAAGTGTGAGCTAGCAACACATTATACTCAAAATTAAGGTAAATAGAGAGAATTTAAAATTTTTTGATTACAAACAAATTTAAAATAAAAGATAAATTTTGTACAAGATTATTTTAGCATAAACAATAACCTTTCCTATAGATGTAGTTATGGTTTATCTTCTAGGATATCTACAAAATTCAAGCCAATGGATGCAAAAATATGGATTAAATTTGTAATGAAAGAAGAATTTAAAAAATGTATATGGATGAAGAACAACAAA
This sequence comes from Wollemia nobilis, assembly GCA_028583015.1. Taxonomy (NCBI): domain Eukaryota; kingdom Viridiplantae; phylum Streptophyta; class Pinopsida; order Araucariales; family Araucariaceae; genus Wollemia; species Wollemia nobilis. Next base: position 5,175,000 of record JAQPPZ010002458.1, read on the forward strand.
TGGAATATCAAATATGATGAATATCCAACTAATGACAAGGACACAAAGGCATTTGTAAGGAAAAATCAGAGCAACTATGTGGTAAAAGAAGTTAGGAAGAAAGATAAAATATTATCTTATTGAATTTAACCCTACATATGGTCACCACCAAAAGGTCTCTGTAGGGATAAACATCAATTAGAAAACAAAAATACTCATGGTACAATTGAGGACCAGCTCACACCAACATAGATATAAAACAAGTAGATGGAAGTGTCATAAAAAGGAATGGGAGGCGAGGATGTGTGTCTTTTGTACATTAGGGATAGTTGATACAAAGAAGCATTTTATTTTAGAATGTGAGGCTTATAGTGATATTGAAGCTAGTTATGATGATTATTTAGTAGTGGAAATATTGCAAGTATTGTTTGAAGAGGAAAAAGTAAAGAAACTAGAATATTTCATCATTAAAGTTAGTAGCAAAAGATTAATATTATAGAATAGGATTAACAAATATTGTTCTTTGTAAAGTTCCCATCCAATGGGATTCTTTTAGCCTCATGGATGCTTTTTTATTTTGATTTTTCATGGTGGAATCGATAGCCATCACGATGATCTAAGCACGTTGTTTCATATTTTATGGCCACCATAGAATTATGTGTTGTCCACCCCAGAAGCCACCACACAGTACTTCACATAGTTTACCCCTATAACCGCCATGTTACAATCATTTTAAATCTTTTATACCACTAAAAGCACTAGGAAAGGGACAAGTGTTCAACCCGATGATGCCCAAGATTTGAACCTTGGGCGTCCGTACCCCTTACGTGGTTTTGCTACACCAATTGGTCTACACATCAGACCTTAGCCTCGTGGATGTTAAAAATTTTAAATTCTATTCTTTTATTCTTTGAAAACCAAGGATTCTAACTTGTATAAGGTATTTGAAACAAACCATTGGCCTCTCACACTATTAATATTTCTAAGAGTCATAAAAAAACTTGTTAACCTCTTTGTTTTTGGAAAGTAACCATTTAAATTGACTAGAATGGAGATACAACACAAAGGAGACACATTCCACCATTTTATGTTGTTTGAAACCACCTACAGCTACAAAATCATAAGCCAATTATGAAAAGAAGAATGTTTTCATAGCACCAATGCCCATTGATAGATTAATTACTTTTACCATTGGAAGGGATTATCCCAATAGAAAATGGACTTGGAGTATGGTAAAAATCTAGCACAGGTGGCACTAAGCTTCATACAAAAGATGGATCTTCAAACATTAGAGTTCTTGGTTGTTTGGAATGCCCAATCTACAACATTTAGATTTAAATCAAGTAGATGACTTTGCCCTCCACCAATCCCTCTATCTCCTATATTAGTTTATAAAGTAGATAACCAAAGATATTTTCTAATGAGTTTGCTAGTTTGACAACTTGGTTCCTACTATCATGAGGATTAAGCCCATCAAATTCTAAAACTAATTGAATTCCAACTACCTTGCCTACAAGCATTTAATAAAGAATAATCTTCAATTATTTGTATAATTATACTATTTTGTTAAAAACTATGTTCATTTTAGTTTGTTTGTAAAATTTAAAGGTGGTCACAAATTAAAAATAAATAATGATTGGAATTCTTTCAATGGTCAACAACCATTGGAAGAAAAATAAACTACAAAAACTTGTTCTCATAGAAATTAAATGAAATTATTTTTACATCCATGAGACCAAAATAATCTATAGGACCATAGGATTTAATATGAGATGAAAGTATGGTGTACATTCCTACCCCTTTTGTATTCAAACCTTGGACCTCCTATTTGGAGTTCCAAGTCTTAATAACATCCAAGAAAAAATAATAGTATAATTGTTTATGATTTTTTTAAACATTTTTTAGCAAAGTTAAAAATCTCATAGTCCTCTTATCATCTTTTAGATTGTGTTTCTTCTATTCATGATTTTGATGAGATTTTCCCTTGGATTTTATAATCTCAATTATTTAAAAATTTTCATCAACGAGTTCATTTTTAAAGTGTATTCATATGTATTCTTGACGTCCTTATGGATTTCTCATTCCATGACAAAATTATTAGGTCTTTACCGCTCCTATTATATAAAAGACACATACGTTCTAACCATACCTCTTGAGGTGTGTCCATCTCCTAGTTTCACATATGAGTCGGTATCAATTTGGCTATAAGTTTTTTTCCTTCCATTTGATCTTTACATTTATGTATTTCTTTAGGTTGTGTTCATAGTCTAGGTTGAATTCGTTGATATAATATTTTTTTTATTCATAAATTTTCAATCCATATGATAAGTCCCTCACATATTGTTAATTTATTTCTTGGATTTTGGTACCTCATAAAAATTAATGCCCATTTCTATCCATTTTTTGTTGTATTTCATCCACATGTCTCTTCTTCTATTCATTGTTTCTTTGATCGCATATTTTGGAAACATTCTATCTTCCATTCTTTTTGTTTTATATAGGTATCCCAATAGTCTTACCATAACTTTTACCTCTAATGGAAAGTTCCTATTCTAGTGAATAAAATCTCATGTGGGATTGATACTTCAATTATAAAATTATCTATAATCGGTTGCTTTTGAATTCTTTCTATTTATCTCCATTGAAAAGTTGATGTATTACTAGCCTACACCTCACACCCATATAACAACATCAGAATAACCAAAAACCCAAAAAGGACCTTAATGGTTTTCTAATCCCACAACTTTATTTTTTTGCCCTTATTTTATAATGACTGAAGTGCCCTCCATCCTACTTGTATATGTTTTATCTTTCCTGTTCCCTAATTGAGTTTGCTTTAAAAATAATCCCAAGGAATTTGTATTATATTACTACCTCTAATGAATTTCCTTCAAACAAAGTATATGGTTGATATTTATCTCCAAGTAGATAAGACGATAATCTTAGTTTTTTTAGTGCTTACATGCATCTCAATTTTACAAAAAAGCTCTAAAGCCTTTAGATGCTCTTTTAAACTTTCAAGTATCTTTTTGATCAAGATGAGGTCATTATCATAGAGGAGAAGTTTCACAATGTAACCAATTGTATTCCCTTTTCTGCCAACATTTTCTCATATTCTTCCAATTTGTCAATATAAAGGCCAAATAAAGTAGGTGACAATGGGTAACCTTGTTTCACCCAATGTCACTCCCAATACACTTTAATAGTCCTTTTGGATTTTTTATTTTTGTTACCACATGCTCATAAAGTTTGTGGACTACTTTGTTCTTGGTTGGTAGGTCTATAGAAGAACCCTATTGGAATAAAAATACTTAAAAAGGGATAAAAGTTATAATAATTCATATATAGGACACTTCTTATGAATTTATCACATATTTGACCCCCTTTAACACTTGAAAATGTCTATTATAGTCGCGTATGCATACATAACATCTAAAAAAATTATGCAAATATATAAATACCATTTAACCCTATATTATAAACCAACACCACTTTAGGCCCATAAGCCTATATAATATGGCATATAAGATAATCTCCAAAGTGATGGTAAATTAGTTAAGACCACTATTAAACAAAATTAGTTTAGAAGAGCAAGGAGGATTTGTGAAAGGGAGATAAATTATGGACGAGATCATAGTAGCTCATAAATTGATGCATTCAATAGCTTCTAGAAAAGAGAGAGCAATGATCTTAAAACTTGATATAAATAAAGACTATGATAGGATTAAATGAGATTTTATTTTTGCAGTATTAGAAAAGTTTGAATTTGGTAAGAAATGGGTCAAATGGGTTAAATCGTGTGTCTTTATAGTATCATATTCAGTGTTAGTCAATGGGCTACTAACAAAATCATATAAATCTAATAGGGGTCTTAGCAGGGTTATGTATAAGGGGTTGAACCCAAAATGTACTTGTAAAAAAATGGTGAATTCGTTACGAAACATTGGCGAATCCTGACCAAATTCATGTAGGAGGACATGGAGAATTACCTTATTTTTTCAAAAAAATTATAAAATATTGGCGAATTTGAAAGTTCTAGCCAGACCAGGTGGAAAATGAGATCCAGCCATGGGCTGATGCAAAAAATGGTTTGACCTTGAACCAGGTGTAGAAAAAGGTCCGATCTCAAATCGGGTACAAAACATGGTATTGGTTGTGGAGCCTGATTCTCTCTAATTTGGAGGTCTTGTTTTCAGCCGCACTTGGACCCACTCCACGAAGGGGGATGTAGGGGGCAATGTCCCCCCTACTACGTCACTAGGGGGTCTAGGGGGGCCAAAAATAGATGTATTTGCCCCTTTGTAAAATAGGGTTCGATAGTCCGATCAGATGCAAAATAGGGTCTAAATATTGGACTTGTGTAGAATAGGGTTCGATAGTCCTTTCGGATGCAAAACAGGGTTCAAATATCGACCTTGTACAAAATAGGGTCTGATAGTCCATCCAAATGCAAAATAAGGTCTGAATATCGATCGAATGTAGAACAGGGTTTGAATATTGATCGGATGTAGAATAGGGTCTGGTAGTCCGTTTGGATGTAGAATAGGGTCCAGATATTGTTCGAATGCAGAATAAGAATTGGTAGTCTGTTTGAATGCATAATAGGGTCTGGATATCATCTGAATGCAAAATAGAGTTCGATAGTCCATCTAGATGCAGAACAGGGTCCAGATATCATCTAGATGCAGAACAGGGTCCAGATATCATCCAGATGCAGAACAAGATCTGATAGTCCATCCGGATGCAGAACAGGGTCCGAATATTATCTGAATGCATAACAAGGTCCAGTAGTCCGTTCAGATGCAGAATAGGGTTCAGATATCATTCGAATGCAAAACAAGATCTGAATATCGATCGTATGCAAAATAGGATCTAATAGTCTGTTTAGATTCAGAACAAGATTCAGATATCATCCAAATACAGAACAGGGTCCAATCTAGTACAAAAATAGGGTTCAGTCTGGTGCAAAAATGATTTTGATCTTGTTTGATGCAGAAATGGATCCGATCTAGTGCAGATTTAGGTCGAGATATTCGTCTAGTGTAGAACAGGGTCTAGAAATAAAAAAGTATTGATGGGGTGTTAGTTATATATAGTGGTATACTTGGCTAATTGGGCGAGATAATTTAGAAATTTTAAAATTTTATGGTGAAAAGGGTCCTCTATTTAGGCGGGATTGCTGGCGAATTTTTAAAAATATTCGTGATACTCTTATCAATGCATGGCGAACCGACACCTAAAAAAATTTTGTCTCGAAAATTTTTGGCTACATGGTCGACGTCCGGGTCCCCCAAATTCGTAAATTTGAATTTTTAAAAATGTCAATTTTCGTCCCAATGGCAAAAATTCGCCACTATGCATAACCTTGGGTCTTAGATAGGGATATCCTTTGTCATCATATATGTTCATTATTATGGTAGAGGTTTTGGGAAGGAACTTGAAGAAGGCATACAAATATGGGCTAATAAGCAAACTTAAGGCTAGTAATAACATTAACAACATGACCCATTAATAGTTTATAGACGATACAACCATTTTTGGGAGGGAAGGTAAAAATGAGACCAAAGCTTTGATTAACTTATTAATGGAATATGAAAGAGTGTTTGGGCAAAAATTTAGTAGGACAAAATCCAAAATTTACTTCCTAAACACTCCAACTAGAATCAAAGTAAGGATATGCGGGTTACTTAAAATGCAGAAGGTAAATTTACATGCAACATATCTAGGGATGCTCTTATTTGAGGGGATAATGAGGATAGAATTATGAAATCTAGTTACAAGTAAAGTTTATAATAAAATACCAACATCAAAGATAGATGGTTATCATTAGCAGGAAGAGTGCAACTAATTAAATTAGTATTACAAGCCATTCCAACATATTATATGTCTTTGTATATTATGCCAAATTTGGCGAAAAAATTTTAATCTATATTATGTGATCATTTTTATGGTTATAATTATAGGATAAAAGGAAATTTTCTTTGGTGAAATAGAGCAAGGTATGTGACGATAAAACTAAGGGAGGTCTCGGTTTAAGAGTTCCTATGGATGTAAACTTAGCTCTAAGGGGAAAAGTAATTTGGATATTGTACAAAGAGAATCAAAGATAATGGGCAAGAATTCTTCTAAGTACGTTGAGCCCAATAACCCAAGCTTAATATTTATTGCATTCTCAATACTAGATGATTCGATACTATGGAATGAAAAAAAAAAAAATTGATCTAGTGAATAAAGGTCTAATATGAATGGTGGAAACTAGAGATTTTTTTTTACTTGGATGGATACTTGGTGTGGTAAAAGACCACTAAATCTAGGTCCAATTTTGAAATCATGGATGGGATTACTTCAATATAAATATGGTTATAGGGTTTCAATTATTATGTACAAGGATCAAGAAGGAAGATACAAATGGAAAGAATTGTTTTTTACAAGTACACTAAACATTGTTTCAAGGAGCCAGTTGAGTAGAAAGATATCAACAATGATTATTTCAAGGGGATCTGAGGATAAGCTAATTTGGGAGTTGAATAGCTTATGAGAATACACAATAAAAAGTGGATATAATGTAAAGCATTGAAAAATAAAAACACCACAAGAATATGGAGAGATATTTGGGATAGTCCAAGCATACCAAAAGTTAAAATGTTTATATGGCTAGTATGTCATTGGAAAATCTTATCTTGGGATAACCTAATGAAAAGGGGTTTTCATGGCCCCTCACAATGTGTTCCATGTAAAAAGGAGGATAGTATAAACCATCTCTTGGGACATTACTCAATAGTTTGGAAACTATGGTAATAGATTCTTAATATATTTGGTAAATGCATGGTGATGAATGACATAATTAAAGAATGGTTAAAGCAATGGTAGAGCACTTTTAAAAGTGAGGTATTATAGACAATTTGGGATACATCAAAATATACAATACTTTGGACTATATGGCTAGAAAGGAACAAAGGAACATTTAAAGGAAAGACAAGTAGTTTAGATAATGAAAAAGGAAGATTTGTTTAGCCATAGAGGAGTCTAAACCAACCCTATCAACTCATCCAATCCCTAATCTTGAAGCAGAGAGCCTTGATAGATGGAGTCAAGTCATCAATTAGAATTATGATGGTGGGTACAAAAGAAAGAAAAGGAAGGCAAAAAATATAAAATGGAAACCACTAGAAGCATAGTTGGTCTAGTTGAATATAAAGCTTTTAAAGGAAATCTAGGACCAATAAGAGGAGTAATAAAAAATAATAGAGGTGATATTTTGTTGCATACACTTTTAGAAGTGGATTTAAGACAAAGAATGAAACTGAATATTGAGTGGCTTTGGAAGGATTAAAAATATGCAGATAAATGAAATGGAACAAAGTATGGATGGAAGGTGATTCACCAATTGTAAGAAACATAATTTTGAGGAAAACAAAGGTTTCATGGAACATACAAGAGATCATTATGGAAATACAAGATCTTGCTATAGAATTTGAAGAAATCAAGTTTACACATACATTAAGAGAAGGGAATTTGTAGATAGACTAGAAAATAGAGAGGTTTTTAATAGAGGGTTGTGAAGTTAAATTATCTTTTCTATGGTTAGAGGAAGTAGTGAGTCTAGCTGAAGTCAACAAACAAAAAATGAAAGGGGAAAATTTAAAATAATGTTCTAGAGGATTACAAAATGCTTCTAGGGATCCATTTAGAGGAAACTAACAATTAAGATTTAGTAAAACAAACTATGATTTTATGAAGTGAGTAGAAGTTGTGTATGCTGAATCAAAAGAAGATGATATCGTATGGACTTCATGGCTAAATTGATTACTTGAGTTGTTGGTTGGATTATAATACAAAGTATGGATTGGAACTTTTACTTTTTTTCAATTGGTTATATGCAATTGGAACTTTTAACTTTTTTTTCCAATCGATTATTGGAACTTTTAATTTTTTTTTCAATTGGTTATATGGGATTGAAACGGCCCCACCCATTTTACATCATCACCACATAGTGGTATTACAACTAAGCTTGGATATTATCCATTTATTGTTTGGCAAGATTTGAACCTGGGTCTCTCCTTGAATGTTGACTAATCCAATCGGTTGAGCTAATGTTATTTGATAGGAACTTTCAAGAGATTGCTAAAACTTTTTATTAATATAATACCATTATGATTGGTTAAAATATCATTATAAAATGAATGTGATTCATTTCATAACTTATTAAAATGATAAAATATTTTTAATTAGTTATTTGAAATCAAAATGAATTCCACTTGTATTATATAATAACTCGTAGTTTAGTTATTATGCATATATTCCTTTATAAGATTTAACCATGAACTTTTAATTTTTTGAGATTGCTAAACTATTTTTTACCGTTCTTATAGTTGCACTTATGGGTCCCGGGGGTAGCACAATGGTTTGGGCTTTAGCTCTTCTTCGAGAGGTCTAAGGTTCAAACTATGATGTGTCTGTATGTTTAGTTGTGTGTTAAATTCCCTATTGATAAGCTCAAGGTAGAGAAATCCTTAAGATTCAAAATTTTTATGAAAAAAATGTAGTATCTAACTATAATGCAATGAATACCTAACACAAGTGAAAGGGCCACAAAGACACCTAAGATTTTGGATTCTCTTTTGAGAAATCAAGTTCAAACTACGAAAAGGTGTGTATACATAATTGTGTCAATGAATTTATTGAAAAAAAGTGAAAGAACCACAAAGACAATTAAAGTTTTGAATTCTCTTTTAAGAAACCCAAATTTAAACTATAACAAAAATATGTATACGTGGTTGTGGAGTTTAGGAAAAATATCCCAAGCATATAGATAATAACCATGACTGACTCACTATTAGGTAAAGAAAGACAACCATACAAAAAGGAAATTTTGGGTTTCGAAATGTTCTCTTTGAGAATAAAGTATTGCATGCCTTGCTTTAATTCTTTGCTTTTGAATTTTCCCTTAAGCAGGACAAATCCAAAGTTATGTGGTTTTTTATTTTTTTATTAAACTTTGTGACCTTTTGAGCTCAACTCTTCACACTTGTGACTTTTCAAATTTAAAGCATTCTCTTTTCAAGTATGGTCAAATAAAAATGGTTGAATTAAAAAGAGAAATTCATGATAGCACACTGCTTTTATAATTACGCCATATGTTTAACCCGCATATCGAGATGTCTGAGCAAGGTAAATTTCACTTTATGTCAAGTGATGAAAATAGGTTAAAAAGAAAATTCACAAAATCGGCTTTTTTATGGCTACGTAGAGGCCAACCCCACACCATGTGATGATTGTTTAAATGGAAGATAGAATGTTTGGCATTCCGACACAAGAGAGTGAGGTGACACTTGGACTCTTATTCATCCAATCCAATCACTAAAACACACCATCGCCATGTCACTGTTTGTCAAAAGGGACATAATTGTTTTTAATAAAACCATAAAAATAAAAAATATTTTAAATTTTTAAGGTTTTAAAAATATTTGACGTTTATTAAATGATATTTAGTTTAATTGTAATTCAAATTTTAAAGAAGAAATCAAGTTATATATGCATAATACACTTAAGTTGTGATCCGTTGGTGTGGTCTACCGGCAAGGATGCCACTTGCATTATCGGTGATGTGACCCAAGTTCAGCCCCAAGACGGATATGTATATGTATAAGAAGTATTTATTAAAAAAAAAAAATTTAAGTTGTAATCCGATTAAATGGTGATGATGTGATTATTAAATATTTTAATCAGATTAAAAATATAGCATGATAGTCTTGACATGGACACTATATGGTGATGATGTGATTATTAAATATTTTAATCAGATTAAAAATATAGCATGATAGTCTTGACATGGACACTATATGGTGATGATGTGATTATTAAATATTTTAATCAGATTAAAAATATAGCATGATAGTCTTGACATGGACACTATTTAGTTTATTTTTAACGAAGATTCAAGTTCAATTAGAGAAGGGTGACTTCCAATATTTTAACCTATTCAAAAAATATATATATAACATGATATTTATATATGTTTTGTGTTAAGATCTTTTTTAATTAATTAATAATATGAGATTTAAATGAGTCTTCAGTTGTATTACTTCATATCATATTGTTTGAATTTATGATATTTTTTTATAAAAGTATTTAAACATATGGTAAACACCTAGGTGAAACCAGTCCGTCTACTACCTTCGCTCTTATTCAAACATATATTCATCACCAATCAACTTAGAAAGAATTATAAAGCAATTGTGTTCGAGGGGATAGCGCAACGGTTCGAGTTTTGGCTCTTCTTTGTGAGGTCCAAAGTTTAAATTGTGATGTGTGTGGTTGTTTGTTAAATTCTTTATTGATAAGCTCATTTCTCCTTATGAGAGGTTATGGTGGGATGAGCATTAGTAACAGGAGTTTCTCACACTAACCAAATCTAAAAAAACAATTAAATATGATAATAATAAACTAAAAAAAGAGACTACAAAAATTAAAAGGTACTTGAATCTAATATACTATATTCTATTCACACTTAGAGTGAATTAATGAATTCCACTATTAATATATATTAAAAATATAAAAAAAAAAATTAACTTTTAAGGATTCTAAAATTATTAATTATTTTAATCAAATTAAAAACCATCTCTACCATAAAGTCTCTATAAATATTTAAAAAAAGTAGTGTATTTTTTTTTTTTAAATTTAATTAATATAGACTTCAAACAAGTTTTACTCTACTGTAACAAGACAATTATGCATATATCTCTCAATAAGATTTATATCTTTTTTATTATTTTAATTTGTTATATGGGATTTAAATGGGTTCTCACTTATATTATTTTTTAATTATATTATAACATGGTGATTATACATGTATCTTTTTTTTTTGGAAAACATTTTAAAAGAAATGTTATTTTCGGGTAAAATCCAAGGAGGTAAGGGTATATCTTCCGCAAAAATCGCCAAAGGCTCGCACTTGGCCTATCACCTTCGACATACTCAAGGAGCATGCCCACAACAATAAAAACAAGAACACACAAACACACAGACTCAAACAAACACAAAAAACATGACCAAACACAACAAACACACACATAAAACAACATAAATAAAAACAAAAAACATAACAACAACAAAAAAAAAACTCACAGGAAAAACCACAAAAATAATATAACAAAAACAACAGAATGATACAAAGACACAATAAACAACAACATGAAAAACAAAAACAACAAAAACTCAAAAAAAACAAAAAAACATAGAAAACACACACACACCAAAACACAAAACACCAAAAAACACAAACATACAAAAACAACAACAATAATTAAATAAACACTAATAAACACAAAAACACCCAAAACAAACTAAACCATTGGAGATATCGATTATTTAGACAAAACCCCTTGACAATCTCTATCAAGGATAATAATAAAGAAATGCACCAAAACAAAAAATATTAAAATAAATTGCATAACCACAACAGGGATCTGAAATGTCACACCAAAAAGGGAGTTGCCATCCATCCTACCATTGAAGCTTTGACTGTAGAGACAAAACCCTCTAACATCCTCTATCATGAATAGTATTGAAGATTTTTTTTGAAAGTTTGGAATCTTGTAATGAAAAAAACTTTACACTGCTTATCATTTTAAACATAGCTTCCTGCATTGCCATCAAGAGACTTAACAAGGAGAAGATCAGTCCTAATTTGTTCTGGCCACCACCTAGGAGGATAACCATAGCACTTAAAATCTCCTTTGTCAAGAGCCCAGTTTGCCATAAAATCTGCCACTTTGTTTTGTTATCTAGGCACATGATTGAAAATAACCTTGTGAAAATTGTTTATGATTAACCTAATCTTATCTATAATATTTTGGATTCTCCAATCCACCTTCTTAGACCTTGAAGTTGATTTTAGATAATTGATCATAACTTGAGAGTCTGACTCAATAATCACCCTTCTCCACCCTGCCTTCAAAGCCTCCTGCAAACCTCTCAAAATACCTTGCCCTTCAACTAAGTTACTGGATAGAATTCCTAATTTTTTTGTAAAAGTAAAAATTGGAGTACCATCCTCCAATCTACCTATCCCTCCTATACTAGATCTTCCAAGATTTCCTTTGGATGCTCCATCAGTATTGATTTTTATGAAGTTCTTTGGGGGAGGTTGTCATTGTTGAGTTCTATCCATCATTTGATCAGTCCCTTTCTTCCTTCTGTGTTGGGCTAATCCATTTCTTATCTTTAATTGAGCCATCATTTGTTCCCATAGTTGATTTGAATTGTGTGGATGAGCTAATAACTACTGGATAATCTCTCTCACATTTTCTATGGTCTTTAGCTAGACATAGTGGATGTCCCTACTTTCTTGTTAAAAGATTCGCTTGTTTCGCTCCTTCTAGATGATCCATGGAAGAATAGTCGCATCTATCCAAACTATTTGGTTCACATATTAGCCTTTTCCTTCTTGTTTACTCCAATCTCTTCATAGTTGTTTTATGGATTCTTTATTGGACCATCTTAAATTTAGAAGGGAAGCCATCTTCTTCCACAATGTTGCGCTACAGGGCATTTTATGAACAAATGATTAAGAGTTTCATTGTTATCCCAACACATTACACATTGAAAGGGTCCATCAAAGCCTTTCTTCATAAGTTGCTCCTATGCAAGAACCTTTTTTTTTGGGTAAGATTTGAACCTAAGTTTCCTTCTTAAAAATTTAAGAATTTAATAAGTTTTTAAAAACCATTTACACTATAAAGTGTTTATAAATAATTTGCAACAACAATACAACATTTTAAAAAAATTAACTAATATAGAATTCAAACAAGTTCGAATGATATTACTATATAGTATGACAATATGATAATTATATATATACATTTTTTCTAGTCAAATTTGAACCTAAATTTTCTCTTGAAAATTGAGACATTTAACCTATTATTAAATTTAAATAATTTAATATAACCAACAAAACATTATTTAATATATACATATTTTACTAAATCATAAATATTTTAATTATAAAATAAAAATATACTTTATACAAATTATACAAATATATTCATAAATAGGCACTGGGTGCAACGTAACGGTTTGGGCTTTGGCTCTTCTTCAGAAGATCCAAGGTTCAAATCGTGGCGTGGGTGAGTGTGTGAGGGGGTGGGTGTGTGTCTCCTTGGTGGAGTTGTTGTAACAAGTTGGGGGATTCCTGATCAAAACCCCCATCTCTTAATATTATAAATAAATAAATAAATAAATAAATAAATAAATATACTCTTTTAAATATTATTTTTAATCTTTAAAAAATATCATTATTAATATTATATATATTAAATTGATTATATATAAAATTGAAACTATTTTATCTATATAATAAGGTTGGTTTTAAATGTTCAACTTAAATGGCATAAGGGTGAGAATTTGAAATATTATATATATTAAATTGATTATATATAAAATTGAAACTATTTTATCTATATAATAAGGTTGGTTTTAAATGTTCAACTTAAATGGCATAAGGGTGAGAATTTGAAAGTGTCAACAGAGATCCCAAGTTCGAACCCTCCATAAGAGTAGGCTTATACACTATGCTTTGTTAACCAAAGTATGATTGGATAATTATAAAATGGGTAAACATTTTTCATAAGGATTATCTCTTAAGACCTATGGTATCTTTTATGATAGCTTGATAATCATGCATATATTGTTTTTCTATGTCTTTCCTTAAAAGTTAAGGAATGACATTTGATTCTTCTTCATTATTTATAATATTTTTGTTTTTGTGGATTTGGTTAGTGTGAGAAACCCTTATGACCAATGTTCAAGGTTGGACATCCCCACCCCACCATGACCTCTCATAAGGGTAAGGGAGAGAGCTAAATTTTTTTTTTTTTTTTTGATACACAGGGGAGTTTATTACATCCATACTATTTTTAGTAACTGCCACATGTAAAGTTTAAATAGGTTTAAATCACAGGAGCTGCTCCTAACAAGCCTATACCACCTTGCTGTTGTTAACCTGACGTGAGGGGACCACCTCGTTGTTCCTTACAAACCTATACCACCTCATTGTTGTTAACCTCACGCGAGGGAGACCATTGATGGCTTGAGATTCATAAGGTTGGTTTTAAATGTTCAACTTAAATGGCATAAGGGTGAGAATTTGAAAGTGTCAACAGAGATCCCAAGTTCAAACCCTCCATAAGAGTAGGCTTATACACTATGCTTTGTTAACCAAAGTATGATTGGATAATTATAAAATGGGTAAACATTTTTCATAAGGATTATCTCTTAAGACCTATGGTATCTTTTATGATAGCTTGATAATCACGCATATATTGTTTTTCTATGTCTTTCCTTAAAAGTTAAGGAATGACATTTGATTCTTCTTCATTATTTATAATATTTTTGTTTTTGTGGATTTGGTTAGCGTGAGAAACCCTTACGACCGATGTTCAAGGTTGGACATCCCCACCCCACCATGACCTCTCATAAGGGTAAGGGAGAGAGCTGAATTTTTTTTTTTTTGATACACAAGGGAGTTTATTACATCCACACTATTTTTAGTAACTGCCACATGTAAAGTTTAAACAGGTTTAAATCACAGGAGCTGCTCCCAACAAGCCTATACCACCTTGTTGTTGTTAACCTGACGTGAGGTGGACCACCTCGTTGCTCCCTACAAACTTATACCACCTCGTTGTTGTTTTTTTTTTTTTAAATTGAAAAAACTTGTATTAAAATAAAGATCAGTTACATAAGGGAGAAGACCCTTCCCACCGAGAACAAAGAAAGCACAAGATTACAAGGCGCGAAAACGCGACACAAACCACCTTTGACCGCAAAAAGTCAACAAGTCACGAAATCGCGACAAGTCGCGATATCGCGGCAACTAACCATCCTTGACCGCGACGGAGCGACATGTCGCGATTTCGCGACAACTATCCAACCTTGGCCGCGATGAGGCAACAAGTCGCGATATCACGACATGTTGCGATATCGCAACAAACCACCTCGTTGTTGTTAACCCGACGCGAGGGAGACCATTGATGGCTCGAGATTCGTACCATTGTCGTAAACTACCTTTGCAACAAGCGTGCCTTCAAGGTTTGAACTTAGGTATTTTCTTGGTAAGTGCTTGACCAATTGAAGAAGAGATGAACTTATCAATAGGGAATTTAACATACAACCACACACTTATAATATATCAGGAGGTACCCCAAGGGCTAGGTGGATTGGTAAGTGCAAGTGTGGCTGGATGCTTATCAAGAAGAAACCTAGGTTCAAACCTCGGAGGGAAGCAAACACTTTGCAAAGGTAGTAGTCTGCTCTGAATCCTGTGAGTGTGCGTCAGACTGATGATGATGGTATGAATCCTAAGTGATCGATGGTCCCCATCTCACGTCGAGTCAACAAGAACGAGACAAATAGGTTTGTTGGAAGCAGTCCCTATGGTTTGAACCGTAAACCCTACGCTGGATAGTTACTAAAAATAGTAGCTACAACCAACTCTCCTATGTAATAAAAAAATATATATATCAAAAGGTCCAAGATTCAAACTTGGCCTCGTGTTAATCCTCTGTTGATAAGTTTAGCTCTCGATCTTGAGAAGGGTGATAACTGGAATAAAAATGCTTAAACCTAAAACATCGATAGTAAAGATTTCTCACCAAATCTCAAAAAAATAAAAATAAAATATCAAACTATTTTTTTAATTATAAATAAAATAATAAACTATAAACTTATCTTTATAAAAATATTATTTATTAAAAAAAAAAAAAAATTATTTATTTAATATATATAATTTTTTTAATCTTTTAAACTTACAGAATATTTATTATAAAAACCTATTTGAGAGATTAAAACTCGAATTAAACTAGTTTTTCAATTTACAAATCTCTTTAACCACCCTACAATAAAACCAAAGGTTACTTTGAATGAAACTTGACATAGTATGACCTAATCCACAATTACCTCTTATTTAATGAAGAACAACAATAAATGCAGAGTGCACGTGGTTAGACCGTGACAGTCTTGAGCCTGACGAAGGTAGCTAACCCAATCAAGTCTTATGCACCAACCATATGGAGTAAGAACTTGAAAGGGATGGATTGATTGATTGATATATGTTTGTTGGTAAGTTTAGATTTTTAATAAGGTAATTAATTCAATCAAGTTTTTTGTATTAATTATTTGCAATAAACTTTGAAAGGGATAGGTTGATTGATACTGTGCTTGTTGGTAAGTTATTTTGGTTCCTTTTCCTGAGCAGTAGGGTGAGGAAGGTAACTAATTCAATCAAATCTTTTGCACCAACTATATACAGTAAGACTTACAAAATTTGAAAGGGATAGGTTGATTGATAACTTGCTTGTTGGTAGGTTGTTTTGGTTCGATTTCTTGAACAGTTAAAATCCTTGAAAGGGATAGACTGATTCATAACATGCTTGTTGATAGATTGTTTTGGTTCGATTTCTTGGACAGTTAAAATCCCATTGACTTAGTCTTAATAACCGTGTCCATCAGACTGATTAATAACATGCTTGTTGGTAGATTGTTTTGGTTCGATTTCTTGAACAGTTAAAAATTCCATTGACTTAGTCTTAATAACCGTGTCCATCAGATTCAAAGTCATCTCCTGTAAAAGGTTTATTCCTGGAAGATAAAAATAAAAATAAAAAACTTATAAAAGGAAGCACCTAAACGACAGCAGTCAAACTCTTAAATTTAATTCTCCTGCAACAGAGAAACCAAGGCTAGTTAATGTGGAAGTGGAGGCGATGGGTTGTTATTCTGATTGCTGACAAGTCACTGAAGTCAACGACGAGCAGAGCAGCGGGGCCGCCACATCCAGCCGGAATGCAGTCCACATGGAAGCCACATCATCCCACTAGTGCCGTGATGGAAGAGAATACAGAGGTTCGGAAAAAACGTGCGGCAGCTTACGGGTTTTTCTCCAACTATCAACAAAAGAACAGGAACGCGTGTCCTCTGCATATTTGCCACGTGTATATCTCCGTTCGCCGGCAGTTTACCTCCAGTCAATCGGCCCAGAGCAATCCCTTTCGGAATTAAAACCACCACTTATGTCACGTATGTCCATGAAGATAATAAATAATAAAAATGTCAAAATGGATTTCGTAATAATTATTGGCTTTCGCTATCAAGGCCAATAATTTTGGACATCTCGATTTAAAAAACTATAATGGCGAGACTAAGGTCAATAACACATTCTCTCTCTACCCACTCATGTCCCTTTCTCTCTTCTGGTTGATGGTGCTGGACGAGGAAGAGGGGGAGGAAATGCAAGCCCAAGAGAGATGGAAGAAGCCCAACAGCCCAAGATTGAGATGGGTGTTGCTCTTGCTCTCTTAATTTGTTAATTTTTTTAGTGGGTTTCTGAAAAGATCTCTGAAAACGGTTTCAAATCTTTGAATTTCGGTGATTTATGTGTGTTCTTTATGGCTCCTTGCTCTGCAACTCAATGGCTGGTATGTTTGCGGGCTAGAAGTGTGGAGGAAAAAGGTATTT
Organism: Wollemia nobilis; assembly: GCA_028583015.1. Lineage (NCBI taxonomy): Eukaryota > Viridiplantae > Streptophyta > Pinopsida > Araucariales > Araucariaceae > Wollemia > Wollemia nobilis. The sequence goes on from JAQPPZ010002458.1 coordinate 5,192,493, forward strand.
TTGTTTACCCATTTGACCCAGAATGGGAGATCTTTGTTTACAAGCTCCCAGTTTTGTTTTGACGTGAGAATGCTTTTCTTTGGGGAAGCTGGTGCTGGCTTATGTTCCTTCAGGGAATTAGACTTCTGGTTTCTGGACTTCTTCTTCTTGTGTTTGTTTGAGTCAGGAAGATTTGTATTTGGATTTGCGTGTAGTCTATGTTGGATTTCTCTATTCCTATGTATTAGGGCGGGGGCAAGGCTTGAAGTCCTTATCATTGAGTTAGATGGATTGTTAGATTTATCTCCAAGTTTTATATAGAGGCCTTGGAGCCTGCTTTCAGCTATGGGTTCAAAGACAATGGAGGGTTCAGATAAATTGAGCTTGGAGATGAACCTCAATATTCAGGAGGCTGCCAAAAGTGGCCTGCAAAGCGCCCATCAGGTGCTGAATATTTTATCAAAGCAGAATCATCAATGCTCGTATGAAAAAATTCACCAAGAGTTCAGTTTTGCTGCAAACGAAGCCTTGAAGGAGTTTAAGAGGGTGGTGTTACTATTGGGCAGAGCATCGACAGAGCATGCAAGGGTCAGAAAAGGTCCTCTTCTTGCACGCTCACTCTCGGGCAATGCCAATGAAGAGGCATTTATGGATAAATCGACTTTTCCGCCATTGAATCCCTTTAGCCCACATGCCTCTCCAGCTTTATGTTCTCCTTCACCTTCACCTGTTGATTTGGCCATTTTAAGGAAAGTAAGGCAGTTACAGTTTCTTCCCAGCCAGAGCTCTTCCTCTGCAATTTTAAGCATGGACACCAATCTGAATCAGCAACTCTTACCTCCTCATCAGTTGCAATCTGCCCTTCCTCAAGCAGAGTTTCTGATGAGAAAGAACTACATGAATCTAGAGAATTCCATTACTCGATCTTCGACGAAATCATTCATGTCATCTGTAAGCATGGATAGCAGTGTGGATATGGATAACAATAATGATAGGCACTTGACACAATTCCAGCCCCACCTTCCCCTTTCCTTTCATTCCTCTGCCTCTAAAGAACTAACGCCAGTTTTCTATTCTAAGAGAAAGTGTCCACATCCTGGAAAAGGTGATGAGCCCGGCGGAAAATGCGGAAGCAGTGTTGGTTGCCACTGCTCCAAAAGGAGGTTAGTCACACATTCAAATTCCATATTTTTTTGTTGTTCGCTCTGCTTGTCCACCTACCATTTCAGGAGCATTGTGCTCTTAGTTATCAAAATTTTATATGATTTGGCTGTGTTTCCCTTGTGGCCCCTTTGCTTAGATTTCATATCTTCGGTGTAAAAACTGTACTAAATGCATATACAACTTTTTCAAGTGCAAGAGACTTATAGAAATTTATCGATTCAGTGTTATACTGTTCTCATTTGTCATCTTTAATGGGCAGGATTAAGATAAAACTAAGAAGGTCGTGGTACTTATCATTTTGCAGGAAGCTAAGAATAAAGCGAACAATTAGAGTGCCGGCTATTAGCAACAAATTGGCAGATATTCCTCCAGATGACTATTCATGGCGAAAATATGGACAGAAACCAATTAAGGGCTCCCCACATCCAAGGTACTTAGAGAAGCTTTATCCATAACTGAAAACTAAAAGCTTTAAGCAATCTACCATTTATAGTTGTAATATGGGACCATATCAACCATACCCATTATCTTTCTACACACACATCAGATCTTGAGTGTTTTTGGTCAAATGTAGAATTTATTTAATAAATCTGTGAGATGAAAGCTGGGGACAGAAGCTTCATTACTTAGGTCCTAGTTGTGGCTTATTCACTTCTCAAACATGTACTTCTCAAACATGTACAGTTTTTTTTTAATCTATTGAAACTTGGGGATAACTGGGCATTGTGAATGAATTCAAACTGATTGATTTCTGAGTTTTCCTTAGCTGGGGATTCTCTTTCCATTCTTTGTTTGCTTTGATGTTATAATTGAATCTAGCTTTTTTTTTTCCCTTGAAGAAATGTGATTTTGTCTTTTCCTTCTCCAAGGAAGTGATCCTGTTTAAGTGATGAAAATCTTGCTTATCTAAAATAATTATTGTTGTAGTGTAGCATCTCTCTCCAAACTGTCTAGTTGAATTTTAGAAATTTTTTCTCAGGCCTTTCCTTAGGTCAATTTCCATGTAGATCCATGCACAAGCAGTCAGAGTTTGCTTCTTGAATTTTCAGAAATAGAAATGTCAATGTAGCATTCTACATAAGATTGCCCTGCCATAGTTCCTTGTTTATGCCCTATATGACAGTTTCTCATTTATTGGCTTATTATCATTAAACACCTTTGTCTTTGAGCATCTCTTTTACGTGCCTTTAATGTGGCTACCATGTCACCTTTTAAAACCTTTGAGTCACATTTACTTTAATTCGAGCCCTTGGGACATGATCATGTCAGATTACATCTTAGACTGTCTAATGGTATTCAGGTGAATTGAGTTTGCTGAGTCTTAGAGTCATTTTGATATATTTTTTAGTTGATTATATGGGATTGAGACAGCTCCCACCCGTATTACATCATCACCATGTTACCATGGTATTTCAATGAACCACGTAGTGGTATTATATCTCCTGGCAAAATTTGAACACGGTTCCTCCCTATGGAGAGTCCACTTTTTTAACCACTGGGCTAATGCCATTTGATAGAGTCACTTTGATGTTGATTTGGGAACATTGGGACTCTCTTATATTACATTTTCTCCTACAGGATCCAATTAATGTTTCACTGTGGCTTCCCTTTTGATCTATGGTTGATTTAGACTCAATTTGGGTTCTAGCTTGATTTATCTCTACTGACTAAGCTCCTGTGTCTTCTATGTCATTCTCTCTTGGTCTCTTTCAACTAATTTGAACACCATGTAACAATGTTGCCCTGCTATCTTCTTGTGAAGGAATATGTTATTTGATAAGTTCATTGATCCACTATTCCTATGTTTTGACTGGTCTCTTTACCCCCAGAGGCTTATGGCTTGGGTCTTTCTAGATGGCATGTTATCTTGGAATATTCTTCTTTAAACTCTAGGAGAAACTTATCTGGCCAAGCATGTCTGTTTGTGGGCCTTGTCTTCATGTTCCCAAAATTATGTCATGCAATAGATTGAAATTTGTAACAGCCTTTAGTCTTTCTCATGGGTTTAAGGGCCATTGGGTTGGGGGGCCTGACAGGACACCTTTTCCATATCACATGATAGAACCCATTGTACAGTTTTAGAATGTGCCAAAACCCTTGGTTATTGCAATAAAAAGACTCAATTTCACCCTTGCCCATGTCTGTTGCCAGCATAATGAAATAAAGTTTTGATTCTCTATTATTGCACTTGAGCATTGTTCCCATTTTTGCTCTGAGATTGAGTTTTAGATTGCTGTTCAAGCTTTATGACCTGAGAGTCCTTCTGTATGACACTTTCAGAGTAGCAAGATGACTCACCTTATCCTTTGACTTTGAGTTATTGGGGTGTTTGAGGGTTTTCCACTGCTTGAAAGAGTGTTTAAAGCCCTATTCATATCCTGCTACTCAATTGCAGACCTCTGTTCCGTCCTTTTCTACCTCCTTGTCATTCTTTTTACACCTTGTAGCTTTTGGAGAAAGTGCTCAAAGGTTGGAACATCTTGCATTGGAGGCTAATGGAGGTTGTGGCTACTGTGTCAGAATTGTATTACAAGATTTATGATAAACAGTCAACTTTAGAAAGCAGTAAACATGAGATGCAAGAATATATGGAGCATGGAAATAGACCTTATATATTCCTCTACAGCAAACTCATGTATGATTTGACAATCTTGCAAGATGATTACAAAGGGGTGAGATCACCTATATTTATACATTAAAATGCATAAATTCTAATCCTAGAATTAACCTAAGGATGCCGCATTCTGGCAACTTAAGGCATATGACAATCTTCAAGACCTGTTTGCACATATTGACAACTCTTCCTTGGAACACACCCAAGGATGCCACAAGCTAGTAACTCAAGCGCCTATGAGGCAGGTTTACAGACATCAATATCCTCGCTCAAACATGACTTGGGTGCACAAGAGAAAGTGACATTTGACTATCATCCCCCCTTGATGTTATTTTCTCTGACACTAGCAAAGACTATCATATGATCCTAGATTGACTATTTGGATTTAATGCTAACGAAACTCAATGTACCTTTTCTGAGCATGGAAGATGAAATTGTGAGCAATCTCGATTTGCACTTTGGGGTTATCAGATAGAATAATGTAGGATCCTATCATGATAATCCATATTCACTTAATAAGTTCCAAGCCCATGCTGGCTCTTGTGCTATATGAATGAACCATTGATATTTAGCTTTAGTGGATAACAGAGCAATCACCTTTTGTTTCTTATAGGGCCATGTGATTGGACCCAAACCAAGGAGATAAATATAGCCACGTATGGATTTTTTCTCTCTCATTGACTCCTACCTCATTGAAATCTATATATCCAGCCAAAGTAGGATCTCTTCCATAAAAGTATTTTTAGGATTCTTTTTGCTGCTTTCCAATAGCTTTGCTTGTTTCCCTTCACGAACCTTGACGAAAGCTTTACAACAAAGGCAACATCTCCTTTGGTATGAGCTAAGTAGATAGGGCTTCTCACAAGCTACTTGTACAACACAGCAGCAATGATTGGTGTACCCTCAGTGGTTAGCTTTGCTTGAGCTTGACTACTGATTGATAACATTGGAGCATGACTTTCAATCTTCAATAATAAGTCTCTTTAATAATTCAAGAGCATTCGTAGGCTATTAAATGAAAATTCCATCATCTGATTGCCAAAACTTAAATTCCAAGAACACAATGCAACAAGCCAAAGTCAGTAATATCAAAGGATTTCATAAGTTTTGATTTCATGTAAGGATCAAAATGATGCTATTGCGTGTCAGGATTAAGTCATCAACATGTAGTACAAGTAATAGAGCATCATTTTTGACAAGCATGATGCAGAGATCTAGGTTAGAGTGGCCACAAATGAAACCACAATCCACAAAGAAGTGATCAATATTTTAACACAAAGCATGAGGTGATTGTTTCAAACTATACAAAGACTTTTTTAATTTACAAAAAGATTGAGAATTGCCATCTTTCACAAATTTAGGGGGCTCTTCCATATAAATTTCATCATGAAGTTCACCATGAAGAAATGCACACTTTCCAGTTTCGGCGAATTTCCAAATAGAAACTAGCGACAAGTGAAAGAGTAATTTGAATGATAGTAAACTTGGTGACAAGAGAAAATGTGTTGTTGTGGTCGTTGCTTTGAAGTGAACTTCACCTTATAGACCTATTTGCCTTTAATGATTTTCTTTCCTTTTAGGAAAGAGTGGCCCAATTCTTAATGGCCACAAGCTTCCTCATAGATTTGAGGACCACACCTGCCCATTATCCTTCTCATGAGAGCAAAGTCTACTTGTTGCTTTTGGCTTCAGGTGCTTTGGTCATGATTAACATCACTTGTTATTACACCAGTTGCATCAATAGTATTTGGTGTGTTTTTGGGATGATGGTGAGCATCACTCGTAACAAAATATTCAAGTGCAAACTCATTATGGGTAGACTCAATAAGAGTCATAGCAACAAGGAATGCCAATGCCACTTTCTTTATCAGAATCTGCTATGCAAGAGTAGAGGGAGGACTATTGGAACCTGAGAATTTTTTTAGAAGATCCATCACTCAAAACGATGATGTTGCGAGCAATATGATCATAGAGCTGATATCCCTTAAACTCCTTGCTATAGCCCATGAAAATACTTTCACGAATCTTAGAATCCAACTTTTTTAATTTTTCATCCCAAATATGAGTCCAAGTAATAGCTTCAAAGGCTTGAAGTGTGTAATTCTATACTATCAACCATGTCAACTGTCCTTGAAAGTCACAGTTTTGACAAATTGAGAAGGAATCTGATTCACGATGTAGTTTTCACATTCCATATCTTCAGCGCAAAACTTGTCTTCCAACCTTTTTGTATTTAACATACATTAAACAATCTCAGTAAGTGTATTACTCTTCTCTTGGCAACACCATTATGTGGGGGAGTGCATGCAATTGTTCTTTGACAAGTGATCCCATGTTTGGTACAATATCCATGAAAGATCTTAATCAAATTACCATATTTATTCTCAACAAGAGCTTTGAACTCCATAAATTCATTTAAAACCTTTTTTTCAAAGCTTTGATAAGCATATTCAAGTGTGTCTAGAGAAGCCATCAATGAAGATCAAGATATAGTTTGCTCCTTTTGAAGAAGTTTGCTTCATTGGATTGCAAAGATTACCTATGAAGGTACAATACATTGAATCTGCAGGACAGGAAGAGCAGGAAGCATGGGTACATGTTTTCTGGATGTCTGGGTATGAAGGGCCCTTCTTTTGGGTATGGGAGGGGAGGACAAATTAAAAAGTACAAAATATGCCCTAGGAAAAGAAGAAAAAAAGGAAAAGATATGAAAAAATTGTTTTATATTTATAGCCATGCTTTAGAAAATTAAACAAACATAGTAACTGCTCATTTAACATGGACAACACAAAGACAAGCTATAAATTTGATTATAAATTGCCAAAATTTATATGTCATATCTAACTTGCTAAAAAGTGTTGGATACAAAGCAAATAAAATATCAAAACAACTACTGAAAGTTGGAATACAAAAATACTAACATTAATGATCAAAATACTAGTCATGCTTCCTTGAGCTCCTAGCAATTGTATTCATGCGTAGTTCTGGATTTTTTGGCATATCATCTTCACTATAATGTGAGTTGCGTTTAGACTCAATATGTGGCTTGGACCATGGAACTCCAATCAGCTCCAACTGCACCTCCTCATCCTCATAAATCTACCTATTGTCCTTTGTATTGACGTTATAACATGCAGTTGGAGGGTAGTGGTACTCCATTGTTTGTCATTCTTGAAAATGAAGGGAACTGCTTGGTGAGAGATAAGCTTGTTTCTCTTCACAGAGTTGATAAAGCTATATGCATACCAATTCTTCTCATCATCAGATCAACTACCAACTAGAGATGGGAGTTGAACCAGAGGTGGTCAAAGATTCCTTGCTCAAGTTCTATGCAGCTGATTCTACCATCTTATGTTTCCTTTTTTAGGTTGTGTTTATTGGTATTTATTTATTTTTTCAGTAAGGTATATGACCTTTCCGGTTGTTGGGGTACTTATGTTTTAGGATGGTCTAGCAATGCCAAATGGCATCCTTGGCCATCTTTGAACATCCAAACATCTATGATACTTCCCATTTCCAAAATGTGTATCTTGGGACTAGTTGGATGGCCAAGAGATGCTCAATCACATTCCTAACCTACGTGTTAGGAAACTCCTAGGGTTTGCTTGTTTTGCTGTTTAGGAAGCTTAGATTCTTTGAAACTCGCAGCTCATCTTAACTTTCCACATTTTTTGGCATTTTTAAGAGAATTTTTCAAGGGCTTTCCCAACTTTTCTTGACATTTTGAACTGAAAGAAAATTCTAGATTTGAGGTTTATAGGGACTTGTTTGAGTATTGTGTGAGGCCCACAGGGACACAAATAATTCACTTCAACAAAAATTTAGTCACTATATATAAAAGCTCTAATGAGAAAAAGGGAACAAAATAAATAATAATAGGTTGGGATCAATGAATCCAAAGAATCTGCAACAAGTGGTAAGCTCTCCTGGAAGAAAGAAGAATTAAAGCACATACGTGATCATTTACTTGGTGAAGCGGAACAAGTTGGGCTAAAAAAAAAGCAGAGCATCTGTTAGAAACAACTTCAAGAATTATAGCAATAGCGGTAGCAATCCAATAATGCGCAAATGACTTTATCCAAATGATAGTAGTAATTCAGATCCAATTGCCTGAAAACAAACAATGCAATAATCAAATTCCAGAATCAAATCAATGCAAAATCCTTAGCCACTTAGAGAGGGCGAAGGCTCATAGCCACATCGAGAGGGTGAAGTCTCATAAGCAAAGCATACATGGCTAAGATTTCAATATGAAAGATGATCTCAACTACCACCTAACTCTTCCTATTTATAGATTAAATCAATCATTAACCCTAACCCTAATGCTCAAGGGCAGACTATTTAAACCTAAGGCCCGAGCTAATTAAAATAAAGATAGCTAACGTGGCTATATTGGAGCCGTTACATAGTTTCCCCCCTCAAAAAGCTTTGTCCTCAAAGCTGAAAAAGATTGGAAAATGCTCTTAGGCTCCCACGTAGCATCTTCTTTTGGAAGGTCTTGCCAGTTGATGAGGAATTTTTGAATTTGTTGAGATTGAAGATGACAAATTCTGGACTACAACACTACTTTAGGCTAGAGAGTGATTCAACCTTCTTCATTTAGTACTGGAAGCTTCGTCTAGGACTGCACCTTGTTGCTAATAACCTGCTTGAGACAAGATACATGAAAGACAGGATGTATGCGGAAAGTTGGTGAAAGCTCCAATTGATATTCCACTTTACCAATGCGAGAAACCACCTTGTAGGGCCCAAAAATTGAGGAGCCAACATCTGAGTAGACTTGGTCTTCAAGGACAATTGCTTGTAGGGTTGCACGTGCAAAAAGGCCAAATCTCCTGCGGTAAATTGTCGTTTAGGACGCTGTGAATCTTGCTGTTGGTTCATGCAGTTTTGGGCCTGGATCAAATTGTCTTTAAGAAGTTGAAGCATGAGTCGTCATTGCTATAACAAATCATCTACTTGGGCAACCTTGGAGGATCTTGGAACATAGTCTACCACTAATGGAGGTTTTTGACCATACAATGCTTCAAATGGGGACATCTGAGGGATGAATGGTAAGAATTATTGTGCCATCTTTCAACTAATGAGAGCCAATGAACCTAGTGATACTAGTTGTCTTGAGCAAAACAATGGAGGTAAGTACCAAAACATTTATTAATAATCTTTGTTTGACCATTCAACTGATGGTGATAAGAAGAGGGCATACTCAATTTGGTACCACTAAGAGAAAACAATTCTTTCCAAAAGTTACTGGTGGATATAGGGTCACGGTCACTCACAATGGTTTTGGGCATACCATGTAATTTAAAAACATAATCAATAAATACCTTCGCCACCTTACTTGCTGGATAGGGATGTTGTAATGCACAAAAATGAGCATACTTGGAAAGGCGATCTACTACCACAAAGATCATTGTTTTGTCCTCAAATTTGGGAAGGTCCTCAATAAATTCCATGGATATGTGCTCCCATTGGTGGTTAAGGATAGGCAAAGGTTGCAACAATCCAAGATATTTAACTATTTCCCCTTTATTATGCTGACACACCTCACACTCCACCACAAGCGTCTTGATGTCTGCTTTAATTCCTTTCCAAGAAAAAGATTGCTTCACTCGCTAGTATGTTTTCAAGAATCCCAAATGTCCAGCCAAAAGAGATGCATGCAATTCTTAGAGAACATTTGACTTAATAGTTGAAGACTGAGGAAGATAAATGCGATCCTTTTTGCGAAGCACTCCATCAATATATGAGAAACAAGAATGCAATGATGAGCCCGCCTCCCTTTCCTGAATGATCCGAGTAATCTTCAGGTCAAAAAGCCAATCTTTCTGAAGTTGAGAAAGCTATTATGAAAGAGGGACTATAGATGGCATAACAACAACAACATCCTCAAATTTGTGAGACAAGGCATCAAACATCACATTCTCCTTTCCCTGTATACAATGACAAATTCATACCCCAAGAACTTGGTTATCCATTTATTCTGTTTAGGGCATGAGAGACGTTGCTCTAAGAAATGCTTAAGGCTGTTATGGTTTGTGTTGATGAAATGATGTTTCAACAAATTAGGCCGCCATTTCTCTATGGCATGCATAATAGCTAACATTTCCTTCTCATAGGTGGGCCGTCCCATGTCTTGCATCAAAACAACTCCAATATTTGTGTCGGAATTATCACACTCAATGACAAAAGGTTTGCTAAAGTCAGGAGTGGCTAAAACAGGAGTGGTACACATAGCTTCTTTGAGGGCTTGGAAGGCTTGTGAAGCGGCTTCAAATCAACCAAAGGCATCCTTTTTAGTGAGAGCAGTGAGAGTAGCAATCTTCCCATAGTTGACAAATTTTATATAGTAGCCTGTGAGTCCTAAAAATCCATTGAGTTGTTTAAGGGATTTGGGCAAGGGCCAATCTTGCATAGCTTCGATCTTGATAGGATCTACCTTCACTCATTCTTGAGCGACTCTATGTCATAGGTATTCTACCTCCTGGACCCCAAAGGAACATTTGGACATTTTGACAAAGTTTTTCCCTTTGGAAAAGGTGAAGAACTTAGTCAACATGAACTAGATAATCCTCCAAGGATTTGCTATAAATTAAGATATCATCAAAGAAAACTAGGACAAACTTGCGAAGAAAAGGGTGATAGACAGTTCATGAGACTTTGGAAAGTGGAAGGGACATTAGGGAGACCAAAAAGCATGACTAGGAACTCATAATGACCCTCATGGGTACGAAAAGCGGTCTTAGGGATTTTGTTGAGGAAATTAAATGCAATTAAATTCAAAATTTAACTAATTAATTATTTATAAAAAAATTACATTATAAAGGCACGGTCTAAATTGTGCCTCATGAAATATTGTAATATTATATAAAAAATATTAAAGAAAAGAAATTGGCTTTGGATTGGCAATTCTATATCTTTTTGCCCATATTTGTTCCATATCAGGTGGTATCAGAGCGTACCGATCCGTCTATATAGATCAGGCCGCTCCATAACCCAGCCTTTGCCTTTTGTCCATTCAACATGTCCGATTGCATTTCCGGACTGTTCAGATGTCAAAGCTTATCTTTTACAGGGCAATAGGCCTTGGTCTCTATCTGCTGGAATGTGCATCTCTAGCACCTTCCTTACGTAGCCTAGCGTGCACTACAACACGCTCTTTGCGCACTGTTCATTGCGCAATCTTGTTCACCATTGCACGTTGCACGAGGTTTAGCACGCAATCCTTTGAGCCCATTGCACGTTGCATAGTTCAGCAACATGCATGGCATGCTTCGTAGGGGAATTTCCCCTTCCCCTTACATAGGCGTGCTAAGCGCACCATGTGCCCCCTCCCTCTTACTCCCCCCCATTGTGCAGGTGTGCTAAGCACGCCATGCCCCCCCTCCCTCTCCTTCCTTCCCCCTCCTTCCCATTAAAAAAAAAAAATGAATTATTAATTTAATTTTTTATTATTTAAAAAAACAATTAATTAATTACTTAAATAACACTTTTAGTTAATTAATTGATTGATTAATCAAGGGAGACAAATATTAAACCGAAGGGTTAATTCAAGGGAGACAACTATTAAACCGAAGGGGATAATTTTAGCAAGGGAAAGAGCTAGCACCATGTTGCTTAGCCAAAAAAATCTCCAGAATCTACAGGAGTTCCAGGAGCTGACACAACAAGCCAAAGAGCTGTGTGCCCAAATGATACAGACCATGTCAAATATGAAAGATGTGGATTGGGAAGAGTTCCTTAGCATTGAGGACTCCAAGCTGGATGTCAAAAGTGATTCTAGCCCTGCTCCGTTGGCCACAAACCTTAGCATTGTGGACAACAGAATCAACATGATCAAAGTGAATTGGGGAACAATTGTAATGTCCCCTTCCCGACTTATTAGTCCGACAGATGAGATTAGCCTACTCACGGGTCTCGTAGGCTAAATTGGGTGGATGGGAACCCATGGTGATCATATTGAGGCCACTTTCAGTCTTTAGTTGCCGGTTTCGGTGGCTTTTTTTGGTAATTGGGAGGAAACTTACTATTTATAGTAAGTAATTTTGCTAGGGTTTCAGCCAGAGCGGACGGTACGACTGGATTGTTCGGCGAGATGGGTATCCAAATCTATGTTTAGTTGGAGGTTTGGTGTGGCAGAGCCTAGAAATTTTAATGTCCGAAGATTTATCTATATAAAATTAAATTAAATATTTAATTTTATATAAGTCATTATGTTTTATGAAAAGGTTATTAAGTCACTTAAATAAATATTATTTCATAAAGTGACTTTAGTTGTGCAATAAGGGGGATGTCTTAATGATGGAAAATAAAGAATATTCTAGAAGCAAATTTGAAATTGAAGTTTTTTCCCTCCAAAGCCATCGACCTCTTTGGAAGACTCTATAAATTGGGGTTTGGGCATTCATTTTTGGGGCATCCAGATTTGAGAACAAGCTTTGGCATTTTGGGAGACCACTTGCAGAGGAATTTGCAGGAGTCGAACTTATTGGGGACGACAACCTCCAGTAAGGGCATCCACTTCGGGTATGAAAGATTACCCCTGGCGGATTTATTGTGGTGGTTTCATCCAGAAATCACACTAGGGCGTTATTGTGAAGTTTGACAGAAGAATTATAGAGAATTTTGGAAAGGTTTGTGGCTCCATTCTTCGTTGATATTAGCAGTAGCCATTCCCTTTCTGGCCGTACCATGTAGGGCCAAAATACTGGTGCGATTCAGATTGCATACATCAAGGTTTGTGTTGCAAAGCCTTGACATCTTTATAGCAGGCATAAGGATCAGAAAACGTGGCATTCTGACTTTGCAGAACGTTGAACACACAGCGCTTGATAGACGTACTGTACCTGACAGGAGCTAGGCGTGACAATCCTGGAATGAATCGCTTGGGTTTGGGAATGATAACTGTGTCAAGAAGGGGGGGTGGCTAGTAAGGAGGACTCAGCAGTGCATATCAAGTGGGGAAGCCTGTAGATTAGTCAGCATTAATCCTTTTCAGCCCTTTCAGATCGTCTAGTAAATATCTGATGTAAATTTCAGATGGTTATAAGTGTGAAATGTTTAACTTCAAACTATATTCCTTGATGGGTTTTGAGTATTTATGTTAGTATCCTTCATTGTCTGAATTTCTGGTGTGTTTGTTGTATAAATCTGAAGTATTTGTGAGTTTGAGTAAGCTGATTAAGAGTTTCAGTTTCTTCCTAATTATTTAAAAAAATAAATAAAAAAATACAAAAATCATGTATTGCAAAAAACACAAAAAACTAGAAGGCAAATCCGGGTGGGTTGTTACAACAATCTTGGGACTATTGCCCAATCCATGGAGGCCCTGCAGACAGGGGTGTTAGGAGGTGAAGTCAATATCCAGATCTCCAATGTTCTTCAGCAGAGAGGTGCATGGTGGTGCAGCTTATAAAGAGGAAACAAACAGTATTCTGTAGTCTTGCTTTGGGAGAGGAAACAAACAACTTTTTGGACTCTTCCTTTGGAAGAGGAAATGAACAGTTTTTTGGAGTCTTCCTTTGGAAGAGGAAACAAACAGTTTTTTGGAGTTCCTTTGGAATAGGAAACGAACAGTTTTTGGTTTTTATATAAAAGGGGAATGATCCCTTGCATGTAAATGTATGATTGAATGTAATTCTGCCGAAATCAATAAAAGATCAAGCTGCCATTGCCCCGTGGTTTTTCCCCGCACATTGCAGGTTTTCCACGTAAAATCTGTGTTACCGTTTTTTCCCGTGTTATTGTGTTTGTCTAGCTTGCACATAATTTTGCTATATTTTCTAACATCCGGTATCATAGCCTAGGGTTTTGTGCGAGTGGGAGCTGCAACAATGACTGGAAGTGTAACCAAGTTTGAGATTGAAAAGTTTGATGGCAGGAACTTCGCCCTATGGAAGATGAAGGTGGAGGATTTGTTGGTTCAAAATGACCAAGCCCTAGCCTTGAAAGGGGTCGCGAGTAAACCAAGCAAGCATGAAAGATGAGGAGTGGGCAACGCTGGATAGGAAGGCGGTTTCTACAATCCGTCTATGCCTAGCGGACTCCGTCTTGTTCAATGTTGTTGAAGAAAAGACCGCGGAAGCCCTTTGGAAGAAGCTTGAAAAGTTGTATGAGACGAAATCTGCAACAAATAAGGTTTTTCTGAAAAACAACTTTACAACCTAAGGATGAAGGAGGGCTCATCTGTGGCAGATCACTTGAATGAGTTTAATACCCTTATCAGTAAACTGGTTTCAATTAATGTGAAGATGGAGGATGAGGACAGAGCTATCACCCTACTTTGTTCCCTCCCGGAGACTTGGGATCATTTGGTGATGACCATCAACAATTCATCATCAGGAGCTCTAACTTTTGATGATGTGGTAGCCGCTTTGTTGGCGTAAGAGTTGAGGCGGAAAACGTCTTTGGAACCCTCAACCAATGAAGCCCTAGCTGTGAGAGGTCGATCTTTCGAGAAGAGTCAACAAAGTAGATCACAATCCAGATCTAAGTCTAAAGGACGCAAGCTGAAAGGGAAGTGCTGGCATTGTGGGAAGCCAGGGCACTCAAAGAAGGACTGTTGGCAGTTAAAAAGGAAAAAATGGTGAAAAGCAATTTCAGCCATCAGCTGAGGCCAATACAAGAAATTCTGGAGAGACGGCAACATGTGAGGCTTTCTGTATCAGCAACAACAGATCTGTTTTATATACCTGGGTTTTGGACTCGGGTGCATCTTTCCACATGTCTCCTCACAGAGACTGGTTTGACAAATATCAGCCATATAGTGGTGGGAAGGTCTACTTGGGTGATGATCACCCTTTAGAAATTGTGGGAAGAGGGGACATAAGGATCAGACTGGACGATGGTAGAGAAAGGATGTTATGTGATGTGCGACATGTGCCAGATTTGCGGAAGAATTTGCTCTCAATCAAGATGATGGATAAGCTAGGGTATTCTCGTCACTTTCGGTAACAACTATTGCAAAATTACCAGAGGTGCTATTGTAGTAGCAAAGGGAGAATCTTATGGGACCCTATATCGTTTATGCGGTGATACGGTGACAAACCATGCAAGAAACAACTTCAGCTCAGATGCAAGAATGCTATGGCATCAACGCCTAGGCCATATGAGTGAAAAAGGTCTGAAAATTCTGCATGACAGAGGTATGCTTTCTCGGATTAAGTCTTGCAATTTAGACTTGTGTGAGCACCGTATTTTTGGTAAACAAAAGAGGGTTCGGTTTATCGCAAGCCCCGGTAAGAGTTCTGATTTTCTGCAACTTATACATTCGGATATATTTGGACCAACCCCACTTAATCCTTAAATGGTGCCATCTATTTTCTGACATTTATAGATGATTATTCTAGGAGAGTGTGGGTTTATTTTCTCAAGAAGAAGTCGGAAGCTTTGCAGAAATTTAAAGAGTTCAAAACTCGAGTAGAGAAAAGTTTGGGCAAGCCTGTTTTATGTCTTAGGTCAGATAATGGGGGTGAATATTGCTCCAAGGAATTTGATAAATTTTGTACGCAGGAAGGAATTAAGCACCAGAAGATCGTACCATATACTCCACAACAAAATGGTGTGGCTGAGCGGATGAATCGCACAATCATGGAACGTGCAAGAAGCATGCTCAAGCGCATCCATGTTGGATAAAAGGTTCTGGGCAGAGGCTGTTAATACAACTGTTTACCTCATTAACAGGTCACCTACAACTGCGTTGGATGGACAGATTCCAGAGGAGGTTTGGTGTGGTAAGCCATTTGATTACTCTCATTTGCGTACCTTTGGCTGTGATGCATTTGCCCATGTGCCTAAAGAAAAAGGTCCAAACTTGACCCGAAGTCAAGAAAATGTGTTTTTCGGCTATGGAGATGCAATAAAGGGGTATAGACCGTGGGATCCTACTGCCCACAAGGTAATTATTAGCCGAGATGTTATTTTTGATGAAAAATCCATGCAAAGGAAGGAGGTACAACAAACACCTAATGTTGTACCAGTTGAAGTAGACATGAACGAAGATGAAAATGAAAATCAGCATGCTGAAATTTTTGACCAGCATGCTGAATTTTTTGACCAGCATGCAGAACAACAAGTAGAACAACAAGTAGAGCAGCCACAACAATCACAAGACCAAGAGCCACAATCAACAGATCATTGGGTTAGAAGATCTACACGTCCACAAAAGTGTCCGGAAAGGTATTCTCATGTTTATCAGTCCTCTTTTGCTTTGTTAACTGATGATGGTGAGCCTAGTTCATTTCAGGAAGCTAGAGAGTCTGAGAATGCAGAAAAGTGGAGGAAATCCATGGAGGAGGAAATCGAGGCACTTCGCAAGAATAAAACGTGGGAACTTGTGGATCTCCCACTTGGAAGAAAGACTGTTGGAAACAAGTGGGTGTACAAAGTGAAGAAGAACAACGATGGGCTGTTGGAACGCTATAAAGCTCGCTTGGTGGCAAAAGGCTATGTGCAGAAGTCAGGTATTGACTTTAATGAAATTTTCTCTCCACTTGTGAAGATGACTACTATTAGAGTTCTACTTGCACTTGTAGCTGCACAGAATTTAGAACTGGAGCAGCTTGATGTAAAGACTGCTTTCTTGCATGGTGATCTCGAGGAGGAGATTTATATGGATCAGCCTGAGGGCTATGAGGAAAGAGGCAAAGAGCATCTGGTTTGCAGACTAAAGAAATCTCTGTACGGGTTGAAACAGCGCCAAGGATGTGGTACAGGAAATTTGACACCTTCATGAAGAGCCAAGGTTTCAGCAGGAGTGAAGCTGACCATTGTGGATACTATAAGAGGTTTGATGATGGCAGTTTTATTATTTTGCTGTTGTATGTTGATGATATGTTGGTTGCAGGTCCCAAGATGAAGAAAATCATTGATCTTAAGGCTCAATTGGCTAGGACATTTGAAATGAAGGATTTAGGAGCAGCAAACCAAATTTTAGGGATGAAGATACACAGGGACAGAAAAGGAAGAAAGATCCGGTTAAGTCAAAAGTCATATATAGAAAAGATTCTGCAGCGCTTCAATATGCAGAATGCAAAACCAGTTAGTACCCCACTTCTTTCAAACTTAAAATTGTCTTCCAACCAGTGTCCTAGAACAGAAGCAGAGAAGACAAGCATGTCTCGTGTACCGTATTCATCAGCAGTAGGAAGCCTCATGTATGCCATGGTGAGCACCAGACCGGATATTGCCCAAGCAGTGGGAGTAGTTAGCCGGTACATGGCAAATCCTGGTAAGGAGCATTGGAATGCGGTGAAGTGGATATTTAGATATTTAAGAGGCACTTCAGATGCTGCTATTTACTACGGATCGGATAGTTTGCAAGTTAAAGGTTTTGTGGATTCTTTATTATGGTGGAGATAGAGATGGGAGAAAGTCCACTACAGGATATACTTTCACTCTTGCTGGTGGAGCCGTGAGTTGGGCTTCTAAGTTGCAGCCTGTGGTGGCTTTATCAACCACTCAAGCAGAATATATTGCAGCGACTCATGCCAAGAAAGAGGCAATTTGGCTAGAGCGATCGTTGGGTGACTTCAAGGTAATGCAGGGGAAAATTACGTTGCATTGTGATAGCCAAAGTGCTATTCAGCTAGTGAAGAACCCAACATTCCATGATCGCACGAAACACATTGATGTCAAGTACCACTTTATAAGAAATGTGGTGGAAGAAGGTAGGATCCCTTGCAGAAAATCGACACTCGAAGTGAATCCTGCAGATATGCTTACTAAGCCGGTCAAGACAGAGAAGTTTGAGTGGTGCAGAACTTCTCTCGGGCTTGCTGAAAATGTGATAAGGGCAGCATTGGGCAATTGGCACTTGGATGGAAAAACATAGGCAAAGAATTCCCGTATATCGACTTCAAGTGGGAGAATGTTAGGAGGTGAAGTCAATATCCAGATCTCCAATGTTCTTCAGCAGAGAGGTGCATGGTGGTGCAGCTTATAAAGAGGAAACAAACAGTATTCTGTAGTCTTCCTTTGGGAGAGGAAACAAACAGTTTTTGGACTCTTCCTTTGGAAGAGGAAACGAACAGTTTTTGGACTCTTCCTTTGGAAGAGGAAACGAACAGTTTTTGGACTCTTCCTTTGGAAGAGGAAACGAACAGTTTTTGTTTTTTCTATAAAAGGGGAATGACCCCTTGCATGTAAATGATGATTGAATGTAATTCTGCCGAAATCAATAAAAGATCAAGCTGCCATTGCCCCGTGGTTTTTCCTGCACATTGCAGGTTTTCCACGTAAAATCTGTGTTATTGTGTTTTTCTGCTTGCACATAATTTTGCTATATTTTCTAACAAGGGGTTGATGTGAGAATGAACGGGCACAAATTGGTAAAGGAATTGTACAAGATTCCTTGGATCAAGAAGGGCGTATCTAGGCCCTATGGACCTTTTTCTCTGGCGCTGTTTACCAGGGCGCCTTCGACTCAAGAGTTAACTCCTCCACGTATTCCGGTGTACGTCGTGGAAGACAATGTTTCCGACTTTGCTTCACTTCAAGAAGTGCCCTCCGTTATTGGCTCAGTGGACTAGAAGCTTGACAATAGTTTGGAAAATGCATTTGAAGGCAAGCTCTTTGAGAATGAGTCTAGTTTCTTCTATTAGCCACTTATATCAAGTGTGGGCTATTGTCACTCTATGCAAGCCTGTTATCGAGATTCAAAGTTGAAGAACATATTCTTGGATGGAAGTCTTGCCCAACCAAAGTTAATTATCGACACACCTGTTTATATTTTTAGAAATCTAATCCATCGCTTTGAAGGCTCTGGATTCCTTGGAAAGGAATACCGTTAATACGTTCTAAAGAATCTTCCTACGTGCCACCTTTGTGCGCTCGGTGCCACATCATAGGCCTCCCCTGTGGCTGCCTCCTCATCCTCACGATATTTTCTTCCTTCCATTCTGATCGCATTGAGGACCATTAATCCTGTTGTTAGGAGGAATGATGAGGAAATTAAATGCAATTAAATTAATCAAATAATAATTAATAATTATTTATAAAAAAGTTACATTGTAAAGGCATTTTCTAAATTGTGCCTCATCAAATATTGTAATATTTATATTAAAAAATATCAATGAAAAGAAACTGGCTTTGGATTGTTAATTCTATATATTTTTGCCCATAAAAGATTCCATATAAGATATCCTCTTCCTTGACCCCAATTTGATTAAACCCGGAACGCAAGTCTAGTTTGTAAAGTATCTTGCACCATGCATTCATCCATCAAATAATCTATAATAGGGATAGGAAAATTATCTTTGATAGTGATCTTGTTGAGAGGACAAAAATTAAGACACATGCGCCATGAATTATCCTTGCGTCGTACCATCACCACCGGAGAGGAGTATGGACTGATGCTTGGACGAATGATTCCTTGCTCCAACATTTCCTGAACTAGCCTCCCAATTTCCGACTTTTGGGGTTGGGGATAGCAACAAGGATGCACATTAGGAGGTTGACTTCCTGGAACAATATGAATGGCATGATCATGTGTGTGCTTAGGGGGAAGACCCATGGGCTCACTAAAGACCTCATAGCAATCCACAATGTTCTATAAATCCAAAGGAAGAGCTGGAAGAAGCAACTCCGAAGACTAAACCTCCATGCAATTGACTTGGGCAAAGAATCCACAACACTTTCTTCAATATCTTTTCTATGTTATGTGAACTAACCACCTTGGAGGGAGGGGGTTGGATTCCTTGGAGAAAAATGACTCTTCCATTCTTTGTCCATTTGACATATAATTTTTGCAGATTAATAGTAACATCACCAAGCTGAGATAGCCATTGTGCTCCCAAGATGACATCTGAACTACCTAGGTTCATGGCAAAGAGATTGCCCGACCAAGTATAATCCCCCATTTGGATGTTAACTTTAGTCGTTTGACCCACACACTGAGCGGTACCCCCATTTGCAATTAAGACTTGAAATTTATCCTGATTTGAAGTATTGATATACAAGCCCAAGGACTTCATTGTCTTACTATCTATAAAGTTATGTGTGCTACCTGAATCAATCAACACATTGATGCATTGTCGTTTAATAAATCCTTGTACCTTTATAGTATGGTGAGCTTGGAGCCCCATAAGAGCGTGAGCAAAGAGAGCCATGGTATCATCCTCATGTTCCGCCTCATCTACTCTAGTTGCTCTTGCTATAATGAATCTTCATCTTCATATATTGTTGTGTCTTCACCTTCCACTTGAAAGTTACAATGTTCTTCACAGGCTTGATCTTGAGGATGGTGAGAGCAACATTTGAAACAAAAGAATCCTTGGGAACGCTCATTATTGCGGTAAGGACGACGAGAGTTGAAGTCACATTTGTGTTGGGGACTGGAATCTTGGAGCTTCTGTTCTACCGCCAAAGCTATACGTTGAGCATTGTCGAGAGTATAGGGATTGAGCATGTCGACTTCTCCCGAATTTTATCCTTAAGACCATGGCAAAAGGTTGAGACCACCACCGTTGGATTCAATTGGTGGGTGTAGGTGAGAAGACTGGTGAACTCGGAGCAATACTCCTCCACTATTCTTGTTTGCTTTGTTTGCATAAGACGGACCACATATGATGTGGAAGATCCTTTGTCAAATCTTTGGAGAAATCATTCTTTGAAGTCAGGCCACAAAAGAGGACCCCCATGTTGGCAAAGCTGCCACAACAACCATTGATGAGCTTGGGTTCCCAACTTAGAAGTTGCTAATGCGACATGACCTACTTCAAGAACATGGTGCAGGCAGATAAGGCTATCCATCTTGGCCAGCCACCCTTGTGGATCGACACCTTCAAAGGTGGGCATGTCGATGCGAGGAACAAGAACTTCATGAGGCCAGTCAAGGAAATTAGAAGCACCTCCTACCATGGAATCCAGATCAAAAGCAAAGCCTAGGTCGTAAGCACCCATAACTAGAGGAGAACCTTGGGTGGCATAAGGAGTTGAGTGACTTCCATAGGAATTTGGAGGACTATGACCAGGTGGCGGTTGTGGAAGAACACTAGTATTTGGTGCCTGATGAATGATCGGAGGTTGTTGCCCCACGGTTTGTTATGACCCTTGGACAAGAGGAGGTGTAGTAGCGGATATTTGTAGGACTCTTTGGATGTTATCCAAGGACTTGGCAATGGAAGTAATCGTCTGGTCTTGATTACCCAAGGACTTGACAATGAAAGTAATCGTTTGTTCTTGATTCAAAAGATATGCATGCAGATCAGGGTCAATAGTACTGGGAAGAGGATTACCAATTGGAGGGGTAATGGGAGGAGTGACTAGGGGAGGGTTATTGGGAGGAGGAGAGGAAGAACCCGAGGTGTTGGGAGGAGGCGAAGCCATGGCGTTTAAGGAAGAAAGAAGATGTTGGTCAAAACTATTGATATTTGGGGGAGTGTTGTGATGCTTACCAGGATTTTTGGGTTGGTGCTTCTTTTTGCTCATACACACATCCTCTAAATGAACAATACGCTGTAATCGACCATTGACTCGCGCCCAACCAATAGTGGCAGCAGGTTTATTCATACACTAGGGGCAATTGAAAAACCCAAAAATATACTTGGAATGCTATTGAAAAAAGTGTTGTGAAAAATACCTCTTACTTTGATCAGCTTGAAGAGACGATCGCAAAGAGATAGGTCTCCCGCAAGGGTCCTGGGACACTCGCCTTCCAAAAAAGTGTTGTTGGAGATACCCCTTGTTTTGACCGTCTCGAAGAGACGATCACAATGGTATAGGTCTCTCACAAGGGTCTGATGACACCCAATACTTTTTTTAATCAGGTTTGGGAAAAGGAAGTAACAACAGTGAACTCACAATATTCTAGAAGATAATTGCACCAGAAGATGGACTGAAAAAAAATTACAAAAAAATTACCAAGAAATAGGCAGCAATAATGTTTGGCAGAGGTTCTAGAATGGTTTGCATGCCCTTCTACTGCAAATTCGCACCCCACAGGGAGCCGAGATCGAAGCTTTGATACCACTTGTTACGAAACAACTTCAAGAATTATAGCAATAGTAGTAGCAATCCAATAATGCACAAATAACATTACCCAAATGATAATAATAATTCAGATCCAATTGCCAGAAAATCAAATATGCAATAATCAAATTCCAGATTCAAATCAATGCAAATCCTTAGCCACTTAGAGAGGGCAAAGTCTCATAGCCACTTGGAGAGGGTGAAGTCTCATATGTGCAATAGACGCGACTAAGATTCAAATATGAAAGATGATCTCAACTACCACCTAACTCTTCCTATTTATAGATTAAATAAATCATTAACCCTAACCCTAATGCTCAAGGGCCAACTATCTAAACCTAGGGCCCGAGCTAATAAAAATAAAGATAGCCGACGTGGCTATATTGGAGCCGTTACAACGTCTAGTTTTGAATATTCTAGTCTTTGCAAAAAAAAAAAAAAAAGAGTACACAAGAAGGCAACAAAATATTTTGATGTGGATCCTAAGAATTCTAATTTTGATATTTCCATGGGTGCACCTGATCTTGAGGATATGAAAATCCTTCTTTTACACCTTCTATTGGAGCCATCGTCTTCTAGTTTTGGTGCTGATTTTGATGACTTTGAAGTTTAAGAGCAAAGTCTATAGTGTAATAGCCTTCTTCATAAAGGTTGTTCTTTGACGTTAAGCATTGTACTGTATATGGGATTTAATGAATAAATGTATTTTGATTTTCCATCCATTTGTGATCTCTTCAATTCGAATTTTCTCTATAAACTTAAAATATATCCATTTATTTATTATTATAATTATAATTATTTTTAATTGATTATATGGGATTGAAATGGGTCCCTCCCCTATTACATCATGACCACATAGTGGTATTACGACAGCTTGGCTATTATGCATGTATCAAGATTCGAACTTGGGTCTCCTCCTTGAAAGTTGAGGAATTTAACTGGCTGAACTAATGCTATTCGATCATTTATTTATTATTATTATTATTAGGAGTTTCCTTTTTTGTTTCTGTGTTTCCAAAGTTTTTAAGAATTTGTGTTTCCTACGTATTTTTCTTGTTTTGGAAACTATATCCTTTCCTCAGTTTCATGTGACTTAATTTTTAGTAATCCTTGGGATGTCAAGGAATCCCCCAGATGTTTTGGTTACACGGAGAACGATCTTTGGCCATAGCTTGCCATCTCGAAGATGACCCCCTGTTGTCTTCTTGTTAAATATTTATAGCTTTTCATTTCAGTTAAGAGTGTTACAAGCCCCGGCACTAAACCATTATTGATTTGGTTAACAATAAACCTGTCAGGCCCAATTTTAACCAACTTCTGAGCTTGTTTTCCAAATACTGCTCAAGTCATCAACTTGGGCTATACAAGCATAAGGTCCTTGACACACGCTATAGTATTTGGGAATATCATTAAATCTAGTGAACTTGTAGAGCTCTTCATTTCAGTTAAGAGTGCCAAAAGGCAATGCGTCAAATCCATTATGGATTTCTTTTACAACTAACTTGTCAAGTAAAAATTTGTAGACTGCACTTAACAAATTTTCAAAACTTCCATAATGTTGGTGTTGCACTTAGATTTTGGGAATTAAAATGAAAAATGGTTGCATCTAGTTAGCTTCTTTCCTCCACTTACTCAAAATTCTAAAAGTAAAGAGAAAGGGTCTTCTGTCTTGAAAAAGGAAGTGCAATTTATAGGCTTGCATAGGCTTTATTTTCAGTTTCTTACAGTAATGCACACATCTGTGCCAAATGACCAAGATCTACTCTTGCATGGGGTTTCTATATTTGCTTGACGGATAGTTTGGTTGGAAACATTAAACAGATCTTTCCCTTTATTCATAGTTCTTGTTGCTTTATTTCTTAGCTGGTCTAGCCCATTCTCTCTTTTTTGGTCTTCCCAGCCCCAAAACCTGCAGAGTCAAGCCCTTTCTTTATGCCTGGAGTGTGGGGTCCATCTCTAGTGTCTTACTCCATTAGGTTCTATTTACAAAATCCTAGGTTGTAGATCTTGGGTTAGTTGTGCCTGTTTGAAGGTGACTAGTACACTTATGCTCTCTGCCCCCATACAGAATCTATCCGTCTTATTACCCAAAGCTTAAGTTTTGCCCACTGTGAACTATAGAGGTAAGTTATGGAGTTTGACTAACAACATTTATATTAAAATAAATTTTGCAGGGTTGAAATTTCAAAACCAAGTCTGTATGGAGAGCCAACGATTTCCCAAGAATCAACATTTCACGAAGTTTTGGGGTGAGAAGATGCATAAATGGGGGGATGCATTTTGAAAATGTCTGGAGAGACTCCCAAATTTTAGGGGACGTAAATATATTAAAATATACTATTATTATTATAATTATTTTTAAAACAATAACTTATGGTAAACCATAGATTAAATATAAGCTTAAAAGTAACTTAAATAGATAAAATAGTTAAAATGCGAAATTTTGCTTGTCATTTATGACAGAAAACTTTTTATTAATCTGAATCTATTAACTTCTAGAACAATTCAGATTTTATAATATTCAACTTTCCATTTTTATAAGGGTATATTGGGGCCCTTCCTGTAATAAAACATAATAATTGTATTGTCAAAGAGTCACCTTATTGTAAAATTGTCCATAGGTGTGGCCTGCCTTATCAGTGTGAAGATTTGAACCTACGACACCTCTTATGAATGCAGCTCATTTGATGTTACTCGAGAGTGCATTTGACAATTCCGCATTTTTTATATACTATAAGTTATAAACTTTACAGATCCGTAGTAAGAATTGATCACTTGACTAACAGATCAGGGAATAGCTTAGCTTAAATCTTTTAAATTTTTTTTTTCAAAAGGGAAAGGGAGAGGGGGAATGCATGTGGCGCAAAGGGAAAGGGAGAGGGGGAATGCACGTGGCGCAAGGGGAGGGAATAGTGAAAGCAACACACACACGACGCTTAGGGAAGGAGAGAAGAGGGGTAGGGAGTAGGGTAAGGAAGGGGGTGCGTGGCATGTAGGGGGTGTGCCTGCACGAAGGGGGTAGGGGGGAGTGGGGAGGGGGGTAGGGGCATGTGGCACGGGAGTGTGCCACATGCAGGTGCGGGGAGGGGTTGCCCTTGCTGGGCACGGTGTGCAGCGCGAAAGGGGCGGGGCGGGGGAAGTGCCCCGAGCGCTACAACGAGTTGATTTACGTGCTGCGTGTTGTATTGCGCATTGTAGCTTTAGAAATTAAAATAAATTAATACATGGTTTTCTTGCAGCGAAAATGTTAAAATAAATAAAGGAACACCATATGCAATCAACATTATTGGAGGATTGTTTTGGTAGCCAGGGCCTATTACCCTTGTAAAAAAATTGCCTCGAAAACATGCGAACATTTCGGAAATACAACCGGCTGTGTTGAATGGACAAAGGTTGGAGCTACTCAATTCACAAGATCTGTATACTCTGATACCACTGATACAAAGACTTTTATGGGCAAGAAAAATATGATTTATTAATCCAAAGCCAAATTCTTTCATTGATATTTGTGAATATAAATATTACAATGAATAGGCACAATTTGAATAGACGTGCCTTTTTACAATATAACTTTTCATAAAGTTATATTAATTATTAATTAATAATAAATTTTTAATTTAATTAATATTTAATTGAATATTAATTAAATTTTTTATCTAATTAAATATTTAATTGAATGGGGAATTTTATTCCTCATCACACCCAAAAGCCACCCAACAATTACATCTGAGGTAAAAAAACTCGGTTTCAGCTGTCAATGCTTAAACCCTAGGGCCTTTTTTTTTTTCTTTTTTAAGTTTCTAACTACTTGTTTATTGTTTCCATGTGCAGCCACATTGAAACAAAATGACAGGAAAAAGAGATGCAGCATGGAAATATGCAAAGGAGGGAGAAAAGAAAGGGGAGGTTTACTGTAATTTTTGTGGGGACAAAATTCATGGAGGCATAAACCGCCTCAAATACCACTTGGCGAGGTGGAAACGCCATGATGTCAGGCAATGTTCAAAGGTGCCTGCTGAGGTTGAGAGGGAATGCAATGCCCTCCTGACAGACTACAGTGAAAGAAAAGAACTAAAACGAAGAACAAGCGAGGCCATGGCTAGTCCCCCTTCTCGACCTCGTACAGAGGGTACCGGCAGCACCTTTAGCTGGTTTCAGCAATGCTAGAGTGGGTCCAGTCCATCAGTTGCACACCCGGGGAGTGGGACGGAGGAGTCCTTTTTTGTGGAACGTTCCACGCTAGGGTCACAACCCACGCTTGAGGGTATGACTGCATGGAACAAGGAGAGGCACAAGGCCGCGAGGAAGGCTTGTGCAAGTTTTTGGTATTTTTCCGACATTCCCTTCAATGTGGCGAGGTCTCCATATTGGTGGGGAATGGTAGATGCCCTAACAGTTTGCGGCCCAGGATTTAAGCCACCAACTTATGATGATTTTAGGGGCCCTCTCCTTCATGAATCCGTGGAGGATATTCAGGTGTTGGTTGAAGAGCAACGTAAGGTATGGAGGAAGAGGGGTTGCACAATCATGTCCGATGGGTGGACCGATGGGAAGAATCGGACATTGATTAATTTTTTGGTTGCTTCTATAGGAGGAATTGTATTCCTAAATTCAGAGGATGCATCGACACAAGTTAAGAGTGCCGAAATGCTTGCACAGTTGTTGGAGGAGGTTGTGTTGGAGGTTGGGCAAGAGAATGTTGTCCAAGTTATCACGGACAATGCAACAACGTATGTAGCAGCTGGTAGGATTTTGGAGGAGAGATTCCCCACCATTTTTTGGACACCATGTGCAGCCCATTGTCTCGATTTGCTTCTCGAAGACATTGGGAAATTACCTTGGGTGTCTGAGGTTGTACAAAAGGCCAAATGTATTACCAAATTTATCTACAACCATACGTGGGTCCTCCAGCTGATGAGGCAATTCACTAATGGGAGGGAGCTTGTGCGGCCTGGAGTTACACGCTTCGCCACAAACTTCGTTACATTGCAGAGCCTCTTTGATGCAAAGGGGGCATTGAAGAGGATGCTTGTGAGCGATGAGTGGACTGTCGAAGACGTTGCTAGATACCGACTCTCCAGTGAGGGCCAGAAGGTGTACGACTATGTCTTTGAGGAGCCCTTCTGGACAGCTATGCATGAGGCAATCAAGGTACAAGACTAAGTTTTTAAATTTTATTTTATTATTATTATTTTTAATTTAAATTATTTTTCCATTTGCAAATTTTGAATTGTAAATTATTTTTATTTAAATTATTTTTCCATTTTTTATTCAGGTGTTAGAGCCTTTGGTGAGGGTTCTCCGTCTTGTTGATGGAGAAAAATCACCAATGGGATATGTATATGAGGCTATGGATAGGGCGAAAGAGGCAATTGCCTCATTTTATAATTATTCCGAGCCCAGATACAATCCCATTTGGGAAATTATTGACCGGTGATGGACTTCTTAGCTCCATAGCCCACTTCATGCAACGGGGTACTACCTCAACCCCAAATTTTTTTATGATGATTCATTTGAGGCCGACTATGAGGTGATGTTGGGCCTTCGACAATGCCTTGACCGGATGGTGCCAGATGAGCACACCCGCAATTTGATCTAGGATAAGCTGCAAGATTATAAGAGATGTGAGGGCGTCCTTTTCACATCCACATAATGCATTCGAGCAAGGTCAACTTTGAGGCCAGGTAACCCTCATCGAATTATTATTGATTTTGTCTTTTGATTTTGTTTTCAAAAATAATCTCAATTTACGATTTTACATGAATTATTAAATTTCCTTTTTCTTGGCTTTTTCTAGATTTATGGTGGGAGGACTTTGGTGCGTATACGCCCAATCTACAACGCTTCGCCATAAAAGTTTTATGTCAACCATGCAGCGCTTCAGGTTGTGAGCGCAATTGGAGTATGTTTGAGCACATTCACTCCAAGAAGCGCAATAGGCTTACGCAACAAAAGTTAAATGATCTTGTTTTTGTTCATTACAACCTTTGCCTCCACCATAAAAAAATTGTGGGAACAAGTTACGAAGCCATTGATCTAGACGAGATTGATCCATCATCTGAATGGATCATAGAGCCAGAGGAGGAGCAGCAGCAAGAGCCTCTCTTTTCCATGGATGATTTTGAAAGCATGGCAGAGGAGTTAGCGGCAAAGGCACAAGAAGAGGCATGGGCACAGGCACAAAGAGAGAGGACTAGAGCTTCTGCTAGGGCAAAGGGCAAAGGCATTGCAAGACATGGATAGTGGGCCTATTGAGGCATTGTCATGACACATTTTGTAATTTGTACCTTTTTATATTATAAGCAATACAAGAATATTTTAATTTTCGATGCATTACAATTTCTTTAATTGAAGTGTGTTTTGTCACTTTCATGTGTAGTTTAAGCTTGTATCACTTACAATATTAATTTTGGATTTGTATAATGTTAATTAATTGTGATATGCATGAAAAAAAACATTTTTCCAATGAAAAATTGCATTTTCTTTGTTTTTTTTTTGCTGAGTTTTTCCCATTTTTTTTCCCGAGTTCGAGTCCAAGTCCCAATTCAGCCTTGCCAAGTTTTTGCGGAGTCCGAGTTTTCTCTACTATGGTCTGAACCATAGTTGGAAAAATCGCAACTCTCGTAAAACTCAGCGACCCAAATTTTGGAGTTCCTGGCAAAAACTCAGGGGAAGAACATCTAAGAAGATAATTTTATTCACAAATAATATATATTTAAAACAAAAATTAGAGAACCAGGAAGTCCATTTTCTATTAGGTTTTCATTAAAAAAGTGTAAACACAATTCATGATCATAAAAAAACCAACAGAATACAACATAGTAAAGCAGTTTTTTTATAGTGAAGGATGCAAGATATTTATGTTCAACTTAAAAAGAAAAAACCAAGTACAAAACCTGTGCTGGTTCCCGTCGATAACAAAACCAAACAGCTCAACCAATCATTAAAGCACATAAACATCAAGACCATACCCCTAAAGACTAAGTCTTTCCACCAGAAAGCAATTCCATCCTGGGCATTAAATAGTAAAGCAGTTTTAACCTAATCTTTGTTCTTGTTTCTTTGCTTTCTTCTCTTCTGCGACCAGCCAAGCCTTGACCTTGTTTTTTATTGTATCAGCCACTGCTGGGCATGACATTACATTTTGGGTTCGAAGCCCAGCAAGATGGTATTTGAGACAATTGATGCCTCCTTTCATGTCTTCGCCGCAATATTTGCAGATGACTTGAGTCGGCAAAATCCCTTTTAAGCATAAAAGTGATTTTGCCGACTCAAGTCATCTGCATAAAAGGGATTTTTCCGACTCAATCATCTGCAAATATTGCGGCGAAGACATGAAAGGAGGCATCAATTGTCTTAAATACCATCTTGCTGGGCTTCTAACCCAAAATGTAATTTTGCCGACTCAAGTCATTTGCAAATATTGCAGCGAAGACATGAAAGGAGGCATCAGAGAGAAAAGAAGGCAAAAAAACCCTAGAAAACGCTTAAAAGTAAAGAAACCATACTTATGAAATTTTGTCCCAAGATGTGAAATCTAAAAAGCTGGTGTTAAATAGATCAAATCCTTGTCCAAATGCGTTAGAGAATGTCTGATTACCCTCTTCAATTTTGTAGTCAGGAGAAGGAGAAAAAAAATGAGCCATTTCCCTGACGTATAGCCATTTTTCTGTGTTTTGCCTGTACTCGGCCGAGTTTCTGCTAGAAAACTGTGAGAAATCTGCAATTTGTTGGGTGATTTCTTGCCAAAAAAAACTGCCCATTTCTCAGTGTTGAGAAAATGGGTGATTTTATTGCTCAGACAAAAAAACTCACAAGAATACTTGTATCTTACAATTAATCGGTGGTTTTTCTGACTATGATCTGAATACATTTTTGCATAAAATAGCATTGTGTGTAATATACACATCTCAAATATAGTACATATATAATGCAGAAACAAAGAGAAACTTTTCAGTAGAAAGGTGTTTTAGCAGTGACTCTTCACCTCTAGAAGATGTGCTTGTATATATTATATATTAAAATGTTTGTGTATATATTGAAGGGTCACTTTTAACTAAGTTCAAGGCAGAGCTAAGTAGTTTGTTGAGAAGAAGCTTTTTGTTGAGAAAGGTTTTCTTTCCTTTACCATTGACTATTCTAGCCGTGAAGGTGTGAACACAATATACAGACCTTTACAACCCTCACTGATGGATGGGTGCACCTTTTTCCTTTGAACTTAAAGGCATAAATTGCAGTGATCCTTAAGCCATACAAGCTGTCTTAAGAGTGCTTATCTAGAAGCTACTCTCAACCAGATAGAGAAATCTCGATGGAGTACACAAATAACCTCTTAAACTGAGGCCTTAGAAAGCAACAAAAATCCTCCTCTTACTTTAATGAAAATATTCTATATATAACTTATATTTGTGTAGACATGTTTATGTTTTATGATTTCTTTTTATATAAAATACATATTTGTTTTTTTAATTCCATATCCAGTCGTCTCCATATTAGGGGGTCTTGAAAATTTGTCTTTTCCGTATATGATACCGTCCCTGTATCTAAATATTCTATCCGTTTCCATGCAACATAGCTTTTGTCTATCTTTCTAATATTAAGTGTAATTATTAAATTGGACTACTGCTTTGGATGATTTGTGTCATTTTTTTCTTTCTTTCTTTTAATTGGTTATATGGGATTGAAACAGGCCCTACCTGTATTACATCATGACCACATAGTGGTATTAGGAATTTATGATAGCTTGTCAATTATGCATGTATTGCTTGGCAAGATTTGAACCTGGGTCTCTCCTTGAAAGTTGAGGACTTTAACCGGTTGAGCTAATACCATTTGATAATTTGTGACAATATTATGTTTGCAACATAATATTGAATTCTGCCTTAAAAATTTTTCAACACAACATGCTTGTTAAAACCAATTTGTAGGATTTCCTTAAAGTTACTTGCAATTATTTTCATGCTTGATCTCAATCTATTCATAAATCATCTCAATTAGTGTTCACCTGTTTGTTCTCAGAATCCATGAATTTGTATCTTTGCCACTTTGATACCAATGTTAGCCTTTGACAGTGTCTTGTCAGGATCTTTTGAATCCTTCTAGCCTTTGCCAGTAGTGGCCCAACTTGTGCCAATATTATGCTTGTTACAAAACATCATCCCCCTCCCTGAAAATACTTCAAACCAAAGCTTTTGTTGAGACCCATATATTAAAGTTTTTGGCTTATGTTGTCATGCTTGATCCACACCCATTCAGAAATAACCTAAATTAGCAATGAGTTGGTTGTTCTTGGAATTGGTTTATATTTGTATCTTTTCCACTTTCTATGTTGATCTGGGCACATACATTGTCTCATCACAACAATCTTCTTTTGATTGCTTGTAGTCGTAGCCTGTAGTTTTGTTGAAAGCATCAATTCTGATATATGCTTTTTTGTCTTGATGATTGACCTCAACAAAATTGAGGAAGTGACATTCACATTTTTATTAACTTCTATGATAGTAAGGACTATGATATCTTCCTTTTGTGAGCATTCCTCCTTGAATTTTATTTTACACATTTTCTTCCTTCTTCTTTCCTAACGTATAGTGAAATTTTACTTTGGATGTGCCTGTAGTTTGTTACTCTTCAGATAACAGTTGTATATTATTATTAATTGGAATATCTCTAGTTGCTTTTTAGTTATTATTATTATTTTGTATCCTATAAGTCCCTTTGCTCTGACTAAAAGCTATTTTGAAAATTAAATCTCTTGGAATGTTCATTGATTAAATCAGAAGGGTTTTCATTCAGGTTGTTGGTGTTTTCTGGAATACATGTATTTTTTGCCCTCCTGTGTGGTTCCTAATATAGTTTGTTATGTGTAATAATGTAATATCATAATTCCATGAAGGGTTAATTAGTGGATGGGGCCATTACGTTCCCCTTCTTCTGTTACATATGGTAATTATGATATGTGTTCCAAGTTTCCAATGACAGAGACTGTTTTAGTAAAAATATCACGTGGCTTTCATTAAAAAATTATTTAAATCTCCTCTTTTTGTGAGCTGTCCAGATTTTCTAATATGTAAAAGTCTTGAGGTAATAATTAATCCGCGTGGAAATCAGGAAAGTTGTTATGGAAAATATGTAAAAGTCTTGCTGTAATAATTAATCCATGTGGAAATCTGGAAAGTTGATATGGAAAATATGTAAAAGTCTTGCGTGGAAATCTGGAAAGTCAGTATGGAAAATATGTAAAAGTTTTGTGATAATAATTAATCCGCGTGGAAATCTGGAAAGTAGGTAGGTAAAATGTGTAAAAGTCTTGCAGTAATAATTAATCCGCGTGGAAAGGAGAAGACCAGGGAAAAGGCTCTTGTCTATAAAAGAGATTTTCCAAGTCTTTCTTAGTGTGGATTGATTCACTACCATCTTTGGTTGGCCTTTGTAACATTGCGGAATTAATGCAAAGACCGTTTTGGCTGTATTCTGTGTATCTTTAGTTTTGGTTGAATTGCATGTGGCATTGGCCCTTGGTTCACCTTACCTTACCTCTTGCAGTTGTTTCAAGATCTGTTTTATGTGTCGTGTGTGTTGCATTGTGTCTCGACAGAATTGATACAAAGACTGTTTCGGTTGTATTCTGTGTATCTTTAGTTTTGGTTGAATTGCATGTGGCATTGGCCCTTGGTTCACCTCACCTTACCTCTTGCAGTTGTTTTAGGACCTGTTTTATGTTTCGTGCATGTTGCATTGTGTCTCTTTCAAGTTTTAGGTGGATCAATCAACCTTTTTCTCTTGGTGTATCACATCTTTTTCCTTTTGTCTTCTGTGTTTGTCTTGTTGTTTTTGTTTTTCCTTTTCCCTTTGCAATTTTTGAGAGCCAGCTCTCTCTGGAGGTCTTTTCCTCTCAGGCAGTCCCACATAAGAGGAAAATTCCCATGTTGACGCTATATATGGGTGCAAGTGTGAGTGTACATTTTTAGCAGTCAACAATATGTAATATAAAAAGCAAACATAATATTCAATAAAGCATCAACAGTTTCCTTCCATTTAAAACAGTTTGGGCCAAGTTTCTTGCCCTTTCTGGAATTGATACGTTCTCTTATCAATTGTCTGCTTTGTCTAGCATGCATTTCTGCCTAAGTTTATCTTTCCTTGTATCCTTGTAATTCCGAAGCTCTGTATTTGCTGGTTTGATGCTTCAAAGCTAACCATTCTATGAGGTATTCTGTAATAAGCTGATGATTTGATAATGATAGTGTATAAAATCTGAGCATTTTCATAAACCTTCTCCTAAGGTTTGTCAGCTTTCATGTTTACCTAATACTGGAAATGAGTAGGTAAAATAAAAAATGAAAATGGAAAGGAAAGTGAGCTCACTAGTCAGATTCAAATTTAGCTCATATTGACAGAATTTCAAATCTAGAAAGATATACAAATGCTAAATTTTGTTTTTTACTTTATTCTTACAGGGGCTATTACAAGTGCAGCAGTATGAGAGGTTGTCCTGCAAGGAAACATGTAGAAAGGTGTTTGGAGGAACCCTCCATGCTCATAGTGACTTATGAAGGAGAGCACAATCATTCAAGGATACTATCTGGAGGTCCAACTCTGGTATTGCACACATAGATCTTGCAGTTCTCTTGTTTTTGGTACCATCCTTCAGCAGATATGATCCTTCGGTAGTTATAGTAAATTGGAAAGTGGAGAGACTACACGGGAATATGAATAGAGAGTAAAGCAGATATATCATATGATGCAATTACAATAGTTCACATTCATATTTGTGACCTAAATCATTATATCGAACACTTGATCAGCTTAGCAGGTTGGTTTGCTGAGTTTTGTATATCTAATTCAGGGTTCAAGCAAGTAGCCTATGCTATACTAAAAGAATGGCATAGCCTGGTCATGATATGTGTCTGACCTGTTCAATTGCACAACCTCCAAACAGAATTGAGCAACTGAGGCTGTCTGTGCAATGAAGACTCATCTTGTGTTGCCATCAATTGGTGGTGGCTGTAATTTAGTGCAAAGGAACAGAAAGTTCTAACAAAGCTTGTTTTTTCAATTATGTTTTTAATGCTTAATGTGTATTGAATATCATAGTGACCTTCTAGGTCAGTTTTTATCATCTTTTCCAAATTTTGTAGATATGGGTTGCCACTCTGCATGTGTACAGAGAAGATACAAAGGAAACCAATTGTTTATTCAAGTAGTTTTGGTATTCAGAACATGTTTCTTATTACAAAGTGTAAAATCCAGATTCTATAAGATTTGAATTGATCATAGATCCAGGAACAATCTGTTTTGAATGCCAACTTGAATATCTTTCTTTCTTTACAAGGATCTGTGTTGACTGAAACAGCCATCAACTAAAAATGAATTGATAACGAGGTTGGTAGTTTCATGATAACCTGCTACACTTCATCATCAGTTATTTTACTGGAAAAACTTGGTTGTATGGTCCTCGTATTTTGATTTAATTTCAGCAGTTTCACAGGACCAAATTTCAGTTAATGTTCAATGTGAAACTGATTCCGGCATTAACCTTGGAGCAAATGTTCTTGAATATCAATGTGAACTATGCATAACAAAGATCTTGTGACTGAAACATTCCATCAATGCAAGATGAATTGAAACTACATTTCCTTTCCATCTTCTATCTTATGATAAAAGTGATGTGATCAGCAGTTTGATAATGATCATGGAATTTCATAGTCAGTGGTGCTACTTAAAATTTGAAACTAAGAATTTGAAATAAGTTATCCTGTAAGAGCAAAATTTGGGCTGTGTTACATATGGTAACCATTGGAATAAATTTGTTTTGTGTAAGAGCACAATCTTTGACTGTGTTGCATATGGTTACCATCGACAATCTTGACTGTGTTGCATATGTTACTTAAAATTTGAATCTAAGAATTTGAAATAAGTTATCCTCTGAGAGCAAAATTTGGGCTGTGTTACATATGGTAACCTTTGGAATAAATTTATTTTGTGTAAGAGCACAATCTTGACTGTGTTGCATATGGTTTTGTCTGTGTATATGCATCCAGTTCAAAGCCTACTTGATCAGTGGACTCATGGGGCCAGATGTCCCAGATCAGGTCCAGATCATGCCCTCTATCATCTTAATCTGAATATTGTTGATTGGATTTCTAGTCTTGTAGTAGTGCTTAGTGACTGCAAGATGTAAAATTAAAGTAGTTTTTAACATCTACGAGGCTATAGGCCATATGCGACGATTCTCAGAGGATGTTGGTTATTCAATATGCGTTTATCCAACCATACTTTGGTTATTGGGGCATGCTGTACAAACCTACTCCTGCCGGATTCGAACCTTGGACCTCCTATTTGAAGTTCCAAAGCTTTTGCCATTAGGCCCACTCAAGAAACTGCATGTCATATAGTTAGCTTCTAAACCAAGAGCAGCATGATTTGTCCATTTTGAGAGCATTCTTAAATGCATAAAAGATCTAATGCGACTCCTCTAATTGAGCCCCCACAAATTCCAACCATTTTTAGCAGTAGTGGTATGAGTGCACTACATCCAGCAAAATAGAATCCAAAAGAGATTTACAAATTGAATCCATACACCCCCAAAAAAGAAATGGGTAGACATCCATTTGCTATTTGCTAGCTATCCAGTGTGTACACCACAGTGCCCTCACCATTTGCAACCTTCTGAATTAGATCATGAAGTTACAGTTTAGGAATCTCTTTATCTTGTTCCGGCACATCTTTATCCGCTTATTGTTAAGTCTCACAAGTTGCAGTCTTATTGTATTTGTCTTTTACTTGGCACAACAGCCTATGAACTTCATACGGAAGTGAGAGTTTTCAAAACGATTTTCTGAATTGATTGGCACTGTTTTGTTCTTGATATTGTATAGGTGGTAAGGTGATAATACAATTTAGGAACATTGGGGTTATATTCTGTATCCTTGTGAAATTGATTTAATTCTGTGCACAACAAGATTCACCTCTTCCAACATTCCCTTATAATGTCATCAGTTTGTAGTTTGAGGGAAAGTAACACTCCTTGAATCTTGAAGAGGTGAGTATGGTTTGGATGTTTGCCATACTTTTGGTGAAAATTATTTCATATTGCAGTGGATTGGAGACCAAAATTCGCTTGAAATCTAGTTCAGAATTGTCAAATATTAGAGGATATTTAGAATCAACCTATCATTTATATAGCAAATAGTCAAGGAATGATTTTTACTAGTCTTGGATTCCATGGGCTGTGTTGCAATATGCTGACTTTACGGATGTAGATTTTAGTTTATAGTTGTATATTCTTCTTTGTTTTGAAATTCAAATATTCTTTTACAATTTCTTATTTATCTATGTTCCACGAAGTTGTGGAAGGGGGATGCGTTTTTGGAATGGCAGGACGTGTTCCTGGCATGACGGGATGTGTTTCTAGGATGTTGGGACAAGTCTTTGAGACTACTCCTCTATTTTATTCACAATAGTAGGAGCGAACATATCAAACAGAACAAACAACCAGGAATAAACAGTTTAGGAACAAAACTATTTCATTATAAGCAATTGATATATACATCACTTACATTAATACAATCTCTCTAGCAACACTACGAGATATTCTCTCATCTTCAACAATGCACAATGATGATATAGCAGGTATCTAATAGTACCATTACAACACATTGTCTTATTCTGGTTATTTATGACTTACGAAATGATTACTTCATTAATGCTAATTACAAGCCATTGATCAACACACTAAACTAACAACGATTGACAAACTCCTTATGTACAATATAAAATAAACTGTGAACTTACTGAAGCCTATAGCCCCCACATCCCATTACAAGGCCTCATAGAACATAGTTATTTATTCATACGACTGCTGTTAAAAACCGGTTTTATATTTTTCCATTATAGTTATTTAATAATACAATTTCAGAAATTTCTTCTTAAATCCTATGAAGTTGTTGGGCCTTAGTTGAAAGTAATAAGATGATTTATAATCAGTGTCAAGAACCGAAAATAAATTCAGACTCTTAAGTCTAACGAAGACTCTTAGAAATTTGATGGAAAAATAGGAATGCCTAACATGATAGTCACTTATTCAAATAATCTCAAAAGGAATAATCAAAACAACAATAATGCTACTAATTTTATCAATATCTACATCAATATTGTTTATTTTAATTACAAGTCTAAGCAAATCAGGTTTAAGAAACTGAACACCATCTTCTCTTTATCTCATAATATTTAAAACAACAACAATATCACCATGGAATCTATCAACGCCTCTATCATATTGTTTATTTTACCTTCAAGTCCACTCAAGTCAATTAGATAAAATAAAACGGAGTACATACTTTAATGCCCAAAACACTGTCAAAATAAAATATAAAGGTCCAACTAACATCAACCCTTATAGACCACCACTTAAAAAGTGTAACTTTGATGAAGAACGTGCTTTTCATATGACAATTATAAGATATCCATTTGTAATAAGTGTAGCTGATCGGTTGTAGAGGAGAGTATGTCGGCATAAGTCTATCGGTTGTAGAGACGTGTTGGTCGGCATAAGCCGGTCGGTTGCAGAGACGTGTCTATCGGCATAAGCCGGTCGGTTGCAGAGACGTGTCTGTCGGTATAAGCTGATCGGTTGCAGAAACACGTCAAAACTATACCTTGAAAAGATTTTGACTGCACTTTTAAGTTGGTCTCCAGGTAGAGTTTGTCATCATCAGTTAATGTGTATTTGGATGTGATTGGCTCACAACCAGCGTGGGGAAATGCTGTCAATCTGGTGATGTCAGAGGCTGTGAAAGAAAAAACTTTTGTTGTCAATGATAACATTTATCTTGCTCGAATCAATATTGTAACTTGCAATTATCTTCTTGAGCAGTTTAGTGCCCGTGTCGAACTGCGGCATCAAAACTAGACCCCGAAGACTCGAGTCCGTGATCCATGACATGTCGTAACCCGGTGTTGATAAAATTTTAGAAATCAGGGGGCAAATAGTGTTAGCGTATATTTGTTAGTATATTTGTTATTACATTATATTGTTAATTAGGCAGAACTTGTTATTTGTTATAACAAGTTCTATTTCAGCCTCGGATGGTTTCGTAACCTCCGGGCTATTATAGTCCTGCAATTGTATTATTTAAACCATCCCGGACATGAATCAAACTTGCTGTTTTATCTAACATGGTATCCGAGCTTGTGCTGAAATTTTTTGCAGACGCTTGCTGGGACGTGCGACTGTAAATTGCGAGACGATTCTTGCGGGAGGACGCATTTTTTTCTCGTGGGAGGACGCATTTTCTCTGTGTTGGGAGGACGCAATTTTTTTTCCTTCTGTGTTGGGAAGGCCCGCGCGCAATCGCGCGACGTTCCGCGAAGTTTTAAAAAAAAAAAAAAAAATTTACGCCGCGCGCAATCGCGCGGCGTCGCAGCGAGATTTAAAAAAAAAAAAAAATTCGGAGGTTCGCCCCCCCCACTCCAGTCGCGCGTCCGCGCGACTGTGGGAGTGCCCCCACCTCCCCCCTCCCGTCGCGTAGACGCGACACGTCGCGCGTCCGCGCGACGTTGGGGAGGCCCCCCACCTCCCTCCCCCTCCCGTCGCGCAGACGCGACACGTCGCGCGTCCGCGCGACGTTGGGGAGGCCCCCACCTCCCTCCCCTCCCGTCGCGCAGACGCGACACGTCGCGCGTCCGCGCGACGTTGGGAGGACGTCGTGCATCAGCGCGACGTTGGGAGTTCCCTCCCCTCCTCCCCCCCTCCCGTCGCGCAGACGCGACACGTCGCGCGTCCGCGCGACGTTGGGAGGACGTCGCGCATCAGCGCGACGTTGGGAGGAGGCCCCCCTCCCCCCACTCCGGTCCGCACGGACCGGGGAGCCCGCGCCCCGCCGTGGGGAGACAGCGCTACGCAGCGCTACTCTGAGCCGGGAAGAGCA
The DNA here is from genome assembly GCA_028583015.1 of Wollemia nobilis. NCBI lineage: Eukaryota > Viridiplantae > Streptophyta > Pinopsida > Araucariales > Araucariaceae > Wollemia > Wollemia nobilis. The sequence continues at coordinate 5,231,145 of JAQPPZ010002458.1, forward strand.
GAGCCCGGAAGAGGAGGACAGAGCCCGGAAGAGGAGGACAGGGCCAGGACGAGCTGCGGGCTCGTGTAGAAAGAGGAGGGCGCCTCCTGATCCAAGCGGATCAGCCCGCTAGCTCACCTGGCAGTGAGCTATGCGGTAGGGCTCGGGGAGCCCTGAGGTTGCAGGTTCCAATCCTGTCGACCCCAAAATCAGGTATAAGTTTTTTTATTTAATTTTGATTAAAGTTTTAATTTTTTAATAATTAATATTTTATATTAATTAAATTGTTTCTTAATTATTTTTTTTAATTTAATTAGAAACTTATTTAATTAATTTTGAAATATTTTTTATTAAAAGATTAAATTTTACTTTTTTCAAAATTTATAAATTGTTAAAATACCATAAAAAGGGGGGATAGAGAGAGTAATTTTTTTTGAAAAATAGCAATTTGGCGAATTGTAAAAGGTGCATTTTCGGCTGCGCCCGACACCTAGTGGGTTATTCCTGTGGGCACTTTTTTTGTTGTATGTTGCATATTTGATTTCTTGCACTATAACATTAAAAGTTAAAATCAAATTCACTCCCTAAGTCCCCGGAATAATTAAAACCCATCCGTGCAATTTATTGCACTCGCAACGTTCGGTATTTGTGATACCTCCGGCCAGCACTTACAGGTAAAGCTGTCGTGATTGCGCTACTGTATCCGCCGCCTAATATAGCTGCTACAACGACGTCTGAGCTTGTTCTCTATAAATCGTCGGGGAGAGATAAGTTTGCCATTTTGCATTTTTTTTACTCCATCCACTACCCTTAATCGTTCTTGTGTTTAGGCGTAAATCCTGATGAAGTATTCTTCATAGTGTTTAGGGGAAGTTACGCCCCACGCATGAGAAGAATCTTCTATGGTAGGTGCCATCAACAAGGCGATTCCCTTTCAAGCATCGCTTATGTTCCACGTATCGTATGATCTCTAAAACTCACCTATAGTTTCCCTCACGTAAGGGCGGGTGATTTTTGTTGATCTTTCTAAATACCTATAGTTTCCCTCACGTAAGGGCGGGTATTTTGTACGGTATAACGGCCTAGCAAAAGGTATATCGAAAGGGGGACCAATTGGTGTTATAAGGAACCTTCATCATGTCCGCAAAACTAATGACCGATTCTCATCGCTTGTTGAAAGGTCCTAATTACACACCATGGAAAAATAAGATGAAGGCCATCCTAGCAATGGATGATTTATGGGATGTTGTATCCGGAGCAACAACCGGACCTTCACCTCGTTGTCGGTGCTACATCTCCATCTAATGCTCAAAGAGACTTTGATAAGCTAGATAGGAAAGCAAAAGTGCTCATCTTGCTTGTTGTGTCTGATGAAGTCCAACCCCATATTGCTGACTGTGCAACTAGTAAAGCGGCATGGGATGCCCTTAATGCTATATATGAGGGAAAGAATGATTCCACCATTCTATTTCTTCAATCTCAATTACACAGCCTGAGCATGAAGCAGGGTGAGACAGCTGAATTCTTTCTTTGCAGAGTTTCTGAATTGAAAGCAAAGTTGAATTCTTTGGGAGAACCAGCTGAAGACAAGCTCCTTACTTCAGCTTGTATTGAGAGCTTTACCCGATTCTTATCGGGTGTTGATTACTTCCCTTCATGTATCACAACGGAAAGTTACTTTTGTAGAATTGGTTAATATGCTTCAAGAGGAGGAAGCACGCCAACTACAGAGAGATGATTCTTCTAACACTGCTCTCTACATCAACAGGAAAGGGCAGAACCATAAGAAGGGTAATTTTTAGAAGGGAGGGAATTCACAAAAGGATTCAAAAGGGAAACAAACTCAACAACCTCAACAGAAAAAGAGATATTGCAAGATCTGTGACAAAGAAGGTCATGATACAAACAGATGTTGGCATAAGAATAAGCAATCAAAACAGAAAGGCCGAAACAAACCACAAAAGAACAAACAACAAGTGAATGTTGTTGTTGAAGAATCCGACATGGATTCTGAGAGAGCTCACAAAGTTCTCATGACTACCACAATGTCCAAGCAGACGGATCCTATATGGTATGTTGATTCTGGAGCCAGTAAGCACATGACTTGTGACAAATCGTGGTTTGAGTCTTTTGAGGCCAAAGAGGGCAAACCCCGTCACTATTGTCGATGATAAAACCTACAAGGTTCAGGGAGAAGGCACTGTTTCAGCCACTCTTCCTGATGGCAAGTGTCAGATTGATAAAGTTCTCTATGTTCCAGGATTGGCAAACAATTTGTTGTCAATCACACAAATTCTGGACAAAGATATGGTTGTGAACTTTAGTGTTGAGGGAGGCAAGAAGTGTTGTTCTATTACCAGGAGGGGTAAGAACATTGCAACCGCTTCATATAAGCATGGCTTATTTGCCTTAGATACTATCTCTACTCCACATGTTGCCATGACAGTCTCTACAAAGGAGGCAACTTCCCTATGGCACAAGAGATATGGACATTTGAGTTCTGGTTACTTACTTGAGCTAAGTAAGTATGAGATGGTTAAGGGTCTTCCTTCCCTTTCTACCACTTTACCAGTTTGCTCTGACTGCTTGGCAGGAAAGCAAAGATAGAGTGCCTTTTGAAAAGAGCTCTACTAGAGCAAAGAAACCTCTCGGAGTTGGTTCATACCGATCCGTGCGGTCCCTTCACTCCCAACAGCTGTGGGGGTAAGAGGTATTTTCAGTTATTTGTGGATGATTACTCACGAAAGATGTGGGTATTCTTTCTTCAACTCAAATCTGAAGCATTTGGCTTCTTTCAAGCAATTCAAGAAATCTGTTGAGAAGGAGTCGGGGACTTCTATAAAGACCCTCCGCTCGGATCGAGGGGGGAGTTCACCTCTAAAGAATTTTTTGCATTCTTGAAAGAAAATGGGATCACAAGACAGCTTAACTATCGCTTATACTCCTCAACAAAATGGAGTTGCCGAAAGGAGGAATCGTTCCATCATGGAAATGGTTCGTTGCATGCTCACAGGAGCTAGACTTGAGCAACTATATTGGGCAGAAGCTGTCACCACACCACAAGAAGCATGGAGTGGTAGGAAACCCTCCATTTCTCATCTACGCATTTTTGGGTGTAAAGCTTTCATGCACATACCAAAAGAGAAAAGGAAGAAGCTAGATGAGAAGTCATTGAAGTGTATTCTTCTTGGGTATGATGAGCACTCTAAGGGTTATCGTTTGATTGATCCCTTAACCAAGAAGATTCACATAAGTAGAGATGTTGTTTTTGATGAGGCTTTCACATCAACAAACACATCGATGTATACCTAGACCTTGTGGAAACTCAGATTGTTAAATCTCCTTCATCAAAGGTTGGAGGTTCTTCCTGGATCTTCTTCAACACCTAAGAAGAAGAATCCAAAGTGGTATACAAATACAATAAAAGACTCTAAGCTATCTACTCCACTAGATTTGACTTTGGATAGGCCTCGTACTCGCAGCATGGCTCGACAGGAGAAAGCCGCAACAGAGAATACCGGGGTTGATGATCTATGTCAATCTTTTGAAGAACTTTCTGTAGATCCAGAGAGAGATACAAAAGATATGGATATTGATAGTGATAAGGTGTTTATGTCTTCCATAGACGATCTTGAACCCGCATCAGTACAAGTTGCTCTCGGTGAGCCTCAGTGGAAGGTTGCTATGGATGCAGAGTATAAGTCTTTGATGAAAAACAAAACTTGGAAGCTTGTCGATCTCGCCGCATGGAAAGAAACCCATTGGCTGCAAATGGGTGTATAAAGTCAAGTACAAAGCAGATGGGACAATTGATAAGCATAAGGCCCGTCTTGTTGCAAAGGGCTATGCTCAAAAGGAAGGCATTGACTACGAGGAAACTTTTGCACCTACCGCTCGGATGACAACAATTCGAGTTATTTGTGCTATGGCAGCACAAGTTTGGGTGGAAAGTTCATCAGATGGATGTCAAAAGTGCCTTTCTGAATGGTGATCTCCAAGAAGAAGTCTATATGACTCAGCCATAAGGATTTGCAGTGGAAGGCCAACAACAGAAAGTTTGCAAATTGGTCAAATCCTTATATGGCTTGAAACAAGCTCCTCGAGCTTGGTATATAAAAATGGACAATCACCTCCTGCAGCATGGTTTTAAGAGATGTCCGTCGGATGCAAACCTCTATTTGAAGAAACAGGGTTCTGAGATAGTGTTGCTTGTACTCTATGTTGATGATCTGCTCATTACAGGGAGTTCAAAAACTATGATATCTACCATCAAAATAGACTTGTGTCAATATTTTGAGATGTCGGATCTCGGACTTCTCCATTACCGTCTTGGTCCGGAATTCAGCCGGAAGGAGCACTCCATCAAAGTGTCTCGTAAAAAATATGCCAAGACATTGCTAGAAAAATATCGCATGACCGATTGCAAGCCAATGGCAACTCCGATGGAGACTCGGACTTCAGCTTATCGTGATATGATGAATCACCTCGGTAGATGGTACTCTCTATCGACAGTTGATTGGGAGTCTCATATATCTGACCAATACTAGGCCAGATCTCGTATTTGCTGTCAACTATCTTTCGAGGTTCATGCAGGAGCCTAAGACCACTCATTGGAAAGCAAAAAACGTGTTCTTCACTATGTCCGTGGCACAATGGAATATGGCCTAGAATACAAGAGGAACAACAAATTCTTCTTGCAAGGATACACGGACTCCGACTATGCCGGATCATTTGATGATCGCAAGTCAACTTCAGGATATATTTTTCATCTTGGATCCGGTCCTCTCTCTTGGCACAACAAGAAGCAACAGGTGGTTGCTATTTCATCAACAGAGGCAGAGTATCGCGCCGCACGTGAAGCTGTGTGCGAAGTGATATGGTTGCGTCGCATTCTCACAAGTATGGGTCATCCATCCAAATCTCCAATACACTTGTTTTGCGACAATCATGGTGTTCTGAACCTAGTCAAGAATCCAGTCCATCATGAAAGAACAAAACACATTGACACACAATGTCATTTCATTCGAGATGAAGTTTCGAGGCACCGAATTCAGCTTCAAAGACATTCCCACCGATGCTCAAGTTGCGTACATTTTCACTAAGGCACTTGCACGTGTCAAATTTGAATTGTTTCGCAGCTCTCTTTGTATTGCAAAATGATGTAATCAGGGGGGATGTTAGTATAGCTAATAGTTATATCATTACCAAAATAATGTAATAAGGGGGGATGTTAGCGTATATTTGTTAGTATATTTGTTATTACATTATATTGTTAATTAGGCATAACTTGTTATTTGTTATAACAAGTTCTATTTCAGCCTCGGATGGTTTCGTAACCTCCGGGCTATTATAGTCCTGCAGATGTATTATTTAAACCATCCCGGACATGAATCAAACTGCTGTTTTTATCTAACAGCAGTTACTTATTGTAACTTGCAATTATCTTCTTGAGCAGTTTAGTGCTCGTGTCGAACTGCGGCATCGAAACTAGACCCCGAAGACTCGAGTCCGTGATCCATGACATGTCGTAACCCGATGTTGATAAAATTTTAGAAATCAGGGGGCAAACAAGGTTTTTGAAATTAATTTTAGACATTCCAAGGGTGGTAGGGGATGCCATAGGGTTATTTTTTATGTACGAGCGAATATGGATTAGAAGATACAGTGGATGGTATTCGACACTTGAGGTTCAAACGAGAGGAAAAGGGTTAAAACTCCCTTAAAACTTAAGGTAAATGGTTAAAACTAAGATAAAATGGGAGGAAGAGGGTTAAAACTGCATACGGGAGGAAAAGGATTAAAACTACAATAGAAAAAACGAAAAAATGACTGTTTATCCCTTTATATAGACTTTCCTGCATGCAATCAGCTCATGGATGGGTGACACATGGCGTTTGCATGCAATCATTTCACGGATGGTTGATACATGGTACAAATACACCGCATCATCAATTCAAACGATCGGGTGTACTGCAACCGTCTGGGTACTCTGCAATCAATTGAATTTTGTGCAACTGATCAACTTTGCTGCACCCAATCGTCATTCTTACAGCCCATCAACATTGTTGCAACTGATCAACTTTGTACTAGTCGATCGTCTTTACTGCAATCGATTGACATTGTTGCAACTGATCGTCATTCCTGCAACCGGTCAACATTCCTACAGCTGATCATCATTCTTGCAGCCGCTTGGTAATGTTACAACTAATGCAACACATCGACATATCTGTTGATCATCAAGCCTACACCCGTTCGATATGGTTGCAACACATCGGCATATTTGCATTCGATCGACATGGCTACAATCGATCGGTATAGTTGCAACCGATCGTCATGCCTGTAACCAATCATCATGCCTACAACCGATCGTCATATCTGCAACTGATCGTCATGCTTGCATCCAAATCGTCATGCCTGCAGTCGATCATCATGCTTGCAACCGATCATCATATCTACAACCGATCGTCATATCTACAGTCGATCGTCATGCTTGCAATTGATCGTCATATCTACAGTCGATCGTCATGTCTGCAGTTGATTGTCATACCTGTAGTTGATTGTCATACCTGTAGTCGATTGACATTCTTGCAACACATCGGCATAGTTGCAACCGATCAACATAGATGCAACCGATCACCATTGTTGTAACACATCGACATATCTGCTCGTGATCGTTTTTCCCAATCGACATGTTTATAACCGATAAACATTTCCTAACCACCATGTATGTAGGCAATCGTCTCAGACCGATCATCATAAAGCATAAAGGCTTAAAGCATTTCATGTCGGCCTAAAGCATTTAAGTTTGTTGTACATTCCTAGAATTTGCAAACCGATATTCATAGCCCCCAACACAGAAAAATTCACCACGGTTTGAATTTTTTGGAGAAAAATGAATGGAATTCCCCATGTATCCTTGGACATAATTTTCTGGGATTCCGAGATAATTCACCTTGATTTTATAAATAAATTTTGAGATCGACCCTTTATGCATAACCCTGGTTATGGTACATCCATGTGTAGGGAGTTTAGTTGTTTCCTTGAATGCTTCCATTATAAGTAGAGACAAACTATACTTAAAGTTACCACTAAACAAATTAACCTTCATCTTTTTTTTGTCAATTCATCCTATCCCAACATCCTATAAGTTTGAACCTTCGAGCAAAACCATTCCCCAACTATAACAAAGGACATATCCACCTATAATACACCATCAATGCCTATCACACAAAATGATTCATTAGATTCCACTATCCAAACAATTACCACTACTCCTAGGGATTAAAATAAATTCAAGATCATAGGGTTTTTAGAGATTGACTTTGATATTAACATAGCCATTAGGAGTCATCCCTGTTAGAGTATATTACATTATTGGGTACATGCTAATGTACCACCTTGGGTACATAACTAGAGTAGGAGTTTACTTTAGAGTAAAGTTAGGTAGTTACTTCAAGCAATGTAATAAATGCACAAGTGTCAATGTGCAATGATGTAAATGTACAAGGAGTCCACTTGTACATGAGTCATAGGAAAGGTAGATGAAGAGTCATAGGTAGAGTAAGGGCCAAGGAACCTATCTTCCTATATATAGGCCTTATAGTGAGTGAAATCAGGGTAGTAGAGAATATAGAGAGTGCATAGTATAGATTGGTAGAGGAGTACAATGTAGTTCCTTAAAACAATTTATGGAGTGTTCATGTCCTCCATTATATTGCATTGTACTATTTTTGTGAGCTTTCATTAATGGCATATTTTTGAGTTATTGCAGAAGTTTATCTCTTTATTTTCCTGCATATTATAGTGTCATTATCATACAATCATCTTATATTGCTTATCTTACATCTTGTGGTTGCATTTCCTATATCATATACTCATCAAAAGCTAACAGTGGTATCAGAGCACATGGTAGATCAGATAGGAAATAGGGAGAGCCACAAGTGAGATTGAGAGTAGATAGAAAATCTCATTTCCAAAATTTTTGAGATTGCAGTTGGCTAGAGTCTTTCCACAGAGTTGCATAAAAACTCGTGAAGACTAGGACTCAACATTGATTCCACTAGATTGACAAATCAACTAGTGAAGATTGATCATCTCTAGATTTAGAATTTCTTCCATTATAGTCCTAATACTTTGTTGCAGGAAAAGGAGATTCAAAGAAAGTTGGGAAGCTTCCTACATAGAGCTAGGAAGAATATCTTCTTTAGAATCAATCCAAAACTAGAAGCAACAAACAAAAGATCGAAGATTTGGAGGCCTTGAAGAAAAGGTCCCATTGCTAGAGATTGCAGACCTGCAGATTATAGAAGCGAAGAAAAGGCCATAGGAGCCTTGTTGCAGATTCGAGGAAGAAGAGACTCAAGGAGAAGAGTCTCGGTGAAGATAGGAGATTGGTGATCTCCATTGAAGATTGAAGACTTCACCTTGAAGGAGTTGAAGAGACCCATAGAAGGTCCCATTGAAGAACTTCCAAATTTGGAAGCTTGAAGATAGAGAAGGACTAGCAAAGGTCCTATTCCAAAAGTAGCAGATTTTAGAGATCTGAGGGAGATCTCATTGCAACACTTCCACAGTAGAAGGTTGAAGGAAAGGTCTCATTGGGAAGACCAGAGAAGCTACGAGAGTGAAGACCCTAGAGAAGAGGTCTCAAGGAGAAACAAGGAGAAGGCTTGGAGAGCCTCATTGAAGGAGATTCAGAGAAGGCCATTGGAGGAGTTCCTAGGAGAACTCATTGGAGAAATTTACTACCAAGGAGAAGTTCTTGATAGTAAAGAACTTGGGACAATTGTCACCATCTGACAACAAGCCCAAGAGAGAAGGATTTGGCAAGAAGCTTACCAAATTTTGGAGGAGATTGGTGAAGACCTCAAGACTTTCAGATTCTTGAGAAGAAGGCCTAGATTGAAGTCAAAATTTGACAAGGAGGTTGAAGGAGAAAGGAGATAGAAGGAGCTACCAAATCTGAGAGATTTGAAGATTACCTTTGAAGGCTAGAAGGCTCATTCAGAGAAAGGAGATCTGTTGGTTTCTACAGCAGAAAACTAAAGGGTTCTTGAAGGAAAATCTCAGCTGCAATTTGGAGGAGTTCCCTACCAAATTTTTGAGGTTCAAGGATAACATTTTAGTGAAATAATTGATTGCGAAAGGGCAGCAATTAGGACAACATCAATAGCTGCTAAGTTTCAGATTTCTAGGATACATCCTAAAGGAGAGTTGGAGCCACCAAACTATAGTTTCAAGCAACAAGTTAGAAGAGGTACAAAGCTGCAAATTTGGTGAGTTGAGAAGCTGTTTTGGATAGCAAAGAAGAGTTGCAAGTTCATCCAGTAAAAGGTAGAAATAAGGTGAATCTAATCACCTTGCAATCCTTCATCTACAGAGTTCATTAAGGTAAGAAACTTTGGTGCAAAAGGTTCATTAGTTGAACTTTAGATTTTTGGTTCATTATTAAGATTCGTTAAGCACCATATTAGAGTTTAAAAGTTGCAAGGAGAAGGTTGCATATTAAAGTCTTCAAGGGAGTGCAGAAGATAGTTTCTTATAAGGTTAATACCTGCACATTAAAATAGGAGTTAGATATATTTTGAAAGAAAGAAAAATATCATCTTCCTATTGTCTAGTTGAAGCATTGAAGACTACATTCTAAAGCATAGACTTTAGTGCAAGATTCAAGTTACTTTTAAGAGTTCTTTACAAGGAGTAATAAGGAGATATTATTGCACTATACTAGTTATTAAAAGTGCACTAAGGATTTTAGTTAAAGTGAAAATTAGTGCAAAGTTAAACCTTTCAAAAGGCATATTAGTTGCATGATTAAGAGCTTGGATTCATTGTTACTAAGTTAACCAAGCAAAGGAGAGAGTTGTCTAGTAAGGAAGACAACATCAAATCATCGCTTACCTTTAATGAATAGTGCAAAGTAGCCACCATATCTAAGAAGCAAGGAAAAGATTCAAAAGGAAGACTTAAGGAGACGTAAAACTTTGGTGCAAATCAAGGTACTTTATCCTATCTATTGCAAAGGTATTTGCATTACATTGGCACCAGTCTTGTCCTTTCAGATACAACAAAAGAGGACAAAAGAGAGTGTCTTAAAGACACTACAACAACCAACAAAGTGCAGTCTTAGATGACCACATTATCAAAGTTTGAGGAGCAAACTTCAAGCAGAGGAAGCGAGCCAACTAAGGGCTCATAAGCATCGGGTTCAAGGTGTCTAAAGACACCAAATCAAGCACCATTGGTTCATGAAAGGAGCACTTATTGTAGTGCAAGAGTAGTGACCTGCATCATCAAAGAATCCATGTAAGGGAACATAGTGCCTATTGCAAGGTAACATAAATGATTAAGGTGCAATAAAGGAGTGCATTACCCAAGAAGATTACAATAGTAGCTTGGATGAACCACTAGCTAAGAGGCCAGTGTAGAAGCACTCAAAATCCACCATCACTAGAAATGAACGACCAACTAGAGCCATCATCATTGGGATAAGATCGCTAACTAAGAGCACAACATTGAAACACCTTGGATACACCATTGCTAGAGCTAACATTGTGAAGTAGGAATACCATCAGTTGTAGAAGAAAGAATGTTGAAAGCAAGACAAACAACTTGCATTCGTTGGCATTGAAGCATTGGAAATAAAAGGTGTTGGAAGCATGATTGCATGCAAGGGAAATACATTCCACTTGCCACTTCAAGGTAGGGAATATCGTGCCACTTGGCATAATAGAAGATAAGTTCTCAGATATCCCTTGTAATGCCTATATCATAACGTCTACGAAGGAAGTGCCCAGGGTAGAAGTAATACTTATCATAGAAGCATTGAAGGCATATTCATCATTACACACCATTCAAGGAGGACTTGAGCATTGGAGGCACCTAAAATAATGCTCATCAAGATCATAACCACCACTTACCACATAAGTGAAGAACACAAGCTTATACTAAGGGGGGGTGAACAATATAAGATAAAAATTTTCTTTTCTTTCCAAACAATATTATCCAATGTTATCAATTACAATAACTTACTAGAGCAGTATTAACCAATATCATCAATAGTAGTAACAAAGCAATGCACAAATCAACACATGCAAGAGAGACACAAATTTAATGTGGTTCACCCAATGTGGGTTACATCCACGGAGAAAATATTTCTTCTAAATTTTCTCAACAAATATCTTGGGAACCAATTCCCTATTACAATATTTATGGACCCCAATCCAAAAGAGATACCAATCCCCTATGCTCAAGTTTGTGGACCTCTATCCACAGGAAACACCAATCCCCTCTACTCTGGTTCATGGACCTCTATCCATAGGAGACACTAATCCCCTTTGCTCTGGTCTACTCCAAATCCTACTCAATCCTCAACTCAAATATGCTCCAAGACTTGCTCAACTCTTCTCTGCAATCTTCTCTCAACTCTATCCAAAGATACTACAAGCCTTCACACAAGGCGTACTCAACTCTACTCAACACTCTTCTATCAACTCTATCCAAAGAGACTACAAGCCTTCACACAAGGCTTCCTCAACTCTACTCTAACACTCTTACTTACTCAACTTTACCCAAGGCTGCTACAAGCCTTCACACAAGGCTTACTCAACTCTGCTCAATATTGTTATCTCAACTTTACCCAAAGCTACTACAAGCCTTCACTTAAGGCTTACTCAACTCAACTCATTATCCTGGTCTCTATTCTGCTCAAATCTTCCCACAAGCCTTCTCAAAAGTCTTGTTCAACTCAGCTCACAACTGCTCATAACACAACTCTCTACTCTACTCAAATATTTCCCAAAACTTGCACAAATATTATATCTCTTTCAGAATTACTTTCTTTAACTAGAGTAATTTAGACATATTCTACCCAGAATTCCTTTTCTTCATGAACATATAGTAAATAATATGCAATACAAATATTCAATATGCTCTTCTCACATTCATTAAGTTTGTCACTTTCACATGTCTCACATTTATTGTAATCAATTCAGATCTCTACTTATTGCAAATTTCTTTTCAAAACACTCAAAAATGATGTACAAAATATGCCCTTAGTTTTCTCTCAAAATAACCAACAATGATGCATAAAATCTGTCCAACAAGATACACAAAATTTGCCTAACAAGATGTACAAACTCTACCCAACGATGATGCATAAAATATGCTATTTGTTTTCTTTCAAATTACTTTAACAAAGCATAAACTTATTTCACAATGTTTGCATAGCTGCCCTTACACAAGTCTTTATCTTGGAGAACCACACCATATCAAATAATATGTACTATGCTCTTATTCTATCAAAGGAAGACTCTAATTCATCACACTCTTGATGCATTCATCATTTCTCATTTGCCTTTTGTAGAAACCCTTTCACATAAATTTTCACCAACAAAAACTTGTTTTTTAGATATAGCATAAAGCACAATTATATTTTTATTTTGATGTCTTCAAAAACATTTTCCTTGCTTGCACCAAAACTTGAACTCTGGTCTTCCACACACACAATCCTTATCCTGTTATCAACACACCACTTCCACTACACACCTTGGTGGAAGATGAATCCACTATCTCCCTTTTGAAGACATGGTCATAATACTCAACCGAAAATTAGTCTTTGTTGAAAATAAACGTAATTTTGTTACTATATACTCTCTTACACATCTGTCTCTTTGAATTCCCACAGGACTACCTTATGTGCTTGGACGTTATATTTTTTTATATTTAGGGTTACATTTGCATGGACGTATATGTATCTTTTCTTTTTCTAGCGCCAACACTTCCACTACAATATACTAAGATTAATATATACCCAAAATAGATTTATCAATAATATACCTTATGTGCTTGGTCTTGTGTAAGTCCTTTATGTTCACATCTAGCTACGACCTCTCTTAAACTTCTTTTGCTGCCACTATTTTCTTTTCACTCTGTTATCAAATAAAATATGCAACAAAACTATGTCTTGATCTCTTTCCAAATGTATCACTCACAGTGAACATCAATCTTCTCTTATGTCTTCATAAACTAGCAAATCCACTTTGTCGAACATAGCCCTCACGGTGAATAACAATCTCTTCTTTGGTCTTCAATAAACCAATAAATCACTTTGCTGAATGTAGCCCTCATGGTGAACAACAGTCTCTTCTTTGACCTTCAACGAACTAGCAAATCCACTTTTTTGAAAGTAGCCCTCACGACGACCAATAATCTCTTCTTCAGTCTTCAACAAACAAGAACTACCAAGTGCAGGTCTCAAGTTCTTCTTCAAGGCGTAAGTCTTCAACACTCATCACACAGCATTCTCCGAATGGTGAAAGGCATGTTCATTCAACGAAATAAGTATGGCACTTCACTCATAGTAAATTTAATCTCACTCTTCACTCAACAAAAGGCACTCATTTTCTCAATGAAATGCATGCATATACTTAATGAAAGACTCTCACTTACTCACTCAATCGAACAACACTCACTTTCGTAAACTCTTATTCTTCCTTTTGCTTCACTCTTTCAAATGCAGATGCAGCAGCGAACAAAAATACTCTTCTCCTTTCATGGGAAATACAAATGCGCTTCAACCAATAACTCTTTATCAACCACAATGTTATATCAATATATATATGAATGATTTGAATATTTTTAACCATGGGAGTCAACCCTTACATTATAACTTTGCTATAATTATATCTCACTTTAGAGGCTTACTTTAATATTTAAATATGAAAGTGTACATTATTAATTAATGTACATCATCATTCTAATTCTTCAAGTGCTATAGTATAGATTATGCTCACCATTTAAATTTCTCAAGCACAATGATATTGACCATGCTTATCATTTGAATGACCATGCTTACCATTTGAATTTCTCAAGCACACAAATATTGATATTGTGACCTTTATTTTTGAACATACTCGTGCCTTTGACATCAATGACAATTTCATAAATTCGTTATTGAGCTAATCATATTTGAATAATGTTTTTGCTTTGACTGTTTGTTCCTTTGACATCAATGACAACTCACAATTTCCAACAATCTCCCCCTTTGTCATTGATGGCAACCCAAAAAAAATTCTTTTATTTCAACTAGATTACCAAACTGCTCCCCTGACATGCTACTCTCCCTTACTGAAATTTAACCAATCTGCTCCCCCTCATTGAAATCTCTCCCCCTTTGACATCAATGGCAAAGGGCTCCTTGGGGCTAAAAATAATACACTTAGCATAGCCCCCTCACCACCTCATTTATTTAGGTGATCAATTTTGGGATGGGAGTAGAGCTACTCCTAACTTACAATGCTCTTCTCCTTTATCAATCTTCTTTTTCCACACCTTTGTAGTCATACCCTTTTGATATTTTTGAGCATCCTTGTTCTTGCTTGTCTTTGGAAGTTTCTAAAATTTTGTTCTACACCACCTTGCTCTATGCCCAAAATTATTGCAATTGTAACACATGATATTGTAGTCCTTGGAAGGTGTAAATATCTTGAAGTTCCTCTTAGAGAAGCCATAACCATTTCTGCCATGAACCCTGCAATGTATAGCTCTATGACCAAAAATATTACATGAGTAGCAATAACCTTGGAAGTAATAATCATATTCAAATGTATTGAAGTTCCTCTTGGTGAAGCCATAATCATTCTTTCCATGAATCCTACAATGCACAACTTTATGACCAAATTGATTACATGAGTAACAATAACCTTAGAAGAAATATTCATCTTGCCTTGATCTCATTATTCTTTCTTTGCTTTTCCTGTGATGATATTTGTTCTTTGATGGTGCATTGTTTGCTTCCTCTTTGATACTATCACCTCTCAACACATCAGTGTAGGTATTAGGTTCTTCTTCAATCACTTATGGTTCTTCTATTTCTTTTGAACTTGAGCTTGACTCTTCTTCTTGTTTCCCTTGTCCTTCTTCAAAACCAAGTCTAGTATTGATAAATGGAGATCTTTGTATCATGAGAATATCATCCAATGTTTTTGAGCTTCTCCCAAACTTATGTAAATTTTAATTAGAATATTTCACTTCCATCCTTAGAGAAACCACTTCATGTTCTAATATTTCACATTCTAGCTCTTTTGTCTTTAAATGTTTAGTAATTCCTTCTTTAATTCTTCTTACCTCTTCAATCTTAACTTTTAATTCGGTGAGATCTTGTAGAAGCTTTGCCTTTGCTTTCTCATCTTCTTGTACTTGAGTCTTCAATCCTAAGTTCTCCCTTTTTAGCTCTTCAAGTTCCTTTTTCATTTCAACTGTAGCTTCTTTCTTTTCTGAATATTTTTTTTTTGCAGGTCTTCAATAATAGGATCATCTTCTTTATTTTCTACCTGATCTTCAATAGGATCATCTTCTTTTTCACTATTGAAGAGACTTTCATCACTGCAAATTTCAAAAAAGATCTCCCTCTCATACCTGCTTTGACTGTGCCTATTTTTCTTTTCATGATAAAATTTTCTTTCTATATTTTTCTTGAATTCCTTTTCATCTTCACTGCTACTAAACCCACGTTCAAGACAATGAGTTGCATAGTGACCAAGGTTACCACAAATAAAACATTCATGTTTTCTTAGTTCTTACATGTCCACCATAGTTTCCTCTCTCCATTTTCTTGAATTTCAATTACTGGAACATCTTTATTTTCTTTCATAGTCATGTGTTCCTTCCTTCTTAGGAGGGTGTGATCTCATGGTTCTTATTTTCCCTTTCTTGGCCATGTGTGTTCTTGTAAGATCTTCCTTCAAGCTATTAGGCTTCCCTGAAGGAACCCATTTTGATACCAATTAAAGAACACAAACTTATACTAAGAGGGGGGGTGAACAGTATAAGATAAACTTTTACTTTTCTTTCTAAACAATATTATCCAATGTTATCAATTGCAATAAATTCCCAAAGCAGTATTAACCAATATCATCAATAGCAGTAACAAAGCAATGCACAAATCAACACACACAAGAGAGACACAGATTTAACGTGGTTCACCCAATGTGGGTTACATCCATGGAGAAA
The DNA here is from genome assembly GCA_028583015.1 of Wollemia nobilis. Lineage (NCBI taxonomy): Eukaryota > Viridiplantae > Streptophyta > Pinopsida > Araucariales > Araucariaceae > Wollemia > Wollemia nobilis. The sequence goes on from JAQPPZ010002458.1 coordinate 5,247,135, forward strand.
ATATTTCTTCTAAATTTTCTCAACAAATATCTTGGGAACCAATTCCCTATTACAATGTTTATGGGCCCCAACCCAAAGGAGATACCAATCCCCTATGCTCAAGTTCATGGACCTCTATCCATAGGAGATACCAATCCCCTCTGATATGGTTCATGGACATCTATCCATAGGAGATACCAATCCCCTCTGCTCTGGTCTGCTCTAAAGCCTACTCAATCCTCAACTCAAAGCTGCTCCAAGCCTTCCCACAAGGCTTGCTCAACTCCTTTGCAATCTATTCTACAATATGCTCTCAACTCTGACCAAAGCTACTACAAGCCTTCACACAAGGCTTACTCAAATCTTCTCAACACTCTTCTCCTAGCTCTGCTCAACACTCTTCTCTCAACTTTGCCCAAAGATGGTACAAGCCTTCACACAAGGCTTACTCAACTCTGCTCAACACTCTTCTCTCAACTCTACCCAAAGCTGCTACAAGCCTTCACACAAGGCTTACTCAACTCTGCTCAACACTCTTCTCTCAACTCTGCCCAAAGCTGCTACAAGCCTTTACACAAGGTTTACTCAACTGGTCTCTATTCTTCTCAAATCTACCCACAAGCCTTCTCAAAAGGCTTGCTCAACTCAGCTCACAACTGCTCACAACACAACTCTCTACTCTGCTCAAATATTTCCCAAAACTTGCACAAAGATTATATCTCTTTCAGAATTGCTTTCTTCAACTAGAGTAATTCAGACATATTCTACCCAAAATTCCTTTTCTTCATGAACATATAGTAAATGATATGCAATGCAAATACTCAATATGCTCTTCTCACATTCATTAAGTCTTTCACTTTCACATGTCTCACATTTATTGCAATCAAATTAGATCTCTACTTCTTGCAAATTTCTTTTCAAAACACTCAACAATGATGTACAAAATTTACCCTTAGTTTTCCACTCAAAACAACCAACAATGATGCACAAATCTACCCTTTGTTTTCCTCTCAAAAACAACCAACAATGATGCACAAATCTACCCTTTGTTTTCTCTCAAAACAACCAACAATGATGCACAAATATGCCCTTTGTTTTCCTCTCAAAACAACCAACAATGATGCACAAAATCTGCCCAACAAGATACACAAAATCTGCCTAACAAGATGTACAAAATCTGCCCAACAATGATGCACAAATCTGCCCAACAATGATGCACAAAATCTGCTCTTTGTTTTCTTTCAAATTACTTTAACAAAGCATAAACTTATTTCACAATGTTTGCATAGCTGCCCTTACACAAGTCTTTGTCTTGGAGAACCACACCATATCAAAGAATATGCACTATGCTCTTACTCTAATTCATCACACTCTTGATGCATTAATCATTTCTCATTTGCTTTTTGCAGAAACCCTTTCACACAATTTTTCACCAACAAAAACTTATTTTCAGATATAGCATAAAGCACACTTATATTTTTATTTTGATGTCTTCAAAAATGTTTTCCTTGCTTGCACCAAAACTTGAACTCTGGTCTTCCACACACACAATCCTTATCTTGTTGTCAACACACCACTTCCACTACACACCTTGGTGGAAGATGAATCCACTATCTCCATTTTGAAGACATGGTCATAATTCTCAACCCAAAATTAGTCTTTGCTAAAAACGAACGTAATGCTATTACTATATTTTCTCTTACACACCTGTCTCTTCGAATTCCCATAAGACTACCTTATGTGCTTGGACGTTATATTTTTTTTGGATTTAGGGTTACGTTTGCATGGATGTATCTGTCTCTTTTTTTTTTGGGTGCCAACACTTCCACTGCAAGATACTGAGATTAATTTATACCCAAAATAAATTTATCAATAATATACCTTATGTGCTTGTTCTTGTGTAAGTCCTTTGTGCGCACATCTGGCCACGATGTCTCTAAAACTTATTTTACTACCACTATTTTCTTTTCACCTTGTTCTCAAATAAAATGTGCAACAGAACTATGTCTTGATCTCTTGCCAAACGTATCACTCACAACGAACAACAATCTTCTCTTATGTCTTCAACGAACCAACAAATCCACTTTGTCGAACGTAGCCCTCACGATGAACAACAATCTCTTCTTCGGTCTTCAACGAACCAACAAATCACTTTGTTGAACGTAGCCCTCATGACAAACAACAATATCTTCTTTGGCCTTCAAGGAACAGTAAATCCACTTTGCCGAATGTAGCCCTCATGGTGACCAACAATCTCTTCTTTAAGGCGCAGGTCTTCAACACTCATCACACAACATTCTCTGAATGGTGAAAGACATGTTCACTCAATGAAAGATGTATGGCACTTCACTCACAGTGAATCAGTTTTCACTCTTCACTCAATAAAAGGCATTCATTTTCTCAATAAAATATGCTCATATAATCAACGAAAAACTCTCACTTACTCACTCAATCAAACGGTGCTCACTTAAGCGAACTCTTATTCTTCCTCTTGCTTCACTCTTTTGAATGCAGATGCAGCAGCGAACGAAAATACTCTTCTCCTTCCACGGGAAATACGAAGGCACTTCAACCAACAACACTTTTTCAACCACAATGTTAGGTCAATATATATGAATGATTTGAATCTTTTTAACCATGGGAGTCGACCCTTACATTATAACTTTGATTTAATTATATCCCACTTTAGAGCCTTACTTTAATATTTAAAATTTTAATTTAAATATTAAAGTGTACATTATTAATTAATGTACATCATCATTCTAATTCTTCAAGCGCTATAGTATAGATCATGCTCACCATTTGAATTTCTCAAGCACAATGATATTGACCATGCTTATCATTTGAATGACCATGCTTACCATTTGAATTTCTCAAGCACACAAATATTGATATTGTGACCTTTATTCTTGAACATACTCTTGCTTTTGACATCAATGACAATTTCACAAATCCGTTCTTGAGCTCATCATCTTTGAAGAATATTTTTGCTTTGACTACTTTGTTCCTTTGACATCAATGACAACTCACAATTTCCAACAATCTCCCCCTTTGTCATTGATAGCAACCCAACAAAAATTTCTTTTATTTCAACTGGATTACCAAACTGCTCCCCTGACATGCTGCTCCCCTTACTAAAATTTTACCAATCTGCTCCCCCTTACAAGCTGCTCCCCCTTATTGAAATCTCTCCCCCTTTGACATCAATGGCAAAGGGCTCCTTGGGGCTAAAAATAATAAACTTAGCATACCCCCCTCACCATATCCTTTCTTGAGGTGATCAATTTCAGGATGGGAATAGAGCTACTCCCAACTTACAATGCTCTTCTCCTTTATCAATATTATTTTTCCATACCTTTGTAGTCATACCCTTTAGATATTTTTGAGCGTCCTTGTTCTTGCTTGTCTTTTGAAGTTTCAAAAACTTTGTTTTACACCACATTGCTCTATATCCAAAATTATTGCAATTGTAACACTTGATATTGTAGTCCTTGGAAGGTACAAATTTCTTGAAGTTCCTCTTGGAGAAGCTATAACCATTTCTGCCATGAACCCTGCAATGTATAGATATATGACCAAAAATATTAAATTAGTAGCAATAACCTTGGAAGTAATAATCATCTAAGTTCCTCTTGGTGAGGCCATAATCATTCTTTCCATGAATCCTGCAATGGACAACTTTATGACCAAAATGATTACATGAGTAACAATAACCCTGGAAGAAATATTCATCTTGCCTTGATCTCATTATTATTTCTTTTATTTTCCTATGATGATCTATGTTATTTGATGGTGCATTGTTTGCTTCCTCTTTGATACTATCACCTCTCAACACATCAACGTAGGTCTTAGGTTCTTCTTCAATCACTTTTGGTTCTTCTTTTTATTTTGAACTTGAGCTTGACTCTTCTTGTTTCCCTTGTCGTTCTTCAAAACCAAGTCCAGTCTTGATAAATGGATTGTAATTTTATTTATTATAAAAGCATTTTCAAGATAAATTTTATCTAAACATAAAATTTAATTATATTACAATTTTTATATTTATATTTGAAAAAATATATATATTTTTATTATGGTAATGTCATGTTGAGGTTGGCTTATATTTTTCACTAATCTAAATCATTAGATGCTATTTTATTGTGTACGAATAAATTCATTTTAAATTATGTTTATTTTAATATAATAATCAAAGTTTAAGGTAATAAATCTTAAGATTTTAATACGGAATTTTTTAACTAACTTTAATATTTTGCAAGAGATCATATCATAGTAGAAGTTGGGTCAAATCAAGAATTTTCTAATTTTAAGAAAGTGGTAAAGAAACCCCCTCTGTAGCATCAAATAACAAAGGCTATTATTGTTTACTTAGATCAACCATTAGAAGAAAAATAACACAAAAAATTAAAAGGTATGATGTACAAGTTCATAATATCACCATCTAATTATTCCATTATAAAATTGGGTCTTTTGGAGAAGAGCTACCATCTAAAAAAGAGTTATCATCTAGAGATATCATTTGGAGATGAGTTATCATCCAGAGTTGTTGTTTAGAAAATTATTATCATTTGGAGAAGAGCTATCATCTAGAGAAAAGTTGTCATCTAAAGATATTACCATCTAAATAAATGAGTTATTTAAATACATTTGTGTCATAACATGACTTATCATCTATAAGAGCCTTCTAGAGTTGTCATCATAAGATATTACCATATGAAGTTAACTTTGATCCTTTCATCCATTGACCAAGTCATCTACCAATAAGATCATATAAAGATACAATAAGGTCATCTATTATGAAGTTGTCATCTAACCAATACATGGGTCATCTAAATGTTAACTTCCAATGGAGTGTTGTTGGTTGAAGACTTGCTCCATGCATCAAAAAAATGTAAATACATTTGCTACCCATAATTTACTAAAGGAAAGTACTATGCATGATTTTTGCATGCAAAGAACATGTCATCCAAAAATTAAAAGGAGGTAATCCCATAAAAAGTCAAAAAATCATGAAAAATATAGCAAACATATTCACCACCCTTGTTTATCTAGACATTTGATTCTCATATCTAGTTGATTTTCAACAAGGGCCTTGAAGGTCTTAAACCTATCAAAAACATCATCCTTAGTACAAATGGTGTACAACCACACATATCTAGAGAAATCATCAATAAAAATAAGGAAGTGCCTATTTCTTGGGAGATATGGTATGCCCATAGGTCCATAAAAATCACTATGTATGATCTCTAAGGGATGAGATGCTCATATTGCCTCTCCTTTTGGAAAGGTCTTCCTATGATGATTTCCTAGAATGAACCCCTCACATGCACCACTTGGAGGGAATATGCATGGTATGCCAATGGGCATTTGGTGCTGACTTGTGTATTTCAAGGATCCATAACTAAGATGCTCAACCCTATGATGCCACTTCTAACTTTCATTATCTACATGTGCAACCATAGAAACAAATATTTTATTCTTATAGGAAGCCAAAGAGGAGGGTCTTTATCCCAAATTTTTTATGTGGTCAATCTTATCATAATATGTAGAAGTAATAGTTTTAAACCCAATGTTTATATCCTCGAGTACCCATCTATTAGGACAAAAATCTACCTTCTTATTTATACGAGTAATGTGATAAATAGAAAAAAGGTTAGGACCAACACTACAAACATGAAGTAGCTCATCAAAAGATAAAAATCCAATGTTGATGTCTCCACATCTTGCAAGCTATTATAAAGAATAATATTTAATCATAACATGTTTCCCTATATGTGATTTGTTATAGACTTATAGGAGATGTTTGTGCTTCATCATGTTCCTAGTTACCCCTAAATTTGTAAGCCAATCATTTGAATAAGTGGATGTCCAATATGTAGAATTAATTTCTAAATAATATTATGAGGTTTCTTAATAAAAGTTATCCTCACCTTGTGCATAGAAGAGTGCAATATCAACACCTTATTTCTTGTTGCTTTCTCAAGTTTCTTGATTTGAATACTACAAAATTTTATCTTGTGCCCTTTTTTTTGTAAAACTTGCAAGTAGAATTTTTGATAGACTTCTTGGGCTACTTCTCATTATATTTTGGTTTTTCCATTCTAAAATTTGGTAATAGATTCCTTTGGATGAGATTGATAAAACATAGAATCTCCCTTATGGCTATTTCTTATAGTCTGGTGGTGTAAAAATGTACTTAAAATCTCATCATTAGGTGATGTAGGAGAATCTAGGAAATACATACAAAGCATCTCAAATATAATAGTAACTATATCATATGTTTTAAAAATATTATTAAGCAGTTCGATGTTCCTTTCTATCTCCAATACTTCATGTCCTCTTCTCTCCTTGGGAAGTCCTCTTGCAATTTAAATGTCCTCTTGTAGTTTCTTGAATCGATTGATATACTCATTAATAGTATCAATTGAGTCTATAGATAAGGTTATTAGATCAACCTCCATTCTATTAATTTATATGGAATCAATTCAATCATATAGCCCCTAAAATTTCTCAAACAACACTTTAGGATTTGTGGTGCTACTAACATAAGTGTCATTTACATTGTCAACATAAAGAGCAATGACACAATGAGCCTCATCCTTCTTATCCCTATAGAGTTGCTCCACTTCTATAGAATTAATATCACAAGGCTCCTCATTCATATATTTGATTAACCCCTTACTTTAGAGCAAAGCTTCAATCTTGATCTTCTAGGAAGAATAGTCAGGACCACTCAACAAGGGCACATGGTGATACATAACTATTTTTCCATTATACAAAAATCTACATGTAACCATGACCAAAAATAACACCACCAATGTAGCATTCTAAAAAATATATATGATTTAAAAATACAAACTAGAATTCCTTCCATATACAAATGTTATGGCCCCCAAAATGTTTTCCCTAAAATCATAGAAAATACCTCCAAAACCTTTGAACATTTTAAAAAAATAGTACCTATAGCAGTTGAGAGGCCATAAAGTGTTGTTGTGTGAGTGGTTGAGGGGTGCCAAGCATGTGCTAACTATGTAGCATATCAACAAGTTATAAGATGCCATTTATCATGATCTAATTTGATAGCTAATTTAAAAACCATATTGTACCACTTGTCACATTCTAATTCATTCTAAGTTTTATGTATTACTAAGTCTATTGTTGACTATGTAAGCTACTTGTAATATTTGATGAGTTGGAAAAATGTGATTAGCCTAACATATAATTATACATACCTAGTGGTTGTGGCCTACCACATTGGTTGTATGACCTACCATGTTAGAGCAATTAGAGCATGTTATATTAGCACTTGCATTAGCCCCTATATCATATGCCATGTGTTGCATTAGGATTCATGTCACATCATCAACTAAGTCAATGCCTCCACTAGCTGGCATGTGTTATGCCACACCACTTTTATGGATTATCATTTGTTTCCTTAAGATTCATGCATTAGCCATCAAGTCAGCTATATGGACTACCACATTAGCAACCACATATTACCTTAGGACTTGTGTACCTATTGCCAAGTCACCTATATAGTTTATCATATCATCTACATGGACTACCATGTATCATCTTAGGATTCATGCATTGGTGACCATGTTAGTTGTATGAACTACCATGTCAGTTATACAAACTACCATATCAATTATATAGACTACCATATGTTATTTGTACAACTCTACCACACCACCATAACTATCCAAAGGGGTGATGTCATCTAATACAACATCATCACAAAGTTCCATGTTATCATAAGATGCTACATCATCACAAGTTGCCATGTCATCATAAGTTTCCACATCATGCATGTTGATACCATCAATGTATTTTAAAAGGAATTGACATGGGAGGGAATTGAACTTGAGACCTCCCATGGTCTAATGGCTTAGAGGGTTTTGGCTAGCCAACCCTCCAAGTACAACACTTGGGAGGAAAAGGGTTGTAGTTAAAATTAAAAAAATAAATTTGTTAAATTCCCTCCTTTAATATCCTATGCTAATGTGGGCATGCACTTGCGTACCTCAATTTTATCACCATTCTAGAGAATATTCCTCTTTATTATGAAAAATTGGAGGGAAATGATTATTTTTTAGATGAAAAATTGGAGTACCCTTCTAAGGTTATATTATGGAGACAAAGATCTAGGAAATGTATCAAGAATGTATTATCAAAGGATCATTGAATATTAAAGCTTGTATACAGTTTGAGCAATTCTAATGTAAGTTTTCTTCATGTTATTTGCATGAATGATATTGGCCATTTTACTTCATATTATTGTTATTTACATGAATGTTATGTTCATTGATATTGGTCATTTATATTAAATTTCTCTAATATTTGAGACTACTCAAGATCCTAGATATTGGGACCTATGATAATCTATCTAAAAAGCCAATAGTTGTATCAGAGCTACATTGTTTAGACTCTATCAAAGCTACTTTGAGTAGTCTCTATTGCTAGCATCAAAAAGAGTTTTTGGTGTGAATATTTGATTCTAGAGTAATATGATTTAGAGCTAGTATGAGTAGTTTTTAAAGCTAACACCATACTTGATTTTGGTATGAATATTGAAGAGCTAGCATCAAAGGAAAACTTTGGTGTGAATTTGGAGGAAGGACCATGTGAAGGAAACGTAGGCCAAAATAATGTTGGGTTATTGATTACCTTAACTTTATAAAATAATTTGAAGATTGATATTGTGCAAGCAAAAAATATAGCCCCCATTGAAGCCATTGGAAGAGCATGGGTTGATTGAGTTGCACTAGTTATAGGAGGCAAAACCTAAGGAAGAAAAGTTTCTAGCATAAGGCATATTTGAGAAAGTCTTTAAGGCCAAAGGAAAGGAAGCTTGCAAATCAAGCTCATAGTACCATGAGTAGAGGTTATTGTGAAAGACAAAAATAAAAGAGAGTAGTAGAAAGTTTCTCAAATTGGAAGACATCAAGAAGAATTAGAGAGGGAGTTGCTAAGAGCTTCCCAAGTTGTGAGATAACCATAATTGAGAGGGAGACATTAAGAGCTACCCAAGTTGTGAGATATCTAGTAGAGAAGCATGGGTACATAGAAGGGATCCACTGAAGCATCCCATGTCTACCTATTAAAGAAGATATAAAGAAAGCAAAAGCCCTATGATTGAGATAGAGCTGAGAGCATCTATCATATAGAACATAGAGTCGAAGGAGGATGAGATCCATCCTAAGATAAATATTGAGTGACTAAGTGCCATTGCATTCATCTAAGTGCCATTACATAGTAGTAGAAGTAGTTGAAGGTTGAAGCACTAGAGAAGACTGAATGCTAGAAATATTGAGTGTCTAATCGATATTGCATTACAATAGTAGCTAAAAGTTGAAGCAACAAAAGATTGAGTGTTGGAACAAATTGAGTGTCTAAGTACCATTGTGTTGTAGAAGCAATTGATAGATTTAAGCACTAGAGAAGACTAAGCATAGGAATAAATTAAGCACCTTAGCATCATTGAGTAGTAGTAGAACCAATTGTAAGTTGGAGTGCTAGAGAAAACTAAGCATTGGAATAGATTGATCATCTAAGCACCATTGTGTTGTGGAAGTAATTGATAGATTGAAGCACTAGAGAGATTTGAGCTCTAAAAAAAGATTAAGTGCCAAAGTTATTTGAGTGTCATTGTAAAACCTGCAAGCACCCTAAGCAAAATTGAGACATTAGCACCTGAGATATTTATAATATTTTTGGAGTAATTGAAACATCTCAAGTTTTATTTAAAGTTGGTAGAATGCTAAAGATAATTGGGTGACGGTAATCGGAGAGCACCCTAGCAATTCAGTCACCATTTGACGATGTCTAAAGAATTTGGTGTAGGTTTCATAAGGTATGATTTAAAATACTTCTATTTTGGGTCTATCTTGAGTGAACACTTAAGTGAAATTTAAATTGCATTGAGTTTTTTAATAAAGGGAGAGCAATAAGGTTTTATAAAGTTTTCAAAAAATATTTTCTTAATTGAAGTGATTTCAAAATTTTGATTTTTGAAAAATTGAAAATTTTGAAAAGTTAAAATTAGGGAGTTAAAAGGAATTCTACATTTGATAGAATTTGTTTATTTCAAAAACTTGATTTTTGAAAAAAATGAAATTGATTAAAGTTTAGAGAGATAAGGAAGTCTACTCCAAACAAAAATTTAAAATTTTTGATTGATTAAAATTTTGCAAATTAGAATTCTTTATTTGAAATTTGGGAGCCTTAAGGTTTCCAACTCCAAAGGAATTGATTTTGTGAAATTTGAAGATTTCTTTAAATTTTTTACATTGGAGAATTTGATTTGCAAAATAAAAAATTTGAAATTTGGAGTAATAAGGACTTCTACTCCAAAGGAATTTTTTTTTTGAAGAAACAAATAAATTTCAAAGAAGAATGAATGCTCATGAAAAAGGAAAAGTTTCTAAGAGTCAAGAATTAACAAAGCATATTCAATTTATTAAAAATAAAGCTAAAAATATCATTTTTATGATTCCTAAGCAATGTATTGAAGATGTTCGTAATGAAGATAAAACAAGTTATGAATCTACTATGATATCAAAAAGAACTACAAAACCAAGAAATTAGTTTTATATTCCCATCAAAGTTTATCCAAAAATAAACTTTAAACAAAACAATAAGTTTAGACATAAGCCTAAAGATTGTTCAAGATAGGTTCATTGTCTAAATTTGTTGGAATATATTACATTATTTGGTACATGCCAATGTACCACCTTGGGTACATCTCTAGATTAGGAGTTTGATTAGTATTTACTTTATGCAATGTAATAAATGCACAAGTGTTGTTAGAATGTGCAAAGTACTTGATGATGTAAATGTGCATGTAGTCCATGTGTACATGAGTCATAGAATAGGAAGATGAAGAGTCATAGGTAGGTGAAAGGCCAAGAGACATATCTCATTATATATAGGCCTTTGGTAGATAAGAGAGAGAAGCATAGAGGATAGTAGAGAATAGATAGGAGAGTAGAATACAAGTTAGACACAATGTAGAACTTGTATGGAGCATGGAGCATTTGAGATCTCCACATTTTGTATGAACATCCTAATTTCATGAGCTTTCATTAATGGTAGTTTTATGAGTTATTGCAAAATTTTATTATGAGTTTTTCCTGCTTATTATATTGCCATTATCATATATTTAATATTGCATGCTCATTTTAGTTCTTGTGGTTGCATTTCCTTAAATATATAACATCAAAATCTAACAATGGTATTAGAGCACAAGGTAGATTGATAGGAGATAGAGAGAGCCATAAGAGAGATTGAGAGGAGATAGGGAGATTTTATTTCTAGAATTTTTAGAATTGCTATTTGGCTAGAGTCTTTCCATAGGGTTGTCAAAAAACTCGTGAAGACTAGGACTCAACAAAGATCTATTTTTCCACTATATTGAAGGATAACTAGTGATGTTTATTGACTTATAGAGATCTAGAGATTTGCATGGATTTACTTGCTACTATCTAAGTTTTTGTTGCAGAAAATTAGTTCTCAAAAGTTGAGAAGCTTCCTACAATGGATAGAGAAGAATTTCATCTTTGATTACCTAAAATTCTATGTGCTTTCCTCATGCAAGGATTAGTTCTTTGTTGCAAAAAAAGTAGATGTTGAAGATTAAGAAGAAAGAGGCCAAAAGAGACCCATAGAATATTGGAGATTGGAGATCAAGAAGACCCAAGAAGGAGATCCCCATAGAATATTGAAGACTACAGATTGAGAAGGAGGAGACCCAAGAAAGAGGTCCCATTGAAGAACTTCTAGATTTGGAAGATAGAAGATTGAAGATTGAAGATAGAGAAGGACTAGGAAAAGTCCTATTGAATATTTGAAAAGCTACAGAATTTGAAGACCCCAAAGAAGAGGTCTCAAACAAAAACAAAATTAGAAGGAGAAAGAAGAAGAAGGCTAGAGAAGTCCTATTGAAGAAATTGAAGAAGTGGCCATTGGAGGATATTTGAATAAAGATCAAGAAAGAAGAAGAAATCAAGGAGAAGCTCCTGATAAAGAAGAATTTGGGACAATTATCGCCATCCGACAACAAGCCCAAAAGAAAAAATGATTTGGTAAGAAGTTTGCCAAATTTTGGAAAGGATTCTATAAGACCTCAAGACATTCATATTCTTGAGAAGGAGGCCAAAAAATAGGTCTAATTTGAATTCAAAATTCGACAAGGATATTGGAGGAGAAAGAAGCTAGAAGAGGCCACCATATTTGAGAGTTTTGAGGATAGTCATAAAATATTTGAAGGTTGATTTGTGAAGGAGAAGAGTGCTGGTTTTTACAGCAAAAATTGAAGAGTCACAAGACAACAAATTGAAGGTGACATAAATCTATAATTTGGAGAATATTTGGGCAGATTTTGGAGTGCCCTTGAACAGCCAATTAAAGGAAAGCTTGACAACAAAAGAAGGCAACAATCAAAGCTACAAGATTGACAAGTTTAGGGCAACAAAGCACAAGGAATTGAAGCTATAAAATTGATAAGGTTGAGGCAGCAATTGAGTAGAAAGGAGAGCTGCAAAGTTTATAAATTTGGGACAGCAAAAAGGTGAATCAAATCACCTAGAAGACTAGCTACAAGTTGGAGGCGAATAGGTATGAAATATTGGTGCTAAAAAAGTTTATTATTTGAACATTCACAATAGTCTATTATAAAGTTTTTTAAAGCATCACATTAGAGTTATTAAAGGTAGCATAAATATTTTAAGTTAAAGGTCTTCAATCCAAGAAAGGAGGTAGCATTTTCATCTCAAAACTTGCAAAATACAAACACCAAAATATAGAGTTAAAAGATTGCTTGAAATAGGAGTAATAAGGAGAAGAAGTTATATAGTGAATGTTGTTTTTTGTAATCTAATGGAGTGCAATATTATTAAAGCAAAAGAAGACAAGAGTAGGTCTTGGCAACAAGATAAGCATAAGGATAGATAAAAATTTGAGAAGTTTGAACAACAAGTTCGAATAACAAAAAGAAAAGAAGGCAAGCTAAAGGAGACAAAAAGATCTGAAAACATTTGGTTCAATAAAGGTATTTTATCTAAGTTAAAACAAATTCATTTCTAGTTTTAAAAGCACCAATTTTGAGTTTTTTAAAAGTAGAAAAAAGAAAGGCAAGAGTTAAAGTATCTAAAGACACCAAGTAAGGAACTAAAACTCCAAGAAGGTAGCACCCACATTGGATTGAAATCTATAGCAAAAGAAAGAAGTTAAGGATAGAGCTAAAGTGAGGATAACGGTGTAAGTATTATGGAAGATAAATAAAGTAAGAAGCAAAGTGTTTACCCAGGTAAAAGACTTGTATATCTGGAAGAACATCATGGAGAAGCTATCGAGCAAAATGGTAAAACAATCAAGGAGGAGGTGTTGAAGCACCACCAAAAGAGAATCCACCAAAGTAGAAGAGGAGCATCCATTGAAGGAGAAGAGCCACCACCAAATGTTAGAAATCAAGAAGCACCAACAAGCATTGAAGAATGAATACTAAATGTCTTGTAGTTGTAAAAGGAAAATCAAACAACATCCGTTGAAAGAAAGAAGCCTTGGAAAAATATACTAAGAACATTAAGGAAAGGAAAGCAATATTGAGCACCAAATAAAGGTGAAATGTTACATGCAAGTATTGAGAGGAGTGGATCCACCACTTGTCAAATCATTTAAAGAACTCATATGCCACTTGGCACAAAAGAAAAGAACACCAACAGTAATTGAAAGTGCTTCAAACTAGCACTCATTGAGAAAGAAGAACACATGCCATAAAGTAATGCCTCCTTTGTCATAATGCCACCTAAATAGGAATAGAAACAAGAAGTAATACCCAAAGAATACGTTGAGTACCATGTGGCACATAAGAAAAAGAATATAGTCAGGTTTGAAGAGCCTAAACTATAAACAACATGCATTCATGGTTAGAGAACATAGATGAAGAACAATGAGGATAGTTAAAGTTGAAGAAAGCGCTATACACAAGGAAGAGCAATAAATACAGTGAAAGAATATTGTGTAAGCATTGAAGACTGAGAGGAGAATAGTGCCTTATTAGAGTGCAAGTTGTAGTTAAAGTAGTAGCAGACCAATACGTAGCACCTCACCTCCAAGAAGGTATATTAATATTTAAATACTATTTGCATTTCATAAAGGTCGAGGAGGAATAAGGTTTATCAATACTAAGGTTAAATTTAGTTAATTAAATGAATGGAGATATAAGAAAATAAATTGGTAAATTGCAATCTTATATGATTTATTGATTGATTTGAAAGACTATGGAAGGAGGATTTAACTTGAGAACCTTTTGAAACTTCATTATGCGAAATTCAAGTATTGAAATATTTGCAAATAATTTAATTAGGAGGCATCAAGTTTTCTACATTGAAATTGAAACATTAAATTTGCAAATATCCTTTATTTTCTAAATTTCTAATTAGGGAGTTATAAGGAGTTCAACACCAATTTAGGTTTTTGAAATTTAGAAACCTTTACTTTTAAAAATTGAAGCACTACATAAATTTATTGAAAAGTTAGAAATTACATTTAAAATTAGTCTCTCGCTCAAATTAATAACACATAAGGAATCCAACTTTAAAGTCTTGAAGATGAAATTTTTTATCAATTGAAAGTGTATCAAAATCATATTTAGCTTTCTATTCACAAATAGGGAGAAATAAGGTGAGGAATAGAAGTTGAACATTAAGGATATAAAAGGGATTTAACTCAAAGGAAAATCTAAGAAAGCTAAGCACTTTATCAAGACCATAGTATATTTAAAACACTTGGGAGATACAAAGTATTCTACAAAACTTAAGAATTGGAAAGATCTTATCAAATTTGATCATATACTCAAATTTAGGGTGATATAAGGTAGTCTAAAAGTGTTATTATGGCAAAAAATAAGTTCATACTTTCATAATCCCAGCTTATTAAAGGACCTAATTACACTTAATGGAAAAAACAAAGTAAGGTCAATATTGATAGTTGAAAAGCTTTGAGATATTGTTAAAGGAGCAAAAACTAAACCTACTACAGAGGCTAGAGAGATTCATAAGTTTAAATAATATGAAGCAAAAGCACTCATGATAATAAAATTTACAATTGCAGATGAAATAAAACCATACATGAAGAACACAGGCTTATACTGAGAGGGGGGTGAACAGTATAAGATCAACTTTTACTTTTCTTTCCCAAACAATATTATCCAATATTATCAATGGCAATATCAATAGCAGTAATCAAAGCAATGCACAAATCATCACACACAAGAGAGACACAAATTTAACGTGGTTCACCCAATGTGGGCTACTCCACGGAGAAAATATTTCTTCTAAATTTTCTCAACAAATCTCTTGGGAATCAATTCCCTATTACAATGTTTATGGACCTCTATCCAAAGGAGACACCAATCCCCTATGCTCTGATTTGTGGATCTCTCTCCATAGGAGAACTCTATCCCCTTGCTCTGGTTCGTGGATATCTCTCCATAGGAGAACTCTATCCCCTTGCTCTGGTTTGTGGATCTCTCTCCATAGGAGAACTCTTTCCCCTTTGCTCTGGTTCATGGAACTTGATCCAGGAGAACTCTATCTCCTCAACTGGTTCATGGATCTCTCTCCATAGAAGAACTCTATCTCCCTAGCTAGTTCATGGATCTTACTCCATAGGAGAACTCTTTCCCCTTGCTCTAGTTCATGGATATCTATCCATAGGAGAACTCTATCCCCTCTTCTGTATGGTGAACTTCTAGAAGACTTCTACCCCCACTACTCTAGCTTGTGGATCTCTCTCCACAGGAGACCTCTATCCCCACTACACTAGATGATGGACCTCTATCCACTAGAGACATCTATCCTCTCTGCTCTATCACCTCCAAATCTTGCTCTCAAATCTATCTCAAATATACACCAAAATCTATCCCAAGTCTAGCACAAATCTGCTCTAACTCTACTCACAAATCTACACCAAAATCTATCCCAAGTCTAGCACAAATCTTCTCTAACTCTACTCATAAATATTACTCTCAATTCTATCTCAAATCTACCCCAAGCCTTAACACAAATCTTGAACAAATCAACAATCAAACCTTTCTCTAATATCTCAAATCTACCACAAGCTCTTCAATTTTCAAGCCTTCTCAAAAGACTTTCTCAAATATACCTTCAAGCCTTCTCAAAAGACTTTCTCAAATCTACCTTCAAGCCTTCTCAAAATACTTGCTCAAATATACCTTCAAGCCTTCTCAAAAGACTTGCTCAAATCTACCTTCAAGCCTTCTCAAAAGACTTGCTCAAATCTGCCTTCAAGCCTTCTCAAAAGACTTGCTCAAATCTACCTTCAATGTTGCTCACAAAACCTGCTCAAATAACTCCAAATCTTGCATACAAAACACAACTTAAATCTCTTTCAAAAATCTTTCTTCACATAGATAAATTCTACTTAGAATTCATTTAACCTCTGGAACATATAGAGAATGATATGCACTTGCCAATAGCTCAATATGTTCTACTCAATCATTAAGTATATCGCTTTCACATGTCTCACATTTATTACTCTTTAAAGGTAGGTCTAGTCTAGCACATGACACCTGACCTCCTGATGCACACACTTGCTTCACAAATCTGATTTCTAATGCTTGCACATTCACTTTCAATATCACTCAAAACCAATGCCCAAAATCTTCACACATTCATTCAAACAATGAAGCACAATTTGCTCACAAACCCTAACACAAGTGTTTCCAATTTCTTTCAACAAAGATGCACAATGTAGGTCTCAAACCCTAACTCAAATATTTTCAACAATGCTTATCAAACAACCCTTTTATCTCCACCTTATGTTCCAGAAACACTTACTCAACCAAACATCTTAAACAAAGAATGATGTGCCCATACCTCTTAATTTGCTCTTATGGAGATATGTCTTCAAAATCATGTCTTCACAAACAACTAATTTTTCTAGTGCCACTACAAGAGTTAGATAGCAAAATACTTTCTCAAATCCATCCACATGAATTTCCTTCTCAAAATATAGGGCATTAATAATTATCAAAAACCTTCAAACTCACTTTCACCATGCAAGCATTACAATAAAATATCAAACCATTATAACACCTTATTACTCCTATTCTTTCATGCAAAACATATTTTTCATTTATTCACTTTGCAAAAATTAAACTATATAAAACACTCTCAAACTTTATTGAATTACACCCTTATAACTCCCTAAGTGTAAATTCAAACTTTATAACCTTAACCCTTATGACTCCCAAAGTCAAGCATCATATGCATACCTTATAAAAAAATTGCCCAAGCGCTGCCATCGCTACTCGAACCCATGACCTCGCTGGCCCTGCGCCCTACCACAAGGGTGGACACCATGTGGGCTAGCCACCCACACAAGTCCAAAGGAGCATGTGCTCCTACTTCTCCACTAACACCGATGCAAAACCCTTGACCAAGAAAAAAGGACTCCATGTGATTCGAACGTCGAACCTATCGCCTACCACATGCTTCGCAAGCCAAGCTTGCCAACTAAGCTATCCACCCACGTCGGATGGAATCGAGCACCCTTCATCTTAACTCCGCGCTACCCTCAAAATCCGTAAATGCTTTATCTACCTCCACCACATGCCGAACGAAGCGAACAAGGAGATATATTTCGGGGATAAAAATTAACTTTGGCATTGCAAAACGTTTGCTCTTTTATATACGTTTTGCCCTTTGACTTATGACGTCGGCTCAACTTTGAAACATGCCTCCATGCACATTCAAATTTTGGCGCCTTATAATAATTCGAATTTTACTTTATTTTTTATTTAATATTTAACCTTAGTGTTAAATATTAATTATTTATATTATTTAACCTTGGTGTTAAATAATATATTAACTTAGTCCTTTGCCAACTTAACTCCTTTTTGAAACCTTTGTCCACGACACTTTCAAAACTCCTTTTTAAACGACCCTTTTTGGCCAAGATATTATAATATTAAAATATTATAATATTGTCCCCTTTGAGCCTTAGACACTTGCTTTCTTTGCACATAGACTTAAACTTGGGCCTTCAAACCTTCTTCAAACCTTTTATACATTTACTTAGAACTCATGGTCCCAAATGCTTTGGAGAGAACCTTGCCTTGCTTTCATAGCACATTAACCTTTGACATCAATGACTATGTACTTTTGACATCAATGACAACCAAAGTACTCAACTTTCCAACAATCTCCCCCTTTGTCATTGATGGCAACCCTTTCTAAAAATTCCTTTTCCTATCACTGAATTCCAAATCTGCTCCCCTTGAGAAACTACTCCCCTTGAATGCTCTCCCCTTACTCAAATCTCTCCCCCTTTGACATCAATGGCAAAGGGACTCCTTTGGGGCTAAATATAAGACTCTTAGCTCAGCCCCCTCCCCACCTCCTCTCCTTGAGGTGATTAATTTTGGGGTGGGAGTATCTCTACTCCCAGCATACAATGCTCTTTTTCTTTGTCAACCTTCTTTTTCAATATTTTTGTAGCCATACCTTTTTTATCCTTTTGAGTGTCCTTATTCTTGCTTGTCTCTAGAAGTTCTGGAAACTCTGTTCTACACCACTTGGCCTTATACCCAAGATTATTGCACTTGTAACACTTAATGTTGTAGTTCTTGGAAGGTGCAAATATCTTGAAGTTCCTCTTGGTGAAGCCATAATCATTTCTATCATGAACCCTGCAGTGGATTGCTTTATGACCAAATCGATTACAAGAGTAGCAATACCCTTGAAAGAGATGTCCATATTTGAAGTTCCTCTTAGTAAAACCATACTCCTTTCCATGAACCCTGCAATGCATAGCCTTGTGACCAAACTGATTACATGAAAAACAATGTCCTTTGAAGAAATCTTGTCTTGAACCCTCTGGTCTCTTAGTCCTTTCTTTGTCTTCTCTATGATGATCCATGTTTCTTGTTTGTGCATTGTTTCCTTTCTTAGTGAAGCTTCTATTCTTCAACTTATCCTCATAAGTCTTAATTTCTTCTTCACTCTCTTCCTCTAAAACTTCTTCCTCTTTTGAGCTTGAGCTTGACCCTTCTTCTTGTTTCCCTTGTCCTTCTTCAAAACCAAGTCCTATTTTGATAGATGAAGATCTTTGTGCATTGATAATCTTATCCAAAGTTTTTGAACTTTTCCCAAACCTGTGTAGCTTGTCCTTAGAATATTTCACTTCCATCCTTAGTGAAACTACCTCATGTTCTAATCTTTCACATTCTAACTCTTTTACCTCTAACTTTTCACTCATGACCTCTTTAATTTTCCTTGCCTTAGCTTTTGAGTTTGTCAGATCTTGTAGAAGCTTTTCTTTTTCTTCCTCACATTCTTGAACTTGAGTCTTTAGTCTTGAATTCTGCTTTCTAACATTTTTCAATTCTCTGAGAGCAACAATAAGTTCTGCTTCTAGATCTACTATGCCTTCTTCTTCATTTTTTGAATCTTTCTCTACTTCTTGGTCTCCAAGAGCATCTTCATACTCTTTGACCTTATCTTCAATAGGAGCATTTTCTTCCTCTTCTATTGCCAAAAATAGGATCTCTTCTTCTTCACTATCTGAGAGTCTTTCATCACTATCACTTGAAGCCTTGCTTCCCTTGTTAACATAGAAACTCTTCTTGTGCCTTTGAAAGAACTTCTTTTCATGCTTGCCTTGACTATACCTATTTTTCTTTTCATACCTGGATTTTCCTCCTTCCTTTTTCTTATGATCATATTTCTCTTCACTGCTACTACTTCCAACTTCTGGACAATTAGATGCATAGTGACCAAAATTACCATAGTTAAAATATTTCACTATTTTCATACCTTTGTGCTTTCTTGAGTCCTTGTTTCTTCTACCATAGTTAGCTTCTTCATCACTGCTTGACTCACCACTTGATTCTGGTTTCTTATCTTTTATCTTCTTTGATGCTTTGAAAGCTGCCTCTTTCTTGGAGTTGGGATCCTTTACTATTCTCATCTCATAAGCTGTGAGAATTCCATGTAACTCATCCATAGTCAATTTTTCAATATCTCTCATCTCTTCTATAGCTGAAACCTTTCCATCATACCTCATAGGAAGTGACCTTAATACTTTTTGAGCAACACTAGAGTCTTCAATTTTGAATCCAAGTCCACACATGGTATTAACAACTTCATCCACATGAAGCAAGTATGTAGCAATATCTTCCTCATCTTCCATATTCAAATCTTCAAACCTTTTCTTGTGGTTTTGTAGTTTTGCCATCTTGACCTTTTTATCTCCCTCATATGTTTGCTTCAATTTTTCCCATATCTCTTTTGCTGATTTGCAATGCATAACTTTCACAAATTTTGCTTCACGTAATCCACTTAAGATTCCATTCATAGCCTTGGCATTATTCACATGTAACATCTTACCATATTTATCTATGGGAGGAGTAGTTGTAGGTGTGAACCCATCCTCAATGGATTGCCATGTCTCATATCCTTGTGCCATCAAGTAAGTCTTCATTCTTATGCTCCATAAAGCATAATTGTTCCCATCGAACAATGGTGCCTTATTTGATGAAGATCCATTCTGAGATGCCATCTGTGTTCCTGTACTTTCTTCCTTCAAGTTGTTAGACTTTTTCGAAGGAACCCGCTCTGATACCAATTGAAGAACACAGGCTTATACTGAGAGGGGGGTGAACAATATAAGATCAACTTTTACTTTTCTTTCCCAAACAATATTATCCAATATTATCAATGGCAATATCAATAGCAGTAATCAAAGCAATGCATAAATCATCACACACAAGAGAGACACAAATTTAACGTGGTTCACCCAATGTGGGCTACTCCACGGAGAAAATATTTCTTCTAAATTTTCTCAACAAATCTCTTGGGAATCAATTCCCTATTACAATGTTTATGGACCTCTATCCAAAGGAGACACCAATCCCCTATGCTCTGATTTGTGGATCTCTCTCCATAGGAGAACTCTATCCCCTTGCTCTAGTTCATGGATCTCTCTCCACAGGAGAACTCTATCCCCTTGCTCTGGTTCATGGATCTCTCTCCATAGGAGAACTCTATCCCCTTTGCTCTAGTTTATGGAACTTGATCCAGGAGAACTCTATCTCCTCAACTAGTTCATGGATCTCTCTCCACAAAAGAACTCTATCTCCCTAACTGGTTCATGGATCTTAATCCATAGGAGAACTCTTTCCCTTGCTCTAGTTCATGGATCTCTATCCATAGGAGAACTCTATCCCCTCTACTCTGGCTAGTGAACTTCTAGAAGACTTTTTCCCCCACTACTCTAGCTTATGGATCTCTCTCCATAGGAGACCTATATCCCCACTACACTAGTTGATGGACCTCTATCCACTAGAGACCTATATCCTCTCTACTCTATCACCTCCAAATCTTACTCTCAACTTCTATCTCAAATATACACCAAAATATATCCCAAGTCTAGCACAAATCTGCTCTAAATCTACTCACAAATCTACACCAAAATCTATCCCAAGTCTAGCACAAATATACTCTAAATCTACTCATAAATCTACTCTCAATTCTATCTCAAATCTACCCCAAGACTTAACACAAAGCTTGAACAAATCAACAATCAAACTCTCAATTCTATCTCAAATCTACCCCAAGCCTTAACACAAAGCTTGAACAAATCAACAATCAAACCTCTCAATGTTATTTCAAGTCTTCACAAGACTTTCTCAAATATACCTTCAAGCCTTCTCAAAAGACTTGCTCAAATCTACCTTCAAGCCTTCTCAAAAGACTTGCTCAAATCTACCTTCAAGCCTTCTCAAAAGACTTGCTCAAATATACCTTCAAGACTTCTCAAAAGACTTGCTCAAATATACCTTCAAGCCTTCTCAAAAGACTTGCTCAAATCTACCTTCAATGCTGCTCACAAAACCTACTCAAATAACTCCAAATCTTGCATACAAAACACAACTTAAATCTCTTTCAAAAATCTTTCTTCACACAGAAAAATTCTACTTAGAATTTTTTTAACCTCTAGAACATATAGAGAATGATATGCACTTTCCAATAGCTCAATATGTTCTCTCAATTTATCTTCCTTTCACATGTCTCACATTTATTACTCTTTAAAGGTAGGTCTAGTCTAGCACATGACACCTGACCTCCTGATGCACACACTTGCTTCACAAATATGATTTCTAATGCTTGCACATTCACTTTCAATATCACTCAAAACCAATGCCCAAAAGCTTCACACATTCATTCAAACAATGAAGCACAATTTGCTCACAAACCCTAACACAAGTGTTTCCAATTTCTTTCAACAAAGATGCACAATGTAGGTCTCAAACCCTAACTCAAATATTTTCAACAATGCTTATCAAACAACCCTTTTATCTCCACCTTATGTTCCAGAAACACTTACTCAACCAAACATCTTAAACAAAGAATGATGTGCCCATACCTCTTAATTTTCTCTTATGGAGATATGTCTTCAAAATCATGTCTTCACAAACAACTGATTTTTCTAGTGCCACTACAAGGGTTAGATAGCAAAATACTTTCTCAAATCCATCCACATGAATTTCCTTCTCAAAATATAGGGCATTAATAATTATCAAAAACCTTCAAACTCACTTTCACCATGCAAGCATTACAATAAAATATCAAACCATTGTAACACCTTATTACTCCTATTCTTTCATGCAAAACACATTTTTCATTTATTCACTTTGCAAAAATTAAACTATATAAAACACTCTCAAACTTTATTGAATTACACCCTTATAACTCCCTAAGTGTAAATTCAAACTTTATAACCTTAACCCTTATGACTCCCAAAGTCAAGCATCATATGCATACCTTATAAAAAATTGCCCAAGCGTTGTCGTCGCTACTCGAACCCGTGACCTCGCTGGCCCCGTGCCCTACCACAAGGGTGGACACCATGTGGGCTAGCCACCCACACAAGTCCAAAGGAGCACGTGCTCCTACTTCTCCACTAACACCGATGTAAAACCCTCGACCAAGCAAAAAGGACTTTGTGTGATTCGAATGTCGAACCTATCGCCTGCCACATGCTTCGTAAGCCAAGCTTGCCAACTAAGCTATCCACCCATGTCGGATGGAATCGAGCGCCCTTCGTCTTAACTCCGCGCTGCCCTCAAAATCTACAAATGCTTTATCTGCCTCCACCGCATGCCGAACGAAGCGAACAAGGAGATATATTTCGGGGATAAAAATTAACTTTGGCATTGCAAAACGTTTGCTCTTTTATATACGTTTTGCCCTTTGACTTATGACGTCGGCTCAACTTTGAAACATGCCTCCATGCACATTCAAATTTTGGCGCCTTATAATAATTCGAATTTTACTTTATTTTTTATTTAATATTTAACCTTAGTGTTAAATATTAATTATTTATATTATTTAACCTTGGTGTTAAATAATATATTAACTTAGTCCTTTGCCAACTTAACTCCTTTTTGAAACCTTTGTCCATGACACTTTCAAAACTCCTTTTTAAACGACCCTTTTTGGCCAAGATATTATAATATTAAAATATTATAATATTGTCCCCTTTGAGCCTTAGACACTTGCTTTCTTTGCACATAGACTTAAACTTGGGCCTTCAAACCTTCTTCAAACCTTTTATACATTTACTTAGAACTCATGGTCCCAAATGCTTTGGAGAGAACCTTGCCTTGCTTTCATAGCACATTAACCTTTGACATCAATGACTATGTACTTTTGACATCAATGACAACCAAAGTACTCAACTTTCCAACAATACATTAGTTCAAAAACAACTTCTATAGAATCTTGGAAAATTTTAGCCAAGATATTTGAAGGAAGAAATAGAACCACTATCTTGAATCTTCAAACTCAATTGCATTCTATAAAAGTTAATAGTAGTGAAAGTATAGAACTGTTCCTAAGGAAAGTAGAAAATATAAAAGAAAAATTGTTAACCTTAGGAGAACAAGTATAAGTTTATTGTTCAAGTAACCTTGAAAGTGCTTTCAGAAAGCTACAAGCATCTATTTACATCTTTACAAATTCTAAGTAAAGACACATTATTTGATGAGTTAGTCAATATACTACAAGAATATGAGGTATAAAATTTAGTGAAATATTAAATGACTAACAATGCCTTAGTCTCAAAATATAATCCACAAGGAAATGTTACATCATTCTCAAAGGGTAGATCGATATGGAATAATAGATATTGTCAAGTATGCAGAAAGAAAGGGCATAGTACCAATTATTGTAGATTCAATCCAAGAAATCAATATCAAGGAAATCAAACAAATTTTGGAAGCCAATCAAATAGGCCATTCCAACCAAGAAAATATCATAATCAATATAATTTACATCAACAATAATTTTAGTGTCCATATACTTCTCAAAATCAATACAATCATCCTCAACTACAATATAGAGAAGGAAAACAAAAAGGATATTTAGTTCAAGCGATTCAAGAAATTTAGGAACTAGAAGAACCTAGATATGAATACACAGTTAAATCTCTTTTAGGTAAAATAGTATTTCATGAAGATACTAATTATTTACTTGATCAGGGTATAAATAGAGAGTACAATTAAGAAAGCAGAAAAGAAGAGCTCAAGTTCCAAAACCAATATGAAGACCATATTGAAGACTAAAGTCTTCAATAACAAAATAATGTAATACATGGGGGTGTTGGAATGTATTACATTATTTGGCACATGCTAATGTACCACATTGGATACATCTCTAGATTAAGAGTTTGATTAGTATTTACTTTATGCAATTCAATAAATGTACAAGTGTTGTTAGAATGTGCAAAGTACTTGATGATGTAAATGTGTATGTAGTCCTTGTGTACATGAGTCATAGAATAGGAAGATGAAGAGTCATAGCTAGGTGAAAGACCAAGGGATATATCTCATTATATATAGGCCTTTGGTAGATAAGATAGAGAAGCATAGAGGATAGTAGAGAATATATAGGAGAGTAGAATAAAAGTTAGACACAATGTAGAACTTGTATGAAGTATTGAGCATTTGAGATCTCCACATTTTGTATGAACATCCTATTTTCATGAGCTTTCATTAATGATAGTTTTATGAGTTATTGCAGAAGTTTATTATGAGTTTTTTCTGCTTAGTATATTGCCATTATCATATATTTAATATTGCATGCTCATTTAAGTTCTTGTGGTTGCATTTCTTTAAATATATAGCATCAGAAGCTAACAAAATTGTGGGAGTCATAATCATACTAAAAAAACATGTTGTTATAAAGGGAATGATGTCCATGAATGGAATATTATGAAGGAAATTTTACTAATGGCGTTGGATGAGGTACTCAAACATTTTATTATTAAAGCAAAGCTTGAAATCATTAGAATTATAGAAAAATTAGTACCAACAATAATATAGGAGATAAAATTGGATTAGTACTAGAAGCACATGCAATGTCGAAACTAGTGGAAAAAGAAAGTACAATATGAAGATAATGATTGAAAACTAAAATTCTTCAATAACCAAATAATGTAATACAGGGGGTGTTGGATAATATTACATTATTTTGTACATGCTAATGTACCCCATGGTACATATGGTACAAATGTAAATATTAGAATAGGGTTTGAGTCTATAGTTTAGGAGTGTGATTTATATTTTCCTTATGTATGTGCCTGTGTGTGAGATGTGTACAATTATCATGTATTTATGTGTGTAAGTGTGAAGAGTGAGAAAGTGCACGTGTCATGTAGTAAAGTGTACAAGTGTTCAAGTATCATAAAATAAAGTGTGGAAGAATAAATAGAGTCTAGAGTCATGTATACAAGTGGTAATATGAAAATCCAAGAGGCATGAGAGGTTTATCTTATGCATGGAATAGGAAATATTTTATCTCTCGGATATGTGAGGAGAGCAATAGTCATAGATTCCAAGAGTCACCTTTATAAGGTTATATAGTGAAAGGAGTAGTGGATATTGAAGCTTGTATATAGTTTGAGCAATTTTATTATAAGTTTTCTTCATGTTATTTGCATGAATGATATTCTCCATTTTTATTCATATTATTGTTATTTACATGAATGTTATATTCATTGATATTAACCATTTATATAAAATTGCTCTAATAT
Source organism: Wollemia nobilis (assembly GCA_028583015.1). NCBI lineage: Eukaryota > Viridiplantae > Streptophyta > Pinopsida > Araucariales > Araucariaceae > Wollemia > Wollemia nobilis. The sequence goes on from JAQPPZ010002458.1 coordinate 5,273,229, forward strand.
TTGAGACTACTCAAGATCTTGATATTGGAACCTATGATAATCTAGCAAACCTCGTAAATATTATCCTTGTAATATTCAAGCAACTCACTCACTTGCTTTGGTATTGTCACTTACCTTATCTGTTGTATTAACCTTCTATCATTTGGAAATTATGACATGACATTATACTTATTTCTTTATTATCCTTCATAAATCTTTACTTGTCATTAAAAGAACTTTGTTATTTTGGACCAATCTATCTTATTTTTCCTTCAAAGGAACCAAGGTGTATTTTTTACCACTCTTCTCAATCATTATAATACTTGATATTCTATCATAAATAACATTTGTATAATATTATCGTGGTCTTCCCAACAAGACATGTCAAACATCCATGGAAACTACATCATACAAAATTTTATACCTAATTTAAAAATTAACTAGACATTAATTCATGACCAACTAATGATCATTATGAAGCCATAACATCTTCTAAGGACTAGGATACACTATCATTTCCAGCCAAAATTTCTCTATCATTTCACTTAACACAAAATTATTAGTATAACCACTTTTTATAATTACTTTGCAACACTCCCACTAATTGTAAATGGTTAGAAATTAACTTTTTATTTGCAAATAAAAAAAATCAAACCCAAATTTTTCTAAAAGGATTGAAAAGTGAAAATGACATAAATGATTTTGGTTGGAAAAATGTTGAAAAGTAAATCTTAATGACAAAAGCTTTTTTTTAGAATCTTTAGGGGGAATTGGGAACAAAATTTGAATTGCTTTTCTTTGGTTTCAAGAAATATGAAATTGGCCACTGGAGAGATAATATTATAAAGATTTTTCTTATTTTTTCCTTCTTGTATTGTTTGTAGATAAATCTCTTGGTTTCACTAGTTCCTCCATAAGTTTGGTCATTGCTTGAAAAATTGGTACAAAACATGAAGATATGCTTCAAGCTTCAAATATTTGTACACCTACGATCATTTCTTGCATTGTGAACAAGTGAAATGACACCCTCGATCACCGTAATAAATTACACATGGAGAGTGAGATCATGCCCATGTTGGAGATTAGTTGTGATGCCATATGCTCCCCTCTCCAACTCTATTTTCTCTACTGCTATGCTCTCCTCAAAGATAAGAAAACCAATTCATTGATATTCATACTCTAAATTTTGTGGCCTTCAATATCTAGGTTCTACAATCACAAGGTCTACATCTTTCAAATATTTAATGTAAAATTATAACAATGCTTAAGATATCTTGGGAACTATGCTCCATAAATCAATGGCATAATGGTTGAAGGTCTCTGTAATCTATGTCTTAAGGATATAAGATCTAGTGTTTTGGAGATCCAAGGCACCCAATGGCAAAGTCTATAATTAGGTTATAGTTAGGACAACATTTATAGTTTGAATATATTAGGCAATTTAGCTCGATTATGACTAGTAGGAAGTATATTATTATATGCTTGTGAGTGTATATATTACTCTTATATTCATCATAGAAATACCAACAACTTACCCTTGAATGTCTTATCCAAACCTAAAAAATTGTATTGGACCCAAGAATCTAGTGGTTATCTCCCTTATTTACCTTACACAAGACCAATGAGAATAATTTCTTAGCTTCCATCAACAACTTATTTAAGATGAATGAGTTGATCTTTTACAACTCTTTTCCATGTTCATATAATATTTGGAATAGAATTTATTCAATTAAGATATAAGATGAATGAGTATATATTATTAACTCCCTTCAATGTGTTGTTAAAACCTAGTGAAATTAGTTTTTTCAACACCATTTTACTTTTGATTCTAGACTAGAAATTTTAATATCTAATTCTTTTCAATGTTTGTTCAAGGCCCATGAGTTAGTTTTTTCAACTCTTATGTTAGATAAAAGACCAAAAAATAACTAACTTTACCCCCTCTAACATCTTGTTCTAAACCAACGAGTTTATTTGTTTAAATTCCTTTTATGTATGATACAAGACTAGTGAAATTTGATTTACTAATTCTCTTTAAAGTCTCATTGAAGACCAATTAGTTTGGATTATAAACTCCCTTTTGTGTATTATTATAAAACTAGCAAGTTATTATGTTAATACCCTTCAATATCTTATTCTAGTCTAATGATACATACCATTAAAAATTAACTAGACATGACCAATTGATGTCCATTATTAAGCCATGACATCTTCTAAGGATTAGGATACACTATCCTTTTCAGCCCAATTTTATCTATCATTTCACTTAACACTAAATTATTATTATAACCACTATCTATAATTACTTTGCAACACTCCAACTACTTGTAATGGTTGAAAATTAACTTTTTATTTGTGAAAAAAATCAAATTCAAATTGATTTTGGAAGGAACAAAAAGCGAAAACAACATCTTAATTATTTTGGCTAGAAAAATGATGGAAAGTAAAAATTAATGGTAAAAGATTTTTTTTCCAAAATCTTTGGGGAATATTGAGAACAAAATTTGGATTGATTTGCTTTGGATGCAAAAAAGAAGAAATTGGTCGTTGGAGAGATCAAATTATAAATATTTTCCTTATTTTTCTCCTCGTGTATTGTATGCAAAGAAATATCTTTGTTTCACTAGTTCCTCCATAAGCTTCATCCTCACTCAATAATTTGGTACAAAACATGAAGATATGCTTCAAGATTTAAATATTTGTACACATGTGATAATTTCTTTAACTATGAACAAGTGGAATGATACCCTCGACCACCTTAATAAATTACACATGGAGAACGAGATCATGCCCATATTGGACCTTAGCTATGATGCCATACACTCCCCTTTCCAACTATGTTTTCTCTACTGCTCTACTTTCCTCCAAGAAAAGAAAATCAATTCATTTAGATTCATACTCTAAATATTGTAGCCTTTAATATCTAGGTTCTAGGATATCTGGGTTTACATATTTCAAATATTTGATGTAAAATTACAACAATGCTTAAGATGTCCTAGGAACTATGCTCCATAATCAACGACCTAATGGATGAAGGTCTCTATAATCTAAGTCGTAAGGATCTAAGATCTAATGATTTGGAGGTCCAAGGCATCCAAGGGCAAATTCCATAATCCAATTGGCAACTTGAACAAGTCATCCTATTTTGTTATGATTTTGGTCCATCTGGTTCTACTATGCAAAGTCTATGATAGATGTAACAATGTTCTTCCTACTTTGTGACTTGATCATCAATAGACTACACTTTCTTATTTTGGCTATCATCTTCCTGTATTATTTAGCACTAATTAAAGAAATAAAGGTAGGAGAAGATACATATGGTATCTGAAAGCACAAACCATCACTAGTGAGGATGACACTTTGGAACGCAAACTCATCAACACCATGCCTCCTCCATATAAATGGTTAGCCTAAAATCACATCATAGACATCCGAGGGTACATCATACACAATTTTATCTTTTAAAAGCTTTTTTGAATAGGTAATAAAGCTTTCAAGAGTATAAAACTTATTTTCTCATTGTAGATGGATCAAAACAAAAGGCCAAATACAAATTTATGACCCTAAGAATGTGGTTAGGATAAAAATAGTTTTTTGGACATAGAGCCATGTCCCAAAAATGTCACATTCCTATATTATAATCTTATGTTAATCAAGACTCTACATGACCTTACTATATTTTAAAATCTTTAAAGTCATCTTCATTAAAATGCTCTTAAAATCAAATGTGTATTTAAAAGTTGATTACTATCTTCAAAACATGCATCTCCTTAACAACAAATCTTTATTTAAAAATAACTCAGTTATTAGATCCTTGTTTGTCCGTATATGACATAATTTAAAAAATAAATAAATGAAGTATAAAAAAGAAGGAATAAAACATATCTTTTTAAGTACTATGGTTAAGTTGAGTATGTAAAAACAATTTTTACTCCTAAGGCAGGGCAACATTAAAATTAAATGATAAAGAGTCCTCCTAAGTCCCTACCAACTACCAACTACTTTCACCCACCAACAATGACATCAGGTTGTATTCCAAACATATTCATTTTATGAGTGTTAAAGATTTAATTATATATTTCTTTCTCTACCTAACAATTAAATGCCTTTTTATGTAAATAACAATAATTCCTAATAATATTAGTATTTATTAATTAAAACATTACATATTGGTATACATTATCTTATTCAAAATGATCCTTTGCTAATGATATTGATACATATAATGTTGATATTGAATTTTCGAATAATCACCTTTGGATGTCCTATGTCCTATATATTGTGGTCCCCAAACAATCTTGAAAAAATGCACAAAATAGGGACCATTTTCATTGAACCCACCTCCCAATAAACTGATTATTTATAGCCTAAAAGCATATGCATAGAATTATGTCAATTCACGAATTAATTAGAACTCCTCATTAAAAACAAATAAAAAAATAAATAAAAAGCTAAAACTTTCTTGTTTATGGTTGCTTGAGAAACTTTTATAATCCCTAGCATGTGGGATAAAGATAAAGTTAACAAACCCCAGCCCAAAGCAGTCCACTAGCAAGCACTTGGCCGCTACCAAATGGCCTATCCCTTTCTAGGCCAAAAAAAAAAAAAAAAATTGAGCATATTAGAGTTTTAATTTGGATAAAGCTAAAAAAATTTAATATAAACAAAATTATTGTTAATCCATATTGAATTGTGTGTGAATTAGCAAGTTAATAAAAAAAATGTTGAGCATACTAGAGTTTAAATTTGGATCTTCTAAATGAAAACCTAAAAACTTAACATTATAATATAATCAAAATTATTGTTAATCCATATTGAATTGTGTGTGATCCTACAAAGATAATTATAAATAAAAAATAAATAGGGAAGTGCCCAGTTTGACATACAAGCAATTAGCAACTTAATAGAGTCATTGCTTTATCATAGCATGGAAAGAAGACTTGATGTTAAGCGAGGAAAGACATAACTATAGGGTTTCGTCACTTCGTGCAGGGCTGAGACTTAATGGTCCATCAACCAGTCAAAGAAAAATCTAACAAGCGAGACATCATCGTTAACCTGACAAAAAAATCTAACAAACGAGACATCATCCTTAACGTGACAACCCTTTGGTAAGTTCAATTGTTCCATCGCAGTTTAGGAAAAGGACCCACTATATAAAAAAGCAGTAATACCTTTGATTTAACATCTAATTTTATAAAATTTAATATAATAATTAAATATTTTAAATTAAAAATAATATTTGAATGTATTAAAATAAATTATTAAATTTTATTTATAACTTAAAATATATATTAGTATTTGTGACTTAAACTATTGAAGACGACGAGAAATAAGTGGTACCTTGTCTAGCAGTCATTACGTCTAACTCCTAAAATATTATTATGTTGAAGGGGGCAAGTCTACATATTAGCGGGATTGCAACGTTGGAGCCTTTCCCATAAGAGATATATTGCAGGTTGCCCATCACTACATATGCCTTAAAAGAGACATCTTGCAATTTAATGTTGTCACTTTCTTTGTTTTGTTTAACAATGGGTTGAATTGAATGCATGCAATTCAATGTTGCATGTCTCTCACTCTCTTTGTTTTGTTTAACAATGGTGTTATGTGGGTCGAATTGATAGGTTGTGTTACCCTGTTTGAGAAGAGATAAAGTGGCATTGGAAATGAGAAAGGCGAGAGTGAATGAACGCTAGGATTAGATCATACTTTTGGATTTCTCATTCGTCATGGGAGAGAGTTCCCATACCTTGTAAATTTCAGCACCGGTGTGGGCATCCACCTTACTGAAAATATCATCTAGAAGATATATGTCTGCATCCTGGTACACAGCTCTGGCCAGCTGAATTCTTTGTTTCTGCCCACCACTAAGGTTGATCCCACGCTCCCCAATTTCAGTCTGGTCTCCAAAATCACATTCTGGTACTTTGCAAAATCCATGGGCAATCCAAATAGAATGTTTTCTTCTATTGTCCCGTTGTGTATCCATGATGTTTGTGGCACATACCCTGTGCTACCACACACCTTTACCTGCAATTAGAGGCAATCAGTGAAAGAAAATAACAAAGGGAATAGATTTCTGAGGGGGAATATCTGATTCAGTGAAGGATCTATTGGTGAAAACTTTGAAAAGAGTAAAAGCAAAGTCATTTTACAAGGTAAAGGATATTGGCTAGCCTCAACAGTCATTTAGAGAAAATCATGAGGTAGGAAAGCCAACAACTGAGATACTAAAATGAAGAAAGGTCTTAGGAGAAAGCTATTGAGAATAATTATTTAGCCTCCTTTGACAATAAAAAAAAGTAAGCATCAAAGTTCATGAATTTTAGTAAACAAATCTATGTGTACCAAATTGATAAGTGAATGAGCCGTAAGCTTTATCTCTACTTAGACAAAATGAGTCTTCTACATCTCTGAAGTTTAGGTTATTCTCCAAAATGAGTCTTCTACATCTCTGAAGTTTAGGTTATTCTCCAAAATGAGTCTTCTACATCTCTGAAGTTTAGGTTATTCTCCAAAATGAGTCTTCTACATCTCTGAAGTTTGGCATTCCCAGCTTCTGGCACTGAAAGTTATACTGATGTGAACAAAGAACCTCGGTTGATTTTGCCAACAAAAGTACAAACACAAGCACATAGCCTTCATAGGCAAAACTTTTCTCTCCAGACGTAAAATCTACAAATTTCAATTATTAATATTTTTTTTTCCTGATTCCATGCATAATTGGGTGCAGAGATTGCCAAAAGCGAGGGTAGGGATGCTTATGGATTATTCTAATTACAAAAATTTCAATTATTAATATTTTTTTCTGATTCCATGCAGCACATTTTCGTTTGTATATACATTTAGGAAAATCTAAGCCTACATCGATAAACAATTGTTAGAAATGTGAGAATGACTAGCAAGATGTGAAGCACAAGGTATTTCCCAGTCTAAAGTACTATCGTTTTTGACAGGCAACCAATATTATTCTGATTCAATCTTTTCCCTCCATAATATTATTCTGACTAATCTTTTCCCCATTAGTTTCACAGCAATGATTGTGCCTAAAAAATATGACACTTTTTGGATTCGAAAATATTGAATAGTACAAGCCATGCGATTGACAGACGCATAATCACATTGGACCCAGTATACAAACATTATGTACTCAGGATGCAAATATACGTGGTTTAAACTTTTAATTTCTTAACTACCACCCTATCTTAAATTTAAGATTTTATCTAAACATGATGTTTATTTCTTATTTTTACACATTAATATTTAAAAAGAAGACACTTTCTTTTCATATGTTAATAATGCTGCCTATACTATACTATACTATGATTTTAAAAGAAAAACTCCCTACCCTTCATGAAACATAAAACTAACCTACGATGTTCCAGCCAAGACTTGCACCTAGGCTTACAATTATAAATTTAAATGGGCATAAAATGATTTTTTTGTTTTTAGATATCTGGTACATTCTTCATAAATTCAAAAAAATATATGGATGGATAGAGAAGATTTCAATTTATTATTTTGTTTCATATAACTTAACGGGTGTGGTAGCGGCACGCGGTGGGTGGGTGCAGTGCTGGCGGTGGGAGGGGTCTTCTTATTTTTTTTTTTGAGGCAGAAACGACACATGTCGTGGGACTACGCCGTTGAATTGTATGTCGTGTTTAGCTACTGGGGAGCTGCAGTGGCCACCAAAAACTTTTCGTAGCGGCTGGACGGTGGCAGGCAAGGAATACGGGGGAGCTGCAGGTGGCCACCAAGAACTTTTCGTAGTGGTTGGACGGTGGCAGGCAAGGAATACCTGGTGCTGAATGTAAAGACAGGGCCTATTCGAGATTGTCGCCGCATACACCCTCGTACTTCTTCGAAAAAGAATCCTACCTACTTTTGTCTACTATCTTCCTTCACACTCCATTCTTTTCCCTTGACAAGTTATACATTTTTTTGTTATTATTATTTTTGTTTTATATATAAATTATTTATTATAATAATATGTTTTTAAATTTAATGGTATTAGTTCAAGGTGGAAATTTAGGTTTAAATTTTGTGTACATGATTATTAAGTTGTTATAATAACTTTATTTGGTTGGTCACAACCACATGAATGAGGTTTTTCAATCTTATATATAAATAAATTCTTTTCAATTTTTACCTTTAAAGCTATAATAATTATAATATATATTTTATAGGACCCTATTTTCGGTGCTTAATAAGCGTCTGTATTAGGTTAATAACCTTTTGTAGAATCGGGTGTAAATCCCGACCGTTGAACTGGGAGAAGTACTTGAACCAACATCTGCCTTAAAACTCATCATGAAGAGTACCCCAAGATTTTTTTTAATTTTTATATTATTATTTAATTATTTATAATGATAAATTTTATACTATTTAATATTATCAGTTTATTATATTATGACATTAATTATTTTTAAAAATTTGTTATGTAGGATTGATATGATCCCAATTGTATTATCTTATGACCACATAGTGATAGTACAACAATTTGACTATTATACATTAGAACCTTCATCCTAACATCCTATTAATTTGTAATGATGTCATATATAGATGTTAATAGTTAGTAGTAATCAGGGTAGGATTATATAATGTATTGTCTTCTCAAGTGGGAGGCATTTTGAATCTTAAATTAGAGTTTTACTCTTAAAAGAGGAAGCCCCTCGAAATGGCCCGCGATATTGTAAGTTTTTATTATGATTTATATAAATTGTGTTTTCTCTATTACTTGCATATTGTCATCTCTATTGCTTGCATGTTCTAGTACTGCTATCTAATTGCATTCGAGTTCTTAACATCTTGTATTTGAGTGATGATTGCATAAGTGTTGGCCCTTAAACCCTATCATTCTATCTCATTGTTGGGAACCTCACAATTATGCTACACAAAGTTGGTTTTATAGGAGATTGAAAATTGTGGTAGTTGAAGGTGGAAAATGAATTAGGCAAATTGGTGTATTTGCCTTGTGATGACGAATGAGAAAATGAAGAAACTTGCTAAGATTCATTAAACACATCCATGAGAGTTGGAGACTGGCAGTGTTAAGTTGATGTTGGGACTGAAGAACCTTCTAGAAGGAATTCAAGTACTCTTGTAGCGTAGTGGTGAGTATTCCAATAGCGGAGGAACAAAATGATAGATTTAGAGATCAAAAAAGACTACAATCAATGCTATATCACACTAGATTAACATACTATATAGCGATCAAGGAATAATATGAGATCTTGTATTAACAGTGGCCTGTACGGTTAACTACATACATCATATTCTTATCTATACAGTGCAATATCTGTGTGGAATATCTCCTTCCAACACCTACGCACTTTATCCAACAACCACCAGCAAGCCTCTTGACAACAACCAGACATTTCGACATTCCACGACTTCGACCTTCGACACAGTTCCAACCATACGAATGAATGAGGGAAGGGTATTATTTATACTAGGAAGTAGTTGCATCCTCCAACTACCTGATACTTCATTGTTTTAGTTACATTTGACATGCATTTGACTTACATTGATATTTCATTTCATGAGTCACTTTATGGCATAACCCTACATAACATTACACATTATCATATGAAATATTACATTATGAATTTATTTATTATACATATGCAGATTTTATCAAACACATTGCATATGAACTACAAAAATAAGACAAAATGACAAAACTAATTCACTAATTATGTAGACATCAATTTGCCTGCCTACATTTATCTCCTTCTCTAAACTTTTCAGTGTTCATGACAACACATAAGCTGAACACTAGGGATAGAAGCACTAAACAACATACTGGAATCTCTTGTCATGCTCCTTCCACTTTCTTCTATTCCATACATCTTCTGTAGCTGGTATCACTTCAAGTTGTTGCTCGTAACACATTGTTCTCCAATTGCTCACTCCATTTTTTACAATCAATCGTATCATTAGCTTGGTCAACATGACCAACTAAGGGGAAGCACTCATCACCATCTGTGTTGGGGGTCAAGGGGCAATGCACTTTGCATGTATGGCTCCAATTTAAACAACTTCCCTTGCATTTTGGTAGACTTCACTTGACCCACTTAAAAAACTTCCCCTCGAATTCAATTTGCTTCTTTCTAACTCCAAATAATTGTTTCTTGACCTTTGACAACCCTGCCTTAGCCCTTGACAGGCATCCCTCTCCTTGTATGGCACCTCCTTGTACGATAAGTTCTTGTACGACACCTCCTTGAATGGCAGGTTCTCATACGACATCTCCTTGTAGGATAGGTCCCTATATGACACCTCCTTTTATGGAAGGTCCTTGAAGGGCAAGTCCTTATAGAGCACTTCACTTGTACGACACTTGCTTGTATGACAAGGACTTGTACGACATTCACTTATATGATGATCACTTTTTTGGCTATTGTTTGTACAACACTCACTTGTATGACCATCATTTGTATAGCAACACTCACTTGTGTGGAAAATCTCATTGGCACTCCTTGATGACACTCCCCATACGACACTCTTAGAAGACACTCCTCATCAACACTCCTTGTCAGCACTTCTTAATGGCACTCCTTGTATAACAATATTCGTAGACAACCTTCGTACCACTATTCATTGGAAATATTCGTACTATTCTCTTTTTATAACAACACTTTTTACGGTAACTTGCCATATGATGTTGGCATTTTTGCAACTTTTCCTGTGCAACTTCAACTTGTTAAATCTAAATATGACATTGATAATGAATGAAGAGAGCTAAAAATAACAAGGAGCAATAAAATAAAGATACAAACACAAAATAAGAGAATAAAAAGGGAAAACCCCTTAGAGGATGTTCAGACATACCACTTTTTTCCATTAGCAATCTCAAATAAATACTACATTGCATCTTCTACAAGGCAAACCCTAGCATCTATCGCTGCCAACTCACATGTGCATGCAAGGTGACACATCATCTACCTCTAGCCTTCTAAACACATTAGCTTCACCTGTTACCCTCAGCCATATATCAATAAGGTAATAAAAAATTCCAAAAAACCACTTTTAAAACATTATAAATATTATTGGAGCTAACTCTGAGAACATTACACTAGGAAACCACCACTAGCATCCACACCAATCTCTTTTGGGCACAACTACACTAGTTTCAGTAGCATTAATAGCCCTACAAGCTACACCAATTATAGTATCCAATAATCCAACTACACGAGTTACAGTAGCTTCTTCAGGTACGAGCTACACCAGCTACAATAATTAATACTTACCCCAAACTTGTGGTACAACCAATAAACCATCTTAGAAATTCTTCAACAACTTTGCAAAACACAAATCTAAGGTTTGATATTTGAACAACACACTAAAATATGAAGCATACTAGTTGTAAAATGAAACCTCATGCATGGACACCTCTGCAACATGCATAATAAAACCACTAGAACAGGCATTTATAGCATTAAACTCCAACACCTATTCAAAAAATAAACATCTGAATACAAATAAAACATAGTGCTGATATCAGAGCTCACTAGTTCTGCTGTTGCTAGAGTTCACCAATTCTGCCATTGCCAAAGCTTACCAGATCTGCCACTACCGAAGCTCACTAGATCTGCCATTACCAAAGTTCACCAAATCTGCCCTTATCGAAGCTCACCAGATATGCCAAAACTAAAGCTCACCAAGTTTGCTATTGTCAAAACTCACCAAGATTTGAATATCAAACCATAGCGTGAACAATTCTTAATACAAATCTATCGTTGTTGAAGCTCACAAAATATATCGCAAGACATAAAACCTTGCATATCTTTATACAATGACATAAACTGCCTAGGTTCAAAACAATAGGCTTTGGTACCAAACGTTAAATTTGAACATGACATTGATATCGAATGAAGAGAGCTAAAAATAACAAGGAGCAACAAAATAAAGATGCAAACACAAAAAAAGAGAATAACAAGGAAAACCCCCCTTGAGGGATGTCAATACATACCACTTTTTTCCATTAGCAATCTCAAATAAATACTACATTGCATATGCTACAAGGCAAACCCTAGCATCTGTTGATGCCGACTAACATGTGCATGCAAGGTGACACATCATCCTAAAATACACATTGAAATATCATCCTTGGACTTTGAACCATATTACAAATGTGTGATTACATAAGCATTTAATGCCAACACAACTACTGGTTGGATTTCTACTTCCTCAATTGAAATCAAGCTCAACTCCTTTGCTTCCTCGAGAGAGATATAACTCTTCTCTAGCTCTTCAAACTCTTTACGCATCACTGGTTCATTTCAACTTGCAACACTTTGACATTCATATGCAAAAGGCCTCCAAAAATGGCATTTCCAACATTGCATAATGGGTCTGTCATCAATATCATACTCAATTTTACATCTTTTAGTTCTCAGGTGGTTGTCATAGACTATATTACTAGTGGTATCCCCCTTGGTATGACCTCCCTTTGTGTTGCATATTCTTGTAGTGATGACCTTATGATCTTTGAGACACACTCATCCTTGGAGTCATCATTCTTCTCTTTGGAGTCACTTCCTTCACTAACATCTCAACCCCAACACTTGAATGATGAATTACTCTCATGCCCAAAATCATCACTCTCACTGTCAGAGTCACTCTCCACATCAGAATCACTTTCATCCTTAGGGTCAATATCATTGACATTAACATGACCCCAACACTTTAGTGATGTCTGTGCATCACTTACCGATTTCAAGGCTCGCTCTAAGGCCTCTTAATATGATGTCGAAGGGACCATATTGATATTTTTCTGATACATAGGAAGAAGTCAGTCCATGCATCACCTCTTCTTCAGTTTTTTTGATGGATATTCCTCCAAATGGGGAAACCCACTCAACCTCTAGTTGTACGATCGAACAAACTCTTTCTCACCTTGTTGCATTCTACAAATTTCAGCAATGATTACATTTTCATAGTGGAACAATCAAAATTCCTTCACAAATGCATCATGCAATCATGGTACTCGCCCTTTGGCAATCTCATGTACCAATCCATTATGACTCCATGAAATGTGGTAGGGAATAACTTCCTTCAATATGTGTCATTATCCTACCCAATCACTTTCCACATCATGAGGCAGAATTTCCAATGCATGACTTGGTCTTCTATTGCTCCTCCATGAAATACTGGACACTTACACGATATGCCCAAATTGGCCTTTGTTATGATAGGTTGAATTAACCTTGGTAGTGGTTGTTCATGTATCTCTACTTTATCTTGTACATAATTGGGCACACCACTCACAATTTCTCTTTTTTTGGACTCATCTCATGCACCATGAAACTTGCCATCCTTCAATTGCTCTTATGTCAGACTTTTGCCCTGCTCACCATCGAATATACCAATTTGTAGTTGCTTCGATGTCAGACTCTATCCCGCTCACCATCGAGCACACCAACTTGCAGTTGCTCTAATGCTAAACTCCTATCTCATGCACTATCTGACACACCATCTCACATTTGCATTGATGTCAAACTCCCGTCCCCCTCACCATCGAGCATATCAACTTGCAATTGCTCCAACGCCAAACATTCTTCGTTTTCATGCAATTCCCCACTGATACCTTTTGACAACTCCTATTGAACCTTGCTTGTACGACCCTTTAGCTTATTTGGATGGTGTTATACTGTCTTCCGTACACACCCTCTACTTGTATGGTGATGTGTCATACACACCATTGTCTTGTATAGTGTCTTGTTGTTTGACGCTGCACATTTGTACGATGATGTGTCGTACATGTTGTGTTTGTACAACGATTTGTTATACAAACCTCCTAACTTGTATGGCAACTTGCACTTGTACGACATGCCTATCGTACAAGTTCCATTTATACGGCAATGCCTTTCATTTGCACGACATTTTGCACACAAGTTCCATTTGTACACTGACTTATTGTTTGTCCTTCACTTATATGGCAAATTGCCCTGCCTCCTCCCTTTTGTGCACTTGCCATATGCATCCCACTATGTGGCCCTTCGTTAGCGTCAACAAACAAGTTTGCTTCTTCATCTACGTCTTTGGTTGCATTCAATCGTTGTCGTTGTGCACCTTCCCAAGTGATTTGCTTCTCATAACTCTATGTCACCAAGCTTGATCCTACTTCATATAGGAAATGATGCCAGGATGTAGAAATGGAATACAATATACTTTCCCACATCCTCACGGTAAATTATCTATCATCCACCTCTCCAAGTTTCATGCAATGCTAGTTTGAACTTAACCGACAATGGTAAGGGCGCCAAATGTAGCATGGGTCAACCCAACTTCGAATAGGCAATGACACCAAATGTAGCATGACGGGAGTATTCCACACTTGGAGGAACTATTTGAATAACAAATTTTATTATCAGCCAACTTGTACTGAAATCACAACTCCTTGTATGGCAATATCTCTTGAATGGAAGCATCACTTGTTTTGCGACTTTCACCCTACATCCAAAACTTGAAAGGAACAATACAAAACCTATCTACTGCAGAAATAAACAATGACAACACATGCAGTATACATACAATAACAATAGTAGATGATAAATGAATATGAGTAGATCTTGTATTAACAATGGTTTGTACGGTTAACTACATACATCTTAAATATACATTGCAATGTCTATGTGGAATATCTCCTTCCAACACCTACATGCTTTAGCCAACAACCACCGACCAACCTCTTGACAACAAGCACTCTCTTCAGCCTTCCACCACTTTGGCCTTCAACACAATTCCAACCATACGAATGAAGGAGGGAAGGATTTTCTTTATACAACTAAGAGGTAGTTGCATTCTCCAACTACCCAACACCTCATCATTGTCTTAAATTACATGTGACATGCATTTGGCTTACATTTACATTTCATTTCGTGAGTCCCTTTATGACTTAGTTGTACATAACATTACACATTATCATATAAAATATTACATTGACTTTATTATACATATGCACATTTTGTGAAACACTTTGCATACGAACTACAAAATAACATAAAATGACAAAAATTATTGACTAATTACACAAACATATCAATTTTCCTGCCTACACAAGTCACTGTCATACAAGTGAAGTGTCAAGCAACTACCATACAAGTGAAGTCTCAACAACTACCATACAAATGATTGCCATACAAATGTGGGTTACTAATGATTGTAGTTTTGGTTGACTCTTGAAATCTATCATATAAAATTGTTCCTTCAAATGTTGGAGTACTCACCACCCTGCTACAATCATCAAAGCTCCAATGCTTGTGAATCCAAACTTCTCCAAGGTTTTCAAACTATATTTGGGACATACGTTAGTATAATCGTAGTTCTTACATAGAAATATGACAAAAGGGATGAGCATCCTATATCTTTCATGAGCCATACCTTTCATAACTATGAGGAGAGGTACCACTAACATTGAAAAGCAGATGTTTGCAATAATGAAAGATCTACGTTCGTTCTACCTCTCACTGAGTAGAACCACTGTATTTGTGGTGCATCTTGATGTTAGATCTGCCATCCTGAAAGGAGAACTAGGAGAAAAGTGAGCTGGTTGGATCAACAAGATTTAGGAATTTGACATTGAGATAAGCCAACTAAACTAATTAAGGGTTGAGATCTATGCGCGAATTTGGTATGATCTTGTGCAGAGGAATAGGTAGCATTTATAGATGAGCTTGAACAACAACAGGGGCATACAACCATGGGACAAAGATCGATATGGATGCATGATTTTATGGAGTACCTCAAAACAAGCACAATCCCATGTTATAAGACGAGAATTGAAAGGAAACGTTTTAGGAGATAGGCAATGAGCTACTTTGTGGTGAATGACATCCTCTTCTAGAGAGGTTATGATTGAGTCCTCTTAAGATGCATTTAAAAGGACAAAATAGATGACTTGCTTAGAGCTTACCATGAAGAAAGGGGACATTACTCAACATATACCTTTGCGCACAAAAGGGACAAGGTATTACTGGTCCACAATCGTAAAAAATATTTCTCAATGGGTGAAAGGCTTTAAGTCATGTAATTTGTTAGTGGAGAAGAGAAAGGCCCCAATGACCCTATAGCCCATCATAGTCTTAGAGCCATTTCAACAATGGGGTTTAGACTTCATAGGTAAGATCAACCCCCTCTCCAGTGAACTCCATGGGTGGCTTCTTATAGCCACATATTATTTCACCAAGTGGGTAGAGGTAGTCCCAGTTAAAGAAGCTAACCAAGAAATGGTGATATAACTATTGGAAGACATCATAACTCACTTTGGGGTACCTTATGTGGTCATCACCGATAATGCATCAATTTTTGCTAGGGGGAAGATGATTCAGTTTGTGCTTCAACACAATTTCTTGTTGAGAACATCTTCAAACTATTATTCGCAAGGGAATGGCCAGGCTAAAGCTACCAACAAAAATCTGATCAAGATCTTAAAAAGAACGATCGCACAATCCCAAAGAAATTGGCACACACAATTATGAAAGGCATTATGGGAAGACAAGGTAACGTCAAAAGCATCTACTGGACATTTGCCATACAAACATGTGTATGGCAAAGAGGCTAATATACCCATTAACTTGGAACTCTTGTCTCTGTAGCACTTATAGCAACTCGAACTGGAGGACGCAAATATGACACCCTTACAAACCAGGCTGAACAAATTGCTTTTCCTCGAAGAAGAAAGAGAAAAAGCATTCACAAAGTGAATGAAGCACCAAGCTGGAGTGAAGAGATGGTTTGACAAGAAAGCGACACCACTTGACATCAAGGAAGAGGACATGGTCTGGAAGTGGGATGAAGATCAAGCCAAGCCTAGTCAACATACAAAGTTTGATTCTCTGTGGTATGGGCCTTATCAAGTCACCCAAATGAAGAATGCCAACACTTTCAAATTGGCAACTTTGGAAGGATGCCCACTACCCATCTCAATTAACGGGCAACATCTGAGGCGCCTCTAGGCTGACTGCATGGCCTCTTTATATATAAAAGAAAAAATTCGAAGTGTCCCGCTTCGAGGGCGCCTTTCCCTCTAAACAGAGGGCCCGCTCCCCATTTTTCCTTTTAGAAAATAACCTCGCTCCAAGGGCACCCCACCTTGGATCATTGTTGCCAAAATATAATTTAAAAAAAAAATCAGAACATCCCTCTCCGAGGGCACCCCACCTTGGAACACGAGACCACGCTCTAAGGGAACCTTGCCCCAAAGAGTGGTTGAAGAAGAAGAAGAAAAAATATCAAGTTATGGAGTGCCCCACATTGAGGGTAGGGGACAAACACTTTTACCCCCCATCTCTAATATTAAAAATAAAGAGTAGCAAACACAATGGGTGGAGTGTTTCACTCTAAGGGCTTAGGGGCTGCTTCCTTCCCTCCGAGAAAAGAAAGAAAAAGAAATTGAAGTACTGCTTCATGCAAAGCACACCGTCCTATAGGCTCCCCACCCTGGTAGAGTGCCTCGGGCTTAGGGTGGCCCGTTCCAAAGCACCCTACTTTTGGCGATGTGTCCCACACTATGGGTACCTTGTTTTGGAGCACCTTGTTTTTGTGATTTTCTTGGCAAGAGGAAAACCCTTTGTTTTCTTGCTGACTCAAAACATTCATGAGAAAAACAAGTTCTCACGAGAGCTTTACAATTTTTCCTTTACTGTTGTAATCAACCCTCATTCCAGGCCATGTACCTATAATGGTCATTTAAACTCGGTAGTCATTCAAATAAACACCTGCTGCAGTTTTCAACATACATTGAGACTCAAAATCTGCCATATTTCCTAGGAAGTAATATATAACAGTCATAATTCTTCATACAATAGATTACAAATCTACAAGTCCTGTTCATGCTTTTATATATCTGTGGCCTATTTTATGACAGATTCTACCTATATAAATTTGAAAATTGGTTTATCACAACATCATAATCAAGCATAGTTGGATAATATTTTCTCACAAGTTGGAGATAAAGTATAACTCAACAGAGGTACAACAGTAACAAGTCTATCATACAGAAACACAAAACAAAGTTTGAAGCAAGGTTTATCCTGTGAGAACCAAATTGATTGCAAGGAGTCCATGTTAGGGACAAGGTTCTTCACCAATCTTAGATGGGTTAGGTTCTAACATAACCCTAGCAGAATCGCTACATACCCTTATCCATTATTGCAATCTAAGGCTCACGCTCAGGTTCGAATCCAGAAGACTAGCTATCTTATCAGCAAAACCCTCTAATTTATTGTCCTGGTTGAAAATCCCTTGAAACAAAACCTCTGAAAAAGGATACAAACATGCAGGCACAGAATAAAGAGATAGGTTCTTTGCTTTGTTCCAACAAAGAGGCAGAGTTTTGCATTATTCCCTATTCCAAGAGAAATCACAGGAAGTTAAAAAGAGCCATTAGTTTTTGATATTAATTTCCATACGACAACAAAACCCACAATATTATTCTTAAATTTCAGAAAACAATGAAACCCAAAATAATTTCCCTTATAAAAGTATGGTTTGCATGAATAATCCAAAGCAAAAATAAACATGGAATGGTAAAAAGCCAAAAAATTCACAGAATGGACTTGGTTTAAGTATTCCGACTGGTCTTGATGCCCAAGTACCATCTCACCAACTCAAACTGGTTTCTCAACATTTCACATTGGTCTAAATGCCCTAGCTCAACAAAGTTTCTCCTTTCACCCATTTAGCATATCACCCAATATCTCAAGGATACCCATTTAAAAAACCCTCGACGAAGCTTTCCGAGCACCAAACTTGCCTTCAAATATGATGGCTATAGATTAGACAGGTCAGATTCAGGAGTGGGAAATGAATGCAGTAAGATTAACTGGTGCACATTGGCTTGGCATGCCCACCATCCAGGCAGAGCCATTATTTTCCCTTTTACATGCCAAATGCGTAGAATGCAAAGCGCGAACGCTTCCCTCTTTTTTCTCCTGAACCTTAACCCAAATGAGGGGTTAACTTTTAAATATGATTTTTACATCTTCGGTGAAGCTTGACTTTAACCCTAGTTAGGGTGTTAACCCAACTCATAACCACTTCCCTCATAAACTACTACACTCTTTACCACATCAAAGGCAAAAAGTTCTAGAATTTGATAAGCTATTCATATATTTTAATCTGATTTATTTAGTTCTTTTTTGTATGAATCCAAAATATTTGCAGTTATGGCTTGAATGTGTATCTATTTAGTATATTTTTGGGTAAAAAATGTTTTTGAACTAGCATGGTGAAGCACTATAATTTACAGTCATCAACAATTTTGTTGATTACAAACTTGCTTCAAGAAGACTGGCTTGCCTTCAATGGACCTTTCCTTGCAATAGAGAATCTCCACGCTATAAGTTATTCTTCTTTTTTTTTTCCATCTAAATATAGCTGGTTGAATCTGAAGGTCACAATCGTCATATTCATGTACACCATCAAACTTTATACCTTGCAATAGAATATCTCCATTCTCTAAGTTGTTTTTTTCATTTAACTGTTGCCACTTGAACTTAAACAGTCACCTTCTTTATCTATATTAATTCATGAGTACACCAAAGGACCTTACATCTAGCATGTTGAGCTATTCATTTTCAGGGTTGGGTATTAATACCAACATTAAGAAATTTCTGTTACAAAAGCTAAAGTATATACTTTGAAGTTTGAAGGGAAAGCTGATCATGTTTGTTTAGAATGAGTCCATAGAGGCTGCATGTCCAAATGCCTACAAGATGGAAGGCTTAGCAGATACCTCAGTTCAGGAGAACCAGGTCCAAGGAAAAGAAAGAAAACACATTAAGAAACTAAAAATAATGATCCCTAGCCAAACAAAACACCTTGACAGATAAGTTCATTTTCTTTTACATGTAAATTGGTGAACATCCACACTCACCTTTTGAATGCATGAGAGTAATCCACTAACAAGCTGAGAATGTGAACTTGTGCCCAACCTCATCCAGGTTGACTCAAAATATTACAGTTACATTAACACAAAGATCATGTCCAAAGGTTCTTCTGCCCGAGCTATCATCATGGCAATTCCTTTGAAAGTAACATAAATGAGCTAACAAGACAAGATCTATTTACTTTATGATATATCAATAATGGTTGATGAGATACATAGCCTGTGAAGCCCTTGTTGTTTACTGAATGTGGAACATCCTGTCATATAGGAGCTGCCCTTGAGAGTGAATGGTGCAGATGCCAGGCAACTCTTGGTGGTGGTGATGACAATGAATTTGCTTCTCCTTTAAATCCCACTACAGATTAGTGTTTGTGCTTGGATTCACTGGAGCTCTTTTCTATCTATTTTTTACCTTCACTGCTAGCTCTCTCTTCATCATTACTTTTAGCATTTTAAGGTTTGCTCGTTTTGGGTCCAACCGTCGAAGCTGTAAGTTAATGACATACAGATGTTCCACTTTAGTGTAGTTTATGGTAGTTTCTTTACCCTAGCTTCGCTTATTTTTGCAGAACTTTCTGGTTACTACACTGCATTGCAACACTCTTTTTGACAAGTCCCATTGGCCTACTTTGTTCATCCATAGACATTACTAACATTATCTTATCCTATAGAAATATCAAGGAGTTTTCAAATGATTTAATTACCTTGATTGACAAGCATACAAAGCATTGTAGCACAGCAGTGGTATTCCATGATTAAAGGAACATAGAGGAGTAAATGACAGGAAATATCAGCAATAAACAACATTTAACAAGTACGAGAAGGAAATATTCAGAACTGAAATGGAACAGAACTGCACTTTGTCATTTGCATAATGTATGAACATAAATGTACATTCATTTACAATAGCAATACAATCACTCATAGTCACATGCAATGTCTATACATACACAGATATGCACCTAGGCACACACAACTAGATGGCTAAATGAATGATATTTGATTCTCTATGTATTTGGAAATGTGAGGAGTCTACTTATACTTTTCCTGGGAAAGGGCAGGTAGTTGCCAACTTTCGCAACTTTCTTGTACCTAACCCTAACTATCCCAACATCACACTTCAAATTACAAGATATTCTAATTACATGTACATCCAAAATACATGAACATTCAAATTACATGAACATCCAAATTACATGTACATTCTAATTACAAGTACACTAATAATCATTTCGTCAAATACTTAGCATACAATTACAAACTACATAATGACACAAAATGACAAAACTGTATGTACAATCAAAATTGCCTTTGTGTACCTAGCTCCGTACATGCTCCATTAGGCTTGAGATGGTGCTTGAGGTGGTGTCACATCAGAACTCACTATTACATCTGCCCTCCCCTCTAGATTGGTCAACATCCTTGTCGACAACTATTGCTACTCCTGAGGGCTTTGAATCTGTTGGGGGTGGGGAATGGACTGGATCTGAATGGATATAGCTCCCAACTACTGTACTTACATCTTGAGGGCATCAGTTTCATCCTTAGGCACTTGGCATAGAATCAATTATCTCACACACTGAAAGCCATAATGTTGTGACTTTTGCTCAATATTTGTGAGCTTTGCATGCAACACCATTTCCCTCTTTTTTGTTTTCGCAAGTTGTTTATCCTTCTCAACAATCAGTTGATCACAGTGAGCTACCTCTTGCATCATGGCTTCAAGAGCCTGCTCTCTCATCATGCACTCCAACTTCAATAGTCGGATCAATTGATTTTGTTCTTCTTGTTCTTTCTTCAACTGATCCACTTTCTTCTGCAACTTTGTGAGTCCTATTTCAGCCTCCTACTTCACTTGCCAAAGCTTCTCCTTTGTCTTCTACAATTGGATTGATTGTTCTTTTTGCAACGTAAGGCTATCTATTGTCTTACGGAATGTTTCCAATCCAACTGCCAACCATTGTATCAGGTAGGCCAAGAAATTCATTTTGGTGTATGCCAACTACAACTTCGATGCCGGTTTGATTCTTTATGGCCTTTCATTCAAGATAGTCATTGAACCTATCCTCGCCAACATATATCGCAGGTGGATGCCTATACAATACTGTAGTCCCCTCCGATAGCATTGTCACTCCAATCATTGTTTGCATGGTGTTGGTCGCACCAAGCTCCCATTGTTGGATTTGGTGAATTTCCTCAAATCTCTTCATGCACTCTTCATCTTGGGCCCAACTAATTAGTCTGCCCAACTCCACATCCACTCACAACTTCCATAGTTGCCATTCTCCAGGGGCATTGACTTGGCCAATTACTCATTTTGGTGCCATAGACTTGGGGCTGCCGCAAATTTGGCACGTCAATGAAGAAGTGCTCACTTGTGTCACTCTCCTTCCTAGGGTCATCGTCTTTAGTGGTCGTTTCTTACTTCTCCCCACTAAGTCTTTCTATGGCGATCTTCCCTTTGTCGGCCTTGCCCTTCTAAATTTGTGGCTCTAAATATTTCTCTACATCAACCGTAGCTTCATCTCCTTTCGTGGTTGGTTGATTGCTTTGGCCCTTCTACCACAAAACATGCTTTGATATAGGTTGTTTCCCTTTATACTGTGGCACCAAAAGTGTTTGTGCCATTGTCTGTGTAGTGGTAGATGCAATCTCAATCGGCTCCTCATCTTGCCTAATAGATGTTTTTTTTCTTTTTCTTTCTTCTCCTCTTATCTTCTCTTCTCCTCCTCTCCCACACCCTCGTTGTGCATCTGCGAAACTGTGGCCCCTTGCACCCTCCCGTTCTCCTCCCTCGTGCCCTCCCATTCTCCTCCCCTGTTCTTTTTCTCTCCCCCCTCCCCCATGCTTTTCCTATGCATCTGCATGGCCAGGCGCGTTCGTGCAACTGCAGGGTCCTCGCGCTCTCCCTGTGCATTTGTGTGGCCCTGTGCGTTCGTGTGTCTGCACGTTCACGTGGCCTTGCGCATCTGCATGGTTACAAGGCACTCTTTCTACGCATCCGAGCGGTTGAGGGCCCCCATGCCTCTGCACGCCCACGAGGTTGTAGGCCCTTGCATCTCTTTGCGAGCCCTCGCATAGCCCTGCTCAGTGCCCTCGTGCCCCAACACGATCTTGTCTGCACCCTTGTGCAACCCCGCTTAAAGCCCCCGTGCCTAGCGCGACCATGTCTGCACCCCCGCACAGTCTCACTCAACCCCCCGTGACCTTGTGTGGCCTCGTCTGTGCCCATGTGGCCCCACTTGCGTGCCTTAGAGACCTCGTGCCCTAGGCCCCCCTGTGTCCCTGCCTCCCTATGCTTTTGGATTCCTATGTTTTCTTTTCCCATATTGTTTGTTATGGGGATTCTCGATGGTGGAGGGATCGAGGAAACACGAGCTTCTCCTCAGAAATCTGTCCAACATTTTCATTCAACAACCTCATACCATCTCTCTAAACAAATAACTTCTCTCCAAAAATAGTTGGATACACAGGATAGCATCATACTCTCTTTGCAAGATCAAGTGAAAGATGGCAGTCGCATTATCACGGATCTCCAGAGTAAGCTTCAGGATCAGCAAGCCACTATTACTCAATTACAGACTATACACACCGAACAGTCTCCTCAAGATTCTTCGAATTTTCACTCCAAAATTTTAAAGATCCGAGAAGCTGAACAAGAACATCTCAAGGAAGCATCAACTGAACAGAGTCAGAAATTAGCTAACCAACAAGGGTTCACAATGTTGTCCGAGCTAAATTTGAAGAAGAAAGGGTTTGCAATGCTAAAGCCCTCAATCTCAGGGTCCTTGGAGTGCCCAAATCAACAGATCCGCTTCAAGTTGACCACACCTTCATTCATAACACTCTCGAGTTAATAGACATCACCCTCGTGAAAGCATGGGTCTCTCCTGATTCCACATTTGTCATACGCTTCAAGAATGTGGAAGAATGTATGAAGGCCTTGAGGGCCAAATGGAAGTTATTTAATCTCCAGGACAAGATCTTTTTTGATGAGGACCTTATGCGACTCCAGGTTGATGAATTGAAGAAAGCCAGAGAACAAGTAGCCATAGCCAGAAAAGCCAACAAATGGGTAGTTATCCATAATCTACGTGCAGTGATCAGGGACTCCCCCCACCAGGGTGGTCCAAACCCTTACCTACTAAATGACTCCTTCGACACGAAAGGGGGGGACTGATAAGCTTGTTGTAGCTTGCTGGAATTGTAATGGTATGGCATGGTTTTCCCCAAGGTCCCTTGTTGATATGATTAGTGGACATGATATCATTCTCATTTGTGAGACACATGAGAGTCTTGAGTGGGCCCTACCAACTATTATTGGTTACTTTTGGTGGTCTAGTTGTCGGTAACTTACTCGACGTTTTGGGGGGTTTGAGGGTCAGGAGGTGTTGCTGCTCTCATCAGGGATAGACTCCAAGGTTTTGTGACCCTGGTTTCCTCAGATCCCTACTCCAGATTTCTATGGATTAAAATTTGTCGTCACCCACCTCTTTGGGATATCTTCATTGCCACTTGTTACTTCTCCCCCACCACGTCCAATTTTTCTATACACATGGATGGGGACCCTTTTAGGACCTTTATGAGGATATTACTAGGTACTCATCTTCAAGGGAGGTGCTTTTGCTAGGAGACTTCAATGCTTGGACCGGACCTATGTAGGTTTCTCTCCACGACCTCACAATAGATGAGATGCAGACTCAAGAATTGGATCCTGATGACCTTGGTTTTGCTCGAACCTCCATCGACACATAGGTTACTACTTACGGAAAGCATCTTCTTGAGTTGGGTGAATCCAACAGGCTCATTATTCTCAATGGTGTATCTCGTTTCCTAGATTCTAGTGGGTTCACTTGTTTTCCTCACAACGATGGTGCTAGTGTTGTGGACTATGCTCTTTTCTCCACCACCCTCATCCCATTCATATCTCGGTTCAGAATTTCTGCTAACTCTCCCCCATTACTGATCACTCCATTTTTTCTCACTTTCTTCATTGTTTCCCTTCCTATTATTCCTCCACTCCTGCCCCTCGAGTTTCTATAGACTTTGACTATTACTACTCCTTTACCTACATGGACCGTTTGTGTCAGGTTCTTCCAAGAGCGATGGTGCTAGTGTTGTGGACTATGCTCTTTTCTCCACCACCCTCATCCCATTCATCTCTCGGTTCAACATTTCTGCTAACTCTCCCCCTTACTGATCACTCCATTTTTTCTCTCACTTTCTCCGCTATTTCCCTTCCTATTATTCCTCCACTCCCTTCCTCCATTCCCGCCCCTCGAGTTTCTATAGACTTTGACTATTACTACTCCTTTACCTACATGGACCGTTTGTGTCAGGTTCTTCCAAGGCTGTCCTCTCTCCCCGCTGCTATTGATCATTCTGTTTTCTTGGTCCAAGCTATTTGGAGGGCAACGTTGGACTCTTACCCCCACACCATCCGCCCCCTCCTCGCCCTCGTCCTCCTGGTCATTGCCCCATGAACATCTGGTACGACAAGGTCTGTAATTCTACCCACAAAAGGTTGAAACATGCCATTTAGTACTCTCCCCAACTCAATGCCATCTCCCATAGAGATTACAAGTTGCTCCTCCGGAGGAAGAAATGTCTCTTCCTCTCTTAGCGTAGACTGGATCTTATTCACTCCCTTCATCATTCTCCTAAATCCTTCTTGCACTTTATCCTCCCATGTGACCAAGTCAATCATGGGATCAATCTTTCCTCTTGGACCACTCATGCCTCATCCCTCTATACCATCCCAAATCAACCTCCTATTACGGTTCCTTCCCCTCCTTGCCACCTCTTCTCTATTGGGTTTATTAAGCGGGCTATTTGAAAGTTGTGTACAAGCAAAGCAGCAAATTTAGATGGGTTACAGGTAGAATTTCTGAAGCATGGCATCGACCCTCTTGTTGGGTCCCTCATTGATCTCTTCAACCTTTTGGACTCTTGGACTCGACATATCATCCACCCCATCCATAAGGTAGGAGATCCCCACGAACCCAACAATTACAGGACTATCATAATTGGGCATGTCTTTGCCAAGCTTTATGCCATAGCATTAGATGTGCTTCTTTCACAAAGGTTGGAGGAGGAGGGTCATAAGGCCATGGGCCAAGCTGGTTTTCAGCAAGACCACCAAACCACAAATCATATCCTAGTCCTTAGAGCTATTATTGAGGAGGCGCGTTCCAGGTCCTCGAGAGTCTATTGTTGCTTTGTAGACTTTAGGAAAGCTTTTGACACAGTGCATCGACATTTACTTCTTGAGACTTTGGTTAGTTGGCATCTCTGGACAACTTATGATAGTAGTTTCGTGGTTGTATGACACTATGAAGGGATGGTTTTGCTCTCCACAGGGGCTTTCAGCCAATATTCTTAGCACCATAGGAGCGAAACAAGGTTGCCCCATTTCTCCGACACTTTTTGGGATCTTCATTGACGAGCTTGAGTCATTTATCCGAGAGAACACACATGCAAAGGATGGTTGCCTTCTCCACCATGTGCTGATTTCTATCCTCCTCTTTGCTGATGACGTTGTCCTTTTAGCTTCATCCCCTGAGGGGCTTCAGCGTCATTTGCATACTTTAGCCACTTTTTGTAACTTGAGACAGTTGACAATGAACCTTTCTAAGACCAAGGTTATGGTGTTCAATACTATCAAAGAGGCTCTATCTCATCTCCACTTATTTCTTCAAGGGTAGGAGGTTGAGATCACCACCTCGTATGTGTACTTGGGGGTTCTCTTCATTGGACCCACCTTTGGTATGAAACCCACCGCCTAGGCCCGAGTGTGTAAGGGGTATGTAGCTTTGTCTTTGCTCGAGAGGAATTGCTTCAGAGCACATTTCCAGGATATTCCTATAAAGAGGAGGATCTTTGATGCCTTGGTCAAGCCAACTATTACATATGGGTCAGTGGTTTGGGGTCCCAGTCTTGGCCTGATTGAATGGTCTCGTGTTGAATGAGTACAGATAATTTTTCTTCGAAGATTCATTCGTTGCAAGGTCACGGTCCCTCGTTCTATTATTTTGGCAGAGTTTGGGGCCTCTCCTCTTTGGCTTGAGATCATCTTTTTTATTATCGCCTATCTTCACAGGGTCCATACTTTGGGAGATACCCCCTCGGGTTGTAGATGGTACCTTTACCTGGCCCTTCGCTCCTCAATGGACCTCTCTTCGAGTTCTCGAGGGGGTCGAAGGAGCTGGTATTTTTAGGTCTCTACACTTTTGGCCAGCATTCAAATACAGATTGATAGGCTTCCCCCTTATTCCTTGGGTGCTCTTCCCCCCTCTTAGAATAATAAGGAGAAGGTGCTTCACGAGATCCGAAAGGATGTTAGTCTCCAGTATACCAGTTGCACATGGATCTCTCCCACTGCCCCTCTTTCCCCCAAACTATCTTTCTACCAGTATACAGTACCTTCA
Source organism: Wollemia nobilis (assembly GCA_028583015.1). Lineage (NCBI taxonomy): Eukaryota > Viridiplantae > Streptophyta > Pinopsida > Araucariales > Araucariaceae > Wollemia > Wollemia nobilis. Next base: position 5,300,538 of record JAQPPZ010002458.1, read on the forward strand.
GCAACACACAATGCATAACATTCGGATCTCGATTGGACAACTCAGGGTGTGCTCCCACCAACTCCGGGTTGAGTCAGATCACCATCTTTCGATGGAGGAGCAGGTTTGCCTTTTTTGTTCCTTGGGAGAAGTTGAAACCCTGCATCACTTTATTTTTTGATGTCCCATCTACTATGAGATCCGAGGCAGATTTCATTACCTTTTTAGGGATAACTCTTAATCTCTATCCACCTTTTTCAGATACCTGGACCAATGATGTCTCACACTTTTTTAGGGAGACAACTTAGTTTCATCAATAGAGAAGCTCTCCTCCAGATGGATCTCGCCCCCCTCACCATCGACCCATCACAACCTACTTCACCAACTTTGATGGATCGAGTGACATCAGACGGAAACTCCCCATTTCAGCCCGTTCGAACAAAGGTAGGGTCACTAGACAGTGCACCCACAATTTTTGGGGCCTCGAATTAGTGATGGACAGAGACAAATCATGGATTTCTTCAACATAGATTCTTCAGCCTCGACTGTTAGGAGAGACTAGTTTCTGGGGGTGTTGGAGTTTACCCCTTAGGGTTGCTCCCTCCCCCTCTCTCTCTCTATTCTTCTTGGTGTGCACTCCACTCTTTTGGACTGCAACCCACCCCTTTCCCCTCTTCTCTATTCCCATTCCCTTTGGCCCGCTTCTCGGGTTGCGTCTTTGTATTTATCTTAGTTTCTTTCTTTGTTGGGCACTTTGGCCCACTCATTGGTAGTTATTGTTGTTCTTTTTATAGTCCCTTGGGTCTTTTTTGGCCCACTATGGACATTAATAATATTTCATTTCATTTCTACTCCATTTGCAAACTATCGCGATGGAGTGGTGGGAAAACTTTCCTGCTAGAAAGTCGATGTGTCCATTGCAACTCCTACTACATGCAATCTTGATCTCCCTAGATCGAATCCTTGCAGCCTATCAAACTTTGTTGGAGGTGAGGTATTCATCACCTCCAATGCATCGTTGATATCTTTATCATCTACCTCTATCGATGTTGTTGCACCACTTGCACAACTCCTCTATCTTGTTGTGTTGTCTCCTCCATTGTTATTGCTTCTTGCATAGCTACTGATTTCTCTGGCTTCCTTTCTCCCCATGCAACCTCCCTTGAAGCCACAGTGTTGTTATCAACAATGGTACCTACAGTGCTCCCTTGCACAGTTTGTCTCCTCAAATATAGAAGAGTGCCCCGTTGCACTATAATGTATGCTTGACCCTCAAGTTGATAGCACTAGCCTGGTACAAGTTGTGCAACACTTCCACCAACTATACCAACTACCATAGTTTGAGGCGGTCCTTTGGGGGATACTCTTCACCACCTGTCTCAATAGTTGGGATTGAGATTGATGCAGCTAGAGTTGAGGTTGGGGTTGCAACTACTGCTTCATTTGTTGCCATTGTTGGCCCAACTGCTTCTGCCTCTTTTCCTCTCTCTCCAACTCCTTCGCAATGGGTAGTTGCTTCTTGCTCCCCTTAGTCTCAAACTCCTCTTCTTCGACCAATGCCTCCATCTGATGATTCAACTGATTGCACCCTTGGTGCCTTTCTTTTCTTCATCATTGTGGTCTTCTTCTTCTATCCTCATGATGCCCTTATTGCTTTTCTTGTTGGTCATGTTCTTGTTGTTAGAGCCACATAGATCCAATGGAAAATAGTGGGTGCTCCTTTTGGAACTTGTTGAGGTGGGTCCAACCCTGAAAATTGTACCTTCTCATACACTATTGCATCCAAAAGTAGACTGATGGCATGGAAAGCCATTGAATTTTTTTCTTAAACTACAATAGAAAATTTTGTATGTGGTTAGACAAGAATGTTACCTAGTCAAATTTGACATTGCCCATATTCTTTCCATGTACATACGAGCCATGTGGGCATATTTGAGGTTCACATTTCTTTGGACAATTTGGACATTACCATGTTCATGGCACAACCTAGCTCTTCCAACTTCAAGTGATGCATCTTCAATCCATGACTGCCATGCTTCATCAGTTTCCCAACATCTCCTAGACTCAGGTTGGCAAACGTGTCCACAAACACTTGCAATGTATAGGGCTCTATTCCCTCCATCGGTCTATTGTTGTTCATGACAGGTAGCCCAAACACTTTTATGAAATTATTGGGGGAAAAGGACACCCAAACCTCCTTGTTGCCAAACAAGATTTTACTCTTCTTCTCCAAATCATACTTCTGCAACATCTACAACATATATGGCTTGAAGAAGTTATCAAAACTGGCTACTTGAATGATGTGGTGGACATCAACATTTCAAAAAGTTGCCTTCAGTGGGTGGTCTGTAGGAGCATTGTTCCCCCAAGTCCTGCAAAACTCTTGTGCAGGTGTTGTCCAGGTTATCTCATCAAGGGGAGTATGCATTCTCTCCTTCCCCTTTGCTTTTTGTTGTTGAGGTGAAGTTGCCACCTCCTTCCCTTTGCCTTTTCGGTCATCATTAGGAGTCCCTATTTGCTACCGCAACCTCGAGCCACCTCCTCCTCTACCCTCTTTGTGGTGTTGTGCTCTTACCTGTTCCACTTCCATCTTGCGCTCCTTTTGCTCTCGGTGGTGTACATGCTCCACATGACTCCTCAAGAAGCTTGCGCTCACTCCTCTGTTCCTTTGGGGTCCTAGCCATAGCACAAAACTCAACACAACTCATGGAGCATTTCTCCTTGGCTCTTTTGGTTCCACAATTCTCAACCTCCATTGCATTCCATCTGCACTTAGCTCTGCAAGTGTTTGAATTTGAACTCCTTTGGTAGTAATTACGCCCAACTACCCCAACCACTTTTTGGTTGGTGTGGCTTCCTCACACAACTCCACTTGACACACGCCTTGCTTTTTGTGTCACTCTCAATTTATGTGCCCTAATTGTTCCTTGTCTCATTCCACATCCAAATGACCTGTTCTCTGCTCCAAACAACCTACCTTCGACTCCAAATGGCCCGACAATGACAAATGGGAGATTAAGCCAGGGAAGTTGAAGACTTTGTGGCTTGGGCTGAAGCGTAGAAAAACCAAACCTTATCCCTAGTCATTCCAATCAAAGGATTTAGCTAGGGTTAAGAAAACCAGATTTTTCACCATTCAAATGGAGAAAATTGTAGGTGAATGGAAGAAATCAATGTGGAAGACCGAGGAAGGCTTGTTTGAGAATGGACCATGGTTTGAATAAGCATATTGATGGGTTGCAAAATTGTCTTGATGGGTTTAGCAAGAGAAAGTGTCGTAAAAGACCTAAGGCAATTTGTTTAGGGCTTGTTGGTGGAAGTGCCAAAGGAAGTGGTGGTCATTGAGGTTGTGGAGAATAAGGATGAGTTGCAACAGGTTGTTTTCAGTAGAAAGAGGGGCATTTTATCCATTTTAGAACACGTGTGTATGGATCAAGAAGGGAAGGTCATTTGGAGCCTGTGTTTGACCGTTCAAGAAGGGAAGTGGTCATCTATGCAAAAAAGGATAACAAGCCGCAACAAGTTGTCCACCATTTGAAGAAGGTCGTTGGAGTCATGAAGAGGAACAATTGGGTAGAAAAAATTGTTTGAGGATAAGACAGAGTGTGTCGGGTTGTTAGGAGGAAGCAATCGATCGTCTGAAGGATCAATTAGGCCATCTGGAATGAGTTTTGGGCTGTCAAGGAAGCATTGATCGTTAGAGTGAAGATGAAGGATGTCTAGCTAGAAAGAAAGGTTGTCTAGTGGGAGAGGAGGGTTGTTTGGCTGGAAAACGCCTTTAGGTCACGAAATCAACCACCCACTAAGAGAAGTAGCCATTGGAGGAGGGAGTGAGTCATCTTGGGGCGAGGAGTGACTGTTTGGAAGAAATATGTGGAAGACTAAGCCATCTAAGGGGAAACCCTAGTCATCTTGAAGAAGAAACTAGAAATTTTGAAGGAGATTCAACATGGCTAGAAGAGATTTAAGTTGTCTGTGTAGATTCATCGGCTAGGGCATGTTGATGAACAATGAACTATCTAGTGAACAATGATTCTTGGACATGCCCATGTGGCTTGTTCCATACATGCAAGGAATCATGGAATGTACCACGTATGACTGGGTATCATACCTAGTGGAGCAAATTCATAAAATTCAAGGTGACCAAAAACTTTTCAATGCCATTTCATGCCATTGGATCATTGTTGGATGCTACATCGATGGAAAGAGTTTGCACGCCTAGGATGGAAGCACCAATTGTGATTCCAAAGGGGAAACCATCCATTTTCTAATGGACCACTGTTGCACTATTGTAGCGGGTGTGTACTCTTGGAACTATGGAAAAGGAGAGGAAGATGGCAATTGCGGCACTAGTGGTGAGACTATGGGCTCTTCAAAGGAGGTGGAGGATGCACATGATACAAATGCTTTGGCAGATGAGTCAGATAGTGCAAAGAGTAATGGTGAGGTAGTGGAGGAGCACCCTAAGGCACAACTACCAAAGCAACTAGTAAAACTCATCTGTGAGATTTGTCCACCCAACATGAGAGTCATTCAGGAAGTGGCAGTAGTGATGGAAAGTGGCATGCACCATAGCAGTTTGTGCAAGGAGGCAATGCACAACAAAAAGGGTGACTTTTACAGTTCTAGAAGCAGAATCCACAATTGCAGGTAACTCCACAGGCACTAAAGAAACAAATATTTATAGCAGCACCTATGGCATAAGTGACTGCACAGGAAGTTATGTGGAGAGTTATGCAAGATGGCAAAACTGTGCAAGTCAAAGTGGTTGCTCAGAAGGAAAAGTAGGTGAAGCAACAAAAGGAAGGGGCTACAAGGGAGGTACAACCAATTGATAGAGAAGCTGGTAAACAAGTTGCACAAGAGAGTGGGAAGGTGCAACCACAAGCAGAATCAACCATAGTATAACAAGGAGGACAACATAATCAATATGCGAAGAAACAGTTGATGACGTGGCACAGGAGATAGTGGAAGTTGATGCTGCCTTGGAGGCCATGAACACAACTCCTAAGATTAATATGCATGAGACAAGATTGCTTGGATTAAGATTCAACTTGGAAACACCATGCTTAGGAGAAGTATCTAAGCTTTTGGTTTAGATGGAGATGGAGCAGGCTACTATGTCTGGTACAAGAGTTGATGTGGGGATGGTGACTTGAGATGAGACAAGGATGACACAACTAGCCTAGTTTGTAGAGACCCAACCATGAGAGATAGGAGAAAGAAGTATCTAAACCATGGTTGGAGTGAAGGAGCTCCACAAGGGTACGCGAGTGTTGTATCGACATCCTCGAATTTATTTCTCAAAGGATAGGTTCAACACATATCCTACTCCAATGGTCAAGTACAAATTAACACCAAAAATGGAAAACACACCAATTTGTACTATTTGGCTTGATTCAATGGTTGACCATGGGGCTACAAAATTTTATGACATGGCAAAGAGTTTAAGCATGATGGTTGAGCAATAGGTAGCCTACATGAGGGAGACAAAAGAATGATAATTGAAGGAATAGGCCAAAGTGGAGATGGAATTGTGTAAAAGGGATATGGAAACATTGCAAAAGGAGCATCATGGGCATATACAATGATTGAAATAGCAAGGAGTGGTAAAGGATCAACAAATTGTTGCATTGCAAGCTTAGTTGGTTGAAGCCCAAGGGAAGATTTCAGCAATTGAGTGCAACAACCATGAGTTGAGGAAGACAAATCAAGATGTTAGGACCCTATCTTAACACAATCATCATTATGTAATTGTCTAGTGTTGGTGTACATTGCACCTTGTGTGCCTAGTGCATATGGCCCATTATGATGTAACCGTTACTTTTATTGTAAGTAGGAGTTAATAGCTCGGGTCCCCTCTTGCATGTGGACCGACACTTGAGCATTAGGGTTAGGTTAAATAAGAGTCTATATAAGGGTGGGAATAGAATGTATCTCATATATTTCACATATTGTATTGGAGCTCTGCTTCAAAGGAGTTTGCCCCCTCGAAGAGACCATCAATTTCTATTCCTCTTGATTAATATAAGTGTGTTGTATTTCCAATCAGTTATTTTCTTAGGCACTTTTGTTATTTCATTTTTGCATTTCCATTAATTCCTGCATTGCTATTGTGGTCATGCTTATTTTTATCTGAAGGTTCCTAACAAGTGGTATCAGATCTCTTTCGATTGTTGTGTTCCATAGCAGTAGCAACAATTCTTATTCTTCCATCTATTTTTCTATTCTGTAAATTTTTCATTTTGCTTGTTTTTCATTAAAAATATCGAGCAAAAAAACCACATTTTTTTTGTGTTTAATGGATTAGGTTAGAAACCCTATGCAAGGGGTTTTAAAATATCATGGAGGAGTTGTCATTTTTGGCTACGCTAGATTGCCCATAGAGCATCTAGTGAAGTGAGGGGTACTTAGACTCCAATACCCAGGCCTTAGATAGCACCCGTACACGGTTGCGAGCTCCCACGTACCCTTGGGTGTATAGGGAGACCCCTTAGGAATAGGAGAAGCCTTCCTCCATAAGAAGATATCGGTTATTTGAGTTTTGTGGTGCACTAGTAAGTGGTTAGCCCTAGGAAGTTACTCTCACGGTACACTTAGAAATGGATAGTGCAACTATAGTAATGGTGGAACCCTCCATAGTTAGAGCTCTGAGATATTGGACAAACCACTAATCATGACCGAAGATTGTATATCATAGAGCCCACAAAACTAGACATACCTTAGCTTAGAATATCCTTATTCAACTTATTTTCAATCCCTTTCTAGTCAAAACCAAAACCAGATTTGAGCATACTATAGAGGAGACTATTCCCGTCAAAGTCTGAAGGTGCCCAAAATATCTATTGTGGAAGTCTAGGGAATATATGGTTGACAGTACAAAGAATATAGAGTTGGTAGTCAAAATAGTTAGTGTCATTTACGAGTTTGATAGTGCATAGATTAACCTGTTTGACAGTCAGAGTAGTCAATTGTTAGAAAAGCAAAGTTATCGGTAATTAAAAAATACAAAAAGGCCAAAAATTTTCATTTTGTGGTATAGTCCATTCCGCTCCTCTCTTTGAGCTGATTGTTTTGATATATAACTCCCATAAACATTTTTGGAGACCCTAAGGTGCCTAAAAATAGTTGGAGGTATTAAAGCTGCCCAAGAGCTAGAGCGACTAGGTGAACAAGTGAGACAAATGGAAATCCAACAACAAGAATTTTGTTAGGTATTATTCAAACTAGACAAATTGGATAAAGTAGATGACCTTGAGAGTCGTTTAACAGGCCTAAATGCCAAATATGACATGCTAGCAATAAATGCATTAGGAAGCCACGGGGGCAGTTTCAAGGGCAAAGAATGAAATACCTTACCTCTTAATACTAATAAGAGAATGCCACAAGGACTATGTTATAATTGTGATGATCCACAAGTGTGTACAACAAAAACTGTATTTACTCGAAGTGGGTGAACCTTCCACCAAGGAACCACATGATGAAGGGGAGGACCATAGAGAAGAAGAGCAACCTGAAGAATCTGAACCAATAGAAGACCAACCACCTGAAATATTAGTGCATGCCTTAGTTGGGATTTCCACTCCCTAGACCATGAAAGTGGTAGGGCATTTCAAGGGCCAACGACTCATAATCATTATTGATTTGGGTAGTACACAATTTTATTGATCCTCGGGTAGCCAAAGAAGCATATTGTTATATCTACTCTTGCAATTCATTTGAAGTCATGGTGGCCAATGGTGGTACTCTACCATGCAAAGGAAAATGTAGAAATGTAAAGGTGATGATGGGCAACTACAACCTTAGGGTGGAAGAGTTTGCCCTTCCCTTGGGAGGTTGTGACATTGTGTTGGGAACTTAGTGGCTTCGTACCCTAGGTCTAATAGTATGCTACTTTTTTGAGCTATGAATGCAATTCACTAAACATGGGAAGCAATACACCCTCCGTGGCATACCTACAGGTCCTACCCAACTCATCAGCTCCCATCAAATGGAAAAACTTTTGAAGAAATCGTCTCAAGGGGTAGTGGCCCAATTGTTTGCATGTCAGGCCCTAACATTCACTGATACAATTCAGTTAGCGAAATTATAGGGAATTGTGGAAAAACATGCATCTGTATTTGTAGAACCATATGGGTTACCACCATGACATGCCCACGATCATGCCATCGAGCTTGTTCCTCGAAGCTTACCACCCAACATTCATCCCTACCAGTACCCATATGTGCAAAAGACTGAGATTGAAAAGATGGTGTAGGAGTTATTAGCAACAGGGGTTATTTGGCCAAGTGTCAACCCATATTCCTCTAAGATGGGTCTTGGTGGTTATGTGTGGATTTTAGAGAACTCAACAAAATCACCTTCAAGGACAAATTTCCCATTCCCATCATTGATGAGTTGTTGGATGAACTCCATGGTGCTCGCTTCTTCTCAAAGTTGGATCTGCATTCAAGATATCATCAGATCAGATTGTAGACAAAAGATATTCCAAAGATAATATTCCGTACTCATGAAGCCCATTATGAATTTCTTGTCATGTCTTTTGGTCTTACCAATGCACCTTCCACCTTTTAGAGCCTCATAAATGCAATCTTTTGGCCTTTTTTGTGCAAATTTATTTTGGTCTTCTTTGATGATATATTGATTTATAGCCACACATGGGTGGAACATTTAAAATATATGCATTAGACCCTACAACTCTTGGTTGATAATCAATTGTGTGGAAAATAGTCCAAATATTCTTTTGGAATACAGGATGTGGAATACTTCGACCACCTAGTCTCAAGGAAAGGGGTCAAGGTGGATACCAAAAATATTACTGTCATACAAGAATGGTCCAAGCCACACATTCTCAAAAGTCTTCAAGGGTTCCTAGGCCTCATTGGCTATTATCGAATATTTTTGCATGATTATGGAAATATTGCATCTCCCTTGATTGTTATGTTGCGAAAGAACTCATTTCTATGGTCAAAACCCATCAAACATACCTTTTTGCAACTTAAACAAGCTATGCAATTTACACTTGTGTTGGTTGTGCCCAATTTTTCCAAGCCTTTTGTGGTTGAAATTGATGCTTCTAGAAGTGAAATTGGTGCAATACTTACACAATAAGAGCAGCCATTGGCTTTCACTAGTAAAGCACTTTTAAGCAAATTCCTAGGAAAATCAATCTATGAGAAGGAGATGATGGTGATCTTACACGTTGTCAACCACTGCAGGCCTTATCTTATTGGGTGATATTTTTCCATCAAAACAAATCACCACAATCTTAAATATTTTCTTGAGCAGTGTGTCTCCATACCTGAACAACAAAAATGGGTGACCAAACTACTAGGGTATGACTATGAAACCATTTATAAGAAGGGCAAGTAAAATATCATTGTTGATGCACTATCCCATCAATATGAGGATCAGGTTATGTTGTGTGCCATCTGTACTCCACTTCCTCAATGGACCCATCAACTTCAAGATGAAGTAACCCATGATGCCATCTTGCAATCCTCAATTCAACAACTCCAAACTGATCTTGACTCTCGCATAGGATATACATGGGATGGGCACCATCTAAGGTATCGAGGCTGCCTTGTTATCCTTGAAAATTCAACACTCTATGAATCTATACTGTAGGAAATGTATGCTTCCCTGATTGCAAGACATTTTGGCTTCTTAATGACATACAAACAGGTTAAACTCACATTTTATTGGGTAGGAATGAAAAAGGATATTAAGACCTTTGTTGCAGAATGTGATACTTGTTAGCATATGAAGGGGAAAATTATTCGCATACTAGGCACACTTCAGCCTCTTCGTATTCCAAACATCGTTCGAAAGGACATTTCTATGGGTTTTATTTAAGGGCTCCCAAAGTCAGGCTGGAAAATAGTCATTCTTGTGGTGGTGGATCGTCTAAGTATGCTCACTTTTATCCTCTAACCCACCCTTACAAGGTCTCAATGGTTTCCCAAATATTCCTTGATTCTATTTTTTGCCTTCATGGCATGCCCCAATCCATCGTCTCTGATCGTAACCCCACATTCACTAGTCATTTTTGGTAGGAACTATTCAAGCTGCATGACACACAACTCTAGATGAGCTCGGTGTAACATCCCTAAAACGATGGGCAAACTGAAATTGTTAACAAATGCTTGGAAACTTATCTCCATTGCTTTACCTTTGAGCAACCGACTCATTGGATCAAAGTGGCTTCTGTTAATCGGATGGTGGTTTAATACTTCTTATCACTCCAAGATGACACCATATGAAGCAATCTATGGACACCCTCCACCATCACTTTTGTCATGCATTTGGGGTAGTTGCAAGGTTCAAGCAATGGATTCCACTCTCAGAGAGCATGCACAACTGCTCCAACATCTCAAAGATAATTTGGCTATGGCACAAAACCATATGCGCCAAGTTGATCAACACTGTTTAGAACGCAGTTTTAACATTGAAGGCATGGTTTTCCTACTCTTGCATCCCTACAAGCAATCATCAGTGAAACTCCATGGTAATCAAAAGCAAGCACCAAAATTCTATGGACCATATAAAGTACTCTAGTAGATTGGCCCTATGGCCTACAAGCTAGAATTGCTGCCCTCCTCCACAATACATCTAGTTTTCCATATCTCCTTTTTCAAGAAGGTCCTTGGAAACCATGTAAAGATTCAATCTACCCTACCCCAGTTGGATGCATAAAGCTTAGTCATCTTAGAACTTGAGAATATTTTGGACCGGCATACATGCACACTTTGCAACCACACACTCACAAATGTTTTAGTATAGTGGCAAGGATTGCAGTTAGAAGACAATTTCCTCACCTCAAGCTTTGAGGACAAAGCATTTTGAAGGGGAAGGGTATGTTAGGACCCTATCCTAACACAATCATCATTATGTAATTGTCTAGCGTTGGTTTACATTGCACCTTGGGCACCTAGTGCATATTGGCCCATTATGATGTAACTGTTCCTTTTATTGTAATCACGAGTTAGTCATGATGTAATTGTTACTTTTATTGTAAGCAAGAGTTAGTAGCTCGGGTCCCCTCTTGCATGTGGACTGATCCTTGAGCATTAGGGTTAGGGTAAATAAGAGTCTATATAAGGGCATCCAAGGGAATAGAATGTATATCATATCTTTCTCATATGGTATCAGAGCTTTGCTTCCAAGGAGGTTGCCCCCTCGAAGAGGCCTGCGATTTTTGTTCCTCTTGATTAATAAAAATATGTTGTATTTCCAATCAATTATTTTCTTAAGCACTTATGTTATTTTATTTTCACATTTCCATTATATCTTCATTGCTATTGTGGTCATGCTTATTTTTATCTGAAGGTTCCTAACATAGGAATTGAGTGGGGGAGTTCATCATCATGGTGTTTGAAGCACAACAGTGAGGTTCCCAACAATGAGATAGAATGACAGGGTTTAGGGGGCAAACACGTCTGTAGTTAGCACTCTGGAACAAAGTTATATTCATCATCTGCTCATACGACAATACATCATACGATGGGTTGGATCTCATATAGCAAAGAATGCAAGAACAAATGCAACAGTTGGAAGAAGAATATGAGATCTTGCGGGTAAACAATGAGAGATTGAGAGAGCTAATAATCTAGATTTTGGACAATACCATACAAAGAATTAATGATCGCCAAGTTGCAAGAAGACAAGATTTTGAACAACAAGAAGAATTAGAAGAGGGTGTAGTACAAGAACGAGAGGTAGAGCTTGAACAACGAGATGGAGATGAAGAGGGCGAAAGACAAGAAGAAAGACCCCATGGAGAATTGGTAGGTCCAACACCATTTCAGATTACCAGAGAAGAGGCTACTGAGATATTGTGGAGAGACATTGAGGAAGTTACTACATCACCAGAGGTGGCAGGAAGGAATTGGGTAACAGATTCCAGTGATGATGGTGTTGCCCTAGTTCAAAGACATAGTAAAGTTCAAGTGGTAGTTCTAACCTCTTGAGAAGGTACTGGGAACCACAAGTTCATCTTGAGGTAGAGGACTATGTAGAAGCATGCATACAACTGAGAAGGCAAAGGAGAGAAGTAAAAAGGCTTCAAAGACATCTAGAAACAACACTTGGATGGACCCTACAACAAGAAGCCAATAGGAACAATTCAAGCACTAATTCTAACTTCTCAGCACAATAGAGAGAAGCGTTAGTAGATTTTGAAACACAGAGACGTTTTGAGGAAACTAGATGGAGGAGACGATTACTACGGGCAGATTGGAGACTAAGATATTTAAGGCAATTATCGTCGAGAACTCAAAATCGAGAAGGGCAATTGAAAAGGATACAACTTTTAGAAGTGTCTTCTAGAAATTGGGAAAGAGGAGAGTCAAGCAAAGAGCAAGAACAACAACAAGGTGGATTAGGCATCCTTGGGAGAGGCCTAAGACAACCTGGCCAAAGGAGGAGTTTGATTGATCTCCCTCCCGATGGCTTGAGGGGAAGAAATTTCCCTCCTACTACCCTTAGGTTGTTGGGCCGGTGTAATGAGCCGTAAGGATCATTCGTTGATCCAACAAGAAACAATCACATTGGGCGTGCCCTTTGGGGTGGACCATTTGGACCACTTTGAGGATCATGCTCAAACCAAGGAAGTCATTTACAACAATTGAGGGATAGGATGGGTCTTGGGCAGCCAAGAGTCGAAAGAGGACAACCTCAAGATAGGGAGATTTGTCCAATGAACAGAGGAAGAGCCATGGCACGAATGTGAGGTAGAGGAAGAATTGCTCAAGTAAGCGGGAGAGAGCAAGTCTGTCAAAGGTAACCACAAGCTCAACAATTTGGTGAAGGAGTTAGACTTAGGAGAACTCGCTCACCAAGTTTGGAGGTAGACATAGTTTTGGGGGATCAAAGTAGATGTCGCCCAAATGAAGAGGACCATACAACAAGGGATCGTACAAGTCAGGAGTAGTGAAGAGATAGTACAACCAGACGTCGTACAAGCTGGAACAAGATAGTTGTACGCCAAGACGTCATACAAGTCAAACAGATGAAAATGATCATACAATTGTCGATTGTACGATGTAGGACAGAGCATATTGTACAACTGGGGATCGTATGGTGCAGGAAGGAACAAATTGTATGATCGTAGATCGTATGACGTAGAAGGAATAGATCGTATGACATAGAAGGAATAGATTGTATGACGCAGGAAGGAACAAATCATACAACGCAAGAGCAAAGAGACCGTATGACAGGTAAAGAAGAAGATGATCATATGATAAGGGACCATACAAAGGATGAAGCAGAAGGAGGTTGTACGATATTTGTTGTGGAAGAACCCCTGAAATAATAGAACACCACGTTGGTAGGGGACGTCATACAAGTGCAAGTTAATGTCGTTGTACAATGACCTTGACACGTCAGCAAGTCGTCGACATGTACAAAATGTATAGTAAGTAAAAAAAGCAAAAAGGACAAAAAGCACATGCAATGCTGAGGTGGCGGCCAAGCAACTGCATTCACAACCAAGGTGGCGACCAAACAATTATAACCATTTTTCAAAGACAAGGTTATAAATAGAGCGTGCAAGCTAATTTAAAAGAGGTAGAACATTGTTAAAAGGCAACATTGCATCTGAGAGCGAGGAAAGTTGCAGAGCACTAAGGGAACCCTAAAGGTGGGCGCCATTGCAAACGCATGAGAAGCACATTTTACAACAAATGGAGAATAGAACTTTGGAGAATGCTTTAGCCCCATAAAACTTTGCAAGAGAACGAGAATTTTCTGCAAGAGGAAAGAGAGAATTTGGAGGCAAGGGCCTGTGCAACAAAGCACGAAAAATTACAAGTTTAAAATGGAGAAGGGTAAAACGAGTAGGCAAAGTTTTCCTAGAACCCCCATATAAAATTTGCATAGAAGGGCACCTACTGTCCAAAACTCTTTTAGGAAGGGTTTCTACAGGATTGAGTAGGAAGAAGAGAAATTCGTTGTAAGGGTGAACTACACCTTGGAGGAAAGTTAGTCAGTAGGAAAGTCACCATACAAGGACACGAAGAAACTACAAGCTTGCAAGATTGAGGAAGTTGTAGGAAGAATTGTTATTAAATTTCTAAGTGTGGTTATCATACATTGTATGGAGTAATTGAAAGGTCATACAGAAATAATTATTGAAGACCATCATACAACATAAGGGGAAGCAATTGTACCATTGAACAGAAGGGAAAAAATAAGTATACAGTTGTATGATTGACAGGAGACTTGTACAATCAGGAGCAGCATTGTGCAGTCGTTGAAAGAGTCGTACAATTGTAGGGAGGATCATACGATCGAAGCCAGTCGTATAGATTCAAAAGTAGAGGTCGTACAATTTTGGTTGGAAGAAATCGTAGAGTCGCAGGTGGAATCGTACGATTAGTTGTACAAGACAAGCATTGAGTTGTACGAAAAATGAGCAAGATGAATGCCAATGAAGTATGAGTGGGAGAAGAGACTTTTAAGAATATATACGAAATATTGCAGGACGACAAATTGCGTATTCACCTGATCCATTGCATCAGAGGGAGTATTGACCAAGAAGAGAAGAACCACGATTTACAAGGAGACCAGAACCAACCTAGTACTCATATAGGCGAGGGTATGGTTATGGGACTTGGTGAGGACATGGTTTTATCCATTGACGAGGATGCGGTTAGAGGATGGTAGAGCAAAATCAGCCTTCCAAAGAACTTCAAAATGAACCTCCCACAGAACATTAGAGGGAACTTCGAAGTGAAGTACATAAAGAAAAGATGCCAAAAGAACAGAATGATCCCCGAAGTGAAGAGAAGGAAAAAGTACCACTGAAAGATGTAACATTGACTCAACCCGCAAGAGAGTTTTTTGGAAGTGGTGGTAATAGAATCCATTGAGTCATAAATTGAAGGTGACATTGGCGCAAGTAGGATTAAGCACTATTGCACAAGTACCATTATTTGAAAAAGATTTTTTTAAGGACTACTTGTTGCAGATGATTCAATCTTATAATGAGAAGGAGAATGCAACTTTTTATTCAAATTGGAAATCGACACCTCAAGGTGGTATTCTTAGTAGATAATTTTCGACGAACATTTGGGTTGTTGCAAGGAGGAAGGGAAGTAAAGAAAGGACATGTAGATGCAATTGAGTGTGGCCAGTTAATTTGGAAGTTGAAACCTATTAAGCTTGATGAAGATGCTACTAAGCCTTTTGGCTTAGGAAGACGTGGAATTAAACAAAGCCAATTGAGGACTGATAAAATGTGGTGTGTTATTAATATTGTGATGGCGAAGTTATCAGGAGAAGCAAGATCCTCAGATATGTTGGTATGGTTGGTACAGTACGTGGAAGGCATCATGCAAGGGGTGCAATATGATTGGGGAATGTACTTGTCACACAAAATTCAAAATTTTCTAAAGCGAGAAATGAAGAACTTCTCCATGACACTTCATGCTATTAGGATTATGCTTGATATCGTATCTCGTGCTGGTATGCCATTTGGACTGATTTTTCCAAGAGATTTTCCAAAAGATCAACCTTCAATTCTGGGATAGGCAAACTCAATACCAATCACAAAGTCCACTCCAGTGAAGGGAAAGATCAAGAAGACTGCAAAGAAAGCAAAAATGGTCACCGTAGAAGAGAACGAGGCTTCGAAGGAGGAGGTACACCATAGATGCAAGAGAAGAAGGTTGACAGAATATTTGGAACAAGAAACTGAAAGAACAACCTCGGGAATTGTTGTCGGAGCAACAAATTCAGCAAAGAGGGGAGGAAGAAGGACCACCAACAAGTCTTGTTCAAACGAGGAGACAACAGGAATAGGAGAAGACAGTGTTGCAAGAGCAACAACTTTCTAGACCAATTATGCAACAACAAATATTGGATAGAGAACCAGTTGTGGAAGCTGGAAAAGGATCGAAAGAGGAAAATATTGTGGAAGTAGATCTGCCAAGATTTACGAAAGGGCCACAACAAAAGAGAATTTGTGGGTCACCACCTTTGGTTAGGATGGATGAGCTTGAAATATTGGACAGAAAACAAGTATGGATTGAAGATATAGAGACACCATCAAAAACAAGGGTGGAAAGTCCAAAAAGGAATAAGGAGGTGGAGATTGCACCTGAAGAACCACAAAAAAAGAAAAAGAAACCGACATTCAAATTTGTTAGAAAAGGTGGGAATAGCCAAAGATTAGCTAGTGAGAAGAGCTTGATAGAAAGGCAAAATGAGGAACAACGTGACCAATTAGAAGGATCAAAGAAATGAAACAATGAACAACTTGATCAATTGGAAGGATCACAAGAGCAAAATGTTGAACAACGTGATCTGTTGGAAGGATCACAAGAGCAAAATGTTGAATAGTGAAAACACTCATAAGATGAATAGGAAAGAACTGTAGAACGAACAGACCAATTGGAAAGAACTGTAGAATGAATGGAGTAGCAGGAAAGAATTATAGAACGAATGGACCAAGAAGGAGGAAATGAAGAAAAACAGTTGGGAGAAAATAGAGAAACACATCCAACTGACAACAAGAGCAGAACGTAGAATAGGAAGAAGGAACCAATCAAGGGTTGCAGACACATTTTATGATTGAAATACCCACTTTTGGGTTAACTAATGAAGAAGGAGAAGAAACTGATGATTGGTTGGATGAGTTCTTTGGAAAAGTAATGGACATGTTGGATAATACACATTGCAGTTTTGGATGGGCTGTGTAGGGCAGCTAAGACGATGGAAAGCCAAGGCATATAATAAAATGGATAAAGTAATGCAGTGGATGAGGTATGAAGGATAAGGAAACTCACTGAAATCTATGAGAAACAACCTTGGAAATTACCAACTGGTGAAGTAACTAGTATGATTAGAGTGAAGGAGTTACTAGAAGGAACAAAAACTAATTATAGAGTGCCTCTGAAAGTGTATATGGATATAGGTCACTCACGACATTGTCCATTGGACACAACAGAGGTGGAATACAGGAGAGCATCACCGGAACTGGCACTATTACTAAGTAAATATAATGTTTTGACACATTGGATAAACTAGTTAACAGTAGGATTGGAAAGGATTCATCAATCCAAGGAAGAAGAAGTTAATCAACAACAAAAACGAAAGTCACAAGAAAAGAAATGGAAGCCATGGAGGACGAAATGGAGACGGTAAAAAGGGGAGCAGAATCAATGCGAAAAGAAACTGAGATAGAAATGGCCAGTCTAAAGCACAGTTATGAAGAGCAGCTAAAAGTCACAAAAGAGCGGTTGACAAACAAAGAAGATTAGTTGAGGGTCACAAAGAAGTAGCAGATGGATAAAGACAAGCAACTAAAGGACATAACTGATCAACAGAAGGTAAAAAATGATCAGTTAGAAGGAAAAGACAAATAGTTGAAGGATAAGGATGAACAACTGAAAGGCCAGGATGATCAGTGGAAGGCTAAAGATAAGCATATTGTGGAATTAAAGAGAGATGCACAAAAATATAATGAGATGGTCATAAATTATAAGGCAATGCTGGAAGTAATGGAAGAGCAATAACAACTCATGAAAAATAGTTAGAGCATAGGGATCAGCTTATTGCTGAAAAGAATGAAGAGATGGCTATTGCAGCCAAGATTGAGGTTGGATTGAAAGAGAAAATTTGGAAGGGAGCCTCAGAACGAGAAAAGCAACTGATAAAGGAATTAGCTAAAGTAGAAAAGAAAGCAAATCAATATGATAGTGCATCATTTACAACCGCCACCCCGCAACCTTCGATCATGCACTCATTAATGTTTTCTAAGGTTCTAACTTTGATTTTTATCAAATCTAATTTCATGCCAATTTCACCAAATTTCATTTCATTTCAACTTTAATTATGAAGAGATGGCTATTGCAGCCAGGATTGAGGCTAAATTGAAAGAGAAAATTCAAAAGGGAGAACAAGAAAAGCAACTAATAAAGGAATTAGCTGAAGTAGAAAAGAAAGCAAATCAATATGACAGTGCATCATTTACAACCGCCACCCCACAACCTCTAATCATGCGCTCATTAATGTTTTCTAAGGTTTTAACTTTGATTTTTATCAAATCTAATTTCATGCTAATTTCACCAAATTTCATTTCATTTCAACTTTAATTACATTTTACTCTGATTTCATCTAATTTGATGCGCATTTCATGTCGCATCTTACTTTTCCAAAATTACAATTAAAAACTTGTCAAAATCAAACAAAACTTTGTCAAAATTTGAAATTTAGCTTCTATACAAAAATTCACTTCTTTTTCTGGGAGGTAAATTTGCTGCCTACATTTGATAATGCTCCTATGTTGATCATGAGATCCCAAAACTGCCCATATAGAGTGTTCCTATTCCTCCAAGAAATCTCAAATGAGCTTCTTGACATCCTAGGGCTTGGTCTTTGTTGAAGATAACTTTCCCATCTTGTATATTTATTTATGAGTGTGGCATTCTTCAAAGTCCTTGGATACAGAACCTTGTGTGATGCCCTTCTTTTAATACCACAAGCATGTACGGGTAGACATTCAATGATGGAGCATATTGGAGGATCTATTGTTGGCAAGAACCACTATAAAAAAATGAAAACAAGATGCAAAAGATTATAATAAAAATTCAAAACACTTTGATACCAATTGATTTGTATCGTGGGACCCAAAATGGTGGTGCAAAGGACAATTCCCTTGAACCAGCTTGTCGTGTCAAGTGAGTTACGAGTCAAAGTTGTGCAGCAAAATAGGGCACAAGTACTTTCTCTCCAAGTAATGAGGGAGCTTTATTTACAGTGAACTACAAAATACAAGACTCATATAGCAAAATTGGCAACAATACTTTCCATTATATAAGGTGTGGCATGTGCAAGGCACTCATACACTTAGTTTTTATGTAGTGAAAGAAGTAGCAAAACAAAAGCATAGAGGAAGGTCTACAGGAAGGGGAGAGAGAGAGAGAGAGAGAGAGGTCCTAAACTATAGTCCTAGGCTATACATATAATGTATGATAGTTACAAAACAATTGGAATGCGAAATGGTTTAGCTTTCAATTGATCAAAAAGCATTTCCAAAAATAGTTAAAAAACCGTCCGTTTGCTTCTCTAGAGTTGGTTCCAATTAGCATAGTGCTTGGTGGCAAGACTTGGTAGTTGTAGCTTTTTATCTAACACCTGATATTGGAAAGATCCTCTATGCAGATTTTAGCACCAATTGATGACACAAGGCATCAACACCATAGGCGTTAGTGCCAAGGTGGGATGATGCCATAGTAGGCATGATGTTGAAGCTAGTATTAGAACCATAAGCAAGAGTGGTGCCATAAGTTGCTATGACATTAGCCTGCATAGTCAAAAGTCTAGATGAGTGCCAAGGTTTGATGGTTAGCATCGTTTTGGCATCACGATCTTTGACGACTTGAGGAGCCCTTGCTTTGCTCAAATCATACACAACTACCAATCAACATATATTAAGGTTAGGGTATAGATTTAACTTTGCAAAGTTAACTATCAACTATGGCATGTAGGCTTACAATAAAGCCCATGTCGCATTATAGAATATTAGTTCATAGCCTTGCATAGAATTACATTATAAAATGTCGGCCTTGGCCATGAGAAAAGATCTCACTCAACAAATCTTAGCACAACCATAGACCTCTCACCTTTCCTCACTAGCAGTGGTGACTTCCATCAACCATGTCCATAATTGAGGGGGTTGAAGGTTGTTCTCTAAGTTTAGTAACAACTCGAAAATGGAGGTCTTCCTGCCAATTGCTATTATCAACATTCATTGAGAATGACAAAAACAACACAAGCACACATCATCACATATGTGTGAATGGCAGGGAACTGTTTGTGATTATAGGTAAGGTTCAAGTTCTTCTAGATGATACTTGAAGAGTTATAAAGGCATCAAAGCCTAACACAAGGTTGCAACACGGTGGGATAATTAAGATGAAGGAGAACAACATACTATACAATATGAAGTGCCCCTGTTTATCATTCTTGTAAACCAACATATCAGTAAAAAAATGTACTGAGACAACCATTATATTCTCATTGAGAATCTAGCTTGCATGGTTTACTAAGCATGTGCAAATGTTGTACAATCATATTGAAAGCAAGAGAAGTAATAGATAATTTACATGTTTATGTAAGCATGGTATAGATTATATTACCAATTCACCCAAGCAATGTGTTGATTTGCAATATTGTGCATCCATGAGATCATAATTCAACATAGGAAGAAAGGGGTTTATCCTTTCAGCCTCCAGATTCAAGTTGACTCCCCATTAATCTAGCTAATCTAAATTAATCTAGTGCAAACAAAATAGATCCGAGGGAAAAGGGATACAAAGGGATAAAATAAATGTAGGAAAACAAATACAATCGGGTGACCGTAGCAAGATTAGTGTTGATCCAATGGGATTCTTCAAAAGTGACCAAATAATTTCAATATGATTAGATTCACAAATAACTTGAAATAACAAAGAAAAAGGACTAACTAAAGATGGGAGGGTGGAGTCACAAGCATCATACGACCATAAATCAAGAGGTCAAAGGCCAAAGTTGATCCATAGAAGTCATGCACAATATTTCTATTAATTGTAGTTTAATATCAATGGACAATTTTTCATCATGAAGAGTAGCTCTATATTCCAAAAATGGCCAAAGGATCATTACAATAAGAATTAAACTCCTATTTATAGAAAGTATGATTAACCCTACTCCTAATTGTGGTGAAGTCGCTTTAGCTTTAGTTAAAGCTAATTTGGTGGAATCTTTTATCCAAAACATGCCTTGCCAATCAAATTTGGCACTAAAACATGCACTAAGCCCTTTAGAGTATTACTAAAAGTCACCTGGAGGCAAAGCCTCACTATCAAGATAGTTTCCTTAAGAATCGTGCCTCAAATTCCACAGCCATGGCTCCCTGTCTACCAATTTGCTTGGTGCTCCAACAAATTGCTTGTGTAGACAATTCATTGACATGCAAGTGATTCACTTGATTAGGCTGATAGGTTGTTGGATCTAGAACTTGTTCAAATTTTCCTACAATTCTCTTGTCTTCAGCCTTCATTTAACAAAATTGGCCCCAAACAACATGCTCCAAGTATTCTAACAAACTATTTGGTTTTCTCCAACCACTTCTTGTCAAGGACTGCTCCAATCTACTATACCAATGCTTCCTAACACTACTGAATTTTAGTTTTGAAGTGCAATAGTAGTATCCTGGTACTACACAAAGCCAACACATTATGCAAAAGCACATTCTTATTAAGACACACTCAATACATAGAGAAGTTATTTTTGTGGACCCATGACATAGTTGTGGATCCAGGCCAACAAGCCCCATTGAAGATACCAGAACATTCTAATATTCATAAAACAAAGACTCTCTTTCAAACATGAAGCCACAATCTTGTTGAAGTATGTGTAATCTGATCTTACTAGGTCAAGACCAAAATTGTGGAAGAGTGCTTATGAACACTACTAATATAGCCTACAGGTGAGTGTATATGTAAGCCTATGGGCATCACTTATGTAAGTGTTGTGGCTGCTCCACAACTAGCCCCAAAGCTTGGGGACCCACCTTTAAAATTTTGTTTTTGAGAGTCTTGTTTGTCTTTGAGTGCAAATGTTGGATTCAATCTCAGTCATGAGCTCACCCTGCGGATCTTGAGCCTCCTTGATTTACATGATTTTATTATCTTTTGGGAGGTGTTTGCTTTTACTATTTGATTGAAGTCATTATCAATTGCATAAATGTTTTCATTCTTTCGGTAAAGTTAAATCTTGGTTTGGACCCGCTTTTTGTAAGTCGCTTGTTTTCTTTCAGCTTGTTTTGTTAGAGTTTAAACCTTTGGGTCTTTCGTTAGGAGTTTGAATAAATATATATATACTTTATTATTATATATTACATATATAATAAAATATATATATATATTTAAATAAAAGAAAAAAGAAAATTTTAATCAAAATAAAAATATATTAATATATATAATCTTATATATTAATATTAAAATAAAAAATGAAAAGAAAAGGATAATGTATATATATTTATATATTTTAAATATAATAATAATATATAGTAAAATAAAAAAAATCTAAATAAATAAAACATAAAAACATTAATGAAATAAGTAATAAAATACCTTTCTTTATACATATTATTTATATTTATATATATAATATATATAAAGAGGAATGATAATGAAATCATGTGAATGATAGGCAATTGCCCTAGTGACTAAAATGATGGTTGTTTTTTAAGTGGTCTTGTGTTCAAACCCTTGAGGGTGGTTGTTGATATAATTTATAAATGTTCTCCTAAAAAAATCATGTGCATTATAAGCGTGGTTGTTGATATAATTTATAAATGTTCTCCTAAAAAAATCATGTGCATTATAAGCGATATTGGATTTATAGTCTTTAGGTTATAGTTTTAATGTGATTTCGATCATTGTTCAAACCCTTGAGGGTGGTTGTTGATATAATTTATAGATATTCTCTTAAAAAAATCATGTGCATTATAAGCAATATTGGATTTATAGTCTTTAAGTTATAGTTTTAATGTGATTACGATTATTGTTTTAATAAAAAGCATTGTGATTGCACGAGACGTAGATGGATCGAGACTTAGGTGGACTTCGACGCAACCAATGACGATGAAGAGATTTGTGTTCAAACCCTTTAAGGGTGCTTGTTGATATAATTTATAAAAGTTCCCCTATAAGCGATATTGGATTTATAGTCTTTAGGTTATAGTTTTAATGTGATTTATAATAAAAAGCATTGTGATTGCAGGAGACGTAGGTGGATGGAGACTTAGGTGGACCTCGACGCGACCAATGACGATGGGGAGACTCCGCATTGGATGCCTCGGTGACATGGATAGCTCGCACGATGACGCATGGAGACACCGAGACTTAGACATGAAACCCTAGACGTTTGGAGAGGGATTAGACGCCAGACGTAAGAATGGGCAGATGATTGGCTTCAACAGCAGTAACATGAAAGTTATACGAGGTAGTATGACACTATACCCGAGGACAACGACATGGGCGCTATAGACGGAACGGCAATCCCCAGTGTGCAACTGAAATGGACCAAGTTAAACTACGCAGCGAAGTCTTCTTCGGCGAATGATTTCATTGGGGATACATAGCGAGATAGACGGATTATAATGTGTAGCGACGATAAGAACAGGTTGAAAGAAAGATTTTTAATTAATTACGCGAAATTAAAATATGGTTTATGAATCTCAAATATGGAAGTACAATTGCTTAAATCATATCATATGATCTTTAATATCTTTGAGTTTAATATCTTTGAGAAGGTTGTTCGACCCTCTATGGGACCTCAAATATGGAAGTACAACTGTTCAAATTATATCATATGATCTTTAATATCTTTGAAAAGACTGTTCCTGCTGATTTGTATTAGCAATTCCCTAACTTTTTTTATTTTTATGTCTTCAAATAACTCTGTCATAGACCCGTTGCCAAGTGTTTCTTTGTATTTGCCACAGATGTCTGAAAAACTTGGACAATTATAGATGAAGTGTTCCTCTGTCTCTACTGCCCCTGCGCTGCATAAAGTACATATCATTTCTTCTCATTGTTCTTTGGGTGTTGTCCATCTCCCTGTTTCACATCTAAGTGTATGAGAGCTAATCCTTAAATGAGCAATAAGGATTTTTTCCTTCCACTTAATTTCAGCACCTTTATATGTTTTTTCCTTGTAACCATATGTTAGGTTAAACTTTACATTATATTGTTTTTTTTCTGCTTACATTTTTCCACATTCCACTTCTAAACTTTTCATTCAACAATAAGTTACAGGGCGATAGCAACAGATCGGCGGGCAGCCGGTTCACAACGACGATCAGCATGACGTGGACTCGGCATTCAAAGCGCAGTGGTAACCCAAAACAAGTGACGAGAATCCCCGGCGGACGGTAGTTTAAATCGCAGTACTGAATGCGCGCGCAGGCTAGGAGATGCAACGAACGAGGACTTTTGGATGAAATGGCGCTGGACAGCGATGTGGCGACGCAGTCAGTCGAAGCCAGGATAACAACGGTAATGTTTGATATAGCTGCATTTTAATGTTTGATATAGCTGCATTTTGACAGCGACACACGACGACGCCAGGGACGATTGGTCGGACAAGCTGTCGTAGTGATAATCAACGAATGGGCAGACACAGAAAGAGCAAGTAACGGGTAGAGACCCACTGCGTGGAAGTTTTGAGGACGCGGATGTTGGCTGTCAACGACGTAGCTGTTACCGCGAACCGAGATGACCAGGTGTACATCATAGCCTGACAGAGGATGATTGGAACCCGAGGTATGAGGTATAGTCGGCAAACGTAGATCAACACTGTTTCAAAGAACGAGGTTTAGGCAACGTCACCCGGTGTAAGTTTTGAGATGTCGCCATGAGGATACCCTGTCTGGTAATTTGGGAGGTAGTAATTTTTATCGGCAGAAATGGATACCACAAAGAACGACGTGGACAACATGACCCGGGTACCCATGGTTGGAAGTTGAACACACTCGGCAATGCGACGATGACAAACGATTGACGTGACGCTCGTAGGGCAGATCATGCGACAAGCGGCGATGATGACGAGGACGCCTTCTAGTGAGATGAAGAGGCGGCATGAACAAATCGTCTAGTGGTGCACAGACAATAGCATGTAGCATATAGGGGAAACCACTGCATGGGGATATGCAGTGATGGGAATTCCCATCCCATAGACCAGACTTGCGTTTGAAACAAGTATCCGGCATACAAGAAATGGACGTGACTTTCGACGGTTTGAGTGGACGGATATGCCGGGGACGTCACCGGAATGCTGGTAACATGGATCACGACATCAACGAAAGAGGAATGGAACGCTCATGTAGACTTGGGCTCAAACACCAACGACCGGAAGCGAATCTTACCGACAGGTGTAGTGACAACGCCAACCGAGTGTTCGAGGTGGGAAGAATTAGCATAAGGACGTAGTGTACAAAGTTTTTATTTATTTATTGAAAAAATACTTCATATTAATAAATAATCAGATAATACATCATCATAACAACACTACAACAGTTTGCGAATGAGTAGCAAACAATCAAATCTAACACTTTTATCAATTCTAATATAGTCTTGAATAATCTCAGACCTAAACACCTTAAGTTGACTAGAAACAAACTCAGCAGCTTTGCTAACAGTAACATCAACCGATACCTCTTCATTTTTAAAAATCAGACTACATCTGTTTTTCCAAATACTGAACGAGATAGAGAGTATGATAATATGCCAAAATATCCTTTTGTGGCTCGCACAGTCAATGGAGTCTCCAAACAACACTGCCTTCCACCTTAGCTGCCCCTGAACAACATTGTCATACAACTAAACTGCCTTTCTCCATACCTTTCTCGTTCTCGGACATTTCCAAAAAATATGTTTGATTGTTTCACTTTTTCCACAGTTGGAACAAGCATCCGATGTAAGCATCCATTTGGCTAGACGAGCCTTACTATGAAGACCCTGCATAATAACTAACCAGACAAACACCTTCAACTGCATAGAAACTCAAAACATCCACACTCTAGCTAGACGCTTCTTCCATTTTTTGCAAGAACAACTCAAACCCCATCTGATGTTCAAAATGTCACCAAATGGGATTCCAGGAACCATCAAATGATAAATATTAGAGGCTTTAAAACACCAAATTGGTTTTCCATATTTCCACCTCCAATCCTTCCAGATAGGACCTACAAGACCATTGGAAATCTTGTACAGTTGCTCCATTGGAATAAGACTTTGCATTTGTTGCACTGCATACCTATCGGAGGACTTTAATTTAAATTTAACAACCAACTATTGCCACAGAGTCCAAATACCAGTGTTTCCATCCCAAAGATCTGCCCACTTGAAAATTCCCTCTTACCAAGTCTCTTGCACTGCAAGGTAGGCATATCTGTGCATACGTCCCATTTATTTTCCAAAGGCAAATTGCTTTGGAGCAAAGAGTCCAATCCTGCCTATCATCCAAAAAGTCTCATTTAACCAAGCCAACTACATCTTTTCAAGCCTCCCATATTATTTTAATTAGGATGCAACCTCTAATTTTAAATTTCTCGAGGTGACCAACAATATCTTCAAAACTAAAATTTCTCTTGACTTCATAAATATTCACACAATTCTTGATCTAGTGACGCAACAACCTTTTCCAACCAAAATCACCCTCCAAACACCTAATGGCCCACTTAGAAGCAAGAACCTTACCTTGAACCTGGATGTTGAGCAACCCAAGGCCACCCTCCTTCTTAGGAATAGTACAATACTTCCATGCAACTAGAGGAACCCATCTGAAATCATCCATATATGCCCATAAAAAATTCCTGATGCAGGTCTCTAGTCTTCTATATTGAGTAGGGTTTGGAATCCAACAAGAGGAATAGTACATGTGGCACGTCTGAAGAATCTTACTTACCACAGTAAGTTTCCCTGCAAAGGAGATCATCTTACTTTTCCAAATTTGAATTTTTTTCTCAAATCTGCTCATACACCAATCCCACATAGATTTAAGGGAAACCCTTCTACCAAATGGGATGCCCAAATATCTAACAATATCTCCATCCCTAAATTTCTGCCAACCTGTATGAATTTCTTTGAGCAAGGACTCAGCTCCTACCAACCAGTAGTCAGATTTAGTCTCACTAACCACAACACCAGAAGCAAGACAAAAATGACTGAGACAATTATGTAGGCCAACAATTGAGTCCTTATCTATATAAACAGTAAATAATGAATCATTTGCAAAGTGGTTGTTCATAAGATAACCACCAGGAATAGCAATTCCTCTAATTTGACCAGCCAACCTCCTTTGTTCTAGCATATAACCCAAAGCATCAACGAAAAGAACAAAAATAAGAGGAGCCAATGGGCAACCCTATCTGATAGATCTGAACAACTGAATATCTTTTGATATTTTGCCATTAACCACCACTCTAGCCGAGGCTGAGGAGAAAAGCATTTGTATTTTATGAACTGTTGTCCTATTAAATCCAAGCCATTGCAACATATTAAAAATAAAGGTCCAATCCATTCTATCATAAGCTTTATCAAAATCAATTTTTAAGAACAAAGCCTGTTGATTTGACTCCTCTGCCCAATCCATAGCTTCCCAAATTGAAAGCATCGTATCTAGAATGAATCTACATTTAACAAATCCATTATGTTCCTCTCGAACAATTCTAGCAGCAATGTCTCGCAACCAAAGGGCTAAAGCTTTAGCCACTATTTTATAAGAGAAATTTAAAAGGGTAATCGACATCCAACCCCCAATTTTGTCTTTATTACTCTCTTTAGGAATTAACTTGATCACCCCTTGATTCATCCAAGAAGAAAAGCCAGCTCCATAAAACACTTCCTGATCCATTCTTACATAATCATCTCCAATACAGTCCCACATATACTTACCATTCTTCATCCTCGATAAAGCATAAAAGAGCTCTTCCTTAGAAAAATCAGCTGCCATCTTGTCATTTTCAAAACTAACGATCTTTTTGGGCACACATTCTTTGAACAGATCTCTAGCCTATTGGACCGGCAAAGATTTCTCATGGACAACAAAAATCTGCTTAAAATGATCAAACAAATTCCTTATTTCAGTCTCATCCTCAGTATGAGTGGAATCCTCATTTTGTAGAGTTAGATTATTTTTCCTACGAATGTAATTAAAAAAAATTGCGTAGGCGCATCTCCTTCTTTCAGCCAATAAAGCCTGCTCCTAATCTGAACCCCCTTGCCAATGTAATTTTCTGATTTCTCCTTTGTGGAGAGCAACCTTCTCCTGAAGAGAAGAGTTGAAGGGGTCAATCTCAAGCTTCTAAATTCTGTCGAAGAGATTTCATTTTCCTTTGTCGCCCTTTAGCCAACAATCTTCCCCATCCTCTTAAAAATTTAACCACTATCGCAAATGGTTTTAAAATAGATGAAACATTGAATGAGTTGGTGATTGTATGGATACACAGCTATTTTGAAATAAACATGATTGGTAGTCATGGTGAGGACGCCAAAGACTTCAGGTGGGATGCAATTATAAACGTTATGAATCAACGTTGTTGGAGGTTGCCTAATCTACGTCAATGGGTGTAGAAAGTCATGATGATGTGGGTAATAAAATAGACATTAAGAGCGTATGTCAGTGACAGGAGGGCTAATGTGGAAGGAAACGGTCACTCACAGACCGAATTGGCCGTTTGATAGAGACTCGTAATAAGCCACCAGAAATGGCCAAGATACCCGGGCTAAGGAGCGTTATGAGAGCCTTAATGTAGGCTTGGAGCATTACGAGCTAAAGGGAGGTGATTCAAACTACAGTTGAGTCATACACATGGGAAATAAATCCAACATGCCAATTGGCACTATGGTGGGTGGAGGCCATCATAATATTTTATTAAAAGAATTAAAAATGGAGGAATCCAATGGCTAGGGTGTGTGTAAACATCATTGGATAATAGGGGAATTTATAGTCTTTATAGGTTATAGATTTAAAAAGCATTGTGATTGCACGAGACCGAGACTTAGGTGGACCTCTACGCAACCAATGATGATGGGGAGACTTGTATTCAAACCTTTTGAGGGTGGTTGTTGATATAATTTACTTGTATTCAAATCCAGGTTGGTTGTTGATATAATTTATAAACATTGATGATGGAGAGACTTATGTTCAAACCTCTTATAGTCTTTATAGGTTATAGTTTTAAAAAGCATTGTGATTGCACGAGACCGAGACTTAGGTGGACCTCGACGCAACCAATGATGATGGGGAGACTTGTGTTCAAACCCCTTGAGGGTGGTTGTGGGAGACTTGTGTTCAAACCCCTTAAGGGTGGTTGATATAATTTACTTGTGTTCAAACCCAGGCTGGTTGCTGATATAATTTATAAACATTGATGATGGAGAGACTTATGTTCAAACCCCTTATAGTCTTTATAGGTTATAGTTTTAAAAAGCATTGTGATTGCATGAGACCAAGACTTAGGTGGACCTCAGGTGGACCTCGACACAACCAATGATGATGGGAAGACTTGTGTTCAAACCCCTTGAGGGTGATTGTTGATATAATTTACTTGTGTTCAAACCCAGGCTGGTTGTTGATATAATTTATAAACATTGATGATGGAGAGACTTATGTTCAATTTATAAACATTGATGATGGAGAGACTTATGTTCAAATCCCTTGAAGGTGGTGGTTGATATAATTTATAAACGTTCACCTATTAGCGATATTGGATTTATAGTCTTTAGGTTATAGTTTTAATGTGATTTCGATTATTGTTTTAATTAAAACAATTGTGATTGCACGAGACGTAGATGGATCGAGACTTAGGTGGACCTCGACGCGACCAATGACGAGGGGGAGACTCGGCATTGGATGCCTCGGTGACATGGATAGCTCGCACGATGACGCATGGAGACACCGAGACTTAGACATGAAACCCTAGACGTTTGGAGAGGGATTAGACGCCAGACGTAAGAATGGGCAGATGATTGGCTTCAACAGCAGTAACATGAAAGTTATACGAGGTAGTATGACACTATACCCGAGGACAACGACATGGGCGCTATAGACGGAACGGCAATCCCCAGTGTGCAACTGAAATGGACCAAGTTAAACTACGCAGCGAAGTCTTCTTCGGCGAATGATTTCATTGGGGATACATAGCGAGATAGACGGAATATAATGTGTAGCGACGATAAGAACAGGTTGAAAGAAAGATTTTTAATTAAGTCCGCGAAATTCAAATATGGTTTATGAATCTCAAATATGGAAGTACAACTGCTCAAATCATATCATATGATCTTTAATATCTTTGAGTTTAATATCTTTGAGAAGGTTGTTCGACCCAAATATGGTCTATGGGACCTCAAATATTGAAGTACAACTGTTCAAATCATATCATATGATCTTTAATATCTTTGAGAAGACTGTTCCTGCTGATTTGGATTAGCAATTCCCCAACTTTTTTTTATTTTTATGTCTTCAAATAACTCTGTCATAGACCCGTTTCCAAGTGTTTCTTTGTATTTGCCATAGATGTCTGAAAAACTCGAACACTTATAGATGAAGTGTTCATCTGTCTCTACTGTCCCTGTGCTGTATAAAGTACATATCATTTCTTCCCATTGTTCTTTGGATGTTGTCCATCTCCTGTTTCACATAGTTAGTCTTTATCTGAGCAATGAGGATTTTTTCCTTCCACTTAATTTCACCGCCTATATATGTTTTTTCCTTGTGACCATATGTTAGATTAAACTTTACAATATAATATTGTCTTTTTTTCTGCTTACATTTTTCCACATTCCACTTCTAAACTTATCATTCAACAATGGGTTACCTTCTAAACTTATCATTCAACAATAGGTTACCGTGCAATAGCAACAGATCGGCGGGCAGCCGGTTCACAACGACGATCAGCATGACGTGGACTCGGCATTCAAAGCGCAGTGGTAACCCAAAACAAGTGACGAGAATCCCCGGCGGACGGTAGTTTAAATCGCAGTATTGAATGCGCGCGCAGGCTAGAAGATGCAACGAACGAGGACTTTTGGATGAAATGGCGCTGGACAGCGATGTGGCGACGCAGTCAGTCGAAGCCAGGATAACAACGGTAATGTTTGATATAGCTGCATTTTGACAGCGACACACGACGACGCCAGGGACGATTGGTCGGACAAGCTGTCGTAGTGATAATCAACGAATGGGCAGACACAGAAAGAGCAAGTAACGGGTAGAGACCCACTGCGTGGAAGTTTTGAGGACGCGGATGTTGGCTGTCAACGACGTAGCTGTTACCGCGAACCGAGATGACCAGGTGTACATCATAGCCTGACAGAGGATGATTGGAACCCGAGGTATGAAGTATAGTCGACAAACGTAGATCAAAAAAATACTTCATATTAATAAATAATCAGATAATACATCATCATAACAACACTGCGAATGAGCAGCAAACAATTAAATCTAACACTTTTATCAATTCTAATATAGTTCTGAATAATCTCAGACCTAAACACCTTAAGTTGACTAGAAACAAGCTCAGCAACTTTGCTAACAGTAACATCAACCGACACCTCCTCATTTTTAAAAATCAGACTACATCTGTCTTTCCAAATACTGAACAAGATAGAGAGTCTGATAATATGCCAAAATATCCTTTTGTGGCTCGCACAATCAATGGAGTCTCCAAAAAACACTGCCTTCCACCTTAGCTGTCCCTGAACAACATTGTCATACAACTAAATTACCTTTCTCCATACCTTTCTCATTCTCGGACATTTCCAAAAAATATGCTTAATTGTTTCACTTTTTTCACAGCTGGAACAAGCATCCGATGTAAGCATCCATTTGGCTAGACGAGCCTTACTATGAAGACCCTGCATAATAACTAACAAGACAAACACCTTCAACTACATAGAAACCCGAAACATCCACACCCCAACGAGACGCTTCTTCCATTTTTTGCAAGAACAACTCAAACCCCATATGATGTTCAAAATGTCACCAAACGGGATTCCAAGAACCATCAACTAATAAATATTAGAGGCTTTAAAACACCAAATTGGTTTTCCATATTTCCACCTCCAATCCTTCCAGATAGGACCTACAAGACCATTGGAAAGCTTGTACAGTTGCTCCATCGGAAGAAGACTTTGCATTTGTTGCACAGCATACCTATCGGAGGACTTTAGTTTAATTTTAAAAACTAACTATTGCCACAGAGTCCAAATACCAGTGTTTCCATCCCAAAGATCTGCCCACTTGAAAATTCCCTTCTTACCAAGTCTCTTGCACTGCAAGGTAGGCATATCTGCTGCATACGTCCCATTTTTTTTCCAAAGGCAAATTGCTTTGGAGCAAAGAGTCCAACCCCGTCTATCATCCAAAAAGTCTCATTTAACCAAGACAACTACATCTTTCCAAGCCTCCCATATTCTTTTAATTAGGATGCAACCTCTAATTTTAAATTTCTCGGGGTGACCAACAATATCTTCAAAACTAAAATTTCTCTTGACTCCGTCAATATTCACACAATTTTTGATCCAGTGATGCAACAACCTTTGCCAGTCAAAATCACCCTCCAAACACCTAATGACCCACTTAGAAGCAAGAACCTTACCTTGAACCTGGATGTTGAGCAACCCAAGGCCACCCTCCTTCTTAGGAATAATACAATACTTCCATGCAACTAGAGGAACCCACCTAGAACCATCCATATTTGCCCATAAAAATTTCCTGATGCAGGTCTCTAGTCTTCTATATTGAGTAGGGTTTGGAAGCCAACAAGAGGAATAGTACATGTGGCACGTCTGAAGAATCTTACTTACCACAGTAAGTTTCCCTGCAAAGGAGATCATCTTACTTTTCCAAATTTGAATTTTTTTCTCAAATATGCTCATACACCAATCCCACATAGATTTAAGGGAAACCCTTCTGCCAAATGGGATGCCCAAATATCTAACAATCTCTCCATCCCTAAATTTCTGCCAACCTATATGAATTTCTTCGGGCAAGGACTCAACTCCTACCAACGAGTAGTCAGATTTAGTCTCACTAACCATAGCACCAGAAGCAAGACAAAACTAACTGAGACAATTTTGTAGGCCAACAATTGAGTCCTTATCTATATGAACAATAAATAATGAATCATCTGCAAAGTGGCTGTTCATAAGATAACCACCAAGAATAGCAATTCCTCTAATTTGACCAGCCAACCTCCTTTGTTCCAGCATATAACCCAAAGCATCGACATAAAGAAAAAAAATAAGACGAGCCAATGGCCAGCCTTGTCTAATAGATCTGAACAACTGAATATCTTCTAATATTTTGCCATTAACCACCACTCTAGCCGAGGTTGAGGAGAAAAGCATTTGTATTTTATGAACTGTTGTCTTATTAAATCCAAGCCATTACAACATATTAAAAATAAAGGTCCAATCCATTCTATCATAAGCTTTATCAAAATCAAATTTTAAGAACAAAGCCCGTTGATTTGACTCCTCTGCCCAATCCATAGCTTCCCAAACTGAAAGCACCGTATCTAGAATGAATCTACCTTTAACAAATCCATTTTGTTCCTCTCGAACAATTCTAGCAGCAATGTCTCGCAACCAAAGGGCTAAAGCTTTAGCCACTATTTTATAGGAGAAATTTAAAAAGGTAATTGGCCTCCAACCCCCAATTTTGTCTTTATTACTCCCTTTAGGAATTAACTTGTTCACCCCTTGATTCATCCAAGAAGAAAATCCAGCTCCATCAAACGCTTTGTGAACCATTCTTACATAATCATCTCCAATACAGTCCCACATATACTTACCATTCTTCATCCTCGATAAAGCATAAAAGAGCTCTTCCTTAGAAAAATCAACTGCCATCCTGTCATTTTCAAAACTGACGATATTTTTGGGCACACATTCTTTGAACATATCTCTAGCCTGTTGGACCGGCAAAGAGTTCTCATAGACAACAAAAATCTGCTTAAAATGATCAAACAAATTCCTTATTTCAATCTCATCCTCAGTATGAGTGGAATCCTCCTTTTGCAGAGTTAGAATCTTTTTCCTATGAATGTAATTAAAGAAAATTGCGTAGGCGCATCCCCTTCTTTCAGCCAGTGAAGCCTGCTCCTAATATGAGCCCCTTGCCAATGTAATTTTCTGATTTCTCCTTCTTAGAGAGCAACCTTCTACTGAAGAGAAAAGTTGAAGGGGTCAATCTCAAGCTTCTTCTAAATTTTGTCGAAGAGATTTCATTTTCCTTCATCGCCCTTTAGCCAACAATCTTTCCCATCCTCTTAAAAATAGCTAGTTTTAAAATAGATGAAACATTGGATGAGCTGGTGATTGTATGGATACGCGGCTATTTTGAAATAAACATGATTGGTAATCATGGTGAGGACGCCAAAGACTTCAGGTGGGATGAAATTATAAACGTTATGAATCGACATTGTTGGAGGTTTCCTAATCTACGTCAATGGGTGTAGAAAGTCATGATGATGTGGGTAATAAAATAGACATTCTGAGCATATGTCAGTGACATGAGGGCTAAGGTGGAAGGAAATGGTCGCTCACAGACTGAATTGGCCATTTGATATAGAATCGTAATAAGCCACCAGAAATGGCCAAGATACCCAGGCTAAGGAGCGTTATGAGAGCCTTAATGTAGGCTTGGAGCATTACGAGCTAAAGGGAGATTATTCAAACTACCGTTGAGTCGTACACATGGGAAATAAATCCAACATGCCAATTGGCACTATGGTGGGTGGAGGCCATCATAATATTTTATTAAAAGAATTAAAAAATTAAAAATGGAGGAAGCCAATGGCCAGGGTGTGTGTAAACATCATTTGATAATAGGGGAATGTATTTTTCACGATAGGAATGCATCACGAATAAACATGCACTATCATAGAAATGATACCTAACATAAAGAAACGACTATTGTTGGTCACCAATGAATAGAACATGTCGTGGGAAGGACTGAAACCAAAGGAGGACGTTTTCGAAAGAAACTAGAGGAAAACAAAGAGTTTTCAAAATAGCGTTGGAGGAAGCGAAAAGACATATTGCAGACTTCAAATAGCAATTGAAGCCATGGAAAGAAGGCCGGTTTTTATTGGAAAAGAACCAGAATGCTATCAGAGTATCACTGTAAAAAATGAAAACGTTATAGCAAAGAGTGTCAAAAATTTGAATTTAGTTTGTCAAAAAAGGAGAAATTTTTTGCATGCATGGATTTCATGTCTTATTTTTCTGTTTTCAGATTTCAGATTTATAAGTGATGTTTATGCATTTTTATGGTTACATCAAGTGAATATTTAAAGTCTGAAATTTATTTATGTTTTTTTTTTTGGTAAATAAAAGTCTTCATTAATTACCGGGTTTTGCAGGTTAACCCAAAACCTATTACAATATCCAACCTTCTGCTGAGATTGTAGATCCTAGTCATCCTTGAAACTTTCTTACCATAACTTGTGTTGAATCCCCTACAACACCTTACTAACAAGGCACACCCATACCTAAACATAACTCTAAACATTACTTACATTGACAGGAAATTGAAGTTTGGAAATTTGCACTTGTGAAACCCGTTGCTTGCCCATTTCCTATTCTCTCGTCGAATCCTCCAAGGCTTACACCCTGTTACCTTCATTTCCAATTTGGTATGATTTAGAGGGAAACCCCATAGTTATTACCAGCTCCATGGGGAAAGAACACCCATTCATATTTCTCCTTAACGGGTAGGTTTCTTTTCATGACTAATAATGTTTTCCACTTCACGTGGCACACCTTGTGTCCATGTCACCAAACTACCAACATCAACACCTATGTTGGCTAATTTGTCAGCCGACCTGTTGGCATCACGGTACACGTGACGAGCCCTCCTGTTCTGTCTTGCCGCAAAAAGGATCCTCACTTCATGGATGACTCCCTCGATTCTCCATGGAGGTTTTTTGCCATTGGTTAACAAGTTGATGATGTTCATCGAATCACCTTCAATCATCAAGTTACCTTGAGTTGCTTGGGCTACTTGCAACCCTCTCCAAAGGGCTCTAGCTTCTGCTTCGTTATTAGTTCTGATTCCCAATGGTTCAGCGAAGGCCTTGACCAGATTTCCTTGATGATCCCTGATTATTCCTCCAACTCCAGCCTCTTCCCGGGTTCTCCTTGGCTGCACCATCAAAATTTAGTTTAAACCAACCCCGGGGGGGTGGCTCCCAAGAAATCCCATTTCTGGGATTGGGCAAAGGAATGGAAGGTTTGTCCTCAATACCTAAGGCCCGAGCTAATTGTTTTTCTTGGGGAGGAATTGAGTGGTTCTCATCCACTAAGGTGCTAAGGTTTTCTTTCGCAAAGACAATAATCCCGTTGAGGATGGTTTTTGGGTTGTGAATGGTATCCTTAAAGGCTCTATGGTTCCTTTCTAGCCAAATCTGCCAGAGAAAATGATGCCAACAGATTTTCCATAGGTACTTAAGTTTTAGGCTAACAAAGGGTTGAGGCCATTGATGGAACACTTCGGATATAAGAGCAAGCTTAACCCACGAGATCCTAAAGGCTTGGAAAAGTTCATCCAGGATGGACTCCGCTACCGGACACTCCAAAAACAAGTGTTGGGTTGTCTCCCATCCTGCCCTGCACATGTAGCAACGGTTAGCAATAACCATACCTTTGGATAACATATTGTCCATAGTGAGGATTTTTCCTTGAATCACCAACCATGAAAAAAAGGATATTTTAGGAATTAAGCCTTTGATCCAAACCAAACTCGGTTGAAATTGTTGACCTTCCACATTGAGAAGCAAATTATAGGCAGACTTAACTAGTGAATTCACCACTTTCAGCCTCAGCCCAAACAATGTGATCTTCATCCTCTCCAGAGGGAATAATTTGCCGAGTTAAAATGTTATAAAGCTCTTCGTACTCCGCTTCAAAACCCCGTACTCTGATGTGTTTCCACCCGTTGATATTTATATCCCGCCACATATAATTTGCAACCTTCTTCCCAATATGCTGCTCCATATGCTCTTGAATCCTAGCCAAACGAGGATTCCGGGATAACTCCTCACCTCTCACCCACCGATCCTTCCAAAAGTCTATTGTTTGCCCATTTCCTAGAATCCATCTAAGACCTTTCTTGACAAGATCCCTGCTCGTGAGGATTGCCTTCCAAAAAGTAGACCCCCTGCTTGCTAAGTTGTCATTAAGGAAGTTCACACCTTGGAGGTATTTCCTCCTAACTATGGCAGTCCATTCATTATCGACCTTAGTCAATAACCGCCACGCTTGTTTGGCTAACAGAGCTGTATTGAGATGAGCAACTCTCCTCAATCCTAACCCCCCATCAGCTTTAGGTTTGCAAACCTTGTTCCAACCTACTAAATGGATCCTTTTCTTATCCTCAGTCCCTGACCAGAGAAATTTTTTTTGAAGTTGCTCAATTTTGTGATACACCTTGCTGGGAGCTCTGAACACTGATAGGAAGTAAACGGGTATACTTTGAAGTGAAGCCATAGTTAAAACTGCTTTGCCTGCTTGAGATAACAGATGTCCTTTCCAACCTGCTAGATTTTTTTGGATCCTCTCCAGAACTATGTTCCACATTGATCCTTCATGTTTCCCCGTAAATAGGGGAAGACCTAAATAGGAGGTGGGAAGGGATGCAATCTGACATTCCATGATCCTTGCTATGTTGTTTTGCCTAGGAATGGGGGTATTGATGAAATAAAGTTTGCTCTTATCAAAATTCACTTTCTATCCAGCCGCTTCTTCATACATTATGAGAATATTTTTAATCCTTCTTGCCTCAACCACATAAGCCAAAGTCAGTAGCAATGTATCATCAACAAATTGTTGATGTGTCACCGGGGTAGTTAGCGACGTGGCCTTGATACCCGATATGAGTCCAGCTACCACTGTTGCCTTAATGGTTCTTCCCAAGGCCTCGACTACGATGATGAACAACATAGGACTTATGGGATCTCCTTGTCTTAGACCACATTTGCTTTGAAAAAAACCCGCAATAGACCCATTAACCAAAACTGAAAAACAAGGCTTAGAAATACACTCTCTTATTAACTTGACCCATTTCATGTTGAAGCCAAATTTTAATAAAACTGCCTCTAGGAATTCCCAATTTATCCTATCATAAGCTTTGTTCATGTCTAACTTTAAAGCCATGACTACTTTTTTGGTCTGAGCGGCTGTATGAAGAGCCTCATGAACAGTAATAACTCCATCTAAGATTGATCTTCCTTGTACATAACTTCCTTGACTTGGATCAATGATAACCGGTAGAACTTTCTTCAAACGGTTGGCTAAAACTTTGGACAAAATTTTATAGGATATATTACACAGACTAACCGGCCTAAAGTCAGCCATAGTCTTGGGGTTGGGGCCTTTAGGGATCAAAGCAATGAAAGTTGAATTGAAACCCCTTGGAATATGATTTGAACTTTGGAACTCCTTGATTGCAGCAATAACTTCTGCTCCAACAATATCCCAACAAACTTGGAAAAACCGTGGTGAAAACCCATCCGGCCCAGGAGCTTTGTCAGGATCCATGTTAAACAAAGCCTCCTTGATCTCTTCATCTGAAAAAGCTGCTGTAAGAGACTCGTTAATCATTTCATCAATGAGTTGTGGAATGAATTGAAGGAGAGAGTCCTTTGCTTGGGCATTACAGCCCGTTCTTCACCCAATAATGAACTGAAAAATTAACAACCTCGTCCCCGATCTCCTGAATGTTTTGAGTTGAGGATCCATCCACCTTAGTTAAATTTCTAATATTATTGTTGCTTCTATTGCTCAATGTGGTAACATGGAAAAACTTTGAATTAGAGTCCCCTTCCTTTAGCCATAATGCCCTTGATTTCTGCCTCCAATACATCTCCTCACAAGCTAAAATATTATAAAACTCACAAAGGGTTTCCTTCTCTTCAGTCCTTGTCGCCTCATCATAGGTTCCATTTTGGATTTTGCTTTCTATTATTCCTAGTTTTTTCCCCCACTGCTCTCTTATTCTCAAAAATATTTCCAAAGACTTCTTTATTCCATATTCTAAGGTTGTTTTTCACCATCTTAAGTTTTTGAGATAGTTTGAAGGAAGCACTTCCCCGGATAGGTCGCTGCCACCATTCCTCTATTCGTTTCTTGAAGTCCGGATGTTTAACCCACATTGACAAAAATCTGAATGGCTTTTTAAAGGAGTTAGCCTGAAATGCCTCCCATAGAATAAGATTATGGTCTGAAGCGCATTTAGGAAGGGCTTGTAACGCTGAATCACCAAACATTGTTGTAGCTTCCTTGGATAAAAAAACCTGTCCAACCTTTCTTGAATCAGCTGACTTCCTATCCTCTTGTTACTCCATGTAAATTTGGCTCCTTTTAGTCTTACATCCATCAATTCATTTGTGTTAATGAATTCATTGAAGTCCTCCATGCTCCTTGAGGGTAACCCAGATCCTCCCTTCTTATCAGATGGGTAAATGGGGGTATTGAAATCTCCCCCAATCACCCAAGGAATGTCTTTAAAATCTTGGCTCAAATGCCCCAAAAACTCCCACAGTTCATACCGCCCTTGGACAGAGGTGGGGGCATAAACATTTGACATAATCCAATTCTTATTAGTATCAAAATCATGAAATAATACGCTTAAGACTCTTTCATTTGCCTGAATAATACTTCCTTCTATTTTAATAGGATCCCATAAGATCATGAGGCCCCCAGATGCTCCTCTCGCCTGTTGAAAGGCCACTTCCCCTTGCTTCCAAATCCTTCTAGCTATAAGTGCTGATTGTGCCGCATCTGTTTTGGTTTCTTGAAGAAAAATGATAGTAGGATTCCAATCCTTCCTTATAGACTTCACCATCCTTTGTTTTGGTGGGCCGTTTAGGCCTCTCACATTCCATGAGAGAACCTTCATTTAGACTGTTTGATATTTTTTCCCCGCCCCCTTCCCTGAGCCAAAGGGGGTTTGTCAATTTTGCTATTATCCTGGCCAAGAATAGCTTGTTGTAACAATGTTCTTTGCTTTCCGTTTGCAATTTCTTCATTGATTCTCATTCTATAGTGCTCTTCCGTAGATATTCTCCCTTTCTTTCTTTCACTTCCATAATCTATCGGAGGCTTGGTGGTGCTTCTAGTCTATTTTGGACTGAAATGAGGGGGCATATACTGTGATAGTCTAGGGCTTGAACCTTCTTCCTCATTTTGGGGGTTTTCAATTCCCTCTTCATCCTCAACCTTGTTTTGGTTCACCTCTCCTATCTGGTTCCTAAACAGGGGGCTTTCCTTCAAGGAACCTTTTACCGTTGGGCTCGTCTGATAAGGGATAATTTGCTCCACTACCGGATTAGGAGCTACATTCCTGCCTCTTGTTTCCACAACTTCGACTCTTGACTCTATTTTTTCCATGTTTAAACTGAAATGACCTGGCAATTTTTCTTCATTTTGAGCATAGCTTTTGGGGCTTTTTGTCATAACTATGGATGGTCCCGATTTGGATGGGGAGTCTAGGGTTTCAGGAAACTTGACACTGATGGTATCATCCTTACTGTTTTCTTTTTCAACTTCTAGATTTGCTAGGATATCAAACATGTTCAAGCTGGGATCTTTATTACATACCTTATGATTTTTGCCTCCCTCATTATGTTGCTTTCCTTTCTCCTGGATTTTTGCCGCTTCTGTGTTGGCTTGGTCAGCCTGGTTATTCTTAACTTGTCTGTATCCTTCCAAGTTAAGACGCGGTCCTTGAAACTTTGGGATCCCTCTCCCATTAGCTTTCCCCGTAAAACCTTCGCTCGTGGCTTCCTTGTTTGCAGTTATTGTCAGACATTGGGCTTGAAGGTGGCCCTGGGTTTTGCACACGCTACAAAATGTCGGCTTGTTCTCATACTCCACAAGTTGAATCCTTAGAAACTCTCCATATGCTAGTTCCACCTGAGAAGGTAGATCAGAATCCAAGTTTGCATTTACATAGATCCTGGCATGCGTCAGTCTAGTCCTTGCTCGGGTTGAATGGTCTATTGCCACGAGCTCTCCTATCATCTTTGCTATGCCACTAAGCCAGTACTCATTAACAAACTGGGTTGGGAGGTTTGGTAAGCGGACCCAAATGGGTGCTATATTAATGTTCTGCTTCTCAGGGTTGAAATCCTCCCCCCCACTTCCTCGTAAAGAGGCTACGCCTTCCTAGAAACCAGGGTCCTCCTCATGTCAAGATGCGCTCCGCATCATCTTTGTTGTTGAGTCTTATCATAAAAAAACCTCTTGACATGGCTACGATTTCTAAGCTTCCTAAAGTTTTCCACTTTGTCGCGGCCCATGAGCGAATAGTCTCAATGTCCGGCCTTCCTCCCAAAAACTTGCCAACTAAGGATGATGCCTCCATATCCAAGAATCTTTCCATAATCTCCACTCGGCGTAGTTAACTCCGTTATTGTTTGGTATTAGGGGCGGTAGTTCACCGACTAGCTCCTTCTTTTTCCCTTTCAACATTTCCAAAAAGGTTGGGCCCTTGTTGCCAGCTCCCGAACCCAAGTGGGACCCTTTGTCTAAGGGTTTATCCCGGAGGATCTGTACCTTTAGCATTTTCGAACTGAGCTGACAGGGAATCCTTTTCCTTTCTAGCTACAACATTATGCCCTGCCTCTGGATCTTCTCCTTCCATTGGTTCAAAATTCCTACGTGCATGTGATTTGTTCGTCTCTAAAATGATCATAAATAGCTGAAATTTATTTATGTGTCCTTAGGAGCTAGCACCTGATTTATTTTGATTGTGTGAATGCAGGTTGGAATAAAATAGGTTGCATGTAAGAGTTTCTCACATCTTCGGTTTTGCAGGACAAGATGCCATCAAACTGAAAAGGCTTTGCATGTTTTCATTTTCAGCATTCAAGTTATTTTCAGATTTTATTTTTCTGTTTTCTAACCCTTCATTTTGCATTTTTTTTTAAACTTTGGACATAAAAATAAAAATCTAAAAAAAAAAAGACAAAAATAATTACATGAGTGTGAAGCATGATTTACATGCAACAGATTCGAACTCGTTTCGAGGCCATTTTGATTTTATAATTATTTTTGAAAACTGTTGTTTTTAAGGGTTTTTATAATTTCAAAATTTTTATTTTTTTAAGTTTTGGAGGTAAATCAGATTTTTAAATTCTGCATTTTCATTCATAAGCATAAGATGACCTTTCCTTTATGAAAATTCAATTTCATAAAAGGGGAGGAAATTTTTATGGCATTTCATGAGCCATTATTTTCGGAGCAATAAATGCACATTTCTTCATGAAAATTCTGATTTCATTGAAGAGGGGTAATTCATCAAGAAATTATGAGGCTATTATGTTCAAGCAATAAATTGGTATCTCTTTATGAAAATTAATTTCATCAAAGAGGGACAATTTATTAATGATATCAAAAGCTATATTTATCTTCATGATAGAAACTAAACTTAATGGATCTTTTCATCATTTTGAATTCACTTTCATAGATAGATTTAATCTTCTATTTCATGCTTAAAGTAGGATTTAATGCAAGATAAAAACTTGTTTAAAATCTACTTAATCCAAAGGAAGATAAAATCAATCCTAAAACATCCAAGATAAAAGGAATTAAGGCTACATCGTGGTCATATGAGGGCCAATTCACATTTACTTTTATTTAAGGTTTATGAACAATCATTAATATAGCATGGTGAAATGAACCAACACATGCCCCTTGTTAATAGTTACTTGCAATCACTAAGGTGTTCCTAGCATTTCATTGATATTTTTATTGAGATTACTAATACACATATGCAAATGCTAATATAGCGAAGACCTTGGAGAAGTTTTTTTGTTTTAACTTCTTTACAAGAGAGGGTTTTGAGATCAAAATCCTAAGGGAGAGTGTAATTTCACAATTGGGTGAAATTACCACTCAACAAGTAAGCCTTTGGGCATCATTTATGTAAAGCCTACGGGCATGTTCATGTAAGCCTAATGGAACCCTTCATGTATTCACCCTTAGTGATATTGGTTAATCCTCCTTTATGGATAACCTTCATTAGAGGGTGTAATATATTTACTATATTGTAATTTAACCTTCAAGTCATGTCGGCTTGAGGTTAACATCTAATTGAGGATTTGGTATCACTATAAAAACCCCCAATGACAGATCCATTGCATCAATGTGTGATATAAATGAAAAGTGTGGGGTGCCTATGGGCACCCACCCCTTATTCCTTTTGTGTTTTTTATCTCTTTTCCTCTCTCTATTTTGTTTATCAATGCTATCTTCAATCGCTTTTGTGCCTTTTCTGAATATGATTGTGGTGAATGTATGTTTCGAAACATTTTTGGAAAATATTGTGAATTCCAACATGGTATCAGAGTGAAGAACAAAGTTGCATCACTTAGAAACAAAAAATATCTTTCATCCTTCAATGCGATAGAAGTAGCTTTCAAGGTAATCGAGGGAACCGTTTGCTTGGGCCTTGTCTTTTTGAATTTCTAAATTTTCAAAATTTGAAAATTGGGTCTTGTCTTGTTTGTTCTATGCTTGATGCATCTTGTTTTGTGTGGATCTCCAATGCACTCAAAGGCAAAGCACAACGGTAGGCACTCTTGATCGCTCCTAGACATTTCAAGTTTGACTCCCGCTGGTATTCCTTTTAGTATTCTCCTCTCATCGTTACCTCCTCTGTCATTGGAACTATATCCCCTACATCTAAGAGAGTAGTGTGGTGGTATTGCGCTTCATTACCAGACAAACAGTTGTAGGTTCATATCTTAAGGGGGCAATTCTTTTGATGCATGGTCTTTGAGAGGGCATCTCCTATGGGTGACACACAAGCTAGCATAAGCACCCTCCTTGACCCTCGAGATGATGATTGCTTGGATCAAGAAATCAAAGCAAAGCTACAACGCAGTGGTTGGTATTGTGCTTTGATCACCAGAGGTTGCTGGTTTGAAACCTAGGAACTCCTTTTATTGTAACATCTTTAGCAGGTACATTATTCATTTTTTGGCTTATTCTTCCTTCTAGCTCCAAATTGTCCATGTGGTGCAACGGTTGGTAGCCTTGCTTGTGGTGAGAAGGACGCTGGTTTGAATCCTTTGAAGGTCCCGTTTTGGAAGAAAAATCAAGGCATCAATGCATGCCCATGGGCCATGAAGCCACAATTGAATGGACTGTGACTTTTTGACTATTGAAGATAAGATTTTCCTCTCTACAACCTCAACCAAGCAACATGGCATAGGGGTTGGAGCTCTCATTTGAAGCTGACAGGAAAGGGGTTCAAGTCCCAACATAGTCCTTTTCTTCTTCACTCAAGACAGGGTATGTTGATAAATGTGGATAGTCATTGATATCTCAAAGCATGCACATGGCACATTGGCAAGCTTGCCCGTTTGCTTGGGCAAGGTCTCAGGTTCAAGCCTTGCTAGCCATGAACCCTTAAAATTGCAATATATATATATGAATATGAAGTACTCCTAAACAATCATATTAGTCAACTTGTCAAATTGTTATTCGTTGATCAAAAGTAGGCATTACCCAATCATTTTCAATCAAGTGTCAGCTACAAATTGCACCATGTGGCAGGACCTGATTCAACGATATTATTTCTAAGGTTTGGCATTTGGTATTTTTTTATTTGAGTGCTAATATATCAAATCGTCTAGAGGCCATAACTTTTGCATACAAAAGCGTTTAGAGCCCTCTTTTTCCAAACCGCACGATTTTTGGAGCTCTATGCAATGGTGACGTCAATTTATGGAGTTGCTTCGGTTTTGTGTGGAATTTTGTGTGAAATGGATTCTTTGGGGTATGTTACTCACCTCAATGGGTAAAATTATGGCACTTGGTCAGTTCAAATGGCAGAATTACTCAGAAGTAAGATTCTTTGGTTTATCTTTAATGATGAAACAAAAGGTCTTAGTGATCAGGAACTTGCTGGAAGGGAGGAAGTTGTTGGTCTCTTTTTCATATTAGTTGAGCTAGATGTACTTTTCCATATTAGAGAGAAGATTGATCCTATTTAGGTATCAACAATATTGAAGGATCTCTATGGAAAAGTAAGTGCTATTGAAGTTAACAAATAGAGCTAGAGCTTTCCAATCTCAATATTTCAGATTTTGGTAATTTTGAAGACTATAACTCACTTTAAAGCCTTAAAAGTCGACTTAGCTCTTGCAGGAGGCAAGGTAAAGGGTGATGAAGAGTATGTCAAATTTATTACTACCAATCATACTCCTCATATAGTTGGCTTGGTTTTTTATGTGAATGCTATGACTATTAAGGAGCCAAAACCC
Source organism: Wollemia nobilis (assembly GCA_028583015.1). Classification (NCBI taxonomy): domain Eukaryota; kingdom Viridiplantae; phylum Streptophyta; class Pinopsida; order Araucariales; family Araucariaceae; genus Wollemia; species Wollemia nobilis. Next base: position 5,345,347 of record JAQPPZ010002458.1, read on the forward strand.
ATTTCTCTTGAAGGACTTTTCAAGCTTCTTATCCATTATGAAGTTGCAATAAATAATTGTGGAGCTCTTTCTCATATATAGACTCATCCAAAGGACTTCAAATCAATGGAATATAAGGCTTAGTTATCCAAGGGCAAGTCTAATATTTCAAATAAGTCAACCACATGTACATGATGTAAAAGGGAAGGACACCATCAAATATTGCATAACAGAATTGAAGAAGATTGAGATAAAATTCTTGAGATCTAGACACAAGTTTTTTGATGATGAAGAAGAGGATGAAGATGGCAAAGAAAAGGCCCACTAGAGCATCCATTATAGGGGGATCTTACTTTGTCTCCTGTCCTTGTCCCTTAAACTCAGATTATGGGGGGGTGTTGAAGTATGTGTAATATGATCTTATTAGACCAAGGCCAAAAGTGTGAAAGAGTGTTTATGAGCACTACTGGTGTAGCCTACGGGTGAGTGGATATGTAAGCCTACAAGAATCACTTATGTAAGCCTTTTGGCATCATTTATGTAAAGCCTATGACCATGTTCATGTAAGCCTAAGGGAACCCTTCATGTATTCACTCTTAGTGATATTGGTTAATCCATATTTATTGATAACCTTGATTAAAGGGTGTAATATATTTATTATATTGTAATTTAACCTTCAAGTCATGTCGGCTTGAGGTTAACATCTAATTGGGGATGTGGTATCACTATAAATACTTCCCAATGACTATGACATTGCATCAATGTGTGATATATATATAAAATATTGTGGGGTGCATACAAGAACCCACCCCTTATTCCTTTTATGTTATCTCTCTCTCTCTCTCTTGTAGCATAATAGTGAGTATTTTGACAATTGGAGGAACAATTGGAATGACCCATCTTAGGAGCCAATTGAGACTGCAATCATTATTGGTCCAACTTCATATATTCTACACCCTTGTACAAAAACTCTAATTGCACAATTTACCAACTTGCACTTGTTTGACACTATTAGCATGTACTTGAATGACAAGTGTTTGTATGACACAATTAAAATCCAATCAAGACGACAATCTCCCAAGAACTATATGATGATAATGACTTTGTACTACAAAAACTCCATCACACTCCTTGTATGACAACCTTCCTCGTACGATACTTGTGATGACCCTTGTATGGAAATCTGACAACAATGCTTGTACAATGACTTTCGTACAGTTATTTTGGACTGTAAATTTCGTCTGCAACTCCCTATAACTTGCACATGTAAAACTTGGTACACACAACTTAACAATCTACTGCAACATAGTCTCACATAGACATGCACACACAGATGAAAATGGAATGTATTTTCATTATCATTGCCTATACGATATTGGTGTTACAAGTATGTCTACACTTGCAATACACATCACACAAAATGGTCTCACTTCACAAGACAATCCTGGAATCCTTGCACTCTTCAAGACCATGCTCTCTCTCCTACCATCATTTTTGAACAAATTATTAAGGGAAAACTTTTATGTTTATGGATCGACAGTTAGAAAAAACTACCACTTGGACACCTCACCACATAACTACCTACATTCTCATTGTACAACTATGATATTATCCGTGCATTTTACAAATTTAATCAATTAATCTCATGACATCGTCCTTGATAACATCATCTAATCAAAATGGTACCTTGCATTTTATTTGACATTACATTTCATTTCTCTAATTTACATTTGATTTCACATATTATTTACATTACAAAACTTGTGCACATTTTGTATTTATTCTTCCTATGTACAATGTCTACTTCTGCTATTGTACTGAACTAGCTCCTACATCTATCATCCCCTTTATCTTGGTCGACGTCCTCATCAACGACTATCTTTGCTCTTGTGGGATGGGATTTTGCTGATGTTGAGGAGTTGGAACAGGTATGCCTCCCATCTCTTTGATCTGTAGCTTGAGGGCCTTTGTCTATCCCTTGAGCCTCTTGGCATAGTTTAGATACCAATTCCACTATATCCTATAATTGTTTCCTCTCTACTCAGTCTTTGCCAACTTAGCCAATATCTCTTCCTCTTTGCAAATACAACTTCTGTCTCCTTCCTTGTTACCTCAGCGGATTTCCTTGCAATTTCTGCCTCATGCCTAGCTACAATTGTTAGCTGCTCATCCTTCTATGCAATGAGCTGATCATGGACCTTTAATTGTTATTTTTATCCAATAGTTGTTCCCTCAATAAAAATTCAGATTTCAGTTGTCTGATCAGCATATTCTTCTCCTCAACCTCATTATTTAATGCTACTAGGTCTAATTCAACACTCTCCTTCATCAATCAAAGTTTCTCCTCCAACTAGTTATCCAATTCCTCCTTTGACTCATGGATTTTATCCACTCCTATGGTTAACTATTCAATCAAGTATGCCAAAAATTTAATCCTAGCATATGTCTTCACTAGTTCAGCTTCACATACTTCACGCTTGCTTCATCCAATGGACAATGTGTCATATTCATCTCATCAATATACACTCTTGTTGTGTTAGAGTTGCTATGTTAGTAACTACTATTATTACCTCATTTGGTAATTAGTAACTTATACTAGGTAGATTATTAGGGTAAAATCATTTTTACCTTAGTAGGTTATTTTTACCACATGGTAGTTTTTGTTATTACATCATTTTACTTACCATGAAGTTATTCATTGTTTTGAATAACTTATGGTTAGCGTCAATTACTATTTTGTTAGTGGTTAGCACCTTGTCGCATTTGTTAGCGTCAAGTTAGGTTAGGTTAAGAACTTATTTATGAAGTGCATTTGTTAGCATTTATTTAGGAATATATTATTCTTAATATTTATCCTATGTATTTTATTGTCCTATTTAAACACTTGATTATCAATATTAAATCCTAATGTTCGCTCAACTATTTTCTAATATTGGTATCAGAGCGGATATTATGTACCTAGGCGATGGGCGAGGCAATCGAGGTGACTGGATAATAGGATCTCCTTCAGCATCCTGCTACTCAGAATGGATCCTGAGGTGGGTCCTGAACAGTAGCATTGCACGCATCCTGAGATAGAATCTAGCATAGAATCGTTGGTTTCATTGACATCTCAAATTGGCATGATTTGATGGTGGTTCTATGGTGATTTGACCTCCATGAAATTCGATCCTCTCAGATATTTTTGGCAGGAACTGACACCTTTTTGACAACACAAAAAACCACTAGATTTGTCTCCTCAATGTGTGAAACCAATGGAGCACCACTTAGAAATTCAAAGGTGAACTCGCTCTGACCTATTTTTGACAGTCAAGCTAACTGCAGCACTATGAAAACATCTAGATCTGATGCACCTCTGACTGATTGCATATGCACAACCTCTGAAGCAGTCCTTGCATGGATCTCAAAGCTAGCACAAACACCAAGATGCTGATGTGGACCTCCTCACAGACTTGCTGACATGTATGACATGCAGATCGAGGTGCTAACTGGGTACTGTTGGGTGCTCACATGGCATGAGGTTCAAGGTGTTTATTGGGCACTACTAGGCGCTGATGTAGCACAAGGTTTGAGGTAATGACTAGGGGCTGACGTGGCACATGGTTTGAGGTATCATTGCAGTGATACTTGGTAGCATACAAAATTTGACATGTGGCGACATGGCAAAGGGGAACCTGAGCGGATGCATGGCATGTCGTGGTAGGGTCCTACACTACTGACATTTCTATGTGTCATTTGTTGGCAGCATCGGCAAAAGGAGTGTTCTCCGTCGATTATCTATAGGAAATCGGCTATATAAGGAGGGTTGTTTTTTTAAAGAGCGCAAAAGTTTTTGTGACATCAATGTGGGATATATATCCCGAAACATTTTTTTCTTCATTTAAATTTGAACGAAGGGAATAAAACTATGAGGCCTCCCTGTGGCTTTCAGATCAGCCACGGGAGCTGATTGGCAAAGGAGGCCAGCATAAAGTGCTCCCCTGCAAATGGTCAGGAGGTCCAGTCCTGGCGGGGATGAAATAACAATTTTTTGCTATACAAGAATTGTAGTTTTTCAATTAAGGTAAATTATTTTATTTTATTTTACAATTTATATAAAAAATTTGTCATTTTTTTTAATAATATAATTTAATCTTTGTTTTAAAAAAATCAATTTAAATTTTATATTTTATTGATTTTAATTTAACAAAGTTATTTTATTATTAATTAAATTAATTGACTCAATTTTTTTTTTTGCAAATTAAATTAAAATAGAAAATTAGGGGATCTATTTTATTTGCAATATCAAACAATGAGGGCTTTTTTTTTCTCCACAAAGGGAGATGTAAGACAAGGAAGAGCACCTATTTCTTTTTCAAAACTAGGGAACCCTAAAACCTTCTCACCACCTTGTTAATTTTGCACAATCAAAAGGGGACAAAATCAAGCAATTTGATTCTTTCTTGCAAAATTGGAAAACAAGGAGATACAAAATTTTGTAAAATTCAAAGGAAAAATGTGCATTTGTTTTCTCCAATGAGGAATATAACAAAATGAAATTGCACATTATATTTTTTGCAAAATTGAGAATAAATTGAAGACCTTGGGTCCATAAAAACCAAGTTGTTTGTCGAATGGTCTGGAAACCTTTAAAACACGGGTCGTGTGTCGACTTGTCTTGAAAGGAGTGCTAATTTGTTAATTTTGCAAATCAAAGGAGGGAAGACAAGATATTGTTCTTCTTTGCAAAATTGTAACACAAAGTGATGAGCACTTAAATTAAACTTGTTAATTTTGCAACACAAAAAAGGAAAGACAATTGTTTTATGCCACATTCTTTGCAAAATTGAAAAACAATGAGACATAATATATCAAATTTTTGCACAAACACAAATCTATATTTTGTTGCAAAAATGAAAGGTGCATTTTCAATATTACTTGACACCTTTATTGGCAAATTAGGTGCATTTTCGGTTGCATCCGACACCTATGTGATAAGAATTTTGTGGGTATTCTTGATTGATTATTGCATTATTTTTTGCAATTATAAGTCATAAAATCAAGAGCACTCAAAACCCCAAAATTTCACAAAACTTTGTGTAACTCATTGCACGGGTTTAAAGACAATTTTTCTTGATATTCTCTCCTAAATAAAAACCCCTAATTTACTCTTTTTTTTTGGCTTAATTCCCTCAAACTAACTATCCTTCTTCGGGAGGATTTTTAGGCAAGTGCCATTAAATACCACTAAAGAGTGAATTACCTCTCCTTTCTTCTTGTTTGGCTTAAATATCCTCAAACTAATCATCCTTCTTCAAGGGTTTTTAGGCAGGGGACATTAAATATTAAGTAAAGAAAAAGAGAGACCATCTTGGACCATACTAGAACCTTAAATATGGTAACTATCAATAAATAGCTCAATGATACACAATTTCTTATAGGTTCTAACTATTTAGCATTGAAAACCAAGATGAAGGCAATACTTACTGTAGAGGAAATATGGGATTTAGTGGATGGCACTGAAACAAGACCCACATCAATAGGAGTAGATCAAAAAGCATGGGACAAAAAGAACAATCATCTTCTCATGTTGATTCTCCTAGCTACTATTGATGAGATCCAACCTCACATAAGTGAAGCTAAAAATGGTAAAGATGCATGGGATGCACTTTGTACTATTTTTGAAGGCAAGAATCAATCGACTATTTTGAACCTTCAAACTCAACTTCATACACTCCATATGAAGTCAGGAGAATCAGTAGAGCTATTCCTTTGCAGAGTAGTAGAACTGAAGTCAAAGCTACATGCTTTAGGAGAAAAATTAGAAGATACTATTATGACTTTAGTAATATTGAGGGTTCTTCCAAAATCCTATAATATGTTAATAACTTCCCTTAATGTATCTCAAAGAACATTCACCTTTGTGGAGTTCGTCAATTTGCTGCAAACAGAGGAAGCAAATCAACTCCAAAGTGATGAAGTGTCGAACAATGCACTTTACTCAAACAATCAGAGTAGAAATAAGAAAGGAAACTTTCAAAAGGGAGGATTATCTTCAAAAGGTAAGGGAAAACAACCTCAAAAGAATTTTTGCTCAAATTGTAAAAAGGATAACCATGACACCAATTGGTGTTGGTTTAAGAACAAGCAAAAAAAAATGGCAAAGGTACATCACAGAAGCAAAACAAATGCAATGTGGCTAGTGAAGTGTCTAATTATAATTCTTGTTTAGAAAGAGCACAAAAAGTGCTCATGGTTCAAACAACATTGTAAAAGGGAAATAAAATTATCACCCTAGGCAAGCACCTTTCCAAACCTTTTTTTAGGCTTCATCAATAGCATAAGTTTTTGTTTGAAGTACTTACAATAAATGAGTGATTGTACCTCTTTTCAGGCTTCATAGAATAGCAAACTCTTTTTGTTTGAAGTACTTGTAAATCAAAGGGGAGGATTTTTTGGTGTAATTTCTAAAATTTGCCTAGGAGGTAATCTTTGTAAAAAGCTTCATGAGTTGCATATCTTTTGAAATTAAGGGGGGATAAACATTTATTTCCTACATCACAGAATATTCTTTCTAAAAATGGAGGACAAATTATAAGGGTGCATTTTCGGCAGAAGCCGACACCTTAGTCACACTTCTTGCAGAAATTCTATTACGAAATGTTTTGCAACGAGGGAAACTTATAAGGGTGCATTTTCGACAGCGACCGACACTTTAGCTACCTTATCAGAACTTTTGCAAAATCATATTGTAACCAAATGAACAGTGTATATAGTGATCTAGTCTACTACACCTAGCGGTTGTAGTGGCTAGTTACCCATGCAATCCGGTTGGATGATAATATTACAATAAGGACATTCATTGATGTGAAAACAAAGTGAGGAATGACCCACTTTTTGCTTAGAGTAGCCATAGCACAATGATAGAGCCTGAGCAAGAGCAAGAGCCAATAGATCAACATTTTTTTCACTGTATTAGGACAATTATATACATTACCCAAATAATGTAATAAGGGGGGATGTTCAATTTACCATGTTAGTAACTACTATTATTACCTCATTTGGTAATTAGTAACTTATACTAGGTAGATTATTAGGGTAAAATAATTTTTACCTTAGTAGGTTATTTTTACCGCATGGTAGTATTTGTTATTACATCGTTTTACTTACCATGAAGTTATTCATTATTTTGAATAACTTATGGTTAGCATCAATTACTATTAGGTTAGGTTAAGCGCTTATTTCTGGAGCACGTTTGTTAGCATTTCTTTAGGAAGATATTATTCCTAATATATATCCTATGTTTTTTATTGTCCTATTTAAACACCTAATTATCAATATTAAATCCTAATGTTCGCTCAACTATTTGCTAATATATTGGTTGCCTGTAAATCATCTGAGTTCCTTTTGGTAGTTTTTTGACTCCAATCTAGCTCCCATTAATGCTTATGATGAACATTGACAAACTTATTCCTTTCCTCATCTGGAGCCCATTGCATTAGATTACCTATTTTATTTTCCCCCATTAGCTAACATTTTTTCCAATTCCAAATGCATCCAACTTGGAACTCCAATATCACTCTATCCAAGGCTCCAGATATCCTCTTGAAAAATACATCAGCATGCTCATTGATACAGTCCCCTAAAGGTGGTAGTCTCCTAAAATTTGGCACTTCTATGATGAATTGCTTGCTTGTATCGAACTCCATGTCTGTATCATATCCTATGGTGGTTTCTTCCACATATACTCCACTTTGACCTATTAGATTGATTGGTCTTATGGATGCCTTGCTCTCCTATATAGGTTGTGCTACATGAGTTGTCATTATTACCAACAATTTTTTGCCTTCACATTTTTACCATATTCTAAATGCTGATGTAGACTACTTGCCCTTTTCCGGGCTCTCTTCTAGCATAACTGATACTCTCCTCCTAGCCAATTCTTTTGCTGCAAATGTAATTCCAAAATCAGCATGCTCATCCAATGGAGGTGATCCACATGAATCCTCTTGCTCGGGAGGTGATCCACATGAATCCTCCTACTCCAAAGGTCCTGGGGTGTTGAAAATGTCAAGGGAATGGATGTTTTCCACCTGCTCATCTCCTACACCTTCCCATGTATCTATTGACACTTTCTCCTCTTCTACATCCACAACTACAATTGGCTCCTATTGCTACACTGTCCTCCTTTCCTCTTCCTTCCAACCTATGCAATAGTTTTACGAGGCTGCTACTCACCCACTACAACCCTCTCCTAAGTCATATGTCTCTCTATAGTGCCCCTTGCACAGTTTGACTCGACTATGTAGGGTCCTCCATTCACACTACCCTTTGTGGTCTTCCACGCTTCTCTCTGCTTCCCTCCATAACCTGTTCTGCACTTCCACCAACACCTATTGTAATGTTGTGGGGGTTGCTCTTCTGGTTGGTGTTGTTCTTGAGGTTGAGCCTTCGTCCACTATTGCTCTAACCTACTTTGTCTCTTTTCCTCTTGCACTAGCTCTATCCTTGGTTGTGTTGCAATTTCGTTTGAATCCTCACTTCCTTCATCTTCCACAATGTCCTTCCTTTTCAGTATTTTCTTTGTCCTCACTAGAGTGCTTGGCTTTGTTAGTGCCATCACATTGATCCATCTTAGAATTTTTGGTGCTTGCTTCGGTATGTCCCTTGGAGGATTCAATTTTAGAAATTGAACCTTTGCCTATTGTAGGCCCAAAATGGCCATATACTTAGGAAAATTTTGCAAATTTTTCCTAAGGCATGAAGATCTCATTCCACACATGTTTCAGTGTATTTTGGAGCGGATCTGCAACAAAGGCTACAAATCCGCCTAACACTTAGTGAATTTTTACACTTGGAGCGATTTTGCATAATTTCTTATGTCTTTGACTTCAAAATTGTGGTAGGTCTCGAATACGCAAAAGTTTTCAGAGAAAGATGATGTCAGCGTAAAAGAGGTGTGGATTGGTGATCGCTTTATTTTTAACATCTTCCAAGCGGCTAAGTGTTGGAGAACCTATTTTCAGAGAGCACATAGAAAATTTTTACCTAGAATGGTGATAGGAGGCAGAAATTAGAACAATGGCATGCGGATTCATGACAAAGGTCATTATAACTAACTTTATTTTAGATTGGTGACAAGCAATGTTGTATACTAATGTCATTGCAGAATGAAAGGAAAGTTACCTTACACTGCGGTGGGTTCATAACGGTGCTTTGAGTTAATGCACTTGTTGAGGTCCAGAATAGAATCCGTAAAAGTTTTGAAGGAAATGTGATGTCATCAAATTTTTTGTGTGGATTTGCTAATGCTTCATCACCAACAAAGAGAAAATAAAGGATAAGGAGCAGATTTCATCCCACTTCACTTTCAATAAGTTTTGTGCTGGATTGATGTTCCGTAGGCTCTGAGGCATAAAAGGTGACATCATCAATTTTAAAAGCGAAATGGCAATATGATCTCTCCCCACCATTGTATCAGGTTTATTTCAGATTAAATCGTAGCCATACGATGGGGGAGATCGATGGTTGAGATTTTGCCAAGAATTATGAAGCGTATAAAAGCAGTTTCTCACCAAAATTAAAACATAGTTAGTTGGAGGAGGAAGCCAAAGCATCGAGGGTTTCAAGAAGACAAGAACCAGAGATGGTTACAAATAAATGGTGGCAAAGGGTTTCCAATAAATATCAATGATGCATTTACGGTCTCCAACGACCAGGACTTCAGTTGACGCTGAACAACTAGCAAGTTGCAGAGGATCTGAGCTACTGTGGCGGTCCACTTGTAGCAGATTTCATGGAGGATGAACTAGTAAGGAAATGCCAGCTAGAACTCTCTGTTGAGCTGTAAAATATAAATCTTTGTAATTTTTCCTAATACTTTTAATTCTACAAACTATAAATAGAGGTCAAACCCTCATTTTTAAGGGTTAGCTCTAGTGTGTTTGCTTGTGCTACTATAAATATTCCCAAGAGCTAATGAAAGGAGCATTACATTAATTTTTACCTCAAATTTTGTGTCTTCATAATTCGATATCAGAGGTTCAAATTTCTAAGCTATATTTTTGTAAATACTTGAATGATTAGTTTGTACTAGATTAATGGATTACTAACTACTAGGGTAATTGAAATCTATTTTTGAATTAGATCTTTGTTGTTAGGGAGTGCATTTCTGTAAAATATAGATATTGATTAATTCTGCTATTTGTATTATCATTGTTTGGATATTTAAATTGTTGTCTGTAACATTTCTCTGCTATTTTTTAATGAATGAAAGTGCATTTAATTTGGGATAATATTGATCTGAGTAATATGCATTTAAATTGGTTTATGGGAGCTTTTGTTGTAGTGACAATGTTGTTAGCCTATCCATCCACTGTTGTTCACATTTTCTAACCCTAATATTTTCTTACCCTAATCTCTAAAACCCTAAGTGAGCATAATTGTGTCAACACCCTGTTTAAGTTGATAAGGAACCAACCTACTCTAGAGGTTGGATTTGAAACCCCTATTTTGGTCCATCCAATGTTGAGTGTTGAGATGTAGCTATCTGGTGTATGCTTGGACAGAAAGTAGGAAGATAGACAACCACAGTATTGAGTAAAACTTGATGCAATTCAGTACCCAGTAGTTTTTGGTACACCCAGTGGGACCAGTTCACAAGGAAAATGAAAACCCATCATATGAATTATTATTTTATCTCTACCTAAAGGAATCAAGATTTGGTGAATTGTCTTGTCCTTGTAAGCAGAGAATAGAAAATTCACCTGAAGACTCCCTAGTCCTTGAAACTAGAAAATAATTACTCCTGTATACTAGTGTCCTTTTATGTATATCAGGTCTTTCAAAAGGAATAACCCCAAATCCTATTTCTATTGTGAATTACCTTATATAGGGTCTACTATTGTCAGAAGTTTGAATCAAGATTTCCTCTCAGAAGAAGATCTTCCTAAGAAAAATCCTGTAGTTAATCCAACATCCCCTCCAACAAGACCTCCACCTAGAAATATGGCTCAAAATATGGCCCCTAATAAGCCATTATAGTAGTTCCTCATATGGACCACAACTGGTCCCCTGAGATTAGCCTAAATGAATGCCATCCCCCAGGCTGTGTCCAAGGCTATCCCCACTTATGATGGATCAGGAAAGAAAACATATGAGCACTATCATGATATTTTAAATATGGTAGCAATTCACAACATAAAATAGGATATTATTGTAAGAATTCTAGCCGTCCTTTAGAGAAAATATTTTGCATTGGTTTATAACTCTTGAAGATAATACCATCACTTCATGGCAAGCATTGGTTGAGATGTTTATAGACTAATTTAATGAATCTGTTGACCCTTTCTCCCTACTGAACTAGTTTACATCCATGCAGAAATCTCAGCAAAAAACTATCTCAGATTTCAATTTAAGGTTTAGTAGAACATGAAAGAGAATCCCCCCTATAGCTAGACCAACTGCATGTTTGGCCTATATGTATTATATCTGAGCTCTTGGATCAGATTTAGTCTTGTAGAAACAACAATCTAGAGTAGAAACCTTCCCCTAAATTTATAATGTAGTAGTTCATGTTGAGAATATCCTAATTAATGTGGGGAGACTACCCCTCAAAACTGTGCAACCCTATAAATCAGAAACCACTAATGACCAAAGCCAAGCTATAAATCTATCTTACATGGACCCCCTTTATTTATCATCTCCATATCCACAAATAGAAACCACTCTATTACCAAAAGGTAAAGAATAGAAGCCACTCTATTCTTTTGGTAATAGAGGGGATGAGTGGCTTCTATTATTTATCTTTTGGTAATGGAATAGCTTCCATTACCCCTCTATTACCAAAAGGTAAATAATAGAAGCCACTCAAAAGTATAAAATAAAATATGGTGAGCCAGAAACAAGGCCTATAAGACCTACCCTGGCTAGGTCTGAGTATAATATTATTGAAAAGATGAAAAATATTCCATCAAAATCTAGTCTGTATGACACTCTGTTCATTCCTGGTCAAATTAATCTACTTAAGGATTTCCTCAATAAGTATCCACAAGATAAGCAAGCCACGAAAATTCTTAGTATACTATCAGAAAAGAAATAAATATCCCCTATTGTTTTAATTAATAAGCCCCTCTTTCTATATCTCTTTGAGGATGGAAGGTTGGTAGTCCAAAATTGTATGATAAATTTAGGAGCATCAACCACAGTTATGCCCAAAGTAGTTTATGAAGAAATGGGCATGGATTATACCTGGTCTTGTCCTAGAGTATTACAATTAGATGGGACACCTTTTAAGATAGTTGGAGTCATAAAGGATGTTTTAATGAGGCTACATAGATCCCCTAAGGTGACAATAGTGCAAGAAATAGTAGTGGTTGACCTAGAGCCCTAATTTGTATTATGCATTTCGATGGAGTTTACTACAAAACTGGGTGGATGTATGTACATGGATTATTCTAGTATGGTAATCCCTTTCAAAGGAAAGAGAATAAGGATAAAACCTGAAAATCCAGTAGCTTATAATATTGAAAATATTGAGGAAGACATGTGCAATCTTACTCCCCTAAAGCAATTTGAGCCGGTTGATAATTTTGATGAATTACATATAGAGGATGAGTTACCTTTCAGAGAGGATTACAGTAAGTTTAGGACTAGTATGGGGATATATAGTATCTCAGCTAAATCAAAGAATAAAATCCCTGCTATATCCAATCAATCTCTGGTAGAAAAGAAAACATGGATCATGCACTTTGACGGTGCTAAATGTAGAAATGGTGCAGGAGCTGGTGTGGTTTTACAGTCCCAATTAGAGGGGACAAATAATTTTTCCTATAGACTAACATGGTCATGTACAAATATTATTGTAGAATATTAGGCCCTATCTCAGACTTATACAAGCAAAAATCATGGGTATTAAGGTTTTAAACATATATGGTGACTCTGATTTAATCATCCATCAAGTAATAAAAAGGTGTAGTAGCAAACACCATTACCTAAAGGTATACAAAAATAGGGTATGGGATCTAATGGAATTTTTTGATGCCCTAAATATAAATTTTATTCCTAGAGAAAAGAATACTCTGGCAGATTCATTAGCAACAAAGGGAGCTAACTTCAACCCTTCTATAGACTTTGGAATCAAGAAAGCCAAGGGAATCAAAATTATTTTCAGACCTACAGTACCAAACAAGTAAATTTTTGGTAATTTTTTGAAAGTGAAGAGCATATAATTGACTTTCTAGTAAGAGAAGCATGTCTCTCCACTGTCCAAGAAGATAATCCAAAATAGATTTATCAACAAGATGTTATTCAACTAAGGAACAATCACATTCCTAGAGGGTTGGTCACCCTAAAGATCTATTTAACAATAAGGACAGAAAAAGACCAGATCTATGAAAGCCAATCAAAATTTATAAAGAAGTTGAAGTTGGTACTAAAAATAATCTCAATGTTGGAGTTTGATGTTCACTAGATGAAGCAGAAGATATCAAAGCTTTATGCTTAAAATACCAAGATATTGTGACTTGGTCATATGAAGACCTCAAGGCATATGACAAAAAAATTATCCAACATACTATTGAGTTAGAGCATGATGCAAAGCCTTTTAGGCAGAAGCAAAGTCCTATAAATCCAAGGATTGAATCCATTATGAGAGAGGAGATCTTAAATTTATTAAAGGCTAAGATCATATACCCAATAAAACATTCAACATGGGTAGCCAACTTGGTACCCATGAGGAAAAAGAATGGGGATATCCATTTGTGTGTAGATTTTAGAAATCTTAACCAAGCATCCCTTAAAGATCACTACCCCCTCCCAAATATTGATCAAATATTACAAATAATGGCATGGGAAGAGAGTTTCTCATTACTATATGGATACTCTGGGTACAATCATATTTGGGTGAAAGATGAAGGTCAGTATAAAACAACATTCACCACAAAATGGGGCACATTTGCCTACTAGAGAATACCTTTTGGGTTGTCCAATGCGGGAGCCACATTTCAGAGAGCCATGGACTATGCCTTTGGGGCACTGATCAACAAAGTCATTTTTATTTACTTGGATGACATGACTATGTATTCCCATGATAAGCATGACCACCTATCACACCTTGAGCAGGTTTTTCAAAAGTGCAGATAATTTGGCATTTTACTCATTCCTAAGAAATCATTCTTTGCAGTTCATGAAGGAAATTTTCTAGGTCATGTGGTCTAAAAGGAAGGTATGGTCATATATCCAAATAGAATTAATTCCATTCTTGCTCCCCATTACCTACAAATAAGAAGATCTTGCAGTAATTTTTGGGATAAATAAACTTTTTCAGCAAATTCGCTTCTAACTTCGCATAAAAAGTGAGGCCTATATCTGATTTACTCAAGAAGAATGCTAAGTTTAAGTGGACTGAAGTTAGGAAATAATCTTTTGATATTATCAAGTAGTCCATTGCAACAACCCCAGTACTGGTAAATCCAGATTTCAGTAAAGATTTTATCCTTTATGCTTATGGAGCTGAAGAGAGTTATGCCTTAGTGCTCACTCAAAAAGATGATCAAGGTGAGGAAAATCCTATATTATCTTAGAGCCAGACACTCCATGAATACCAAGTCAAATATAAATTTATTGAAAGACAAGTATTTATTGTGATGAAGTCACTGAAGAAGTTCAAGTAGTACTTGGTACAAAGTAAAAGACTGGTATATGTTGTTAATCCAGATGTAAGAAGTTTTATCCTATAGGATGAACTAGGAGATAAAAGGGTCGGTTAGATTACCAAAATCTAATAATATGATGTAGAGATACATCCCATCAAGTTGATGAGAGGAAGGATCATGTTCCAAGGTCTAATAGAGGCAGCAACATTAGCAGAGGTCACAACTTGTCAGGCAACAAAAGAGGATCAGGTTGAAGGAATACAACCAAGAGACTCTGATTGGGTTGTCTAGATGATCAAATATTTTCAAATTGGAGTATTGCCCTCCTAATATAAATGCATCCCAAAGGAGAATATACAGGCTATAATATTTGAAGTATGTATTGCTACCGGAAGACCTATATAAAAGAAACTTAGATGGAGTCCTTCTGAAATGGTTAAAATATGATCAACAACAGAAGGTTATTGAAGAGTTCCATAGAGGACCAACTAGAGGACATAAGATCAAGTAGAGTTACAACCTTGAAAATCATAAGAGTTGGTTATTACTGGCCTACTGTATTTGTTGATACTTTCAGGGTTACTAGGGCCTGTGACAAATGTCAGCGATATGTTGGAAGGACAAGAGATGCTTCATTCCCCCTCAGGCCGATACAAGTTGAAGAACCTTTTCAGAAATGGGGGTTAGACTTCATAGGGGTCATCAATATTAATTCCTCAATAGAACATAATTTTATTCTAACTACCACATATTACCTTACCAGGTGGGTAGAGGCCATTCCTACAAATAAGTTAGATCAGGAAGTTGTGATCAATTTTATGGAGAACATGATTTCAAGGTTTGGAGTTCCAAAATCCTTGGTGAGTGACAATGGCCCAACTTTCATAGGAGCTAAGTATATTGAATTTGTCAATAAGTATGGCATAATTCTTAAGAATACTTCAAATTATTACCCACAGGGTAATGGACTTGCTGAATCCACCAACAAAAACTTGTTAAGGATTTTTAGGAAGTCACTTGAAGGGAACAAAAGAAGTTGGCACCTATTGCTGGACCAAGCTCTATGGGTTGATAGGATTACTATAAATAAATCCATTAAAACTTCCCCTTATGCTCTGGTGTATGGAAAGGAGGCAGTATTACCTATCCATTTGGAAATTCCAGCACTTAAGATTTTCAATATAAAGGAAGAGTAAGATAAAAATATGGTAAAAACCAGGTTGACCCACTTACTACAAATTGAAGATAATAGAGCTCAGGCATATGATAATTTTTAAAAACATTCCTTAGATATCAAGGTATGTTTTGATAAGAAGGCTATATTCAGAAGATTTCAGGTTGGAGATTCAGTTCTCAGGTGGAATGTTGATAAAGCAAAAATGGGCAAACATGAGAAGTTTGATTCTTTTTGGGATGGCCCTTTCAAATTAGTAGAGACCAAGGAGGCCAATGTGTTTCAGCTTGAAGATCTATAAGGGAACATGTAGCCAATTCCAGTAAATGGTGTTCATCTTAAACTCTACAATGTTTAAAACATGAGCTCATTGTAACATATGCATATACATTGTATTATATTTTCTTTTCTTTCTACACTTTGTATTCAGTATTTTTTTAACATTTTAAAAAGAAAAATATTCAGAAAATGGCTAAGTGTTGGCAAAATATTCAATGAGGTTCCATTTCACATGTAAATATACATAAACTATAGTTGAACGGTGAACATCTCTAATCCACATCAAAATACATGAAGATCTCAGCGAAACAGAACCAATGTATTTGTCCATGCATGAAATGAGTTAATGGTCAGCAAAAATTAAACACGTCTTCAATCCACCAGTTTCAAGACTAAGGTGGAGCAAAGCGATGATTTTGTGACTGTGCCATGTGGAGAGGAGGGAAATATCCCACATTCAATGCTAACGAACCCGTGCTCAAACCAAAGAGTAGTCGAAGCGACACCGCGAGGTGGCAGCCAAATTTAATTTTTGGCCAATGAGAGATTAGAATGCCACCCTTAAAGCCACAAAAATGAATGAGTGGGAGTTGGAAAGTGTGTCAGCGAGTATATTGTGCAGTAGTTGCATTAATGGTGGAAATTATGCATACGCCAAGAAATAAAAGCATCAGAAAGCATGAGCAACATTCATTCAGTGGCAAATCACGTTCACAGAGGAGAAAAGAGTGAAACAATACTCAAAAACATTCACTAAGAATATCAAAGATACCATAGTATTGTTGATGGAAATATGGCTCCAAAGAAAGTACTCATGAAAGCACAAAATATAGGAGTAGAGTTGCAGGCTCATGTTCAACAAACTAGGAGAATTGCAGACACAGTAATTCCACGAGTAAGGAGGACCCTTCTAAGGATAAGTTTCAAATTCAGATACTTCGAGGGGAAGCCAATACGACTACAAGGTATTATAGCTATAAAATATTTCTTGTTCTCCTATATCTATGATTCTGCACATCATTATCCCGAGTTAGTCTCTACTATGATCAAGTTCTATGATTTCGAGAATAGAATGATAAAAACCTCTAAAGGCATTCCCCTATTCACAATTACCAAAGAGCTTTGCCTTGAATTATTCACCGTAGGAGTAGGTCCACCTTCATAACCCAAACCATTTGACATAGCAGAACAATAAAGGGCTTATACCTCATTAATAACATCAGAAAGGAAGGGAGTTGTAGAAAAATGACTTTGTCTCAATTTCAAAAGAATAAGAGAACAAGATGAAATGCTTGAAGTTCCAATTCACATTGATGAATTTGTAAACCCCGAACTATTTTCTATGTTGGCCTATATGGAAGGTTTAGACTTTGACAGAATGGTATATGGCTGGAAAATTACCTCAGCCTATTGTATTTTGAATGAAAGAATGTATGAGGAAGGTGTGGAGGAAAAAGGGACTAGGGTCATCTATTTTGACTGGCCAACCTTTCTTACCCAAAGGATACATGAACAATTAGTAAGAATGAAAATGGGCTTTGATGTTCCTATTTTTAGGCATTGTTCGAGCCTGGTTTGGATGTTTTATGTTGTTGTTAAGGATAATATGCCTTGGATTTCGGTTAAGGATAAAACCAGTAATGGGGAGCCCTTGTCGGTTTATTATTGGATAAGTCATTTGAGAAGCAGTTAGTCATTTTACAGATTTAATTTGTAATTCTTAGGACCTGCTTTGAAAATAATGTATGGAGAGTGCCCTAGAATACCACCTCTGGCCAAGAAAATTTTGAGAATAGAGGGTGCTAAAGAAGGAGATTGGTATCTTCTAACTGAGGGTATAGTAATCAGATTGTATGGATTCATGGGTAAACCTTTTCTCCTACCTCATTTTGTCACAAATAGGCTCTTTGCCTTGGAATAATTGAGGTAGGCAAAGTATATTGATTTGAATTATGGTTCAGGAAGGAAGTGAAAATATTTTCTAACCTATGTTAGGATACTATCCTAACATTAATTAATAATAATAATAATACATGTTATCCTATAGTTATATTAATAAATAATATAATAATTAATTATATTAATTATTATATTATTATAAGATTAGGGTTAGGGTTAGGAAGCATGGTGACTCTTCACTCATAACCCTAAAGGGGTATAAGACACTATGTGATTCTATCATTTAATATATCAATGAATATGAAATATAATACAATTTATTGAAGGGACTTTCCAACAATACAAAAGGCGATTCTTTTAGTTTTAGGTCTATTTATTATTTATTTATCATTTTATGTGTTAGGAACCCTAGGTTCCTACCATATGGTATCAGAGCCTTATGGATCCAACCACATTGGTCAAGGAAATGAAAAATGACATTGCAAAAATTAGAAGAATGATTGAACAAAAACAAAAAAAACAAATGGAACGTTCTGATCGTATGATACAATATTTAATGGAAATGCAAGAGGAGACCTTAGCCATGAAATCTCAAGTAGAGGAGGATCCCACAGCCATAGAATCCCAGGTGGAGGAAGAGCCCATAAAAAGGGAATCCCAGAGGGTACCCATTGCACTCCCCAAGAACGAAAAAAATCCAAACCCTAAAAATATCACCAATATTGTTTGCAATATCTCCAATGTTGTTTGCAATGTTCTTTTTAATGCAGAGGAAGAAACGAAAGTTTCAAAAAATTACAATGCATATCAAAGTGGAAGCCAACCTAGTATCACCTATGCAAACAAAATAGAGGCTCAAGGTGCTCAGTATCATAAAGTTCTTTCCATTGCACTAACATCCACTAAAGCTCCTTATTTCTCTCCTTCACCTGGTGCTACTAAAACTGTTTCTCAAAATTTAGGAGGTCCAATCCTCGTGAAGGGCATCATTCCCAGTGAGGTTACATTTGAGTATTCTCATAGCTCCAAATTAGTTGCAGGTGAATTTTAGATTGCAAAAGCAAAACAAACAAAATCTAAGGAATGCAGCCCTGCCCGTCCGCCTCCATGGCCACCTCCACCATTTCTCATTTCCTATGCAATGTCAATGATCCTTCTTTATAGAATTTTCTGGCTGCAGTTCAATTCGTATTTAAAAATTATAAAGTACCATTACCATCCTTTCTATTTGATTGAAATGGTCACTCGGATTGGTGGTAATTCAAACAATTGGGCACATAAAGTGAAGGACTTGTCAAAAAAATTTGAATCTACATGTTAGGACCAACGCCATGCACTGTCATTCATTCTTAGTGACATTCAGTATGAATCTTTTCATCATCAATTTTTGGTTTTGAAAAATGTGGAAAATATAAAATAGTGGTTCACGTCTTTAATTCGGTTCACAAAAACCTGGAACAAATCACAGATAATGGACAGAATATAAAGCTTTGTGAGCATCCATCTCAAATTCAATGCCATATTTTAGAGTTTTGTTGGGTATATTTTCATCAGTAACTCAAGCTTACTCTTCTTCGAAATGGAAATCGAGCCTAAGATATAACAAAACATATATGTTTAAAAATGTGAGGAACCATAGGCTTTATGGGAATCACATCATCGAAGCCATGTTCAAATCCTAAGCCCATCGTGACCATCCAAACCAGGAGACCAGTCTTTGATGAACGATCTCTCCACTTCAAAGATGAAATATAGCAGCAACTCGGTCCAAAAATTGTAGGCCAACCGCATACCACACCAACCACACTTGCCAAGCTAGATGACTGCTCAAACGTAAAATAAGAAATTAAAAACAAAAATACATTTGGCTTCCCTTAAATTCTAAGTGCCATGAAAAAGTTCTTCCTTACAAGCTCTCACACTCCTGTGTCTGTGTTGCGAACGAACGTCAAACACAGTAGTTGGTTCTAAAACACATCGATTAAGTTATGGGTGATAATATCTATTGTGCACATACTCTGCCATACATGGAGAACGAACGAGGTATTTGTCTATTCAAAATATTTTTTTCTATCTATTCATGGATTTCATCCTAGGGATGCTTTTTGCGGCATCTCATGATCATTGAAAATTTTGAACGAGTTTGAGAAGAAAATATTAATGGAGGTGCCAATAGAGCATTAGTTCAATGATAACATATAAGTGATGGTTTATACTAAAGTTGAATCAAAATGACAGCAAATTATCTCAAAAATAATATATCATAGCCTATGTACAGAAAAGGCCGCCCTTTTTTGTTGTGGTGAACATTAGTTATTACCGGTGTTCATCAATAAGATTTAAGATGGACTCTTATATCACTGGCAGTTAAAATCAGTAAAGTTAAAATAGAAGCTTTCTAACTATTGTCTCTTCTTATAAGGTTAAAATGGAAGCTTTTTGTATACAATTTAGAAGGACAATTAGGTATCTATATCATATTTTGTCTACGTTCAAAAAAAAAAAAAAACTCTGAAGTGAAAAATGTTCCATTTTGTTTGGATATGAGATGAACTTCAAAATAAGATGATATAAATACTACTGAGTAGTGACTACTAATGGAAATGATGATTGTTGATAGATGGGCCTGTTTTCATTTCATTGAAAGTGTACGTAGTTTGCAGGTATTATGTGTACAACTTACCGACATGTAAGCTTACAAGCATCAAGCCACATTGAAGAAATTCATAGGCACATGGCACTCAAGTTGGTAACAGACACTTGGTAGATGGCCACACTTAACGAATTCATAGAGTCCTTTTATTTCATCAAACATACTATGGAGGAGAATCACACAATCAAATTCACCAACTATCATGATCACAACTTAGAAGAAAGACCATCTCCATAGAAGATTGCACATCGTGTTTGTCTTATGCACTAAATAATATAGAGCACTGTTATTCTAAAAAAGAGGGAGTTCAATACCTGTCATACTCATTTTATAGCATTCCTCGCTTGTCGCCTTTTCCTAGGACCACATTGGAAGTCCTCAAATAATTTACCCGTAATATTGGGGGTTGCGGGAGGTGTGATTTTGACACTGGCCGCCTTTCTCCTTGGAGTTCCAAGTAAGAGATTATATCAATCTTCCCTGGGAAATTCAAATCCTATTAGAACGAGCATAGAAACTATACGAGGAAGAAAATGTTATGAATATCATGGATTGGACAGTTAGGGGAAGTTACTTCGACAAAGAAGCCATAAGATGCATTTGCATTGGGCTTCTATGCGTACAATCTGATGCAACGATCCATCTAGATTGTGCATAGACGTCACACAAGTAGCCATTGACAGAAAGAAGTTGTGAATAGATGAGAAGTGGCTGATGTTAATGTGCATTATAGGTGACAATTGAGTTTTTTTTTTAAAAGACAAACTTAACTACAAGAAGCCTGTGATGTTGAGATTGGAGAACTTTGTAGAAGCATATTTCCAAATTTTTCTAGCTTTGAGGACAAAGCTCTTCAAAGAGGGATGGCATGTTAGGATACTATCCTAACATTAATTAATAATAATAATAATAATAATACATGTTATCCTATGGTTATATTAATAAATAATATAATAATTAATTATATTAATTATTATATTATTATAATATTAGGGTTAGGGTTAGGAAGCATGGTGACTCTTCACTCATAACCCTAAAGGGGTATAAGACACTATGTGATTCTATCATTTAATATATCCATGAATATGAAATATAATACAATTTATTGAAGGGACTTCCGACAATACAAAAGGCGATTCTTTTAGTTTTAGGTCTATTTATTATTTATTTATCATTTTATGTGCTAGGAACCCTAGGTTCCTACCAACCTACTACACTATGGATGATATTACTATCATGAAGAAGGGGTGGAGTGAGAAAATTGACCAATACCTTGACAAGTTAGGTCTATTTTATATTCCCCAAATATGGAGTTATGACCCTGATGACATTTTCACCAAAATAAATATAGCCCTAAATGGAGACAAAGCTTACAAATTTGAAAAGAAGCCTAGGGCTCATTTCGAGCAAGGTAGAAACAATTATGAAACCGCTCTTTTGGAGTGGAATGTTTCAAAAATGGGTCAACTGCCTCCATGGCTAGATTTATA
The DNA here is from genome assembly GCA_028583015.1 of Wollemia nobilis. Taxonomy (NCBI): domain Eukaryota; kingdom Viridiplantae; phylum Streptophyta; class Pinopsida; order Araucariales; family Araucariaceae; genus Wollemia; species Wollemia nobilis. Next base: position 5,367,454 of record JAQPPZ010002458.1, read on the forward strand.
TGAACATATTATGGATTTTGATCTAGATAAGAAGAAATGTCATCGACTAATAGAGGCCATCATGTGTGATATTGAGGAGAAAATTAGAAATAAAAAGGACCCTCAACCTGATGAGGATACTTCTGAAGAAGTAGAAGAGGTAGAGCAATGGAATGTAGTGAAGATATTAGATTTGTAGAGAATGAGAATTGAAATTGGAAAACCTAAGTCCAAGTTTAGAATGAATATTGATAATTAGTTTTCTAAAAAGTATGATGAAAATATCAAAACCTAGAAGCCTAAGGACATCAAAAACATAGTGTTAACAATTGAAAAGTCCCAGGCTAGTTCTAAATCTCTCTCTCCACCCATAGACCAAGAAGCTCCAATAGAAGAGCATGTGACTCCTTTGATGGCTATTGAGGTCCCAAAGACATTTCAGCCTACCACTAAACAGGTAGAGAAGTTTCCTAAGGGAGCACAACTTCTAAGAAAAATGCAATATTCAAGTGAAAAAGTTGTCAGCACTCCAGTCATAGAGGCAATGACTAGGCCTAAATGCTTAGATCTGGGGAATAGCCTCCAGATACAAATATTGATTGGAAGAAGGATGAAGGCTTCAAATTTACTCCCCTCATATTCACTACTGCAACATCAGTAGAATTGCATCCCATTTTTGAGCAAGTATTGCTTATAGCACAAGGAGAAGTATCTGAGGAAGATTCAGAGAGTGAGTTGGATTCCTTTCAATTGATGCACAAAAGAGCTAAAAGAGCTCCAAAAATAAAGGAAATAGAAGTTTTAAATAAATAGAGGTTGGATATAAAGGAGACTACTAAAGAGGTAGTTATTTCATCTGTAGAAGAATTGACTCGTCAAGAGCAGCAGTAGGATACAAAGGTAAAACAAGAACACCCTACATCTATAGTCGAAGGTATGGTCTCTAATCCCTCTTATCCTCTTCATCCTTCTGAATACCCAATGAATTCTCCCTCCCTTTTTATTCAAAAAAATGTGACAAAGGTACCTTCTCCATCTCATAGTCCACCCCATGTTACATTGGTCACCACTGAAGTACAAGTCATCCCTTCTCCCCCAAAGTCACTCTAAATTCTACTTTCATCGTCTGAGATTCCCACTTCATCACCTCCCATAACTTCATATTCACTATTGAAATTGCCACCCCCATAAAAGGAAAAAATTGTTCCAAGCACCCCCACTCGTCCAATTGTTAGTCTTGCTTCAATTTCTATGATTTTACCAGTAGCAACCACAATAGTAGTTATAGATTCCATTGTTGTTACAGAGACTACTATAACTACTTCCACACCACAATTATCAGCAGTTGAGTCCACCCTTACATTCCTAGAGTCTTCATATCCCTTGGATTCTAGTTATTCAAGTCATATAAATTTACCAAAGGATCAGGCAACCACCCAAAAAATAAATGATTTTTGGGCAGAGAAGCTATCTAAGCCTTCCAGTAGGATGGATATCAGAAGAAGGAGCATGTATGTCAATCCGATCGTAAGGTAAAGGATATCCAGGTCCATGATCCCCCTTGTAAGCAGGCTTGAGATTGAGATGATTTTCCAGGATTATCGAGTTGAAGAAATAACAGAGGACATTGAGAAGCTTCCTGAAGAAGATGAGTTTGTAATTGCCAGAGCCCACTTAGAAACCTTCTATGTGAATAATGATATATTCAAAGAGAAGGTGGGTAAACTGGAGAAACATATTAAAAAGCTTCAAAAAACTATGAGTAATCAAAAAGAAGTGGAAAAGGCTTTGAAAAAAGAGGCCAAGAGCTGGCAAGAAAATTCCCAAGAAGCCAATAAGCTCAAAGACCAACTAGGAGAGCAAAAGAAGCTGAATGAAGAACAAGCAAAAGAAATTCAAAGTTTGAAACAGTAGCTTCAAATTGAGAAAGCTAAGTCTTTTGGCTTTTCTAAAGATAGATTAAAGAATATTAGAAAATAATTGCTCTTTGAGGCCCAAGAGAAATTTTCAGGGATTCATCTTATGATTGACTACCTAGATGATACCAACCGCTTACTTCCCAATATTAAGAAATATTTAGATAAAATCACTGGAGAGTTGTAGCCTATGGTGATTCCAACAAAATAGATGTACAAGTTGGTTGATAGTAGAATCAATTATTTTGCTAAGACAATCCCCAATAAAGAATGGAATCTTGCCAAAGTTGCTGCTAGAACCGTGGTCAAGAAGCACAGGGCACTTTAGAAAGCCTGGCTATTGTTTGATACGATTTAAGGAGTAATTAAATATGTGGTGGATGTAAAAAAATAAATGATTCAATTTGGTTTCAAAGGTTTGTGGATAGAAGATCACAGCTTGCTATCCGTGGAAGATATCCATAAGAGTATTGATGAAAATTTGTAGGATGAATCTAGAATTGATTCTCTTGAAGAGCCACTAAACCAAGAGCAAGTTGCTCAACTGATCATTAATTTTACCAGGCTGAGAGATCTCATGGAAGATATGGTAAGTAGAGGGAATGTTGCTAACTATGATAATATTGGAGAATTGTAATATATTTATAAGCAGCTGAAAGAGACATCAAACCCCTTTGGAGCAGCCTAGAATCAAGCTTTACACTCTTTGAAGTTGATGATTCAATTATTTGGTGATAATTCTGGAGGAAGGAATAAAAAACAAGCTTTTCCAAAAGAATAAAATAAATAATAAGAAGAGAATGAAGAGGAGGTCAAGGAAGGGGCCCACCAAGAAGATCAGGATGGAACCACTACAGGCCCGAAAGGGGCACACACTTAAGTTGTTTTTTATTTTGTACATATACATAAGTTTTACATTTTTGTTTTCTACTCTGACAATTGTCAGAAATAAATAATAAAGGCATGAAGCCTAGAGAGGCATAGAGAGCAGCAGATTTTGTGTGAAGGTATTTTTGTGGGCAAGCCTTATAAGAAGAGTAGAACTATGTTTTGCAAGAACAGAGGAGTAGTTTTGTTATAAGGGCACAGAGATAGATTTTGGAAACAATGGAGGAACATGTGTCTATTGCATAGTCTACAGATGAGCAGTTATCCTCTGTGTTGATTGAAGCATGGTATCGATGTGAACTTCTACTCTCTAAGAGAACTAATTTTAGAGGGTAGTGTTCATATGGAAATTATTCTTTTAAGCACATTTTTGAAGATGAGCATTTTTTGACTCCTATAACCCAATGGATAAGACTCTGAGTTCTACGACTTTGCAAGAAAATCCACCCAAGAGGTGCCAGAATCTAGGTCCAAAATGACCACATACTTAGGAAAATTTTGCAAAGTTTGCTTAAGGCATGAAGATCTCATTTCGCACATGTTTCAGTGTATTTTGGAACGGATCCACAAAAAAGGCTACAAATCTGCCTAACACTTAGTAAATTTTTGCACTTGGAGCGATTCTGCATAATTTATTATGTCTTCGACTCTGGACTGGCGGCAGGTCTCGAATCCACAAAAGTTTTTGAAGAAATATGATGTCAGTGTAAAAGGGGTGCAAATTGGTGACCGCTTTATATTTTTAACATCTTCCGAGTGGCTAAGTTTTGGAGAGCCCATTTTCAGAGAGCACATAGAACATTTTTGCCTAGAATGGTGATAGGAGGCAGAAAGCAGAACAAAGGCATGCAGATTCATGACAAAGGTCATTATAACTAACTTTATTTTAGACTGGTGGCAAGCAGTGTTGTATACTAATGTCAGTGCAGAATGAAAGGAAAGTTACCTTACACTACGGTGGGTCCATAATGGTGTTCTGAGTTAATGCACTTGCTGAGGTCCATAATAGAATCCATAAAAGTTTTGAAGGAAATGTGACATCATCAACTTTTTTGTGCGGATTTGCTAATGCTTCATTTCCAACAAAGGGAAAATAAAGGATAAGGAGAAGATTTTATCCCGCTTCACTTTTAGTAAGTTTTATGCTGAATTGACGTTTTGTAGGCTTTGAGGCATAAAAGGTGGCATCATCAATTTTAAAAGAAAAATGGCACTGTGATCTCTACTCATTTTTGTATCAGGTTTATTTCATATTAAATCATAGCAATACGATGGGGGAGATCGACGGTTGAGATTTTGCCAAGAATTTTGAAGTGTATAAAAGTAGTTTCTCATCGAAATTAAAACACAGTTAGTTGGAGGAGGAAGTCAAAGCATCGAGGGTTTCAAGAAGACAAGAACTAGAGATGATTACATATCAATGGCAGCAAAGGTCTTCCAAGAAATATAAATGATGCATTTGCAGTCTCCAACGGCCAGGACTTCAATTGATGCTAAAAAACCAGCAAGTTGTAGAGGCTCTGAGCTGCTATGGCGGTCGACTTGCAGTGGATTTCATGGAGGATGAACCTGTAAGGAAATGCTAGCTAGAACTCTCTATTGAGCTATAAAAAATAAATATTTGTAATTTTTCCTAATACTTTTAATTCTGCAAACTATAAATAGACATTGAACCCTCATTTTTAAGGGTCGGCTCTAGTGTGTCTGCCTGTGCTACTGTAAATATTTCCAAGAGCTAATGAAAGGAGCATTACATTGATTTTTGCCTCAAATTTTGTGTCTTCATAATTTGATATCAGAGGTTTGAATTCCTAAGTTGTATTTTTGTAAATACTTGAATGGTTAGTTTGTGCCAGATTAATGGATTACTAACTACTAGGGTAATTGAAATCTTCTTCTAAATTAGATCTTTTATGTTAGGGAGTGCATTTTTGTAAAATCTAGATATTGATTAATTCTGCTATTTGGATTATCATTGTTTGGATATTAAAATTGTTGTTTGTAACATTTCTTTGTTGTTCTTTAATGAATGAAAGTGCATTTAATTTGGGATAATGTTGATCTGAGTAATATGCATTTAAATTGGTTTTTGGGAGCTTTTGTTGTAGTGACAATGTTGTTAGCCTATCCGTCCACTGTTGTTCACATTTTATAAACCTAAAATTTTCTTACCCTAATCTCTAAAACCCTAAGTGAGCATAATTGTGTCAACACCCTATTTAAGTTGACAAGAAACCAGCCTACTCTGGAGATTGGATTTGAAACCCCTGTTTTGGTCCATCCAATGTTGAGTGTTGAGCTTTAGCCATCGTGTGCATTCCTGGATAGAAAGTAGGAAGATAAACAACCACAATATTGAGTAAAACTTGATGCAATTTAGTGCCCAACACCTATGTAGTAGCATTCATCATCAATGCAATGGCATGGAAAGCCATTGAAAAATTCCTTGTATACTACATCAAGAAATTTCTAATACAGTATGATAAATATGATGCCCAATCATATGCCACGTGAGTTGTTTTTCCTTGTACATAAGATATGAACCAAGTGGGTATTTTTGAGGATTGTTGTTCTCTTGATAGTTTGGACATGATGACATTCATCCCGCACTATAACTCCAACATCTTCAATTGCTGCATTTTCACTCCATGACCCCCATGCTTCAACAACTTCACTACCTCTTCTGGAGTGGTGTTGATGACCTCATGGATCATCACTCTCCATCGATTTGAATCCATTGACTCCTTTCTCACCGATAATCCATGATTTGGCAACCCAAACATCCTTTTAAAGTTGCTTGCTAAGAACACCACCATCAACTTTTGATCACCAACTCTAACTCTACTAGCATTCTATTGCGGATTGTATGTTTGCAGTATTTGTAGCAACCTTTGAAAAACTCCTTGTCAAAGTTTGGAATCTATAGCATAAAATTCACTCCTGCATCCCTAAATGCTATCCTCAATGGATGATCCAGTCCTAATCTTGTCCCACCATCTCCTATAGAACTCTCCTGCTAGTTGAATCCATGTGATATCCTTCAAGGGTACTATCATTCTCTCCTTTCCCTTGCTCTCTCCCCCTCTTGAGGCAAAGCCTCCACTTCCTGCTCCTCCGAAGTGCTGATTCTTGGCCTTTCTTTGGAGTGTCCAGCATGCCTATTGCTACTACCTTGTTTAATATTTGAGTTGTGTTCTCTTTTCCTTCCTTGCACGCACTTTGCAAGACTCCTCACACTTCCTTTGTCACAAGGTTATGCTTTCTTCATCGAGTTAGATGGGGACCTTATCTGTTTCTATTCCATATGATGAATTCTCTATGATACTTGGTCTTTTCTAGCATCATTTTTTCTCAACAACTTCGATTGATGATTGGTTCTACTTTTATGGCCTTTACTGTCACAGTCCTACACCTTGTACAATCCCTGCTGCCATAGTCTTCTACTTGTATGGTGATAACTTTTCTTGTATGAAAACCATTCACAACTTGTATGGACATTGTTCAACTTCTTCAATTTGTATGGCATTGTCATCTAACAACTTGTACAACAGTCCTTCCTTTCACCTATACAATTGACCTCTTCTGCACTTGTATGGCAATAGTATCTGCCAACTCAATCGTTCACTCTTTGAGTCATACAACCTTTCCACCTTTTGTACAATAGCCTCCTCTGCCCTTCTCTTTGTGCACAAACTGAATGCTTTTTCTATCGCTTGCTCCAAACCTTTTCCATATGACTACACTTCTCACAAATCATAGACCTTTACTTTTTTTGCACTTCATCTACTTCTATGGCCATCCATACAATTGCATATGGTTACAATACCTCTTTTGAAAAACCCTTCATGCGTAAATTTTCCTTGGAAATTTCATCCTCCGACAATACCACTAGCTTCTACTTAGGTCACACTCATCAGTTTTGCACTTCTTTGGCAGTTCATCCCCCTTTTGTTGTTAACTCTTGCATCGACATTGCACCAGCACACTTCACTTCTGCATTGTAGTCTGCATCCTCGACACTTTGTTCTGCATCTTCCCACCTTTTGCTCCTTACATGCATTCTTCATGCCTCCACATCCTTAGGCGTTGAGAAAATTCTATGATGCTCAAGCCTCCTTGAATGCACATATTTATAATTTGGTGGGGTTGGTTTCTACCCATGCTTGATAACTACCACCTTACTACCTTGCATGTAACTGGTGGTACGCTTTTTCCTTTTTCATCTTTTTCTCCCAATTATGGTTCACCTTTGCCATTCGTATCCATCTGTGCCCCAACAATGCATCATAGGCTGGTTTTTGCATGGCAATCACCATGAAGTCCATGATGAACTCTTGGTCAACAATATTTACCTTTTGATTTGTCAATACTCCCTTCATTTCTATTCCATATTGGTCTACACCATATAATCAAAAATTTGGAGACCACAAAAATGGTGCTCAAATGTCTTTCCAAGTCTTCTCAGGCATTACATTCACACTAGACCCTCCATAAACTATCACTTGTGTCAAATTATGGTTTAGCAACTCCATATGAATCAATGTCGACTTCTTCCCAGCTTCAATTATCAACATTGTTGTATCGATGAATTGATCCCTCTTTATCGCTGGCACTTCCTAACATCATGGCTCCACAACCTTCCTTGTTTGTGCCATTTCCCCTAACTTAGCATAAATCTTAGGTATTGCACCAAGTAGGTCGGACATCTTCACCTCAATTGTCATGTTTTGTGCTTACACTACCAATTACTTTGTTGATGATTGTTTCTCCCTAAATTCCTCTATAGTGATTGGTTTCTTCAAATTTTTCTCTTGGAGAAGTCTTTCTTGCTTTACCTTTTAGTTTTCTTCCTCTGTAAAATCATGCGCTTCCTCCATCTCTCCTTCTCCTTGGTAGGCTTTGGATATTGCTCATATTTATTTGCTCGAGCCCTTATCACCACTAACACATGTTTGTCCTTATTCGATTGGTCCCCTACAAGTTCTATGTCAATAAATTTGACATTTTGTGTTCTTCTGGAATTGGCTTTCTTAGGTCAATTTACCTCCTTATGATTGCGTAGATCACACCATCTACACATATGTTATTTATTACTATTTTTGGTATTTGTTGGCAATTTTGGGTACCTTGGGTACATTGCCTTTGCTCAAGTGTATAAGTTGTCATTGATGTCAAGAAGCTTTTGAAGGAATTTTATTTGATGTAAAAGAATTTGTTTTGATGAAGGTTTCGGCATGACAGGTTCGAAAGAAAGCTTTTTATAAGTGTCGCGATATCGCGACATGTCGCATTTTCGCGACTTAAGCAGGAGAGAAAGCTTTTTAGAAAAGTGTCGCGATATCGCGACATGTCACAGTTTCGCGACTCAAAGAGGAGAGAGAATGTTCGGAGTCAGAAATGTCGCGATTTCGCGACATATTGCAAGGAAGGTTGAACGGACGAAAAAGTGTCACGATTTCGCGACATGTTGCAGGAGAGAGAGTGTGAAAGAAAAGTGTCATGATTTCACGACATGTTGTAGGAGAGAGAGTCCAAAAGAAAAAGTGTCATGATTTCATGACATAATGTAGGAGAGAGAGTCCGAGAGAAAAAGTGTCACGATATCGTGACATGTCGGGTTTTCGTGACCCGAAGAAAAGAAAAGCGCTAAGGAGAAAAAGTGTCACGATTTCACGACAAGTCAGAAGACAAAGTGGAAGCAAGATAAAGTGTCACGATTTTGTGACATGCTGTAGATGAAAATGTTCCAAGTAAGAACTATCACGATTTCGTGACATGCAGCAAAGGGAAGAGTCTGAAATGAGAAGCGTCGCGATTTCGTGATAGGTTGCAAAGAAAACGTACGGAAGCTAGAAGTGTCGTGATTTCATGAAAAATTCAAGGAGGAAGAGCTCAAAGGCGAAAGCATCATGATTTCGTGACATGTTCCATTTTCATGGGCATAAGGCAGAGAAAAACACAAGGCAGTGAAAGTGTCACGATTTCGTGACATGTTCCATTTTCGCTAGTGCAAGCAGACAAGAGTGCAAGGAAGAGAAAGTGTCACGATTTCACGACAGATTGAGATGGTAGCGTTCGGTTGGAGAAAGTGTCACGATTTCATGAAAAAAATAGAATGCAGGTCTTCTATAGGAGAAGTGTCACGATTTCGCAACAAAAGCAGAAAGGAGGTCGACGAAGGGAGAAATGTCACGATATCATGACAAAAGCAAAGTTGATGCTGACTAAGTCAGAAGTGTCACGATATCGCGACAAGAGCTTAGTGGAAGTCGACAAAGGCAGTTGTGTCGCGATATCATGACAAAAGCCAAAAGAAAGTGTACGGTTGCAAAGGTGTCATGATATCGCGACATGTTGTAGTTTCGCGGCAGAAGCTACAGAAGAGTTACAGAGGCAGTGAAGCCGACAAAGTTAAATTTTAGCCGACAAAAATTAGGGCTTGCAGTCGACGTAGATTAGGGTTTGTTTTTGGTATAACAGTCGACTAAGATTAAAGTTTTCATCATGAAAATCTTGTTATAAAAGGAGGGCTATTTGGAGAGTTGAAGGTTGATGGATGTGTTGTTGATGTGCGACGTTCGGAGATAGTGCGCAGTGCAAGAAGTTCGATCACTGAGAGCAGAGTGCAAATTCGATCGTAGTGTACAGAGTGTGTTTCATCGAATCATTCTAAGTGTGAAAGATCGCAAAGGAAGCAGAGTGTGCGAAGACGATGCCGTTGTGATTGTGCAGAGGTGCAAAGGTTGAAGTTCGACCAAGTCTAGCTGTAACTGCGTTGAGAGAACTTAAGGACAGATTTGTGTGAGCTTTTCTGAGAGCTTACAAGTAGATTTGAGACAAGTCTTTGTGAAGACTTGTGGACAGCTTTGAGCAAGCTTTTTGAGAGCTTGTGAGCAGGTTTTGGACAAGTCATTGAGAGGGCTTGTTGGACAGATTTGAGCAAGCTTTTGTTGAGCTTGTGGAGCAGTTTGGGCAGGTTCTAGTGAGAACTTGCAAAGCAGATCTGAGACAAGTCTTGGTGAAGACTTGGGTGAAGATCAAGCAAGCTTTAGTGAAAGCTTGTGAACCACTTTTGTGAACCATAATTGAGAACCAGTTGAGGACAGAGATTGGTGCAGATTCGAGGACATTTGTGCCAGACCGAAGGACTATGTTTGGTGCAGATCAGAGAAAGAGATCAAGGACATTTGTGCTAGACCGAAGGACTGTGTTTAGTGCAAATTCGAGGACCAGCTTTGGAGGTGATAGAGTTGAGGACAGAGGTCTCCAACCAGAGCAGGGAGGACAGGTGTCTTCTATGGATAGAGTTCCATTTGCTAAGGGCAGCGGAGGTAGAGGTCTTCTAGAGGATCACCAGTCAGAGCAGAGCTGGGGGAAGATATCTCCTTTGGGTCGAGGCTCATAAACATTGTAATTGGGAAAGATTCCCAAAGAACTTTGAGATAAATTTTAGAGAAAAGTTTTGTGGACGTAGCCCAGCCATTCTGGGTGAACCACGTTAAAATTGGTGTCACTTTGTGGATGATATTGTGCATTGTTTTGTTATTGCTTTGGGTATATTGCTTTACTATTTTTAAAGTATAAAAGAAAAAGTAAAAAGAGGTCTTATACTATTCACCCCCCTCTCAGTATAAGCTTGTGTTCTTCAATTGGTATCAGAGCGGGTGCCTTCAAAAAGTTTAACTTGAAGGAAAAGCTAATAAAGAACACAATGGATTATTCAAGTGGCAATGCAGCACCTATTCTTGATGGGTCAGATTTTGGTCTTTGGAGTGCAAGGATGAAGGTTCATCTAATGGCACTTGGTAATGAGGTATGGGAAGTAATTGAAGATGAGTACACTATTCCTGTACATGGTCCAAATACTAAAGAAGAAAGGCTCCTACATCACAGCAATTCAAAAGCAATGAATGCAATCCTGAAAGGCTTACAGAAAGCAGATCTCACCAAAGTGATTCACCGCAAGACAACTAGTGAAATGTGGAAACAATTGCGAGGTGGTTCATACAGGTGATACAAATGTCGGAAAGGCCAAGTTGAGACACTTCAAAGGTATGTTTGAACAACTCAAGATGAATGATGATGAAAATATTAGTGACTACATGCTTCGTATGGATGAGGTTGTTAACTCCATGAAAGACTTAGGTCTTGAGCTTGCTGAAAATGATGTTTGTGATAAGATTTTAAGATCTCTTCCTAATAGATTTAGTGAAAATATTTCTGCTATTGAGGAAGCTAAAGATTTGGATAAGTTGAAAAAGGATGAGCTCCATAGTATACTTGCAACATTTGAGTTGAGAACTCAAGTGAAGGTTGATGTCAAGAAAGAGGCAGATTTCAAGGCTACCAAGAAATCCAAGGGTAAACAACTTCAAGAGAGTGATGAGTCTTCTAGTGATGAAGAGGCATATTACAGCAAAAAGGGCAAGTTCTCTAGAAAGCACAAAAGCGTGAAAAATATAAGATGTTTCAATTGTGGAAAGTTTGGTCATTATGCTACTAATTGTACTGTTTCCAAGAATGAAAGTGATGAAGAAAAACAAGATTCTAAGAGCAAGGATTTTGAAAAGCACAAGCATCACAGAAAGAACAAAGATGAGCACAACAATCAAGGAAAGAGGTATTCTCACAAGCACAAGAAGAGTTTCTACCTAGACAAAGCAAGTAAGTGTTCTAGTAGTGATAGTGAAAGTTCTTCAAGTGATAATGAAAATGAGATGTTGTTCATATCAAAAAAAGAGGAAGAACCGAAACATAGATTCATTATCATGAAATGTCTTAGATGTGGAAATTTTGGTCACCTTGAGGATGATTGCACAAATAATGATTTGGTTTCTAGTATGTATGAGGATGCTTCAGAAAACTATAAGGAAGATGCATGTATGGTTTTTGAAAAAGGTAGCACCTCTAGTGATAAGAAATCTGAAAAAGGCTTTGATGATTCAGAAAGCAAACAAATAAAGGATCTTGAAAGTGAACTTACTAACGCTCTTAGTGTTTTGAAAAAGGAAAGAAAGAAGAATGCTAGACTCAAGGATAAGTTAGATGAATGTTGTATGGAGAGAGATGATCTTATAGAAAGTCTTGACTTCTCTATGGCTAAGACACAAGAACTCAAGGATGAGTTAGAGTCTAAGGTTCTTGAGTATAGTGAGTTAGAACAGAAAATGGCTTCTTTGAAAGAGGAAACTAAAGAGTACAAGGATAAGCTTTACAGGTTTCAAGATAGCTCCAAAAAGGTTAAGTCACTCATCAAAGGTCAAAGAAAGACAACGGATAAAACAGGCCTTGGTTTTGTTAAGCCACACAAGGAACAAGCTGGAGAGTCTAGTAAGAGACTCCAAAAGGAAGAGAGTTCTGATGAGGAAAGTATTTCAGATCATGAGTCCTTGAATGATAGATGCTCAAAAATAGAAAACAAAATTCAGAATGAGAAGAAGAATTTTTCAGGACCCAAGAGGTCGAATAAAGGAAAATTTCATGACAGATGTTTTGCGTGTCACAGGTTTGGTCACATGGCTGCACATTGCATGGCTCAAGTGAAGAAGGTAAACGGCAATTTTAGAAGCGCTAGTTTCTTTCAAGGGTATTGCTACTCTTGTCAATAGTTTGGGCACAAGGCAGTCTATTGCAAGGTTAATTACAGGAATAGGTTTGATCAAAATAGGTTCGGCCAGAACAAGTTTGGTCAGAACAGGGTTAGTCAGAACAGGCGGATTCAAAGAACAGGTATGCCTAAAAGAAATAACATTGTTACTTGTTATAAGTGTAACAATGAAGGTCACACAGCTAGACAATGTAGAGCTGAACTTCCAAGGTACAAGAACAGGAACAGTGGTATGAACAGGTCCAAGGATCAAGGCATGGATAAGAACAGGAATGATAACAGGAACAGGAACAGTGACAGGAACAGGAACAGGAATATGGGCAAAGAGTTCAAGAGAAGGCCCGGCAAGGAAATTATAGACGCTGATGATGATCAGTGCCTAATGGGAGTTTTACTCCCACCCCAGAATTAATCACCTCATCAGGAGGTGGGGGAGGGACTAAGCTAAGAGGCTCATTCTTAGTCCCGAGCCCCAAAGGTGACCCTTTGCCATTGATGACAAAGGGGGAGAGATATGAGTAAGGGGGAGAGCTTCAAGTGAAGAGGAAAGCTTCAAGTCAGGGGGAGCAAAACTTCAAAGGAATATTCTCGGTTGTGGGCATAGTTTCTCAGTTGTTAGCACAGTTGGTTTCAGTTTTGGCTCTTGAGACGTGTTTTCGGTAAAGGTTTGCCATCAATGACAAAGGGGGAGATTGTTGGCAATTTTGGGTACCTTGGGTACATTGCCTTTGCTCAAGTGTATAAGTTGTCATTGATGTCAAGAAGCTTTTGAAGGAATTTGATTTGATGTAAAATAATTTGTTTTGATGAAGGTTTCGGCATGACAGGTTCGAAAGAAAGTAAGTTAGAAAAATGTCGCGATATCGCGACATGTCGCATTTTCGCGACTTAAGCAGGAGAGAGAAAGTTTTTTAGAAAAGTGTCGCGATATCGCGACATGTCGCAGTTTCGCGACTCAAAGAGGAGAGAGAATGAACGAAGTTAGAAATGTCGTGATTTCGTGACATATTGCAAGGAAGGTTGAACGGACAAAAAAGTGTCGTGATTTCACGACATGTTGCAGGAGAGAGAGTCGAAAGAAAAAGTGTCACGATTTCGCGACATGTTGCAGGAGAGAGAGTCTAAAAGAAAAAATGTCATGATTTCATGACATAATGCAGGAGAGAGAGTCCGAGAGAAAAAGTGTCATGATATCGTGACATGTCGGGTTTTCGTGACCCGAAGAAAAGAAAAGCGCTAAGGAGAAAAAGTGTCACGATTTCGTGACAAGTCAGAAGACAAAGTGGAAGCAAGATAAAGTGTTGCAATTTTGTGACATGCTACAGATGAAAATGTTCCAAGTAAGAACTGTCATGATTTCGTGACATGCAGCAAAGGGAAGAGTCTGAAATGAGAAGCGTCGTGATTTCATGACAGGCTGCAAAGAAAACGTACGAAAGCTAGAAGTGTCATGATTTCATGACAAATTCAAGGAGGAAGAGCTCAAAGGTGAAAGCGTCACGATTTCATGACATGTTCCATTTTCATGGGCGTAAGGCAGAGAAAAACACAAGGCAATGAAAGTGTCATGATTTCATGACATGTTCCATTTTCACTAGTGCAAGCAGACAAGAGTGCAAGGAAGAGAAAGTGTCACGATTTCATGATAGATTGAGATGGCAGCGTTCGGTTGGAGAAAGTGTCATGATTTCATGACAAAAATAGAATGTAGGTCTTCTATAGGAGAAGTGTCATGATTTCATGACAAAAGCAGAAAGGAGGTCGACGAAGGGAGAAATGTCACGATATCATGACAAAAGCAAAGTTGATGCTGACTAAGTCAGAAGTGTCGTGATATCGCGACAAGAGCTTAGTGGAAGTCGACAAAGGCAGTTGTGTCACGATATCATGACAAAAGCCAAAAGAAAGTGTACGGTTGCAAAGGTGTCACGATATCGTGACATGTTGTAGTTTCATGACAGAAGCTACAGAAGAGTTACAGAGGCAGTGAAGCCGACAAAGTTAAATTTTAGCCGACAAAAATTAGGGCTTGCAATCGACGTAGATTAGGGTTTGTTTTTGGTATAACAGCCGACTAAGATTAAAGTTTTCATCATGAAAATCTTGTTATAAAAGGAGGGTTGTTTGGAGAGTTGAATGTTGATGGATGTGTTGTTGATGTGCGACGTTCGGAGATAGTGCGCAGTGCAAGAAGTTCGATCGCTGAGAGCAGAGTGCGAATTCGATCGTAGTGTGCAGAGTGTGTTTCATCGAATCATTCTAAGTGTGAAAGATCACAAAGGAAGCAGAGTGTGTGAAGACGATGCCACTGTGATTGCGCAGAGGTGCAAAGGTTGAAGTTCGACCAAGTTCGGTTGTAACTACGTAGAGAGAACTTAAGGACAAATTTGTGTGAGCTTTTTTGAGAGCTTACAAGCAGATTTGAGACAAGTCTTTGTGAAGACTTGTGGACAGCTTTGAGCAAGCTTTTTGAGAGCTTGTGAGCAGGTTTTGGACAAGTCATTGAGAGGGCTTGTTGGACAGATTTGAGCAAGCTTTTGTTGAGCTTGTGGAGCAGTTTGGGCAGGTTCTAGTGAGAACTTGCAAAGCAGATCTGAGACAAGTCTTGGTGAAGACTTGGGTGAAGATCAAGCAAGCTTTAGTGAAAGCTTGTGAACCACTTTTGTGAACCAAAATTGAGAACCAGTTGAGGATAGAGATTGGTGCAGATTCGAGGACATTTGTGCCAGACCGAAGGACTATGTTTGGTGCAGATCAGAGAAAGAGATCGAGGACATTTGTGCTAGACCGAAGGACTGTGTTTAGTGCAAATTCGAGGACCAGCTTTGGAGGTGATAGAGTTGAGGACAGAGGTCTCCAGCCAGAGCAGGGAGGACAGGTGTCTTCTATGGATAGAGTTCCATTTGCTAAGGGCAGCGGAGGTAGAGGTCTTCTAGAGGATCACCAGTCAGAGCAGAGCTGGGGGAAGATATCTCCTTTGGGCCGAGGCTCATAAACATTGTAATTGGGAAAGATTCCCAAAGAACTTTGAGATAACTTTTAGAGAAAATTTTTGTGGACGTAGCCCAGCCATTCTGGGTGAACCACGTTAAAATTGGTGTCACTTTGTGGATGATATTGTGCATTGTTTTGTTATTGCTTTGGGTATATTGCTTTACTATTTTTAAAGTATAAAAGAAAAAGTAAAAAGAGGTCTTATACTGTTCACCCCCCCTCTCAGTATAAGCTTGTGTTCTTCAATTGGTATCAGAGCGGGTGCCTTCGAAAAGTTTAACAGCTTGAAGGAAAAGCTAATAAAGAACACAATGGATTATTCAAGTGGCAATGCAACACCTATTCTTGATGGGTCAGATTTTGGTCTTTGGAGTGCAAGGATGAAGGTTCATCTAATGGCACTTGGTAATGAGGTATGGGAAGTAATTGAAGATGAGTACACTATTCCTGTACATGGTCCAAATACTAAAGAAGAAAGGCTCCTACATCACAGCAATTCAAAAGCAATGAATGCAATCCTGAAAGGCTTACGGAAAGCAGATCTCACCAAAGTGATTCACTGCAAGACAGACTAGTGAAATGTGGAAACAGATTGCAGGTGGTTCATACAGGTGATACAAATGTCAGAAAGGCCAAGTTGAGACACTTCAAAGGTATGTTTGAACAACTCAAGATGAATGATGATGAAAATATTAGTGACTACATGCTTCGTATGGATGAGGTTGTTAACTCCATGAAAGACTTAGGTCTTGAGCTTGCTGAAAATGATGTTTGTGATAAGATTTTAAGATCTCTTCCTAATAGATTTAGTGAAAATATTTTTGCTATTGAGGAAGCTAAAGATTTGGATAAGTTGAAAAAGGATGAGCTCCATAGTATACTTGCAGCATTTGAGTTGAGAACTCAAGTGAAGGTTGATGTCAAGAAAGAGGCAACTTTCAAGGCTACCAAGAAATCCAAGGGTAAACAACTTCAAGAGAGTGATGAGTCTTCTAGTGATGAAGAGGCATATTACAAGAAAAAGGGCAAGTTCTCTAGAAAGCACAAAAGCATGAAAAATATAAGATGTTTCAATTGTGGAAAGTTTGGTCATTATGCTACTGACTGTACTTGTTTCCAAGAATGAAAGTGATGAAGATAAACAAGATTCTAAGAGCAAGGATTCTGAAAAGCACAAGCATCACAAGAAGAACAAAGATGAGCACAACAATCAAGGAAAGAGGTATTCTCACAAGCACAAGAAGAGTTTCTACCTAGACAAAGCAAGTAAGTGTTCTAGTAGTGATAGTGAAAGTTCTTCAAGTGATAATGAAAATGAGATGTTGTTCATATCAGAAAAAGAGGAAGAACCGAAACATAGATTCATTATCATGAAATGTCTTAGATGTGGAAATTTTGGTCACCTTGAGGATGATTGCACAAATAATGATTTGGTTTCTAGTATGTATGAGGATGCTTCAGAAAACTATAAGGAAGATGCGTGTATGGTTTTTGAAAAAGGTAGCACCTCTAGTGATAAGAAATCTGAAAAAGGCTTTGATGATTCAGAAAGCAAACAAATAAAGGATCTTGAAAGTGAACTTACTAACGCTCTTAGTGTTTTGAAAAAGGAAAGAAAGAAGAATGCTAGACTCAAGGATAAGTTAGATGAATGTTGTATGGAGAGAGATGATCTTATAGAAAGTCTTGACTTCTCTATGGCTAAGACACAAGAACTCAAGGATGAGTTAGAGTCTAAGGTTCTTGAGTATAGTGAGTTAGAACAGAAAATGGCTTCTTTGAAAGAGGAAACTAAAGAGTACAAGGATAAGCTTTACAGGTTTCAAGATAGCTCCAAAAAGGTTAAGTCACTCATCAAAGGTCAAAGAAAGACAACGGATAAAACAGGCCTTGGTTTTGTTAAGCCACACAAGGAACAAGCTGGAGAGTCTAGTAAGAGACTCCAAAAGGAAGAGAGTTCTGATGAGGAAAGTATTTCAGATCATGAGTCCTTGAATGATAGATGCGCAGAAACAGAAAACGAAATTCAGAATGAGAAGAAGAAGTTTTCAGGACCCAAGAGGTCGAATAAAGGAAAATTTCACGACAGATGTTTTGCGTGTCACAAGTTTGGTCACATGGCTGCACATTGCATGGCTCAAGTGAAGAAGGTAAATGGCAATTTTAGAAGTGCTAGTTTCTTTCAAGGGTATTGCTACTCTTGTCAATAGTTTGGGCACAAGGCAGTCTATTGCAAGGTTAATTACAGGAACAAGTTTGATCAAAACAGGTTCGGCCAAAATAAGTTTGGTCAGAACAGGGTTAGTCAGAACAGGCGGATTCAAAGAACAGGTATGCCTAAAAGAAATAACATTGTTACTTGTTATAAGTGTAACAATGAAGGTCACACAACTAGACAGTGTAGAGCTGAACTTCCAAGGTACAAGAATAGGAGCAGTGGTATGAACAGGTCCAAGGATCAAGGCATGGATAAGAACAGGAATGATAACAAGAACAGGAACAGTGACAGGAACAGGAACAGGAATACGGGCAAAGAGTTCAAGAGAAGGCCCGACAAGGAAATTATAGATGCTGATGATGATCAGTGCCTAATGGGAGTTTTACTCCCACCCCAGAATTAATCACCTCATTAGGAGGTGGGGGAGGGACTAAGCTAAGAGGCTCATTCTTAGTCCCGAGCCCCAAAGGTGACCCTTTGCCATTGATGACAAAGGGGGAGAGATATGAGTAAGGGGGAGAGCTTCAAGTGAAGAGGAAAGCTTCAAGTCAGGGGGAGCAAAACTTCAAAGGAATATTCTCAAGTTGTGGGCACAGGTTCTCAGTTGTTAGCATAGTTGGTTTCAGTTTTGGCTCCTGAGACGTGTTTTCGGTAAAGGTTTGCCATCAATGACAAAGGGGGAGATTGTTGGCAATTTTGGGTACCTTGGGTACATTGCCTTTGCTCAAGTGTATAAGTTGTCATTGATGTCAAGAAGCTTTTGAAGGAATTTGATTTGATGTAAAATAATTTGTTTTGATGAAGGTTTCGGCATGACAGGTTCGAAAGAAAGTAAGTTAGAAAAATGTCGCGATATCGTGACATGTCGCATTTTTGCGACTTAAGCAGGAGAGAGAAAGATTTTTAGAAAAGTGTCGCGATATCGCGACATGTCGCATTTTCGCGACTCAAAGAGGAGAGAGAATGAACAGAGTCAGAAATGTCACGATTTCGTGACATATTGCAAGGAAGGTTGAACGGACGAAAAGTGTCGAGATTTCACGACATGTAGGAGAAAAAGTCCAAGAAAAAGTCACGATTTCGCGACATATTGCAAGAGAAGAGTCGAAAGAAAAAGTGTCACGATTTCGTGACATGTTGCGAGAGAGAGTCCGAAAGAAAAAATGTCATGATTTCATGACATAATGCAGGAGAGAGAGTCCGGGAGAAAAAGTGTCACGATATCGCGACATGTCGGGTTTTCGTGACCCGAAGAAAAGAAAAGTGCTAAGGAGAAAAAGTGTCACGATTTCATGACAAGTCAGAAGACAAAGTGGAAGCAAGATAAAGTGTCACGATTTCGTGACATGCTGCAGATGAAAATGTTCCAAGTAAGAACTGTCATGATTTCGTGACATGCAGCAAAGGGAAGAGTCTGAAATGAGAAGCGTCATGATTTCACGACAGGTTGCAAAGAAAACGTACGAAAGCTAGAAGTGTCATGATTTCATGACAAATTCAAGGAGGAAGAGCTCAAAGGTGAAAGCGTCATGATTTCATGACATGTTCCATTTTTGCGGGTGTAAGGCAGAGAAAAACACAAGGCAGCGAAAGTGTCACGATTTCGTGACATGTTCCATTTTCGCTAGTGCAAGCAGACAAGAGTGCAAGGAAGAGAAAGTGTCACGATTTCACGATAGATTGAGATGGCAGCGTTCGGTTGGAGAAAGTGTCATGATTTCATGACAGAAATAGAATGCAGGTCTTCTATAGGAGAAGTGTCGTGATTTCACGACAAAAGCAGAAAGGAGGTCGACGAAGGGAGAAATGTCGCGATATCATGACAAAAGCAAAGTTGATGCTGACTAAGTCAGAAGTGTCACGATATCACGACAAGAGCTTAGTGGAAGTCGACAAAGGCAGTTGTGTCACGATATCATGACAAAAGCCAAAATAAAGTGTATGGTTGCAAAGGTGTCGCGATATCGCGACATGTTGTAGTTTCGCGGTAGAAGCTACAGAAGAGTTACAGAGGCAGTGAAGCCGACAAAGTTAAATTTTAGCCGACAAAAATTAGGGCTTGCAGTCGACGTAGATTAGGGTTTGTTTTTGGTATAACAATCGACTAAGATTAAAGTTTTCATCATGAAAATCCTATTATAAAAGGAGGGTTGTTTGGAGAGTTGAATGTTGATGAATGTGTTGTTGATGTGCGACGTTCGGAGATAGTGCACAGTGCAAGAAGTTCGATCGCTGAGAGCAGAGTGCGAATTCGATCGTAGTGTGCAGAGTGCATTTCATCGAATCATTCTAAGTGTGAAAGATCACAAAGGAAGCAGAGTGTGCGAAGACGATGCCGCTGTGATTGCGCAGAGGTGCAAAGGTTGAAGTTCGACCAAGTTCGGCTATAACTGCGCAGAGAGAACTTAAGGATAGATTTGTGTGAGCTTTTATGAGAGCTTACAAGAAGATTTGAGACAAGTCTTTGTGAAGACTTGTGGACAGCTTTGAGCAAGCTTTTTGAGAGCTTGTGAGCAGGTTTTGGACAAGTCATTGAGAGGGCTTGTTGGACAGATTTGAGCAAGATTTTTTTGAGCTTGTGGAGCAGTTTGGGCAGGTTCTAGTGAGAACTTGCAAAGCAGATCTGAGACAAGTCTTGGTGAAGACTTGGGTGAAGATCAAGCAAGCTTTAGTGAAAGCTTGTGAACCACTTTTGTGAACCAAAATTGAGAACCAGTTGAGGACAGAGATTGGTGCAGATTCGAGGACATTTGTGCCAGATCGAAGGACTGTGTTTGGTGCAGATCAGAGAAAGAGATCGAGGACATTTGTGCTAGACCGAAGGACTATGTTTAGTGCAAATTTGAGGACCAGCTTTGGAGGTGATAGAGTTGAGGACAGAGGTCTCCAACCAGAGCAGGGAGGACAGGTGTCTTCTATGGATAGAGTTCCATTTGCTAAGGGCAACGGAGGCAGAGGTCTTCTAGAGGATCACCAGTCAGAGCAGAGCTAGGGGAAGATATCTCCTTTGGGCCGAGGCTCATAAACATTGTAATTGGGAAAGATTCCCAAAGAACTTTGAGATAACTTTTAGAGAAAAGTTTTGTGGACGTAGCCTAGCCATTCTGGGTGAACCACGTTAAAATTGGTGTCACTTTGTGGATGATATTGTGCATTGTTTTGTTATTGCTTTGGGTATATTGCTTTACTATTTTTAAAGTATAAAAGAAAAAGTAAAAAGAGGTCTTATACTGTTCACCCCCCCTCTCAGTATAAGCTTGTGTTCTTAAGTATTTACTAGTAGGTTTTGATAATTCCTTGTGAAATGTCCCCACTCTTGGCATATTCTACACTAAATAATGGGTATTCCATCCAAGTCATACTATAATAAACTTTATTCTCCTTGTTGTCTATTACTTTATTGGGGTTGCCTTCATTCATGATGATTATTCCTGTAGCCACCACTCATCGCTCCTTGTCCATTCTTGGTGATGTTGGGTTTTTCTTCTTTTTTCTCTTTCTGCATCGTCATCATCTTGTGCCTCACTCTCCTTAAATAAAATTAAAAACATCCCACTGCATGCCTCATGACTTAGCATATATTACAATATGCATTCCTCAGACAATTCACATTTGTGTGCCCTTCTGATTTATAGTCTGAGTACTGAATTTATTTCTTCTCCTTATTTTGTCCTTCACCTCATTGATTATTATGTCAAAGTCCTTTTTCATCATTTGGATTGCTACATAAAATTATTTTATCACTGTAAGAGTCATCACTTCTAAAGTGAGTGATCCCCACCGTCGTCTACTTTGCCTCACTTTCCAAATTTTGTGTTCTCAATTATGGTTCACCTTTGTCATCTGTATCCATATGTTCCCCAATAATACATCATAGGCTAGTTTTTGCATGGAAATCACCATGAAGTCCATGATGAACTCTTGGTCAATAATATTTACCTTTTGATTTGTCAATAATCCATTTGTATTCCATATTGATCTATACCATATAATCAAAAATTTGAAGACCATAAAAATGGTGCTCAAATGTCTTTCCAAGTCTTCTCAGGCAATACATTCACACTAGACCCTCCATCAACTATCACTTGTGTCAACTTATGGTTTAGCAACTCCATATGAATGAATGTCAGCTTCTTCCCAGCTTCAATTATCAATGTTCTTGGATCGATGAACTAACCCCTCCTTATTGTTGGCACTTCCTACCATCGTGGCTCCACAACGTTCCTCATTTGTGCCATTTTCCCTACCTTAGCATAAAGCTTAGGTATTGCACCAAGTAGGCTGGACACCTTCACCTCAACCATCGCATTTAGTACTTGCACTACCAATTTCTCTTTTGATGATTGTTTCTCCCTAAATTCCTCCATAGTAATTGGTTTCTTCAAATTTTTCTCTTGGATTAGTCTTTCTTGTTTTACCTTTTAGTTTTCTTCCTCTATAAAAACATGCACTTCCTACCATATCTCCTTCTCCTTGGTAGGGTTTGGATATTGCTCAACTTTTTTTGCTCAAGCCCTTGTCACCACTAGCACATGTTTGTCCTTATTTGGTTAGTCCCCTACAATTTCTGCCAATAAAATTGATATTTTATGTTCCACTAGAATTGGCTTTCTTAGGTCAATTCACCTCCTTATGATTGCCTAGTTCACACCACCTACACATGTTCTTTATTACCTTTTTTGGTATTTACTAGCAGTTTTTGATAATTCCTTACTAAATGTTCCCACTCTTTCCATCTTCTACACTGAATAATGGGTCTCCCATTCAAGTCATACTATAATCATCTCTATTCTCCTTGTTGTCTATTACTTTTTTGGGGTTGCCTTCATCTATGATGATTATTCATGTAGCCACCACTTCTCGCTCCTTGTCCATTCTTGGAGGTGTTGGATTTTTCTTCTTTTTTCTCTTTTGCATCGTTATCATCTTGTGCCTCACATTCCTTAAATAAAATGGAACATCTCCCACTGCATGCCTCGTGACATAACATATATTACTGTAAACACCTACAATGCATCATGTCAATGGCGACTACTCATATGGGACATGCTACAAGACAATATGGAAGATCTTGGACATATTCCAAGATAGATCAATGGTTTTAACCACTCAATTTGGGCTCCTTGGCATAATCATTCTGAACTGCAGTTGAGACCTGCAATCTATAGTCTAAACCGTAGTTGAGACCTGCAGTCTACAGTCTAGGCTACAACTATCACCTATGGACTAAACTGAAGTTTAGTTGGCCTTCATCCTTGCCAAATTGGTTTGAAAAACCATTTGTCCTAGAATAAGGTTGTTAAAGAATGGAAACTTCCAATCCAACTATCCTAACCACCTCTTCTTGATCTTGGCTTCTCCATGAAGCCACCCCTAGCCCTTGGGTAATCCTATAAGTACCCCTCAGAATTAGGGCAAACAATCAGATATTGCATTGGATATTAGAGCAGCAAAGCCCTATCGGATTATAGACTCATTTGAGTACACTGAGAGAGCCTAGTTACTATTCACTTGCCAATTCACCAAGCATCATGTCAATTAGTGCCATGGATTCCCTAAGGAGCTAGAATGCCAAGAAATGCTAATTCGGGCAAATGGAGGCCCAATTGTGGAATTAAACCACCAATCCAGTTAGAGAACACCAAGGCAACCCTTGATCATAAATTGTACAAGGAAGATCAAGCCCACAACCCTTGGTTTGGAGGGAAAATATACTTGATTGCTTGTTGTGGCTGACAGCCGCGGTGTGCAGTGCAGACCGCTCATCTAAGTTGTGGTTTGCAACAGGTGATATATCTCCTTACTATTTCTTTTGCAGTATGTTTAATTAGACTAGATTAGGTATTTCAGCAGTTTATTTCATGTTTTAAAGACACTGACCAGTCTAATTAGGATTTTATGTGAGTTCTTTCTATTTAATAAAATTTACACTAATATCTTATTTCCATACATAATTTCATGCAAATAGTTTATTATATGGATAGCAGTACTCTTCATTTCTATGTTTCAAGCAATCTTTATGATTTTTGCATAAGTATAGCATGTTTTGTTCATTTTCTTGATTTCATAGTTGTTATGGCATCTTCATGTTTATATCCTTTAAAAGGCCTTATCATGAGAGGTTATCTATGCTATTAATGATTTTGTGTTGTTTTTTGACCACGGGAAAGCAGGTTCGAATGAGATTCAATCATCTAATTCCTTCCTCAAAGTGAATAAGAGGGTCAACTCCACCCTAGAGCAGTTTGTGACTATTTAGAGAGCCTTAGTATTATGCCTAACCCATTGGGGGCTTTGGAATTGTATCAATTGTATCAACATTTGGGTGACCCTAATAGGGGCATGATTGTAACCGAGATTTGTTTTCAATATTAATAAAAGAAACATCCATTTTATTGTTATATGTAATATTGCTTATCATTTTATGCTTTGATGTTGATTCTGATTGATGTATTAGACAGGTGCATGTTTTTTGGATAGGTCAGAAGGCGATCACGATGGAACTCCGTAATTCATGCCCTTGATTTCTAACATTTTTGTGTTTCCTTATATCAGGTGCAAACCGCAGCTTACAACTGCGGTCTTATTGTTGACCCACGACTGTAAAACGCGGTCTACAGTAGCAACCACACCACAGATCTATAGTTTACAACAGACACATCAGACAGCAGGAGTTCAAAGCTAGATCAAATGAGGACCTGAGGTAGGCCCTTATGACACTCTCTGTCTCTGTATTTTACCTCTATGTTTTTCCAAAATGCATAAAATGGAATTTAATTAGGACACCTTAAATAAAAAAAGGAAAATGAATTAGGTCCTAGGATTTCATTTTATTATGCTTTAGCTAGGCGCTGCTAGGAACATCAGACCTCTGAGTGCAGTCTGCCCTAGACTCCAGCATGCTAGAATATTCCATGTGGTAGTTTTGCATGCTTGAGGCCTAATCATAGGCCATTTATCATCGTAACTTGCATTGTCAAAATGTCATATAGGATGCAGCATGCATGTTTTCTAAATAGCAAACTTTATTTTTATGCATATCATATAGGAAATGATCATGTGAGTGCTATATTATGCATCTTTCCTTTTATGTAATTTAAAAATAACCACACACACCATGTTTTAATTAAATGCTATTAAGTTGGAAGCGACATCCAACCACTAGTAGGGGTTCAAAGATGGTAGAGGTGACTTCCATCCATTGGCCCAAATCCTACGTACCCTATGTTCTAGACAAATACCGGATTCGATAACCTTTCGTATCCTAGAAAATTTGCATGTATTCTCTTTAGAGGATATAACGTTGACTAGATGAAATGGGTGAGGATCTGGGAGGACATGTGCTCCCTAACCGTGTGTGGGCTTCATTACCACACATTATAGGTTGGATTACACGACTTGGAGTTCATAGCCAAGTTTTTGAGTTGCGAGTATACAGGTGAAAGCCAATTAAACTAAGATTATCATCCAAAAAGTTTTCAAACATGATAAGAGTTTCTAATATTGATACAACAAATTGAAAACACATCAAATAGTTTAGGGCTCATTTTAAATTGTAAAAGAGATAATCACCATTGTATACCTTATTTGCATAATAAAAGATAAATCTAGACATTAGGTGCACCATGGTGGAGATACGGGGAGATCAATAGAGGCTTAATCTTGATGCCAATGACCAAGCCCCACCAAATTCACAACAAAATGTGTCAAACCCTCGCCCACATGCACTTCCTAAATGTCATTTGGTGAGCATCAAAGGAGAAAATTTGACATGAGGGGACACCATTGAGCATACCCCCAATAGAGGAGATTTTGTACACTCTTCTGGATGTAGGATAGAGCATGAAGCCTCTCAACATGAGGGTGCTCCACTCAAAATCCATTATCGAGATCACAATACATGTGCATCTATGGGATCGGTCGATGAGTATGTCATACAGGAGGTCAAGTTGGTACCCCTACGTACTAAGTCTATAGGAGGTTCCATACCTCTAAATTTAGAGTATAGAAGAAATCAAAATCCATCCATTCAGGGGCATGCTAATAGGCCCTCTTTTGAGCATAGGTCTGTTCACACTCCCATGTGTAGTGAACCTCACAAGATCACTATCGATATATCAAAGGTGGGAGCCAATGGTACACCACTGCATGAGTCATGGCAGTCCATATAGTTGGATGGTTTAGGTGGCATCCTCGAGTAGGTAGCATAGTGGAAGCATTATTAGGGCTACCATAGAACATGGGGAGGCTTCCAAGCGTCCTCATGGTTTGCATCCACCATCCATGCATGGTGGCACATAGCACAGGACTCAGCATGATACCAATGCCATATTCATGGGCAAAGGCAAAGGCATAGGAAATCCACCATATGGGTACAAAACCCATAAGGTCATTGACACGGAGCACACATACCAGAGGCCTCTTATGACCGATCACATTGATAGATCGCATAGACTGGTATCCGAGCAAAGATGAAAACTCCTTCAAGATCAATTGGAGGATGCCCGTGTAGAGAGGCAACACATTGAATATGAGAATATTCAATCACAAAGGCTTGTTAGACAAATATTATATAAGCAATGTATGCATGAGGAATGCATCCTTGCACAAAAGGAGCATGTGGAATAAGAGATAGGCTAGCCAGGGCTGGTTTATACATGCATGCTGAGCACAAAGAGTGCATTCATAGGAGGGCTTTTTCACAATTCGACGTGCATTAGGAGCACAAAGATGCTCACACTCATGTCAATTCCTAAAAAAGAGAACGACCACAACCATTTGAAGATCAAAGGCAAAGACAATATAAGGAAGAAGAGGGAGACAGAGCCGATCAAGGATATCCCAAAAGATCCCATGTTGAGGAGGAGGAAGAGCAACATTATCCACCTCAACACAGGAAGAATGTACCTCCAAGACCACCCTCACATCAGCTCAGGGAGGAGGACTTTCTATCCTCGCAAGACTATAAGGCCTTAGCAGAGAAAGTGAAAGCAATCGAGAGGCAAGGTGTGACTATTCAAAATCCGACATTAAGCAAGATTCATAACAAGCCTTTGGACCCCTCAGTGCCTACTCCAGCATATCCTGAGCATTTTTTTGAGGTGAAAAAGATACGCAAGAGCATGTCGCAAGATTTTTGTATGTATGCTTCTAGATTGCAAGAAACAATTCCTTACTTTTGTGTACATTCATCACAACCCTCTCAGGCCCAACTTGAGAGTGGTTTAATCAACTAAAGAAGCACAGTATCACCAATTTTGAGCAACTGGATGACACCTTTTTGGAATGCTTTTCTTTCAGTATCAGGAAGTAAGCTAACCTTTCCAATCTAGCTGCGCTCACTCAACACGATGATGAGCCAGTCCTAGAATATGAAAAGAGGTGTAGGAGATTAATGGTAAAGTTTCCATTCCCCATTCCTACTACAAAACTAACCCAAATGTTCATGAAGAGTTGTGCCAAGCACATCTCGTTATTATTGCAACTGTAGTAGTACTAAACATTCAAGGAAGCTTTGGCGTAAGCCAAATTAATTGAGGATATTAAGTTGCAACAACCTTATCAGGCCCAACCTAAGAGTGGTTTAACCAGCTAAAGAAGCACAGTATCACCAATTTTGAGCAACTGGATGATGCTTTTTTGGAATGCTTTTCTTTCAGTATCAAGAAGCAAGCTAACCTTTCCAATCTAGTTGTACTCGCTCAGTGCGATGATGAGCCGATCCTAGAATACGAAAAGAGGTGGAGGAGATTAATGGTAAAGTTGCCATTCCCCATTCCTGCTACAAAACTATTCCAGATTTCATGAATATTTGTGCCAAACACATCTCATTATTATTACAACTATAGCAGTACCAAACATTCGAGGAAGCTTTGGCGTAAGCCAAATTAATTGAGGCTATTAAGTTACAATAGGGCAACTTGAATCTCAAGAACAGGAAGGAGGGGCATAAGAAGAGCTCCATGAAACATTAGGGCAAGCAGGCCCATGTCAATCAAGTGAGGTTAAACCTCCAAGGAGAGGATAAGGGGCAACAAAAGTAGAATTATCAGGCCCAACCTCCTCTTGCGCAATACGAGCAACGCAATAATAATTATAAGGGCAAAAATAAAGAACAATGCTCGCCTTACCAATTCATGCCTTTGACAGAATCATTGACCTCGATATTCCATCAGTTGTGCGAGGCTAAGGTAATCAGGTTGCCCAAGATTAAGCTAGTTGATCCTAAAAACACGAGATTCCAGAAACAAAAAGGAAATACTAAACAAAATTGTATTAAAAGGAAAGAACACAAATGAATGAACACAAGATATAAAAGCAATATAAACTATGGCCCTTTTTATTGATATTCTTTTCAATTCGTGTTACAATGCGTCTCCTTCCTTTTTAGGGGATAGGAGCGTTAGATATTGATCTCTACAACTTGTTTCAGAATTCCTTCTTTCGCGTGCCCACATATAAGATGGGCGAACCAAAACGTTGTCGCCGCTTGCGTTGATAAAGGTCGATTCCTCGCTGCTCCTCCAATGCTGCAAATCTGCGTTCAAAGAAACAAACAAAGAATCAGTAGCACCTGTGTATGAAAAATAAAAGATAAATCTAACTATGATTGAAATGAATCTAAATGAAATGAAGACTTGACAAAAGCATAAACATGAAACTAGCTAAATACTATAAAAGAAATAAAGCGGGGGGGTGCCCGAAGGCAAACCACCCATGGATGAAACTTTGCTTCGACACCAATCCGCTTAGGATGGGTCCGAAACCTGATGTGATGTGTTGTCGACAAATTGGTAGAATATTGTGGTCAAAAAAATGGGGTGTTGGTTCTTGATTCGTGCTTTCAAAAGTCACCCAATAACCTCTCTTTCGATTAAGAGATTATGGATGTTGAAAACACAAATCGCAAGTAAATGAATTAGCAAGGACTTCGTCGCTCAAAATGCTCCCTGCTCGATATATCTTTTGGGTGAGGAAACTCACCATTTTATAGACCCAAGGGGTCTCTTTGAATTAACATGCAAAAGTGTTTCTTTGCATGAATGCTTTTTGCCTGAAAAGAAGACTTCTTCTTGATCAAGGGATTCTTAACTGTCTCTGTGCATGTCTTTGTGTGTTTTAGAAAAGCTCACTTGCACTCCCATGCAATGAAGGAATAGCTAAGTGGCAAATCTGAGTTGTCCTAAAAAGCTCACTCTCATTCCCATGCAGTGAAGGGAACGTCAATTGGCAGATATGAGTTGTCAAAAGAACTCACTCGCACTCCTATGTCATGCAGGAAAAGCTAAGTGGCAGTTCTGAGTTGTTACATGCCGAGATTTGACTTTTTGCCGATCAAACTTGGCGTTCGTCCCACCCCGAAGCGAGCGCTGGTAATCGTCCCTGGGTGAGACGAGTATCAGTCAGCACTCGTCCCTGGGTAGGACGAGTAAAACCTTCACTCGTCCCTGGGTGGGACGAATAAGCAATAAAGTGTCTAAAAGGTGCCAAATTGGTTTCTGACTTGCAAAACTGCTGTGTGAGTGGTTAGAACCACTGTTTAACCTCTGAGGGCTGCCCTGGGGGCTGTGTGTGTTAGTGCGATCAGTGCTTGTTGTCACATAATCGGATTGGTGTTGTTTTGGTGTCTACAGATGCCCCTTTTTGGGAAGCGCTACGCATGGTGCGATGCTGAGCAAAAATATATAACCAAAGCACTAATGATTAGGGTTTCTCAAGAACCTAACCAACTCTTGATGCCCCAAGTATGGAAAGGGCACGCATTCTTGAATCCTTGCTTCTGACGAGCTAAGGAACTTAAATCAAGCATTAACCTGGTTCGATGAGGTATTACTTGAACTTAGACATTGATCAGTCATGAAGAGGCAAAGGGCGCAACCTTTTGTCTGTGGGAACCTTGAGTTCATGATTCACGAATGCCAAGTATATGATCATTTTGTGATGATTGCTTGTTTGCTGCCCCAAGCAAGGGCGCGATTGTCATTTGCAATGATCCTTTGAATGCGTGTCATTTCCCAGACTGGGTATAATGGTGTTGATTGGCAACTAAGTGTGACTACCCCCTCAAGCGACGAATCGATGAGGGAATGACCGACATGAGAAAAGCGACGAGTCGCTTGACCCAAGATGACTTGTGCAAGGGTGCCTTTAGATGGTTTACCACTAAGCATGCTCGAGCAGTTCCCCGACTGTTTTGACCCTTTTTTTTTTGGTTTTGTTGGCATTTGTCATTTTTATGTTGTGGTTGTTTTTGATTTTTTGTTTTTTTTTTTTTTTTTTTAATTCGTCCCGGGGGGGACGAGTGCCAGGATGGTACTCGTCCCGGGGTGAGACGAGGGCGCCACCATGGTACTCATCCCGGGGTGGGACGAGCGCGCCGAAAAGCGCTCGTCCCGATCAGGGACGATTGGCAACAGGAAAAAACTATAAATAGACGAAAATGATAGGTTGGGCTCATTTGCACTGTTCAGCGATTGCGATTTGGAGCTCTGGGAGGAGGAGGTAGATTTCTGACGTGAAGCGCTGCCGAATCATCCAGCCACCATGAGTGCACAAACCGGGTCGTCGAGCGGCGGAGCCGAGGCGAGACCAGTAAGTGCACTATCTCCTCGATTGTGAATTTGAAAAATGCAAATTTGTTTTTATGGTGTTTTTCTTGTGTTTAAACATGAAACCCTAATTAATTAAATTAAAAGGTAAATGAATGACACCGAATGAAACATGGATGCAAACCGATGGAAACTTAGATGGAAAACCATAGGATAAACCCAAAATGAAACTTAGAGTAACACTTTAGGGTAACCATGGTTAAAAAAATGTTTTTCTATGTGAATGGTAAAACTTAGGTCGAAACCGTAGGTAAGCCATGCCCATATTTTTGTGTTATGTTTATGGAATTAAAAATGGAAAATGAATGAATTTTTTTGGTTGAAATGGTAAACTTAAGTAAAACCGTAGGTAAACCATGTCAAATTTTTATTGGTTTTGATGAAATTAAAGATGAATTTTGTTGTTTTGAAATGGTAAACTTAGGTAAAACCGTAGGTAAACCATGTCAAATTTTTATTGGTTTTGATGAAATTAAAGATGAATTTTGTTGTTTTGAAATGGTAAACTTAGGTAAAACCGTAGGTAAACCATGTCAAATTTTTATTGGTTTTGATGAAATTAAAGATGAATTTTGTTGTTTTGAAATGGTAAACTTAGGTAAAACCGTAGGTAAACCATGTCAACTTTTTATTGGTTTTTGATGAAATGAAAGGTGAAATTTTTTTTGGTTGAAATGGTAAACTTAGGTAAAACCGTAGGTAAACCATGTCAAATTTTTAGTGTTTTTTGATGAAATTAAAGATGCAAAATTGATGAATTTTTTGTTTTGAAATGGTAAACTTAGGTAAAACCGTAGGTAAACCATGTCAAAAAAAATTTTGGTTTTTATGAAATTAAAGAGGCAAAATTGATGAATTTTTTTGTTTTGAAATGATAAACTTAGGTAAAACCGTAGGTAAACCATGTCAAATTTTTTTTGTTTTTTATGAAATTAAAGATGCAAAATTGATGAAGTTTTTTGTTTTGAAATGATAAACTTAGGTAAAACCGTAGGTAAACCATGTCAAATTTTTGTCATTTTTTTTTTTTTTTTGATGAAATTAAAGATGCAAAATTGATGAATTTTTTTGTTTTGAAATGATAAACTTAGGTAAAACCGTAGGTAAACCATGTCAAATTTTTGTCATTTTTTATGAAATTAAAGATGCAAAATTGAAAAATTGGATGAATTTTTTTTTTTTTTTGGATGTACATGTGAATGAAAGATGTTACTATACAGTTATGCATTTTTGTACATGTGATGGTAATTTGATGCATGTTTTTGATGTTTGTTGTTTTCTGTGATGTGCAGGTGGTGAAGAGTCGACATCGAGTACCGACCATTTTTTCTAATGCCCGCGAGGCGTTGAGTGATGATGACTGGGAGTGGCTTGATGCCCTAGGGCTCAAGCACGTGGCTCGGTTGGATGCAGTTGTGGCAGATCGGGCGTACCTTACAGCTTTGATCGGCCTATGGGATGTTCGTACGAACACCTTCCATCTTTCGACAGGGGAGATGACAGTCACCCTAGAGGACGTGTATCGGATTCTTCGAATTCCGATAGACGGGGTTCCTATTCGGACGACACCACGGGGCCAGAGGACGGCGGTACTGACACGGTACTTTGGATATGGAGAGGATGATGATGGGATGACCTCGCTGGAGAGGGCGGAGCTGGATTGCCATATTGGGGGGATTTTGGTACGGTATTGGTATGCGAGGGGAATGTTGGGAGTGAGGCATGCAGTGCTCATGAGCCTCATTTCCAACATGCTCCTGCCAGACTCGTCAGGAGCGAGGTTCCCATGGAACCTATTGGAGGTGGTATGGCAGTTAGTGGATTGCCCGATGACAGAGCCGATGATTATGAGATGGGGTCAGACGCTTTTGGCGCAGTTGTACGATGAGTTGTATGAGGTCCACTGCCGGAGGCGAAAGGGGATTGGGTGCAGTTTCTTGTTGCAGTGCTGGGCCTGGCAGCACATAGCCATAGAGCGACCATGAGGGTTGCCATGGACTACCCGAGCGGACATGGCGGACAGGGACATTGGATATGGTGCTTTATGGTATCGATCTGAGGAGCGGGGGCAGAGTCGGTGGTTTGCAGGAGATGTGGACCATTACAGAGATGTATTGGCACGACTGACTCCAGGTGATGTGATATGGAGGCCATATCGGGATTGTCCCGCATGGCCAGAGGCTGATGAGTGGCTTCGGTGGGGGACGGGTTCGAAGGTACCAGGAGAGGGTTGGGGAGCTCTTGCGGATGTGGAGATGGTGGAGGTGGCAGAGGCAGGAGATGACATTGAGGAGGAGGATCAACCAGAGGCACAGGGTGCTCCAGAGCAGGCTGGGTCAGGGGAGACAGAGGCGGGGTTGCACGCTGAGGTAGCACGACTGACGGGGTTACTACAGAGGTGGGATGGAGAGCTTGCAGAGATGACGTAGGAGAGGGATCTCCTGCGGACATAGTTGGCAGGGCAGGGGAGCGTAGGGGCTGCGGCTCACCAACAGGCGGGGGATACGGATGCTGCACGGGAGAGGGATCTCCTACGGGTGCAGCTAGCACAGCGTGATGATGCCATCGCGTACTACCGTAGGCGCGAGGCAGAGTGGAGGCGACGGGAGGCTGATTGGGGGCGACGGGAGGCTGATTGGGGGCGACATCGATCAGAGATGGAGGGTGAGATCATCCGCCTGGGTGGGCGAATACCAGAGCCTCCGGCCAGTGGCTCGTCATTCAGGATGAGAGACAGCAGGACAGAGCAGTCAGCATCATCCCGTCGTCGACGGCGAGAGGAGGGAGGAGCGAGCGATCGGGATGCAGGGGCGAGCAGTCGCCCTGAGAGGTCTCAGAGGACGGATACCATAGGGGGTAGCTCTCGTCGCACCGATCCTGCGTGATCATGGTGGCCGACGCCCTAGGCTGGGGGTTTTGGGATTTTGGATGATGGGAGGGAGGTCTGAGGACCAGTTTTGTAGCCTGTGGGCAATTTTGTTGTGATATATATACAGATGATTCTTTTTGGTGTTTATCATTCTTCGTAATTTATTTTTATGAGCATGTTTTTACATTGATGTATGCATATGCAATGTATGAATGCGATGGTTCTAATGTGTATGATGTATGCATATGGAATGAATGCAATGATTTGTTGATGATTTGTCGATGCACCATAGACTAAACAAAATTTGGATTGGACTTGCTAATAATGGGATAACTTTGTGGAATGCTTGTGCATGTGGAAACTTTGTTTTTGTATTTTGTTTATTTGCGAATGATGATGTATGGAATGAAATGTATCGGTTGTATGAAAATGTAGTTAAGCTTTTCTAAGATGTAAATATTGTTAACTAACTAGCCAAAACTGTACATTTATCTCGCAAGACTTTTTGAACAAGGTATAAATCCGACTTGAATTTAACCAAGTTATTTCACATCCCTGTGTGTGCAATTGAGTTCGTTTATGTGTTATTCATCAGGATACCGCCAGTGCCAGATGGGCTTTCAACCGAACCTGTACTGAGGATCACCTAATTAGCTCCACTAACTCCTTTATTGTATTTAGTCAGATTTGTCTTGCGATGTTATCTAGGATACCATAAGCTAGCTCATCCACATGCAAACATTGATCTGCACACAAGTTAATGTGACAGATATATCGTCATGCGGGAGGTTTACCGCCAGTGACCAATAGGCTATCAACCAAACCGGTACTGAAGCTTGCCTCATGACCTGTCGAAATACTGAGAGTTCCAGGGATTCAAGTTTGACTCCCTTCTTTTCTTCAAGGGTATGGGGATACTTGCTCTTTTGTAGTGATAAAATCACTGTTTATTTTTTATGATAGTATTCGTCTCTTTTTTTTTTTTTTTTTTTTTTTTTGAGCAAGGGATTTGAATATGGAGTGACGAGAATCACTATTGTTTGTGCCTTTTGATGTGTGCACTGTAGGATGTCAAATTTTAGTGTTTTGACGTTTTGCAAATTTTTGATGTTTTTGCAACTTTTGAGAACTTGGGATTCATGGGGAATTGGGTAGGGAGGATGCTTGTCCTTTTGCCAACTCTCAACATTTCTAGGGTCAATTGCACAGGGGGATAAGCAAGATAGCCGTTTCGCTTATGGTAACCGGGATTACGATGCAGGTTTCATCTTTCGTTCACACAACTTAGGAATTATTTTATGTGTGTTAATTTGTGTTGGGATGCTACGTACCAAGGTGGGATCCAAGTAAAACTTTCCCATGTAAAATCTGCTTAACTGTGTACAGTTATTGGCTAGAAATTTAAAGACATCTGAATGATGAAAACCCTATATACATTAGACTACAACTGACGATGCTAAAATAAAAGGGTGATATGCGGGATGTAGGCGTTTATGGATTGGATGTGGAAAGGATGGAATTGCCAAGTAATGACAGCCTATGGTGCTTTTGACTTGTATGACCTATCGAAATATGCAATGTATGGATGCAATGCTTAATGGAACCTATTTTTTTTTTTTTTTTTTTTTTGAGAATGCATGGAATTGGAATGCAATTGTTTTTGTAATTTTGATTGTTTTTTTTTGAGAATGCATGGAAGTGAAATGCAAATGTTTTTGTAATTTTGATTTTTATGAGAATGCATGGAATTGAAATGCAATTGTTTTTGTAATTTTGATTTTTTTGTGTTGTTTTTGTTGATTTTTGAATTTTTATGTTGACCAAGCAGTGATGGTAATGCTTGGAGCTTTTGGGTTGACCAAGCGATTGTGGTAATCCTTGGAGCGTTTGGGTTGACCAAGCGATTGTGGTAATCCTTGGAGCTTTTGGGTTGACCAAAGGGTTTATAGATACCTTTGGGGCATTTAGGGTTGACCAAGCGATTGTGATAATCCTTGGAGCTTTTTGTTGGGCTATGGCTCTCTAGGTGTGGAATGGCCTCAAATGAATGATGTTCAAGGGTTCTGTTTCCTTGATTCCTTCAAGAGAGGCAAGCCGGTATGTTTCGGGTCCTATTTTACTATCAATGATGTAAGGACCTAACCAGTTTGCTGCAAACTTATCCCGTAGATGGGACGACAAATTAGAATTCTGTTGGTTCTCTTTTAAGACCAAGTCACCAACCTGAAATTCCCTAAGATGGACTTTCATGTTGTATGCTTTCTTAAGTCGCTCTTGATAGATACGCAAATGCTCGAGAGCATGAACGCGTCGTTCGTCGAGCAACGTCGCTTGATCTAACCGGGCCTGCCACGCAGTGTCATCATCGATGAACTCTTGCATTGAAATGCGTAGGGAAGGAATTTCCAACTCAAAAGGCATGACTGCCTCGGAGCCATACACCAGTGAAAATGGAGTTGCCCCAGTGGGCGTCCGAATGCTGGTGCGATAAGCCCATAGGGCAAGCGGGATCTGAATGTGCCAGTCTTTATGATTGTCTGCAACTGTCTTTTTGAGAATGGCGACTAGCATTTTGTTTGACGCCTCTGCTTGCCCATTTGCCTGCGGATAATAGGGTGTTGAAAAGCTATGTTGAATCTTGTACTTTGTGGTCAAAGCACGCACATATTTATTCTTGAATGGTGTCCCATTATCCGAGACTATTTTGGATGGAATACCAAAATGACATATGATGTTATGCAAAATAAACTCCGCAATGCGGGCTCCAGTCGTAGTGGTCAACGAAATTGCTTCCACCCATTTGGTAAAGTACTCTGTGGCCGTTAAAATGAACGTGTGACGACCAGACGACGCAGGGGAGATCTTTCCAATTAGATCAAAGCCCCACTACGAAAAAGGCCAAACCGATTGAATCGGCTGCAAGGCCTGAGAAGGTACGTGTGTCAAATTAGCATGGTGCCGACACTTCACGCACTTCTTCACATATGCGCAACAATCTCGCTCTAAAGATGGCCAATAATAACCCATGCGAAGAATGCGCTTTGCAATGGCCATACCGCTGAAGTGGCCACCACATGTACCATCGTGAGCTTGGGTGATCGCCCAAGCGGACTCCTGTTGGTCCAAACAACGAAGAAGAATTCCTTCATAATTTCGACGATACAAAATGTCTCCTAACAAGACATGCTTTGCCACTTTCTGTTTGAATGATATTTTCATGGCTTGTGTCAATCCAAGGGGGAGATTACCTAGCTTGAGGTAATCCCGAATGGGTGTGTACCAATATTGTTGATCAGAAACCTCGATAGTATGAACGACCAATCTCTCTTGAAGTCTATCCCAAACAAAAGCTGAGTAGGAAAGAACTTGTAAAAACAACGTGGTGTTGCTAGTAAGAGGAGTCGGGGAGAACAAGGACCCCCAGTTGGCTTTAGTCAAACAATCTCGAATTCGAGAGAACTTATCCGGAGATGGTTCAATCTAGATCATGTGGATTCTTGGCGTTAGATCAGAGCTTGCACGCTCCATCGCAGATTGCGATAATGTTTTAACCTGAATGGTTGTCATTTCACCGTAAGAGTCTTGCGGGATGAGTGACCCCAAGGA
This sequence comes from Wollemia nobilis, assembly GCA_028583015.1. Taxonomy (NCBI): domain Eukaryota; kingdom Viridiplantae; phylum Streptophyta; class Pinopsida; order Araucariales; family Araucariaceae; genus Wollemia; species Wollemia nobilis. The sequence continues at coordinate 5,404,139 of JAQPPZ010002458.1, forward strand.
GGCCATAGTATCCGCAAAATGATTTGATGATCGAGGGAGTGCCTCGATGTCATACCATTCAAGTTGTGCCAAGAATTTATCCACAAGGGCTTTATAAGACTTCAAAAGTGGACATTTACATTGGTATATCCCTTTTACTTGATTGACAATTAACAACGAATCACCAAAGATATTCAATCGTTTAATGTTCATGGTGATTGTTGTCTGAAGACCTATGAGCAAGGCTTCGTATTCTGCATTGTTGTTGGTGCACGGGAAGTCTAATTTAAATGACAAGGGCATTGGAGCACCTTGTGGAGTGAAGAATACAATTCCCGCACCACCCCCTTGCTCACATTTAGAACCATCGAAGAATAGGGTTATGTCAGCCGTGACTCGTGCTCATCGAATCTGGCGACTCTGAGACATGGAAGACCCCATCATCAGGTAGTTCAAAAGTCAGAGGTTGATCGTCTTCAAGAGGAGCCTCAGCTAGTTGATCGGCGATGACTTGACCTTTTATAGATTTCTGTCCAATGAACTCTATGTCAAACTCCGTCAACAACATGATCCATTTCGCCGTGCGACTACTATGATAAGTATGACTCATCATGTATCGCAATGGATTCTCCTTAGACACAACATACGTCTTATTACTAAGCATGTAGTGGCATAACTTTTTGGTAGCAAACACCACTGCCAAGCAGAGTTTTTCAACATATGCATAGTTAAGTTCATAACTGACCAGGGTGCGGCTAAGATAGTATGTAGCCTGTTCTCTCTGAAGTTCATTTTTTTGGGACAGCATGGCGCCCAAGTGCCACCTCAGTGGCTGAGATGTATAAATAGAATGACACTCCTGGTCTGGGTGGTGCCAATACGGCGGTGAAGCCAAGTACTATTTAATGTCGTCAAAGGCTGACTGGCACTCGTCATCCCAATGAAATGTGACCCCCTTATGCAATAATTTATTCATGGGTCGGCATTTGTTAGATAACTGCGCTATGAAGCGCTTGATCGACGCAACCTTTCCCTGTAGACTCCTGAGCTGCTTGATGGTGGTTGGGGGACGCATTTCAAGGATTGCCTTGACTTTGTTTGGATCTACCTCAATTCCTCATTTGGAGACTATGAAACCCAAGAGCTTTCTAGAGGTGATGCCAAAGACGCACTTCTTAGGGTTTAGTCTGACTTTATGCTCAATGAGGCGATCAAGGACCTTGCTCAAGTCACCGATATGATCTGGGCGCAAAAGAGATTTGGCCAACAAATCATCCATGTAATCTTCCAAAGTTTTGTGCATGTAATCATGAAAGATGTACGTCATGGCACGTTGGTAGGTGGCTCCGACATTTTTAAGGCCAAAAGGCATGACCTTATAGCAAAATGTCCCCCAAGGCGTTGTGAATGCCATTTTTAGTTGGTCCTCAGGATTGATACGAATCTGATTGTATCCCGAGAAACCATCCATAAGGGAAAGCATTTCGTGGCCCGTTGTAGCGTCTACCAACGCGTCGATGCTCGGCAAGGGAAAATCATCCTTAGGACTCGCTTTGTTAAGATCTCAAAAATCAGTGCATATGCGAATCCTCCCATCGAGCTTCTTGACAGGAACCATGTTAGACAACCATGGCGGATAATCCACACAGATGACAAACTGGGCATCCAACAACTTTTGTAACTCATCTTTTACCATTAAGGCCACTGTTGGATGCATCTTGCGTAGTTTTTTCTTGACTGGCTTGATTGTCGGATCAAGCGTTAAATTGTGCGTGACTAGCTGTGGGTCTAGTCCCGACATATCCTTATATGACCATGCAAAAACCTCCTTCTTTTCCTTAAGAAGGGCAACATAATCGGCTCGCTCTTTGGGGGAAAGACTTACCCCTACTTGAGAATCCGTGGATTCATTGGATCTATGCCGATGTCTACATCAGTCGTTGCTTCAATCGACATATGGGATCCATCTTCCAACTGATGTGGAATTGGGATTAGATGGATATCGTTTGCTGAATTAAGATCATCATTAGGAACGTCAAGTTCCTCTTCAGCATGAAAGACATCCTGAGTCTGTCCCGGAGTGAAATGAAACATCCCACCGCAAGGCCAATACTCTGATGGAGATGGTGGTGTGTCAACGTGATCCCAATCGATAGCTTCTATGTCTAGATGCAATAATCATGTTGGATTGGCTGGATCATGGATGGGGGCGGTCAAGTCAATGGAGACCATGTTGATGAAATGATTGTAATCTCCATTACCGCAAATGTGACAACTCTGACATTCTGGATGTTCTTGGTGCTTTGGATCGGGCTCTATAGGCACTGGCACAAAGGGATCAGCCCTATGCACGGACCTGCAAATAGGGTCTGCCCTAGGTACAGATGGTCTGATAGGGTCTCCAGGCGAAAGATGCTCGTTGTATGCCTGGAGTGGCGGGTGCAGTAATTGCTATAACTACGCCAGGTTGAAATGCCTCCTAGGTCTTGGATCTATGTGTAAGTGTTCAAACATGTCATCTATGTCCAAAGGATTTTGTTGTTGTTGAGGTAGCCTATGCTCACTAGGATCATTCAATGGGAACATCATCAGGAAGTCCTCCTGATCGTTATTCATTGGATATTCATGCGAATGATCATACTCCGACTCATCTTCAGAAGACCCTTCGTGGTCTTGTCCATCTTCCCCTTGTGGGTGAGTCCATGAGGTTTCTCCTTGTTCGGTCGTAGGGAAAGGGTTGTTGAGGTCAACAAGGTTATTTGTTTGCAATGGGAAATAATCCCCCAATGTATAAGTTGTATTTGGATTGACATATGGATCTGATGCCAACCCATCCTTGTTGCCTATCCCTAGGCCCTGCATATTTTCAACCAAGATGTCGAGGGGCAAAGGGTGATTAAACCCTACTCCTGACTTGTCATAAGGCATTTGGTATCTTGGTTGACACAAAACATGCATTCCTTGTTCATACCGGCCTAACCCGTATCCATGCCAATTGCATTGGCTAAGATATCGTAATGCGAAGTCTGGGTTAGCCAGATAGTTGACATCTTCCACAAAGGGATCTTCATCTTCTTCTTCTTTTCGAGAAGGTTCAACGCCATGATCTAGGCCCCCAAAAATAAAGTTTGTCTGATTAGGTGGGTAACCTAAAGGAACCACCGAGCCTATGGGGAGTCGAGGTCTTCCCATGTCTTGCATAGACTGAAGTGTGGGCGTTGCAACAACATTGCGCACTATATACTCCCCCATGCCCGTGTTAGACATCTCAACAGTAATCGTTGGCGATCGAGAGGAAGCGAATGGGAGTTCTCCTTGAGTCCACTCCATGTGGGGTGAACTAGGCGTCTCAACTTCCATTCTATTAGGCGTCTCTTCTGTAGAGATATTGGAGACTAAAGGTGGTTCCGTTTCCAGGGGCTTCTTTCCTTTGTCCGTTGGAGTGGCCACCGTAGGTGGCATCGTTGTGGGAGGACTGGATGAAGAAGATGATCCCGCCTGAGAATTTGATTGATTTGGTGATGAAGATTCTTGCTTAGTCGGACCCCGTTTAGATGGATTTAACCGGAAATCCACGTGCGTTGAAGGAAGGGTCGATTGCGGCATGATTTGCACTGAGTTGCAATATTTAAAAGGTTCCAAATCTACGGGGACCACGTGCACTTGTCCTTCAAATGTATATTTCAAACATTGATGAGCAATTGAAGGGACACACTTCATATCTCGGATCCAAGGCCGCCCAAGCAAGATATTGTAAGCCATCTCACCTTCTAAAATGTGGCACAACGTATGAATGGTCTTTTGTCCCACTTGGATGGGCAGGACAATTGTGCCAACTGTCGAGCATATCGTATCATTAAATGCTCGAAGGGTATAAGTGGAAGGTGCAATGTGAGAGGCCGGTAGTTTCAAATGTTTCAAGTGCAGCGGTTGTAATAAGGTTACTGGACGAACCAGTGTCTATCAACACCCGTTTGTATGGAGTCCCGTTGACCCGCGCAATAACGTGCAAGGGTGGATCCGTTACATCTCCAGTCACAGTTTTTAGCTCATCTTCCCTGAAGGTAATGACTGGTTCAGTACACTGTTTGACATGCCCCACAAAATTGTTGAACGAATCCGCTTCGTGGGGTTGCAATTCAATTGCCTTTAATATCTCCATAAGAGCTTCCCGATGGGGCACCGATTGTTGAATAAGCTCATAAATGGAGAGCCTAGCCGATGTGGTCCGTAGACTTTGAGTAAGTCTAGTTCGAATCGTGGCCACTGGTCTAGGTGGGGGCAACTGTGTAGGATTTGGTTGATGTTGTGACGTGGATGAAGCTTCCCTAGGGGCTATTGCAGGGACAACTCCTGGGTGTCTCTTGTTTCTTGTCACAATGCTAATCATCCCAACATATCCCTCCATGGGGTAACTCTGTTGCACTTCGTTGACATGCAGAGGTTTTGTTTGTGCATCATGTGTGGGTAAAGGATCTTTGAAAACACCCATTTGTTGGTTGTTGGGTGCGATGGGGTTATCCACTACCAATGTGTGATTATCAATGAGATCTTGCACTAAACCTTTAAACGTCCAACATACATTAAGGTCATGCCCTTTCCTTCTATGGAATCTATAGAAAAGATCCTCTCTGTAGCCCTTAGGCTTTGGCACATTAGGATCAATTGTTGGAATATCTGGAAGATTAATCAAGTTTGCCGCTGACAAACGGTCAAACAAGGAATCCCTAGACTCAGTGTATGGTGTAAATTGTCGCTTAGGGCGACGCTGCTGATTTTGATCCTGCTTCTTGTTATCTTTCTCATAATTATTGTGAGGCACCGCCTGATAGTTAGCCTTTGAAGGCTGTGTTGCTTGGGCAGACGTAGGGGCATTAATAGCAACTTGATTGACCGCGGCGGGTTTTTGTTGCGTATTCCCTATTTTGGTGCTCTTGTTCCACTCTTTTTTCTTAGGCTTGGCAATTTTGCCATCCTGTATCTTGATCTCTTCGATACGTCTAGCTTGCGCCAGAGCTTCTTCTAAAGTGGCGTATTGCTGCAGCTGCAATAGCACAGAGATCGATCGTAAACAACTCTTTGCGAACATTTGAGTTAAGTCAGACATAGGAGGGAGGTAGGACAACTTTGAAAGCACCGTCCTCCATCGATTCCCATATGCTACCATAGACTCCTCCTCATACTGTTTGAGGCTAGCTAGATCACTGAGTGACGCCTTTTTCTTTGTATTGAAAGCAAAACGTTCTAGGAACGCGTCCACTAGTTGATCCAAGTTGTAGATGCTATGCTTCGGTAGATGGGTAAACCAATCCGAGGCAGATCCTGCGAATGTGGTTATGAATGTTCTCAATAGCAATGCATCATTGTCTTGTATACCAAAGCATTGGCTCAAAAATCTTGTCACATGCTCTTGAGCATCCTCATCCCCTTTAAAGAGTGCCAACTGGGGCAGCTTGAAATGTTCGGGGTATGGAGGTGTTGGCACTGATGGATGTATCGGATGACTACGAAGTTGGCGTAAGGTAGGCTTTTGAGGCCCACCAGTCTTAAGTTCCATATTCTCCAAGCATTCTAACAACACTTTGTAGGCATCGAAGGATATAATTTCCTCCTCCTTAGTTTGTTCCTCGCTGTGGGTTGCGGGGAACTTGAGGCCTTTGAATGACTAAATGGGTAGCATCCCTTCTGCCTTGATAGGGCGTTTCAGCCCGCTCTTCTTCTTGGTAATAATCCTCATAATCTTCTTGAGGAGTGTTTGGCCTAGGCCTGTAAACATGGATGGGTGCCCGCGGAGGATGCCCATCATGGTCACGGTGAATGGCCTCCCGCCCAGGTCTAAGAGGTCTTGGAGGCGGTGCTTGCTGTGGTCACGGAGACCTGTCTCGCACTAAGGGGTTGTGCCTCACATACATCTCATATTGTTGTGCGCGAGGAACTGGGGCCCTCTCAGGCACATGGTTGTGAAGCAATTCAGCTGTCTGACGCTGAATGCGCTCTTGATCAAGGCGACACAAATGTTCTAATTCCTGTTGTTCTTGCTTAAGCCGCGTGATGTGCGCTTGGCGGGCGGCTAGTTGTGCAAATGCCAAGTTACTTTGTTCTGTTGTCTCTTGTTTAATAGGCCTAGATGTCTCTCCTACATATCTGTTTCGATCATAATGCTCTGAGACTCCTATATGTTGCTTCCCTCTATCGAGGTTGGCCGCATTGACTTGAAACTCTGGTCTCAATAAGCGATCTGGATATAATGCAGGTGCAGACGTGCATCATTTTGGCACTGGATACTGACCTGGAGGAATATAGTGATCCTCCTCTCTCTCTCAGTGATATGCATAAAAAGTGCGGGCATAATTGTCTTGCCCTCGTCGGGAGAACTTGTTGTTCTGGATATGGTCTACTATGTCCGACATTAATTGGGGGTAAATTAGGAACCACAAAATCATATGGTTCTTCCTTTTGGACCCTTTGTTGTTCCATAGCAATACACAATGCTTCATCACTAGGCCACCCATAATGAACTTCAAAAGGAGGCCTCGTGCTTAGACCAGGTGGTATATATAAGTTATTTTCTTGAAAAGATTCTTGTTGCTTAGGTGTTTCCCTTAGAGAGGGAGTTCTAAAGTCTCGTCTATTGATGGTCTGACTTGGAGAACCATTCCTTGAGGCACCTCTAGAACCATGTTCTATGACTGTATGGGTTGGAGTACCCCTCACGGAGGGGCCTCTAGAGCCATGTTCTGCATGGTGTGAACTAACTGGTGTACCTCACCGTTGAGGCGGGATGAACAAGTCTTCAGAGCTATATCGGAGACGATTTGTCTCTCTTGGTGCATGTTCTACAGCTTCTGCCCGTGATTGGGCTTGGCTACGAGTATTCACCATGGTAATGCTAACCTAAAAATGCAAAAGTTCTTTTTGTGATTTTCTTTTTATGATTTTTTTTGTCTAAACAGAAAATAGCATACACACTCACAAGCAATGATTATCTCTTTTAAAGATTAATAGTGTGCCCTAAATCTGGTTTAGTGTGTTTTTGTTGTTTGTTTTGTTTTTGAAAATTTTGTGAAACATTTAAATGCAATTATGAAGGCTCTTATGACTCCCAAAATGGTCGCCCCTTCAATATACCATTGTCGGACCGATATACCAACCTCTCTATATACCCGCCCTTACGTGAGGGAGACTATAGGTACGTGAGAGCAGATGATACGTGGAACATAGGCGGTACGGAAGGGGAATCACTCTGTTTATGACACCTACCATAGAAGACTTATCCTCGCATGCTGGGAATCACCCCAAGCTACACTCGGTCAGCTTTCGTCAGGATTTACGTCTAGCAATAGTCGCGATCGAGGTAATGGATGCAATATCTCAAGCCAAAGTGATAATGGAATCCACCTTTGGTCTTGCTCAAGGGTTGGGGTTTTACGACCAACGCCTTGGTTTAAAATACCACGTGATGTGTGGGGTTCATTTTAATTTTGCAAAATTGAAACAGGCAAACGAAAAGAAATCTTTCCCTAAGCCATACAAACTGAAAACCAGAAAATAGAAAAACAAAAATTTGACAGAAGCTGTAAAAACCCCTACCTCTTCTCTGCCTAATCGGAAGTTTCTGATTTGCTCTAAAAATTTGCACAGATCTATAATCGTCCCTGGGTGAGGCGAATAACAGAACCGTAATCGTCATAGGGTGGAACGAATAGTTTATTCGTCCCGGGGTGAAACGAATACCAATTCTGTAATCGTCACTTGCAGAGACGAATAACAGTCTGATGTTGAAAAATAGGTACCTGTAAAAAAAACAAGCAATTTAGATCAGTAAGTTAACCTAAAAAAAAATAGAGGACAGAGGTCCCACCGTGATCGCCATTGAAAACACGAGATTTCGGAAACAAAAAGGAAATACTAAACAAAATTGTATTAAAAGGAAAGAACACAAATGAATGAACACAAGATATAAAAGCAATATAAACTATGGCCCTTTTTATTGATATTCTTTTCAATTCGTGTTACAATGCGTCTCCTTCCTTTTTAGGGGATAGGAGCGTTAGATATTGATCTCTACAACTTGTTTCAGAATTCCTTCTTCCGCGTGCCCACATATAAAATGGGCGAACCAAAACGTTGTCGCCGCTTGCGTTGATAAAGGTCGATTCCTCGCTGCTCCTCCAATGCTGCAAATCTGCGTTCAAAGAAACAAACAAAGAATCGGTAGCACTTGTGTATGAAAAATAAAAGATAAATCTAACTATGGCTAAAATGAATCTAAATGAAATGAAAACTTGACAAAAGCATAAACATGAAACTAGCTAAATACTATAAAAGAAATAAAGCGGGGGGTGCCCGAAGGCAAACCACCCGCGGATGAAACTTTGCTTCGACACCAATCCGCTTAGGATGGGTCCGAAACCTGATGTGATGTGTTGTCGGCAAATTGGTAGGATATTGTGGTCAAAAAATTGGTGTTGGTTCTTGATTCGTGCCTTCAAAAGTCACCCAATAACCTCTCTTTCGATTAAGAGATTATGGATGTTGAAAACACAAATCGCAAGTAAATGAATTAGCAAAGCACTTCGTCGCTCAAAATGCTCCTGCTCGGTATATCTTTTGGGTGAGGAAACTCACCATTTTATAGACCCAAGGGGTCTCTTTGAATTAACATGCAAAAGTGTTTCTTTGCATGAATGCTTTTTGTGTGAAAAGAAAACTTCTTCTTGATCAAGGGATTCTTAACTATCTCTGTGCATGTCTTTGTGTGTTTTAGAAAAGCTCACTTGCACTCCCATGCAATGAAGGAATAGCTAAGTGGCAAATCCGAGTTGTCTTAAAAAGCTCACTCTTATTCCCATGCAAAGGAAGGGAACGTCAATTGGTAGATATGAGTTGTCAAAAGAACTCACTCGCACTCCTATGTCATGCAGGAAAAGCTAAGTGGCGCTTCTGAGTTGTTACATGCCGAGATTTGACTTTTTGCCGATCAAACTTGGCATTCGTCCCACCCCGAAGCGAGCGCCGGTAATCGTCTCCGGGTGAGACGAGTATCGATCAGCACTCGTCCCTGGGTAGGACGAGTAAAACCTGCACTCGTCCCCGGGTGGGACGAATAAGCAATAAAGTGTCTAAAAGGTGCCAAATTGGTTTTCGACTTGCAAAACTACTGTGTGAGTGGTTAGAACCACTGTTTAACCTCTGAGGGCTGCCCTGGGGGCTGTGTGTGTTAGTGCGATCAGTGCTTGTTGTCACATAATCGGATTGGTGTTGTTTTGGTGTCTACAAATCCTAACCAGCCCAAGCCAAAAGGGTATCAGGATGATCTATTTTGCATCTACCATCACATGAAGGGCCACGACATTGAAGTGTGTTGGTCCTTCAAACATATAATGTAGAATATGATTGATAAAGGTGATCTTATAGTTCTGAATAATCTGTTGGCACCCGATAATCAAAACATGGGGATTTATAAAAATCCATTGCTAAACAATGAGGCACCGCGCAACAACGTTGGCCATGTCAATCAAGTGCGCGTCGAACCATCTACTCAGGGGTTCATAGGCATGGTTAATGTTATTACCAGAAATGGTATGTATGAGTAGCCAAATCAACCTTGCACTCCCATTAGGATACAAGCTACGTTGAATCAATGACCATTTTAGAATATTCCAAGCCCACCAACTAGACCGGTGGTGACCATACGAAGCAAGTTGGTTCAAATCCTACAAAAAACTCTTGTGAAGTTGTCTATTTATGAGTTGATATAGTAGTCCCCTAAGCACAGGGAGACTCTCATGGACATTCTAAGGTCCATCAAGGTACAGTCCCAGGATGCTCAACCATTCACTAATTTTGTGGGACACGTATAACAATGCCAAGAACCTATGATCCAATTCTACGATCATGAAATTAGGATGGTTTCTATAGATACGGTTGACCCGTCATTAAATATCATTACATGTGTTAATCACATGCCATTCAAGAGAGTCTTGATCGATAGTGGTTCGTCTATCAATAATATAATGACCAAGGCATTAAGTCATTTGAATCTACCCAAGTCACATATTATACCTATCGTATTCACATTGAGAGTGTTTAATTATGTGTTATGCTCGACAGTTGGTACAATCATCCTGCCTATTCAAGTGGGCCTAAAGACCATCCCCGTGATGTGTCAAATTATCAAAGGTGTCATGCAATATAACATCCTTCTTGGAATACCTTGGACTCAAGAAATGTATTGTGTTCCCTCCATACTACATCAATGTGTAAAATACATTCATGAGGGACAGGTTCACGTGGTACCATCATATGAGGAGCCCTTCAAATTCGTGAACCTAGCTAATTTTCCAAGGGGTTTCATACTCCCATAAATGCACCTAGACTTGTAGCCAGCATCACCAGTTAAGAATCTAAGAGGTAAACAAAAAGTGTGTGCTCAACCATCGATATCTGGATCGCTCAGATCCAAGCACACTACAACAACTTCTTTGAAATTGACTTCATCAGCAATGCTTCAGAATAAAAGGAAGCTAAAGGTGAAAATGGGTGAAAAGGAAAAGAAGTAGGTGCCCAAACCAGTCGCCAATGATGCTCCCAATCCCATGGAAGTGGAAGAATCCTAGGATAAATTCGATGAGGTACCTCAACCTACCTCATCTACATCATTAGTAGGGTCATCTGCATCGTGAGTGACTGTTCACCAACACAAAATTATGTGAATATATTGTGCAGAATGTAACCTTTGGACCAATTCTAGAGACTACACAAGAGATGGGTCGGTCGCATGCTTGTCATTTTTTGGTTGAATCAATAGTGCCATTGGGAGAGCCACCCAATCAAACAAACTTTGTCTACGTTGGGCTGGATCATCTTCCTACTCAAACACCCATGTATGAAGATGATGGCAAATAGTTCGTAGTGAATGTCCGTTACCTATCCAACCTTGAATATTCCATGTGCATTTTTGAATTATATCATTGGCATGGGTATGGCCTTGGTATTTTTGAGCAAGGACGTAGGACTTCGCTTGACCCACATTATCAGTTGGCAACCGATAGGTTTGGGCTAGGGCTACAGATACAAGGTGAGGATGATTTGATTACCACATCTTTATATCATCTATACCTTAGTCTAGGGGACGATGTGGATTTCAAACTATATTACCCTAATCCTTCTACTTTACAGAGGGATAATCGGATGGTGTCTTACATCACCATAGGCCACCCGAGATGTATCATGAGAATATCTTGGTGGACATTGAGTCTTCACCCAACAATCAGTCGAGGGATGAGGCTGAGCTAGTTTATGAGGTAGTATCGTATTTACAGTACTTGTACCTAATTTTATAGGACAACAATGATAGTGATCAGGAGATAGCCTATATGGGGCCATATTTGCTAGAACATCCCATTCTAGTGGGGGAAAATGAGGTCTTGCATTACGATAGTGATGAATAAGACAAGACAGAGAGAACCTATCTAGGACCTCCCTACTTACGCTATCGCAATGCACTGTATACAACTGAGGACATGCACAAAGAGATCAATATAAATCCTCGCATTAGGGAAAGACCACAAAACTTCGATGTGATCTATCACATGGTGTTTCTTGGACCGCATATGTACATAGAGCTCATTGAGCCGAATGATCTAATATTGTAATCAGTGCATAGAGAGGACCCAGTTATCCATAGCTAGCATAGAGAGGACCCATTTGTGCCCTTGTCAATATAGCCAGATCTTGGGTATGAGAGTTGCATCAGTGATGTAGAGGTTTATTCATGTGGTCCTGGAGATCAATTCCATTCCATTAATATGATCTTCATTTATTTGACCACTCCACTCCGTAATCCAGTTGATCCATCCAAACCGTTGCATTTAAATGTAGATGCTATCGACTAGGATTACGCTGACTCACCCGTTGAGCCTGAATATTTTTTCCCTAATAAAAAAATGTTGCAACCGTTTCACTTTGCACCAGGCTATGCTTATGATGTCTATCATGCTAAGATGCTTCCAATGCAAAACCTATAAACCTAGTGGATGACATCCTTTTGATCCCTATACCTCATCAGCTTGAGGAGGGATCACACATGTCAGTAGAGGAAACCTTTGATGTGTATATCAGTAATTATCCCACCAATCTAAAGAAGGTTAAATTTGGAGAGAGTCTCATTCTTGATGAGCATGCCACCCTCATCCCTCTACTAAAAGAGAGACCTAATATTTTTTCTTACAAAGATATTCCAGGTCTAGACCCAAAATTGGTTACCCATAACCTTTCGCTAGACCTGTCAAAGAGGCCAATTAAGCAGAAGCTTACAAAGATGCATCCAACAGTAGCCTTAATGGTGAAGGACGAATTATAAAAGCTATTGTACGTAGAGTTTGTAATATCCATCGACTATCCAGAATGGGTATCCAATAAGGTGCCTGTAGGAAAACCTGATGGACGAATCCATATTTGTACGGATTTTAGAGACTTGAATAAGGCAACACCAAAGGATTCATTTTCATTATCGAATATTGATGCTCTTGTAGACGCAACTGTAGGTCATGAGATGTTGTCCTTGATGGATGTTTTTTTTTAATATAATCAAATTTGTATTAAGCCCGAAGACCAGCATAAAACCATGTTTATAATGCCATGGGGGACATTCTACTATAAAGTTATGCTATTTGGCCTTAAAATTTTGGTGCCACATATCAGCGTGCCATGACATATATCTTTCATGATTATATGCATAAAATATTAGAATATTATATTGATGACTTATTGTCAAAGTCATTACTGCATGCTGAGTATGCAGAGGTCTTAAGGAAGGTCTTCGATCGCCTGATAGAGCACTATGTCAAGTTTAACCCTAAGAAGTGCATGTTTGGTGTAACTTCAAGAAAGCTCTTAGGGTTCATCGTTTCAAAGTTAGGCATCGAAGTTGACCCAAAAAAGGTCAAGGCTATTCTAGAGATGCATCCTCCCTCAAACATCAAAGAATTAAGAAACCTACAAGGCAAAGTAGCATCGATAAAGTGATTTATCGTTCAATTATTGGGTAAATGTCGATCCATGAATTGATTGCTATACAAGGGGGTCCCATTAAACTCGGACAATGACTGTCAAGCAGCCTTTACTGAAATAAAGCAATACCTAGTGACACCGCCAGTATTAGCCCCACCAAATCCAGATGTGTCATTTCTACTATATATATTGGCAACCGACTTTGCATTAGGGACAATTTTAGCCCAAAAGAACATGCAAGGCAAAGAACAGGCCATATATTATATTAGTCGAACCTTGGTGAGCTATGAGCTCGGATATGCATATGTAGAAAATTTGTGTTTAGTAGTAGTGTTTGCTACAAGGAAATTTTGATACTATATGTTGAGTCATACGACATATGTTATATCCAAAAAAAATCCTTTGCAGTACATGATGAGAAAGACATATCATAACACACGTACTGCAAAGTGGATCATTCTACTAACATAATTTTATCTTGAATTCATAAGCCAAAATTCCATTAAGAGATAAGTCATAGTTGATCAGCTGGATGAGGCACCACTGTCAAACAGTAGACCTCTGACCATTGAGCTTTCGGATGAGGCGGTCTTCATTGTATTCGAGGCTCCTGAACTTGAAGAACCAAAAAATAATGTTGATATGACCTTGTTCTTCGATGGTTCGAAGTGCGAGCAAGGGGGTGGTGTAGGAATAGTGTTTGTCATGCTGCAAGGAGCTCCAATGTCCTTGTTGTTCAAATTATACTTTTCATGCACCAACAACAATGCTCAATACAAAGCCCTAGTGTTGGGCCTCCATACAGTCGTTGCCATAAACATTAAAATATTAAACATCTTTGGTGACACCTTGCTCATAATCAACCAAGTTAAGGGATTCTTTTAATGCCGATGTCCAATATTAAAAGCTTATAAATATCTTATTGTTACATATTTGGCTAAATTGGAATGGTATGACATCGAGGCAATCCCTTGTTCGTCAAATAGATTCACAGACACCATGGCATCTTTGGGATCTTTAATCCCTCAGAATTCGTCTACCGATTTTACTACCATCCATGTTAAAATGCTCTCACATCCTATAGTGGATCATGAAGCCTTTGATAATAAAGAGTCAATCAACATGATTAGCATGGAGCCAAAATTTGAATGGTTATGCAAAGCTGAATACTTTCTAAAGAAGGCACCCTGGGGGTCATTAACCTCTCAGAGTTCGACGGGGAGTGGTACCACCATTCACCACAAGGTTGTTGCCCATTCTGCATTTGCACATGTAGATACGCAAGGGGAGAAAGTCATCTTGGCAGTTGAAACTGAGGCTTACCAAAGTTGGATGTCACAAATCCAAGACTTCTTAAAACTTGGTTTGATCCCAGAGGGATTGTCTCATGCCACAAAACACACATTCAAGCATAAAGTGACTAAATATGTCTTGCTAGGATATATTTTGTACCGATGAGGCTACGATGGAGTTCTCCTTCATTTTCTAGAGCCCCAAGAGGTATCTTGGGAAATTTCACAAGCTCATGATGGTACATGTGATGGCCATTTCAACGGCATGGCCATCATCAAGTGCATCCTTTGAATGGGTTACTATTGGCACACTATGGAGAAGTGTGTAATTTTTATTTCAATAAATGCGTCAAATGTCAACATCATGCTAATCTTACGTACTTGCCATCACAGGCCTTACATCCCATTCAAGCAGCTTGGCCATTTGCTCAGTGGGGATTAGATCTTATTGGTAAGATCTCTCCTCCATCATTAGGTTGGCATACTTTTATTATTATGGCTACTGAGTACTTTACCAAATGGGTGGAAGCAATACCCTTAACAACAACGACTGGAGCTTGCATAGTAGAGTTTATACTCGAGCATATCATATGTCATTTTGGGATTCCATCCAAGATATTTTTTTATAATGGAACATTATTTAAGAACAAAATTGTGAGAGCTTTGATGTCTAAGTATAGAATCAAACATAGTTTTGCAACTCCTTATTATCCACAGGCAAATGGGCAAGCTGAGGCCTCAAACAAGACAGTGGTGGTTATCTTGAAAAATACGATCCAAGAAAACAACAAATATTGGCATATCCAGTTGTCCCTTATGTTATGGGCTTATAGGACTAGCATTCAGATGCCCACTAGGGAAACACCATTTTCACTAGTATATGGAGTTGAGGCCATTATACCCTTAGAGTTGGAAATTCCAATGTTGCACATCATATTAAAAGAGTTCATTGGTGATGACAACGCGTGACAAGCTTGACTAGATCAATTGATGTTGCTTGATGAACGTCACATGAATGCCCTTGAGCATCTTCGCATTTATCAGGAGCAATTAAAAGAGCTTATAATAACAAATTCCATCAGAGAGACTTTGAAGTTGGGGATATTGTCTTGAAAGATAACCAACAGAACTCTAATTTACCGCCTGATATGCAAGACAAATTTGTGGATAATTGGCTAGGATCCTATATCATATCTAAAAATATTGGTCTAGGTACCTATCGCCTAATGTCACTAGGGGGTGTTGAAGAGCCTAAACCTCCAAACATCATCCATATTAAGGCATTCTATGCTTGAGATCATAGCAAAAAGCACCAAGGGTTCCTAAAATCACTTGGTCATGTCAGTTAAAGGCTCCAAGGGTTTGATTAAAATCGCTCGATAAATCCCAAAAGGCTCCAAGGATTTCTAAGAATCACTTGGTCAATTTAAAGGCTCTAAAGGCATCTGATAGCTCTTTGGTCAATCCAAAAAGGCCCCAAGGATTCCTAAGAACCGCTTGGTCATCCCTAAAAGCTCCAAAGGTGCTCACAATCCCTTTGGTCAACCTAAAGGCTCCAAGGGTTCTTAAAATTGCTTGGTCAAATCCCAAAGGCTCCAAAGGCATGTACTCATCGTTTGGTCAAATATAAAGGTTCAAAATCCATAAAAATTAAAAAATCAATAAAATCCAAAACAAATGGTAAAGCATAAATCCAAAAACATTTGCATTTATATTATGCATTTTCATTTACACATGCATCCACTTCATCATATTGCATTTAGGCATTCTACATTCATTTCATTTCATCATAGGATGGATTGTGTTTGTCAGTCTTACAAACGATGCCATGTTTGTGTTTCAATCATGCACCTCTGCATTTATCATAATCCATCATTCATGTGAGTAATTATGTTTTTCAACACAATCCATAATGTTGCTATGAGGAATATACTAGGGTTTTTCGGTTATTCAACCATACCTAGAGGTCTTCTCAAAAGTTGATAGAAAGTTTGCTTTGATTTTGTAGTTGAGGTCTAGCTAGTATAGCCCTTAGCATATCAGAATCCTATCACTAATCAACAAATTAAAAAATCCTAATTAGGACTAGGGAAAGATGAAAGCCATGAAGCAGGACCGGGTATCCTGAAGTGAAAAGAGTTATTATTGCTTATCCCCTTGTGTGGACGGTATGGGAAATGTTGGTAATTGGAAAAAGGACAAGTTCATTCACTACCTAGAATCCCTTGCTTACGATAAAATGAGCAATATCCCAGAGTGATATCCCACATCAATCCTCAAGATTGATACCCTAGATTGATATCATAGATCAACTTCCCAGATTGATATCCCATATTGATATCATAGATCGATATTCTCAATCGATATCCCAGAAATGGTTCTCCAAATTAAAATCCCCAAAGGGAAGTTTTTGAAGCAAATTATCAAATGTAAATTCTAGAAGGTGAAGATCAAATGAATATCAGAAAGCAATTTTAAATGAATATCAAGTGAAGAACATCTCCCACTGCATGCCTTGTGACTTAACATATATTACAATACTCATTCCTCAAAAAATTCACATTTGTGTGCCCTTATGATTTATAGTTTGAGTACCAAATTTATCTCTTCTCATTATTTTCGCCCTTCACCTCATTGATCATTCTTTCAAAGTCCTTTTTCATAATTTGGATTGCTACATACAATTATTTTATCACTGTAAGAGTCATCACTTCTGAAGTGACTTATCTCTGCTGCCATCTTCTCTGCCTCACTTTCCAAATTTTGTGTTCTCAATTATGGTTCACCTTTACCATTTGTATCTGTATCGCTCCAAATTTTTCGCATCCTTACCTTCAGGCTATAGGATCCGTGCCCGGAAGGAGGAAGGGAAAAGGATGGCGCGGTACCTCGGACTGAGAGGACTTTGCGAAGGTCCCGCCTCTCAAGGGAGGTGTATTTTGATGATTTTTCGACGGATGGTGGGTTCACCAGGAAACATTTAACGGCAGCTTCCACGCCTAGGTTTTGGAATGTGTTTAAATGTGTTCGTTTTTAACCTTAAGCATTCATATCCTAGGTTTGGCCGAATGAATCTAGATTAATCTACATGAAAATGCAAATTCCATGAATACCAAACAAATTTAAAGACAAAAAATAGAGAGATTACAGAATGCAAATGAGGAATACCTGATCCGGATGTCTGAAGAAGATTCTGATGTTGAAGCAGTCTGGATCGTCTGAAATTCGACAGAATCATCTGCAATCAGACAAGATCGTCTCGAGATCGGACGAATTCGTCGACGAATTCGTCAGAGACCTGCAAAACCGAAAACAGATGCAAAATACAAAAAATACTACGAGTGCTAACAGAGGGAAATGATATAAAATGGCAGCAATGTTATCAAACTGAAACTTAAACACAGAGACAGAAATGAATCGTGCTAATTAGATGATAATTAGGATTTAATTATGCACTTAATCTAAATGGGTGAACTCCAAATGCAAAATAACGTAAAACACTGAATAAATTATCTAATTTGCAGAATAAAACAGCAGAAACAAGGTTGAGAAGTGCAAACTTCAGGCACTGATTGCCTCAATATGGATTGCAGTCGAGATCGTCTCGCATCAGTACGAAATCGTCTCGAATTCGCCAGGTTCGCCTCCGATCTGAACAGGTTCGTCGACGACGATGTGTGCTGGCTTCGATCGAAAAACAGTGATGTACCTGCAACAAAATTGATATGGAACTAGTGCAAATGAAGAATAGGGATGATTTAACGTAAATGGAGTTAACTTGCAGAGAATTTCAACCAGGGGGGTGCTAAAGGGATAGCTTAGGATTAAATAGGCTTAGGGGAGTAGTTAGGAGGTTGGAGATCATCCCAATTTGGGAGATCTCCAATGGGGGAGGGTCCCAATGGCGCAGACACGCTTCTGCCCAGATTGGAGACCCGTTGGAACAGAAGCTAACTTTGCAAAATCAGTTTTGCGACAAGATCGTCTGGACGTCCTAGTCCAGACGAAATCGTCAAATCTAGGGCGATATCGTCTGATCGGCGACGATATCGTCAAACGGTCAAAACAACCTCTAAAAATGGCACGAAAAAGGGGGAAACGGATTTCTCGACGGTTAACGGGCGGTTTGGGAGGTTAAATTTGAATTTTAAATTATTTACTAAGGTGAATGTAATTATTGTAATTTTACTGCGCCAATTTTAGGGTGCTACATTTTGCCCCCTCTTTAGCGAATTTTTTGAAGAAAATGCGTTAAAGATGAGTTCTTCTCGATCTACGAGAAAGCAAAAAATTATTCCCATTTTTAGGCGACGATTCTTGGTCGAATCGTACGACAACTTACTATGGTGCCCCCTCCGTGTTTTTACCCAAATCGAACGTTTGAGGTAAAAACGCGAAAAAGCAAAAAATTATTTTTGAATAAAATTAAGAAAAATAGGGTAAAACCCTAATTCATTTTTACTGTTCATTTTCTGGTTTTTGGAGCTCTGAAGCAAAAATGGTGGAGACGACGCACAGATCGACAGAGGTCCGGCACGGTCTACGGGTAAGAGTCTAGACTTATCTAGGATGCTTTAATTTAACTTTACATGCTTTGTAGGTAATTTTTAGATGATTTTTGAGCATCGCGGCCGTTTTTGGGCCGTCGACGTCGTCGGGACGAAATCGTCCCGATTTCGACGAAATCGTCTCAATTTCGGCAATTTCGCCTGAGGGCGAAATCGTCGAAAGGGGGACGATTTCGTCAAATTAGGGACGATTTCGAACTGCGAAATCGGAGACGATTATGCTCAAATTTGGGACGATATCGTCCAATAGTGGGCGATATCATCAATTGCATAAAATTGAATTTTTAACTTGCATTATTATTTACTTGAATTGTTATTAATGATTGTTTGTTGTTTTGTTGTTTATGTTTGCAGAGAGGATTACTAAAGAGCAGGGAATGGAAGTACGGAGGGTTGAGAGATGACTTGGCCGCTCTCACACAGGCAGAGCGGGATCAGCTGGCACAGGCCAGCTTACTGCATGTGGCAGAAATGCCACAGGTGTCTACAGATATGGGGCTACTGACGGCCCTAGCAGAGAGGTGGTATCCGGGCTCTTCATGTTTTCGGCTACCTACAGGGGAGATGACTCCCACTTTGGAGGATGTATGGAGGATTCTGAGAATCCCCATACAAGGACGGCTCATTACTCCTACGGCCAATCAGGGCCGCGCTATGGGACGACTGTGCGGTGACCCGAGCTTCGCCCTGGAGAAGGGCGGAGTTAATATCGAGGCACTGCGCCAGATGCCTGGGGCATCTACACTCACACGGGTTCTAGCTGGAGTAGTTGGTGGACTTCTGCTGTGCCACCAGAGCGGGTGCAGGGTGCCATGGATGCTCGCGGATGTGGTCTACGACATGAGAGACCACGGCTATAGGTTTGCTTGGGGCAGTTTTGTTTTATGCCGATTGTACAGGATCCTGTATGGGGTCGTGTACAAGGGCGGCCGATGTCTGGTTATGACATCGCTACTACAGGTTTGGTGCTTGGGAGCACATTGCGGTGCGGAGGCCGGTAGGGCTTCCTCTGACAGGGGTTGACGGGGAGAGGCCCCGAGTCTTCTACTGGTGGCTCCGGAGAGGGGCACAGCGACGGATAGATCTGCCGATGTCCCGGAGGCTACTAGATGACTTAGTCCCGGACCAGATCACCTGGAGGCCATGGAGGGAGCATCCAGGGTGGGCCGAGGATGGACAGGAGTTGGCTCGCGTTAGGCGAGTTTGTTGGCTAAGGATGGAGAGGGGAGAGGTGGAGCTCCATAGGTACGACCGAGTTTTGAGACAGTTCGGTCTGCAGTAGGGGATCCCATCTCTGAGGGACTATGAGTTTTCCCGGACTATCCGGGATAACACTACGGTTAGCGGGGCTCCCGACATGCAGCGGTTCTGGAGCCAGGACACGGATGATGCCCCCATCCAGCCAGTGGATGGGGACGACGCAGGAGTAGCCGATGGCTACGATGCCTGGTACGTAGGCATCCGCCCTCCTCGGATGACGAGGGCACAAGGTCCGATCCATGCGGTTGTGCATCGGATAGGGAGGCGGTGCCAGGCAGCGATGGAGGCAGCCCAGGGTCACGACGGGAGAGAGGTGAGGAGGCCACAGGCACAGGAGCGGCCACGGCAGAGAGAGAGGGAGAGGAGGGAGGCGAGACCCCCATCTCCATAGAGGCCACCATCGCCCGATAAGGGCAAGGGTGTCGACACAGGAGAGAGTAGCGAGATGGCTACTCTTCGGGCGGAGAGAGATCATCTCCAGGCTCAGGTGCAGACGCTACAGGATGAGGCTGCACGCCACCGGGCTGAGGTGTCACAGCTGCAGGATGAGATTGCACGCCTCAGGGCACGGGGCGGAGGGGCGAGCTCTAGGGAGTTGACACGGGCTATTGCCCAGCTGACATTTTATCAGACACTATACTTCCAGCTGGTGCCAGAGGCGGATAGACTACCCCTACCAGCTAACATCGCAGATCCGATCAGGATCGGGTCATCGAGGACCACGTCCCGGTCGAGGACGAGGACTACACAGACTACGATGGGGCCACCTCGTCCACCTCAGGGCGGGGGAGGAGATGAGGCAGAGAGCTCGAGGGGCTCTCGAGGCTAGAGGGCTGCACTGACATTGTACAGACTGACATTGTTGTATTATTATTTTTATAGAGGATTGAGTATGCCGAGGTACAGATTGTGGCATACCAATCCAGTTTTGATGATGTATATATGTTGTTGATATATATATGATATATAGTTTTGATCATATGACTTGTATTATGTGATGCTTATGATGCTTTTATGTTTGATTGATTGATTTAATAATTGGATGTAATTATGTCATTGGAAATATTATAATTTTGATGTCATGCTGTGATATTTTGAATGAAATAATCTGATGTGACAAATTGGTTGTTTGTGATGAAATGTGGTAAAAGATAAAGAGAGACTTCTAACAATAATTTCAAAGGACATTGTCGCTATTATAGACCATTTCATGGAGTCGCTGCTCACTCGGTCGTCAAGCTAATCCCAGGATAGAAATATTGTTAAAAGTAAAAGAGTGCTTAAGAGGCTGTCTTAAGACTTTGGTGCAATAGTGCAAATGATGATGATGATGATGGTTTGTTTTGCAGATTTTCATGAAAATAGTATGCATGAAATAATGTTCAAATGATTTTTGCTAGGCATAAATTCCTAAGTGTGATAAAATTTTTGGATAATTCGTTAGGAATTATACCATCATTACAAAATTAAAGGTTGACATAATGACATGAAATAATGAAAATGTGTTTGCTTTTGAAAAGCATAATTTGTGTAACGTAATGAATTAAGTCATATGGTTTTCATGATTTTTAATAAATGGGGAATAAAAATTGTTAGAATGGTTTGCGCTAGGCATAGAATATGTAGGTATAGACTTATACCATCATCGCGAAAATCCAAAAAAAAAATAGTTTTATTGCATGGTTGATTTTTGATGAACAGAAAATATGAAAATGAGGACTTGCGCTAGGCATAAAATTCCAATTTTGGTTTTGAAACTATACCATCGTCGCGAAAGTCAACCAGATATATATGTTTTGATTGTATATTTTGAAAGAAATTTTTGATTTTTCTATTATATAGTTGTCTTTATGGTAAACAACTGTACTTGATTTATTCCAAACAAGTTGCAAAAATAATATTTCAAATTATTTTGAAGACAAAAGTTAGATTTATAAGGAATCCCATGTGCATATGTGAATTCATTTCCGATCTTGATTTATCATAATGATACACAAAATCTCTCAAATACAAATGTGTGTGCAATTGCATTGTTCATGTACCAGTTTTGAGCAAGATAATATGATACAAGTGATTTGAAGAAACCAAATAAGTGTTCATTAACCATGATGTAGATGCATATAACCATACTAGACTACTATGTAGGTCGGATTATCAAGAGCTAGCTAATCCATAAGCAGACATAGGTCTGTACAAAAGAAGGTCGCTAATGTGACGGACATATCACCACGCTAGGAGTTACCCAAGGCCAAGCAGGTTGGGCACAAACCACCTGTTATGGGGCTTACCTCACAGTTTTCGAATAATTGAGAATTCCAAGGATTCAAGCTCATCAACCCTTCTTTTCTTTTCAAAGGGTAGGGAAGGGATTTTATTGCTTTCTTGCTTTCTTTTGAACTTTGCTTATTTTTCTTTTTGTATTTCTTTTGCTTGATAATGCTTGGAACATTGCTGAAATAACATTTTTCTTTTCTCTTTTTTCTTTCTTGAACTTTTTTTTTTTTTTTCTGTGCTAGGGATACTTGCTCGGATTAGCTGTAGAGCAAGGGATTTTTATTCTGGGTAGGGGTGAGCTTGTCCTTTTGCCAATTCTCAAAGATTCTAGACCATGTGCATGATAGGATAGCAGGGGAAACTTTTCGCTCAAGAAATCAGTTCTACTATGTAGCAAAACATGGAAATTACAAATATAATCATTTTATTGTGAAAAGATGTGCTTGGTTTAAGTAAATAACAAGATCAATTCTCTATGCTCAAACTTTATTTAATTGAATTTTGTGAACTTTGATATAAGAGAGATTAGTAATCATGCCAGATAACATCAAGATATTTATTGTTATGAGTGTGCAAGTGAGGGATTCCAAATAAATGCTAATTTATCCAAAAATAATTTGAAACATATAACTGCAATAATTGTAAGAAAATATATATAAACACTTTTGAGAAGTTTTGAGACTGTTGACTCTCTCTTTCTTCTTTATTTTATTTGGGTTTCGAAAGAGTCAAGCATATAGTTGTTATTATATTTTTATCATTATTTTGATTTTTGGTTTTATTTTTTATTTTGAGCAGAAAAAATTTAACAAGTGCTTTAAATAAATGCAATAGATAGTTTTTGAAGATTTTGGATGATTATGAATATTTTTGATGTTTTTGGATTTTTATAAATTTGAAAGAAATATAAGATAATTTTTTTTTGAAAACAATTATATATAAGGATGAAACGACCAAATTTATGCATAGTAACGTTTAAGATGCAAAATATTCATGGGTTCTTTAAGTTCTTTACCATCTAAGGTAGATAATTTATATGCTCCTGATTCAAATTTAGCAATAATAATGTATGGTCCAAGCCAATTGGGCTCAAATTTACCTTTAAGGTCCTTAGTTGCATTTGTATTTTTTTATTTTCTTTTAAAACAAGGTCGCCAATCTCAAAGGATCGATGACGAACTTTCTTAGCATATGATCTTTTAAGCTTGTTTTGGTATGCACGGAGATGCTCCAAAGCATTGATGCATTTTTCATCTAGGAGTTCCAGCTGACTGAGTCTGCCAGCACGATATTCATCTCCTACTTCGGTATCTTGAAGTAGCAGAGCCAAAGAAGGAACTTCCAATTCAAATGGAAAAAGCTGCTTGAGCACCATAAACCAAAACAAATGGTGAAGTTCCCGTGGGGGTTCGAACACTAGTTCGATAGGCCCACAAGGCTAGATATAATTGAATGTGCCGATCACGGCCGTTTTATTGACCAATATTTTGAGAATTTTGATTAAGGTTTTGTTAGATGCTTCGCTTGACCATTACCCCGAGGATAATAGGGAGTGGACCAACGATGTTGAATCTTATATTTTTGACATAATTTTTTAACATCTTTATTTTTGAAGCAAGTTCCATTGTTAGAGATGAGATTTGCAAGAATTCCGAACCTACAAATGATTTGATTAAAAATAAATTTAGAAACTTGTGTGCCAATGCAGGAAGCTAAAGGCATAGCTTCGACCCACTTCGTGAAATACTCAGTGGCGGTTATGATGAACTTGTGTCCATCAGATGACACAGGATTGATTTTGCCAATAATATCCAAGCCCCATTTAGAAAAGGGCCAAGGAGAAGAAATAGCCTGCAGCTCTTGTGCAAGCGCATGGACAAGGTCAGCATGTTTTTGGCACTTGTCGCAATGGCGCACATACTCATGTGCATCCGTTTCCATGGTAGGCCAAAAGTATCCTATCCGAAGGAGCTTTTTAGCAATAACACTACCACTAAAGTGTCCTCCACAAGATCCATCGTGGGCTTCACTCAAGGCTGATTTAGACTCTTCTAAGTTTAAACATCTTAATAGGATACCTTCAAAAGATCTCCTATATAAAGTATTGCCAATTATTACAAATCGACTTGCTCGACGACGTAATAACCGATGCTGGTTTCTATTAGAATTGGCAGGGAAAGTCCCATTTTGAAGAAAATCAAATATGTCTGTATACCAAGGTTCGGGAGTAGTTTCATTGATTAGAAACACATCCAAAGGCTCTAAGCATGACTTATTTGAAGCGGGTTCCTGGAGTCGACGAATAATGATAGTGGCATATTCGTCATCTAACTCCAAGGGCAGGAGAGATGCAGTTGCGGCCATAGCATCAGCTGCACGGTTGCTAGTTCGAGGAATAGCTTCCAAGGTAACTTGATCAAATAAAGACATTAATTGTAAAACATAGGCCTTATATGGGCACAGTTTATCATCTCAGGTTTGATAAACTTCATTAATTTGGTTTATAACCAGTTGGGAATCACCAAAGACTAAAAGGTGTTTAATTTTTAGCGCTAGGGCAGCTCGTAATCCAAGGATTAGAGCTTCATACTCAGCAATATTGTTGGTGCAAGCAAATGTCAATTTGAAGGACAGAGGAATAAGATGTTTTTGCGGAGATATTAAAATAATACCCGCACTGACCCCACTCATGCATCGGGCTCCATCAAAGTATAAGGACCATTGTTCGGTATGGTCTGCCTCTAATTGAAGGCATTCATCTGGAAACTCGATGATGAGGGGATGGGTAGACTCTAAGGGTGCAACGACTAATTGATCTGCTATGATTTGACCCTTAACGGACTTTTGTCCTATGAATGTGAGATCAAACTCGCTTAGAGCAAGAACCCACTTGGTTGTGCGACCCGATAAATAAGGTCGACTCATGAGATACCTTAAGGGATCATATTTAGCAATGACATAAGTTTTTTGACTAAGCATATAATGTCTTAATTTTTGCGTAGCAAATACGACTGCTAGACATAGTTTTTCCAACGCTGTGTAGCGGGTTTCATAACTGATGAAGGTTCGGCTAATATAATAATTAGCACGTTCTCGCTTTTCATCATCAAGTTGGGCTAACATAGCCCCTAAGGCAGAATCTGAAGCTGAAATATATAGGAGAAATGGGCGATCAGATTTAGGTGGTGAAAGCACAGGTGGATTAAGGAGGTATTGTTTGAGAAGTTCAAAAGCTTCTCTACATTTTGTATCCCAATTAAAGGGGACGTCCTTCTTAAGGAGTTTAAGAAAGGGACCGGTTTTATCCGCCAACTTATCGATGAAGCGACGGATGGCTTGAAGTTTACCTTGTAAACTTCGTAACTCAGATATATTAGTAGGTGCGGGCATATCAGTGATGGCCGCAATCTTGAGAGGGTCGATTTCAATACCACGTAAAGAAACTAAAACCCCTAATAGTTTGCCGGATTTAACTCCGAATATGCATTTTTTTGGATTTAATCGAATGAGATATTCTCGTAATCGATTAAAGACTTTTCTTAAATCATCTAAATGATTATTTTCAATAATAGAGTGAGCTATAATATCATCCACATAATCATGTAGGATATCATGCATCATATCATGAAAAATGTAGGTCATAGCTCGTTGATAAGTTGCACCGGCGTTCTTTAAGCCAAATGGCATCACTTTCCAGCAAAAGGTACCCCAGGGGGTAATAAAGGCTGTTTTAGCCTGGTCTTCAGGAGCTATCCGAATTTGATTATAACCGGAGAATCCATCCATTAAGGACATCATCCCACTTTCGGCAGTGAAGTCAATGATTTGATCCATGTTTGGAAGAGGAAAGTCATCTTTAGGGCATGCAGCGTTAATATCTCTAAAATCTGTGCAAACCCTAACTTTGGTAGCTTCTTTCTTGGTGACTGGAACTACATTTGAGATCCATTCAAGCATAATCAATAGCTTGTATAAAGATAACATTCAGGAGTTTTTCTAACTCCCCTTTGACTAGCAGAGCCACTTTGGGATGCATTTTTCTAAGTTTTTGTTTAACAGGTTTGGCATCCGGATGGACCACTAGATGATGCATGACTACAGAAGGGTCTAGACCTGGCATATCTTCATATGTCCAAGCGAAGACATCTTCATACTCTTTAAGGAATGCAATGTATTGTTCTTGTTTTTCTTGACTTAATTCTGATCCAATATTGATTATGTGAGGATTATCCTCAGTTCCAATATTAATTTTAATGACATTTTCTACCTCCATATGTAGATCTCTTTCAAAATTAGGTGGGGCGGGTGAAACGCCCAATTCTTGTAATTCTTGTAAGGTTAATTTAGATAATTCATCTCGAGGATTAGTGGCCTCAAGTTGGGCTATAGTTGGTATAGAACCATCAAAATAAAATCCATTGTGTAACATCTCTTCAACAGAGACATTATGGAAGATATCTCCTTCCAACTCTTCATCGGGGTCAACAATCATTTCAGGGTATGCTATGGATAGCATGTTGCATGAAAACGACTGATTTTTAAGAGGCAAATCAACATGCCTATCCAAATAATCTTGATAGCATATGAGATGATCATCATCCTCAAAAGGAAAGGGTTGACCCTTACTAGGAAATAAGCCCACACCACAGTGGGCAGGCCACGGTTCTACCTCGAAAGGTTCTTTCATGCCATTTTGGAAAGGTCCCAAGCCTTTCCCTTCATATCCCATTTTAAGCATCATGGGTTTAGCTTTAATATAATCATTGGTAAAATAACACCGAGCGTATCCCTGATGATGAGTTTTGATATTCCGAGGGATTCTTCCCCAATAATATCCTTTATAAATGAAGGCACAACTTCCGACTTGGTAAGTACTTCCCATAGGTTGTGGGAGGCCTAAAGTACGAGGAGATGGCGGCAAGTTATTTAAAAGGTTTGAATCTTGCATGAAAGCATTCATTTTTTCTGATATTAAGGTTGTAGATAAATCTGGTAAGAGTTCATCAGAAAGGGCATAAGATGTAGAAGGCTTATTACCTATATCTTTAGATGTGGAAGGTATGATAGGTGTGTCTATAGGTTTTGAATTTATAGGGATAGAACTTGAAGGATTGGTGGTAGACTTAAGATCTTTTTGAGGTTCGAAAATGATTTGTTTAGAGGGTTGTTGATCTATATAGGAGGATGAAATTAATGGAGGGGAAATAGGTGAAGTTATGGGTGTATGTTTCATAGTTTTAGATGAGAAATAAGAACTAGGATGTGTGGATGACAGAGCAGGGCAAAATTGTACTCCAACGGGTTCTGCCAAAGCACACATATCAAAAGGTCTAGGGTCACCATGAATAGTGACCAACTGATTTTTAAACTCGAATTTAACACATTGGTGTAAAGTTGATGGGACCGCTCGCATGGCGTTGATCCAAGGGCGACCCAAAAGTATATTGTACGATGTTGGGCAATGTACAATAAACACGGTTGTTTCTAGGGTTCTAGGACCAACTTGCAATGGGAGGGTAATAACTCCACACGTTTCTTGTGTTTCGTCATTAAAAGCTTTGATAATCATATCGGTTTTCTTCATTTCATCACTTCTAAAGCCAAATCGTTGGTAGAAGTCAAAGGTGCAAATGTTTAGAGATGAGCCATTATCAATCAAAACTCTTTTGATAGCTACATCTCCAATTAGAGCAGTAATGTATAAGGGATTGTCCTTATGTAAACTGTGTTGTGGGATATCTTTATCCCGAAGTCAATACAATCAATCTCTCGAGTGATGATAGTATTGGCCATAGCTTCAGGTTGAATGTTTTGAGGTACCATCATTTGGCTCAATGTAAGCATCAACTCATCCCTATGGGTGGGAGAGGATCTTAATAAATCCAAAAGGGAAATTCTGGCCGTAGTATTGGACAATTGCTCATTAATATTGTAAGGGGGTTTAGATTGAATAGTAGGAACATGATTCCCTTTATTGGGATTTTTCAAAACGAATGGAGCTGATCCATCGTTCTGGTTTGGTTCTTGTTGAGAGTTTTGAGCTTGTTGTCGAGTAACGACTCCAATGGTACCTACAATGTTATAGTGAAGACGCTGAACTGGTCTCGGTTGAGCATTAATGGCTTGTTCATTAGAAAGGAATATATTAGAAGAAGGTCGAGTAGTGACTCTTCTAGGAAATGGTTCTTCTGGAACCATAGCATCTGTGACGGGTTGAATAGGATCTGATTCATTTTCAGAACTATTCGATTGATTTGAAGTAATGTCTAGTTCACTTTCACTATCTGATTCTATATCACTAGAATCAGAAGTTTGAAAATTATGTAAGGGCCTGGTCGTAACCAGGGATAAGGTCGTGTCAAATATTTGAGGATCCTGAACAGGTAATTGTCCGCTAATGGTTCCTACATATCGGGTAGGAGGGGGAACATTATGATGTTCGATTTGATTGGCTACCTCTTTACCATGTCTTGGTAAAGGGTGTTGAAATATGTCTAGAGTTTGATTGGCATTTTGATTTTGATTTTGGGGAACGGTCTTTTGAGTATTATTAGGCGGGTTTTGTTTAGGTTGGAAGGCTTGCACTTCCATTTCATTATTGTCAATCAAATCTTGTATTTTATGTTTCAATCTTTTACAAGCGTTGGTAGAATGTCCAGGTCCTCTATGGAAATCACAGTGCAAGTCAGCTCTATATCCGGGTATAGTTGGATCAGGTTCCCGGATGGCTGGTAATTGGATCAAACCTCTTTCGAGCAATTGAGGTAAAATAGTTGATAAGGGTTGGTTTAATCTAGTGAATTCTCGAGGAGGCTTATCAGGAGGTTTCAATATGAATTTTTCTGTTGTCTTCGTTGCATTGATATTAGCAACATTCCTGCTATCAGTGACTCCGTCACCGACAACTTGTTTGTTTTTATATTGATTTTTGGATGTTTTCTCATCATCCTTCTTCCTAAGTTGGCCTCTCCTAATGAGGGCATCTTCTACTCTTCGAGCTAAATCTATAGCTTGATCGAAGGTAGTTAAAGTAGCAGTCGATAGCTCATAAGATATTTGTTCTTGTAAATTGTTGATGAAAATGTCCAACATTTCCCTATAAGGCAGCACAAAGTGCAGTTTTCCTGTCAATTGCCTCCATCTAGCTAAGAAATCGGCAAAGCATTCATCCTTGTCTTGTTTTAAATTGTATAGGTCTTTAATAGTTACATGCCTCTCGATGTAGGCACTAAATTGATGGACAAATGATTCCGTTGTTTCTTCGAAGTTTCTCAAAGAATGAGTGGGCAATTGATAATACCACTCTAATGCCATTCCACCTAAACTTTTTGGGAACATTTTTAGTAATAGCAAGTCATCATGCGATATGTCGTGACATGCTATCCTAAACATGCGAAGATGCTCTATGGGATCTTCGGTTCCTTTATATATAGGCAGGACGGGCATGGGAAAATGCTTAGGGTATGGTTGAGCTACAACTATGGGATCCAAAGGTTGACTACAGATCTCTCGATAATTATACGAGGGACGGTAGGGATCTATCTGGTCCATACGTGAAGCTAATTGTTTCACCATGGCTTCCAGATTACTAGTTTGCCCCCCATATTGGTTTGGTAGGGCATTGACATGGGTTTTATGGGCGTAGGATGGAGGAACATGCAGATTAGATGCCATGTTACTGTTGTGTAAAGTATTGGTAGGAAAAGTATTATGGAGGAATTTTGAAGTTGGATTATGTTGTATCCCAGATTGTTGAAAGTTTGTATTTGGCTTTGTTTTAGGTTTTTGTTTACTTGAAGCATATTGCTCAATAGTTTGGCGGAATAAAGTAGTGAAGGAAGGTTTCTTTTGTGTGGGAGTGATTTTAGGTTGAATAACGAGTTCCTTAGGAGGTTGGGTAACCTGTTGTTTTGACATGTTTTGAGCCATAGTGACCATATCCGTATTGGATGGCCCAGCCTTGTCACTTTCTTGATCAATGAAAGACAAGGGATTAGTGCGCATATTGCACATATATTCCATGGCTGCTTGAGTGTTACTGATTTGCCCTTTATCAAGACGAATTGCCACATTAAGGTCATCAATGTTATCCATGAGAAATTTCTTGAAATGCTCTGCATTGTCAAAGGCAATAGTTCCATTTGGAGCTACTCTAGGGGATGAGGATCCATCCTCTTTAACACTTCCTTCTTGTTCCTTATCTTCACCTAAGTCTTCGTCTGATTGACCTAGAGTTTCTCCTTCCGGATTTATATCTCCAAGAAGGACATTTGGGTCTTTAGTTGTATCTTGAAACCAATCTTCTCCTTCTCCTAAAGTTTCTTTACCATTCCTAAGTTTAGGCATGGTGCTAAGTTTTGATTTCAGCAAATATATATATATATATATATATATATATATATATGCAACAAATTAAGAGGTATATGTTTACTATATACCTACTACAATATTTGAAAATGAAATGTTTAAGTTTTTGCTAAGTTTTTTGATTTTTAGTTTTTAGCTTTTCTTTGTTTTTTTTTTTTTGAAATAATATAATAAAGACAGCAAATAACACAATAAATGCCAGAAATAATACTGAAGTAATAATTTAGTTTTCTATAAACAATTTATGAATATCATTAATAGGTTCGAGTTGTTCAGGAGTCATGAAGTGTTCTTCTTCAAATTGAAAGTTTTCTTTTAAAAATTTGATGAAAAGAGCTATAGTGATGTTGTCTGTTTCAGATCGTTGGTTGATAAAAGTAAAGCTCATGGCAATACTCTCGATATAGCACAGCTCGCGGAACTCTATTCCATCTTTCCCTATCTCGTAAGAACAACCTCTTGGTCTTCTACACAACCTAGGAACTGGTGCACAATGGCTGCGTTCTCGAGGTATTCCTCGAAGGTGAACAATTTCTGAAGATACTAAAGCTCTCCTATAAGCTAACCATCTATGGCAGGCTCTCTGAAGTTCATGATAAAAAACTAGTTGGTGAGGATCCAGGATTCTATCTAGGACTAGCCTCTTGATTTGCTTAAGTTGTGTGGACCTAGATGAGATGAGACTAAGTCTTCTATCAAGTTCGTTCCACAGGAATTGATTTCTACTTGTTTCAAGCACACTAAGGACAGAATTGACTTCTATGGCTGCCAATTGGTTTTCTACGTTTATAGTAACTGCTAACCTTTTCTTAGGAGCTACCATCTAAACATGATTTTAAACTTTAAGTGTTTTAAAATGCATCTATGTTTTAGTTGTTCTATATATATATATATATATATATTATTTTTTTTTTTTTTTTTTTTGTTTTGTTTTCAAAAGGTTATGATGCATTCACGTCGGGTTCACCAAAATGTATCGCTCCAAATTTTTCGCATCCTTACCTTCAGGCTATAGGATCCATGCCCGGAAGGAGGAAGGGAAAAGGATGGCGCGGTACCTCGGACTGAGAGGACTTTGCGAAGGTCCCGCCTCTCAAGGGAGGTGTATTTTGATGATTTTTCGATGGATGGTGGGTTCACCAGGAAACATTTAACAGTAGCTTCCACGCCTAGGTTTTGGAATGTGTTTAAATGTGTTCGTTTTTAACCTTAAGCATTCATATCCTAGGTTTGGCCGAATGAATCTAGATTAATCTACATGAAAATGCAAATTCCATGAATACAGAAAACAAATTTAAAGACAGAAAATAGAGAGATTACAGAATGCAAATGAGGAATACCTGATCCGGATGTCTGAAGAAGATTCTGATGTTGAAGCAGTCTGGATCATCTAAAATTTGACAGAATCATCTGCAATCAGACAAGATCATCTGAGATCTGACGAATTCATCAGACGAATTCGTCAGAGACCTGCAAAACCGAAAATAGATGCAAAATACAAAAAATACTACAGTGCTAACAGAGGGAAATGATATAAAATGGCAGCAATGTTATCAAACTGAAACTTAAACACAGAGACAGAAATGAATCATGCTAATTAGATGATAATTAGGATTTAATTATGCACTTAATCTAAATGGGTGAACTCCAAATGCAAAATAACATAAAACACTGAATAAATTATCTAATTTGCAGAATAAAACAGCAGAAACAAGGTTGAGAAGTGCAAACTTCAGGCACTGATTGCCTCAATATGGATTGCAGTCGAGATCATCTCGCATCAGTACGAAATCATCTCGAATTCGCCAGGTTCACCTCCGATCTGAACAGGTTCATCGGCGACGATGTGTGCTGGCTTCGGCTGAAAAACAATGATGTACCTGCAACAAAATTGATATGGAACTAGTGCAAATGAAGAATAGGGATGATTTAACGTAAATGGAGTTAACTTGCAGAGAATTTCAACCAGGGGGGTGCTAAAGGGATAGCTTAGGATTAAATAGGCTTAGGGGAGTAGTTAGGAGGTTGGAGATCATCCCAATTTGGGAGATCTCCAACGGGGGAGGGTCCCAACGGCGCAGACACGCTTCTGCCTAGATTGGAGACCCGTTGGAACAGAAGCTAACTTTGCAAAATCAGTTTTGCGACAAGATCGTCTGGACGTCCTAGTCCAGACGAAATCGTCAAATGCGGGGCGATATCGTCTGATCGGCGACGATATCGTCAAACGGTCAAAACAACCTCTAAAAATGGCACGAAAAAGGGGGAAACGGATTTCTCGACGGTTAACGGGCGGTTTGGGAGGTTAAATTTGAATTTTAAATTATTTACTAAGGTGAATGTAATTATTGTAATTTTACTGCGCCAATTTTAGGGTGCTACAGTATCCATCTATGCCCCAACAATGAATCATAAGCTGGTTTTTGCATGGCAATCACCATGATGTTCATGATGAACTCTTGGTCAACAACCTTTACCTTTTGATTTGTGAATACTCCCTTCATTTATATTCCATATTGGTCTACACCATATAATTGAAAATTTGGAGACCACAAAAATGGTGCTCAAATGTCTTTCCAAGTCTTCTCAAGCATTACATTCATACTAGACCCTCCATCAACTATCACTTGTGTCAACTTATGGTTTAGCAACTCCATATGAATCAATGTCGACTTCTTCCTAGCTTCAATTATCAATGTTGTTGGATCGATGAACTGATCCCTCCTTATCATTGGCACTTCCTAACATCGTGGCTCCACAACCTTCCTTGTTTGTGCCATTTCCCCTACCTTAGCATAAATCCTAGGTATTGTTCCAAGTTAGCTAGATACCTTCACCTCAACCATCGTGTTTAGTACTTGCACTACCAATTACTCTGTTGATGATTGTTTCTCCCTAAATTCCTCTATAGTGATTGGTTTCTTCAAATTTTTCTCTTGCATAAGTCTTTTTTGCTTTACCTTTTAGTTTTCTTCCTCTATAAAATCATGCACTTCTTGCCATCTCTCCTTCTTCTTGGTAGGATTCAGATATTACTCAACTTTATTTTCCCAAGCCCTTGTCACCGCTACCATATGTTTTTCCTTATTAGATTGGTCCCCTACAAGTTCTATGTCAATAAAATTGACATTTTGTGTTTAGTTGGAATTGGATTTCTTAGGTCAATTCACCTCCTTATGATTGTATAGTTCACACCACCTACACATATTTTCTTTATTACTATTTTTGGTATTTACTAGCGGGTTTTGATAATTTATTGTGAAATGTCCCCACTCTTGGCATCTTCTACACTGAATAATGGGTCTCTCGTCCAAGTCATACTATAATGATATAATCAAATTTGTTCTCCTTGTTGTCTATTTACTTTTTTGAGGTTACCTTCATACACGATGATTATTCCTGTAGCCACCACTCATCACTCCTTGTCCATTATTCGAGGTTTTGGGTTTTTCTTCTTTTTTCTCTTTCTACATCGTCATCATCTTGTGGCTCACACTCCTTAAAAAAAATGGAAAATATCCCACTGCATGCCTCATGACTTAGCATATATTACAATATGCATTCCTCAAAAAATTCACATTTGTGTGCCCATTTGATTTATAGTTTGAGTACCAAATTTCTTTCTTCTCCTTCTTTCGTCCTTCACCTCATTGATTATTCTATCAAAGTCCTTTTTCATCATTTGGATTACTACATTCAATTCTTTTGTCACTGTAAGATTCATCACTTCTAAAGTGACTTATCCCCACTGCCATTTGCTTTGCCTCACTTTCCAAATTTTGTGTTCTCAATTATGGTTCATCTTTGTCATCTGTATCCATCTGTTCCCCAATAATGCATCATAGGCTAGTTTTTGCATGAAAATCACCATGAATTCCATGATGAACTCTTGGTTAGCAATCTTTATCTTTTGATTTGTCAATACTCCCTTCATTTCTATTCCATATTGGTCTACACCATATAATCAAAAATTTGGAGACCACAAAAATGGTGTTCAAATGTCTTTCCAAGTCTTCTCAGGCATTACATTCACACTAAACCCTCCATAAACTATCACTTGTTTCAACTTATGGTTTAGCTACTCCATATGAATCAATGTCGTCTTCTTCCTAGATTCAATTATCAACATTATTGGATCAATGAACTGATCCATTTTTATTGCTGACACTTCCTAACATCGTGGCTCCACAACCTTCCTCGTTTGTGCCATTTCCCCTACCTTAGCATAAAGCTTAGGTATTACACCAAGTAAGTTGGACACCTTCACCTCAATCATAATTTTTAGTACGTGTGCTACCAATTACTCTATTGATGATTATTTCTCCCTAAATTCCTCTATAGTGATTGGTTTCTTCAAATTTTTCTCTTGGAGAAGTATTTCTTACTTTACATTTTAGTTTTCTTCCTCTATCAAATCATGCACTTCCTACCATATCTCCTTCTCCTTGGTAATATTTGGATATTTCTCAACATTCTTTGCTCGAGCCCTTGTCATAACTAGCATATTTTTGTCCTTATTCGGTTGGTCTCCTACAATTTCTATGTCAAAATTGACATTTTGTGTTCTGTTAGAACTGGCTTTCTTAGGTCAATTCACCTCCTTATGATTTCCTAGTTCACACCACCTACACATATGTTCTTTATTACTATTTTTGGTATTTACTAGCAGGTTTTGATAATTTCTTGTGAAATATCCCCACTCTTGGCATCTTCTACACTGAATAATGGGTCTCCCGTCCAAGTCATATTATAATCAACTTTTCTCTCCTTGTCTATTAATTTTTGGAGGTTGCCTTCATTCATGATGATTACTCCTATAGCCACCATTTGTCGCTCCTTGTCCATTCTTTGAGGTGTTGGGTTTTTCTTCTTTTTCCTCTTTCTGCATTGTCATAATCTTGTGTCTCACACTCCTTAAATAAAATGGAAAACCTCCCACTGTATACCTCATGACTTAGCATATATTACAATATGCATTCCTCGGAAAATTCACATTTGTGTGCCTTCTGATTTATAGTCTAAGTACCAAATTTGTTTCTTCTCATTCTTTTCACCCTTCACCTCATTTATCATTCTCTCAAAGTCCTTTTTCATCATTTGTATTGCTACATACAATTATTTTATCACTGTACGAGTCATCACTTATGAAGGGACTTATCCCTGTTGCAGTTTGCTTTGCTTCACTTTCCAAATTTTGTGTTCTCACATATGCTTCTTGATACATGGTAGGTGGTACTATCTTCATATTTTTCTTTTATCTCGGTAGCAACCCATCTGTTGGTTGTACTTCCATATTATGTATTAGTTCCTTGAGTCTTATGTTATAGGACTTAATATCTTCATATTTCTTCTATTTGGTAGATTATATCTCCCCAATAATTTGTGTCATCCCTCAACAACCTGAATTCTTTATTGAATTCCTCAACTAGATCTTTCCATGTTGTGAAGGGATTCATTATCTCCCTCTTTAGATGTCAATCCATTGCGATTCCTCACAATGTGGCTGGAAACAGTCTTAAGCAAGCATCTTGGTCATATAGTATGTTGGCATACCGTATAGTTGTAGAGCTTCTGACATGACATTATAGGTATTCCTTCCCATTACCCAAAAATGTGGACACTTATTTTCCCACCGTACGATAATATTCACCATTGGGAGATGATTTTCTTCTCTTGACTTTTCCCCACTTACTAATGACTCAATTTTCATAACAAGCTTACTCTCTCTCTCTCACACACCCCATCATGGTTTGAACCTATATCTCCTGAAAGAGATCCCAAGCCGAAACCACTAGGTACTTCTTCTCTTGGTACCCATGGTCTTGGTGTATCTATTTTTGGTTCTTCTTCACCAAAAAACTATAGAGCTACCCACTATTGCACCTATGCTTCACAACCTCCTTCACGAATACACAAGTGTTGACTCTGGTCTTCACACACTTCCATTGTTTTCCTTATGATTAACTCCCATTTGCACCTCTTGGAAATCTCCCCCACTCTTATGTTGGTGTTACCAATTGGTCAACCTCATCTCTCCATGCACTCTCCACCTCGGTGTCTTGACTCGTACGAGCATCTTATTCGGTCTATCCTTTGTTTGTTTATTGCACATCATCTTAGACCTCATACTCCATTATCAATGTATGCCACCTTCCATTTTTATCACTAGAACTATCTTCCTCTTGAGGATTCCAAATATGTTCAACTTCTAGTTGTTCGGGTTTTGTTCTCCTTGACTACAATTCTTTGAATTCTTATAGGTTGATCACTTATTCTGCGGTTATGTCTCCCATGTCCTCACAACAAGTAATTTATCATCCACCTCTCCAATATTCACACATGCTAGGCTTGAACTTCAGACAACAACGGTGCCAAATATAGCACGATGGTGAGTATTTTAACAGTTGGAGGAACAATTAGAAAGACAAAACCTAGGAGCCAATTGAGACTACAGTCATTGCTGGTCTATCTTCATATATTCTACATCCTTCTACGATAACTCTAATTTTATGGCAAACCCACTTGTATGACAAGTTACCAACTTGTAGTTTTATGACACTATCAACATGCACTTGAATGGCAAACACTTGTACAACACCATTACAATCCAATCAAGGTAGCAATATCCCAACAACTATATATTGGTAATAATTGTAAGGTGACAACTACATCATACCTTGTACGACACTCGTGATGATCCTCATATGGTAGTTTGACAAGAACGCTTGTACAAATTTCGTACAATTATACTACACTATATCTTCCTATAACTTGTGTTTGCAACTCCTTGTAACCTGCACACATAGAACTTGGTATAGAACCTAACAATCTACTACAACATAGTCTCACACAGACATGTACACATAGATGGAAATGGAATACCTTTTCATTATCATTGTATGTCCAACACTGGCATTACAAGTATGTCTTGACTTTTAGTACATAGATTGTATAGAATGCTCTAATTTTATAGGACAATATTGTAATCCTCATACTCTCCAAGACTATTGTCTCTCTTCTACCAGCATTTTTGAACAAAAGAGTGGGGAATCCTTTTATGCTTATGGTTCGGTAATTAGAAGAAATTTGATGCACCTTGTCGAAGCCATAACTTGTGAACCGTACGCCCGTTTGCCTTGAAATTTAATAGGTGGTTCCGCATGCATGTTCTACATCAAGCTAATCTTTGATTCACCTAAACCTCCAAAAAACATACTTTCGGGACCTAAATCCTCCATCTAGTGTCCCAAAATTAGCTTTTAGAATAGGTTCCCAAGTTTTTTGGGTTTTTTTTAATGTTAGAAATTTATTATCTTTTGTTATACCTTAATTTGAGACCTAATATTTTAAATTAAGGTTTTTTATTGTAAGAGGGATGTGTGCACCGAATTTGGGTGCAATCCGACTCATTTCTATTTTTAGCAGTTTTTAGAAAAAAATATGTTTTTAGGGTTTCTTTAGTTTTTGGTTGCTATATGATGGATTGTATTCTTTTGGAGAAGAGGTGTGAATTCAATAATGAGAAGAATATCGATTTGCATATTTCTTCCATTTATATTGCATGTGTTATGTGATTGGAGTTCATTTTTTTGGTCTCTTGTAGCTGAGTTTACACCATTTGGTATTAGACTGGGTGTGATCTCACTAGTGGAGGGAAAATATCGCCTAGAAGACAAGCCAAAGGTGCAGTAGGTGCTTATGCCTAGATGAATAGGTAAATCAAGGATTTGCATGCAAAAATAGCATGATTGACTGGTGTGATTAATCACATAGGAGAGAGACATCCTAGGGTGTGTGCAGATCCAGGATCTAATGATGAAAATATACTTGAGAAATGTGGATTTGAGGTCCATGCATAAGAAGAACTAGAGGGTCCATAGGAAGAAGAGCACAGTTTTGAAAATTGGCTAATACAAGCTCTAGAGGGGCTTAAGGGGAATCAATATGGGATCAATATCGAGGTTCCCAAGTATGTTTGTGGGTTGAAACCAGATGAGTTGATCGATTGGATCAATAGCCTAGAAAATATTTTGAATGGAGTAACCTT
Organism: Wollemia nobilis; assembly: GCA_028583015.1. Lineage (NCBI taxonomy): Eukaryota > Viridiplantae > Streptophyta > Pinopsida > Araucariales > Araucariaceae > Wollemia > Wollemia nobilis. Next base: position 5,442,940 of record JAQPPZ010002458.1, read on the forward strand.
GCTAAGGAGAAGAAGGTTAATCTCACATGCACAAAGTTGAAGGGACATGCATTGATTTGGTGGGACCATTTATAGACTACACGATAGAGGAATGGAAAGGAAAAGATCAGGGTTTGGACAAGGATGAAGAAGAAGTTACAAGAAAGTTTTATACCTGTAGACTACTCCCAAACCCTATTTTGTAGATTTTAGAATCTGCAACAGAAGGATCAAATAATTGAGGACTATACTAATGAATTCTACAAGCTATCCATTTGAGTGGAGCACAATGATATGGAGAACCAAAAGGTTGTTAGGTATCTAAATGGCCTAAGTTTTTTTGTCTAAGATGAGATGGGCATGCATCGCACTCTTACAGTAGAGGACGCATATCAAATGGCCCTCAAGGCAACGGAGAAACTAAAAAGGGTTAATAGAGGAGAAAATAGGGAATCCACACCCTCTTCAAGTCAGGGTCAGAGTGGATCTAATTTTCTCAAGGGATAATCCTTGATACCTGCTAAACAAGAAGAAGATGGGTAGAATATTAGAGGAAGAGGATACCAACAAGGTAGAGGTTATGGTGGTGGACGAAATGGAAATGACCCAAGGAGGTCGTATACCTGTTATGGATGTGGTGAGGAGGGTCATAGATCCTTTGAGTGTCCCTAATGTGATGTCCAAAAAATGGGCCAAGGAGGACAAGGAAGGTTCAATCTGGTTGAGATGGAAGAGCGAGATGAGGATGAAGTTGCTGCTAGCATGGGGGAAGCACTTATGATAAGGAGGAAACTAATTGCTCCTAAGAAAGAGAAGGTGCAGAGAAAAGTGAAGGGGCATACCATAGATGGTGATGATTCTTGGTTGCAAATGAACATCTTTCGAACAAGGTGTACATCAGGAGGGAAGGTATGTAACATTGTCATTGATGGTGGTAGTTGTGAGAATATGGTGTAAAATATCATGGTTGATAAAAGGCACATAAAATGTGAAAAACATCCTTATCCATATTGCATATCATGGGTTAAGAAGGGGAATGAGGTAACAGTAGATCAGAGGTGTTTAATTAAATTTTCAATTGGGAGCACTTACAAGGATGAAGTGTGGTGTGATGTGATCCCGATGGATGCATGTCACATTTTGTTAGGGAGACCTTGGTAGTAGGATAGGGATACTAACCATAATGGGATAAATAATACTTACACATTCTGGAAGGATAGTGTAAAGGTAGTTCTTATTCCTCTGAAGGAGTATGGGTTGAGTGAGAGCTTGTTGATGATGAAGGAGTTTCTTGCTAAGATCAAGGATGCTAGCTTATGTTATGCCTTAATAGCTAGGAAGCTAGAAATAGAGTAAGTGGTTATGCCTACATTAGTAGCTAAGTTTCTAAGAGAATACAAATATGTCACACTAGAGGAGTTACCAGATGGGCTACCACCAAAGAGGGATATCCAGCATCACATGGATTTGATTCCAGGATTAGCACTCTCAAATAAGGTAGCTTATCGGTTGAACCCGATATAGAATGCAGAGTTGTGTAGGCAAGTGACAAAGTTGATAACAAAGGGAATAGTTAGGGAGATTATGAGTCCATGTGCAACTTCAGTGTTGTTGATCCTAAATAAATATGGTGAATGGTGGATGTGTGTGGATAGTATATCCATAAACAAGATCATAATAAAGTATCGGTATCCTATACCAAGAGTGGATGACATGATGGATGGATTGGCTGGAGCTAAATACTTCAGTAAAATTGATCTATGGAGTGGCTACTACCAGATCATAATTCGAGAAGGGGATGAATGGAAGACAACTTTTAAGATAAATTATTGGTTGTACGAGTGTATGGTGATGCCATTTAGGTTATCTAATACACCCAATACATTTATGCAATTGATGAACAAAGTACTGTTGGAATATAATGGTAAGTTTGTGGTTGTGTATTTTGATGATATTTTGATTTATAGTAAAGGTGAAGAAGAGCATTTTTTACACCTAAAATTAGTGTTAGACATGCTCAAGAAGGAGAAATTGTATGTCAACCTGAAGAAATTTAGATTTCTTCAGGATAGTTTAGTGTTTTTAGGATTTGTAATCTCAAGATATGGCATGAGGATGGATGACGAGAAAGTGAAGGTGATTTTGGAATGGCCTCTTCCACAAACTATAATAGAAGTAAGGAGCTTTCATGGCCTAGCTACCTTTTATAGAAAGTTCATCAAGAAATTCAGTAGTATAGTTGCCCCTATAACTAAGTAAATAAAGGGGAAATAGTTTGTATGGACCATGACAGCAATAGAGAGTTTTAAACTCTTGAAGAAGAAGGTGTCGAAAGCCCCTGTTCTAGTGTTACCAGATTTTAGTAATGTGTTTGAGGTTGATTGTGATGCCTCATTTGTTGGAATTGGTGTAATAAGTCAATAGGGTCGACCTGTAGCATTTTTTAGTGAGAAGTTGAATGACGCAAGGAAGAATTATTCTACATATGATGTGGAATTTTATGCAATTGTGCAAGCATTGCAACATTGGAGGCACTACTTACTCTCAAAGGATTTTGTGTTGTTTACTGATCATGAAGCATTGAGGTATGTCAATTCTTAAAAAAATTTAAATAAAAGGCATGCCAAATGGGTTTCATTTTTTCAACAGTATACATTTGTCCTGAAACACAAGTCGGGCAAACAAAATAAGGTTGTTGATGCATTGAGTAGGAGAGTCTTGTTGTTGACCACTATGGAGAATGAAGTGATAGGATTTGAGGAGATTAAATATCTGTATGAATCTGATGCATATTTTGGGAATATTGTGCAACAGTGCAAAATTGTGGTAGAGGGTGAGTCCCATACTATTTTTGAAGAGTATTTTTTACAGAATGGTTACTTGTTTAAGGGTAATTGATTATGCATTCCCAATGGCTCTATGAGATAGAACATATTGAGGGAATTACATAGTGGGGGTTTGGCTGGTCATTTTGGAGTAGCCAAAACTACCACTCTTATAGATGAGTACTATTGGTCAAAAATGAAGAGAGACATAATCATATTTATCTCTATATGCAGAGTATGTCAAATGGCTAAGGGCCATGCACAAAATACAGGGTTGTATATGCCACTGCCAATTCCTACAGGACCATGGACCGATCTGAGTATGGATTTTTTTTGGGGTTTCCCAAGACACATAGGGGTAAGGATTCAATTTTTGTTGTGTTAGACAGATTTTCTAAAATGGCACATTTCATTACTTGTCAGAAAACTAATGATGCAACTAGGATTGCAGTCTTATTCTTTGATGAGGTTGTGCGGTTGCATGGTGTTCTAAATACTATTACTTCTGATTGGGATACTAAGTTCTTGAGTCACTTTTGGAGGAGGTTGTGGAAGAATTTGAACACCAGGATGCAGTTTAGTAGTGCTTACCACCCACATACCGATTGGCAAATAGAGGTAGTTAACAGAAGCTTGGGAAACCTCTTACGATGCATAGTTGGAGAAAAACCAAAATAATAGGATTTAGCCTCGTCGTAAGCCGAATTTGCATATAAAATCTCAGTGAACAGGTCGACAGGTAAATCCCCTTCTCAAATTATTTATGGTCAAAATCCTAGAGATGTATTAGATTTGTTTGAGTTACCAATTGGGGAACAAGTTAGTGATGATGCAGAAGCATTTGATGAGCATATCCAGAAAGTGCAAGAGTTAGTGAAGGAAAAATTACAGAGTAGTAATGCTCACTACAAAGAGTCTGCTGATGCACATAGAAGGGTGAAAGTGTTTGAAGAGGGTGATATGGTCATGGTTCATCTTAGAAAATAAATATTTCCTAAGGGGACATATAACAAACTAAAACTTAAGAAAATCAGGCCATGCAAGATTTTGAATAAGATCAATCATAATGCCTATAAAGTGGAGTTGGCCGATGAATTTGATATTTCATCCATTTTTAATGTTTTTAATTTATTTTATTATCCTAGTACTTTCGAGGATGGAAAATTATAGGAGACAGTAAATTAGGCATGAAAGATGCCTAAAAAGAAAAAGGATAGAGTTGCACAGGTGCTTGATAAGAAGGTGATCACCACCAGACATTGGAGCTACAATAGATACCTAGTTCAGTGGGAAGTATTACCACAGTCGGATAACACTTGGGTTTCAAATTCAGAGCTAAAGAAAATTTATAACCATAAGCTACAAGATTTCAATTCAGCTGAACTCGTAGGAGCTGAGTTCTTTTTCACCAGAGGAGAATGATGCACCTTGTCGGAGCCATAACTTATGAACCGTATGTCTATTTGCCTTGAAATTTAACAGGTGGTTTCATGTGTGTGTTCTACATCAGGATAATCTTTGATTCACCTAACCCTCCAAAAAACATACTTTCAGGATCTAACTCCTTCGTCTAGTGTCCCAAAATTAGCTTTTAGAATAGGTTGCTAGGTTTTTTGGGTTTTTTAATGTTAGAATTTTATTATCTTTTGTTATACCTTAAGTTGAGACCTAATATTTTAAATTAAGGTTCATTATTATAATAGGGATGTGTGCACCGAATTTGGATGCAATCCAACTCATTTCTATTTTTAGCAATTTTTAGAAAAAAATATATTTTTTAGGGTTTCTTTGGTTTTCGGTTGGTATATAACGGACTGTATTATTTTGGAGAAGGGGTGTGAATTCAGGAATGAGAAGAATATCAATTTTTTAGGTTTCTTCTATAGACACCTAAAACATGTCATGTTTAGGGGAGCTACTCACATAAGCACATTCATAAGATCATAGGACATAACCTTGGACTTTCCAAGCATTAAAGGTGGTTTTCACCACACATTTGGGGCATTATGAGCCCATACAAGCTTAGCCTCTCATGACCAGAGTGGCCAAATATTAGCCACTCAAGCTCAAAGTGGCCATACATTAGCTGCTGCAGATGACAGCGACCAAATCCTAGTCGCTATAGACAACAACGACTACGCCATAAAAAGCATTTTGCTAACAAACAGGCCTAATCAAAGGTGGAAGTGGTAGTATACATGCAATAAAGGTGAGAAGGAGTAGCTTTTCATTCCCCTTCACAACAAATTCACATAGAAGACTTGAGTCTAAATTTAGACTTCAATTAACTAGTATTTAAACATAGAAAAGATAAAAAGCTTCTCATGCTAACATTCACTACGCATGAGGGATTCAATCCTAGGGTTTTGAGAATAGAATTTAGGGTTTCACACACTTTAAAAGGTGTAATCTTAGAGCACCAAGAGAGAATCAATCAATCCAGAGATATAGGAATGCATTAGATCATTGAGGAGAGCTTTCGAGACTTGGAGATTTTCCCTTGGAGATCACATTTACGATGAAGCCCTGATAAATTAGAGAGCATAGCAACCACCATTTCAACATCGAATACAAGCTTTGATCCATAGCCTTGGACCAAAGATAATGAGATTCACTTTAGCAAATGTTGTCTTGGATAGTGGCCCACGTGCCTAGCTTAGGGTTTTAGACATTAGTTTCATTACTTTGATTTCTTCATATTTGCATGTCACTAGAATAGCTTTTATCTATTCGCATCAATAGCATTAGTTCCATTTGCACTTGCTTCCATTTTATTATATTCATTTCTAACAACCTCATCCGAGGAGGCAATCTCATATATTTAAGCGTGTATTGTTGTTTCATTGCTTACAGGGTCATCGGATGGAAGCTACAGCATACGAGAGCAAGAGGATCCCTCTAGCAATTAGACCTAGAGAAGGAGGCATTTGTAAGCCCTCATACATTTTCGTGTGCAGAACCGGGAAGCTTGTGAAAGTGCACCACCCCTTGCTAGGGGACTTCTTGCTCACTTGTAATTCATTGTATCAAAATGGGTATCCCTAAGAAGGACCGACATGTAACCGAGTTTCAATAAAAATAAAGAGATCTATCTTTGTTACTTTCGTGTTATATGCTTTTTCATGGTCTTTCATTTCATCTTGGGTATAATATTGCAAGTAGAGTAAAGCGGTGCATGCATCCCAAGGTCTCTACAGATGGCGATCATGGTGGGACTTCCTCTACTTTTTCATTTTTTTGCCTATAAACCAACTTTTTTTTGTGTGCAGGTGTAGCCACTCTGAGCTATAGTGACCAAAAATCAACCGCTCTAATATAAAGTGGCCAGCAGTTAGCCACTCCTGCTAACAGTAGCCATAAACCAGTCGCTCTGGTCGATAGTGACCAACACAGGAGTGCAGCAGAGGCCAAAACCTTGGTTCTCTAAGCTGGATTAGAGGTTGGTATAGCTTTTTTGGTATTTTATGGTTTTTTGTCTACTTCTGTTTGTTTAAAATAGTGAACTTAAAACACATTTCTATTTGGAAAACTAAAAGAATGAAAGAAAAATAACTTGCATCTTGCACATCTTAGAGTTCCTTTTTAGATTTTCCACTAGGCGTTGCTAGGAACAGTGGCTTTTGCTTGTAAATTTCACCCTAGAATCCAATGTGCTAAACATTGTATGTTATTTGCTTACTTTGAGGCCCTATTAGAGGCCATAGCTACACAGAATAAAGTGCGTTCATACAAATCATGGTAGTTCATGCATTTTTCTAAAAATCAAAATGTCTCTTTGCATTTAGGCATATAGGAAAGATTCATTGCTGCTATATGATGTATTTTACTTTATGCAAGCTTAAAATGAACACCACACACATACCCATCATTTAAAAATTGGGAAGTTGGAATTCATCACCAACCCTCAATTCAATCTAGTGACATTGGAATTCATCTCCTTCCATTGGCTTTCCCCCTAGAGCTTCCTAGAAATGGATTGAGAAACTTACTTATAGTGGTACTAAGTTACTTGTGCTCAAATTGTCTCTCACTGTTGGAACAATCATTGGTTTAGAGTGGAAGAGCTAGGCGAACCCCCATTGGAACTTCAGTGGTGTACCCTAGCATCTTTTGGGAAAATCATGTTTGGCATAGGTGTACTTTATTATCACTATGGATGAGCCTTATCATTCTTAATCCAATAACAAAATCAAGAAATCAAAGGAACAACAAATCATAAAAATACAACAAATAGTTTAGGACACACTTAAATTGATAATCAAGATAAACATTTGCTTGATATTGTTTGCGTACATTGAATTGCAACTCAAAAGACAAATTCATAAAAGCAAAAATGGTCAAAACAAGAAGTAAACACCCTCAGTCTGATGCCAAAGGAGAGTCTGAAGTAGCCCATACCCATAGGCAAAGTCATAGTCATATTGGATGACCTACCCGCAATACTGTGAGATGTAGGTCCGTGAGCCTAAGGGGTGACAACTCAACCCTTGGGGGTTCTCCTCAATAAACCCCAAGTAGAAAACCACATCATGGAACAAATTCACATAAACAAAGAGAGGCTTCAAAGCCATCCTCATCGAGGAGACATGAGGGGACCTCAAAGGCCTCCTCTAAGCACACAAAAACTTCTCAAAGGTATGAAGAAGCTTCAAATGCTTCCTCCTCACATAGACATAAAGAAGGTTCTAAAGCTCAATATTCACATAAGGATGATGAGTTTGCTACATCTCCATTCTCATGGAGAGAGCACGTGACCACAAAGCCTTCTTCATCAAGAGGGCACACAAGAGTTACAACTTCTCAAGCTTCACAAGAAACATATGGAACAGGTCTGCCTACTGAAGGGCAAGAAACTAGAGAAACATCGAGTCATAGGCATCAAACAAAAGATACCCTTCATATAAGAGGAAGGATTTCCATAGAATATGACCTTATTGGAGTGAATGGCATCCCACGGGATCATCCATGTAAAACAAGACAACTGGATGAGTTGGATAAGTTTCATCAAAGGCCAACTCAAATAATCATAGTTACTGAGAACTCTGCGTCTAGAATTTCATGAACTATGACTTCTAAGCATACCTCTCAGTATGGGGTGCCTTAGAATGGCCCCGTAGTAAACATATAAAATATGATCATGAAAACACTCAAATATACACTGAACAAGTTACATTAGCTAGCAAGAGTAGAGAAATAGTAGAAACCTCCTCGAGGAATCTGTGCATCAGTACCACCAGAACAAGATTAGACAAGCATGAGTCCTCTATGACAGTGCATTTTGACCACATGCGATAGTTAGAGAATACCTTGCGCAAAGAGCGAGAGCTTTTGGAAACTCTTGAACATGAAAAGCAAAGAGAAAAACTTTTGTGCCAACATGAGCAGCATTTAAGAGAGCAATATGAGTAGCTAGCTCGCATCAAAAATCAAATAAATGGTAATGATCATCAAAGAGATCAATGCACTAACTCACCAAAAGAAAGGCACACTAGACAAGAGAGCCCACAATGGAATCACCCATCGAATCATGAGCAAAATCCAACTAGTGGGGAATGGGTAAGCCTAATAGATCAAGAGCAGACACGTCCTGAATCCCCTCATAGGAGGGAAGAAAATGGAATAAATCAAGTGGATAGGGGGTTACCTCCATTGCCACCGCAAGAGGGCTTACAAGAAGAGGAACTCCTTGCCTCAAAGTAATTTCAAGCTCTTGCTAAAAATATGAAGTCCTTTGAGAAACAAGAGACGGCTGGGAACCAACCAACATTGAGCAAAATACATAATCAACCATTGTGCCCATCAGTTCCTAGCCCTACATATCCTAAGCACTTTGAGATGCCTAGGTTAGAAAAGTTTAAGGGTGAAGAAGATGCACAAGATCATGTCACCAATTTCATCAATGCATGTTTTCATCTTGAATACAATAATGCTCTTATTCTAAGGACCTTCATCATGACATTTTAGGGCGCTACCACTCAATGGTTCAAACAATTTCCCAAGCATAGCATAACCAACTTTGAACAACTAGTAAATACTTTTTTGAAGCATTTATCATTTGGTGCTAAGAGAAAAGTGAACCTTTTGGACCTGGCCAATTTGAAACATTATGATGATGAGCCACTAATGGATTATTGGAATAGATGGATAAAGATCATGGTAAAACTATCATTCTCTGTCCCCATAGAAGAGATTATCTACATGTTCACCAATATTTGTTCCAAACACATCTCCCTCTTTCTACAACTACAATAGTACCCCTTATTTGAGGAAGCTTTGGCACAAGACAAACTCATTGAGGACATAAAAGTAGATGAGAGAACCATCAAACTCTGAAATAAGGAGTGGAACAAGAATGACAAAAATGGCAAAAATAAGCAGAAGTAGGTAAACCTTGCCCTAGTTAATCAAGTAGTGTTGGTTGCACCTAAGTATGGGGTTGCACAACAACCCCAAAATTATCAAGCACATTCCCCACCATCCAAATATGATCAAAAGAAAAATTAGGGGAGAAACAAAGAACGAAATACCCCTTTCTACTTTATGCCATTAACGAAATCAATGCAATAAATCTTCAACCAATTGAGCGAGGCAGGAAATATTAGAATTATTGACATACCTCTTATATATCCCAACCATCCTAAGCCAAAATGATATAGGGAATATCAATTTTGCCCTTATCATAGGATACTAGGGCATAACATTGAGGTTTGCAATGGTTTTAAGCACCAAGTTCAAAACATGATTGAGGTAGGAGAACTCAAAGTGGTAAACCCATTGGCTCCAGATAACAGAGATATAGGTATTTACAAAAACCCATTGCCAAATCATGATGCCCCTAAAGGGCAAGGAGGCCAAGTCAGTCAGGTTCGAATTGATACACCTACACATGGATGTGTTGGGGTGGTAGAAATTATCAATGTAGCAACTATGAGTAGATGGTATGGTCAACCACAACCTCCTATGACACTTATTAATGTCCCAGCTGCACCCAGGCAGAGACAAGATCAAAACAACCCTCCAGGTCCACCAACCCGACCTATGGTGATTGTTCGTAGTAGTCTTGAGCAAAATTTATAAATGACTTCAGAAAAGCTATCTATCTATGAGCTCATAAAATAGTCCTTGAAGCATAGGGAGACTTTGATGGAAATATTAAAGGTAATTGAGCTTCAACCAGAAGACCCACATGCATTCACCCATTTTGTGGGACAAGTACAATAATGCCAAGAACCTATAATCCAATTTTACGATTACGAGATTAAGACAGTACCTACTGCCTTACCAGACCCTCCAATGCACATTGTAGCATCAATAAATGATTTACCTTTCAAGAGGATCTTGGTCGATATAGGTTCATCAATAAACATCATCACAACAACTGCCATAGAACACCTAAAAATCCCCAAGTCACATATTGTTTTGGGAGCCTACACATTAAGAGCTTTTAATGATGCTTTATGCAATACTGTGGGAATGATAATCTTACCTATAAAGGTAGGGCATAATACCATCCCCATGATGTTTCATGTCTTGGAAGGGGCCATGCAATACAACATCCTTTTAGGGTGACCTTGTATAAGGGACATGAAGTGTGTCCCTTTAATCTTACACCAATGTGTCAAGTATGTGCATGATAACAAAGTCTATATGGTGTTGGCCGATGATGAGCCATTCAAGTATGTCCATAAGGTGTATTTTCTAGGATATTTTGTGATCCCTTATACCCACTTGTATGTAGGGTCTTCATCTCCAATTATGCAACTGAATAACAAATACAAAGGGGTACAAAAAGACCCATCCACATCAACACCTCAACATGCGCCCAACATGACTAATGCTTCTAAGAAACCATCAACATCTAAGCCAAAATATAATCAAAATCTAAAGGTACCCTTAGTTGAGGAAAGAAAGCCCAAGGAAGCACTAACCATAGCCATTGAGGAAGGTCCAAGTCCTATGGACGAAGATCTCCAAGAGCAAGTCGAATACGATGATTACCACCCTGCTTTGCCAGTGTCATCTGTGGAGTCATCCACATCACATGCAACCATACACTTGGAAAGCACAGGGATAGGATAATACCTTGTGTAGAACATAACATTCACACCTATCATAGAATCTGTACAAGACATGGGAAAACCAAAATACTTGAGACCACTAGTGGGAACAGTGGTTCCACTTGGAATCCCTCAAAACTAGATAAACTTTGTCTATGTTGGACTAGACTGCGCCCATAAGTCTATTGAAGAGGAAGAGGACAACAACGAATTATTCACTGTTAATGTTTTTTACCTCTCTAATCCTGATTTTTCTCTAAGCTACTTTTAATTTTGCCATTGGCATGGTTACGGTCTTGGTATATATGAGCAGGGGCGTAGACGGCCACTCGAGCCGCAATACCAACTTCCCACTGATATATTTGGGGTAGGCTATCACATCAAGGGTTGAGATGACTCTTTAGCAATAGCCTTAGATAAATTGAGCTTGGGGTTAGGAGAAGACATCGATTTTATTCCTTACCACCCACTAATTTCAAGACTTATGCACAATATACAAGTGGTCGCGATGAGCATCCCGTTGCCTGAGACTTATCATCCAAGACTCACAACTGATGTCATCCCAGTAGGATACAACTCATGGGATGATGAGCAAGAAGAAAATAGATATGTTGCAAGTGATGATGAAGCACAAGAGGGCTTGGCCTGTCATGGGCCTCGTTATTTACAAAGCTTTACTTGGTCCATCCACAATGAGAGTGGATACATATCAGATAAAAGTAGCTATGAGTTAGAGGACTTGATAGAGAGAGCCTACTTAGGACCAAGGCATTGTCCCCATGGCATGGGGCAAGAGACTAATGCAAATGGCATCTTCATAAGTGATGAGGAGTATGAGGATGATATGGAGATGGCCTACTTGAGACCAAGATACATGTCCCATCTCTTAGGGCTGCACACTAATGCCAATGGATTCTTCATAAGTGATGAAGAATATGAAGATGAGACAGATATGGCCTACCTGGGGCCAAGGCATGAGCCTCTTGTATTAGGACCACATACCAATGCTAACAGTTTCTAGATAAGCGATGATGAATTTGACTCTGAAACTGAGATGGCTTATCTTGGGCCTCGCCACTTGTAGTAAGTTAACTTATTGGTAGAGAGAGAGGTGGCACTTCGTGCCATAGATCCTCATCTATAGTTTTTGGGGAGACCTGTTTACCTAGCTGCCATTCACTAGATGGTCAATCCCCTTTGCATTTATTCAAAGAGCGATTAGAGGCCAATGATCCTATTATCTGCCTTGCTCATGGGCCAGATCCAAAAATTCCCATTCCTCCAGAGCCTCATTGTGAGTATGGAAGGGAAACCTCTAAGATAATATTGCACCATGTGGTCCTGGAGATTTCATTTCATCCATCAACACAATATCCATTGATTTGACCACTACATTTCATAATCTAGCCAATCCCACAAAAACTTTGTGTATTGATACAGAGGCAATTGATTGGGATTGCGCTGATTCACCCATAGATATTTAAGATATTTTCCCTAATGAAGATATGTTACAACCATTTCATTTTGCACTAGGCTATGCATATGACGTATTTCATGCTGGTTTGGATCCTGAGTCAGTAGGACCTGTAAATCCTGTCGATGACATTCACTTCATATCCACATTCATTTTGCACCAGGCTATGCATATGACGTATTTCATGGGTCACATATGGCTGTAGAAGTGACTTTTAAGGTGGACATCAGCGATGATCCTACTGAACCAAAGAAAGTCAAGTTCGAAGAAAGTCTATCTCTAGAAGAAAAAACCATCACAATCCCCCTCCTCAAGGAAAGGCTAAATATTTTTTCTTGGACTTACAAAGACATGCCTAGGATAGATCCAAAGTTATTTATTCATAACCTTTCATTGGATCCCATGAAGAAATAAATCAAGAAAAAGTTGAGGAAAATGCATCCAACTATCGCTTTGATGGTAAAGAACAAATTGCAAAAACTATTGGATGCAGTTTTCATAGTTCCTATCGACTACCCTGAGTAGGTGTCCAACATGGTACTCATGGGGAAACCTAATGGAAGAGTTCATATTTGCACAGACTTCAAAGACTTAAATAGGTCAACTCCAAAGGATTCATTCTCGTTACCAAACATAGATGCTCTTGTTGATGCCACCACAGGTCATGAGATGCTTACCCTAATGAATGGTTTTTCTGGATACAATCAAATCCAGATTAAACTCGAAGACCATCACAAGACTACTTTCATTACTCCATGGAGAAAATTTTGTTACAAAGTGATGTCATTCGGGCTCAAGAATACTGGTGCCACCTACCAACGAGCCATGACATACATATTCCATGACTACATGCACAAGATCTTAGAGGACTACATGGAAAACTTACTCGCTAAGTCTTTATTGCAGCAAGAGCATGTTGAAGTCCTTAGACAAGTATTTAACCACCTTATTGAGCACAATGTAAGATTGAATCCTAAGAAGTGTGTATTTGGTATAACTTCTGATAAGCTTTTGGGATTCATCGTTTCTAAGAGAAGCATCGAGGTCGATCCAAAAAAAGTGAAGGCTATATTGGAGATGGCCGCCCCTACCAACATTAGGGAATTAAGAAGCCTGCAAGGCAAGATAGCATCCATAAAATGGTTCATTGCACAATTATCATACGAGTGTTGACCCATGAACTGGTTGCTACGCAAGGTGTCCCATTTCATTGGGATGAAGAGTACCAACAAGCATTTGCAGAGATCAAAACATACCTGGCCACACCGCCAGTGTTGGCTCCACCAAGGCTAGACATTTCATATTTGCTATACATATCGGCTACTGATTTTTCTTTGGGCACCATGTTAGCCCAAAAGAATGCACAAAACAAAGAGCAATTCATATATTACATTAGTCGCACCTTGGTGAGTTATGATTTGGGGTATGCATATGTCAAAAAGTTGTGTTTAGCAGTGGTCTTTGCAACTCAAAAGTTACGATACTACATGTTGAGCCATACAACCTACATTATATCCAAAAATAATAATTTGCAGTACATGATGAACAAGACATATCACAATACTCGTACTGCAAAGTGGATCATGCTACTGACAGAATTTGATCTAGAGTTCATAAGCAAAAAGTCCATCAAGGTACAAGTCATAGCAAATCAACTGGCAAAGGCTCCTCTTTAGGATAGCAAGCCTCTCACCATAGAGTTACCTGATGATGCAGTCTTTGTGTTATCATATCCACCTGAACTCGAAGAACCTAAGAAAGAAAGAGATATGTCATTTTTCTTTGATGGTTCAAAATGTGAGCAAGGGGACGGAGCAAGGATAGTATTTATCACATCATAGGGAACATCATTGCCCTTATCATTCAAACTAGACTTCCCTTGCACAAACAACAACAAAGAGTATGAGGCTTTGATCTTGGGACTCCAAATAGTCGTAGCAATGGGCATTAAAATATTGAACATCTTTGGTGACTCCTTGCTCATAGTAAATCAAGTTAAAGGCCTATTCCAATGCAAGTGTCCATTCCTAAAATCTTACAAGGAACTTGTTGACACCTACCTAGCCCGACTGGAATGGTATGACATCAAGGCAATCCCTCGTACATCAAATAGACTTGCAAATACCATGGCCTATTTGGGATTCTTAATCCCTTAGAATTCATCCACTGATTCTAGAATTGTTCATGTGAAAGTGTTCTCGCACTCAGCAATACAATGTGAGGCTTTGGACAATTAAGAATCAGTCAACATGATCAACATCGAACCTAATCAGGATTGGTTCGTCATAGCTAGAGACTTCTTGCAAATAGCACCTTGGGCATATTTGGTTTCTCAAGGACCTACAAAGTGTGGCACGACCATTCACCATAGAGTTTTTTCATAATCTGTGTTCGCGCATGTTGGATAGCAGGAGGAACATGTTGTTTTATCAATAGAAGTCATGGCTTATCAAGATTGGCTTTCCTAATTGTGGTATTTCTTGAAGCTGGGAATGCTATCGCAAGACTTGTCGCATGGTGAAAGATGAACATTTAAACAAAAGGTGACTAGGTACATTTTTCTAGAAGTCCTCTATAGGCGAGGTTATGATGGAGTACTTCATTGTCTTGAGCCCCAGGAAGCATCCTGGGAAATTTTGGATGCTCACGATGGTATGTGTGGTGACCACTTCAGTGGCATGGCTATTGTTAAGCATATCTTAAGGATGGGTTATTATTAGCCCATTCTAGAAAAATATTGTTGTGAGTATGTCAAGAAATGCATTAAGTGCTAGCACCATGCAAATCTCACCCATTTACCATCACAAGCCTTGCAACCCATCTAGGCAACATGGCCATTCTCGTAGTGGGGACTAGATTTGATGGGTAAGATCTCACCCCCATCCTCGGATCTACACACGTTCATCATAACGGCCATTGAGTATTTTACTAAATGGGTTGAAATGATCCCCCTAACATCGACAACTAGACCAAGGATTGCGAATTTTATACTCCACAATATCATAAGTCATTTTGGGTCCCTTCAAATATAATATCGGATAATGGGCCATCTTTCAAGAACAAAAATATGCGTGCTTTAATGAACAAATACCATATTCAGCATAGTTTTTCAATGCCTTATTATCCGCAAGCAAATGGACAAGCAAAATCCTCAAATAAAACAATCATCTCCATCTTGAGGAAGACGGTAAAATAAAATCATAAGGACTGGCACTTACAATTACCTCTTGCACTATGGGTATACAGGACTAGTGTGCGGATGCCCACTGGGGCAACATCATTTTCACTTGTATATGGCACTGAGTCCATCATACCCTTAGATTTGGAGATTCCAACCTTGAGAGTAGCCATGAAGGACTTCATAGATGATGGCACCACACAGCAAGGCCGCCTTGATCAGCTAACGCTTCTTGATGAACGTCGAGTCAATGCCTTGGAGCATCTTCGCATTTATCATAATCACCTTGCACGAGATTACAATAGTAAAGTCCACTTGAGGAAATTCAAAGTTGGGGATCTTGTGCTCAA